>CM066033.1:1136866199-1138206242 GCA_033557465.1 Ichthyophis bannanicus | reverse complement strand
CAGGCCATACATTCCGTGATGGAGTGGTCAGGACCTCACTTGGTGCACTTTTTGAAACACGAAGCGGGTTTTTCCATTGCGGAGGAATTTTGGGCCTACTAAGTATTTATTTATTTATTTTTTTTTTTTAAAAGAAAGAAGAATCGGCAGTACTGGTAAAGCGTCGAGGAAGGCAGACACGACCACAAAAAAGAAGGGCAATAAGGAAAAATTTTCTGCGGTGACAGGAACGACAACCTGCTGGCTCCGCAGAAAACAAAGAACTGGAGAGAGGCAGTTGGGAAAGGTGGGAAGGCAGCACGCAGGCGCTGTGGGATGCTCCCAAAAGCTTTCTAATTGGACGCTGGGGAGCGTTCCCGTGCAGGCTCTGTCGGTACCGACTATACCCATATGTGAAGACTACATTCCTGCTTGTTCCTGGAGATATCACCTTAGACAAGAAGGAATGCACAGGTCAAATGGAAATGGCTCCCGTTGATTAAAACAGATAAGGATCTTGGCAAGACAGAGCCTACAGCTTGGAAATCTGCCTTGCTGTAGCATGCTTCAAATGGCTCAAAGGCCGTCGTCGCCTTCAGAGCCCTGAGCACCAGACACAGATCTCAGGAAGGTGTATCAGACCAGATGGGAGGACGCAGACACCGAACCCCCTGGAGAAGGCACGAGACAGCCAGTTGCAAGGCTAGAGACTTACCAGCCACCAGACCTCAGAAACAGGCCAAAGCTGCTAATTGAATTTTCAAGAAGCTAAGGGAAAGGCCGCTCTCTCCAGGCCAACCTGTAGAAAGGCCAACAGAGATAGCAGCTTGGCTGCCTAGCACCACACCATCGCTCAAAGAGGCACCAGATGTGCACATATAGAAACACAGAAACAAGACAGCAGAAAAAGACCATATGGTCTATCTAGTCTGCCCTTCCAAATCAACTACTATAGTCCCTTTTTCCCTTTAGAGATCTTTTGTGTTTGTCCCATGCTTTCTTAAATTCAGATGCTGTTCTGGTCTCTACTACTTACACTGGGGGACTATTCCACAAATCTACCACTCTTTCTGTAAAGAAATATTTCCTCATATTATTCCTGAGTTTATCCCCTTCCACCCTCATTTTATGTCCCCTTGTTGCAGAGCTTGCTTTCAATCTAAAGACGCTCTCCTCGTCAGCATTTATGCCACAGAGATTTTTAAATGTCTCTATCATATCTCCTCTATCCTGCCTTTCCTCTAACGTATACATATTGAGATCTTTATAATGAAGATCATATAGTGACAGACAAAGATCTTAATATGGGATTCAGGAGATATGGTAGAGTTGTTTAAATACCTCTGTAGCATAAATGCACAAGAGCAGAGACTCTTTCGACTGAAAGCAAGCTCTGCAAGCATGCTAGCTTGATAGACCTCTTCCGGGCTCTGAGCAGAGTGGTAACCACTGCTGGAGAGTAACCCTTATGTGTTAGCTATCTCCTTTCAAGAGCCAAGCTGCAAGTGAGAAAGAAACAGAGTCCTCCAATATGATTGGTCCCTGCCGCAATAGACCCCAAGAAAGAGGCAACTGAAGAAGAGGCGCGTACAAGTGCCACAACAGGTCTCCGAACCACACTCTCTTTGGCCAATCTGATGCCACCAAAAACAATCCTGCCCAGGAGGCATTCTATACGCCAAGTCACACCCCCCACCAGGGGCCACAGAGAAAACATGTACAGCAGCCGCTGATATGGCCAAGGCTAGGTTAGGGCATTAATACCCTCTGATCCCCATCTCTGTGTGGCGACTGAAGAAGCGGCAAACCTCGACATTGGACCGGGTCACCATCAGATCCATTTCGGGATGACCCCAGCAGCACAGAAATGCCTCCAGAGAACTCCCACTTCTCCAGAATCCAGAGAGTGCTGGCTGAGGAAGCCCAAATCCACATTGTCTATCCTGGCAGTGTGCTGAGCTGAAAAGGCTATGAGGTTCTTCTCAGCCCAGGCATACAGGAGAAACATCTCCAGAGCTACCTCAGCACTCTTCATGCTACCTTGCCGATTGATGTAAGCCACCACCATGGTGTTGTCTGAAAACACACAAACTGCCTGGCCTGTGATCAGAGGCCAGAAACGCAGAAGAGCCAACCTGATGGTCCTTGCCTTGAAGCAGTTGATAGACCACACCACTTCCTTGCAGTTCCAACAGCCCTAGGCATTACAGTCTTGCCCAGCCCAAGAGACTGGCATCTATCATCAGGAGGATCCAGGAGAAATCATCCAGCGGCACACCCTTCCTCAGATGACAGGGCTGCTGCCACTACTACCACCGCAGGCTGGATTTCACTATCAATGGGAGCAGAAGCCTGCACTCGAACTCCTGAGAACTCTGAGACCGCAGAATCATGGCATCATCTCTATGGTCACTGCCATCTATCTGAGGAGTTGAAGAGAATCCCAGACTCAGAGCCTGCTGTGCACAGAACAGCACCAGGCAATCAAACAGACTTTGACATTCTTCTCTGGCAGGAAAACTGTGCCCACTCAAGAGTTGAAATTTGCTCCCAGAAAATCCAGGGATTGGGAAGTCAGAAGCTGGCTCTTCTCAGATTGATCACACAGCCGAGGCTTTCTAAGAAAGACAAGGATACCTTGGCACTGTAGACATCACCACAATGACCTGGAAGAATATCTTCGGGGCAGTGAAAAGCCCGAAAGTGAGGGCAGCAAACTAATAGCAAGAGCCAAGCATGGCAACCAACAGTACTGGATCAGGATATGAAAATACACTTTGGCCAGATCCAGAGAGGCCAAGAACTCCCCTTGGCGCACTGCCTGAATCAAGGAGCACAAGGTTTCAATCTGGAAGCACGGGACACGCAAATGCTCGTCAACCCACTTGAGGTCAAGAATGGGCCAAAAAGAACCATCCTTTTGAGCACCACGAAAAAGATGGAGTATCTGTCCTAGCCCCACTTGTCCGTCGGAAAGGCCATCACTGCCTTTAGCTGTAGCAACTTGTCCAAGGTGATCCGCAAAGTAGCACTTTAATTGCAGACCCACAAAGGGAGATGACTAAGGCATCCAGAATGCATTCCAGGACATAGCCAAACTGAATGGCATCTAGCACCCAGCAATCCCTGGTAACCTGGGCCCATTCCTGAAAGAAAAGGCAAAGCCTGCCTCTAAATGGAGGAATCAGGGAATGGGTCCCAAAATCTTCATTAGGCAGTCTGGTGTAGCCCTCTGGAAGGGGCCAAGTCCCTGGGCCTACATGCTCCATAAAAGGACTGAGAATGAGCCTGAATCCCAGAAGCAGAGGAGAAGAAGAGTTTTCCAAGTCGGTGACGATGAGTCCTGAGACTCCCAGGAATCCAGCCAATATGCTCTTCTTAGATGGGCAGAGGCTGACGAGAAGAGGCACCAGCCTGCTTTACAGGCCCCTTGGACCAGTCTTCTGGAAGGTGGTAGATTTTGTTTCACCCAGGTCCTTCACCAGCTTCTACAAAATCTGCTCAAAACAGAAACTTTCCCTTAAAAACCAGTTGGGCCAACTAGGCTTTGGAAGACATGCCCACTGACCAGTGCCGGAGCCAAATCCAACACCATTCTCCTAGCACCATCCGTTCCCGCCAAACATACCAGGTCATACATGACATCAGAAAAGAAGGATGTAGCAAGACTCCAAAAGATGAGTAGTGCCATCTGGCGGAGGAGACTGTATCCACTGGAGTAGGACTTGAGATGTCAGGCTGATATATACCAAGAGCTGCAGAATAGCCGCCGCCATGGCAAAACTGGCTCCAACCATGAATCCACCTTACGGTCCAGAAAATCCTTTAAGGCCAATCC
The DNA here is from genome assembly GCA_033557465.1 of Ichthyophis bannanicus. Taxonomy (NCBI): domain Eukaryota; kingdom Metazoa; phylum Chordata; class Amphibia; order Gymnophiona; family Ichthyophiidae; genus Ichthyophis; species Ichthyophis bannanicus. The sequence goes on along the minus strand of CM066033.1, from coordinate 1,138,202,425 downwards.
ACCTTCCACAAGAATGGTGACTCATTTGGTAACAGTTCTGACCTGCTTATCCACCTTGTGGATGGCCAAAATACTCAATGCACTCCTCCTCTGGGAGAGCAGAGATCTTACACACCCTTAACCCTTTAGGTAGAGAGTCGGGAGAGTCCCACCAACTGGATCATATTCTTGATCACATCCGGAAATGGGAAGACATTAGTGGCGGGTGTACCTTCGGCTCCTGCTTTGTGCCGGAATCATTCATAAAGTTCAAGGCGGATAAGACCCTGGCAAGTCAATGCCGCCAGCTCCTCCTTCTGGAATAGGTACATTACACCAGGCTTCTCACAATGTTCTAAAGGTGAGAGTACTTCTACATCCACATCAGAGCCCAGTACCGAGCCACCTAAATTCAAGTCAGTCAAAGTTTTGGACAGTTCCTAGCCGTTCCCCATCTCCAGGGGGTGCCCCACACTGGGGATGCTTAGTCAAAGGTAATCGAACAGAGCTTCCACTCTCCATCTGCCCTGCCTGGGACTGCGCCCGGTGGCACACAGAAGCAGGGTGTCAATTTCCACACCAGAAGAACCAGGCCTGCTGCAAAAAAAGAATGAATTATGGGAGAATGAAGTCCGGAAGCTCTTCTTTCAGAAATGACCCCCCAACATCAGGGAGCATGGCCACCATAGGCCCCCTAGAGGACAATGAGAGTCTCACAGTATGGCCACCAGATCCTCTGGCCGGCTGGATATTCTTACTCATAGCATCATCAGTCACCTCCTGCCCTGAGGCAGGTAAGACCAGACTAATCGTATACCCTGGCTGAAGGAAGGGGAGCAGGTCCCCCCAGAGATGACTCAGGAACTGCCATGCAAAAAGAACACAGTCCAAAATCTGGAGATTAGGCACCTCGCTTGCCACAGGTCAAACAATATTTCTTGGAAGAACACAGAATTAAAGCAAGAATCACAACACTGCGCGTTTAGGCTGTAGTGACTTGAAGACGTGCATTAGCTGTGTTTTTACTGCAGCACACGTTGACTGCGCTTTAATTGCTGCACGCGTTAACTGCTCTTTTACTGCAATACACATTACAGGCACTAGGGTAGGAATGCAAATTGGAGCTGCTTGGGTGGAACACATGTATAGAACATGCAACCGCCAGGCACCCAAGAGGAATAAAATACTAACGACGCTTGGAGAAAATGGTGGGAAACCCTCACACTGCACCAACGGTCATCAGCAGTCTACCCCGAATTGCATCCCACAAAGATGGAATCGAGAGCCCCCAACAAAGGATAATGACGAGGTCAAGCTTGGCACTCATCCCTTGAGAGCCCCAGGCAGAGGATCAATGCTGGGCTCAGCTCTACTCCCATGAAACTGCTTCACTGGCTTTGCAGCACTGCATTGAAAGCGTAGTTACTCACCTGTAACAGGTGTTCCTCCAGGGACAACAGGAATCAGTCCTCACTTATGGGTGACATCAGCACTGACTGAGCCCACGTGGAGCAATTCCCCAGCTTTCAAAGAAAACCTTTGGGATTGCTGCCACACATGCGTGGTCCTCTTCCTGCCCAAGGGTGCCATCTTGCTCAGTCAGGTCCCTTAGCTCGAGCCCTACCAAGCAGATGGCAAGGGAAGGACAAAAATCTAGCAACTCATCAGGGGAAGCGGGAGGGTAGCGAGGACTGAGTCCTGCTGTCCCTGGAGAACACCTGTTACAGGTGAGTAACTACGCTTACTCCAGGAACAAGCAGGAAGTCAGTCCTCACTTATGGGACTCCCCAGCTACAGGCTGCCAAACCTGTAACAAAAAAAAGATGCCTCCGCGAGGCCGTGAGCAGAAGCAGATGCCCGAAGGAGCCCGAGTCCTTGGGTTGAAGCCCTCGGTAGCCGTGAAGAAAGGTCGGAGGGCAGGAGTTGCTTATACCCCGAATAGGTTACAGAGTACAGCCTGGCCAAAGGCGCTGTCCCAGCGGGACTCCCTCTCCAGGCAGTAGTGAGCAGCAAAGGTATTCATGGAAGACCAGGTCGCCGCCCAGTAGATGTCCATCAGGGGCACAGAGCGTAGTGAGGCCAGCGAGGCCACCTTGGCCGGAACCCTGTGTGCGGTGACTCAACGATCTAGCGGGGCACCCGCCTTCGTATGAGTGAAAGCGATGCAGTCTGCAACTCAAATCGAGAGGGTGCATTTGGTAACCGCCTGTCCCAGGCTCCCTTCCCCTTCACGCGCTCATCTCCAATCCACCCGGAACTCTGCATTTTTCTTTGCTGACCCTGCCCTATGGAACTCCCTCCCCACCTCCCTCCGTCTGGAAGAAAACTATCGCTCCTTCAAGGCTCAGCTCAAGACTCATCTCTTCAACAAAGCTTTTGACTTACCCACTGCCCACGTTTAATCATGAGTGCTTCTCTCCCACAGTCCGGTTCAATATTTATGTGTGTTTGATTCCCCAGTCTCTTGTTTTTCTGTTTTGTCCTATGTGCTCCTCTCTCCTAGTCACATTTAATGTGCAGCTTTTGCATGCTTGCTCTCTCTCTCGCTTACCTGTCTACCAATGTAATTTCCTTTTCCTTTCGGTGCCCATGGCCCACTTCTATATTGAGTTTGTAAACCGCCTTGCTTTTACCCGAAAGGCAGTATATCAAGTGTAATAAACTATAAACTAAACTATAAACTATTGGGAACGTAGATCACAAAGAGTCAGCCAGACTTGTGATGAGTCTGGGTGCACTGCAAGTAGAAGGCGAGAGCCCTTTTGCAGTCGAGGGTGTGGAGAGCCACAGACACCTGGTCGGCGTGGGGCCTTGGGAGGAAAGTCGGAAGGACTATCTTCTTGTTAAGATGGAAATCCAAGACAAATTTGGGCAGGAACTTAGGGTGGGTATGGAGAACCACCCTATTCCGATAGATAGTTATCTCCAAGTTATAATGCCCTGTTCAATGTAATTTCAGTTTGTTCAATGTAAACCGCACTGATGCAGAATAGCGCGGTATATAAGAGAATGTAAATAAATAAATAAAAAATAAATAACCTGGTGTAAGGGGCGTCAGCCATGAGAGCCTGGAGCTCACTGACTCGGCAGGCTGAGGTCAATGCCACCAGGAACAGAGGTCAGCGCTACCAAGAAGGCCACCTTCCAGGACAGGTGCCGGAGCGAGCACGTCGCCATTGGCTTGAAGGGTGAATGGGTGAGCACCACATTCAGGTCCCATGCCGCTGGAGGTGGTCGAATGGGTGGCTTGGAAAGCAGAACACCCCGCACAAAGCAGGAGATTAACGGCTGCCCCGAGAGGGGCTTTCCCTTGATGGGGAGGTGGTTCGCCGAGATGGCACTCAAGTGTACCCTGACAGAGTTCGACTTCAGCCCTTCCTTCAAGAGATGGAGGTGGTACTGGAGACTCCTTGGGCGACCACTGTCCCTGCATGCACAGCAGCCCACAGTGGGCTCCCCAACCTAACAGGGAACTGTCTGTCGTCAGCACTACATCGTGCTGCGGGGCCTGGAAGGGCAATCCCCGGAGGAGGTTGTGAGGGTTTTGCCACCAGCTCAGGGACAAGCGGAGGTCAGGAAGGAGGTGACCGAGGGACGGGCTCCATTGGACACTGAGGCACCACTGAGCTGTCCGCATGTGCAGGCAGGCATGGGGGACCACATGCACTGTAGAAACCATCTGACCCAGGAGGCATAGCATAGTCCAAGCGGTGACCCGGGGAGTGCTTTGGACACGGGCCACCAGGGCTTGGAGGCAGTCGGCACAATCCGCTGGTAAAAAGGCGGTCGCCCGCTGAGTATCGAGGTGCGCACCAAAGAACTCGAGTGCCTGCACCAGCTTGAGGTGGGACTTTGTGTAGTTGACCAAGAACCCCAAGCCCTCCAACAAATGGATTGTGTGCAACATTGCTCGCTGGATTTTCTCGACCGAGGGGCCTGTGATGAGCCAGTCGAAGTAGGGAGAGACAGGCACACCCTGACGCCTGAGACGAGCGGCAACCACAGAGTCATTTGGTAAAGGCTCGTGGGGCAGACGTGAGGATGAAGGGGAGCACCCTGTACTGGAAATGCTCTCCCTGCACCCGGAAGCGCAAATATTGCCTGTGCTGGGGGTGGATAAGGATATGGGCGTAAGCGTCCTTTAGATCCAAGGAGCATAGCCAGTCGCCCTGCCGGAGGAAGGGCAGCAGAAGACCAAGGGATAACATCTTGAACTTCTCCTGCACTAAGAATTTGTTCAACCTGCGGACTTCGAGGAGAGGCCGCAGACCCCCGGTCTTTTTCGGGTCGAGGAAGTACCGGGAATAGACACCCCGACCCCGAAGATGCGTGGGGACCTTCTCGAATGCCCGTTGGGCAAGGAGAGTAGTTCTCGCTGCAGGTAAAACCTGGAGCGCGGGGAGTCAAGGAAGCTCTGCCGGGGAGAAGGGAGGTGGAAGCCTGACGAAGTGAAGGCGATAGACATCTCGGATGACCTGGAGAATCCAGGTGTTTGAGGTGATGGAGGCCCACAACGGGGTGAAATAAGAGGCACACCCCACTGGCTGCTGAGTCGACGTAGGGCGAGGGGCTATGCCGATAGCATCAAAATCCCTGTGCGGGTTGTGGAGGAGCCAGAGTTTGGGCTTTCGCCCCCTTCGGCTTGCAATGCCCTTGGCCAGATTTACCCTGCGCCGGGGTGGTTGGCACGGGGGTAGCTGGGTATGGCGAGTAGCCCAGGTACTGGAAGCCCTTCTGAGGAAAGAAGGGCTTTTTGGCTGGTTGCTTTTTCCGGGGTAGGGTGAGAGACTGGTTCTGGTGACGAACTCCGTCTCTATCTCGGCGGCTTTATTCCTCCTTTGGCTTGCTGAAGAGCTTCTCGCCGAGGCAGAGAACGTCCAGGAACTTTTCCTGCACCCACTGCTCCAAATCTGATGATTGGAGCCATGCCGGCGTGCCCCGATGCCCGCGACCGCCACCTGAGCCGATGACTTGAATCTATCATAGGCGGCTTAGATATATTTTGAGCAGTCTGTGATGGACTTCAACAGTGACGAATCGATTGAGGGGCTCGCCCTCGAGGCCTGCAGAGAACCCTCTGAGCTCCTTGGCTAGATTGAGCAAGAACATACCCATGTACAGTTGGTATGCTTGAATGCGACAAGAGAGTATGCAGCCTTGGTAGGCCTTGCGGCCCAGGGAATCAAGGACTCTCAACTCTCAGCCTGGTCGTACCGACGAGTGCGATTTTGGTCTCTTCTGCTTCCTCATGGCCGACTCCACCACCATAGAGGTGTGGGGAAGTTGGGTCTTCCTGAACCCCGGACCCATGCTGTACCTTGTACATATCAAGGCGCTTGCTCACGATGGGGACTGAGGCGCGGGCCTCCCACATGTGGAGCAGTAGCCGAGATAGAATAGGGGGAACCAGCACGGTGAGAGATTACCTAGGCGGGAGAACTCGTACGGAAGAATATTGAGTTCTTCAGCACGAGGGTCCTCCTTGGCCCGAGTGGCCATTTTAAGGGCCTGTGCCATGTACCGAATGAACACCAGGAAAGAGGTGTCCTCAGGTGGCGAGCGCCACTGGAATGCGAGCAGGGAAGGTTCCAGCGGAAGATTCCGGTGGGTACGGGTTTCCAGGGAGGTGTCCCCATCGGACTCCCACTCCGAGAAAATGGTCGAGGAGTCCAAGCCGGGCAGATCGCCCTGTCCCACAGCCGGTGCCCGCTTGGAGCCAGAGGTCCTGGAAGATCTCGCCTCCGAGGAAAGAGTAGTTACTCACCTGTAACAGGTGTTCTCCAGGAGCAGCAGGAATCAGTCCTCACATATAGGTGACATCAACGTCGATGGAGCCCTTGCGGAGCATTTCCCCAGCTTTCTATGAAAGCCTTTGGGAATGCAAGCACGCATGCGCGGTCCCCTTCCCGCCTAAAGGTGCCATCTTACCTCAGTCAAATGACATAGCTAAGAACAGCACACAAAAACGTAAAAGAAACTATGTACAACTGCAACTCCAAGGGGAGGAGGGAGGGTTGTGAGGACTGATTCCTGCTGCTCCTGGAGAACACCTGTTACAGGTGAGTAACTACTCTTTCTCCAGGACCAAGCAGGAAATCAGTCCTCACATATGGGTGACTCCCAAGCTCTGGGCTACCAAGGAACCCAGGCTGAACAAGAGAACTCCCTCTAGTCCCAGCATCAAAGAAAGGCTTTTCACCGACAGAACCTCCACCAGTAGCCCAACGGAGGGCAGGAGTTGCCTAAACCTCAAAGATTCTGGAGTACTGCCTGGCCAAAAGCACTGTCCCTATGGGACTCCCTCCCCAGACAGTAATGGGCCGCAAAGGTCTGGCTTGAGGACCAAGTTCCAGCCCTGCAGATGTCTACCAACGGTACAAAGCGGAGGTGAGCCACTGAGGCAGCCATTGCCCTGACACGATGGGCCGTGACCCGACCCTGCAAAGGAAGGTCAGCCGCCTTGTAAGCCCAGGTGATACAGTCAGCCACCCAGGTGGACAAGGTACGCTTGAACACAGCTAACCCCAAATTATTAGGGTCAAAAGAGATGAAGAGCTGAGTAGCCCTTCTATGTCCCTGCGTACGGTCAAGGTAGAAGGATAAGGCCCTCCTACAGTCCAGGGTATGCAGAACTGCTTCAGCCTGGCTTGCATGAGGCCTAGGGAAGAATGTTGGAAGAACCACCTCCTGGTTGAGGTGGAAAGAGGAGGCTACCTTGGGGAGGAACTTTGGATGAGTCCTGAGGACTACCCTGTTCCTATAAAATCTGGTGTAAGGCCTGTCACAGACCAGGGCCTGAAGCTCACTAACTTGCCTAGCCGAGGTAAGGGCTACCAGGAAGAGTGTCTTCCAGGACAGGAAGCGTAGTGGACAAGTAGCCATCGGCTCAAAAGGTGGGCGAGTCAGTTGCCGCAAGACGACATTCAGCTCCCACTCAGGAGCAGGACGACGGATTGGAGGCTTGAGCAAAAGCAAGCCTCTGAGAAAACGGGACACCAATGGGTGAACCGACAGAGAATGTCCTTCCACCAGTGAGTGGTGAGCTGCTAGAGTTGAGAGGTGGACTCGAACAGAATTGGACTTAAGTCCCTGATTTGATAAATGCAGTAAGTACTGAAGCACTACTGGTACAGTACAGGAGAAAGGATCTTCTGTACATAGCTGACACCACACAGAAAACCTTTTCCACTTTAGAGCATAGGTTTTCCTAGTGGATTGTTTCCTAGAGGCTAGGACAACCTCCTCAACTTCCTGAGGTAGGCCCCAGGGAGCCAAAACTACCCTTGCAGCCTCCAGGCCATCAAATTGGGAGCTTTCAGATTGGGGTTCAGAAGGGAACCCTGATCCTGAGAGAGAAGGTCGGGTTGCAACCCCAGAGGCAGGGGGGGTCCACTGCCAACTGAAGCAGAAGTGGGAACCAAGGCTGTCTGGGCCACGTGGGAGCCACCAGCAGGACTAAGGCCTTGTCCCGAAGAATCTTGAACAGAGTTCGGGCCACCAAGTGCGTGGGAGGAAACGCATACAGGAGGCCCTGAGACCAAGGAATCAGAAAAGCATCCACTGCTATCCGCAGAGGATGCGGTTGCCTGGAGCAGAACTTTGGCAGCTGTCTGATCAGAGGACTGGCAAAGAGGTCTTTGGATGGAAGTCCCCATTTCAGGAAAATCTTCTGAACTACCAAAGGATGGAGCTGCCACTCGTGGGGCTGCAGAATCCTGCTCAACCTGAACGCCAGGTAGTTCTCCTGGCCAGGTAGATACACTGCCTTGAGGAGCATGTTGTGTCTGAAAGCAAACAAGCAAAGGTACTGTGCTTCCTGGCAAAGGAGCCTGGACCCAGTTCCGCCCTGCTTGTTTACATAAAACATGGCTACCTGGTTGTCTGTTTGAACTAGGACAGACTGATGAGCCAGGCCTTGAGAAAAGGTTTTGAGGGCTAACCGGATAGCCCTGAGTTCCAGGAGATTGATTTGCTGTGCGGCTTCCCAGGGAGACCACAGACCCTGGGTGCACTTGCCTAGACAATGAGCCCCCCCCCAGCCTTGCAGGGAGGCATCCGTGGTCAACACCACTGTGAACCCAGGACTCTGAAAAGGTACCCCTTGTAGCAGACTGGGTGGGTGCAGCCACCAGCTGAGGGAGTTCAGAAAATGTCTGGACACCCTTATCCTATCTCTGAGGCTGCCTGTGACCACTGAGTCCGAAGGCACCACTGTGCAGGCCTCATTTGTAGCCTGGCATTGGGGGTCACATGTACTGTCGAAGCCATGTGGCCTAGAAGCCTCAGGCAGAGTCTGGCGGAGACCAGTGACCTGCTGAGAAACTGGTTTGCCAAGTTGATCAGTCTTTGTGCTCTGTCTTCTGGCAAGAATGCCTTTGCAAGCAGAGAGTCCAACCTTGCCCCTATGAACTCCAAGTTCTGGGAGGGGAGCAAAGTGGACTTTGCGAAGTTTATGATGAACCCCAAGCTTTGAAAAAGAGCAATAGTTCTGAGAGTAGCTTGTCGGGCCTCCTGGCACGTCTGACCCCTTATGAGCCAGTCGTCCAGATATGGGAAGACAAAGACTCCCTGATTTCATAGGTAGGCCGCCACCACTGCCAGGCATTTGGTAAAGACCCTGGGAGCGGAGGTGAGGTCAAAAGGCAGTATTCTGTACTGATAATGGTTTCCTCCCACAATGAACCTGAGGTACTTTCTGTGGTCTGGATGAATGAGGATGTGAGTATACGCATCCTTTAGATCTAAGGAGCATAGCCAATCTCCCTGCTGGAGGTAGGGCAGAAGTGTTCCAAGAGTAAGCATCTTGAACTTTTCCTTCTCCAGGAACTTGTTGAGGTTTCTGAGATCTAGAATAGGTCGAAGGCCACCGGTTCTTTTGGGTACCAGGAAATACCTGGAATAGAACCCTCAACCGTGTAAGTGGGGAGGCACAGGCTCCACCGCCCTGTCCACCAACAGACCCTGTAGCTCCTGAAGGAGAAGATCTGTGTGCAGGGGAGGCCTTGGAGGCTCCCCTGGGAAGTATGAAGGAGGCAGTTGTTGGAAGTGTAGTGCATAGCCCCTGTGGACTATGTTTAACACCCAACTGTCTCCAGTGATGAGTGGCCACTGGTGGGCAAACAGGGCAAGGCGACCTCCTGTGCAGGGTTGGGAGAGCAGGGATGGAGAGGCTATGCCTAAGGAGTCAAAAGCTCCCACCCTGCTGAGTGGGAGCAGGGACCGGAGGCTTGGGGGTCCTCTGCCTACGGAGCCCATTACCCTGCCCCTTGGCTTGCTGACCCGGAGGGGCAGTTTGGGCAGCCTGATATTGTGGGTACTGTTTGTAGGCAGTGCCCTTCCTCGGGTAAAAGGGCTTTTTACCCGAGCCCTTCTTCTTGTGAGAAGGGGCAGAAGTCTTTCTAGACAGCCTCGTCCTCGTGAGGTGCTCAGTTTCGAGCTGTGCGGCCTTCTCGGTCATGGGCTTGCCAAAAAGGTTCTCACCTCGGCAAGGGACATCGACTAACTTGTCCTGAACCCATGGCTCGAGGTCCGATGACTGCAGCCATGCCTGGCGTCGAGCCGCGATGCCGGCTGCCACAACACGGGTCGAAGCCATCATAGGCAGCGCAGGACAAACTTTGAGCATTCCCAGATCCCCGAGGACAAGGACTTAAACCTCTGCAAGGGTTCCCCGGAGAGACCAGCAGAGAACCTGGTCAGCTCCTTGGCCAGGTCTCGTAAGTACATGCCCATGTACAGCTGGTAAGACTGGACACGGTTAAGCAAGCATCGAGCCCTGGAAGCACTTTCTACCAAAACCATCGAGGTTTTGGGCCTCCCTGCCAGGGGGGCACCGCGGAGTGCATCTTCTGATTTTTCAGGCGATGCATGGTCAATTCCACCACCATGGAATGGTGTGGTAGCTGCGCCTTTTGAAAACCAGGACTCTTCCGGAGTCGATAGATCGAATCGACCCGCTTGCTTAAAACCGGCGCCGAGGCCGGTGCCTCCCACATCCGGAAGAGGAGCCGTTCCAGCATCAGAGGAACCGGAACAGTAAAGGCCTCCTTCAGAGGAGAGTCGTACTGCAGGGCCTCGAGCTCCTCGGCTCGAGGCTCCTCCTCGGGGTCCGCAGGGATAGCCAACGCGGTGGCCATATCCCGGATGAACTCTGAGAACCGGGTATCCTCCCGGAGGGGATCTACTCTGGGGTTCAGACTGCGGTGAGTCCAATGGGACTCACCGAGTCCTGAAGGTGTCGGGGGACTCCTCGTCCTCCGTCTCCCAGGCGGACTTGTCTGATGAGGAATCGGGGTCCGACCTCGCGGGGCCTGTGAGCACCCGCCCCGACGCCGAAGGCACTGGCGTCGACACCCTTGGTCCCGAACGGGAGGTCGAGGGAGACCGCGACTGAGGTCGACCTCGAGCCTTCATGGTCTCGAGTATCGGCTCCGTCTACGGGGTCGACTTCGATGTCCCGGTGGTCGGGGCAGATGCGCCAGACAGGCTGGCCATCAGTGCCCGCTGCTGTTCCATGAAGGCAGACAGTTTGCTCTCCAAGGCTGTCGACCTGAGACCCAGCTCAGGAGACTCAGCAGCCCCCGACTCGGGGCCCGGCGTCGGCTCTCTGGGAGGAGAGTCCACGAGGACTACAGGACTTACGTGTCCAGCAGACTCCGGCTCCACTCGAGGAACTTTGGAAGACTTCTCCTGTTCCACGGGCCCGGGGGTCTGAGACCTAGCCCTCGAGGAGCCAGGGACCTCTTCAGACGATGCCCTCGCAAGCCTCTTCTTCCTCTTGCGTTTCCGGTCGGGGGAGCCACGACGGTGCTCGGGATCCGATTCCCGAGATGTCGAGGCCTCAGATGAGGTCCGGGCCTGGCTGGAGGCCGAGTCAGAAGAAAGCCTTTCCTTTTGGTGCTGACGACTTCGTAGTGTCTTGGAAGACATTTTCCCACATGGTCCACACGTGTTAGGGTCGTGATCAGGACCGAGGCACCGAAGGCAGCAGTTGTGTGTGTCAGTGAGAGACATCAGCTTCTTGCACCGATCACACCTTTTAAAGCCACTGGAAGCCATCGGGGAAAAAATAGTCCCCGCGAGGTCAAAGGACCGGCTTTCCAGGAAAAAAGAAAAAAAGGGCGCGAACGCCAGCCACGAAGGGCAAAAACCGAAAAAAGAAGATTGGGCTTGATACCGGTGTACCGAACCCGGCGGGAGGGGAACCGGCATCGAACCGGAGAAGAAAAAATAGCGAAGGATCACCAAAAATCAAACTATTTTCCGAGATGACTAGGACACACGTCCGGTGGGCTTCATGGAAAAAGAGAGACTGAGCAAGATGGCACCTTTAGGCGGGAAGGGGACCGCGCACGCGTGCTTGCATTCCCGAAGACTTTCATAGAAAGCTGGGGAAATGCTCCGCAAGGGCTCCATCAACGTCGATGTCACCCATATGCGAGACTGACGTTGAGGACCCTCACAAGGCCCACGGCTCTCAGGGGTTTCCTGGATGGATTTTGGTGTCCCATGCGAAGGACCCACGGTCTCTGGGCGTGAGTCAGCAAATCTGGCTGTGAGCGCCTGCTGGGAAGCGATGAACGCAGAAACGCTGCGTTCTAGCACCAGCATGCGGGACTCCCACACGGGCGTGGGGCCCTGCGACGCAGACACGAGGGTCACCAGGTTGGATGTCAAGGAGGAGAGGGGGTCCTCACCGGGCGCCTTGGTCGGAGGCCTCCGCTTCTGTGCAGGGTACCTTGTGGGGCCACTCCCTGTCTGACTCTCCGAAGGGGGCTGAGCAACCGAGCATGGGAGCGCGAGCGCTTATTGGGAGCCCCGACAGCGACTTCAAGGCCGCCTTATTTTTGCGCCGCTCCACCTCAGGGGATCCCTGGTAGGAGTGCCGCCGAGAGCGTGGGGCCCGAAGAGGGGGACCCCATCAGGGGAGAGATGACCGAGGGCGCCACCGGTATTCCGAGGGGGCCTTTCAAAAAATGTCTTCAGACTTCTGCTTATGACTGAGCAGGGCCTTAGAGGACATTTTCTTGCAGAACGAACAGAACTCCGGATCATGATCAGCTCCGAGGCACTGCAGACAACAGTCGTGAGTGTCCGTGAGCAGCATGTTCCTAGAGCACCATCACATTTTTTGAAGCCGGTGGCCATGGGGGCAAAAATGGCCCCTGTGAGGTTGAAGACCCACGCGGCCAGCGGTTAGGAAAAGAAAAAGGGCGCAAAGCCCGCAACAAAAAATGAAGACAGGAAAAATTATCCCCAACAGCTCTAAAAAGATAAGAGATGGGGAAGGACAGGTAGAGGACAAAACAAAAGGCCTGTATGCCAAAAACGAAAACTTTTTCTAAGGGACGAAGATGTGCGTCCGAAGAGCTCCGTGGAAAAAGGGAGACTGAGCAAGATGGCATATCCTAGGGCGGGAAAAGGAGCACGCATGTGTGTCAGCAATCCCAAAGGCTTTCTTTGAAAGCTGAGGAATTGCTTCGCACGGGATCAGTCGGTGCCAACATCACCCATAAGTGAGGAATGACTTCCTGCTTGTTCCTGGAGAAAGGTAGCTGGCTGGCAGATCCCTCTGAGAGCCTTCTGAATCTTCGGGTGCAGGAGGAACAGAGAAGGGATGGAGCATTGAGGTTGTAGGAGGCTGCTGCACTCTTCCAGATCCTTCCAATTTTGTGGCTGCTCAACAGGCTCTTATGATAAGAGCGTGGAGCTGAACCCATTTTCTCTCCTCCTATGGCTACCGAAAAGACTGCAATCTAGTGGAGCCTCCTATGTCGTGTTCAAGCGAGAGTCACCAAAGTTCACGAGCATTTAATCAATCTTTTCCTCTCAATCCTCAGATTTTCTTCAGAGAGGAAAAAATCCATCCACCATCTGCTGGAGGCAAAGAAATACTGAAGAGATCTCTGGTGACTGAGGTGAATAGAGGTATAGGAGTGATGTCACTGAAACCTGGGCTTTTCACTGGTTCTCTGTGTCTACCAATCTGCTGTGTCCACTTGTCTTGGCTTGTCTAGCAGGACAATATGAAAACATCTATATCAAGAAACTATCAGTCTTTTCAAAATCTTCTACCTAAGTTGCGAGTAGACCAGATTGTATCACAATGGAATAAAGAACTGGCTTTGAACTTATGGGAAGGCATATAGAGAAAGCCACAATCAGAATTATTTCACTATTCAGAAGTAGTTCTCTTAGAAAAATGCAGCATAATGTTTTGATGAGGGTGTATTTGTCCCAGGTTCAGATATATCATGCCCATGTGGTAGAAACCAATGGCTGTCCAAAGTGTGACAAAGAGGTTAGCACACTGTGTTATCATATGTGGGATTGTAGCAAGGTGCAACTGTTTTGGTTTTTTTTGCTATGATATCTTGATATTTGAGCACTTTGATCAGACCACAATTGGATTTCAACGTACAAATGTCTTTGTTCCTTGTAGGCAGCCACAATTGTCAAAGAATTTCAGAGAGTTTTAGGGAGAAAGTCTTGTCTGTTTGGTAAGAAATGCATATTAAGCAAAAGGCAAGGTTCTGAGCCTCCTTTGTACTAGCATTAGAGGAACTTGTTGCATAGTCACCTTCAGTTGGAATATGGGATTTCTAAGACTGCAGAGTCAAAGATGAGAGCAATCATAGCAACCTGGGGAGTATAATCAAGTTGCTCTTTCCAAGAGTGTGTAGTAATTTGTTGAACTCCGGGAAATTTACTGCTTGCCCCGGGATAAGCACTGTGGAACCTGACAGGTACTTGTGGCCTGGATTGGCCACTGTTAGAAACAGGATAATGGCATGATGGACCTTGGTCTGACCCATTAAGGCATTTCTTATGTTCTTATGTTTTAGAAACCTTAATTCCAAGCAATTAATAGAGAGGCAGACAGGATGGACCACAATAGTCTTAATCTGCCATCATATAGCATAGTTACTCACCTGTAACAGGTGTTCTCCAGGGACAGCAGGAATCAGTCCTCACATATGGGTGACGTCGACGCCGACGGAGCCCACGTGGAGCAAATCCCCAGCTTTCAAAGAAAGCCTTTGGGAGTTGCCACCACGCATGCGTGGTCAACTTCCCACCCAAGGATGCCATCTTGCTAAGTCAAATGACATAGCTAATAGACGGCAAACAAATGAAGAAAAAAATAATTGGACTGCAACTCCAAGGGGAGGAGGGAGGTTTGTGAGGACCGATTCCTGCTGTCCCTGGAGAACACCTGTTACAGGTGAGTAACTAAGCTTTCTCTGAGAACAAGCAGGAAGTCAGTCCTCACATATGGGACTCCCCAGCTACAGGCTACCTTGAACCTATAGCCCAAAACAAAAAGGCTCCCTCAGCGAGAGCTGCAAGCAGCCGCAATGAAACCCTAACCAGGGAAGTAGCACTCCGGTAGACTGAACACAGAGGGGTCGGAGGGCAGGAGTTGCCTAGACTCAAACAGGTTATGGAGCACAGCCTGACCGAAGGCACTGTCCCGTTGGGACTCCCTATCCAGACAGTAATGAGCCACGAAGGTCTGACATCTGCCAGGGTGGCCCGGCAGATGTCTGCCAAAGGAACAGAGCGCAGGTGAGCTACTGATGCCACCATGGCCCTGACCCTATGAGCCGTAACACGGCCCTCCAGCGGAAGCCCCGCTGCCTCATAAGTCCGGGCAATACAGTCTGCCACCCAAGTGGACAACGTACACTTTGTCACCGCCTTCCCCAGCATACTGGGGTCACAGGAAATGAAAAGCTGAGAGGCTGTCTGGTGAGTTTGCGTACGCTGGATGTAGAAGAACAGGACCCTCATAGTCCAGGGTATGGAGGACCGCTTCTGCCCGACTGGCATGCAACCTGGGAAAGAAGGTAGGAAGAATCACCTCCTGGTTGAGTGAAACAAGGAGACCACCTTCGGAAGGAACTTCGGGTGTGTGCAAAGCACCACCCTATTCTTGTAAAACCTGGTATAAGGCCTCTCTACCACGAGAGCCTGGAGCTCACTCACTCTCCGGGCAGAAGTGAGCACAACCAAGAATACCACTTTCCAAGAGAGATACCGGAGATAGCACGTGGCCAGCAGCTCAATTGGCAGCCGAGTAAGCTGCCCCAACACGACATTAAGGTCCCATTCTGTCGCTGGGTGATGGACCGGGGGTTTCAACAGGAGCAAACCCTTTAGAAACTGGGATACCATTGGGTGAGCAGAGAGGCTTCTCGTCCACGGAAAAGTGGTTTGCCGCTAGGGCACTGAGGTGCACTCTGACGGAGTCGGATTTAAGTCCCATCTCGGAAAGGTGGAGAAGGTATTGCAAAACCACAACCACTGGGCAAGAAAAGGGGTCCACCTTTTGCCCAGCACACCAGAAAGCAAATCTGCGCCACTTAACACTAGAAGCCCCAAAAGGAATTTTACCTAGAAACTCCAAAGTGCGTCAATTGATGCATTATCACGACGACTACGTTTAGCATGAAATGCAGATGTGAATTAATGTGAAGTTACTTATTTGTTAAATATGTACAGTATGTGACATCATTACATGACGTCATCGTGTGTTTATTGTTTGTAATGTCGGAGTAAAACTGTAAACGGTGATTGAGATGCGCCACCTAGTGGGAACATGAATTTATACCTAGAAGCCCCAAAGTACGTCAATTGACGCATCCAAGACAATTGAGTGCGTCAATTGACGTACTTTGGGGCTTCTAGGTATAAATTCATTTTCCCCACTAGGTGGTGCATCTGTCAATTTTCGATGCACATATTTGAACATCTTGACCTTGCTAACAAAGCCATGGAACATGACTGACATGGATCTAGCAGTGGCGCTGGTATACAACTTCGAAGATGCATTTGTGTCAATTGACGCACTTTGGGGCTTCTAGTGTTAAAGGCGTACGTCCATCTAGTAGACGATCTATGTGAAGTCAGAAAGACCTCCTCAACATCCTCCGGAAGGAGAAGCAGGGCAAGAGTCACCCTCTCAGCAGCCACGCTGTCAGCAAAAGGGAGCTGAGGTTGGGATGCAGGAGAGAGCCCCCCTTCTGGAAGAGGAGCTGTGGGGACGAACACAGGGGAATGGGGGTCTCCACAGCTAGCTGCAGGAAAAGCGGGAACCACGATTGCCGGGGCCACCATGTAGCTGAGGATGACAAAAGCTCTGTCCCGAAGGATCTTTAACAGAGTCTTGCGGACCAGAGGCATCGGGGGGAAAGCATACAGAAGACCCACCGACCATGAGACTAGGAAGGTATCAGCGGCCACCCTGGCTGGAAGCAGCTGCCTTGAGCAGAAATGGGGAAGCTGGTGATTATCCGGGCTCGCAAACAAGTCCATCACTGGTTCCCCCCAGGTCTGGAAAAGCCTGCTGGCCACCACCCAGTCCAGCTGCTACTCGTGCAGCTGGAGGATCCTGCTGAGTCTGTCGGCCAGCCAGTAGTCCTGGCCCAGCAGGTATATTGCTCTGAGGAGAATCCCCTGCCGGGTTGCAAAAGAGCATAGGTCCAGGGCCTCCTGAAAGAGGGTGCGTGATCCTGTACCCCCTGTTTGTTCATGTAGAACATGGCCACTTGGTTGTCCGTTTGGACCAGGAATGATCCGTGGTCCAGATACAGCTTGAAAATCTTCAGGGCGAGACGGATGGCCTGGAGCTCCAACAAGTTGATCTGCTGGGCACTCTCCTCTGGGAACTACACCTCCCTGCGTGCGGTACCCCTGGCAATGGGCTCCCCAGCCCAGCAAGGAGGCATCTGTGGTGAGGACCCTTGAGTGGGGAAGGGCCTGAAAAGGCATTCCTGCTCTCAAGTGCTGAGGCGAGAGCCACCAGGCCTGGGACTGTACCAGGCGCCTGGTCACCTTGATCCTGACCTGGAAGTGTCCTATGGCTTGGGACCACTGATCTCTGAGGCACCACTGCGCAGTTCGCATGTGGAGGCGGGCATCTGGAGTGACATGGACCATGGAGGCCATGTGCCCGAGGAAGCGCAGCAGTTGCCTTGCTGGCACAGAGGAGCTGTGGCTCACTTTCCCTGCAATGGCTATAAGCCTGCTTGCCATGTCTGCAGGCAGGAAGGCCTTCGACTGAAGGGTATTGAGCTTTGCCCCAATGAAGTCTAACTCCTGAGTCGGACAGAGGCTGGATTTGGGATAGTTGATTACAAACCCCAAGTGCTGTAGAACCTGGATGGTGTGAGCTGTGGCCTTCTGCACCTCGGTGGCCGAAGTGCCCCTGATGAGCCAGTCGTCGAGATAGGGGAAGATGAAGATCCCCTGAAGCCCGAGAAAGGCAGCAACCACCGCCAGGCATTCTGTGAATACCCCCATGGGGCCGAAGCAAGGCCAAAGGGGAGCACGCAGTACTGGTAGCGGTTCTCCCCCACCACAAAGCGTAGGTACTGCCTGCGGCTTGGGTGGATTAGGATGTGTGTGTAGGCATCCTTTAGGTCTAAAGAGCATAGCCAGTCTCCCTGGCGGAGCCAGGGCAGCAATATTCCAAGGGAGAGCATCTTGAACTTCTCCCTCACCAGGAATCTGTTGAGGTTGCGCAGGTCGAGGATGGGCCTTAGGCCCCCTGTTCTCTTTGGGACGAGGAAATACCTGAAGTAGAACCCCTTGCCCTTGAGGTGGTGGGGCAGTGGTTCCACTGCACGGTCTTTGAGAAGACCTGACAACTCCTTCAGAAGAAGGTCCTGGTGAAGGGGAGACCTTGGCGGCTCTCCTGGAAAGTAGTGTGGAGGCACTTGGGCTATATGGAGGAGGTATCCCTCCCTGACCACTTATAATGTCCATGAATCTGTGGTGACGACTCCCCACCTGTGGGAATAACAAGGCGAGCCAACCTCCTGTGGGCTGCCCAACTCCAGCTGCAAGAGGGGCCATGCTGCAGGAGTCAAAAACCCCCACCGGGCTGGGCCGGCACCAGAGCCTGGGGTTTGGGGGCTTTCTGATTATGCGGGCTATGTCCCCTGTTACTTGGCCTGCTGCCCCTGTGGGGGAGCTGGGGAGGCCTAGTAAGGGGGGTAGTTTCAGTAAGCAGCTCCCTTCCTCGGGTAAAAGGGCTTTTTATCCAAGCCTTTCTTACGAGGAGGGGCAGAGGTCTTCTTCGAGAGCCATGTCCTCGTCATAAACTTGGTCTCCAGGTCTGCGGCCTTGTCGGTCATCGGTTTGCCGAAGAGATTCTCCCCTTGGCATGGGACATCAACCAACTTGTCCTGAACCAGTTGCTTGAGGTCGGACGACTGCAGCCAAGGCTGGCGGCTTGCACCGATGCCCGCCGTGGCTACTTGGGCCGCCGACTTGAACACGTCATAGGCCACCCAAGATATAAATTTGGAGCATTCACGGACAGCTTTGGACAGGCCCTTGAAGCACTGCAAAGGTTCCTCGAAGAGACCAGCCAAGAATCTGGTGAGTTCCTTCGCCAGGTCTCTCAGGTACATGCCCATGTACAACTGGTATGCCTGGATCCGACAATTCAGCATCGGTCCCTGGAAATATTTCCTGCTGAGGGCATCCAAGGTGCAGGCCTCCCTGCCGGGGGGAAGGGGGAGCACCGACGAGTGCGTCTTCTGGCTCTTAAGCCAATGTATGGCTGATTCCACAACCATGGAGTTGTGCAGCAGCTGCAATTTATGGAACCCAGGGCTCTGGCGGAGTTGATACGAGTCGAGCCATTTGCTGATCACCGGCGTCGACGCCGGTGTCGCCCACATGTGGAGCATAAGTCGTTCCACGATTGGAGGAATGTGTACCGTGAAGGTCTCCCAAAGAGGAGCCTCATATTGGAGGATCTCGAGCTCGTCGTCTCAAGGCTCCTCCTCGGGTTCCATGGGAAAGCCAAAGCCTTGGACATGTCCCACACAAAGTCCAAAAAAGAGTAGTTACTCACCTGTAACAGGTGATCTCCGGGAACAGCAGGAATTTAGTCTTCACATATGGGTATCGTCGGTATCGACAGAGCCTGCGCGGGAACGCTCCCCAGCATCCAATAGGAAAGCTTTTGGGAGCATCCCACAGTGCCTTCGTGCTGCCTTCCCGCCTTTCCAACTGTCCTTCTCCAGTTCAGTTTATAGCTGAGACAAAAGAGAGAGAGAGAGAGAAAGAGAGAAAGAACGAGAGAGAGATACAACTCCTAGGGGAGGTGGGTGGATTGTGAAGACTAAATTCCTGCTGTTCCCGGAGATCACCTGTTACAGGTGAGTAACTACGCTATCTCCAAGAACAAGCAGGAATGTAGTCTTCACATATGAGGACTCCCTAGCTGCAGATGCCAGGGAGATGGTCCCAGGAAGTTGTTAGGCCTTGTGAAAGGGCCATACTTCCCCCCATGGATTTCTGGCATCCTACCAGGGACGGTGGGTAGGAGCTGATTAAGTATGAAAAAGGTGTTGAAGAACAGCCTGGCCAAACAAGGCAACCCGGCGGGAGTCCTTGTCTAAACAGTAGTAGACTGTGAAGGTATGTACCAAAGCCCAAGTAGCTGCTTCACCGATGTCATCGATAGACACAGAGTGAAGATGAGCCATTGAGGCTGCCATGGCTCTCACATTGTGAGCTGTGACATGGCCTTCAAGAGGAAGGTTCTTACTCTCATAAGCAAAGGATATGCAATGAGCAATCCAGTTAGAGTTCTTTTGGAAACTGGAAGTCCCAAATGACTAGGATCAAAAGCAACAAAGAGTTGAGAAGATTTTCTATGTTGCTGTGTCCTTTGCAAGTAAAAGGTCAAAGCTCTTTTACAGTCCAAGGTATGAAGGTTCCTTTCTGCACTGGAGGCATGAGACCTTGGAAGGAATACAGGAAGGTAAACCGCTTGCTTTATATGGAAAGGCGAAACCACCTTTGGCATAAAGTGTGGATGAGTCCTAAGAACTACCTTATCATGGTGGAAACTTATATAAGGAGGATCAGCCACCAACGCGTGCAATTCACTGATGCGACATGCTGATGTGATTGCAATGAGGAAGATGACTTTCCAAGAAAGGAATTTCAAAGATGTAGTGGCTAATGGTTCAAAGGGCGGTTTCATGAGCTGCCCGAGCACGAGATTTAAGTCCCATACCATTGGTGGTGGCTTAATGGGAGGCTTTGCTAAAAGAAGTCCTCTCATAAATCTCGCTATGAGGGGATGAGAGGAAATAGGTTATCCACTTAGAGGCTTGTAAGAAGCTGCAATATCACTGAGATGGACTCTTACTGAATTTGTCTTGAGACCCACATTTGACAAATGAAGGAGATACCTCTGGAATCGATACTGGAGTATCGCAAGAGGGTTAAGACCCTTCTGCGAGCATCATATGGTAAACCTTTTCCATTTAAAGGCATACGAGCGTCTTTGGAGGGTTTCCTGGAAGCATGAAGGATATCCCTTACCTGTTGGGAAAGGTTAAGATCCTGAAGTTCTAGGCTTTCAGCAACCAGGCCCTGAGATGCTGAGACTGGGGATTCAGATGCCAGACCATCCCGTCCTCTTGGGAGAGAAGATCTGGAGAGGATCCCAACCCCAGAAGCGGAGCTTGAGAGAGATGTAGGAGCAGAGGGTACCACGTTTGCCGTGGTCAATGTAGAGCTATGAGGATCATATGACCTCTATCTCTCTGAAGCTTGAATAGGGTTGTGGGGATGAGGGGAATGGGTGGGAAGGCATATAAGAAGTCCTGACCCCAGTGGAGGAGGAAGGCGTCCCTTGACTGACAACATCGAGCCGGAATTCTGGAACAGAACCAGGGAAGTTTGGCATTCAGCGGACTTGCAAAGAGGTCTATGTCCGGGGTTCCCCAAATCTGAAATATTTGGGCAACCTGGTCTACATGGAGAGACCATTCGTGTGGAAGCCGATCTCGACTGAGTTTGTCTGCCCAAGAGTTTTGGATGCCTGGAAGATACACCGCAAAAAGATGACTCTGATAGTCTCTAGTGAGGGCCCATAGTCGCAAAGTTTTGTTGCATAGAGACAGAGAGCCTGTTCCGCCCTGCTTGTTCACATAGAACATAGCTACCTGATTGACCGTTTGAACTAGGACTGTTTTGTAGCTGAGCTGGGCATGAAATACTCGAAGAGCAAAGAAGATTGCTCTGAGCTCCAGGAGGTTGTTGTGAAGACAGACCTCCTGTGGAGTCCAGGTACCCTGGGAAGAGAGATCGTGCAGGTGGGCTCCCCATCCCACCTGTGATGCATCTGTTAGGGTGGCTTGGGATAGGGGTTGCTAGAAAGGAGACCCCACCAGAAGGTTTCTGGGTGATTGCCACCATTGGAGGGACGAAATAATATGGTCCGAGTTTGTTATTTTGTCCGACAGGCAGCCTGAGGCATGTGTCCACTGAGTGGATAAAGTCCACTGGGCTGCTCACATATGGAGGCGAGCATAATGAACCACATGCACGGTGGATGCCATGTGGCCTAGCAATTGTAGCATTTCCCGAGCAGTGAGACAAGGTTTGAGCACTGCTTGGGAAACTAGTTGTACTATGCGAAGACAGCGGGGCTGCGGAAGGAAAGCCCTCGTCTGTCTGTTATCCAGATGAGCTCCTATGAACTCTAGGGACTGAGTGGGAGCAAGATTGGATTTTGGGAGGTTTATGAACAGTCCCAAATACTGAAGGATTCGCATTGTGCGAAACAGAGCAGAGCAAGCTTCTGGCATTGTAGGGGCTTGAATGAGCCAGTCGTCTAAGTAAGGGAAGACGAATATTCCCAGAGTGCGGAGAAATGCTGCTACCACAGCCATGCATTTTGTGAATACTCTTGGTGCAGAAACCAGGCCAAAGGGAAGAACCTTGTATTGGTAGTGCTTTCCTTGAAACAGGAATCAGAGGAATCTCCTGTGATTTGGATGGATGAGAATATGAGTATACGCATCCTTGAGATCTAGAGAACAAAGCCAATCCTGACTTTGAAGGTATGGCAGCAAAGTTCCTAGAGAGACCATTTTGAACTTCTCTCGGAACAAATATTTGTTCAATTCTCTGAGATCTAAAATGGGTCTGTGTCCTTCTGTTTTCTTTGGAATAAGGAAATAGGTGGAGTAGAACCCTGTGCCCTGATGAGGAATGGGTACTTCCTCTATTGCTCCTTGAGCAAGGAGCATTGTGACTTCTTGATCTAAGAGACTGTCGAGAGAGGTCTGAGAATTGAACTGTCTTACAATTGTAGGAGGGGGCACACTGTGAAATTGAAGCTTGTACCCCCCCCCCCTCTCGTACAATGGACAGAGTCCAATTTTCTGCTGTTATCTGGTACCACCTGTGGGCAAAATGACATAACCTGCCTGGGATGGTTGAGGGTTCTGGACCGTTCAGAGGCAGGAAGGCACAGTTCTCTAGAGAGGAGTCAAAGCCCCTGAGGAGGCTGAGCCTGCTGTGGAGGCTGAGCCTGCTGTGGTGGCTGAGGTTTTGCAGCTTTTGGTTTCTTTTGTTGTCTAGGTTGCGGCTGTTGTCCCTTTTGGGCAGTCTGACCTGGACGGTGTCCCTGTTGGGTATAGGAAGGATAAAACTTCTTTTTCTTATTGAAAAATGGTTTCATAGAGGATTTTTTTATTGCAGGATTGGCTGTAGATTTGGACAATCTATCCAAGGTGATATGTCAGCATCTATTTCATTAGCCTTCTCCTGCCAATTCTTGCCAAAGAGATTTTCTCCTGTGCAAGGAATGTTTCCTTATTTATCCTGTACCCAAATTTCCAAGTCTGATGCCTGAAGCCAGGCTATCCAACATGCACCAATGGCAATGGCAGAGGTTCTGCTTATGCACTCAAAACAAAGGCTGCACGATTTACAAACTTGGAAACATCCTGAGCATGTTTGACTAGAGTAAGATAGTGTGGCCTCTTGTCATCAGGAAGGAGGGGGCTCTTAAGCTCCAAGTCTCCTGTAACCTCTTTAAGGAACATTCCCATATACAAGATATAGGGAACTGATCCTAGCTGAGAGCATGGAAGCTTGGAAGCATCGACACCCAAAGGCATCGAGAGCCCTACATTCACGACCTGGAGGATTGGATGCATGTCTCTCTGCATTTTTCATCCATCTCATGGCTGATTCCACCACCACTGAATGGTGTGGTAATTGAATTTTTTGAAAGCCAGGACAAGGCTGAACTCGATACATGGTATCGACTCTTCAAGAATGAGGAGATGTGGTTAAAGGTGTTTCCCACATCCTTAGCATAAGATCATGTAAAATCTCATGAATAGGCAGAGTAGCTGCCTCTTTGGGAGCCTTAGGGTATTGGAGAATTTCCAATTCCTTTGCCCTAGGCTCTTGTTCAGGAGCTACTGAGATGGAAAGGCCTCGGGCCACATCACGGATGAAGTACTGAAAGGACATATATATCCTCTGGCAGACACATTCTGTGCTGAGGAGAAGAGGAATCCTCGGGGAGAAGTACTCTTGTATCGGCAGAGTCTTCGGAGTCTTCAGGCTCATCAGAGGATTCAAAATTCCTCCGATCCCGGTGATCGTGCAAAGCACGGTACCGGTATCGATCAAAGTCGGTATCGGGTTGTTCTGGTATCGATCTGTCGATGGCGGAGACATACGCATGACTCGATATGGGTAGCATACCCAAAAATGCTAATGCAGTTGGTACCAGTTCCGGTACCGGTGTCGGTTGAGTTGTCTGAAGCGGTTTCAACAGTACCGAAGCCATGAGAAGAGCCGCTAGACTGCATTCGATAGCAAGGAATCTCTGGTCTATCGACGCTGCTGATGCTTGGGTGTCGGTACCGGTAAAAACGGCCTGAACCGCAGTGCATGGCACCAGTAGTTCTGCAGAGGTTGAAGCCTCGAGAACATCTTGGAGCCCCGTTAGTGCTTTGGAAGCTGAAGCCTCCCGCCGGGGCAGTTCTGCCAGTGAAAATTCTTCAAGGGCAACGCCAGGGGCATCTCGATACTTAGGAGGCGATCTACCCTTTGAGGACCGGCTAGATTTATGTTTAGTTACCTGAGATCCATGGGAGAAAGATGAGGCCCTGGAGGACGTCGATGCAACAGACACCATGTCTGAGGGAAAAAGGGTGCTAAGTTTAGCAGCTCGGTTCTGCCGGACCCCTTTTGACATCATTCCAAAGGAGTGGCACTCTGAAATAGACTGGTCAGGACCTAAACATTTGAGACACTAATCATGGGTGTTGGTGACAGAAATAGTACCGCCACATTTAGAACATTTCTTAAAACTTGAAGTAGGTTTTTCCATTTTTAAAGAAAAAAAAAAAAAAATCGGGCCTAGTGCCCAAAATGGCGCCTAGCACCAAGGAAAAAAAGTTTCTAAAGTAAAACACCTCAGAAACTATAATTTATTTTATTTATTTATTTATTTATTTTTTAGAGAAAGAAGAAGAAACCGGCGGTACCGGTATGGCGTCGAAGGCAGACACGACCACAAAAACAAAGATTCAAGACAAAATTTTTCTGCGGTGACAGGGTATGTGACCTGTCAGCTCCGCGGAAAAGGAAGAACTGGAGAGGGACAGTTGGAAAGGCGGGAAGGCAGCACGCAGGTGCTGTGGGATGCTCCCAAAAGCTTTCCTATTGGACACTGGGGAGCATTCCCGCACAGGCTCCGTCGGTACCGACGATACCCATATGTGAAGACTACATTCCTGCTTGTTCCTGGAGATCCCCATATCATCCGGTGGGGATCTTCTCCGAGGCTCAGATACAGGGGAATCTGAGGGGGACATCCCTATGTCTTCGGGTATCTGGGACTCCTCGTCCTCTGTCTCCCAAGCCGAGGCCTCTGAGGACTCGAGAGGCTCCTCAGGCATCGAGGGCCCCAGCGCCATCCAGCCCGACACCGGCAGACTCAGCGGCGACGACCTCGATCCCGGAGGCCGAGTGTGACCTCGGCCGAGCATCGACTGAAGTCCAAAAGGTCTCGAGGATTGGCTCGGCCTCCGGGGTCGACTTTGACGTCGAGGGCCCGGTGGTAGGGGTGGAGGAACCAGATGTGCCAGACATCAGCACCCGCTGCTGTTCAATGAAGACAGTAAAACTGCACTCCAAAGCTGCAGTTCAGGACACGAGCTCGGGAGTCTCCGCAGCCACCGGCTCAGGCGCCAACACGGTCTTCGACAAGAAAGAGTAGTTAATCACCTGTAACAGGTGTTCTTCAAGAGCAGCAGGAATCAGTCCTCACATATGGGTGACGTCGGCGGCGAAGGCGCCCCCGTGCGGAGCATTTCCCCAGTTTTCAAAGAAAGCCTTTGGGAATACAGCGCACCTGCGTGGTCCCATTCCCACCAAAGGGTGCCATCTTGCACAGTCTGATGACATAGCTAAAAGACAGCAAAAAACAAAATAAAGTATATGACTGCAACTTCAGGGGAGGAGGGAGGACTGATTCCTGCTGTTCCTGGAGAACACCTGTTACAGGTGAGTAACTATTCTTTCTCCAGGACCAAGCAGGAAGTCAGTCTTCACATATGGGACTACCCATCTCTAAGCTACCGGGAACCCAAAGCGGAAAAAATGGCTCCCCCTCTCAAGAGCCTCAGCATCCGTGATAAGAATATTCTCTGAGAACGCCCCCGTACGGTAGCCCAACACAAAGGCAGGAAGGTAGGAGTTGCCTAAACCTCAAAGAGATTACGGAGTACCGCCTGTCCGAAAGCACTGTCCCTTCGGGACACTCTCTCGAGGCAGTAGTGGGCTGCAAAAGTCTGGCTTGAAGACCAAGTAGCAGCTCGGCAGATGTCTGCCAACGGAACAGAGCGGAGATGAGCTACTGACGCAGCTTTCGCCCTGACACAGTGGGCCGTGACTCAACCCTGCAAGGGGAGGTCGGCTGCCTTGTATGCCCAGGCGATACAATCTGCTACCCAAGTGGACAACGTATGCTTGGAGACAGGTAACCCCAGTTTATTAGGGTCAAAGGAGACAAAGAGCTGAGTAGCCCTTCGATGCCCCCGCATATGCTCTATGTAAAAAGACAACGACCTCTTACAGTCCAGGGTATGCAAGACTGTTTCAGTCCAGCTGGTATGCGGCCTGGGAAAGAAGGTCGGAAGAACCACCTCCTGGTTGAGGTGGAAAGAGGAGACGACCTTTGGAAGGAACTTCGGTTGGGTCCGTAGGACCACCCTGTTCTTATAGAACCATGTGTACGGTCTGTCAGAAACCAGAGCTTGTAGTTCACTCACATGTTTGGCCGAGGTAAGAGCTAGCAAGAAGAGCGTTTTCCAAGAAAGGAAGCGCAAATGGCAAGTAGCCATCGGCTAAATGGTGGGTGAGTAAGTTGCTGCAAGACCACATTCAAATCCCACTCAGTCGCCGGTGGACGAACCGGAGGCTTGAGAAGCAGACCCCTGAGGAAGTGGGACACCAAGGGATGACCCAACAGAGACTGTCCCTCCACCGGTGAGTGATGCGCTGATAGAGCACTGAGGTGGACACGAACAGAGTTAGACTTAAGGCCTAGATCTGACAGGTGAAGAAGATAGTGCAGTACCACTGGCACAAGGCAGGAGAAAGGATCTTCAATGCGCTGAGCACACCATAATGTAAACCTACGCCACTTGAGGGCATAGGGCTTTCTGGTGGACTGCCTCCTAGAGGCCAAAACCACCTCTTCAACCTCCTTAGGCAGAAGTAAGGGAGCTAGCACTATCCTTTCAGCAGCCAGGCCATCAGATTGAGGGACCTGAGATTGGGGTGCAGAAGGGAACCCTGATCTTGAGATAGGAGATCGTGTTGCAACCCCAGAGGGAAAGGAGTTTCCACCGCCAACTGTAGCAGAAGTGGAAACCAGGGTTGCTGCGCCCATCTAGAGGCTACCAGAATCACCGAGGCCTTGTCCCGGAGAATCTTGAACAGAGTTCGGGCCACCAGGAGTGTGGGAGGAAACGCATACAGGAGGCCCGTAGACCAAGAGATCAGAAAGGCATCTGCTGCCATCCGCAGGGGTTGCGTTTGTCTGGAGCAGAACCTGGGCAGATGACGATTCTGTGGACTTGCAAAGAGATCGATGGATGGATGTCCCCAGCGGAGGAAGATCTGCTGGACCACCAAAGGATTCAACTGCCATTCGTGAGGCTGGAGAATCCTGCTTAGCTTGTCTGCTAGGAAATTCTCCTGACCAGGTAGATAAACTGCTTTGAGAAACATGCCTTGTTTGACTGCAAAGGAGCAAAGGGCCTGTGCCTCCTGACACAGAAGCCTGGACCCTGTGCCCCCTTGCTTGTTCACATAGAACACTGCTACCTGATTGTCTGTCTGAACTAAGACAGACTGGTAAGAGGGCATGAGAAAACGTTTGTAGAGCCAAGCGGATTGCTCGCAGCTCCAGAAGATTGATCTGCTGTGTGGCCTCCCGAGGAGGCCACAGGCCCTGAGTGCACGTGCCCTGGCAATGTGCACCCCAGCCCTGCAATGAAGCATCGGTCGTCAGCACCCTTGTGTGTGTCGGGACCTGAAAAGGTACTCCCTTGAGAAGGTTTGGGAGATGTAGCCACCACTGCAAGGAGTCCAAAAGTGGTTTGGACACCTTTACTCTATCTCAGAGGTCGCATGTGGCCTGCACCCACTGAGCTCTGTGGCACCACTGAGCAGCCTGCATGTGCAGATAGGCATTCGGAGTCACATGTATCGTGGATGCCATGTGGCCCAGAAGTCGCAGGAAGTGCCTGGCGGAGTCCTGAAGTGCTTTGGAACTGGTTGGCCAAGTCCATCAGTCTGTGGGCTCTGTCCTCGGGCAAGTAAGCTCTTGCCTGCAGGGTGTCTAACCTTGCCCCTATAAACTCTAGTTTCTGTGAGGGGAGCAAAGTGGACTTTGCGTAGTTTAACAAAGCCCAGATGCTGAAGAAGAGAGACAGTGCGAAGAGTGGCTTGTTTGGTCTCCTGGAGAGACTGGCCCCTGATGAGCCAGTCGTCCAGGTATGGGAAGACAAAAATTCCCTGATTCCTGAGATAGGCCGCCACCACTGCTAGGCATTGGGTGAAAACCTTGGGGGCACAAGTTAGACCAAAGGGAAGTACTCTGTACTGAAAATGGTTTCCTCCCACCACAAATCTGAGATATTGTCTGTGGTCTGGATGGATAAGGATGTGAGTATAAAGCATCCTTTAGGTCTAAGGAGCACAGCCAGTCTCCCTGCTGGAGGAAGGGCAGCAGTATCCCAAGGGTAAGCATCTTGAACTTTTCCCTCTCCAGAAACCTCTTTAGGTTTCGCAAGTCAAGGATAGGCCGGAGGCCTCCTGTCCTTTTTGGTACCAGGAAGTACCTGGAGTAGAAGCCTTGCCCTTTCAGGTGGTAAGGCACCAGTTCCACTGCCTGTTCCTTCAAAAGACTTGCAACTCCTGAAGGAGGTGGTTTCTGTGCAGAGGGAGTCTTGGAGGCTCCCCTGGAAAGTAGGAGGGGGTAGCTGGTGGAAGTGGAGCATGTAGCCCTTCTGGACTATGCTTAGGACCCAGGTATCCCCTGTGATGGCTGGCCACCTGTAGGCGTACAGGGTCAGCCGAACTCCTGTGCTGAGTGGAGCCAGCTCTGGAGGAGAGGCTATGCTATGGGAGTCAAAAACCCCACTCCCTGCTGTGCAGGAGCCGGAGCTGGCGGCTTGGGGGTCTTCTGCCTACGGGGCCCATGCCCCTTGGCCTGCTGGCCCTGTTGGGGAGCTGGAGAGGCCTGATATTGAGTGTAGGATATGTAGGCAGCACCCTTCCTCAGGAAAAAAGGGCTTCTTTCCCGAGCCCTTCTTTTTCTGAGAAGGGGCAGAAGTCTTCCTGGACAGCCTTGTACTGGTGAAAGTCTCGGTCTCGATTTTTGCAGCCTTTTCAGTCATGGGCTTACCGAAAAGGTTTTCACCTCGGCAGGGGACATCAACCAACTTGTCCTGCACCCATAGCTCCAGGTCTTATGACTGTAGCCAGGCCTGACGGCGTGCACCGATGCCGGCCGCTGCTACTCGGGCCGAACCCTCCAAGCCATCATAGGCTGCTCGAGAGATAAACTTCGAGCACCCTTGAACCTCTGCAAAGGTTCCTTGGAGAGGCCAGCTGAGAACCCAGCAATCTCCTTTGCCAGATCTCGTAGGTACATGCCCACGTACAGCTGGTAGGTCTGGACACGGCAAGATAGCACAGAGCCCTGGAAGCACTTTCTACCGAGGGCATTCAGGTTCCGGGCCTCCCGGCCGGGAGGCACCAAGGAGTGCATCTTCTGACTCTTCAGACGGTGCATGGCCGATTCCACAACCATGGAGTGGTGCGGTAGCTGCGCCTTTTGGAACCCAGGGGTCTTACGGACTCGATAAATAGAATCTAACCATTTGTTAAGAATGGCGTCGAGGCCGGTGCCTCCCACATACAGAAGAGCAGCCATTCCAGCATCGGAGGAACCGGTACAGTAAAGGCTTCCTTTGGAGGAAAATCATACTGGAGGGCATCGAGCTCCTCGGCTCGAGGCTCCTCCTCGGCGTCCTGTGGAAGGCCAAGGCTTTGGCCATGTCCCTCACGAAGTCTGAGAACAGAGTATCCTCCGGAGGGGACCATCTCCGAGGCTCGGACTCCGGTGAGTCCGAAGGGACGCACTGGATCCGGAAAGTGTCCGGGGGCTCCTCGTCCTCCGTCTCCCACTCCAACTCCTCTGGAGGAGGAATCGAATGGCTCCGGCCGTGTGGGCCTCGGCCGCCCCAACGCCGACGGTATCGGCGTCAACGACCTCGGCCCCGCACGGGAGGTCGATGGGGACCTTGACCGAGGATCGACTCGAGACTTCATTGACTCGAGATCGGCTCGGTCTCCGGGGTTGACTTAGATGTCGAGGTCCCGGTGGTCGGGGCAGATGCACCGGTCAGACCGGCGATCAGCACCAGCTGCTGTTCCATGAAGGCAGCCAAGCTGCTCTCCAAGGCCGTCAACCTGAGTCCAAGCTCAGGAGACTCAGCAGCCCACGACTCGGGCATCGGGCCCGACGTCTGCCCCCCCGGAGGAGAGTCCATGAGGACAACTGCACTTACGTGACTCGGGGACTCCAGCTCCACACGAGGTAGCTTGGAAGGCCTCTCCGACTCCGAGAGCCCGGGGCGGCGGTCAGGGCTACGCGACCTGGCCCTCGAGGAACCACGGGCCTCCACCGCCGTCGCCCTTGCGAGCTTTTTCTTCCTTCTGTGCTCCCGGGTGGGAGACTCCCTTTCAGAGGAACCCCGACAGCGCTCGGGGTCAGACTCCCGAGATGTCGAGGCCTCTGACGAAGTCCAGGACCGGCCGGACGCGGAGTCAGAGAAAATTTGCCCACGTTGATGCTAACGGCTCCGAAGCGCCTTTGATGACATTTTGCTGCAGAGGCCACAGGCCAGCAGGTCATGGTCAGGTCCGAGGCATTGGAGGCAGCAGTCATGTGTGTAGGTGAGACACATACGTTTCTTGCACCAATCACACTTTTTGAACCCACTGGCAGTCATCGGGGGAAAAAGGGCCCCTGCAAGGTCAAAAGACCAGGCTGCCAGTGAAAACACAAAAAGAGCGCGAACGCTAGTCATGAAGGACAAAAACCGAAAATCAAAATTCCGGACTCGATACCAGTGTACCGAGCCCAGACGGGAAGGGGAACCAGCGTTGAACCGGATAAAACAACGCGAAAATCGCAGAAAAAAAATCAACTTTTCCCAGGTGACACGAACATACATCCGTCGGGCTCCGCGGAAAACGAAAGACTGAGCAAGATGGCACCCTTGGGGGGGGAAGGGGACTGCGCAGGTGTGCTGCATTTCCAAAGGCTTTCTTTGAAAGCTGGGGAAATGCTCCACACGGGGGCTCCATCGGCACCGACATCACCCATATGTGAGGAATGACTTCCTGCTTGGTCCTGGAGAACAGTAAGTACTTGCCTAGGCTGGTCCGGTTCCCGACGAGGAACTTTGGCCAAGCGCTCCTTCTCTGACGATCCAGGCAAGTGCTCAGGGCTCCGCGATCGGCCCCGAGAGGAGCCCAGTTGTTTGAAACTGTCCAGAGACCTTCGAGAATTTCTTCTTCCTCTTGTGTTCCCTCGAGGGAGACCCCCTCTCTGAGGAACCCCGACGAAGCTCGGGCTCGGAGGGTTCCCCCCGAGATGTAAAGGCCTCAGACGAGTTCCTGGCTCTCGGAGGCACGGAGGATTTGGAAAAAATCTTGTCATGCTGCTGCTGGCGGCTCTTCAGGGCCTTGGACAACATGCGTATCGGTGAGGGACATAATTTTCCCGCATCGATTGCATTTCTTAAAACCGCTGGTAGCCATCGGGGGAAAAAGGACCCCGGCTAGGTCGAAGACCCGTCGGGCTGCCAGTGAAGGAGAAAAGGAGAAAAAGGGCGCAAAGATGCCTCAAAAGGAAAAAAAAAAAAATCAAACAAAAGATTAAAACACCGACCCGATACCAGAGTACCAAGGCGGGAAGGATACCGGTATCGACCAGTCAGGCTAAAAAGGTACACAGAAAAAAAAAAAATCAACTTTTTCTGGGACACAAGGGACAACGTCCGATGGGCTCGGCAGTAAAAAGGAGACTGAGCAAGATGGCACCCTTGGACGGGAAGGGGACCACGCATGCGTGGTATCAACTCCCAAAGGCTTTCTTTGAAAGCTAGGGATTTGCTCTGCGCAGGCTCTGTCGGCGTCGACACCACCCATATGTGAGGACAGACTTCCTGCTTGTTCCCGGAGAAAGCACTGTTACTTACCTGTAACAGGTGATATCTGGGAACAGCAGGAATAACTCTTCACATATGGGTACGTCTGTACCGATGGAGTCTGCGCGGGAACGCTCCCCAGCGTCCAATCAGAAAGCTTTTGGGAGCATCCCAACACGCCTGCGTGCTGCTTTCCCGCCTTTCCCAACTGCCTCTCCTCAGTTAAGTTTTAAAGCTGAGACCAAGAGAGAGAGAAAGGGAAAGATAGAGAAATGCAACTCCTAGGGGAGGTGGGTGGGTTGTGAAGACTTATTCCTGCTGTTCCCAGAGATCACCTGTTACAGGTAAGTAACTGTGCTATCTCCAGGAACAAGCAGGAATGAGTCTTCACATATGGGGACTCCCCAAGCTAAGATGCCCGGAGGGAGTCCTAGCATGTTGCGAATCTAGAATGAGCCATGCTACTCCTCAGAACCTCAGGCATCCTGGGGATGGAGGGTAGGAGTTATTACAGAAAGGTGCTGTGGAACAGCTGGACTAGAACAGGACTTCTATAGAGGAAGACCCAGTATAGATGACATTTAGTAGTAAAAATATTGAGTGCAATATTCTAAAATGGACCTCCCTTGGTGGTATTGTAAAAAGTCTATTGAGGTTCATATGGATCTGTTAGAAGAGCCAGTAGAAGATCCTCAAGGAGTACCTCACTGTGAAGTAGAGGTAATAAACTGTAGGAAAAACAAGTGGAGGTCAGAACCCTTCAGGGTGAGAAATAGCCCCAGGGGAAACTGGGGTAGTACAATGAGGTAGGGCTTCAGCGGGAAACGCAGAAGATACTATTAGACAAAGCTTAAGCTCTTTTGGCCAAAGAACAGTACAATCCTAGGACCAAAAGGAAAATAAGTCTGACCGATTTGGACTGACAATAGAAATAGTCCATGTAGGAGAGAAGGAGTATGGAAGACCCCTGTATCCGATAACAAAGTAAGGACAGACTTATGAAGCGTTACAGCTTTAGATTAACTGAAGATCCGAAATGTCTTTCCTTAATGAGGTCAATTAGGAAAGAAAAAGGTACATGGAGAGCTTCAGAGGTACCTAACCCTGAAAGGTTATGGTAAGAAAAAATTTGCTAATTACCACAGGGAGTGGTTGTATGTGTAGAACCCTAAGCATGCTGGCACAGCATTGATAGGGGTAGTGCCCATCTGTCAGAGTCATATAGGAATATATGGACATATGGACCTAAACAGACAGATAGATAAGTACGTAGATACATATCTACCTAAAAGAAATATCTCGATATATATATATATACACACACACACACATCTAGGAGTATATATATATATAGATAGATAGATAGATAGATAGATAGATAGATAGATAGATAGATAGATAGATATAGATATACATGGGCAGAAGATACACAGATTATATATATATATATATATATATAAAAATATAAATATGTAGACATATAGACACATGTCTCCACGTATGTAGATGGAGACGTGCCTATATAACTAGGTCCCCATAGGAATATGGGGAGAGAGAAAGATTCATCTAATAGCAAGAAGGGTGATACCTGCTTGAATAGATGCATAGAGAATCTTCTTTCCCTGGTTGTGATTGACAGAGTCAGAGGAATGGTTTCCCTGACAAGGAGGAGTCTAGATTCCTCTAAGAATTCGAGCTCTTGAATAACCAGGATGGCCTACGTGAAAAATGCAGAGGATAACTTCAGTCTGCAGGCAGCAAGTCCAGATCTCTCTAGAACTCCAGTATGGTAAATGGATAGAGGACGCCAATGGAATAAGATACCATATTGACCCGCCTATGAGGGCAAGATGGGTCTCATGCGTCCTTCAGTTGAACATAAGCGTCCCCCTGAGGTATTGGGAAGGAAGCATATAAGGACGAGCCGCAACGAAAAGAAAACTATCCCTGGTGAGAAGTCCAAAGAAGATGTGGACCAAGCCAGGGAAAATGGCCATTCTTTAGGTTTTCACGTGATGTAAGGCCTGTGTCTTTTGTTTCGAAAAGAGATTTTAGATGAGATGGTAAGGGTAGGGAACACCTACCAGTCATGGGGGCATGACTGGGTGAACCCCTCCTAACCATCTGGGATTATCTGCTAGACAAGATACTAATGCTCTCTAGCAAGGGCCCAAAGTGCAAAGCTACTCTGTAGAGTTGCAGAGAGCATGTTGCAGGTTGGTTTGAAGAAAAAACTGGCTGCTTAAGGCCAGTAGGTAACAAACTATTCTGCCAAAAACAAGAGAATTGGAGATGGCGAAGAATAGAAGTCAAACCAACAAGCCTGTGATAATAGGGTTTCCAAAAAAGGTTGATAACCTGTTTTGGGTTTACTAACCAGGCCGGAAGGATTGCTAGTGGAGGACAAACCCTGGTTGTGTGGTGAACAGAACCAGTGGTTTAACCACTAGGAACTGCTGCATTTGCAGCAATTACCAGGGCAGCGGAAAAAAATCTCTTTTTTTTTTTAAGATTGGAAAAAGAAACAACAGACATAAGGAGGAGTGGTAAGACTTCCTTATTGTCTGATAAGCTGCCCTCAAGTAAGAATGTGAAAGGGGGAGACAACTCTGGAAAGGAAACCCCTTCCTGAAATAGGTAGAGAACCATAGGGGCTTACCAGTGTAATAGAACCACTCTTACAAACCGAATGTTGTAGTAAGAGGGCAGGTAAGACAGAGTTGAAGGAGACTGACAATGCAGTAAGTCTCTGAAAGGTAAGATGATACATGCTAGTACAGGGAAAACTGTCTTATTGATAGTTGTTACACCTCTTTTTTCCCAGTAGGAGGAAGAGAAACCTGTTAACTATAGGCATGATCATCATAAAAACTCTTAGAGCAAAAAGAAAGGATGTCTCGTGAGAATTTAGGATGAAATTAGTGTAGATGCTTCAAGTGAAAAGAAGCAGACTACAAACTCTAACCCCTAAACAGGAGATGTAATGATAATCTATCAGAAACCCTGCGACTGCTGGGTTTGCTGAACCTGTTGAGGCTGTGGTTTCTTTAGCCCGGTCAGATGTTTCCCCTGTCTGGGAACATCTGTATGATGGGTAGAAGATGGATAAAACTTTTTCCCCTTAGGGGAACAAAGTTTGTTAGGAAATTTCCTACCAAGTGGGAAAGAGGAAGGCGTAGACAAGCCTCTGAAAACAGCAATGTCAGTGGTTAACTGAGCAGCTTGGAGTAAAGACTCCTTGTTAAAGAGATTTTCTCCAGTGCAAAGAGTATTTCCCAGTCTTTCTTGTACCCATTTGTCCAAGTCTGAAACTTGGAGCCAGGCTTTACGTCGTGCCCCTATAGCTATAGCAGACGTTCTGCTAACAGACTCAAAGGAGTCTAGGGAAGCACGAGTAAGGAACCTAGAGATATTTTGAGCATGACTAACCAATAAGGAATAGTCTGTTCTTTTGGGCTCTTGAAGAAAAGGGGTCAAAAGTAGTAATTTCTTTGTGACTTCAAGAGATAATCCCATACAGAAAATATATGAGAGAATTCTTGCTGAAAGCATGGATGCCTGGAAGGTTTGGCGTCCAAAGGCATCTAAAGTCTTAGACTCACAACCTGGCAGATAAGAAGAGTGCTTTTTAGTACTCTTAACACGCCTCATTGCTGATTCTACAACAATGGAATGATGAGGAAGTTGAGTCTTTTGAAAAGCTGGAGAAGGGGGCACCTTGTATAGAAGATCAGTTGCCCTAAAAGGTGGGGATACCGTTAAAGGAGTTTCCCACATTCGAAAGAGCAGATCCTGCAAGGTCTGATGCAAAGGAAGCATGATGTCCTCCTTTGGACTCCAGGGAATATACAGAGATTCTGTATTCCCTGGTGCAGGATCTTGACCAGGTATAGAAATGGCAAGTGACTTTGCCATATCAAGCAGGAATGCTTGAAAAGAAAAATCCCCAGAGGGAAGTCCTCTAGAAAGAGGAGTACAGGCTAGATCTGTTGAAGAACTAGCATTGGCACCCAGGGATCTATCCAAATTCATTGGAATAGAAGACATAAGGGGTGGAGCATCGGACTGTCCTTACAGGATGGTCGCCGGTACGGGAGAAGGTCGGGACCACCAACAGTCAGTAGCTAGGGATCGATTCCAAACTCGGTACCGAGGGAAGCAAGCCTGTTGAAACAAGCATGGAAGGTACTGACAGCGATGCTAATGTGGATACCGGTACCGACTCCGGTACCGTATCCGATACCGATACATGAAGACCAGTCGGTGACAGCTCTAACGGTACCGAAGAAACAGAGTGCGCCCGCCATGGATCATCGGAACCATGCCTTCGGTACCGTCCAGTGTCGGTACCAAGGCGAGTCGGTACCCAGTCATCCAGACTGGAGATCGATTCCAGACTCGGCATCGAAGGAAGCGAGTCTATCGATGCACATCTGGAGGGTACCGACATCGGTACCAGTACCGGTACCGGGATCGATACCAATACTGGAAGATCAGTCTGCAGCATTTCCAACGGGCCCGCAGGAACCGAGGACGCCAGACTACGATCTTTGGTGAGGAATGTTTCATCCAACACCATTGCCGATGCCAGGGTATCGGTACCGCTCAAAGCGGATGCCACCACCGAGCATGGCTCAGGTATGTTCGGAGAGGGGTGAACCTCAGGACCAACCTGAAACCCCACTAAGGATTTGGAGGCCAAAGACTCCCACCGGGGTTTTAAAGCCAATGTGTCCTCGAGGGCAAGGCCAGAGGCATCTACATGCTGTGCATGAGATCTACCACCCGAGGACTGGCTAGTCTTAACAGACTGTTTTTGGGTTACCTGATCCTGCGATGAAGAAAGGGTGGTCGGTGCCCTGAAGTTGAATGGGGACCGCGTATCGAGGTGAACTCGATGCTGAAGACTTCTTCCGACTATACTGTTGCAGGAGGGACACTCCAGCGGATAGTGGTCAGGACCCAAGCAGGGTAGACACCAATTATGAGTGTCTAAAATCAATTTTGTACCGCCACAGTTTGAACATTTCTTAGGGATAGTGGCTGGCGCTTCCATGAAGGAAAGTGAGTAGGCCTAGCAGGCCGAAAAAACAGTCAGGCACTAACAAGGAAAAAAGTATTCCTTAAAAAGGAAAAAAGTATTCCTTAAAAAGGAAAATTTACAAGAAAAAAGAAAAGAAACACCGGCGGTACCGGTGGCATAGGGGAAGGCAGACGCGACCACAAGAAAACCAAAAAATAAAAGAAGAATTTTCTGCGGTGACAGGAGGACGTCCTGCCGGCTCCGCGGAAAAACGAAAACTGAGGAGAGGCAGTTGGGAAAGGCGGGAAGGCAGCACGCAGGCGTGTTGGGATGCTCCCAAAAGCGTTCTGATTGGACGCTGGGGAGCGTTCCCGCGCAGACTCCGTCGGTACCGACGTACCCATATGTGAAGACTCATTCCTGCTTGTTCCTGGAGATATTATGTTACAATGTTATCATGGATAAAATGGGAACTGATTAATGGTTTGTTCCAAGTGTGCGATGTGGCTAGGTGCTTGTCATGCTTGGCAGGGATTCATTGGATATCACTTAAGAATGCCTACATGTACTCCTTAGGAGGGGGGAGTGGCATTCAGGGAAGGAATACAGCTGGGGATGTAAGGTTATGAAACATTTTTATAGCATGTTCTGTACGTTTATATATTGGACTGGGGTACAGAAAAAAACAACTATTTCTCGGCTGGAATTGTTGATTACCAATAAAAAGATTTGAACATAAACCTAATTTGTTGAAAAATGGAACAGTGGGCCTAGTGTTTTTGTAGACAACTTCTGAGGTTATATTTCTAAATTCTCAGCTCATTTTATTAGCCAAAAGAGACTGAACCCTTCAATGCTCTCTTCTGCCAACAAAGACAACCACAACAACATGCTAACAGCGTATGACTCCAACT
This sequence comes from Ichthyophis bannanicus, assembly GCA_033557465.1. NCBI lineage: Eukaryota > Metazoa > Chordata > Amphibia > Gymnophiona > Ichthyophiidae > Ichthyophis > Ichthyophis bannanicus. The sequence goes on along the minus strand of CM066033.1, from coordinate 1,138,164,932 downwards.
TTTGTGATTCACACAGCTGACCTCAGACAAGGGAAAGACCCAGGATGCCCTCCATAGCAATGCAAAAACAATCCAAATTATCAAAGCTGACTTGAAATATGTCCAATTCTTTTACTATAAAAGCTCACTGAGCATGATAATTATTAACGAAGAAATAAAATACAAATCTTACCGAAGTCCCTGTTTTCACCTGAGCCTGCAGTTTGTCTCTCATGGCTCTCTCATTAAATTTGGCACTTCGTTTTACATAGATTCCTCCATGCTTTCACATAAGAAAAGAAAAAAAGTTATTTGATTGTCTAGGAATGTTATACACTACATTAAACAGTCAATTAGGGAAAAAAAACCCTCCTTTATCTGCAAACACAATTTTAAGTAAACATGCAGAATGGATCTGTTAGATCCCTTCACAAAATACATTGGAACTAGCAAAGTCGCTTTGACATCTCCGTACATAGTAGGCATGCACAATATTAAGAAATCTCAAAAATGATATTTCTTTACTGTCATTTTCAATGTTTCTATGTAAAAAAAAAGTGACACGCAAGAAATAATCTGTATGAATGATATTTTGGATACAAATCGTAAGCATTTGAAATGTTAAAACAAAAAAGCCCTGAAATTCAATTCAACAAGGCAAAGATGCTTACCTGTAACAGTTTTCCATAGACTGTAGCACCACTCACTCAAGTGGTTGACATCTGATGGCACTGGGATGGAACAGCACTTCCAGAGCTCAGAACTAATGTAAAACTCTAACCTCACACAGCCCTTCCTATCTGCAGTGATCTCCTCAGTTAGTTTCACAGCTCATAAAGGAATATACCTCTCAGGGCAGGAAAGCAGTTCTACCTTGCATAGGAGAGCAGGATTGATTAGGCATCTCCATCTACTGGTCAATCTATGAAAAAAAAACACCTGTTACAGGAGGGCAACAGTGCTTTTTCCATCAAAAGGCGACATTTGACTTACCTGTTAATCTCTTTTCCTTGAGTCCTGCTAGACCGAGTCCAGACAAGTGGGTTGTGTTCCCATACCAGCAGATTAGTGGAGCCAAATAAGCAGTGAAAAGCACAGGTTTCGATGACATCATTCCCATGCCTCTATTTGCCCCAGCCACCAAGTATTTGTCTCAAAGCATATAGGAGAATGCATAGTTACTCACCTGTAACAGGTGACCTGCAAGAACAGCAGGAATTTAGTCTTCACATATGGTGACATCTGAACCAATGGAGACTGCACGGGAACACTCCCTAGCGTCCAATAGGAAAGCTTTTAGGAGAACTCCACTGCATCTGCATGGCTGCCTTCCTGCCTTCACAGCTCCTTCTCTTCAGTTGAGTTGTAGCTGAGAAAAAGGAGAGTAAGAGAAAAAAAACCCTACAACTCCTAGGGCAGGAGGGTGGGTTGTGAAGACTAAATTCCTGCTGTCCCCGAAGATCAGCTGTTACAGGTGAGCAAAGCGTAGTTACTCACCTGTTACACAGGTGATCTCCGGGAACAGCAGGAATCGGTCTTCACATATGGGTGAGGTTGGCACTAACGGAGATCAGCACGGGAACACTCCCCAGAATCCAAAAGGAATACTTATGGGAGCGTTCCTCCACGTTTGCGTTGCTGGCTTCACACCTGGTCTCCTCAGCCAAGATTATAGCAGAGAAAAAGCATGGTTACTCACCTGTATCAAGTGATCTCCAGGAACAGCAGGAATTTAGTCTTCACATATGGGTGACATTGGTACCAACAGAGCCTAAGCGGGAACGCTCCCCAGCATCCAATAGGAAAGCTTTTGGGAGCATCCCACTGCACCTGCGTCATTGCCTTCCCGCCTTAACAACTCTCCCTCCTCAGTTGAGTTTGTAGCTGAGAGAAAAGGAGAAAAAAGAAAACCTACAACTCCTAGGGGAGAAGGGTGGGTTGTGAAGACTAAATTCCTGCTGTTACCAGAGATCACTTGTTACAGGCGAGTAACTACGCTATGTCCAGGACACTGTTCCCTCTAAGCTGTGCGCGTGTGCGCGCGCACACACCTCGCCGAGTGAGCGCACAAAAATTACGGTTCTGATTCTGATAGAAAACACAGACATTCTTAAAATTGAAAAGTTGTTGTGTATTTATAGTTTTCACAAGTTTACAATATTTTCTAGTGCAATCACTGTGGTGTACATACTGTATTCTGACGTGTAGTCAAATTTTAAAGTATATAACTCCAAGTGTTGTTATGTGGCGCACAAAAATTTAACCTTCCTTCAAAAGCTGCACAGCTGATATTTTATGCGCACACAGCCTACAGAAAATTAGAGGGAACATTGGTCCAGGAACAAGCAGGAATGTAGTCTTCACATATGGGACTCCCTAGCTCCCAGAGAAAATGACCTCAGAACCGGTAGGTTTGCCTCAGGGCAGGCTTCAGGTGGTCATGAATCCTCTATGGATGTTTGGTATCATTCCGGGATGGAGAGTAGGAGTTGCCCTTAAGCCTGAAAGAGATGTTGGAGAACAGCTTGACCAAACATGGCATCCTGGCGGGAGTCCTTGTCTAAACAGTAATGATCAGCAAAGGTATGGATTGAAGATCAAGTTGCTGCTTTGCACATTTCATCAATGGTACAGAACGTAGATTTGCCATCGAGGTAGCCATGGCACAAACATGGGCAGTCACATAACCTTCAAGGGATAGTCCGGCTTTGTCATAAGCAAATGAGATGCAATCCGATATCCATTTAGAAAGAGTACGTTTGGATACTGGTATCCCCCAAGTGACTCAGATCAAAGGAGAGGAATAACAGAGCCTTTACGGTGCTCAGGTGTACTTTGAACATAGAATGCAAGGCAATTTTGCAGTCAAGTGTATGGAGGGCTACCTCTGCCCTAGATGAATGTGAACATAAGAACATAAGATATGCCATACTGGGTCAGAATAAGGTCCATCAAGCCCAGTATTCTGTTTCCAACAGTGGCCAATCTAGGTCATATGTACCTAGCAGTTTCCCCAAGGGACACAGGTTCCACAATGCTTGTATTGGTTCAAGAATTGATATCCTGGGTCCCTTCTTAATAATGGTTTATGGACTTTTCCTCCAGGAACTTGTCAAAACCTTTTTTAAACCCAGCTACACTAACAGCCTTTACTACATCCTCCGGTAACAAATTCCAGAGTTTGATTACACGTTGAGTGAAAAAATATTTTCTTTTTTTAGTCTTAAATAGTTTACCCTGTAGCTTCATTGCATGTCCCCTAGTCTTTCTATATTCTGATAAGGTAAACAATCGATCTACGTTTACCCGTTCCACTCCATTCATTAATTTATAGACTTCTATCATATCTCCCCTCAGCCGTCTCTTTTCCAGGTTAAAGAGCCCTAAACATTTTAGCCTTTCTTCATAGGAGTATCCTTCCATCCCCTTTACCATTTTGGTGGCTCTTCTCTGAACCTTTTCTAAAATCGCTATATCCTTTTTAAGATACGGCGACCAGAATTGCACACAATATTCAAGGTGCGGTCTCACCATGGAACGATATAGAGGCATTATAATATCTTTTGTTTTATTTTCCATTCCTTTCCTTATCATACCTAGCATTCTATTTGCTCTCTTGGCCACCGCTGCACACTGGGCCGAGGGTTTTAACATGGTATCCACAATGACGCCTAAATCTTTTTCCTGGGTGGTGGTTCCTAATGTGAAACCTTGCATCGTGTAACCATAGTTTGGGTTGTTCTTCCCTAGGTGCATAACCTTGCACTTGTCCACATTAAATTTCATCTGCCATTTTGATGCCCAGTCTTCCAATTTATCAAGATCCTCTTGCAATTTTCCACAATCCTCTTGGGTTTTAACAACTTTAAATAGTTTTGTCTCATCTGCAAATTTGATACCCTCACTCATTATTCCACTTTCCAGGTCATTTATGAATATGTTAAAAAGCAGCGGACCCAGCACAGATCCCTGGGGTACACCACTATTCACCTTTCTCCATTGGGAAAATTGGCCATTTAGCCCTACCCTCTGCTTTCTATCTTTTAACCAGTTCCTGATCCACAATAGTACACTGCCTCCTATCCCATGACTCTAGTTTTGCCAAAGGTCTCTCATGAGGGACCTTGTCAAAGGCTTTCTGAAAGTCCAGATACACAATATCAACCGACTCACCTTTGTCCACCTGATTATTCACTCCTTCAAAAAACATAACAGATTAGTAAGACAAGATCTTCCTTGTCTAAAGCCATGTTGGCTGTCTCCCATTAGGTCATGACTATCTACATGCTGAGTAATTTCATTCTTTATGATGGTTTCTACCATTTTTCCTGGTACTGATGTCAGGCTCACCGGTCTGTAGTTTCCCGGATCACCCCTGGAACCCTTTTTAAAAATTGGTGTTACATTGGAGATCCTCCAGCCTTCAGGTATTAGATATGATTTTAATGATAGTTCACAGATTACTAATAGCAGATCTGCAATCTCGTATTTCAGTTCTTTCAACACCCTTGGATGTATACCATCCGGCCCAGGTGATTTGCTACTGTTCAGCTTATCTAATAGTTGTAATACATCTTCCCGATGTATCGATATTTCCTTCAATTCTTCCGCATCTTTAAATACCACTTCAGTCATGGGTAACATCCCTACATCTTCCTCAGTAAAGACTGAAGCAAAGAATTCATTTAGTCTCTCCGCTATCGCCTTGTCGCCTCTTAGTGCTCCTTTAACCCCTTTATCATCTAATGGACCAACTGACTCTCTCACAGGTTTTTTGCTACGAATGTACTTGAAAAGGTCTTTACTTTGCATTTTTGCTTCCGCAGCAAGCTTCTTCTCAAATTCTCCCTTTGCCTGCCTTATCAATGCCTTGCATTTGACTTCCCAGTGCTTGTGCTGTTTTCAGGTTTCGTCGTTTGGCTCTTTTTTCCATTTCCTGAAAGATGCTTTTTTGGCAACAGCCTCTCTGACCTCACCTTTAAACCATGCTGGCAGTTTTTTGGACTTCCTTCCACTTTTCTTAAAGCGTGGAATACAGCTGGTCTGGGCTTCCAAGATAGTATTTTTCAACAACAGCCAAGCCTGATGTACGTCTAACCTTTGCAACTGCTCCTTTTAGGTTTTTTTTAACTGTTTTCCTCATTTTATCATAGTCTCCCTTTCAAAAGTTAAAAGGTAGTACTGTTGATTTCCTTACTATCCCTCCTCCACTAATTAAATCAAAGGCAATCATGCTATGATCACTATTGCCAAGTGGCCCCAACAACCTTATCTCTTGCACTAGATCTGGTGTTCCACTAAGGACTAGGTCTAATATGGCTTCCCCTCTCGTCGGTTCATGAACCAGCTGCTCCAAGAAGCAGTCATTTATTTCATCTAGGAACTTTATCTCCCTAGCATGTCCTGACGTGACACTGACCCAGTCGATACCGGGGTAGTTGAAATCACCCATTATTATTACTGTGCTGTAACGTTTGTTAGCTTCCTTTCATCATCCATTTGGTCATTCTGGCCAGGAGCTCGATAGTACACCCCCACTACTATTGCCTTCCCCCTTTTACATGGAATTTCAATCCATATAGATTCTACAGCAGATTTTGTTTCCTGCAAAACTTTAATCCTTTCTGACTCAATGTCCTCTCTAATATAAAGAGCAACCCCTCCACCAATTTGATCAGCTCTATCATTATGATATAGTTTGTACCCAGGTATCACAGTGTCCCACTGGTTGTCCTCCTTCCACCATGTCTCTGATATTACAATCATATCTAACCTTTCATTTAGTGCTATATATTCTAACTCTCCCTTCTTATTTTTTAGACTTCTAGCATTTGCATACAAGCATTTTAAAGAATGTATTTTATTCATATTAATTTGGCTGTTGTTAGACATGGGTAATTTGGGATCTTTAAGCTCTGTCTGCTCCATACTTGAGGGCATTTGGGCTACTTTACTCTTTTGTGGAACCTCTCTGCTTTGGTAGTATCCTTCAAAGATACATTCTTCCGAACTATCCGCTCTTGGGCGACTGTCGGCTTTCCCCTAATATCTAGTTTAAAAGCTGCTCTATCTCCTTTTTAAAGGTTAATGCCAGCAGCCTGGTTCCATCCCGGTTAAGGTGAAGCCCATCCCTTCCCCAGTTCCTAACAAATCCAAAACCCTCATCTCTGCACCATTGTCTCATCCACGCATTGAGACTCCGGAGCTCTGCCTGCCTTTTGGGTCCTGCACGTGGAAAAGGAAGCATTTCGGAGAATGCTACACTGGAAGTTCTGGATTTCAACTTCCTACCTAAAAGCCTAAATTTGGCCTCCAGAACCTCCCTACCACATTTTCCTATGTCATTGGTACCGACATGTACCAAGACAGCAGACTCCTCCCCAGCACTATCTAAGACCTTATCTAGGTGGCGCGTGAGGTCCACTACCTTCGCACCAGGCAGGCATGTTACCAGGCGATCCTCACGTCCACCAGCCACCCAGCTATCTACATGCCTAATGATCGAATCACCAACTATAACGGCTGTCCTAACCCTTCCTTCATGGGCACATGGCCCTGGAGAAACTTCCTCGGTGCGAGAGGGTTTTTAACATCACCTGGAGGACAGGTCCTAGTTACAGGATCACTTCCTGCCACACCAGGGTGATGCTCTCCTGTCATGTGACCTCTCTCCTCCATGGCAACAGGGATGCTGCCAGACTGGAGGTGGGACTTCAGGACTATATCCCTGTAGGTCTCGTCTATGTACCTCTCTGTCTGTCATATGCTTTCCAAGTCTGCTACTTTAGCCTCTAGAGAACGGACTCGTTCCCTGAAAGCAAATAGCTCCTTGCACCTAGTGCACATGTAAGACCTCTCACCAACTGGGAGAAAATCATACATGTGACACTCAATGCAAAAGACTGGAAAGCCCCCATCCCGCTGCTGGACTGCTGTCTGCATCTTAGTTTTAAGTTTGTGTTAAGATCTAAGTTCTTTACTTACTAAGGGTTGCTATGGATATTTATACTAATAAAACTGTACCTAATACGTGTAATATACCTTGTTCACCTGAAGCTTAACTAATCTCAAGTCCTTAGTGTATGACTGATTTGGGTAACGAGCTTTACCTGAGAGCACCTCCTGTCTTTTAAGATGCGTAAGTACCTATAAAGCTACGATTATCCCAGGGGTGGGTGGGGGTGGGTGTGGGGAGGGAAATAACACTTATTAAAAGAGGGCTGCTACACAGTACCCTGTCTTGTGCTGCTGAGGTAAGCTATATTCTGATATGATTTAAATTATAGCTCTTAGCTGCTGCTAGGCTCTATCTTCTTATGAAATTTTAAACTACAAGCTCTCTGCTGGGTATGAAATGTAACCAGAAAGTTCTCCTCTGTGTTTTAAATTTAAACTTCAACTGCTGCTACTAGGCCCTGACTGATTTAACAAAAATAGTGGATTCACAAATTAATTAGCTTTAATACAAAGAATTCCTTTTAGAAAATTACCAGAAGTATATACTCACAGCTGCAGATCTCTCTCCAGAAGTAACCGTCCCTTTTTCTAGTCCTTCAAGACTGGTCTAGGAAAAACGACAGGAAGGTCGACTTGACTGATTCAAATGGAAAGGACACACCACCTTTGGCATGAAATGGGGGCGAATCCTTAGGACAACCTTGTCATGGTGGAACCGTGTGTGTGTCTGCCACCAAAGCCTGTAGCTCACTAATGCGTCTAGCTGGAGTTAGTGCAATAAGAAAGGTGGCCTTCCATGTCAGAAACTTTAGCGAGGTAATGGCTAAAGGTTCAAAGGGCGGCTTGAGAGATTGCGCTAGAACACCATTGAGATCCCAAGCCACTGCTGGTGATCTAATGGGAGGTTTGGTGAGCAAGAGACCTCTCATGAAGCGCCACAAGCAGCTATAAGGAAATTGGTTGTCCATCTAGGAGATGGTGAGAGGCTGCAATGGCACTCGGGTGAACTCTTACCGAGTTGGTCTTGAGACCGGAAGAGGATAGATGGAGGAGATTCTGGAGGAGCACCTCCACTGAAGCCAAGAAGGGATTAAGGTCCTTCTGGGAACACCAAACGGAAAATCAACGCCACTTGAAAGCATAAGAAAGTCTGGTGGATGGCTTTCTAGAGGCTAAGAGGATCACTTTTACTTCCTGAGTAATGTTAAGATCCTGTTACTATGCTTTCAGCAGCCATGCCATGAGGTGGAGAGACTGCGGATTGGGATGGAGCAGCATCCCCTCCTCTTGAGAGTGTAGACCTGAAGCAGATCCAAGATCTAGGGGTTGAGTCTGAGACAGACATAGTAGGAGAGGAAACCACGGTTGATATGGCCATCGTGGGGCTATGGGTATCATAAGGCCCCTGTCCACCTGGAACTTGAAAAGCATCTTGGGAATCAGGGGAATGGGAGGAAAAGCATACAGGAATTCCCAATCCCTGTGGAGGTGAAAAGTATCTACTTCCTGGATGCCTGACATGGAAGTCCTGGTGCAGAAGCGGGGAGTTGGCATACTGCGGAGTGGCAAACAAGTCTATCTCTGGGGTCCCCTAGGTCTGAAAAATGAAGGATGCTGTCTCCTTGTGGAGACACCATTCGTGGGGAAGGAGGATCTGACTCAATTGGTCTGCTAAGACATTTTGCTCCCCTGATGAGTAAAGGCGAAGAACCAGCGATGGAGAGCCTCTCTGCAGAGTGGCCAAGATCCTGTTCCCCCCTTGTTTGTTCACAAAGAACACGGCTACTCGATTGTCCGTTTGGACCAGGACCCTCTGGGAGCTTAGATGCGTCTGAAAGACCTTGAGGGCATTGAAGACTGCCCGAAGTTCCAGTAGATTTATCTGGAGCTTGGACTCCTCCTCTGTCCAGAGGCCCTGAGTGGGGAAGGACTCTAGATGGGCCCCCCCACCCCTGCTTGGAGGTGACTTTTGCTGAATTTGCTGCTTAACTGTGAGTGCTGTCTGTCTGTCTCCACATATTTATCTATTTGCCCTTATTGGTGGGTTCCCCTACCTACCCCATTGCTGTAGAGCTTTAAACTATCTTTCTCGTAGTCTACCTGAGTGACTACCCCGCCCCCCCCCCCCCCCCTGCTGAGGTATTGTTGTAGACCTCAATTTCCTGTTCTGCATGTGGGCTTGCTCAGATTGCCTTCCTGTTCCTTGAGAAGACGAGTGCTTTCCAGAGCTCTCCCAAAAGGTGATTTTTGCTGAAGTTGCTGCTTAACTGTGAGTGCTACCTGTCTGTCTGTTTGTCTCCACATATTTATCTATTTGCCCTTATTGGTGGGTTCCCTTACCTACTCCATTGTGTGTGCCCACAGTTCAGGAATAGCCTACTGGCCAGAGACACTTAGGTTCCCGCCCACCCTACCCCTCACCCCACCCACCCCAGGGGCTACATTGCCTGTATAGTGGTCACATACATGCCATCTATCCTTCTTAACTTAGGTTAAAGCCCACATCTTCTTCATCTTTTCTTCTTCTTCCTCTTCTGGGACTTTATCAACATGTCGTGTATTCAGTGCAATAACTGTGGTACTTTCATTCAAAGACGAATCATTTGGAGCCTAAGAGCTTGTCCTATATGCCTAAAGTCAGCTGCCATGCATGAAGAACTGACTCTACTAAGGAAAGACCTAGCTGCCATGCATAAAGAAGTATCTCTACTGAGGGAGGAAGTGGCTGCAATGAAGAGCACCTCTTCTAGGATACAAACTGAACAAAGTCCACCACTGTTCCCACAAAGAATCAAACACCACAGGAACAAATGGATCACAGTGGGTTCTGGTAGATTGCAACCTGTAACACAGAGACATCCTATACATCAAGAGATATCCATGCACAATGCCTTCTCTGCCTTGGCTAATGGGGATGCCCAATCCGAAGAAACTAAAGGGCCCTTAAATGAGTCAGACAATGCCCAATCTCCTGCTAAAGCACCAAATATGAAGAAAACCTCACCAAACAGAAAACTACTACTACTTGGAGATTCCATCATCAGAGGCACCAACTTGGGAACACAGTTCAAAGGAGAGAAGATACTCATGTGCCTAACAGGCTCTAAAGTCAGCAGGAATACAAACCAAGTTGTTGAAATACTTAGCGCAAAAGGTGAACACTCCAAACTTGATATTATTATCCACTTGGGCACAAATGACCTGGCTAGAAACAGTGCCTCTACAGTCCAAAAGGACTTCCAACCTCTGGGAGAGAAACTCAAGCCCATTGTTAACACTGTTGCATTCACAGAAGTTCTACCTGTTCTTGCTAAGGGGACGAAAAGGCTGCATCGCATTAACAGCTTTAATAGATGGCTGCAGACCTGGTGCGAACGAGGAGGATTCAGTTTTATTGGCGACTGGGGAAACAGATGGACCAACAAGAGACTATACTGTGCTGATGGACTACATCTCTGTCAAAGGGAAAATAATCCTAAGTGAAAAATTCAGGCAGTATGTGGATACGCATTTAAACTAGAAAAAGTGGGTGATGGATGGAGAAGGACTAGTTCAGGACAGCCACACTTTCAAACCACACATCAATGACAAGTGGAAAGAAGTGGGCAGAACAAAATCAATGCAAAATACATGCAAGCCACTTAAATGCTGGAAAGCAATGAGCACAGCCAACAAAATTTCGGACCTGGAAGCCCTAATGGTAGAAACGGATTTGGACATTGTGGCCATTACAGAAACATGGTTTAATGAATTGCATGATTGGGATATAGCCATAGCTGGCTACAATCTATTCAGAAGAGCCAGAAAAAATGGAAAAGGAGGAGGAGTAGCCTTGTATGTCAAAAGCAATATTAAAGCTACTGAAATGCAGGGGACATGGGGAAAAGAAGAAGCGCTCTGTATTGCGTTGGAAAGAGGAGATGGCACTGTCATCCATATTGCTGTAGTCTACAGACCTCCGACTCAAATTGAAGAGAGAGATAAATTGATTATAGATATTGCCAAGATAGCAACAAAGGGGGAAGCGATCATATTGGATGACTGTAATCTACCTGATGTGGATTGGATTACTCCTTCTGCACATCTGGAAAGAAGCAAAAAAATTGTGGATGCTTTCCAAGATGCATTACTTAGACAAATGATGATGGAACCGACCAGGGAAAGCTCAACGCTGGATGTAGTGCTCACTAACAGTGATAGCGTGTCGAATGTCTGCGTGAGTATCCCTGTGAGCAACAGCGACCATCACACGGTGTGGTTTGAGATAAAAGCCATGGTACAGGCCAATCATAGCAAACTCAAACTCCTAAAATTCAAAAACACTGACTTCAATAAAATGGCCGAGTACTTAAAGGAGGAGATGACGGGGTGGAAGAAGATAAGGGAAGTGAAATTGCAATGGGCTAAACTAAAGGAGGCAATAAAAGGGGCAACAGATAAATGTGTAAGAAAAGTAAATAAAAACAAGAGGAGAAGGAAACCTATTTGGTTTTCCAAAGAGGTGGCTGCTCAAATAAAGACAAAAAACACAGCTTTCACAAAATTCAAAAGCTTGCAAACAGAGGAACACAGACATGAATACAGGATCAAGCTCAAAGAGTCTAAAAGAGAAATAAGGATAGCAAGATCAAAGGCAGCAGAAAAGATCCCTAAAGATGTTAAGGGTGGCGAGAAAACTTTCTTCAGGTATCTTCGGGAAAGGAAGAAGATCAGAGTTGGAATTGCAGGACTCAGAAGTGCTGGGAAAGGACTCGTGGAAAGTGACACTGAAAAAGCAGAATTGCTAAAGAAATACTTCTGCTCTGTTTTTACTAAAGAAGATCCTGGAGATGGACCAGCTGTGACTCCCAAATATAAAAATGGGAATGAAGTAGATACCACACCATTCACAGAAGATGATGTGTTAGAACAACTTCCAAAACTGAAAGTGGACAAGGCCATGGGACCGGATGGGATACATCCCAGGATACTGAGAGAGCTCAGAGAGGTTCTTGCAGGGCCATTAAAGGATGTTTTCAACAGATCCTTGGAAACAGGAGTACTTCCTCAGGACTGGAGAAGGGCAGATGTAGTACCTCTTCACAAAAGTGGTGACAGGGAAGAAGTGACACACTACAGGCCCGTGAGCCTTCCCTTGGTGCCGGGAAAAGTAATGGAGGCGCTTCTGAAAGAATGAATAGTGGACTTTCTCAAAACCAACAGGTTGCATGATCTGAGGCAACATGGTTTAACCAAAGGACGATCTTGCCAAACAAATCTGATTGAGTTCTTTGACTGGGTGACCACAGAACTAGATCAGGGGCATGCGATGGATGTCATCTACCTGGATTACAGCAAAGCTTTTGATACTGTTCCTCATAGGGGGCTTATCAATAAACTCAGTAGTTTGGGGATGGGTCCCAAGGTGGTGAACTGGATCAGAAAATGGTTGACTGACAGACGACAGAAGGTGATGGTAAATGGAGCTCACTCGGATGCAAGGAGGGTGATTAGCGAGGTGCCCCAGGGTTCAGTCCTGGGCCCGGCACTGTTCAATGTATTTGTGAGTGATATTGCTGAAGGACTGAATGGAAAAGTCTGTCTTTTTGCAGATGACACGAAAATTTGCAACAGAGTGGACTCCCCCGAGGGAGTGGATAACATGAGGAAAGATCTGCAAAAGCTGGAAGAATGGTCTAATGCTTGGCAGTTAAGATTGAATGCGAAGAAGTGCAGTGTCATGCACTTGGGAAGCAGAAATCCAGGGGAAATGTACACAATAGGGGGCGAGAGGTTGGTGTGCACGGACCAGGAGAAGGACCTTGGTGTGATTATTTCTGCGGATCTCGAGGTGGCAAAACAGTGCGACAAGGCAGTGGCAAAAGCCAGGAAGATGTTGGGTTGCATACAAAGAGGAATTACCAGCAGAAAGTAAGAGGTACTAATGCCATTGTATAAGTCACTGGTGAGGCCTAACTTGGAATACTGTGTTCAGTTTTGCAGACCATATCTTGCAAAGGATATACAAAGACTGGAAACGTAACCCCACAGCCTCGGTTACTTGTGCCCAATGACAAATATCGTACCCAGGAAATAGGCAGAGGGATTTTCAACATCTCCCTGAAGTATCGGCATACCAGCTCAACTGGGAACAAAACCGGGGACTTAGGAAAATTTAACTATCGCAGATTATTCCTACGAGCCTGATTTTCTAAATATTCCATTTTCTTTCGTTGAACTGTCCTGTTTAACTTGAGCCACCTGCAGCTCCCAAGGATGTCCAAGCTCTTTTTTCAATTACAGAGAGTCTCTCCACCTGGTCCAACTGAGGAATGGACAGTGTTTGGAAATCCCTTTTTACCAACAAATACTTAACAAAAGTCTAACAACCACTTCACTTCATACTTCCCTGACTGCTAAGTCCCACAGGCTTTACAAACCCCATACCTCCAGATTGATGAACTCCTGACAGCGCAACCGCTGTTCCCAGCACAGGAGGGTCTGACCCCAAGTCTTCTACAAAATGCAGCACCAACTCCTGGGGGAACACCACCGCAGCCAGAAAGCCCTCTTCACTTCCCTGCACTGGAATACTCTGTATGCCGTTGGGAAGCACTTCACTGGTGCCTGGGCACTTCCAGGTCATGGAGGGGGGGGGGGTTCTGCTCCGAGACAACCAAATCCCGAAGTGCCCAGTGCCAAGAAAGATCCGCTACCCAGCACTGCTGAAGGCATTGCTCCCAGTCCACTGGATAAGAAGCCACATGCATCCAAAGTCTTTTGTGCCACTGAGGTACCAACCGCCAAGCCCGAAGGCCGACTTGCTTTCTTTTCCTTCTGCCCATTGTAAAAGCTCCACAGGGGAAGAGGTAAGAGAGGCTTCAAAGACAAGGAGCTGCCTAGGGAGTGGCTTCTCAAAGAAACCTTCCCACCGCCATCTTGATGCCCCTCTGCCAGGTATTTGTGACCTGGATTGGCCACTGTTGGAAACAGGATACTGGGCTTTACGGACCTTGGTCTGACCCAGTATGGCATTTCTTATGTTCACAGCATTTCCATTTTATCCTCCTCAGCTTCTGCATATTCCTCCCCCTCACCCTGGAGTCTTACAATAGCACTTTTGTACTTCCTCCTGTCACTAACACATCTAAAAGATGTCTTGTCCCCTCATTTTACTACATTGGCTATTTTAATTTTCATTTATATCTTTGCTTGCCTGACTACTTACCCAGCTTCTCTTAGCTTTCCCAAATACGATGGCTTATCTTCCTCATTATGTGATCTCTTGTATTTTATGAAGCCCATCCTCCTTTTACTTACCTTTTCAGTTATTTCTTTTAAGAACCATAGTGGCCGCCTTTTCCTTTTACATTTATTTACTTCTCTAACAAAAAGATTTGTTGCCCTTCAAAATATCCCCCTACAACATTGCCCACTGCTTTTCAACATTCCCTAGTTGTTCCATCCAACTAACTCCTCTTTGAAGTATTCCCCCATCTTGACAGTTTTCCTGAAGTCCAGGACCCTCACGTCTGAATGGACTATACCAACCCTTGCCCTAATTTTGAACCACAATATCTGGTTATCACTGGATGCAAGATGATCATCTGCTATAGCATCAGAAAAACAGTTTTGATATGTAAGCATCACATCCAATATGGCCCCATCCTGCATGGATTCCATTTCTAATTATTGGAAAAGTTTTCCCTGTAGATAATCCAGGATATCCTTACTTTTAGATGACACTGCAGCAGTGATTTCTCGATCAACAAAGGGCATTTTTAAACCACCTATCAGCAGCATGTCTCCTTTCACAGTCATACTGTGAATGTCTTCAATTAAATCTGTCTACCTCTTCTACCGGTGAAGGAGGTCTGTATAGCACACCAGTATAAATGGACGTTCCATTCAGTCTTTCCAGATTAACTCTCCTTACCTAGCAAACCCTGCAACTCTGTTGCTTTAATAATTTTTTTACATATAGTGCTGCTAGTCCTTTATTCCTATCCTGTCCTTCCTGAATAAGTTATAGATCGGTATAATTATATCCCAGTCACGGCTCTCTATGAGCCAGATCTCTGTGACTGCCACTAAATCAGTCTCTTCATTATAGCCTCCAGATCCAGGATCTTTTCCTATATTATGGACACTAGTACACACCCCTTCCAAATATGCCCATTTTTCTCAAGGTTTTTAACATTTTACTTACCTGAGGGCTATTCTTTAGCATATGCCCTACATAGTGCTGTACTGTAGTTCTCTTGGAGTGGTGTGCCAAGTGCATTAGTAAGAGGCACTAAGTGGGCATGGATATGGGCTTGTAGGAGGTTGACACTATCATCCAAAGTATCTGGCTATTTACCTCTATGGGGGAATGGGCAGTTTCCCATGGGACTGGGGAACTTGTGAGTAGTATTATTTAGGGTGGGATTTTTTTAAAATTACTGTATTTAGGCTCATGGTGAGTTATTGTATCTGAACATAAGTATTTTCTTGTCCTTAGAGGGCTTACAATCTAAACGGGCCTAGGCTTGCTCTCCGATGCAGAAAATAAGCTACCGCTGGAGAACGCCCAAAAAACCTGACGCTAAACTGCAGCACACTTGGCATGCAAATCACTGCATAAGTAATTGCACCAAATGCAAAAAACTGCACTGAAAACTTAGCACAGTTTGTTTACACTGTTTTTTTAATGCTAGATCTTCATACCAGCTTCAGGCAGGCATAAAGATCCAGCCGGGAGCAAACGTATCTGAGGTGAAGTTTGACACTCCACCTCAGATGATCCAGGCATTGGGGAAAGCCCTTGATGCCATCAGAATACTGTTGGGGGTCAGTGCTCCTGACACCAACCCCCTGACAGAAACAAAATCCCCAGCAGCCCCAATCCCCCCCCCACCCACCCAACAACAAAAAAAACCTCCCTGGTGGACCAACAGCCCCAATCCTACCCACCCAAAAACAAAAAGGCATGTGGCCCCAAAACTCCCCACACCCTCTCGGTACCTTTAAGCTAGGGTGTTGCCCATGTACCCCTGCCCCTACACCGCCATTTTTGGCGGCAGAGGGGAGAGAATTTGTGAGCAATGTTCTCGTTTCAGATTAAAAGGTACCGGAAGGGGGGTGGGTGGCCACTGGGCCTCTCTGTTATTGAGTCGGTAGGATCAGGGCTGCTGTGCCACCAGGAAATTTTTTAATTGGTCAGGCAGGGCTGCCAGGGATTTGGTTTCTGTCAGGGAGAGGTTGGTGTCAGGGACACCAGCCCCCTGACAGCATTCTGGTAGCATTGAGGGCTTTCCCCGATATCTGGGTCATCAAAAGGTCCTGGGTTTACGGTCCTATGATCCAGCCCCTGACACAGATGATGAAACACTGAGCCATATTGGACTCGACCTCTGTATGAAGGCACATTGGAAAAGGTTTCAAAACAGAAGTCAACGTTTTTACTTGCAATCATTAAAAAGTCATAACAATCAAAAATTCAGCATGTATGTTTTTAAGTGACTGATGGTTAAAATAAGTCTGCGATCTTTATAGTAAAAGTCGCAATTGTATGAAGTTCCCATTGATCTCATTAGCAGTATTTTTGGGATTTTTTTTTATTTATTTATTTTTTTTTTAAACAAAAGCTGGTTTTTGTTGCGTTTCATTTACCAGCGTAACAAATATAGTTTTTCTTTACTAGTTAATGACATTTCAGGGCTTGTAAAAGAAAATCTACTGCTTCACAACAAAGTTGAACCTTCACTTTATCAAATTTTTCTAAAGTTAAGTCTCCCTTCTTTGGCTAAGTTGCTGGAAGTTGTTGTTCAACTTCCACTTTTGGACTTTTTGGAGCGAGCGTCTTCCATTTCAACCTGATTTTAGACAGAGTGGATTCTATTAGTTGTGGCCTATCCATATGTATCCTAATCAGGGCAGAATTGTTTTTTTCCAGCTTTATTAGACCTCTCTGCTACATATGATACTGCTGACCATGGGATCCAGCTGTTTATTTAACCATTTTTATGCCACTTTATCCTTCAATCAAAGCGGTTTACACTGTAATTCAACAGTATACATAGAACGTTTAACCAGCATACAACGAACGTTCATACAGAAGAAGGAGAGGGGTAGGCTAGTAACAGGATTAACTTATGTAGTGTCACGTTTGTACGAAAAACTATGCACAATTCAGTCTGTGGTGTTAGAGAAGTTGTTGGTCGATGGCCGAGGGTCAACAGGTAGTAGTTGGGTCTTTTCGTCGGTCAGGTGGTTAAGTGATATACCTCAGATGTTTGTGTAGAGTAGAGTTTTCAGCTTCTTCCTGAAGTTTTTGATGTCCGTTGTCACTCGCATGACATCTGGAAGAGAGTTCCATATTGATGGGGCATATAGTGAAAGCACTCTTCCGGATATGGATTGTTTGGTCTTTTGGTAATCGTGAGGTGTGATGATCATATGCTTGTTATTTCTCCTGGATCGGGTGCTTGTGCCTCTTATTATGAGGTCTTGCAGGATGTCGGCTGATGATTGGTGGATAATTTTGAAGATGTTCAAGATTGATTTGAACCTGATGTGGGAATGTATTGGGAGCCAATGTAACTGGTCAAGTATAGGCGTGATGTGCTTTTGTTTGGGTGTTCCTGTGATGAGTTGTGCTGCTATATTCTGTACTATTTGGAGTAGCATGAAGGTTTGTTTTGGGAGACCCTGGAAGAGTGAATTGCAGTAGTCAAGTGTTGGGGTGATTACTGCCTGGCAGATGGTGCAGAAGTGATCTTGGTCCAAAATTGGTTTTAGCCTCATGATCACTTTCATTTTATGGTAGGCGTTTGCGGTGGTTCTCTTTATGTGAAGTTATATGGTGAGGTATTGGTCCATGATGATTCTGAGGTATTTGATCTCTTCTTATATATATATATACACACATACATATATATATACACATACATATATATACATACATATATATACACACACACACATATATTTATTTATTTATTTATTTATTTATTTTACTGTTATGGGCTTTTGCTGTATGTTGATTGATTGTGGTGGGACAAATGAGGTATGCCTTGTGACAAAGAGTGTCTCTTGTCTTTTTGCAGTTTATAGATAAGTTATTGTTATTTTTATCCATGTGATCATATCTTCCACACACAATGTTATGGTTGAGAGGTCAGGCTTGTTTATTTTGAGTGGGGCATATACCATGATGTCGTTGCTGTATAATCTGTAGTGAATTTTGTGTTTCTTGATGATTTCACATATAGGCTGTATGTAGACATTAAATAAAAGTGTTGAGAGTGATGAGCTTTGTGTTACTCCTTGATATATGGGGAAAGGTGTTGATCTGTTCATTTCACATTTGACCTGCTGTTGCCGTTTGCTGAGTTAAGAATGAAACCATGCTAGCGTACTGTTATGTAGGTCAATTTCTTGAAGACGCCACATCATGATGCTGTGGGAGATAGTATCAAGGTGGAGGATATGTCCATGAATATGAGGATAAATCCTGTTTTAACGTTTTCTATTCCTCTGATGATATTCTCAAATACAGATATCAGAAGAGTCTCTGTGCCATGGTTGGGTCTGAACCCGTGTTGATGTGGGTCCAGTGGTCTAGTTGCCTTTGAACCACCTTTTCTATGATTTTAGCGATAAATGGCAAGCTGGAGATTGGTCAGTACGCTGCTGGATCATTTTTATTGAGGTACGTATCTGAGTATAGGTCGTCTGGTAGCCTGTTTGAGCATTGTTGGCATGTACCCTTGGGTGAGAGACAGAGTTGCTATTTTGGGAATAAAGTGTTTGAGTTCTTTCATTGCCTAACATAGTAACATACATAGTAACATAGTAATTGACGGCAGATAGAGACCAGCATGGTCCATCCAGTCTGCCCAACAATACGGCCAGAGTAAGTGCACCTGTCGCTCTGTGCAGGCCACCCCTCCCCATGTCTTTGTTTAGGGGTGGACCCACCACTCCATGTAGGACACCCCTATTTGTTGAGAAGTTAGATGGTGCAGTTTATTTTGTTTTTATCCTGTTGCTGTAAAGGGATCCGCTGTGCTTGTCCCATGCTGTTCTGAATTCTGTCACCGTGTTTGCCCCCACCACTTCCATCAGGAGAGCATTCCAAGCATCCACCACCCTTTCAATGAAAAAATATTTCCTGACATTGCCTTTCAATTTTCCACCTTGCAGCTTCATGTTATGCAGGTTTGTTTGTTCATCATTCCTCTTTAAGTATTTAAAGGTCTGAATCATATCTCCCCTATCCCTCCTCTCCTTCAAAGTGTACATATTTAGGTCTTCAAGTCTCTTCTCATAAGGTTTCTTATGCAGGCTCCAAATCATTTTGGTCGCCTTCCTCTGAACAGTTTCCAGTCTTTTTACATCTTTTGCAAGATATGGTCTCCAAAACTGAACACAGCATTCCAAGTGAGGCCTCACCAGCGACCTGTACAGTGGCATAAGTAGCTCTTCCTTTCTGCTGGTAATCCCTCTTTGTATGCAGCCCAACATCCTCCTAGCTTTTGCCACCGCCTTATCACACTGTTTTGCCACCTTGAGATCATCAGAGATAATCACACCAAGGTCTGAACCATGTACACCAACCTCTCGTCCCCTACTGCGTATATTTACCTTGGATTTCTGCTACCTAAATGCATGTTTTTCACATTAAATCTTAATTGCCAAGCATTAGACCATTCTTCCAGCTTTTGTAGATCTTTCCTCATGTTATCCACTCCCTCAGGGGAGTCCACTCTGTTGCAAATTTTTGTGTCATCTGCAAAAAGACAGACTTTTCCATTCAGTCCTTCAGCAATATCACTCACAAATACATTGAACAATGCCGGGCCCAGGACCGAACCCTGGGGCACCCCACTAATCACCTTCCTTTCATCCGAGTGAGCTCCATGAACCATCACCTTCTGTCACCTGTCAGTCAACCAATTTCTAATCCAGTTTAGCATCTTGGGATCCATCCCCAAGCTACTAAGTTTGTTGACAAGCCTCCTATGAGAAACAGTATCAAAGGCTTTGCTGAAATCCAGGTAGATGACATCCATTGCATGCTCCTGATCTAGTTCCTTGGTCACTCAGTGAAAGAACTCAATCAGATTTGTTTGGCAAGACCGTCCTTCAGTAAAACCATGTTGCCTCGGATCTTGCAACCTGTTGGTTTTGAGAAAGTTCACTATTAGCTCTTTCAGGAGCACTCCCATTACTTTTCCCGCCACTGAGGTAAGGCTCACGGGTCTATAGTTTGACACTTCTTCCCTGTCACCACTTTTGTGTAGAGGTACGACATCAGTCATTCTCCAGTCCTGAGGAACCTCTTCTGTTTCCAAGGATCTGTTGAATACATCCTTTAACGGCCCTGCAAGAACTTCTCTGAGCTCTCTCAGTATCCTGGGATGTATCCTATCCAGTCCGATGGCCTTGTCCACTTTCAGTTTTGGAAGTTGTTCTAACACATCATCTTCTGTGAATGGTGTGGCATCTACTTCATTCCCATTTTTATAATATTTGGGAGTCACACGTGGTCCTTCTCCAGGACTTTCTTTAGTAAAAACAGAGCAAAAGTATTTGTTTAGCAATTTCGCTTTTTCTATGTCACTTTCCACGAGTCCTTTCCCAGCACTTGAGTCCTGCAATTCTAACTCTGATCTTCTTCCTTTCCCGAATATACCTGAAGAAAGTTTTGTCGCCACCCTTAACATCTTTAGGCATCTTTTCCTCTGCCTTTGATTTTGCTATCCTTATTTCTCTTTTTGACTCAGAGTTTGATCCTGTATTCATTTCTGTGTTATTCTCTTTGCAAGCTTTTGAATTTTGCGAAAACTGTTTTTTGCCTTCATTTGAGCAGCCACTTCTTTGGAAAACCAAATAGGTTTCCTTCTCCTCGTTTTTATTTACTTTTTTTACATATTTATCTGTTGCCCTTTTTATTGCCACCTTTCGTTTAGCCCATTGCAATTCCACTTCCCTTATCTCCTTCCACCCCGCCATCTCCTCCTTTAGGTACTCGGCCATTTTACTGAAATCAGTGTTTTTGAAGTTTAGGACTTTGAGCTTGCTATGTTTGGCCTGTACCTTGGCTTTTATCTCAAACCACACCGTGTGATGATCGCTGTCGCTCACAGGGGCACTCACGCAGACATTTGACACGCTATCACCATTGGTGAGCACTAAATCCAGCGTTGTTCTTTCCCTGGTTGGTTCCATGACCATTTGTCTAAGTGATGCATCTTGGAGCACATCTACAATTTTTTTGCTTCTTTCCAGATGTGCAGAAAGAGTAATCCAATCCACATCAGGTAGATTAAAGTCACCCAAAATGATTGCTTCCCTCTTTGCAGCTATCTTGGCAATATCTATAATAAATTCATGATCTCTCTCTTCAATTTGAGTCGGAGGTCTGTAGACTATAGCAGTATGGATGACAGTGCCATCTCCTCTTTCCAAAGAAATGCAGAGCGCTTCTTCTGGATTGCGTTGGAAAGAGGAGATGGCACTGTCATCCATACTGCTGTAGTTTACAGACCTCCGACTCAAATTGAAGAGATAGATAGACTTTATCCATATGATGAGAGACATGCGTCTGAGCGTGATGTGGTGGCATATTAAGCAAGGACATGACATCTATCTCTTGGGTAGATGGGATACTGAATGTTCCCCACAGTCCTTTGTGGATTGAATCCTGAGGTTAGTGTGTTGTAGTCGTCGTGTTTGTCTGGTTCTGTTTGGTGTATTTGTCTCAGATAAGTTTGCTATGCTTTGAGTGTGTATTTCTGGACCGTTGTCTTTTTTGTGGGTCTCCAATGAGTGTCTTCATGATATTGAATAATTCTCTTGGTTTGTTAGTTGATTACATTATGAGATTTGTATGGTGGCGGTGTTTGCAATCTATTGATTGTGCTGGTGTATTCCATCTGTAGGGTTTTGTATTGACGTAGGATGTTTGGAGCTTTTGTCTTTCAAGTCTTTTAGCTGACCAGATTTCTTTGGAATACCAGGGTGCTGGTTTGGTTCTGTGTGTAGTTGCATATTTTCTGGTAGGTGCTGTCACTGCCGCAGTTAAGGAGCTATTCCAATTATCAATGGTGTCATCTACGTTATCTGTGTTTTGCTGTAGCTTGGGGATTATTTTGTTCAGGAATTTATCTTTGTTAAAGCTTTTAAATCTTCTGCAATTGTGTTGCTGGGGTTCCTGATCAGATGGCCATTTGATGCGCAAGGTCAAATTTATTAGGAGGTGGTCTATGGTATTGGGGTGATTGTGGGGTGTGTTATGTGGTTGTAGTCTAGCACTGCTTGGGAGACGAAGATAAGATCAGGAGTTGTGCCTGCTTGGTGTGTGGGATTTTTTAGTAATTGGTTGTAGTGTAAGGCTTCCATGACATTCAGGATCGATCTGGCCTCCTTGTTAGGAGATGTCCCAAGGCTGAAGTCTCCCACGGCTATGAGAGGTTTTTGAAGGGTGTTGCGTGCACATACTCACTTGAGAAATTTGGAGAGTTCACTCTTGGCAGTCGGGGCTCTATAAGTGAGGCTCAATGTGATATAGTTATTGGCTACAGTGATTATGTTGGATTCGTCTGAACTGCTAGATGTGAAGATTTTGAATTTAAATTGAGTTTTTGCTAGGATAAGAACTCCTCTGCCTTTCTTATGGTTTCTAGGGCAAATGAAGGAGGAGTAAGTGGTTGGGGTGATTTGATTGAGGATAACCAGTCTGTTTCATTTAGCCATGTTTCAGTGATGCATTAAATATCTTTTTGTGCATTCTAGGTCATCTGTGATGGTTTATGTTTTGTTTCGTATCAACCTTGCGTTGATGAGGGTGCATATGATGGGGGTGTCCAACAGAAGGCTGGTGTGTGGTGATTGTTTGCGGTGGGTAGGTTTTATATATAAAAGAGGGAGTATGCTTTCCTATAATTTTGGAAGTTAAGGGGTTGCCAGAGGGTGATATATCATGTATGGGCTGGTAAGAGGAGTAATAAGGTCTTTGTATAGCATTGGCTAGTGGTGGTGTGCCTTTGTAGGAGCACTGCTATTATTAGGACACAGAGGTGCGGTTTGCAGTGAGCCATCATGGTGTGTGAGGGTGTATTAGAGTACCTGTTACCTTGAGTGACATGGGTAAGGCAGTTCCACCTGGATCCTGTAGCTTGTTTGTTGGTGGACAAGATAGTTGGTGAGGCTGTAAGTCCGCTAGTCTTTTGTTCTCATGTGAGAGGCTTCCAGTCGTTTGTGTAGCAATCTATTTTTGCCTACGCCCTTTGGAATGGCCAGAATAATACTGGGATGAGGCCATTGTTAATAAATGATTTAGTCTGTTCCTGAACGACACAAAACAATGTATTTGCTAGGCCAACAATAACTACAAGAGAAGCTGCCTAGTGGTACCTCTCAGAGAACAATGTTTTCATCAGTCCATATAAATATTTTTGTTCGCCAATTTTACCCATATTTCTCCTCCCACAAAGAATTCTCTCTGCCTATTTCATGCTTTCCTGAGTTAAATATGTCACTTTTTGCCTGCACCACATCCACTGGAAGACTTTTCCATGTATGTACTAACTTGGATTGTTAGCCCTCCAGGGACTGGAAATACATATTCTACCTGAATGTAACTTCCTTTAACTACTTTTGGCAAAACTAAAGAGTCATGGGATAGGAGGCAGTGTACTATTGTGGATCAGGAACTGGTTAAAAGATAGAAAGCAGAGGGTAGGGCTAAATGGCCGATTTTCCCAATGGAGAAAGGTAAATAGCGGTGTACCCCAGGGATCTGTGCTGGGTCCGCTGCTTTTTTGACATATTCATAAATGACCTAGAAAAGGGAACAACAAGTGAGGCTATCAAATTTGCAGATGACACAAAACTATTTAAAGTTGTTAAAACCCAAGAGGATTGTGGAAAATTGTAAGAGGATCTTGATAAATTGGAAAACTGGGCATCAAAATGGCAGATGAAATTTAATGTGGACAAGTGCAAAGTTATGCACCTAGGGAAGAACAACCCAAACTATGGTTACATGATGCAAGGTTCCACATTAGGAACCACCACCCAGGAAAAAGATTTAGGCGTCATTGTGGATAACATGTTAAAACCCTCGGCCCAGTGTACAGCGGTGGCCAAGAGAGCAAATAGAATGCTAGGTATCATAAGGAATAGAATGGAAAATAAAACAAAAGATATTATAATGCCTCTATATCGTTCCATGGTGAGACCGCACCTTGAATATTGTGTGCAATTCTGGTCGCCGTATCTTTAAAAGGATATAGCGTTATTAGCAAAGGTTCAGAGAAGAGCCACCAAAATGGTAAAGGGGATGGAAGGATACTCCTATGAAGAGAGGCTACAAAGGTTAGGGCTCTTCAACCTGGAAAAGAGATGGCTGAGGGGAAATATGATAGAGGTCTATAAATTAATGAATGGAGTGGAACGGGTAAACGTAGATCGATTGTTTACATTATCAGAACATAGACAGACTAGGGGACATGCAATGAAGCTACAGGGTAAACTATTTAAGACTAATAAAAGAAAATATTTTTTCACTCAACATGTAATCAAACTCTGGGATTTGTTACCGGAGGATGTAGTAAAGCGTAGTTACTCACCTGTAACAGGTGTTCTCCAGGAGCAGCAGGAATCAGTCCTCACTTATGGGTGACGTCGGCGCCGACGGAGCCCTCGCGGAGCAATTTTCCCCAGCTTTCAAAGAAAGCCTTTGGGAATTGCAGCGCGCATGCGCGGTCCTCTTCCCGCCCAAGGGTGCCATCTTAGCCAGTCTTCTTTTTTCCGCGGGCGAGTCCAGAAGGACCACAGGACTTACCCGAGCAGGCATCTCCGACTCCAGGCGAGGTCGCTTCGTGAGGTGTTCCTTCTCCAAGGACCCGGGGCGGCTGTCGGGGCTATGCGACCTGGCCCTCGCGGAACCAGGAGCGTCCACCGACGCCGCCCTCGCGGGTTTCACCTTCCGACGATGGTCCCCGGAGGGAGAACCCCGGTCGGAGGAACTCCGGCGACGGTCCGAGCTGGAGCCTTTGGACGCGGAGGCCTCCGACGAGGTCCGGGTACGGCTGGGGTCAGCGAAGATCCTATCACGCTGATGCCGCCGACTTCTCAACGCTTTGGAGGACATTTTGCCGCAGGGCCCACAGATCAGTTCCTCATGATCCGGGCCCAGGCAGCGGAGGCAAAAGTCGTGTGTGTCAGTTAGTGACATATTTCGGTCACACTGACCACACCGCTTAAAACCACTGGCAGCCATCGGGGGAAAAAGGGCCCCTGCGAGGTCAAAGGACCGGGCTGCCAGGGAAAAATCGAAAACGAAAGCTGACTAAGTCAGAAAAACCGAAAAAAAGGAAGAGGAATCGTGACCGGCGTCGCGAGTCCGGGCGGGAAAAAGACCGGCGTCGAACCGAAGGAAAAAGAATAAAATAATGAAGAAATATCGACTTTTTCGTGGGGACAAGACGGGGACGTCTGTAGGGCTCCGCGGAAAAAAGAAGACTGGCTAAGATGGCACCCTTGGGCGGGAAGAGGACCGCGCATGCGCGCTGCAATTCCCAAAGGCTTTCTTTGAAAGCTGGGGAAAATTGCTCCGCGAGGGCTCCGTCGGCGCCGACGTCACCCATAAGTGAGGACTGACTTCCTGCTTGGTCCTGGAGAAAGGATGTTAGTGTAGCTGGGTTTAAAAAAGGTTTGGACAAGTTCCTGGAGGAAAGGTCCATAAACCATTATTAAGAAGGGACCCAGGATATCAATGCTTGACCCAGTACAAGCATTGTGGAACCTGTCTCTTTTGGGGAAACTGCTAGGTATGTATGACCTAGACTGGCCACTGTTGGAAACAGGATACTGGGCTTGAAGGACCTTGGTCTGACCCAGTATGGCATATCTTATGTTCTTATGTAACATGAACTAAATAAAATAAATACAATTAATAAGCATTATCTATCACCTTTTCAAAATAGCAACATGGCACAAAGTAAAACAGAAGGAAACAGAAATAAAGCGTAGTTACTCACCTGTAACAGATGATCTCCGGGAACAGCAGGAATTTAGTCTTCACATACGGGTGACATCAGTACTGATGGAGCCCACGAGAGAACACTCCCCCGAGTCCAAAAGGAAAGCTTTTGGAAACATCCCACTGCACCTGCATCGCTGCCTTCAAGCCTTCCCAACTCTCCCTCCTCAGTTGAGTTTGTAGCCGAGAGAAAAGGAGAGAAGAAATCTACAACTCCTAGGGGAAGAGAGTGTGTTGTGAAGACTATATTCCTGCTGTCCCCAGAGATCACCTGTTACAGGTGAGTAACTATGCTATCTCATGGAACAAGAAGGAATATAGTCTTCACATATGAGACTCCCTAGCTGCCAGATGCAAAAGAAAATAACCTCAGAATCGGTAAGTTTCCCTCAGGGCAGACTAGATAGGCTATGTGGTCTTTTTATGCTGTCATGTTTCTATGAGTCCTCTATGGATAGCTGGTATCGTTCCAGGACAGAGGGTTGGAGTTGCCCTCAAGTCTGAAAGAGATGCTGGAGAACAGCTTGACCAAACATGGTATCCCGGTGGGATTCCTTGTCTAAACAGTAATGAGCAGCAAAAGTATGGACCGAAGACAAAGTTGCTGCTTTGCAGATTTCGTCAATGGCTACAGAGTGTAGATTTGCCATCGAGGCAGCCATGGCACAAACATTATGGGCAGTGACATGACCTTCAAGGGATAGTCCTGCTTTGTCATAAGCAAATGAGATGCAATCCGATATCCATATAGAAAGAGTACATTTGGATACTGGCAACCCCAAGTGATTGGGATCAAAGGAGAGAAATAACAGAGCCTTTACAGTGCTCAGCTGTCCTTTGAAGATAGAATGCCAAGGCACGTTTGCAGACAAGGGTATGGAGGGTTGCCTCTGCCCTAGATGAATGTGGTCTAGGAAAAAAGACAGGAAGATAAACAGACCGATTCAAATGGAAAGGAGACACCACGTTTGGCATGAAATGGGGGACAGCCCTTAGGACAACCATGTCATGGTGGAACAGTGTGTAAGGTGGGTCTGCTACCAAAACCTGTACCTCACTAATGCATCTAGCTGAAGTGAGTGCAATAAAGAAGATGAACTTCCATGTCAGAAACTTTAGTAAGGTAGTGGCTAAGGGTTCAAAGGGAAACTTGAGAAATTGCCCTAGAATGATACTGAGATCCCAGGCCACTGGAGGTGGTCTAATGGGAGGTTTGGTGAGCAAGAGACCTCTCATGAAATGTGCCACAAGCAGCTGTAAGGAAATTGGTTGTCCATCCAGGATATGACAAGAGTCTGTGATGGCACACAGGTGAACTCTTACCTCGTTGATCTTGAGAACGGAAGAGGATAAAGCGTAGTTACTCACCTGCAACAGGTGTTCTCCAGGGACAACAGGAATGGGTGACGTCGGCACCGACGGAGCCCACGTGGAGCAATTCCACAGCTTTCAAAGAAAGCCTTTGGGATTGCTGCCACGCATGCATGGTCCTCTTCCCGCCCAAAGGTGCCATCTTGCTCAGTCAGGTCCCCTAGCTAGAGCCCTAACTAAGCAGATGACAAGGGAAGGACAAAAATGGCAACTCTTCAGGGGAGGTGGAAGGGTAGTGAGGACTGATTCCTGTTGTCCCCGAAGAACACCTGTTACAGGTGAGTAACTACGCTTTCTCCAGGAACAAGCAGTAAGTCAGTCCTCACTTATGGGACTCCCCAGCTACAGGCTACCGAGCCTGTAACCAAAAAGCCTTTGCGAGGCCGTAAGCAGATGTCGATGCCCGAAGGAGCCCGAATCTTCAGGTCCCTGGGGAAAAGCTCTCGGTAGCCAAAGAAGGGTCGGAGGGCAGGATTTGTTTATACCACAAATAGATTATGGGGTACAGCTTGGCCGAAGGTGCTATACCAGCAGAACTCCCTCTCCAGGCAGTAGTGCAAAGCGAAAGTGTTTGCTGAAGACCAGGACAAAGCCCGGTAGATGTCCGTTAGAAGCACTGAGAGCAGCGAAGCCACCGAAGCCGCCTGGGCTCGGACGCTGTGCGTGGTGACCAGTCGATCCAGTGGGGGGCCTGCATTTGTTTGGGGGAAGGCGATGCAGTCTGCCAGCCAGATGGAGCTGGTGCGTTTGACTGCCTGCCCCAGGCGATGGGAATCATAGGAGACAAAGACCCGGTCGGACTTGCAATGAACCTGGGTACGCTGCAGGTAGAAGGCATGGCCCTCGATCTCCTCCAGGAGGCGCAATGGAGCTAAGGTGACCTGTTCAGCCGCCAGGCTGTAAAGGACAGCGAGGCCAGGTTTGGGTGGAACACCTGACCCTCCTCCTGTGTTAACAGGCCCGAGGCACAGCCCAGGGAGACTGGAGGCTCGGACAAGAGCCAGAACAGAAGCGGGAACCAAGACTGTCGAGGACACGAGGGAGCCACGAGGATCACTGAAGCTCGGTCCCGCTGAACCTTGTGGAGGGTCCCCGCAATGAGAGGAGTGGGAGGGAACACGTAAAGAAGGTTGGAAGCCCAGCTCAAAAGGAACGCATCCGGGCCCACCCTGTTTGGGTGCGGAACTGGGCTGCAAAACGGGGAAGCTGCGCGTTCACTGGGCTGGCAAACAGGTCCATGGATGGGGTCTCCCACCGATGGAGCAAGAAGCCGATGACCTTTGGATCCAGGCACTACTCATGTGGGCAGAGGATCCGGCTGAATTTGTCTGCGAGGACATTCTCCTGGCCTGGGAGGTAGACTGCTCGTAGGGTCATCCCCCGGCAAAACGCAAAGGAGGATCGCCTCTCAGCAGAGGAGGCGCAATCCTGTTCCCCCTTCCATTTATTTATTTTATTTTATTGTTTTTATATATACCACGCTCTTTAAAATCAGTGCGGTTTACAGATAACATTTTTGTGCAGAACAGGCGCACTATTAAGCACTTACAATGAACTGGAGATACAACTTGGGTTTCAACTGGGGGAACTATCTACAGCTATCTATAGTTATGTATAATATTAACATGAGTTGTCTGTAACTTACAATTTCCTAGCAGGGTGTATGGTGGGAGAAGTTAAGTTACTGGGTTGAGAGTAGTGCAGGAGAAACAGGTGGTGCTTTAGTGTTTTTCTGAATTGGGCAAGATCTGTTACGGCCCGGACGGAGGTTGGGAGTGCATTCCAGCAGCTGGGGGCATAGAACTTGAAGGCTCGGTTCTTTGTTGCCTGGGTGCATTTTGTTATTTCATTGGAGGTCTGTAATGTATTAGCGGCGAATGTTCTCCTTGCTCTGTTCGCTGGAGTGGGGTGGAGAAGGTCCATTAGGGAGGTGGAGGATATTTTGTTGATGGCCTTGAAGGTCATCAGGACTACTTTATAGGTGAGCCGGCAGTGGATTGGTAGCCAGTGTAGGTCTTTAAGGATTGGGGTGATGTGATCTCTTCTAGCGGCTCCATGTAGGAAACGTGCAGCTGCGTTCATTGCCAGCTGTAATGGGTTTAGCGTGTTTTTGGGTAGACAATGCAGGATCACGTTGACGTAATCAAAGTGGGGGGTCACCAGTGCCTGAAAAACTGTTCTGAAATTATCTGGTTGCAGCAGGAGTCGGAGATGTCGCAAAGTTCGTATTTTGTGTTTATGTAAAACATGGCAACCCTGTCAGTCTGCACGAACACCGACTTCCCCCTCAGATAGCCCTCGAAGGCCCTCAGGGTCCATCGGACCGCACGAAGCTCAAGCAGGTTAATCTTCTGCTGAGACTCCTCGAGCGACCACTGCCCCTGGGTGCACAATGCACCGCAGTGGACTCCCCACCCCAGCAGGGAAGCATCCATCGTTAGGACGAGCTCATGCAGTGTTGTCTAGAAGGGCATTCCCCGAAGGAGAGTTCGGGAGTCTCGCCACCAACCCAAGGAGTTGTGGAGACTGCAGGAGACCCGGATAGGGTCTCTGAGGTGGCCGAAGGCCTGGCTCCATTGTGCCCTGAGGCACCACTGGGCTGTCCGCATGTGCATGCGGGTGTGGGGAACCACATGGACAGTGGACTAGGAGCCACAGCATGGCCCGTGCCATAACTCAAGCCCTGCTCTAGACCTGGGCCATCACGGCCAGGAGGCAGTCCACCCGGTCCACAGGCAGGAAGGCGGTTGCTCGCTCCGTTTTGAGGCGTGCGCCGATGAACTCCAGGGTACACATTGGCTCAAGGTGGGACTTGGAGTAGTTGACCAAGAAGCCGAGGCGTTCGAGAAGGATCGTGCATGACACCATCAGGCAGGCTTCATCGATCAGGGTCCCCGTGACGAGCCAGTCTTCGAGGTAGGGGAAGAAAGGTATGTTCTGCTGCCTCAAGGGAGCGGCAGTGGCCGCGGAGAGACACTTTGTGAAAACTCGCTGTGCAGACGAGAGCCCGAAGGGGAGCATTCTACATTGGTAGTGTTCTCCCTGCATCCTGAAGCACAGGTATTGCCTGTGTTGGGGATGGATTAGGATGTGGGTGCAAGCGTCCTTGAGATCCAAGGAGCATAGCCAATCGCCCTGCTCAAGGAAGGGCAGCAGGACGCCAAGCGATAATATTTTGAACTTCTCCCGCACCAGAAACTTGCTTAGGTTGCGAAGATAGAGGATGGAGCGTAGGCCCCCCATCTTTTTCAGAATGAGAATGAGTGGGAGTAGAACCCACGGCCTCAAAGGTGCAGCGGTACCTTCTCAACCACCTGTTGGGCGAGGAGGTTGGACAGCTCCCGCTTCAAGAAGGTCTGGTACGAAAGGAGCCGAGTAGGCTCCACTGGCAAAAAGGGAGGGCGGCGCATGTCCAGGAGGAGACTATATCCGTTCCAGATCACTCGGAGGACCCAGGCATCTGATGTGATCACCCACTGCGGGGCAAATATGGACTGGCGTCCCCCCACCGGCAGAAGTGCTGCCAGGGGGCGGAGGGGCTATGCCGGCAGCGTCAAAATCCCTGCATGGGTTGGGGTGGTGCCAGTTGCTGGGCCTTAGACCCTTTAGGCTTGCAGTGGCTACGTCCACCTCCACTCCCCTGCATGCCAGCAGCTGGCGCAGGGGTGGGCAGGAAAGGTGGTTAACCCCAGTAGGGGAGTCCCTTTGGAAGAACGGCTTCTTTATTTGCTGTTTCTTCCGAGGAAGGGAGGAGGTCTTACGCGAGAGATGAGCTCAAGTGCCAAACTCTGTTTCTATCTCAGTGGCCTTATCCTCCATAGGTTTACCAAACAGATGCTCACCAAGGAAGGGGACGTCCAGGAGCTTCTCCTGGATCCACTGCTCCAGATCCGAGGATTAGAGCCATGCCTAGCATCGGGCCCCTATACCGGCTGCTGCCACTCGGGCAGAGGACTCAAACCCATCATACGCGGCATGGGAGAGGTACTTCGAGCACTTCAGATCTCAGGAGGGTTTGGACCTAAGGGATTCACACCCCCCCCCCCCCGAGGCCTGCGGAGAACCCGCCAAGCTCCTTGGCGAGGTCACGCAGGAACATGCCCATATACAATTGGTATGCCTGAATGTGGCATGTGAGCACGGATCCGATAGGCTTTGTGCCAAAGGGCGTCGAGGGCTCTTGACTCCCTGCCCGGGGGGACCGAAGCATGTGACTTTGGGCTCTTTTGCTTCCACACTGCCGACTCCACTACCATGGAAGTGTGAGGAAGCTGGGTCTTCCGTAACCCCAGGCAATGTTGGACGCTGTACAAGGCGTCAAGGTGCTTGCACACAATGCGGACCAAAACTGGTGTCTCCCACATGCGAAGGAGCATCCTTGACAAAATGGGAGGAATTGGAACAGTAAGAGACTCCCGAGACAGAGACTCATATTGAAGAATATCGAGCTCTTCAGCCTGTGTAGCCAGCTGAGTGCTCATGCCATGTCCCGCATGAACACTAGGAATGATGTGTCCTCAGGCGGCGATCGCCTCTGAGAGGCGGGCGGGGACGGGTCCAAAAGGAGGTCACTGTGGGCATGGGTCTCCGGGGAGGTATCCCCGTCCGACTCCCAGCACGAGAGGCTGGTTGCCCCATCCAGAGGCCGAGGCCCGCTTGGAGCCAGAGACCTTGGAGAATCTCACTCCCGAGGACTGGGAAGGCAAGCAAGACCAACGTCTAGAACCCTCACGAGGCCCACGACTCTCGGGGGTTTCCAGGGCGGGTTTCTGTGCCCCTCTCGAGGGAACCAATCTCAAGGCACGGGCCAGCTCTTCTGGGTATGAGCACCTGCTGGGCAGCTAAGGCGGCAAAAACGCTGCGCTCTAGTGCCAGCATATGGGACTCCCAAGTGGACATGGATCCCTGCAATGCTGACACCGGGGTTACCGGGTCTCGCGAGGAGGAGGAGAGGAGGAGGAGAGGGGGTCCTCACCGTGACGACCTTCACTCAGGAGACCAGGCATCATCACCGGAGGCCTCCATATCTGTATGAGGTACCTTTTGAGGTCACTCCTTGTCCGACTCTCGGGAATGCCGGGGGGGGGGGGGGGCTGAGCGACCGAGCACAGGAGGGCTTGTCTGGGGCGCCCAACAGTGACGTCGAGGTCGTCTTCTTCTAACACCTCTCCACTACAGGTGACCCCTGGTCGGAGTGCCGCCAAGAGCGCTGGACCGAGGTGGGGGGATTCCGAGGCTACCTTCCGGAATATGTCATCTGACTTCTGCTGACAACTTAGCAGGGCTTTGGAGGACATTTTCTTGCAAAAAGAGAGCAGAGCTCTGAGTCATGGTTGGCCCCAAGACACCCAAGACAGCAGTTGTGGGTGTCGTGAGCGACATGCTTTTGGAGCATCTGTCACATTTCTTAAAAACGGTGGCCATTTGGGCAAAAAGGGCCCCCACTAGGTCGAAGACCTTTGCGGCCAGCGGTTGAGGGGAAAAAAAGGGTGTAAAGCCCGCAAAAGGAAAACATTTATAGAAAAGGATGTCCCCTCACTGAAGAGAAAAAGCAGAGCAGGGGAGGAAGGGTAGCGGACCGATGCTACCAGAAACAACAGGCCAGAAGCTGAAAACGAAACACTTTTTCCGAGTGACGAGGACATACATCTGAAGGGCTCCACAGAAAAAGGGCGACTGAGCAAGATGGCACCTTTGGATAGGAAGAGGATCACGCATGTGTGGCAGCAATCCCAAAGGCTTTCTTCGAAAGCTGGGGAATTGCTTCGCACAGGCTCCGTCGGTGCCAGCGTCACCCATAAGTGAGGACTGACTTCCTGCTTGTTCCTGGAGAATGAAGGAGATACTGGAGGGGGAAAGGGGAGGGGGAGGGGGAAAGGGGAGTGGGAGGGGGGGAGGGAAAGGGGAGGGGAAAGGGGAGGGGGAAAGGTGAGGGAAGAAAAGGGAAAAAAAGAAAATTTATAAAACCTAAATGACAATCATTAGGTTTTATAAATTTTCTTTTTTTCCCTTTCCCCCCCTCACCTTTCCCCCCCTTAAAAACGGAGAAGCATCAAAGGGGGGGTGGGGAAAGAAGGGACAACACAGCTTTCTATCTTGTTGTTTAATAATAAAACGAAACACTATTATTTAAAAACTCCTGCACAAATGCACCCTATTAACTATGTACACAAATCCCAAAAAAAGGGAATAAATATAATATTGTAAAATAAATCTATCCATGAATAGTGAAATGAGAAATTACCAACAACTACTTGTTGCTCAAAGGGGGGGGGGGAGAAAGGGGGGGAGAAAGGGGAGGGGGGGAGAAAGGGGAAGGGGGGAGGGGGGGTGGGGGGGAGAAAGGGGAAGGGGGGAGGGGAAGAGGGGGTAGGGGAGGGAAAATGGGGGGGAGGGAGGGAAAATGGGGGAGGGGGGAGGGAAAGGGGGGAATAGGGGGAAGGGGAGGGGGAGGGGGGGGAGGGGGGAGAGAAAAGGGGGGGAAGGGAGGGGGAGGGAGGGGAAAGGGAGGGGGGAGGGGGGGGAAAGGGAGGGGGGAGGGGGGAAAAGGTAGGGGTGGAGGGGGGGAAAGGGAAAAAAAAGAAAATTTTATGTTATTTTAAAACCTAAATGACAATCATTTAGGTTTTATACCATTTTTCTCTTTTTTTCCCTTTCCCCCCCCAACCCCCCATCCCCCCCCCCCCCCCCCCCCCCTCCTGTCCCCCTTTCCCCCTTCCCCTCCCCCTCCTTTCCCCCCTCCCTCCCCCCCTCCCCTCCCCCCCTCCCCCTTTCCCCTTTCCCCCCCTCCCCCTCCCCCCCTGTATATGTTGTTTTTTGGTCTGGGTCTCCCATTTTCTTTATTATTCAATGTGAATTTGAATGTATCCTGCATTTTAACGCAATTGTGTCTTTTTCAGCCATTTCTATTGCACTATTGGTCACACACTGTTTATGCGCTTTTTTATGCATGACTAGAAGTTTAATGAGTAAGTATAGTTTACTTGTGATCATATACTGTATGTTTACATTCTATATTTTTATATTCATATTTTTATTGTATTTTAGATATTTTCGTTGTGTTTTTATTGTTGTATGTCACATGTTTTTAAATTTATTTTGCAGTCCTTTCTACCCCCTGATGAAGGCACCAGCCGAAACGCGTTGGGGTGTTTCATTAATAAAGTGCTAGTGACCCTTATCCTGCTCGCCTTCAAGGTGGAAGGAATATACAGAGTTTTTGTATGATAAAGATCAAGTGGACCAACAGCCGTTTCAACCTGTACCTTATGATCGGGAACCATTGGTGATGAAAGAAGTTGAAGCAGCATTGAAAGCCTTATCAAAGAACAAAGCACCAGGCATTGATAGCATTCCCATAGAAGTATTACAGCAATCTGATGCAGCTGTTACCATACTCACAAGACTCTGCCAAGAAATATGGAAGACAACATCATGGCCAACTGACTGGAAAAGATCTGTGTTTATACCAATACTAAAGAAAGGTGATCCAACTGACTGTGGAAATTATCGCACAATCGCTCTGATCCCACATGCCAGCAAGATTCTACTGAAGATTATTCAAAAGAGATTACAACCATACCTGGAACAAGAACTACCTGAAGTGCAAGCAGGGTTCAGGAAAGGGCGAGGAACGAGAGACATCATTGTGGATGTGAGATGGATCCTTGAAAAGACTAAAGAATACCAAAAGGATATCTATTTGTGCTTTATCGACTATAGCAAGGCTTTTGACTGTGTAAACCATGAGAAACTCTGGGCCACATTAAGAAGCATGGGTATACCAGAACACCTGATCGTTCTCTTGTGCAATCTGTACATTGATCAAGAAGCAACAGTTCAAACGGAACAAGGAGAAACAGAATGGTTTAAAATAAGGAAAGGTGTAAGACAAGGCTGCATACTTTCCCCCTACCTGTTTAATTTGTATGCAGAACAAATCATCAGTGAAGCAGGATTGTATGAAGACAACAGAGGTGTGAAGATTGGTGGAAGAGTCATCAACAACCTTCGCTATGCTGATGATACCACATTACTGGCTGAAAGTGAAGATGATCTGAAACATTTGCTTCTCACAATCAAAGAACATAAGTCTCAAAATGGGCCTGCACCTTAATGTAAAGATGACAAAGATCATGACAACTGGCATAATCAACAGGTTCATCGTTGAAGGAGAAGAAATTGAAATTGTGAACAACTTTAACCTACTTGGATCAACTATCAATAAAGAAGCAACAAGCAGTCAAGAAATCAGACGACGCATTGCTCTTGGCAGAATGGCTATGAAAGACCTAGATAAGATTCTCAAGAGCAGAGATGTCTCTCTCCATACAAAGATTCGACTTGTTCAAGCCATGGTATTTTCAATAACATCATATGGATGTGAAAGCTGGACAGTGAAAAATTCAGACAGGAAGAAAATTGATGCCTTTGAATTATGGTGCTGGCGGCGAATACTGTGTATACCATGGACTGCCAGAAGAACAAACCAGTCGGTACTAGAGGAGATCAAACCTAAGCTTTCTTTAGAAGCTCAGATGACAAGACTTCGACTTTCATACTTTGGACACATCATGCGAAGAGAGAGATCATTAGAGAAAGACATTATGCTTGGCAAGATAGAAGGTCAACGCAAAAGAGGAAGGCCAGCAATGAGATGGATCGATACAATAACAGCAGCTCCGGGTACCAGTCTGTCAACAATGAGCCGCCTGACTGGAGACCGAACACAATTTAGGATAGCTATCCAGAGGGTCGCCATGAGTTGACTCCGACTCGACGGCACTTAACAACAACAACTGCCTGCCCAAAGACACTGTCCCTGCGGGACTCTCTCTCAAGGCAGTAATGAGCTACAAACCTATGACTTGAAGACCATGTGGCGGCCCTGCAGATTTCCGTCACCGGTATGAAGCAGAGGTTGGCCACAGACATGGCCATAGCCGCATGCGGTGTGCAGTGATCCGGTGCTCAAGGGAGATGCCCGCTCGCTCATAGGCGAGGGAAATACAGTCTGACACCCAAGTGGACAGAGTTCGCTTCATAACGGGAGCCCCAATCTACTGGGGTCATATGACACAAAGAGCTGAGAAGCTTTACAATGGGCCTAGACCCGCTGTAGGTAGAAGGACAGGGCCCACTTACAGTCTAGCATATGCAATATGAGTTCCTCCTTGCCGGCGTGGGGCCGTGGGAAAAAGATAGAAAGGACCACCTCCTGGTTCAGGTGAAAGGGAGATACCACCTTGGGGAGAAATTTGAGGTGTGTGCAGAGTACTACCCTGTTCTTGTAGACCTTCTATATAGCAGATCCACCAACAAGGCCTGGAGTTCATTCACTCTACGAGCTGACGTGATGGCCACCAGAAAAAACACTTTCCAGGATAGCTATCACAAATGGAAAATGGCCAGGGGCTCAAACAGCGGTCTGGTGAGTTAGGAGAGATGTTTTCGATGTCAAGGGCCCAGTGGTTGGGGCAGAGGAACCAGTTGTGCCTGACAACAGCACCTGCTGAAGGCAGACAAACTGCGCTCCAGGGCTGCCATTCTGGGCTCCAGGCCAGAAAGCTCCGCAGCCATCGGTGCAGGCACTGAAGGGCTCAAGCCCAACACCGATTCCCCCGAAGGGGAATCGACGAAGATGGGGTCTGACGACCGAGGACAGTCTGAGGTCGTCCTTTCGGGGGACCTTTGCAGGCCGCTCCCTCTCCGATCCCTCAGACGAGCATCTCGAATTGCGGGACCTGGCTCCGGACGCACCCGGCCTGGCGGATCCATCCAGAGATGCCACCTTAGAGGTCGTCTTCTTCTTGGGTTCCTTGAGGGAGACCCCCCTCTCTGAAGAACCACAGCGCTGCTTGGGTGCCATGGAGCTGCCCCGAAATGCTGTGGCTTCAGATGAGGCCCTGGCCTTCGGAGGTACCGGGAACTTGGGGAAAAACTTATCGTGCTGCTGCAGGCGGCTTTTGAGGGCCTTGTTGGACATTTTTTTTGCAGAGACCGCATGCTGCGGGGTCGTGGTCCGGCCCAAGACAGTAAAGGCAGCAGTGATGTGTGTTGGTCAAGACAATCTTGGCACACCGATCACACTTTTTAAAACAAACCACTGATAGCCATGGGGGAAAAATAACCCGCCGAGCTGCCAGTTGGAAAAAAAGGCGTGAAGACACCAAGGAGGAAAAAAAAACTACAAAAAAGACCCAAACTCTATGTCGATACAGCGAGGTCAGGTGACAGGAAGAGTACCAGTACAGTACCAGAAGCGAATATGAAACTTAGGCTGAAAAATCAACTTTTTCCGGGAACAAGTCAGACAGACATCTGAAGGGCTCCGTGGGAAAAAGAAGACTGAGCAAGATGGCACCCTTGGGCGGGAAGGGGACCATGCATGCGTGGTAGCATCTCCTAAAGGCTTTCTTTGAAAGATGGGGAGATGCTTCCACGAGAGCTCCGTCGGTGCTGACGTCACCCATATGCGAGGGCTGACTTCCTGCTTGCTCCCGGAGAAAATCCATTTTCTGCTTATGCCTTCTAAATTAACAATTCTCTGAATTCTGTTATTTTTGTCTCCACCACCTCCAATGAAAGGCAGTTCTATGCATCTATCACCCCACAATGTGTAATCAAACTCTGAAATTCGTTACAGGAGGATGTAGTAAAAGCTGGTAGTGTAGCAGATTTTAAAAAAGGTTTGGACAAGTTGCTGGAGAAAAGGTGCATAAACCATTATTAAAAGAGGACCTGGGATATCCACTGCTTGCCCCAGTACAAGCACTGTGGAACCTGTGTCTTTTGGGAAAACTGCTAGGTACTTGTGATTTAGATTGGCTACTGTTAGAAACAGAATACTTGGCTTGATGGACTTTGGTCTGACCCAGTATTAGATATCTTATGTTCTTCTATCTCTTCACAGCAGCCATTCTTTCATATCAATATACTGATATATATAGTGTCATGTCACTGGTTCTTTTGTGTATTCTTACCTACAGTTTCTTCCTGCTCCTTTCTGCTTCCACAGTTCAGTTGGAAATAGCCTCTGACGGGGTGCCACTGCCAGAAGCCTTCATTCATTTTATTTGGATTTAACTCATTTTTTCATTGGCAGCTTGATTACATTCAGGTTCAGCAGGCAATTTCCCATAGGAATTACAGCTTAATGGCCTCATTTACTAAACTGCACTAATATTTTAACAATTTATTCAAATTAGTGTGTGTTAATACACGTTAAGCTCATAAGTTAATAAAAACTGGTCCCATTCAAGCTAGGTCCCATGAAATAAATCAAAAAGGGCCCCTCACACTTTAAACAAAATTCCTCTCTCCCTCCCCTTTCAGCCAACTCATGTAACCATAGGAATGTATTATAGTTTAATGTTATAAAGTTCTTTGACATTATAATTAACATTCTTTATTATTTATAATCACTAGAAGGTTCCATATAAAGCCCTCTTGCCCATTTCTGTTATCATGTAAACTGCTTAGACTTGGAGATACAGCGGTATAGAAAAACTGTTAAATAAAATAACCAAATCCGTTTCATTATCTGTGCCCCGGCTACTCTTGATTAGATTGTAAGCTCTGATGGGAAGTGACTCTCTCTTACATGTCTGTGCCGCGCTGCATGCAACTGGTAGCGCTTTACAAATGCTCAGTAATAACTTGGAAGTGTTCATTATCTGATTAGTAGAGGCTTCTAGAACACTGAATAAACTATTAATTACTTCTTTAATTTTTCTCTGTAGGTTGTGTTTATTGGACACCGATCTCAACATGGTTGGAAGATTAAAGCTTGAGGTGCCATTAAATACTACTTCACAGGCGACTTAAACAAACTGAGCACCCTAGGGATGGGCCCTAAAGTTACTGCCTGGGTTAGAAATTGGTTGAGTGGGAGGCAACAAAGGGTACAGGTAAATGGAGCTCACTCTGAAGAGAACGAGATTATCAATGGTGTGCCCCAGGGATCTGTCCTTGGTCTGATTCTTTTTAACATCTTTGTTAGTGATATTGCAGAAGGGCTGTCAGGTAAGGTCTGCCTCTTTGCGGATGATACCAAAACCTGCAATGGAGTAGACACCCAGGAAGATGTAGGTAGCATGAGGAGGGATCTCGCTAAGCTTGAAGAATAGTCTAGAATTTGGCAGCTGAGATTTAATGTTAAAAAATGCAAGGTCATGCATTTGGGCTGCAGCAATCCAAGGGAGCGATATAGTATAGGGGGTGAAGAACTTCTGTCCACAAAAGAAAAGCGCAATCTAGGATTGATTGTGTCTGATGATCTTAAAGTACCTAAACAGGTATTAAAGGCAACGGCGAAAGCTAGAATGCTTGGGTGCATAGGGAAAGGAATGGCCAGTAGAAGAAAGGAGGTGATAGTGCCTCTATATAAGCCTTTGGTGGGACCTCATTTGGAGTATTGTGTGCAATTCTGGCGACCACACCTTCAAAAGGACATAAACAGGCTGGAGTCGGTACAGAGGGTAGCTACTAAAATGGTTATTTATTTATTTAAAAGCTTTTCTATACCACGCTCTTTGTTATCAGTGCGGTTTACAAATTAACAATTTGACTCCAGGGCAATACAAAACTGTCCTGTGTTTACATATAACAGGGAAAGTAACATGGAATTGAAATTATAATTGGGGAAACTATGTACATTTTAAGCAATTAGGGATGAGGGTGGGTAGGCTAGTGGTCTTTGTTATAAAGTATAGGAGGACCGACTTAAGGATCTTAATATCTATGCTTCAGAGGAAAGATGGGATAGAGGTGATATGATTGAGCTATTTAAATACCTCCATGGCATAAATGCACATGAAGAGAGCCTCTTTCAATGGAAAGCAAGCTCTGCTACGAGGGGACACAGGATGAGGGTGAAAGGGAATAGACTCAGGAGTAATATGCTGAAATATTTCTTTATGGAAAGCATGGTAGGATGCGTGGAATAGTCTCCCAGTGGAGGGGGTAGAGATGAGGACAGCATCTGAATTTAAAAAAGCATGGGACAGAGGATTTCTAAAGGAAAAAAGGGGACTGTTGTAATGGTTAATATGGAAAGGCAGACTAGAAAGGCCATGTGGTCTTTTTCTGCCATTATGTTTCTATGGAGTGGCTGGTCTTGGGACAGAAGTTAGGGAAAGCATAGTTACTCACATGTAACAGGTGATCTCCAGGAACTGCAGGAATTTAGTCTTCACATATGGGTATTGTCGGTACCTAGGGAGCCTGCGCAGGAACGTTCCCCAGCGTCCAATAGGAAAGCTTTTGGGAACATCCCACAGCGCCTGCATGCTGCCTTCCCGCCTTTCCCAACTGTCCCTCTCCAGTTGAGCTTATAGCTGAAACAAAAGAGAGAGGGAAAGAGAGAAAGAAAGAGAGATAGAGAGAAAGAAAGAGAGATAGAGAGATACAACTCCTAGGGGAGGTGGGTGGGTTGTGAAGACTAAATTCCTGCTGTTCCCGGAGATCACCTGTTACAGGTGAGTAACTATGCTATCTCCAGGAACAAGCAGGAATGTAGTCTTCACATATGAGGGACTCCCTAGCTGCAGATGCCAGGGAGATAGCCCCAGAAAGTTGTGTGCCCTTGTGAAAGGGCTCCACTTCCCCCCATGGATCTCTGGCATCCTACCAGGGATGGTGGGTAGGAGTTGATTAATTCTGGAACAGGTGTTGAAGAACAGCCTGAACAAACAAGGCATCCTGGCGGGAGTCCTTCTCTAAGCAGTAATGGGCTGTGAAGGTATGTACCGAAGCCCAAGTAGCTGCTCAACTGATATCGTCAATAGACACAGAGTGAAGATGAGCCATTGAGGCTGCCATGGCTCTCACATTGTGAGCTGTGACATGGCCTTCAAGAGGAAGGTTCTTACTCTCATAGGCAAGATATATACACTGTGCAATCCAGCTGGACAGTGTCCTTTTGGAGACTGGAAGTCCCAAATGACTAGGATCAAACGCAACAAATAGTTGAAGATTTTCTATGTTGCAGTGTCCTTTGCAAGTAAAAGGCCAAAGCTCTTTTACAGTCCAAAGTATGAAGGTTCCTTTTTGCATTTGTGGCGAGAGGCCTTGGAAGGAATACAGGAAAGTAAACCGCTTAGTTTAAATGAAAGGGCAAAACCACCTTTGGCATAAAGTGTGGATGAGTCCTAAGGACTACCTTATCGTGATGGAACCTTGTATAAGGAGGATCAGCCACCAACGCTTGCAATTTACTGATGCGACGTGCTGATGTGATTGCAATGAGAAAGATAACCTTCCAGGAAAGGAATTTCAAAGGTGTAGTGGCTAATGGTTCAAAGGGCGGTTTCATGAGCTGCCCAGGTACCAGATTTAAGTCCCATGCCACCGGTGTTGGCTTAATGGGAGGCTTCGTTAAAAGAAGGTCTCTCATAAATCTCGCTATGAAAGGATCAGAGGAAATAGGTTGTCCATTTAGAGGCTTGAAAAAAGCTGCAATAGCACTCAAATGGACTCTCACTGAATTGGTCTTAAGCCCTGCATTTGACAAATGAAGGAAGTACTCCAGTAATGATTCCAGAGGTATCGCAAGAGGGTTAAGACCCTTCTGCGAGCACCATATGGTAAACCTTTTCCACTTAAATGCATAAGAGCGTCTTGTGGAAGGTTTCCTGAAGCATGAAGGATATCCTTTACCTGCTGGGAAAGGTTAAGACCGTGAAGTTCTAGGCTTTCAGCAACCAGGCCCTGAGATGCAGAGATTGGTGATTGGGATGCCACAGCATCCCGTCCTCTTGAGAAAGAAGATCTGGAGTAGATCCTAACTCCAGAGGCGGAGCTTGAGAGAGATGTAGGAGCAGAGGGTACCACGGTTGCCGTGGCCAACGTGGAGCTATGAGGATCATATGACGTCTGTCTCTCTGAAGCTTGAACAGGATTTTGGGAATTAGGGGAATGGGTGGAAAGACATACAGGAAGTCCTGACCCCAATGAAGGAGGAAAGCATCCCTGGCCTGACAACCTTGAGCCGGAATTCTGGAACAGAACCGGGGAAGTTTGGCATTCAGCAGACTTGCAAAGAGGTCTATGTCCGGGGTTCCCCAAATTTGAAAAATCTTCCTTGTCTAAAGCCATGTTGGCTGTCTCCCATTAGGCCATGACTATCTACATGCTGAGTAAGAATTAATTAGACTTACCTGCTAATTGTTGTTCCTTAAGGAACTCTAGTCCAGTCCCAGAACCATAGAGTTTAGAATCTCCTCCAGCAGCCTTGGAGACTGAATGACATCACAGCTCTTCTCTCTCTGGTATAAATAGGCAAGGACCGCCCCCTTCCACCAGTACCTATTGACAAAGCAACTCAGCAGAGCAACAAATAAGTAGATAAACTAAATAACTTTGGCAAGAACCTAAAAACCTGTGCATATTCTAACCTTCTCTTCGACGAAGGACCTTGTAGAAATGCCAAAAATGTAGAAACAAAACCGTGCTTCAGCGGGGTTCCCATTGTAGCTCCATTCTGCGTCCTCCGGAACCCCACTCCTCTTCCGGAGACATCTTCTCCAATTTGACCCCTTTTACTAAGATACAACGGACAACAGCTTCAGGCTGCATACCCTGGGAGGGGTCCGGGACTGGACTAGAGTTCCTTAAGGAACAACAATTAGCAGGTAAGTCTAATTAATTCTGCCTTTTCGTCCCTCTAGTCCAGTCCCGGAACCATAGAGGATGTAACAGAGCAGTGCACATTAACGGGAGGGACCAGAAAACCCAGCCTGAAGCACCACTGAGCCAAAACGAACGTCCTTCATCGCCTGCACATCTAACCGATAGTGCTTCGAGAATGAATGCAACGATGAAGTTGCCGCTCTACAAATGTCCGCGACCGAAACCGAACCGTACTCCGCCCACGACGCCGCTTGCGCTTTGGTCGAGTGCGCTCAGACCTTCTGGAACTACCCTACCTTTCAAAAGGTAAGCAGATGCAATAGCCGCCTTTAACCATCTAGAAATGGACGCTTTCGCTGCCACTTCACCCTTCCGCGGCCCCCCGAAAGCCACAAACAATCTGTCAGTCTTCCGAAACGGCTGCGTCCACCGAAGATACTTCCAAAGAACCCGATGAACATCTAAGGGATGTAACCTGCCTTCCGATG
Organism: Ichthyophis bannanicus; assembly: GCA_033557465.1. NCBI lineage: Eukaryota > Metazoa > Chordata > Amphibia > Gymnophiona > Ichthyophiidae > Ichthyophis > Ichthyophis bannanicus. The sequence goes on along the minus strand of CM066033.1, from coordinate 1,138,121,492 downwards.
TCTCCTTCTGCTGTTTAGAGAATACTGGAAGTGACACCACGTGACTGACATGAAAGGCCGAGACCACCTTCGGCTGAAAGTCCAGCACTGAGCGTAGCACGACTTTATCATGGAAGACAGACAAATAAGGTGCCCTACAGGATAAAGCCTGTAACTCCGAAATCCTCCTTGCGGAACAAATAGCTACCAGAAATACCTTCTTTAACGCGAGATCCTTCAGGGTGGCGATGCTTAGCGGCTCAAACGGTAGCTCAAGCAAAGCCTCCAATACCAGATTCAGCTTCCATGTCGGCACCGAACAGCGTACCAACGGACGAAGAAGCAAGACAGCTCTCAGAAAAAGCCTAATGTCACAGTGAGATCCTACCGGCTGACCGAGCACTTTCCCCCTATAACAGGAAATCGCCGCCAACTGCACTCGCAAGGAACTGGCCACCAATCCCTTCCGCACTCCATCCTGCAAAAAGGAAAGGACCTGCGAAATCGAAGCCCTCAACGGCTGAATATTACGCTCCACAAACCAAGCTGCAAAGATCCTCCAGACCCGGACATACGCCAGCGAGGTGGAACGCCTGCGTGCCTTTAGCAAGGTAGAAATGACCGCCGTCGAATAACTCTTAGCTGTCATCCTAACCCGTTCAAGAGCCAAGCTGTAAGCGAGAACCGACTCACCTAGGGCATGCGCAATGGACCCTGCCGTAGGAGCTCCTCCCGCTGCAGTAACTACCACGGATCGTCCACTAACAGCCGTACCAAATCTGCATACCACGGCCTTCAAGGCCAATCGGGCACGATCAGAATCACCCGACCGCGATGTCTCCCAATGCGCTGCACCACCCTGCCCATGAGGGCCCAAGGTGGAATAAACATAAAGGAGAACTCCCTCTGGCCACCTTTTCGCTAATGCATCTAGCCCTTCTGACATCCGTTTCCAGCGCCTGCTGAAAAACCTTGCTACCTGCGCAGACTCGAAGCTCGCCATGAGAGCCATTACCGGAACTCCCCAGCGCCTCACCAGAAGAGCAAACACCCCCGGATGTAGCACCCACTCCTCGGGATCTACTCTGTGACGACTGAGGAAATCTGCTTCGAGATTGTCTACGCTGGCCACATGTTGAGCCGCGAGAGCGTGTTCAGCCAACACCCACAGCTGACCCGCTTCGGCTTCCAGTGTAGCACTTCCTGTGCCCCCCTGCCGATTGATGTAGGCCACCGTTGTCGCATTGTCTGACAAGACTTGGACCGCCTCCTGACCGAAAGTGTCCTGAAACTCCGGTAGCGCCAGAAACACCGCTCTCAACTCCAACCTGTTGATGGACCGAGACGCCTCCTCCTGAGACCAACGACCCTGGGCAAACCTGCCTTCGCAATGAGCCCCCCCCCCCCCAACCCAGGAGGCTCGCGTCTGTCGTGAGCAATCCCCAGGACGGCGGTCCAGTGGCATGCCGGCTTCCATATTCTCCGTTCTCAACTACCATCGCAGCTCATGACGCACATTCTGAGGGCAAACTAACCTCTGCGATAGGACATCCGACTGATGCGACCAACGACGGAGAAGCGCCGTCTGTAACAGCCGCATGTGTGCTCGGGCCCACGGAACCACTTCTATCGTGACTGCCATTGTTCCCAACAACTGCAGGTACTGCCATGCTGTTGGAGCCGGACTCGAAAAGAAACGCCTGACGAGTTGTCGCAGACCTAGAGCCTGGGCCCTGGGCAGGAACACCTTCCCCTGCTTTGTTTCGAAGCGCGCCGCAAAGTACTGCAGGGATTGCGATGGTACCAACCTGCTCTTTGCAAAGTTGACTACCCAGCCCAGGCCTTCGAACATCTGGACCACCCGGGTCGTCGCTGCCAAGCTGTCCTCTCTCGTCTTCGCTCGGATCAACCAATCGTCTAAATATGGGTGCACCAGTACTCCCTCTTTGCGGAGCACCGCCACCACCACCACCATGACCTTGGGAAATGTCCGTGGTGCCGTTGCCAGCCCAAAGGGCAGTGTTTGAAATTGGAAATGTCCCATGGGTACCGCAAATCTCAGCCACTTCTGATGCTCTTGCCGAATCAGGATGTGCAGGTAAGCATCCGTGAGATCTAACGACGTCAGGAACTCCCCGGTCCGGACCGCTGCCAGCACGGAACGCAAGGTCTCCATCCGAAAATGGGTAATCCAGAGACAAAGGTTCACCCTTGTCAGAGCCAGGATCGGGCGAAATGTGCCCTCCTTCGGCACTAGGAAATAGATGGAGTAGCGACCAGAACCGCACTGCTCCGCGGGCACTGGCAGCACCACCTCAAGCTGCAGCAGCCACTGTAGCGTGTCCTGGACCGCCTGCCTGTGCCAAGGGCTGAGCAGGAAAAACGGACAAAGGAACCTACGACGGGTCGATGAAGTTCTAATACGTACCCCTCTCGCATGACCTCCAGGACCTACTAATCTGACTTAATTCGGACCCAGGCAGGGTAAAACTCCCGCAACCGACCTCCCCTGGGAACTACCCTCTCCTGAGCCCACCTTATCTCATTGTGTCTGTTTTGTGGCCGAGGACTGGAAAGGAGCGAACCCCCGGCCTGCTCCCCTGAATCCTCGAAACCCCTGACTCCTAAGCGGGAACTTCCCCCGCTGGGACTGTCCATAACGGGGAGAACGAAAACTACGAAAGTCTCTCGGGACCTCCCTGAATCCCGCAGAACTGCGGCCCTGCTTCGGCTTGTCCTTTGGGAGACGTCCCCCCTGGGACTCCCCGAGGTCCTGGACCAACTTATCTAAATCCTCCCCAAATAAAAGCGTACCCCCAAAGGGTAACTTGCTAAGCCGAGACTTAGATGAACTGTCCGCCGACCAGGTTCTCAACCAGAGATACCTCTGAGCTGCTACTATGGAGACCATCCCCTTAGCCAAGCCACGGAGATCAGAATGAAAATTCGCCAAGTACGCGGTTCCCGACTCCAGTCGCGTGGCATCTTCAAGCTGCCCTTCCAGATGGTCTCCTGCAACCTCTGGGACTACCTCAAACAGTCACGTGCCACCAAAGCCGGTCTGCATGGACAGCGCGCAAACATCGAACACCTGCTTCAACAGAGTGTCTAACATCCTTCAGCGCTGCGGTCCCCCTCCACGGGAATTGTGGTTTTCTGAGTGACCGCCGATACCGCCGCAACTACCTTTGGAGAACGAAACAGCTCCCTATCGTGGTTCGCGAGCGGATAAAGGCGAGCCAACGCTCTAGCCCCCTTCAGGGCCGCCTCTGGCAAATCCCATTCTTCCTGTATCATATTCCGAAATACCCTATGGAGGGGAAACACTCTGGGATGTCCGCACCGCCTGCAACAGCGGATCTTCTAATGTCACTTCCGCTGCTTCCTCGCTGGAAGGCAGGTTTAGTGTCTTTAGCGTCTACGAAACCAGGGCTGGAAGCCCTTCACACCGAAAGACTCCGACTACCCAGCACTGCTGCTCAGAGTCAGGCAACTCTCCGTCTTCCAGCTCATCTTCCGAGAACTCTTCCCTTTTTGGCGTTCCCCTCGCTCAGGTCATCAGTGAGGTAAGGCGCGGGACCCCCCGAAGTGGCCCTACACCTTTTAGCCACCGGAGAACCGTTCCCCGAACCGACCAGAGAGGCCGAGCGCTTCTGACTCTGGGGTCCCTGAGGAAGAGCCGACACCGCGGGCTGAAGGAAGACAAAAGCCTGCTGCATCAAGGCAACGAAGTTCGGAGGAATCCCGGTCGCCTCCCCCGCCTGTCCCTGCTCCTGTGACCCGGCGGAGCCGCCGCCCGAGGAGGGCCCTGGCACTGGCTCCTCAGGATCTAGAGACGGAGATAACAGTGCCTCAGCGCCTGTACGAATAGCCTTCCGGCCTGCTAGGGGCTGTCCCGGCTCTCCGTCCATATGCTGCGCCTCTAGGGAGCAAGGGACACAGACTCCTGATTCCAGCACTGAACCTTTCCTCCTGCTGCACACTAGACAGCGTGGAATTGCAGGCATAGCAGCCGCCTCAAAGAACTGCTCTAAACCACCCCGGGAACTCCCCCTCCCCCCCGCTGGCCCTGACCGCCAGCCCCGGAAGGAAGGGCTCTCTCCGGGTTGGAGCCCTGCAAAAAAACAGCCTAGATACACCTGCTCAATATTTCAATAAGGGAAAAGTACAGCATAGCTCGTTTCCCTTTGAACTTCTCTTTCCACCCCCCCCCCAACAGGCCAACGCTCTGTAAGCGCCTGATGAGCCTATAGCAGGTCTGCAGCAAACGAGGCTTAAAACGCTTCCAAAAAGCCACTATTAAAAAAACGCAGTTTTCAAAATGGCCACTGGGACTTTTCCCACGCAGCAAAAAAGTGTCCGGAGGGTAAAGAACTCCTTTATGAGATCCCCCGCTAAGGCAAGGACTTCCCTCTCAACTCCCCTCCAAGAAACAAGTAAAAGAAAATTCAAAAAGAAAGAAAAAATGCCGTTAAAGTCGGCGAGACCTACTTACAGTTCCCTGCTTCAACCCGAGGTGCTACAATGAGGCAGACACGCGCTGGAGCTCAGCCTGCTTGTGGCTTTGGCTCTGACGGTGCTCCCACCACCAATCTCACTGTCCCTTAGAGATGGCTGGGGCTAAGCCTTCCACCTGCTCCTCACCCTTGCTTGCGGGTTCAGGAGCAGGGAGGCTACTTCTTCTGCTCTGTAAAGCTGCTCCTTCTCACCAAGGAGCAGCCCCCCCCCCACGAGAGGGAAAATTGAGGGAGAAAGGAGGAAGCAGGACTGGAGCCAGAGGGAAGAAAAAAGTGGCTATTTATTTTAGAAAGGCAACCAAACAAAAAACATCAAGAATTAGAAAAGGAAAACAAAGAAAAAATTCCTAGCTCTGCCTATTTGTGCTGGGCCTATCCCTAGGCCCAGAATCTCCTCAGCTGCTTGGAGACTGAAGTACTGGTGGAAGGGGCGGTCCTTGCCTATTTATACCAGAGAAAGAAGAGATAGGAGATAGGCCTCCTGTGGAGTCCAGGTACCCTGGGTAGAGAGGCCATGCAGGTGGGCTCCCCAATCCACCTGTGAAGCATCTGTTATCAGAGTGGCTTGGGTTGGGGGTTGCTGAAAAGGAGACCCCACCAGAAGGTTTTTGGGTGACTGCCACCATTGGAGGGACAAAATAAGGCGATCCGAGTTTGCTATTTTGTCTGACAGACAACCTGAGGCCTGAGTCCACTGAGTGGATAAGGTCCACTGGACTGCCCTCATATGGAGGCGAGCATAAGGATCCACATGCACGGTGGATGCCATGTGGCCTAGCAACTGTAGCATTTCCTGAGCAGTGAGGTGAGGTTTTAGCACTGCTTGGGAAGCTAGCTGCACAATGCGAAGGCAGCAGGGCTGTAGAAGGAAGGCCCTTGTCTGTCTGGTTTCCAGAAGAGCTCCTATAAACTCTAGGGATTGAGTGGGAGCAAGGTTGGACTTTGGGAAGTTTATGACAAGTTCCAAATACTGAAGGATGCACATTGTGCGAGACAGAGCCATCCTGGCCTCTGGCTCTGAAGGGGCTCGAATGAGCCAGTCGTCTAAGTAAGGGAAGACGAATATTCCCAGGATGTGGAGAAATGCTGCTCCACAGCCATGCATTTTGTGAACACCCTTGGTGCAGAAGCCAGGCCAAAAGGAAGAATCCTGTATTGGTAGTGCTTCCCTTGAAACAGGAATCGAAGGAACGTTCGGTGAGTTGGATGGATGAGAACATGAGAACGCATCCTTGAGATCTAGAGAACAAAGCCAATCCTGACTCTGAAGGTATGGCAGCAGAGCTCCTAGAGAAATCATTTTGAACTTTTCTCTGAACAGGAATTTGTTCAATTCTCTGAGGTCTAGAATGGGTCTGTGTCCTCCTGTTTTCTTTGGAATAAGGAGATAGGGGGAGTAAAACCCTGTAACCCGTTGGGGAATGGGCACCTCTTCTATTGTCCCTTGAGCAAGTAGCATAGTGACTTCTTGACCTAACTGTCTTACTAATGTATGAGAGGGCATGCTGAGAAAATGAAGCTTGTACCCCTCTCTTACAATAGACAGAGTCCAATTTTCTGCTGTTATCTGACACCATCTGGGGGAAAAATGACATAACCTTCCCGGGATAGTGGAGGGTTCAGGGCCGTTTAGGGCCAGGAAGGCAAAGTTCTCTAGATAGGAGTCAAAGCCCCTGTGGAGGCTGAGTCTGCTGAGCCGGTAGAGGCTTAGCTGCTTTTGGCTTCCTTTGTTGTCTAGGTTGTTGCTGCTGACCCTTTTGGGCAGACTGACCTGGACGATGTCCCTGCTGGGTATAGGACGGATAAAACTTTTTCTTCTTGCTGAAGAATGTTTTTTTATAGGATCTTTTCCTCGCAGGATCAGCTGTAGATTTGGACAATCTATCCAAAGTGATATTGTCAGCATCTATCTCATTAGCTTTTTCCTGCCAATTCTTGCCAAAGAGATTCTCTTCTGTGCAAGGTATATTCCCTAGTTTGTCCTGTACCCAGATTTCCAAGTCAGATGCCTGAAGCCAGGCAATTCTACATGCACCTATGGCAATAGCAGAGGTTCTGCTTATGCATTCAAAGCAGTCAAAGGCTGCACGAGTCACAAACTTGGAAACATCCTGAGCATATTTAACAAGAGCAAGATAATCTTGCCTTTTATCATCAGGAAGGAGAGGGCTCATAAGCTCTAAATCTCCTGTGACTTCCTTAAGGAACATTCCCATATACAAGATATAGGAACTGATCCTAGCAGAAAGCATGGAAGCCTGGAAGGATCGACGTCCAAAGGTGTCAAGAGTCCTACACTCACGTCCTGAAGGATTAGATGCATGCCTTTTTGCACTCTTTATCAGTCTCATGGCTGATTCCACCACCATGGAATGGTGTGGTAATTGAGTCTTCTGAAACCCAGGACAAGGAGGAACTCAATACATGGTGTCAAGTCTTCGAGAATGAGATGTGGTCAGAGGTGTTTCCCCACATCCTTAACATAAGATCATGCAAGATCTCATGAGTAAGGTAGCTGCCTCCTTGGGAGCTCTAGGGTATTGTAGGATTTCTAATTCCTTTGCCCTAGGCTCTTTTTCAGGAGCCACTGTGATGGAAAGACCTCGAGCCACATCTCGGATAAAACCCTGAAAGGACATATCCTCTGGTAGAGACATCCTACGCTGAGGAGAAGAGGAATCCTTGGGAAGATGTGCTCTGGTATCGGCAGAGCTTTCAGAGTCTTCAGACTCATCCGAGGATTCGAAGTATCTCTGATCTGGGTGATCGTGCAAGGCACGGTACCGATCGAAGTCGGCATCGGAGTGGTCTGGTACCGACTTGTCGATGCCGGATAGAGACACATGACTCGGTCCTGGTAGAATACCTGCCGATGTTGATGCAGTTGGTGCCGGTACTGGAGTCGGTGCCGGTTGAATTGTCTGAAGCGGTTTCAGGGCCATTGAGGCCATGAGAAGAGCCGCCAGACTGCGTTCAATAGCCACGAATCTTTGGTCTATCGACGCTGCCGATGCTTGGGTATTGGTGCCGGATAAAGCAGCCAAAACCCCAGAGCATGGCACCAGTAGTTCTGCCGAGGTTGAAGCCTCGAGAACATCCTGGAGCCCCGTTAGTGCTTTGGAAGCCGAAGCCGAAGCCTCCCACCGGGGCAATTTTGCCGGTGAAAGTCCCTCAAGGGCAATGCCAGAGGCATCTCGATGTTTAGAAGGAGATCTACCCTTTGAGGACCGGCTAGATTTATGTTTAGTTACCTGAGATCCATGGGAGGAAGATGAAACCCTGGAGGACGTCGATGCCACAGAGACTGCATCGGAGGGGAAAAGGGTGTTAAGCTTAGTAGCTCAGTTTTGCCGGCCCCTTTTTGACATCATCCCACAGGCAACACACTCTGAAATAGAGTGGTCAGGACCTAAACATTTGAGGCACCACTCATGGGTGTTGGTGACGAAGATGGTACTGCCACACTTAGAACACTTTTTAAAACCCGAAGCGGGTTTTTCCATTCTGAGGGAAAAAGTTGGGCCTAGTGCCCAAATGGCACGTGGCACCCGAGAAGAAAATTACTATCTGTTTCTCCTACTCTGTCCTATCTTATTAATGGCGTTCTTTTCTTATTTTCCATAACATAAATGTAGGATTGTAAACCGCTCTGATGCTTCTTGGCCTGAGCGGTATATCAAATGTAATAAACATAACATAACATACTGGAAAAAGACTCCAAAAGAAAGGGTTTTTTGTTTGTTTTTTTTAAAAAGAAAAGAACCACCGGCGGTACCAGTATAGTGTTGAGGAAAGGCAGACGCAACCACAAAAAAGAAGTATAAGAAGGGAATTTTTCTGTGGTGACAGGATGTGCGACCTGTCGACTCTGCGAAAACTGAAGAACTGGAGAAGGACAATTGGGAAAGGTGGGAAGGCAGCACGCAGACGCTGTGGGATGCTCCCAAAAGCTTTCCTATTGGACGCTGGGGAGCATTCCCACGCAGGCTCCGTCGGTACCGACGATACCCCTATGTGAACACTACATTCCTGCTTGTTCCTGGAGATCAACCTTAGGTCTAAGTCCTTAGCGGAAAGCAGGACCTGATAAAAAGGCAGAGGTGGTAGAATGGCTTGGCAATAATGATCACACTGGAGGATATTAAACAAAGCTACTGTAACAGCACTGAACTTAAACAAGGAAGATTATAATAAAAATGAGTAGATTGTTAAGTGTAGAAACTGTAAAATACCATCTTGGAAGCCTAAATAAAATGCATTCCATGAATTAAAGATAATCAAATAAAGATCATATGGCTGGTTTGGCTTCAGAGAGAAAGGAAGTGAGTAAGCGTTGGGAGGAGAGACCTGACAAAATAAAACTGAAGCTAGGTCAGTGGAAATTGAAATGGTAGTTCTGCAAGGGAAAAGTCCTGCAGGCACTCCTTGTCCTCCAGTAAACAGCACTGGCATGACCTCCTCCAGCTATAACAAAAAAAAAATCACCATGGAGGTATCTGCCTTCATCTGAAACTCCACGTAAAAAATGTAGTTCTGTACTAGGAACATCCAAAAAGGGAAAACTGCATCCCGTACTTCACCAATCAATGCTTCCAAGACTTCTGGTCTTTCATATTGTTCCTCTCTCTTGTTAAAGGTGCCCCCTGGTATCAGATCTCAATTTAGCACATGTTCACCGCTAAATTAAATTACCTGAGAAAAATACCAGCCATATAAGGGAAGAAACTTTAGTCCATCCTTTAGAACATATCGCACATGTCCAAGAGCATTCTGTCGCACTGCTAACATATCTGCAATGATCCAGTCAACTGTGTAAACATTAAAAGAGAACAAAAACAAACAACTTATTTATACCATACTGTAGTAATAGACCAAATAAAATGTCAAACATCACAATGTCTAAAGAAAAGAAAACCAATACCATTTTACAATATATTTATTCCCACTAAGTATACAATATGATGTGTTCAAAGCAGTCAGTTATTGAAAACACACCTGGCCTATGGGCTAAATGAACCCATAATCCATAATTTCAATTAAATGAATAATAGTGCAGAAACAATGTTACATGGATAAATATCTCAGTTGTTCACATATAGATTTTACCACTGTGCAAGTCTGTTTTTAATTCCTGATATCTTGCACCTGTATGAAATGTAGCTCAGATCCACTGGGGTGGTTTTGGGCTGCCAACTTCAGTGGGTATAAGTGTAGTTATTCACCTGTAACAGGTGATCTCCGGGAACAGCAGGAATTTAGTCTTCACATATGGGTATCATCGGTACCGACGGAGCCTGTGCGGGAACGCTTCCCAGCGTCCAATAGGAACGCTTTTGGGAGCATCCCTCAGCATATGCACGCTGCCTTCCCACCTTTCCAACCGTCCCTCTTCAGTTAAGTTTGTAGCTGAGTGAAAGGATAGAGGGAGAGAGGAAAGAGACAAAGAGATAGAGAGAAAACTCCTATGGGAGATGGGTGGGTTGTGAAGACTAAATTCCTGCTGTTCCCAGAGATCACCCGTTACAGGTGAGTGAGTAACTACACTATCTCCAGGAACAAGCAGGAATGTAGTCTTCACATATGGGGACTCCCTAGCTGAAGATGCCAGGGAGAGGACGCCAGGAAGCTGCCACCTACAGTGAGGTGAGCCATGCTTCCTCCCATGGATCTCTGGCATCCTATGAGGGTTGGTGGGTAGGAGCTGAATTAGGTCTGAAAGAGATTATGAAGAACAGCTAGGCCAAAGAAGGCATCCCGATGGGAGACTTTATCCAGGCAGTAGTGGGCTGTGAAGGTATGTACCGAAGCCCAGGTGGCTGCTAGACAAATGTCATTGATAGACACAGAGTGGAGATTAGCCATGGAAGCTGCCATGGCTCTCACGTTATAAGCTGTGACATGGCCTTGAAGAGGAAGACCCTTACTATCATAAGTAAAGGATATGCATTGGGCAATTCATTTAGATAAAGTTCTTTTGGAGACTGTAAGTCCCAAATGACTAGGGTCAAAAGCTATAAAAAGTTGCAAGGACTTTCTATGTTTCTGTGTTCTCTGTAGGTAAAAGGCTAAAGCTCTTTTACAATCCAAAGTGTGAAGGTTTCTTTCTGCATTAGAAGCGTGAGGCCTCGGAAAAAATACAGGAAGATAAATTGATTGATTTAAATGAAAAGGCAAAACCACCTTTGGCATAAAGTGCAGATGAGTTCTAAGAACAACCTTATGATGAAACCTAGTATAAGGAGGATCAGCCACTAAAGCTTGCAGTTCACTAATGCGACGTGCAGAGGTGATTGCAATTAGGAAGATGACCTTCCAGGTCAAAAACTTAAAGGTTGTAGTGGCTAAAGGCTCAAAAGGCGGCTTCATAAGCTGCCCGAGAACTAGATTTAGATCCCATGCCACCGGTGGTGGCTTAATGGGAGGTTTGGTTAATAGAAGACCTCTCATAAATCTGGAAATGAGTGGATGAGAGGAAATTGGTTGTCCATTCAGAGGCTTATAAGAAGCTGCAATTGCACTGAGATGGACTCTTACCGAATTGGTCTTTAGACCAGAAGTCGATAAGTGAAGGAGATACTCTAGTATCAATTCTAAAGGTATGACAAGGGGGTTTAATCACTTCTTGGAGAACCAGATAGTAAAACGTTTCCACTTGAAGGCATAAGATCTTCTTGTGGAAAGTTTCCTAGAAGCCTGAAGAATATCCTTTACCTGTTGGGACAGGTTGAAATCCTGGAGGTCTAAGCCTTCAGCAACCAGGCCGTGAGATGCAGGGACTGGGGATTCGGGTGCCATAGCGTCCCGTCCTCTTGGGAAAGAAGATCTGGAGCATGCCCTAACTCCAAAGGTGCTGCTTGAGAGAGATGTAGAAGCAGGGGATACCACGGTTGGCCATCATGGCGCTATGAGAATCATGCAACCCCTGTCTCTCTGAAGCTTGAAGAGTGTTTTGGAGATGAGGGGAATGGGTGGGAAGGCATAAAGGAAGTCCTGACCCCAGTGAAGGAGGAAGGCATCCCTTGCCTGACAATTGTGAGCTGGAATCCTGGAACAGAACTGGTGAAGTTTGGTATTCAGTGGACTTGCAAAGAGGTCTATGTCTGGAGTGCCCCAAAGATGAAATATCTTTGCCACCTGGTCTAGGTGGAGGGACCACTCGTGAGGCAGCAGTACTCGAATAAGTTTGTCTGCCCAAAGGTTATGAATGCCTGGAAGATATACGACTAGAAGGTGAATTTGATACTCTCTGGTGAGGGCCCACAGTCGTAAAGCTTCGTTGCATAACAGAGAGCCTGTCCCACCCTGCTTGTTCACATAGAACATGGCTACTTGATTGTCCATTTGGACTAGGACTTTTTTTGTAGCTGAGTTGGGCGTGGAATACTCGAAGAGCTAAATAGATTGCTCTTAATTCCAGGAGGTTTATTTGTAGAAAAGCCTCCTGTGGAGTCCAGGTGCCTCGATTCAGATGTGCTCCCCAACCCAACTGTGATGCATCTGTTGTTAGGGTGGCCTGAAAGAGGGGTTGATGAAAAGGAGACCCCCACTGTCAGATTTCGTAGTGATTGCCACCACTGGAGGGGCAAAATTAGTCTATGAGAGTTTATTATTTTGTCGGATAAATGACCTGTGGCCTGTGTCCACTGAGCAGCTCGCATGTGGAGGCGAGCATATGGGACTACATGAACTGTGGATGCCATATGTCCCAGCAACTGTAGTAGCTCTCGAGCAGTTAGGGAGGATTTCCCTGCTGCTTGAGAAGCTATTTCCATTATGCGAAGACACCGGTCCTGTAGAAGGAAAGCCTTTGCCTGTCTGGTATCTAGACAAGCCCCTATGAATTCCAGGCATTGGGAAGGAACAAGTTGGGATTTTGGGAAGTTTATTACCAACCCCAAGTATTGGAGAATTTGCATTGTGCGAGACAGTGCAGTGCTGGCCTCTGCAACTGTAGGAGCTTGAATGAGCCAGTCGTCTAAGTAAGGGAAGACTAATATCCCCGGGGTTCGCAGAAATGCAGCTACTACTGCCATGCATTTCGTGAATACCCTTAGTGCTGAAGCCAGACCAAAGGGAAGAACCCTGTACTGGAAATGTTTTCCCCTGAAAAGGAATCGTAAGAACTTCCTGTGATCTGGATGGATCAGAATGTGAGTGTATGCATCCTTTAAGTCTAGAGAGCAAAGCCAGTCCTGGCTTTGAAGGTATGACAGAAGAGTTCCTAGAGAAATCATTTTGAATTTCTCTCGAAACAGGTATTTGTTAAATTCTCTGAGGTCTAAAATGGGTCTGTGTCCTCCTGTTTTCTTTGGAATAAGAAAATAGGGGGAGTAGAACCCTGCACCCCGTTGAAGAATGGGTACCTCCTCTATTGCCCCTTGGGCAAGAAGTGTTGAGACCTCGTGATCTAGCAGATTGTCTGCGGAGGTTTGAGAATTGAATTGCTTTAGAACTGTAGGAGGGGGCATGCTGTGAAAATGAAGCTTGTACCCTTCTCCTATAATGGACAAAGTCCAATCTTCCGCTGTTATCTGATGCCATCTGTTGGCAAAGTGGCATAACCTGCCTGGGATATTGGGGGGTTGGGGACCCCTCAGAGGCAGGAAAGCTAAGCCCTCTAGGAAGGAGTCAAAGCCCTTGAGGGGGCTGAACCTGTAGAGCTGGTTGGGCCCTTGGGCCTTTTGGCTTCTTTTGCTGTCTAGTTTGTCCCTTTTGGGCAACCTGACCCTGAGTTTGACTCTGCTGGGTATAGGAAGGATAAAATTTCCTCTTTTTGCTGAAAGAGGGTTTTTTATAAGGCTTCTTTTTGGCTGGAGTGGCTGTAGATTTCGACAATCTATCTAGAGTAGTGTTGTCAGCATCTAACTCGTTAGCCCTTTCCTGCCAAAGAGATTCTCTCCTGTGCAAGGAATGTTGCCTAACTTGTCCTGTACCCAAGTCTCCAAGTCTGATGCCTGAAGCCAGGCAATCCGTCGTGCGCCAATGGCAATAGCAGAGGTTCTGCTGATGCATTCAAAGCAGTCAAAGGCTGCACGATTTACAAACTTGGAGACATCTTTAGCATGCTTAACTAGAGCAAGAAAGTTTTGTCTCTTGTCATCTGGGAGAAATGGGATCATAAGCTCCAAGTCTCCTGTAATTTCCTTGAGGAACATTCCCATATATAGTATATATGAACTGATCCTAGCTGAAAGCATGGAAGCCTGAAAAGTTTGGCGCCCAAAAGCGTCCAGAGTCCTGCATTCACGACCTGAAGGATTGGATGCATGTCTCTTTGCACTTTTCATCCTATGCATGACTGACTCCACCACTATTGAATGGTGTGGCAGCTGAGTCTTTTGAAATCCAGGACTTGGCGGAACTCGATACATAGTATCAAGTCTCCTAGAGTGAGGAGATGTAGTCAGAGGTGTCTCCCACATTCTGAGCATCAAGTTATGCAGAATTTCATGGATGGGCAGAGTGGCTGCCTCCTTTGGAGCTTTAGGATATTGGAGAATTTCCAATTCCTTTGCTCTGGGTTCCTCTTCAGGAGCCACCGTGATTGAGAGGACCTAGGCCATATCATGAATAAAATCCTGAAAAGACATGTCCTCTGGAGGTGACATTCTGCGTTGGGGAGAAGAGGGATCTTCTGGGAGAAACCCTCTAGTACCAGCAGAATTGTCAGAGTCTTCGGAATTGGAGGATTCTCGTTCGATAGTGAGAAACCTCTGGTCTATCAACGCTGCCGATGCCTGGGTGTCGGTACCGGTGAAAACAGCCAGGACCCCTCAGCATGGCACAGGTAGTTCTTGCGAGGTCGAGGCCTCGAGAACATCCTGGAGCTCCATTGATGCTTTGGAAGTTGAAGCCTCCCACCGGGGCTGCTTTGCCGGTGTGGTTCCCTCAAGGGCAATGCCAATGGCCTCTCGATGATTAGCAGGAGAGCTACCCTTTGAGGACCAGCTTTTATGTTTAGTTACCTGAGATCCATGGGAGGAAGAGGAGGCCCTTGGAGATGTCGATGCAATGGATCTGGCATCCGAAGAAAAGAGGGTACCGAGCTTTGCAGCCCGGTTCTGTCTTCCTCTTTTAGTCATCCCCATACAGGAGAGACATTCAGATGGAGAATGTTCAGGCCCTAAACATTTAAGACACCAATCATGGGTGTCAGTGACAGAAATGGTACCACCACACTTAGTACATTTTTTTAAAACCACTAGTTGGTTTTTCCATGTTTTAGGAATATGGGGCCTAGTGCCCAAAATGGCACCTAGCACCAAAAAAGAAAAGTTTCTTAAGAGAAACAGTTCAAAGGTTTTGTTTTGTTTTTTTGAAAAGAAAAGAACCGGCGGTACCGGTAAGCGTCGTGCGGCAGGCAAACGCGACCACAAAAAAACAATTTTAAAGACAGAATTTTCTGCGGTGACAGGGTATGGATCCTGTCGGCTCCGCGGAAAACGAAGAACTGAAGAGGGACAGTTGGAAAGGCGGGAAGGCAGCGCGCATATGCTGAGGGATGCTCCCAAAAGCGTTCCTATTGGACGCTGGGGAGCATTCCCGCGCAGGCTCCGCCGGTACCGACGATATCCATATGTGAAGACTACATTCCTGCTTGTTCCTGGAGATTAAAATAAACTTGCGTAACTCAACAACTGGATCCTGATGGACAGAGGAAGGTAAAGTGCCTCAAGACTTTCACTGGGTAACCCTAAAGCAATTACAAAAAATCCACTGCACTCAAACATTCATCCTTATGGTGAAATCCCAAATTTAAAGTGCACATAACCAAACGACCCAAAAAGCAGTTGCAGAAATAAATGAAGAAATTAAGTTGCCATATATTCAAAGTCTAATTTCAAAATCAGAAAAACATTTCCTACAGTAGGTCCAGGCCTGGTATCCCAGACATCTCATTTCTCAGAAAGATGCAATATCGTTTCCAAACCCAGAATCTTTCTGGAACTTGGAGCAACATCTGTGTCTATACCATGAACCTTCTATTCCAAAATCCCAAAATTCTCATGCAAAAAATTGGTACCCTTGTGGAAAGGCACCAGGGGACATTACTTTTATATCCCAAAGACTTCATAAGAACATAAGATATGCCATACTGGGTCAGACCAAGGTCTATCAAGCCCAGTATCCTGTTTCCAACAGTGGCCAATCCAGGTCACAAGAACCTAGCAGTTTCCCTAAAAGATACAGGTTCCACAATGCTTGTGTTGGGGCAAGCAGTGAATATCCCAGGTCCCCTTTAATAATGGCTTATGGACCTTTCTTCCAGGAACTTGTCCAGACCTTTTTTAAACCCAGCTACAGTAACAGCTTTTACTACATCCTCCGGTAGCAAATTCCAGAGTTTGATTACATGTTGAGTGAAAAAATATTTTCTCTTATTAGTCTTAAATAGGTTACACTGTAGTTTCATTGCATGCCCCTTAGTCTTTCTATATTTTGATGGCGTAAACAATCTACATTTACCGTTCCCACTCCATTCATTAATTTATCATATCTCCCCTAAGCCGTCATGACTTGCTAATATTCTCCTTACTCAGAGCTTAGTGTTTATTGTGGTTTGTCCACTCGTATCAGTCTGGCCTTCTTGATGCTTTTGAATATGTTACATACCAGTTGAAGATACAAGTTAGAAAGAGCTGAGCCTTGGGGAATTCCTTGTTCCTGTTTGTTCCCATTTGAACTTGTGTGCGGTCCTCTAGATAAGATCGGAACCACTGAAGTGTTAAACCTGTGATTCCGATTTGTTCCAGTCTGTTGATCATGATATTATGGTTGACATTGTTGAATGCTTAGGCAATGTCTATAAATACAAGGATGAATGCTTTTTTTGCATTGTCTTAACCACGGATCAGATTGTCTAGTAAGGTTAACAGTAGGGTTTTAACCCGTGGTGAGGTTGAAAACCGCATTGATATTCGTCTAAGGGTACATTTTGATCAATATGATCTTGTAACTGAATTGGACTGCCCTCTCAATTATTTTGGATAATAGGGGGATGTTAGATATGGGTCTGTAAGAATTAGGATTGGTTTTGTCAAGTGACTTGTTCTTAAGAATGGGGCGGATCATTGATTGTTTCAGAGCAATTAGCATTATTCCTTGGGTAAGAGATTGGTTTACTATGGGTAAGATGATCGGAGCTAATTCTGTTTTGGTTGCCTTGATCCAGCTTACAGGGCATGGGTCCAGAGCTGAGGTGGTGGTGTTTATTAAGCCGATGATGTTTACAGCTGGGGATGTAGAAAAACAGTGGGCAAAACTGAAAGGAGATATTTTAAGGGCAACCAACCTTTGTTAAAATGGCAAATAAAGGTAAAAGGAAAAGGAGACCGCTATGGCTTTCAAAAGAGGTAGCTGAAAAACTGAAGAAAAAGAGGGAGGCCTTCATGAAATACAAGAGATCACACAGAGAGGAAGACAGGCATCTATATTTGGAAAAACTTAGAGAAGCTAGCAAAGTAGTCAGGAAAGCAAAGATTCAAAAAGAGGAGGAAAGAGGAAATTAGACTTACCTGCTAATTGTTGTTCCTTGAGGAACTCCAGTCCTGACATCTGTGGTTGAGCTCCTCCTCCCACAGCCTTGGAGACTGAGCACGTCATTCTTTTGGTGACTCCTGTATAAATAGGCCAGGATCCGCCTCCACGCTCCAGTAACCTATTGACAAAGCAGACTCACGAGAGCAATAACTAAGTAGTTAAACACAACTGTAGCTAACACTATACAAAGTAACAGTTTAGAGGGCCCCCTAAATAGACCGTTTACCAGAAGCCTAACCTGCAATAGGCCTTCTTTTAAGTTCTGCTGGGGCTACCCTCCCCTTCCGAGGAACCCCAGGAGAGGAATACCTTCCCCTTGTAGCAAGAACTCTCCTCCCCTTATGAAACACCACCTGCCCAGACGCATCCTACCCAGGCCATTGTCCTCTGCTTCAGGCCGTAGATCCAGGTCTACACCAGGGAGGGATACAGGACTAGACTGGAGTTCCTCAAGGAACAACAATTAGCAGGTAAGTCTAATTTCCTCTTCCTTATCGTCCCTCCAGTCTAGTCCTGACATCTGGGGATGTAACAGAGCAGTAAATGACTACAATCACCGGGAGGGACCTGCTAGACCCGCCTGAAGCACCGCAGATCCAAAACAAGAATCCCGTTCCGCCTGAACATCCAACCTGTAATGCTTAACAAAAAAATGAAGCAAAGACCACATCGCTGCCCTTCAAATCTCCACCGCAGGCACTAAACTGAGCTCCGCCCATGAAGCCGCTTGCTCCCTTGTCGAATGAGCTCTCAGCCAATCGGGACTGACTTCCCTTTCAATATATAAGCCGACACAATGGTCTCTTTCAACCACCTAGCAATAGACGCCTTCGACGCCGCCTCCCCTTGCCTTGGACCCCCAAACAAGACAGTCTGTCCGACTTACGAAACAGGGCCGTCCTCTGCAAACACTTACATAACACACATCTTACATCCAGTCGATGCAGCTGACCTCTGTCCTCCTGCTTGTTCTTGAGGTCAAAACTTGGCAACACCACTACCTGATTTAAGTGGAACGCCGACTCCACCTTATGCAAGAAGGAGGGTACCGTTCTCAAAACTACCTTCTGACTCTGAAAGAACAAGAGAGGCTCCCTACACGACGAAGCCTGCAACTCTGAAATCTTTATAGCCGAACAAATGGCCACCAGAAAGAGGACTTTAAGAGTAAGATCCTTTAAGGAAGCCGTATGCAAAGGCTCAAAAGTCTCCCATACCAGAGACTCCAACACCAAATTGAGAACCCATGCCAGCATCACCGTCCTGCATGGAGGTCTCAGTAGCGATTCCGCTCGCAAAAAACGCTTCACATCCGGATGAGTCCCGAGACTCCTACCTTGTACCTTCCCCCGGAAACAGGACAGCGCTGCCAGCTGAACTCGCAGGGAAGAGGCCGCCAAGCCCTTATCCAGACCCCTCTGCAAGACAGAACTTGCGGCACCAACACCTTCAAAGCTGTTGCCCCGTTCTCTGCACACCACGGCTCAAACACACACCATACCCTAACATATGCCATCGAGGTAGAGTGATGCCTGGATCTCAATAAAGTAGAAATGACTTGTGGTGAGTAACCTTTCACCCTTAACCTCACCCTTTCAAGAGCCAAGCCGTAAGTGAGAATCGATCCACCTGAGGCACGTTTAACGGCCCCTGAACTAATAGATCCCTTCTGTCCGGCAAACGCCATGGCCGCCCCACTAGAAGTTGCATCAAGTCCACATACCACAGCCTTTGAGGCCAATCTGGAGCAATGATGACAACCTGACCCTTGTGCCGCTCTATCCGCTGTAGCACCTGCCCTATCAACACCCATGGCGGAAATACATACAGCAGCTTCTCTTTTGGCCAAACCTGCATCAGGGCATCTCTAAGCCTTCCGACATTCTTTCTCGCCTTCTGCTGTAAAGCAGACAGTCGCCCAAGAGCGCATGGTTCGGAAGAAGGTATCCTTGAAGGACACTACTAAAAGTAGTGAGGTTCCAAAAAAGAGTAAAGTAGCCCAAATGCCCTTGAGTATGGTGCAGACAGAGCGTAAAGATTCCAAATTACCCATGCCTACCAATAGCCAGATTAATATTAATAAAATACAGTCTCTAAAATGCTTGTATGCAAATGCTAGAAGTCTAAACAATAAGATGGGAGAGTTAGAATATATAGCACTATGAGAGGTTAGATATGACTGTAATCTCAGAGACATGGTGGAAGGAGGATAACCAGTGGGACACTTTGATACCTGGATACAAACTATATTGTAATGATAGAACTGATCAAATTGGTGGAGGGGTTGCGCTCTATGTTAGAGAGGGCATTGAGTCAGAAAGGATTAAAGTTTTGCAGGAAACAAAAATTGCTGTAGTATCTCTATGGATTGAAATTCCATGTAAAAAGGGGAAGGCTATGGCAGTGGGGGTGTACTATCGACCGCCTAGCCAGAATGAACAAATGCTCAAAGAAATCAAGGAAGCTAACAAAAGTCACAGCACAGTAATAATAATGGGTGATTTCAATTACCCCGGTATCGACTGGGTCAGAGTTTCTAGATGAAATAAATGACTGCTTCTTGGAGCAGCTGGTTCATGAACCGACCAGAGGGGAAGCCATACTGGACCTAGCCCTTAGTGGAACACCGGATCTGGTGCAAGAAATTAGGGTGTTGGGGCCACTTGGCAATAGTGATCGTAGCATGATCATGTTTGATTTAAATTAGTGGAGGAGGGATAGTAAAGAAAGCCACAGTACTACCTTTTAACTTTAGAAAGGGAGACTATAATAAAATGAGGAATATAGTTAAGAAAAAACTAAAAAGGAGTGGTTGGAAAGGTTAAAGACTTACATCAAGCTTGGGCGTTGTTTAAAAATACTATCCTGGAAGCCCAGACCAGCTGTATTCCACGCATTAAGAAAAGTGGAAGAAAGTCCAAAAAACTGCCAGCATGGTTTAAAGGTGAGGTCAGAGAGGCTGTTGCTGCCAAAAAGCATCTTTTAGGAAATGGAAAAAAGAACCAAAAGACGAAAACTGGAAACAGCACAAGCACTGGCAAGTTAAAAGTAAAGCATTGATAAGGCAGGCAAAGCGAGAATTTGAGAAGGAACTTGCTATGGAAGCAAAAACATGAAATAAAGACTTTTTCAAGTACATTCGTAGCAAAAGGCCTGCCAAAGAGTCAATTGGACTGTTAGATGATACAGGGGTAAAAGGGGCAGTAAGAGGAGACAAGGCCATAGTGGAGACTGAATGAATTCTTTGCTTCGGTCTTTACTGAGGAATATGTAGGGATGTTACCCAAGACTGAAGTGGTATTTAAATGTGATACTGCAGAGGAATTGAGAGAAATATCGTTACACCAGGAAGATGTATTACAACTATTTGATAAACTGAATAGTAGCAAATCACCTGGACCAGATGGTATACATCCAAGAGTGTTGAAAGAACTGAAATATGATATTGCAGAACTGCTATTAGTAATCTGTGAACTTTCATTAAAACCATCTGTAATACCTGAAGACTGGAGGATCGTCAATGTAACACCAATTTTTAAAAAGGGTTCCAGGGGTGATCCGGGAAATTACAGACCGGTGAGCCTGACGTCAGTACCGGGGAAAATGGTAGAAACCATCATAAAGAACAAAATTACACAGCATGTAGATAGTCATGGTCTAATGGGAGACAGCCAACATGGCTTTAGACAAGAAAGATCTCGTCTTACTAATCTGATTTTTTTTTTGAAGGTGTGAACAAACAGGTAGACAAAGGTGAGTCGGTTGATATAGTGTATCTGGACTTTCAGAAAGCCTTTGACAAGGTCCCTCATCAGAGACTTTTGGCAAAACTAAAAAATCATGGGATAGCAATCAGTGTACTATTGTGGATCGGGAACTGGTTAAAAGATAGAAAGCAGAGGATAGGGCTAAATGGCCAATTTTCCCAATGGAAAAAGGTGAATAGTGGAGTACCCCAGTGATCTGTACTGGGTCCGCTACTTTTTGACATATTCATAAATTACATGGAAAAGGGAATAACTAGTGAGGTTATCAAATTTGCAGACAACACAAAACTATTTAAAGTTGTTAAAACCCAAGAGGATTGTGGAAAACTGCAGGAGTATCTGGATAAATTGGAAGACTGGGCATTCAAATGGCAGGTGAAATTTAATATGGACAAGTGCAAAGTTATGCACCTAGGAAAGAACAACCCCCCACACTATGGTTACACAATGCAAGGTTCCACATTGGGAACCACCACCCAGGAAAAAGATTTAGGAGTCATCATGGATAACATGCTAAAACCCTCTGCCCAGTGTGCAGCGGTGGCCAAGAAAGCAAATAGAATGCTAGGTATCATAAGGAATGGAAAATAAAACAAAGGATATTATAATGCCTCTGTCTCGTTCGATGGTACGACCGCACCTTGAATATTGTGTGCAATTCTGGTCGCCGTATCTTAAAAAGGATATAGCGTTATTAGAAAAGGTACAGAGAAGAGCCACCAAAATGGTAAAGGGGATGGAAGGCTACTCCTATGAAGAGAGGCTACAAAGGTTAGGGCTCTTCAAACTGGAAAAGAGACGGCTGAGGGGAGATATGATAGAGGTCTATAAATTAATGAATGGAGTGGAACAGGTAAACGTAGATCGATTGTTTACGCTAACAGAATATAGAAAGACTAGGGAACATATAATGAAGCTACAGGGTAAACTATTTAAGACAAATAAGAGAAAATATTTTTTTCACTCAACGTGTAATCAAACTCTGGAATTTGTTACTGGAGGATGTAGTAAGGGCTGTTAGTGTAGCTGGGTTTAAAAAAGGTTTGGACAAGTTCCTGGAGGAAAGGTCCATAAACCATTATTAAAAAGGGACTCAGGATATCAATGCTTGACCCAATACAAGCATTGTGTAACCTGTGTCTCTTGGGGATACTGCTAGGTATGTATGACCTAGATTGGTCACTGTTGGAAACAGGATACTGGGCTTGATGGACCTTGGTCTGACCCAGTATGGCATATCTTATGTTCTTAAAATCTTGCGGCCTTTGCCGATGCGAATGTTGCCATGAGATCCATCACTGGCTTCCCCCAATGACGCACCACCAAGTCGAATACCCCTGATGAAGAACCCACTCTCCGGGATCTATTTTGATACGACTCAAGTAATCAGCAGCCACATTGTCCACCCCAGCTACATGAGCCGCTGACAAGGCCTCCAGATGTTCTTCGGCCCAGCGTAAGAGCTCTGCCGCCTCGTCCTCCAGAGATACGCTGGTGGTGCCTCCGTGGCGATTGATATACGCCACGGCTGTGGCATTGTCAGATAGCACCCTTATCGCCTTTCCCTGCAACCTGGGTTGTAAGGCCCAAAGTGCTAACTTCACCGCTTGTAATTCCAACCTGTTGATGGACCACTGCTTTTCAGTTTCCGTCCACTGGCACTGAGCGACCTGCCTCGAAGTGAGCCCCCCATCCGAACAAATTGGCATCCGTTGTCAGAGGCATCCAGTCTGGCACCTCCAAAGGCATGCCCTTTTGAAGATTTCTGGGGTCGAGCCACCACTGTAGGGCCTCCCTCGTCTCCTGTGGACAGGGCAACCTCTGGGTCAACCGATCGGACTGATGTGACCATCTCCTGAGTAAGGCCCTCTGCAGTGGCCACATGTGGGCTCTGGCCCACGGTACAACCTCTGGTGTCACTGCCATCTTTTCTAACAGCTGCAGATAGTGCCATGCTGTGGGAGCCCCCCTGTTCAGAAAGGTGTGTACCAGCTCCCTTAGACCCTGCGCTCTGAGGAGCAGAAGAAAAACTCTCCCCTCTCTTGTGTTGAAGCGGGGCTCCCAAATACTCTAACTCCTGCGAAGGCACTAACCTGCTCCTTTCTGCATTGACTACCCAGCCTAGATCCTGCAGAAACTGTACCACGCGGCTGGTAGTTTCCTTGCTTTCTCTTTTCGACTTCACCCGGATCAACCAATCGTCCAGGTAAGGATGCACCAACACGCCGTCTTTTCACAAGGCCTCCGCCACCATCACCAGGTGAAGGTTCTCAGCGCTATTGCTAAGCCGAATGGCAATGCTTGGAACTGAAAATGCCCTGAGGGACTGCGAAGCGCAGAAACCGCTGATGGTCTCTGCGAACCGGAATGTGGAGATAGGCCTCCGTCAAATCTAAAGACGTGAGAAACTCTCCCTGTCTTACCGCCAAGATGACTGATCTTAGGGTCTCCATTCGAAAATGCGATACTCTGAGGCACTGACCCCCTTGAGATCCAGAATCGGCCAAAAGGTGCCCTCTTTGGGACCACAAAATATATGGAGTACCGACCGCAACCGTACTCATCCTCCGTCACTGGCACCACCGCTCTGAGCGCCAGAAGCTTTTCTACCATCTCTTGAACCGCCAGCCGCTTTGAGTGGACCCTGCAGGGAGAGAGCACAAAGGCGTTGACCACTGGGCGTTGGAACTCCAGAGCATAACCTTATTGAATGACCTCCAACACCCACTGGTCTGACGTAACGCGGATCCAGGCAGGATAGAACTCCCTTAACCGACCCCCAACGGGAATCAATCCCACCTGGACCCCCCTCACTTCATTGAGGCTTCTTGAAGGTTGAGAACGAGGAAGCTCCAAAACCTCTTCCCGCTCCTCTGAATCCCCTGGGACCTATAAGCCGAACGTCCTCGCTGAAACTGACCAAACCTTGGTGAGCGAAAACGCCGGAACTCCCTCTGTTGATTTTTGTTTGGCCCCTGGACCCGGCCAGGCTTCTGCTTATCCTCTGGCAGCTGTCCACCCTTAGATTCGCCGAGGTCCTTCACTAACTTTTCCAAATCTTCCTCAAATAAGAGCTTGCCCCTGAAGGGAAGCTTACTCAGCCATGCCTTAAGAGGAACCATCCGCAGCCCAATTACGGAGCCACAAACATCTGCGCGCTGCTACTACCGACGCCATACTTCTGGACAGGCCCCGAATCAGATCATACTGGTTATCTGCCAGATAAGCTGCCCCCGTTTCCAACCAGGCTGTCTCCTCTGCCGTGTCCTCTAGCTGAGCTGTACTAATCCTCTGGCACCAACGCAGACATGCCCTGGCCACCCACACCCCACAAATAGAAGCCTGCAAGGAAAGGGCATTGACATCAAAAACCTGTTTCAATAAGGAGTCTAATCGCCTATCCTGGGCATCCTTCAGCGCTGCACTACCTTCAACTGGTGACAGCTGCCACCACGGCATCCACCTTAGGAGACTTAAAAAGATCCTTATCCTGGTCCGCTAAGGGATACAGTCGAGCCATCACCCTCGACCCCTTCATCCCAGACTCAGGCATGTCCCATTCTTCTTGGATTATCTCCCTAAACACTATGTACTGGGAAGATTTTTGGGGACTTGCGAACGGCCTGCAATAATGGATCCTCTAACACCGAATCCTCCACCGGACCCGCAATCGGCATGTTCAGCGTCTCTGTGATCAGCGCCAGCAACTCCTCCCGCCGGAACACTCTCACCACTCGTGCCTGATCTTCCTGCTCTGTGAGCTCCCCTTCTTCCAACTCCTCTTCCATCTCTAACTCTTCTAAGTCTTCCGACTGCTCCTCCTGATCTACCATCTTCTCTATCTTGTCACTCACCGGTCTAGGTCTCTTCGAGGGGACCCTGCTCGCCGCCGAATCCAATTGAGGACCTTGAGGACCTTGAGGACCTGGAGGCTTCCCCCCCCCCCCCCCAGTTCTACATGTACTGCCCCAGCTGGCCCACGCACTCCCCCTCCGAGCGCTTGTTGCAGCAGGGCCATGAAGTCTTGAGAAAAAATTGCTGCTAATTCATCCTGGATCAGAGCAGGGGCAGAGGGAATGTCTGGAGCCGAGAACGGCCCCGCCACCGGCTCAAGCAGGAACTCTGAAGAAGCAAGCGGATCAGGAAGGCCAAGAATTTCTCCCTTCTGGCACTCTCCTACCTCATCCGTGGCTAGCTCCGCTGAGGCCGCTTCCTGCATACAGCTCTTGCATACCCCGGCCTCAGACAGCGACCCCTTCCTCCCCCCACACATTAACGCAAGGGTTTGGAAGGCATGCCTGCTAGCCAGACCTGATCACTCGTAGAGCCAAAAAATAAAAACCAATCTGTGCTCTTTCTTTTTTTTTTTTTTTTTTGCAGAAAAGTTCACCAAAACAACAATTAGCACAACTAGGAACCCGAACTGTCAAAACCGTGTCAGCAAAGACATCAGACGTCTGACGCGACTCTCCTACACCGTTTCCCACGCTTTCTCAACGCATCTGAGGCCTAAACGGGCCCGACACCTCCCCGCGCTCCACTAACGGCTGCCTGCCCGTTCTCCTGCCGCATGCACTGCGCTTACCTTTCCAAGCTGTTCCAACCCCTCCTCTGGCTCTTTCCCCCGCGCTCTGCCTGCTTGCGGCAACGCGTCGGGTGGAGCACCCCCGAGCAAGAACAGCAGATAAAGAAAGTGAGCTTCTGACTGATGCGGCGCCGCTTCAATCGCCGCCACGATCCTCTGTAGCCACAAATAGACAGCTCACCCCGACGTTGCTTACTAGCCGGCGCCTCACCCACGCGGTGGGTTCGGGAGCCGGAAAACCTCCTCCTTCGCTCCCCACGCACACCAAAGGTAGGCCACAGTGGCGGTGGTGGGGGGGGGTGCTGAGGCAGCCCCTGCAAACTCAAATGGCTGTGCAGGCTGAATCTACCTTCAGAGGTCTGCAGAATTAAAACTGCAGTTCCCTTTATCCTTTTTTTTTCCTTTATACTACCTACCTCTCCTTATTTATCCCTCCAGTGAGTCTTGACCTCCTAGGTCAACACTCCTCCAGCTGCTTTGGAGACTGAGCTTACTGGAGTGTGGAGCCAGATCCTGGCCTATTTATACAGGAGTCACCAAAAGAGTGACGTGCTGTCTCCAAGGCTGCGGGAGGAGGAGCTCAAACCCAGATGTCAGGACTAGACTGGAGGGATGATAAGGAATAGCCAATGCAATAAAATGGGGGGGGGGGGGAGATAAGACATTTTTCAGATATGTTAGTGAGAAGAGGAAGGGCAAAAGTGGTATTGTCAGACTCAAGGGTGAAGGGGAGGAATATGTAGAAGCTGATGAGGATAAAGCGGAATTGCTTAACAAATATTTCTGTTCTGTGTTCACAGATGAAGAACCAGGAGCAGGAACTCAGAAAACACCCACAAACAGGAACAGAAGCGAGGGACATCTTGAACAATTTTCAGAAGACTGTTTGTGAGAAACTGGCTCAACTTAAAGTAGACAAAGCGATGGGACCGGATGGGATACACCCTACAATACTGAAGGAACTTGGGGACGTTATAGCAGCTCCACTAACTGACCTTTTCAATGCCTCGTTGGAGTCGGGAGTGGTGCCAAAGGACTGGAGAGAGGCTCATGTGGTGCTTTTATACAAAAGCGGAAGTAAGGATGTGGTTGAAAACTACAGGCCGGTTGTTTAACTTCGGTGGTGAGTAAATTATTGGAAACGCTGCTGAAAAAGAAAACAGTGAGGTTTCTGGAGTCCAGCGGATTACAGGATCCGAGGAAGCATGGATTCACCAGAGGCAGGTCTTGCCAGACAAATATGATTGATTTCTTTGACTGGGTGACCAGGGAGTTGGACCGAGGGAGAGCCCTAGATGTGGTGTCTTTAGATTTCAGTAAAGCCTTTGACACTGTTCCTCACAGGCGACTCACAGTGGAGGAGTGGCCTAGTGGTTGGGGCAAGGTACTTCAGGCCGGAAGGTCAGGGGTTCAAATCCCACTAGAGGACAGCAACCTTGGGCCGGAAGGACTGGGGTTTCTAGTCCCACAGGTGCTCCTTGTGGTCTTGGGCAAGCCGCTTAACCCTCCATAGCCCATGTTCCCTGTAAGTATTAGTGTATGTGTCTCATATCCCTGCATGTTAAATGTATCCCCCAATTGTGTTGTGACCGCTTTGATTGAAGGATAAGGCGGTATACAAAAACTGTCTAAATAAATAAAATAAATAAATAAATAAACAAACTGAGCACCCAAGAGATGGACCCTAAAGTTACTGCTTTGGTTAGAAATTGGTTGGGTGGGAGGCGACAAAGAGTACAGGTAAATGGGGCTCACTCTAAGGAGAAAGCATAGTTACTCACCTGTAACAGGTGATCTCCGGGAACAGCAGGAATTAAGTCTTCACATATGGGGTATCGTCGGTACTGACGGAGCCTCCGCGGGAACACTCCCCAACGTCCAAAAGGAAAGCTTTTGGGAGCATCCCACAGCGCATGCGTGCTACCTTCCCACTTCACTGCCTCTCTCACTTCAGTTGAGTTTAAAGCTGAGCCAAGGAGAGAGACAGAGAGAGAGAGAGATAGAGAGAGAGAGATAGAGAGAGAGAGATAGAGAGAGAGAAAGACAACTCCTAGGGGAGGTGGGTGGGATGTGAAGACTTAATTCCTGCGGTTCCCGGAGATCACCTGTTACAGGTGAGTAACTACGCTATCTACAGGAACAAGCAGGAATGTAGTCTTCACATATGGGGACTCCCCAGCTGAAAGATGCCAGAGGAATGACCCCAGCGAGCTGTGAACCCGTGTGAACAGGGTCATACTTCCTCCCATGGATCCCTGGTATCCTACCGGGATGGAGAGTATGAGTTGCATTAATTCTGAAAGAGATGCTGTAGGACAGCCTGGACAAATGAGGCATCCCGACGGGAGTCCTTGTCCAGACAGTTGTGGGCTGTGAAGGTATGTACTGAAGCCAAAGTAGCTGCTCTACAGATATCGACTATAGACACATAGCGGAGATTAGCAACCGAGGCCGCCATTGCTCTGACATTATGAGCTGTAACATGGCCCTCGAGGGAAAGACCTTTACTATCATAAGTGAAGGATATGCAGTTTGCAATCCACTTAGATAAGGTTCGTTTGGAAACTGAATCAAAAGCAACAAAGAGTTGAGAAGACTTCCTATGTTGTTCAGTTCTTTGAAGGTAAAGCAGTTACTTACCTGTAACAGGTGATCTCTGGGAACAGCAGGAATAAATCTTCACATATGGGTACGTCGGTACCGACGGAGCCTGCGCGGGAACGCTCCCCAGCTTCCCAAAAAGGAAAGCTTTTGGGAGCATCCCACAGCGCCTGCGCGCTGCCTTCCCGCCTTTCCTAACCAGCTCTCCTCAGTTCGAGTTTAAAGCTGAGACAATAGAGAGAGAGGAAAGGAAAGATAGAAAAGAGGTACAACTCCTAGAGGAGGTGGGAAGGTTGTGAAGACTTATTCCTGCTGTTCCCAGAGATCACCTGTTACAGGTAAGTAACTGTGCTATCTCCAGGAACAAGCAGGAATGAGTCTTCACATATGGGAACTCCCTAGCTAAGATGCCTGGGAGATCCCCAAGGATATGAGACCCTGGGAAGGGTTCTACGTCCTCCTATGGATCTCAGGCATCCATCCAGGGAAGGAGGGTAGGAGTTATTTAAGAATGGAACAGGTGTTTGAGGACAGCCTGACCAAACAAGGCATCCCGGCGGGAGTCCTTGTCCAAGCAGTAATGGGCTGTGAAGGTATGAACCGAGGCCCAGTTGGCTGCTCAACAGATCTGGTCGATGGACACAGAATTTAGATGAGCCATAGAGGTGGCCATGGCCCTCACATTATGAGCTGTGACATGGCTCTCCAGAGAAAGGTTCTTACTCTGGTAGGCGAAAGAAATACACTGAGCAATCCAATTGGACAGTGTTCTCTTAGAGACTGGAAGTCCCAAATGAGAAGGATCAAAAGCAGCAAAAAGCTGGGAAGACTTTCTATGTTGCTGTGTCCTTTGTAAGTAAAAAGCAAGAGCTCTTTTACAATCCAGGGTATGAAGATTCTTCTCTGCACTGGATGCATGAGGAGCTGGAAAAAAGACAGGTAAATATACCTCTTGATTAAGATGAAAAGGTGAGACCACTTTAGGCATAAAGTGTGGATTTGTCCTAAGGACTATCTTATCATGATGGAACCTTGTATAAGGTGGAATAGCCACTAAGGCCTGCAGTTCACTGATGCGGCAAGCAAAAGTGACTGCAATGAGGAAAATAACCTTCCAGGAAAGAAATTTCAAGGAGGTAGTGGCTAAGGGTTCAAAAGGTGGCTTCATAAGCTGACCAAGAACCAAATTTAAGTTCCATGCCACCGGAGGAGGCCTAATGGGAGGTTTAGTTAAAGTTAGGCCTCTCATGAATCTTGCAATGAGAGGATGAGAGGAGATAGGTTGTCCATTGATGGGCTTAAGGGACGCTGCAATAGCACTCAAATGGACTCTTAGTGAATTTGTCTTAAGTCCTGCAATGGAAAGATGCAGGAGATAGTCTAACAGAGAATTTAAAGGTAGTGCTAGAGGGTCAAGACCCTTTTCAGCACACCAAATGGAAAATCTTTTCCACTTAAAAGCATAGGAACGCCTAGTGGAAGGTTTTCTGGAAGCATGGAGGATATCCTTCACTTGCTGAGAAAGATTCAAGCCTTGAAGGTCTAGTCCTTCAGTAACCAAGCTCTGAGATGAAGGGACTTGGGGTTTGGGTGCCACAAAGTCCCTTCCTCCTGGGACAGAAGGTCTGGAGCAGCTCCCAAGTCCAGGGAGGGGGCTTGGGAGAGATGCAGAAGTAGAGGGTACCACACTTGGCGTGGCCAGCGTGGAGCTATGAGGATCATAGATCCTTGATCCCTCTGGAGTTTGAACAGAGTCTTGGGAATCAAGGGAATGGGTGGAAAGGCATACAGGAAGCCCTGACCCCAATGAAGGAGGAAGGCATCCTTGGCCTGAACTCCCTGACACGGAATTCTGGAACAGAACCGGGGAAGTTTGGCATTCCACGGACTAGCAAAGAGGTCTATGTCCGGGGTTCCCCATTCTTGGAAGATTCTGAGTACCTGATCCATATGCAGGGACCATTCGTGTGGAAGCAGAACTCGACCGAGTCTGTCTGCCCCAGAGTTTTGGATTCCTGGGAGGTATACTGCCAGGAGATGGATTTGATGCTCTCTGGCGAAGGCCCATAATCTTAAAGCTTTGTTGCAAAGCAACAGAGAGCCAGTTCCTCCTTGCTTGTTTATGTAAAACATGGCTACTTGATTGTCTGTATGAATGAGGACTGTCTTGTAGCTGAGGAGGGTATGAAAGACCTTGAGAGCTAGAAAAACTGCTCGAAGCTCCAAGTGGTTGATATGAAGAGAGGTCTCCTGTGGGGACCAAGTGCCTTGAGTGGAGAGGTCTTGTAGATGAGCTCCCCAACCTGTTTGGGAGGCATCTGTTGTGAGGGTTGCTTGGGGCAACAACTGTTGGAAGGGGGACCCCAGCAACAGATTTTGAGTGGACATCCACCATTGGAGAGACCAAAAGAGACGTTTGGAGGTTGCTATTTGGTCTGAGAGAGCTCCTGAAGCTTGAGTCCACTGGGTGGACAAAGTCCATTGAGCTGCTCTCATGTGTAGGTGAGCATAGGGTACCACATGCACTGTG
Organism: Ichthyophis bannanicus; assembly: GCA_033557465.1. Taxonomy (NCBI): domain Eukaryota; kingdom Metazoa; phylum Chordata; class Amphibia; order Gymnophiona; family Ichthyophiidae; genus Ichthyophis; species Ichthyophis bannanicus. Next base: position 1,138,090,973 of record CM066033.1, on the reverse strand, counting down.
GAAGCCATGTGGCCTAGCAGTTGTAGCATCTCCCGGGCAGTTAAGTGGTTCTTTGACTGAATCTGGGAGGCTAACTGCACTAGACGTTGGCAATGGGCCTGAGGAAGGTAGGCCCTTGCAGTGGTGGTATCCAACCAGGCCCCTATGAATTCCAGGGACTGAGTAGGGGTGAGCTGGGACTTTGGGAGGTTTACCACAAGTCCCAGATACTGCAGAATGCGCTTTGTGCGGTCCAGGGAAATCTGGGCCTCTGACTGAGATGGAACTCGGATGAGCCAGTCGTCCAGGTATGGGAAGACAAATATTCCCGGAGTGCGTAGAAATGCAGCAACTATTGCCATGCATTTGGTGTACACTCTCGGAGCAGAGGCCAGACCAAAAGGAAGCACTCTGTATTGGTAATGTTTTTCTTGGAAAAGAAAACGTAGGAATCTTCTGTGAGATGGATGGATGAGGACATGTGTGTACGCATCCTTGAGATCTAGAGAACAAAGCCAATCCTGACTTTGAAGGTATGGAAGGAGAGTGCCCAGAGAAAGCATCTTGAACTTCTCCTTGCATAGGAATTTGTTCAATTCTCTGAGATCTAAGATGGGTCTGTATCCCCCTGTCTTCTTTGGAATGAGAAAATAGGGGGAGTAGAACCCTGACCCTTGTTGAAGAAGAGGAACTTCTTCTATTGCCCCTTGGGCAAGAAGGGTAGTCACCTCCTGACCTAGAAGGTCGAGAAGAGATGTGGGAGAATTGAAGTGTCTCACCATGGTGTGGGGAGGAAGGTCTGAGAAATGAAGTTTGTAGCCCTCTCTTATGATGGAGAGGGTCCACTGCTCTGATGTGATTTGCTCCCATCTGGGAGCAAAATGAGCTAACCTTCCTGGAATGGTGAGAGGTTCTGGCTGTTTCAAAGCCAGAAAGGCTACGTTCTCTAGCATCAAGTCAAAAACCCTGAGGAGGTTGGGACTGCTGAGTTGCAGCAGCCCCTGTAGACTTAGGCCTGACCTGCTTAGGTTGCTGACGCTTAGTGGCAAAGCGACCTGTAGAAAATTGTTGGCCAGAAGTAGAAGGAAATCTGCCCTTTTTGAAAAAAGACTTTTTAAAAGTCTTTTTCTTGGCAGGAATGGAGGTTGACTTTGAAAGTCTATCCAGAGCAGAGTTCTCTGCATCCATTTGAGTGGCTTTTATTTGCCACTCTTTGCCAAATAGATTTTCACCTGTACAGGGCAGATTTCCTAAGCCATCTTGAACCCAGGGTTCTAAATCAGAAGCCTGGAGCCAAGCAATTCTGCGAGCAGCTATGGCAATGCCTGAGGCTCTGCTGGCACCTTCAAAGGAGTCAAAAGCTGCCCTGTTGGAAAACTTTGAAATGTCTTGAGTATGCTTAAGCCAAATGAGGAATTCGTCCCTTTTATCTTCTGGAAGAAAAGGGAGGAAGTTGTGCAGTTTTTCTGCAACTTCTTTTAGAAACATACCCATGTAAAAGCTATATGAGTTGATTCTGGCAATAAGCATACTGGCTTGGAAGATTTTCCTACCAAAAGCATCCAAGGTACTGCACTCTCTTCCTGGAGGAGCATCAGAGTGTCTCTTTGTACTCTTTATCCTCTTCATAGCTGACTGCACCACAATGGAATGGTGACGAAGCTGAGTTTTCTGAAATCCAGGACAAGGAGGGACACGATACATAGTGTCCAATCTGCGAGAATGAGGAGAGAGAGTGAGGAGAGAGAGTGAGAGGAGTCTCCCATAAATCAATCATGTGTTCATAAAGAATCTCATGAATTGGTAAGGTGACTGCCTCTCTAGGAGCCTTAGAGTATCCTAAAATATCTAATTTTTTTGCTCTAGGCTCTGATTCAGAGGTTACTGAAATAGAAAGTCCTTTAGCTACTTCTCTTATGAAGTCTTGAAAGGACAAGTCCTCTGGAGGAGACATTCTTCTTATTGGAGAAGGCGGCTCTTCAGGAAGGGCTATGGATACTTCAGGAGACTCATCTGATGAATCAGAATCACCAGTGGAATCGAAGTATCGCCTTTCAGGGTGCTCTTCTAACACTCGATACGCGTATCGAGCGGTATCGACATCGGGCGTCCTCGGTACCAGATCGGTACCGAGAAGTAACCCTGGACAAGGAACCGCTGCAGCCGGTATCCTGGTCGATGTCGATGCAGTCGGTACCGGTATCGGCGCTGGTGCCGGTACCGGAGCCGATACCGACAACAGAGTTTGTTGTGGTACCATTGGCGTCGCAGCTTGAATGAAGGCCGTCATAGCCCGCTGCATGGACAGAACATTCTGATCCATCGACGCCATGAATGCCTGGAAATAGGTACCGGGAGATTGTGCCGGTACCCCAGAGCATTCTAACAGGTGATCGGTCGAGGCCGTGCTATCGATGTCAACCTGTAACCCCATAGGAGGAGCTTTGGAAGCCAGAGCTTCCCGCCGGGGTTGTTTTGCTGGTGCAGGATCCTCGAGGGCAAGCCCGGAGGCATCTCGATGCTTAGAGGGAGATCTACCCTTCGAGGACCTGCTAGGTTTATGTTTGGTTACCTGAGATCCATCAGGAGAAGAAGACCTGGAAGATGCTGATGCTACCGACGCTGCATCAGCGGGAAACAGCACATGGAGCTTAGCTGCTTGGTTCTGTAAACCCCGTTTAGACATTAGAGAGCAGGACGGACAATCCGGAATAGAGTGTTCAGGACCCAAACATTTAAGACACCATTCATGGGTATCTGTAACAGAAATAGTACCGCTACACTTAGTGCATTTTTTGAACCCGGAGGCTGGTTTTTCCATGAGGGAAATTTTCTTGTGGGCCCTGAGGCCCAAGAAGAAAAATACACTAAGTGAGGAAAAGTATAGATTTTTTTTTTTTTTAAAGAAAGAAAGAAAAAGACCGGCGGTACCGGTCCAGAGTCAGGGAAGGCAGACACGCAACCAAAGAAATAAAATAAAATAAAGAACTTCTTCAGCGGTGACAGGGCTCGACCTGCTGGCTCCGCGGCAAAGAAGAACTGAGGAGAGCTGGCTAGGAAAGGCGGGAAGGCAGCGCGCAGGCGCTGTGGGATGCTCCCAAAAGCTTTCCTGTTTGGGAAGCTGGGGAGCGTTCCCGCGCAGGCTCCGTCGGTACCGACGTACCCATATGTGAAGACTTATTCCTGCTTGTTCCTGGAGATAAAGCTAAAGCTCTTTTACAATCTAATGCATGAAGGTTCCTTTTTGCACTGAAGGCATGAGGCCTAGGGAAGAATACAGGAAGGTAAACCGACTGGTTTAAATGAAAAGACGAAACCACCTTTGGCATAAAGTGTGGATGAGTCCTGAGGACTACTTTATCATGGTGGAACCTTGTATAAGGAGGGTCAGCCAGTAAAGCTTGCAGTTCACCAATGCATCTAGCAGAAGTTATTGCAATTAGGAAAATGACCTTCCAGGAAGGAATTTTAAAGTTGTAGTGGCTAAAGGTTCAAAAGGCAGCTTCATAAGCTGCCCAAGAACCAGATTCAGGTCCCATGCCACCGGTGGCAGCTTTATGGGGGCTTTGTCAATAGTAGACCTCTCATGAATCTTGACACAAGTGAATGAGAAGAGATTGGTTGTCCATCCTGGAGCTTGTGGAAAGCCGCAATAGCACCGAGATGGACTCGCACTGAATTTGTCTTAAGACTGGAATTTGAAAGATGGAGGAGATACTCCAGAAGTGACTCCTTGGGCACAGAAAGGGGGTTAAGCCCCTTTTTTGAACATCATATAGAAAACCTTTTCCATTTGAAAGCATAGGAATGCCTTGTGGAAGGTTTTCTCGAAGCTTGAAGGATATCCTTCACTTGCTGAGAGAGGTGGATATCTAAAGTTTCTATGCCTTCAGCAGCCAGGCCCAGAGGTGCAGGGACTGAGGATTGGGATGCAGAAGCTTCCCGTTCTCCTGGGGCATAGAGAAAGTCCTGACCCCAATGGAGCTGGAAAGCATTGTTTGCTAGACAGTATTGAGCCGGAATTCTGGAACAGAACTGGGGAAGTTTGGCATTCTGTGGACTTGCAAAGAGGTCTATATCTGGTGTTCCCCAGGTTTGGAACACTCGAGCCAGTTGGTCTGACTGGAGAGACCACTCGTGTGGCAGCAGTATTCGACTGAGCTTGTCTGCCCACAAGTTTTGAATGCCTGGAAGGTATACTGCTAGAAGGTGAATTTGGAGCTCTCTGGCGAGAGTCCATAGTCGCAAAGCTTCGTTGCACAGCGACAGAGAGCCTGTTCCGCCCTGTTTGTCTAGGTAAAACATGGCAACCTGATTGTTGGTTTGAACCAGAACTGTCTTTTGACTGAGCTGGACCTGAAATGCTATCATAGCATTGTAAATGGCTCTTAGCTCTAAGAGGTTTATTTGAAGAAAGGCCTCTTGTGATGTCCAGAGAACCTGAGTAGAAAGATCGTGCAAGTGGGCTCCGCAACCCAGCTTGGACGCATCTGTTGTCAGGGTGACCTTGGGCAGTGGTTGCTGGAAGGGGGAACCTACCAGGAGGTTTGAGGGACTGCCTCCACTGGAGGGACAAAACGAGACGTGTCGAATTCTTGATTTTGTCCATTAAGCGACCTGTGGCTTGTGTCCACTGCGAAGAGAGGGTCCACTGAGCCACTCGCATGTGTAGGCGGGCATAAGGGACCACATGTACCGTGGATGCCATATGCCCCAGCAGTTGAAGCATTTCCCGGGCAGTTAGTAGGGTTTTCTTTACTGCTTGAGAAGCCAATTCCATTATTCTTAGACAGCGCGGCTGTGTCCGGAATGCCTTTGATTGCTGCGTGTCTAAGCGAGCCCCTATGAACTCTAGGGATTGAGAAGGGGTGAGGTGAGACTTTGGGTGGTTGACTACCAGACCCAAATATTGGAGAATTCTCATGGCACGAGAAACAGCTCGTTCTGTTTCTGGAGCTGTTGGTGCTCTGATGAGCCAATCGTCTAAGTAGGGGAAGACGAATATCCCCCGAGTTCTCAGGAATGCTGCTACTACAGCCATGCATTTTGTGAAGACTCTTGGGGCAGAGGCTAGCCCGAATGGAAGGACTCTGTATTGGAAGTGGTTTCCTTGAAAGAGAAACCGAAGGTACTTCCTATGATTTACATGGATGAGGATATGCGTGTACGCATCTCTTAGATCTAGAGAACATAACCAATCCTGATTCTGAAGGTATGATAAAAGTGTTCGAGGGAGATCATATTGAACTTTTCTCGGAACAGAAATTTATTCAATTCTCTGAGGTCCAGGATAGGTCTGTATCCCCCTGTCTTCTTTGGGATAAGAAAATAGGGGGAGTAGAACCCCCTCCTCCGATGGGATATGGGTACCTCTTCTATTGCTCCCTGAGCAAGAAGTGAAGAGACCTCCTGACACAGGATGTCGGTGACAGGGCCTTGAGAATTGAATTGTTTTATGATTGTAGGCAGAAGCATGCTGAGAAAGTGAAGTTTGTACCCCTGTCCTACAATGGACAGAGTCCAGTTTTCTGATGTTATTTGTTGCCATCTTTGGGCAAAATGTCATAATCTGCCCGGAATGGTCAAGGGCTCTGGACCCTTCAGAGGCAAAATGGTTAAGTTCTCTAGGGAGAAATCAAAGCCCCTGTGGAGGCTGTACTTGCTGAGCCGGTTGAGCTCTTTGAGCTTGCGGCTTTCTTTGTTGTCTAGGTTGCTGCCCTTTCTGGGGAGCATGAACTGGACAGTGAATTGGATGGGAATAAGAGTGGTAAGATTTTTTTCTTTTTGTTAAAGAAAAACTTCTTGCCTGTTTTTTTCTTTGATGGGTTGGCTGTAGACTTCGATAGACTATTCAAGGTGGTATTGTCAGATTCAATCTGATTAGCCTTGGTCTGTCAATCCTTCCCAACTAAGTTTTCACCTGTGCAAGGAATGTTTCCTAACTTCTCTTGCACCCACTCCTCTAAATCTGATGCTTGGAGCCAGGCAATGCGCCGTGCTCAGATAGCAATAGCAGAGGTTCTGCTAATAGCTTCAAAGCAGTCAAAAGCTGCATGATTCACAAATTTGGAGACATTTTGAGCGTGCTTGAGCAGAATGAGGTACTGACCCCGTTTATCTTCAGGAAGAAGGCGGCTCATGCATTCCAGATCCGCTGTAACCTCCTCAAGAAACATTCCCATGTAAAGGGAATATGAGCTAATCCTAGCTGCTAGCATGGAGGATTAAAAGCATCGACGCCCAAAGGCATCGAGTGTTCCCGATTCACGGCCTGGCGGGTTGGAAGAATGTGTTTTTAGCACTCTTTATTCTCCGCATGACTGATTCCACTACCATGGAATGGTGTGGTAACTGAGTCTTCTGAAACACTGGAGAAGGTGAGACTCTGTATATGGTATTGAGGCGTCGAAAATGTGGTGACACCGTTAAGGGAGTTTCCCACATTCTGAACATAAGATCTTGAAGGATCTGATGAATGAGCAGCATCACTGCCTCTTTGGGAGCCATAGGGTATTGCAGAATTCTTAGTTCTTCTGCCCTAGGTTCCTTCTCAGGAGTAACCGTGATTGAAAGCCCTTTAGCTACATCACGTATGAAATCCTGAAAAGACATGTCTTCTGGAGGAGACATTCTGCGCTCAGGAGAAGGAGATGGATCCTTCAACAGAACTGCTCTTGTATCAGTAGAGTCATCGGAATCGGAAGACTCATCGGAGCTTTGCATCGATCGATGCTGGTACCGATGAATATCGGTACCGTGGCGTTGCGGTTCCAACCCCTCAATGCCAGAGAAACTCTCGAGGCTCGGCGTGGGAGGAAGCCGTCCCACCTGAGTGGGTGCCACTGGAGCCGGTACCGGTGTCGGTACCAAGCTCATCTGAACCATCTGTAGCGGTCTTAGCGGTACCGAGGCAGCTAAGAGGGACGCTAGACTGCGTTCAATATCAAGGATTCTCTTATCCATTGTTAAGCCGATGCCTGGTCAGTACCAGTGGAAGAGACTACGACCCCCGAACATGGCAACAGAAGTTCTGCAGAGGTGGAGGCCTCTGGAACATTCTGAGACCCCGTTTGTGCTTTGGAGATGGAAGACTCCCGCTTGGGCAATTTTGCCGGTGTACTTTCCTCGAGGGTAGTGCCAGTGGCACCTCGATGATTTGCAGGAGATTTACCCTTCAAGGATCGGCTAGTCTTTACAGACTTTTGTTTAGTTACCTGAGATCCATGAGAGGAAGATGAAGCCCTGGAGGACGTCGATGCACCTGACATCGTATCAACCGTGAAAAGAGAACCGGCCTTTGCAGCTCTGTTCTGCAGGCCCCTTTTGGTCATCTTTCTACAGGAGAGACGCTCCGCTGGACAATGTTCAGGTTCTAACGTTTGAGATACCACTCGTGGGTGTCGGTGACGGAAATAGTACCGCCACAGTTTGAACATTTTTTAAAACCACTAGTTGGCTTCTCTGTGTCTGGAGATTTTTGGGCCTAGTGCCCAAAATGGCGCCTAACCACTGGAGGGATGAGGCACCGAAGAAAAGAAGAAAAGTTTCTTTTTTTTTTTTTTAGAAGAAAATAAGAAAAGAGAACCGGAGGTACCGGTAGGCGTCGAAAGAAGGCAGACGCGACCACAAAACACAAGAAAGAAGACAGTTTTCTGCGGTGACAGGAGAGACATCCTGTCGGCTCCGTGGAAAACGAAGAACTGAAGTGAGAGGCAGTGAGGCGGGAAGTCAGCACGCATGCACTGTGGGATGCTCCCAAAAGCTTTCCTTGTGGACGCTGGGGAGCATTCCCGCACAGGCTCCGTCAGTACTGACGATACCCCATATATGAAGACTACATTCCTGCTTGTTCCTGGAGATGGATGTTACCAGTGGTGTGCCCCAGGGATCTGTCCTTGGTCTGATTCTTAACATCTTTGTTCGTGATATAGCGGAAGGGCTGTCGGGTAAGGTTTGCCTTTTTGCGGGTGATACCAAAATCTGCAATAGAGTAGACACCCAGGAAGGTGTAGATAACATGAGGAGGGATCTAGCTAAGCTTGAAGAATGGTCTAGAATCTGGCAGCTGGGATTTAATGTTAAAATATGTAAGGTAATGCATTTGGGCTGCAGCAATCCAAGGGAGCAATATAGTATAGGGGGTGAAGTACTTTTGTCCACTAAAGAAGAGCAGGACCTGGGCGTGGTTGTGTCTGATGATCTTAAAGTAGCTAAACAGGTAGAAAAGGCAACGGCAAAAGCTAGAAGGATGCTTAGGTGCATATGGAGAGGAATGGCTAGCAGAAAAAAAGGAGGTGATAGTGCCTCTGTATAAGTCTTTGGTGCGACCTCATTTGGAGTATAGTATGCAATTCAAAAGGATGCGAACAGGATGGAGTCGGTGCAGAGGGTGGCTACTAAAATGGTAAGTGGTCTTCATTATAAAGCATATGAAGACAGACATAAGGATCTTAATATGTACACCTTGGAGGAAAGGCGGGATAGAGGCGATATGATTGAGATGTTTAAATACCTCCGTGGCATAAATGTTCAGGGGGAGAGACTTTAAATTGAAAGAAAGTTCTGCTACGAGGGGACATGGGATGAGGATGAAGGGGGATAGATTCAGGAGTGATTTGCGGAAATATTTCTTTACAGAAAGAGTGGTGGATCTGTGGAATAGTCTCCCAGTGGAGGTGGTAGAGATGAGGATAGTAAATGAATTCAAAAAAAGCATGGGACAAACACAGAGGATCTCTAAAGGTAAAAAGGGGACTGTTGTAGTTGTTATGGAAGGACAGACTAGATAGGCCATGTGGTCTTTTTCTGTCGTCATATTTCTATGTTTCTAGGAGTTGCCTTTTGTTAACTGGATATAAGGAAGTCCAGTTGTTGAGGTTTGTGATTTGGTCTGTTGAGGGTGTGTTGTTTGTATTGGTTTGCTTTTCAACTTGTCCGCAAAGTAGTTTGCGAGGGTTTGTGGGTTAATAGAACAACTGATTGGTTCCATGTTGGTTGTTTGAGTTAAGGATTTGACTATATTAAAGAGTTCCCTAGGTCGATTTAGGGACTTGTTAAGTAAATTGGTGTGGTACGCTTTCTTTTTGTCTAAGATTGCTTCTTTATATTTTTGTAGGGTTGTCATATAAACTGTTCTGGGGTCTGTGTTTTTTGTTGTTCTCCATTTGTGTTCAGTCTTTCTTAATTCTTTTTTAGGGTTCCGAGTTCCATGGTGTGCCAGACTTTTGCAGGTTTTTGTTTAGTTTTTTTTTTCTTGGTGCATGTATAAGTACCAAGATTGTGTTATTCCATAAGTTTATGGAAGCGTTTATTTCGGTTGGAAGGTTTCATAGTTGAGGGAGAATATTCTCAATGGAGCTCTCCAGATCAACCAACAGTAAGGATTTAAGGGTTTGTTTTATTATATTAAATTGTTAGCTCTCTGACTGGGAGCTCTTAAAAGGGTTTTTTGTACATTTTTAAAGCAAGGTTACTTTCTTTTTGGTGCTTTAGTGGTACTTTCCTTGAGCACAGTAGGTGGTTGAACTCCAGTAACCTCAGCTTTGGGAACTGCTAACACCTAACCAGGTGTTAGTTCCCTCCCACCCACCCCTAGCAAGTAGTCTTCCTTTATAGGGCACCTCCCCATTTCACAAAGCACAGAGAATTAGACCAGCACATTTTGAATATAATTAAGGAGATTTAACTGCTTTTTCTCTGAAAGGACAGCTGGGAAACCGGCTGGTACTTGGTAGATCTCTCTCTTTTGCTTTAACAGATACCTAAGCTCCACGAACAGAACAATGGCTGGGAAAAATCATATTGCTAAAGCTGTTGCCCCCGTTACAGCTTCTGCCTCGGTTCAGACAGAGGTCCTAATGCCAGCTGAAGGACCGGTTCCAGGTGCAGAGTGCCTGCATGCTGAAGCTCTGAGGAAATAAGTGGAGGAACTCAGAGAGGAGGTGGTGAGGCTGAGGAGCATTCAAGACAGTGAGAAGTACATTGATGAGATGCTTCTTGCAGCAGCCAAGCTCTCCAGCAGAGGAGAAGATGGGTGCCAACAGAATGTCGATGGTTGGACACAAGTCACCAGGGCCTGCAAAATCACCAATCTAACTTCTCCAGCCCTTGAATTGAAGAACCATTATGCAGCCCTGGAAGTGAAAGAGGTGAAAGCATCCCTGGAAAAGCGTAGTTACTCACCTGTAACAGGTGTTCTCCAGGAGCAGCAGGAATCAGTCCTCACTTATGGGTGACGTCGGCGCCGACGGAGCCCTCGCGGAGCAATTTTCCCCAGCTTTCAAAGAAAGCCTTTGGGAATTGCAGCGCGCATGCGCGGTCGTCTTCCCGCCCGAAGGTGCCATCTTAGCCAGTCAGATGACATAGCTAAAAAAGACAGCATAAAAATTTGCAAAAAGAACATAAGCAGACGATTGCAACTCCAAGGGGAGGAGGGAGGGTAGTGAGGACTGATTCCTGCTGCTCCTGGAGAACACCTGTTACAGGTGAGTAACTACGCTTTCTCCAGGACCAAGCAGGAAGTCAGTCCTCACTTATGGGACTCCCAAGCTCAAGGCTACCGGAGACCCTAAGCACAAAAATGAGCTCCCTCTAGCTCAGCAGCACAGAAGGAAAGAATCTTCGCTGAATTATCACCCACCGGTAGCCCACATCCGGGATGGAGGGTAGGAGTTGCTCAGACCTCAAAGAGATTACGGAGGACTGCCTGTCCGAAAGCACTGTCCCTGCGGGACTCCCTCTCGAGACAGTAATGGACCGCAAAAGTCTGGCTCGAAGACCAAGTAGCGGCCCGGCAGATGTCTGCCAGCGGAACAGAGCGGAGGTAAGCCACTGACGTGGCCTTTGCCCGAACACAATGAGCCGTGACTCGACTTTCCAAGGCGAGTCCGGCTGCCCCATAAGCCCAAGAGATACAGTCCGCAACCCAGATGGACAGAGTACGCTTGGAGACCGGGAGTCCCAATTTATTGGGGTCAAAAGACACAAAAAGCTGAGCAGCTTTACGGTGCTCCCGCGTACGGTCAAGGTAGAAGTTCAATGCCCTTCTACAGTCCAGGGTATGGAGGACCGTCTCAGCTCGGCTGGAGTGTGGTCTGGGAAAGAAGGTCGGAAGTACCACCTCCTGATTCATGTGAAAAGGGGAGACCACTTTAGGCAGAAACTTTGGGTGAGTCCGTAGGACTACCCTATTCTTGTAGAAGCGAGTGTAGGGGGGATCAGACATGAGGGCCTGCAATTCACTTACGCGCCTAGCGGAAGTGAGGGCTATCAAGAACAGAGTTTTCCAAGACAGAAAACGGAGAGAACATGTAGCCATAGGTTCAAAAGGCGGACAGGTGATCCGCTGCAAAACCACATTCAGGTCCCAGTCCGGCGCTGGCGGGCGCAGAGGTGGTTTAAGTAGAAGGAGACCTCAGAGAAACCTCGCTACGAGAGGGTCGTTGGAGAGAGGTCTGCCGTCCACCGGCACATGATGTGCTGAAAGAGCACTGAGGTGAACCTTGACGGAGTTGGACTTAAGTCCCAGATTAGAGAGGTGTAGCAAGTACTGTAAGATCACCGACACCGGGCAGGAGAAGGGATCCTGAGACTGTTGGGAACACCAGATTGCAAAGCGACGCCATTTAAGGGCGTAGCATTTGCGGGTAGAAGGCCGTCGCGAAGCCAAGACGACCTCCTCCACCTCCGCCGGCAAGAGAAGAGGAGCGAGGACTACCCTTTCAGCAGCCAGGCCATGAGGTTGAGAGACCTGAGGTTGGGGTGCAGTAGGGACCCCTGATCCTGAGTGAGGAGATCCGGTTGTACCCCCAGAGGGATTGGATCCTCCACCGCCAGTTGCAGCAGGAGCGGAAACCACGGTTGCCTGGGCCAGCGAGGGGCCACCAGGATCATGAAGGCTTTGTCTCAGAGAACCTTGAAAAGAGTCCGAGAGACTAACGGGATGGGAGGGAAAGCGTACAGAAGGCTCCCCGACCATGAGATCAGAAAGGCGTCCGCCGCAACCCGAAGGGGGTGTGGCTGACGAGAGCAGAAGCGAGGAAGCTGCCGGTTGTGAGGACTGGCAAAGAGATCCACCGTGGGGAGGCCCCACCTGAGGAAGAGCTTCTGAACGATCAAGGGATCCAGACGCCACTCGTGCGGCTGGAGGACCCTGCTGAGTTTGTCCGCCAGGCAATTTTCTTGGCCCGGGAGATAAACTGCCTTGAGGAGAATGCTGTGACTGACGGCCCAAGAGCAGAGCTTCTGTGCCTCCCGGCAGAGGAGGAAGGAGCCCGTGCCCCCCTGCTTGTTCACGTAGAACATGGCAACTTGATTGTCCGTCTGGACAAGGACGGACTGTTGGGAGGTCAGGTGGGAGAAGGCCTTGAGAGCTAGGCGGATCGCCCTGAGCTCCAGGAAGTTGATCTGCTGAGCAGACTCCCACTTGGTCCAGAGGCCCTGAGTACGTGCCTCTTGGCAATGTGCTCCCCAGCCCAGGAGGGATGCATCGGTGGTCAGCACCCGGGTCGGCTGAGGTGACTGGAAAGGCATTCCCAATATCAGGTTCGGCTGCCGGAGCCACCACCGGATAGACGAGACCAGCGGCTCGGAGACGCGCACTAGGTCTGCTAGGCCGCCTGTGGCTTGTCGCCACTGCCGGCGGAGACACCATTGAGCAGACCGCATATTCAGGCGGGCATTGGGGGTCACATGGACGGTGGAAGCCATATGGCCGAGCAGTCTCAGGAAGCGCCTGGCGGAGACCAGGGGCTGGCTGCGAAAGCGGTCGGCTAGGTCCATGAGCCGCTGAGCCCTGTCGAGCGGTAGGTACGCTCGCGCCTGAGGAGTGTGCAGCCTTGCGCCGATGAACTCGAGATCCTGTGAGGGGAGCAAAGTGGACTTTGCGAAGTTTATGACAAAGCCCAAGTGCTGCAGCAGAGTCACCGTGCGGCCCGTGGCGTTGGTGACCTCCTGAGCGGACGCTGCTCTGATGAGCCAGTCGTCGAGGTACGGAAAGACATAGAGGCCGTGAAGCCGGAGATGGGCCGCCACGACCGCGAGACATTTTGTGAAGACTCGCGGTGCGGAGGACAGGCCAAAGGGCAGTACTCTGTACTGGTAATGATTTCCTGCCACCACAAACCTTAGGTATTGGCGGTGGCTTGGGTGGATGAGGATGTGCGTATAGGCATCCTTTAGATCCAAGGAGCATAGCCAATCTCCCTGCTGGAGGTAGGGCAGAAGGATTCCAAGGGTAAGCATTTTGAACTTCTCCCGCACAAGGAACTTGTTGAGGTTGCGCAAGTCCAGGATGGGTCTGAGGCCTCCTGTTCTCTTTGGTATCAGAAAATACCTTGAATAGAAGCCTTGACCTCTCAGGTGGTGTGGCACCGGTTCCACCGCCTGTTCCTGCAGAAGACCTGCTAACTCCTGAAGGAGCAACTCCCTGTGCAGAGGGGGGCGCGGAGGCTCTCCCGGAAAATAGGAGGGAGGGACCTGATGGAAGTGGAGAAGGTAGCCCTCTCGCACGACCTGAAGCACCCAGGCATCTGCGGTGATGCCGGACCACCTGTGGGCGAAGTGAACCAGCCGGCCGCCGGTGCTGGGGGGAACCAGCGGGGGGGGGAGAGGCTATGCTGAGCGAGTCAAAAACCCCCACCCTGCTGAGCAGGGGCTGGTGGTGCAGGCTTGGGGGCTTGCTGCCTACGGGACCCGTTACTCCGTCCCTTGGCCTGCTGGCCCTGTTGGGGAGCTGCAGGGGCCTGATAATGGGGGTATTGTTTGTAGGCAGCTGCCTTCCTCGGGTAAAAGGACTTTTTTCCCGAGCCCTTCTTTTTCTGGGAAGGGGCGGAGGTCTTCCTAGAAAGCCTGGTCCTGGTGAGAGTCTCAGTCTCAATTTGTGCAGCCTTTTCCGCCATGGGCTTGCCAAAGAGGTTTTCGCCTCGGCAGGGGACATCGACCAACTTGTCCTGTACCCAGGGCTCAAGGTCGGACGACTGAAGCCAAGCCTGTCGGCGGGCACCGATGCCGGCTGCGGCTACTCGAGCCGAGGCTTCAAAGCCATCATAGGCTGCTCGGGACATGAACTTTGAGCATTCCCGAATACCCGTGGACAAGGCTAGGAACCTCCGCAAGGGCTCCTCGGAGAGACCAGCGGAGAATCCGGCCAGCTCTTTAGCCAGATCCCTGAGATACATGCCCATGTATAGCTGGTAAGTCTGGACACGACAGGCGAGCATAGAGCCCTGGAAGCACTTCTTGCCAAGGCCATCCAGGTTACGGGCCTCCCTTCCAGGAGGCACCGAGGAGTGCATCTTCTGGCTCTTAAGACGATGCATGGCCGATTCCACTACCATGGAATGGTGTGGCAGCTGTGCCTTTTGAAAGCCAGGGCTCTTGCGGACTCGATAGATAGAATCGACCCGCTTGCTCAGGACCGGCGAGGAGGCCGGACTCTCCCACATGCGGAAGAGTAGTCGTTCCAGCATAGGAGGAACCGGCACAGTAAAGTGTTCCCTCGCGGGAGAGTCATACTGGAGGGCGTCGAGCTCTTCGGCTCGAGGCTCCTCCTCGGGATCCGCAGGGAAGGCCAAAGCCTTGGCCATATCCCTAACGAAGTCCGAGAACCGGACATCCTCCGGGGGGACTGCTTCCGAGGCTCGGACTCCGGAGAGTCCGATGGGACACACCGAGTCCGGAAAGAATCAGGTGACTCTTCCTCCTCAGACTCCCAGACCGACTCCGACGAGGACTCGGTGGTGTCGGCCCGGGCAGGGTGCGGCGCCAGCCGCCCCGACGCCGAGGGAGTCGGCGTCGGCGACCTCGGTCCCGAACGGGAGGCCGAGGGCGACCTCGACCGAGGATCGACTCGAGTTCTCATCGACTCGAGGATCGGCTCGGTCTCCGGGGTCGACTTGGACGTCGACGTCCCGGCGGTCGGGGCAGCGACGCCAGCGAAGCCAGCGAGCAGTGCCCGCTGCTGGTCCATGAAGGCAGACAGTCTGCTCTCCAAGGCCGTCAACCTGAGTCCGAGCTAAGGTGACCCAGCAGCCCCCGACTCGGGCCCCGACGGCGTCGGGCCCGACGTCGGCTGTCGCGGAGGCGAGTCCAGAAGGACTACAGGACTTACCCGGGCAGGCATCTCCGACTCCAAGGACCCGGGGCGGCTGTCGGGGCTATGCGACCTGGCCCTCGCGGAGCCAGGAGCGTCCACCGACGCCGCCCTCGCGGGTTTTTCCTTCCGACGATGGTCCCCGGAGGGAGAACCCCGGTCGGAGGAGCTCCGGCGACGGTCCGAGCTGGAGCCTTTCGACACGGAGGCCTCCGACGAGGTCCGGGTACGGCTGGGGTCAGCGAAGATTCTCTCACGCTGATGCCGCCGACTTCTCAACGCCTTCGAGGACAGTTTGCTGCAGGGCCCACAGATCAGTTCCTCATGATCCGGGCCCAGGCAGCGGAGGCAAAAGTCGTGTGTGTCGGTTAGTGACATATTTCGGTCACACCGACCACACCGCTTAAACCCACTGGCAGCCATCGGGGGAAAAAGGGCCCCTGCGAGGTCAAAAGACCGGGCTGCCAGGGAAAACGAAAACGAAAGCTGACTAAGTCAGAAAAACCGAAAAAACGTGAGAGGACTCGAGACCGGCGTCGCGAGTCCGAGCGGGAAAACGATCGGCGTCGAACCGAAAGAAAAAAGTATAAAATAAAGAGGAAAATCAACTTTTTCGCGGGGACAAGACGGGGACGTCTGTAGGGCTCCGCGGAAAAAGAAGACTGGCTAAGATGGCACCTTCGGGCGGGAAGACGACCGCGCATGCGCGCTGCAATTCCCAAAGGCTTTCTTTGAAAGCTGGGGAAAATTGCTCCGCGAGGGCTCCGTCGGCGCCGACGTCACCCATAAGTGAGGACTGACTTCCTGCTTGGTCCTGGAGAATGGAAGAACCAGAGCTCAAGTACCCCAAAGTTGCAGAGTCAGTGACCACAAGGAAACGAAGGGTAGTGGTGGTTGGAGACTCTCTTCTGAGGGGTATTGAGGCGTCCATCTGCCGACCAGACTTGATGTCCAGAGAGGTATGCTGTCTGCCTGGTGCCAAAATCCAAGATGTTACGGAGAGTTTGCCGAGACTCATCAAGCCCACTGACTATTACCCAATGTTGATAATCCATGTTGGAACAAATGATACTACCAGGTATAACTCGGAATGTATCAAAAGTGACTTCATGGCTCTGGGACAGAGGGTGAAGCAGTTAGGTGCACAGGTGGTGTTCTCTTCAATCCTCCCTGTTAAGGGTAAAGGCCAAGGCAGAGAGGCTCGCATCCTGGAGATGAATGCATGGCTGTGTGGATGGTGTCATCAAGAGCGTTTTGGTTTTCTAGACCATGGGATGCTGTTCCAAGTGTTACAGAGCAGAGATGGCATCCATCTGTCCAAGAAAGGTCAACATGACTTCAGTAGTAGACTGGCTAATCTACTGAAGAGGGCTTTAAACTAGATTCGTTGGGGGTGGGTGAAGAAAGCCCCCAGGAAAGTGAAAGCCCCCAGGTAGGTGATACATTAAATAACTTTATGGAAATGGGTAACAGGGGTAACATATGGAAAGCAGTGTGTATAAATGCCCTTAGCATGGGAAATAAGATCCCTGATGTTGAAGCTTTGGTGGGAGTGACTGACTTGGATTTAGTGGCAGTTACAGAAACATGGTTCACAGAAAACCATGATTGGGATGCAACTATACCTGGCTATACTTTATTCAGAAAGGACAGGGTAGGAAGCAGGGGAGGAGGAGTGGCACTATATGTAAAAACTATTAAAGCTTTGGAATTACAGAGCTTAAAAGGGAGAGCGGAGGCATTGTGGGTTAAACTAGAAAGAGAGAAAGAGAAATCTATTTACATTGGTGTGATATACAGACCTCCCTCAGAAGAGGAAGAGGTGGACAGAGAGTTAATGGAAGACATGCGCAGCATTGCTAGGAAAGGGGAAGTGCTACTGATAGGAGATTTCAATATGCCAGATGTTGATTGGCACATTCCTGCTGCAGTATCATCTAGAAGTAAGGAGATACTGGATTCTCTACAGGAAGAACTATTCAAGCAATTGGTAACAGACCCCACACGTGAAGAGGCCATACTGGACTTGGTGCTTACCAATGGTGAAAGTGCTTCTGTTGTTGTAATGGGAGATCATTTTGCATCCAGTGATCACCAGATGGTGTGGTTCAGTATTTGGACTAGGGCTGTTAGAATCCATTCAAAGGTGAGGATCTTAGACTTTAAGACGACTAACTTTGCGAAGATGGGCCAATACCTCAGGGAGTCGTTAGTTGGATGGGAACAGCTGAGGGATGTAGAAAAACAGTGGGAAAAACTGAAAGGGGATATTTTAAGGGCAACCAACCTTTTTGTTAAAATGGTAAATAAAAGGTAAAAGGAAAAGGAGACCGCTATGGTTTTCAAAAGAAGTAGCTGAAAAAGTGAAGAAAAAGAGGGAGGCCTTCATGAAATACAAGAGATCACAGAGAGAGGAAGACAGGCATCTGTATTTGGAAAAACTTAGAGAAGCTAGCTAAGTAGTCAAGAAGGCAACGTTTCAAAAGGAGGAGGAAATAGCCAATGCAATAAAATGGGGGGATAAGACATTTTTCAGATATATTAGTGAGAAGAGGAAGGGCAAGAGTGGTATTGTCAGACTCAAGGGTGCAAGGGAGGAATATGTAGAAGCTGATGATAAAGCGGAATTGCTTAACAAATATTTTTGTTCTGTGTTCACAGATGAAGAACCAGGAGCAGGACCTCAGAAAACACCCACAAATAGGAACAGAAGCAAAGGACATCTTGAACAATTTTCAAAAGACTGTGTTCGTGAGAAACTCTCTCAACTTAAAGTAGACAAAGCGATGGGACCGGATAGGATACACCCGAGAATACTGAGGGAACTTGGGGATGTTCTAGCAGCTCCACTGACTGACCTTTTCAATGCCTCGGAGTCGGGAGTGGTGCCAAAGGACTGGAGAGAGGCTCATGTGGTGCCTTTACACAAAAGCAGAAGGATGTGGTTGAAAACTACAGGCCGGTTAGTTTAACTTCGGTGGTGAGTAAATTATTGGAAACGCTGCTGAAAGAGAAAATAGTGAGGTTTCTGGAGTCCAGCGGATTGCAGGATCCAAGGCAGCATGGATTCACCAGAGGCAGGTCTTGTCAGACAAATCTGATTGATTTCTTTGTCTGGGTGACCAGGGAGTTGGACCGAGGGAGAGCCCTAGATGTGGTGTATTTAGAGTTCAGTAAAGCCTTTGACACTGTTCCTCACAGGCGACTTAAACAAATTGAGCACCCTAGGGATGGACCCTAAAGTTACTGCTTGGGTTAGAAATTGGTTGGGTGGGAGGCGACAAAGAGTACAAGTAAATGGAGCTCACTCTGAGGAGAAGGATTTTATCAGTGGTGTGCCCCAGGGATCTGTCCTTGGTCCGATTCTTTTTAACATCTTTGTTAGTGATATAGCGGAAGGTCTTTCAGGTAAGGTTTGCCTCTTTGCGGAGGATACCAAAATCTGCAATAGAGTAGACACCCAGGAAGGTGTAGATAACATGAGGAGGGATCTAGCTAAGCTTGAAGAATGGTCTAGAATTTGGCAGCTGGGATTTAATGTTAAGGTCATGCATTTGGGCTGCAGAAATCTAAGGGAGCAATATAGTATAGGGGGTGAAGTACTTTTGTCCACTAAAGAAGAGCGGGACCTAGGCGTGGTTGTGTTTGATGATCTTAAAGTAGCTAAACAGGTAGAAAAGGCGACGGCAAAAGCTAGAAGGATGCTTGGGTGCATACGGAGAGGAATGGCTAGCAGAAAAAAGGAAGTGATAATGCCTCTGTATTTGGTGCGACCTCATTTGGAGTATAGTGTGCAATTCTGGAGACCGCACCTTCAAAAGGATGTGAACAGGATGGAGTCGGTGCAGAGGGTGGCTACTAAAATGATTAGTGGTCTTCATTATAAAGCATATGAGGACAGACTGAAGGATCTTAATATGTACACCTTAGAGGAAAGGCGGGATAGAGGTGATATGATTGAGATGTTTAAATACCTCCGTGGCATAAATGTTCAGGGAGAGCGCCTCTTTCAATTGAAAGCAAGTTCTGCTATGAGGGGACATGGGATGAGGGTGAAGGGAGATAGATTCAGGAGTGATATGCGGAAATATTTCTTTACGGAAAGAGTAGTGGATCCGTGGAATAGTCTCCCAGTGGAGGTGGTAGAGATGAGGACAGTAACTGAATTCAAAAAAGCATGGGACCAACACAGAGGATCTCTAAAGGTAAAAAGGGGACGGTTGTAGTTGTTAAGGAAGGACAGACTAGATAGGCCATGTGGTCTTTTTCTGTCGTTATATTTCTCTGTTTCTATGTTAATGTGCCTTTATTAAATTAGGTGAATTGTTTTGTTTGTGACGTTTCTTTAGTTTGAGGAAGATTGTGTGGTGTCATGGGAATGGTAAATTTTACTATGAAATGGTCTGACCATGGGATCTGTTTTGTTTTGGGGGGAATAAAGCTTGGGCTGTTGGTGATATTTTTTGGTAGGAACACCAGGTCTAGGGTGTTCTCTTGAGTGGGTTGGTGTAGTGACTGTTTGTTGAGTGAATTTATGAATAAGGTTGATTGGGTATTGTGGAGGGATGGTAAGTTAAAATATCCAAGGAGCATGTGAGGCTTTTTTAGGGATGTTGTGCATGTAGATTAAAGGATGTATGTTAGGTTATTGTGGTTGGAGGTTGGTGGATGGTGAACTAGGCAGATGGACAGGTGTTTATTTTCTAACATTATCATGTCCATGCCGTCTAAATTGTTAGAGGAGCTGAGAGAGAGATTTAGATCCTGTTTACATATTATAAGAACGCCACCACCTCTTTTACTGTCCCTTGGACAGCTGAATTGTTGATATCATTTTGTTTTTCAATGGTTTAGGATTGTTTTGTTTGTTTATATATATATATATATGAGTCTGCTGCACATATAGTTTTGTTTTGTGTGGTGGGTCTTATGTGTGCATCTGGGTGTGATGTGGGTGGAGTGATATCTGGAGCGTATGATGGGAATGCAGAGGTGTGGTGGTGAGTCCGATTGGAGGGTGAATGCTAGCATGATTGGTTGGCTAGTGTAAGAAGCAGAAGGGTGATTAACAGTGTTTTCATGTTCTTCATGGTGAATGGTGAGTGGTTTACTATGGTGAGTGGAATTATTTGCTATTAATTTGTAGTGTGTGGTGATGTTACTCACAAGGGAGAGTTTGGTGCTGTATTGTGCTGCAGATGACTTTGGGTTTGGAGTGGGAAAAGGGTTGGGGGGGGATCAGGCAAGTGGCTTAATAGTGTACAGTCTGGGATGATGTAATTGCTTTTAGATATTTAGTTTGATTGTTAGGTTGCTGACCAATTGGGTGAATCTATAAGATAATTGCCATAGGTTAAATATCTCAGTGCATTAGGTATGAATGTGATAGATATACAGTTCAATGGGTTATACAGTTAGAGTGTATTAATGTTCAGGTTGGAGGTGTAGGTTGGGAGGATAAACTGTTACAAATTAAGAAAATCGGAATATTACATACATACAAAATATTATTGATTTGTAAGAGTATGATTGCGAATTAGTAAACAGATATACATGCACATGGTTACTCACAGAGATTTTAATAATACCGAGTAGATTGGTCCAGTGCTCAGAGGGAGCGTGGTTCAGATTCGCATGTGTAGGTCAGAGTTTGTAATCTTTTCCAGTTTGTAGTCTGTGTTCATCTGGAGTCGCTGGTAAGGAGCGGTGAAGGACCAGTGTCTGGATGAACGTCATGCCACAGTTCCACGCCTAAGGGCTACACCAAAGGGCCCTATGGCGAGGCCCACAGGTGCTGGCACGCTAAGATTTAAAGTGTGGAGTCCAGGATGATGTAATTGCTTTTAGATATTTTTTGGGGCCTGGAAAGCCCAAAAAGCTCTTTCAGCTTCACAGCACTGTGGGCAGCTGTTCCCATCCAAAAGTTCCCAGCCCTATAAGTACAGGGCTCTTTATAGTTTCCTCCAACACACAAGACAGAACACACTGTCAACCAATACCACCACCATTACATCACCTAGAATGCATAAGAAAATTTGAAGCAGGCACTACAATTTTTCTGAGTTCATGTCTTGCTATACCAATAAGAAAAAAGGTACATATGTTTTGTTCTTTCATTTCTCATCCCATTAAAGCAAGCATGCATGTGGTTTGTTGGGGACCTAAAAATTAAGTGCACACAAATTGCTTGTATGCAAATATATCAGAGTAAGAGACTTGGAGGAGCCGAGGTAGAGAGATATATATAGAGAAGATCATTAGGAACAAAGTAGAGAAGTCTTGCCTCCAGTCTGGCAGCCTCTCTGATGCCATGGAGGAGAATGGTCTCCTAAAGGACAGTATCACCCTGGTATGGTAGGAAGTGATCCTATAGTTAGGACCTATCCTCCAGGTGATGTAAT
This sequence comes from Ichthyophis bannanicus, assembly GCA_033557465.1. Classification (NCBI taxonomy): domain Eukaryota; kingdom Metazoa; phylum Chordata; class Amphibia; order Gymnophiona; family Ichthyophiidae; genus Ichthyophis; species Ichthyophis bannanicus. Next base: position 1,138,069,502 of record CM066033.1, on the reverse strand, counting down.
ATCCTCCTGCACAGAGGATGTGTTCTCAGGGGCATATGCCCAAATTTAGGACAGCTGTTGTAGTCAGTAATTCAATTAGGCATGTAGACTGCTGGGTGGCTGGTAGATGTAAGGATTGCCTAGTAATTTAATTACCTGGCGCAAAGATGGCAGACCTCATGTGTCACCTAGATAAGATTTTAGACAGTGAAGGGGAAGAATCTGCTGTCTTGGTACATGTGGGTACCAATGACAAAGCGCGAGGGGGAGGTTATGAAAGCCAAAAAGTGAAATTAGACCTTACCTGCTAATTGTTTCTCCTCGAATCCCTCCAGTCCAGTCCTTGTGGGTTATCTCCGTTCACCAACAGCTAGGAACTGAGCATGTCAGATTTCTGATGTCACATTAGAAGAGCTCCTTCCTTAGACACCAGAAACCAGTATCCTGTTGACAAAGCAGACCCCTAGAGAGCATAGCTAGTCATATATGTGAACCAAAACCTCCAGCATACACCAGAAAGGACCAATAAACCGTGTCAAAAAAATACTCTATGAAACTATGCACACTATGAAAGGAAAGAAACAAGAAGCTAGGTTCATACTTGCCCCTCCACCGATCCCTTGCATTAGGACCCCGTGGAGAAAAAATGATGAAATTCTGCATAGAGGCCTCCAGTGCGAAGAGCCAGACATGTCCAATCCACTCAACCCTAAAAATGCAGAGGAGACACTGCCGAACAAAGGTGGGTCCTGGACTGAACAGAACGGACTCAAGGAAAGACAATTAGCAGGTAAGGTCTAATTTTGCCTTCCTAATCGTTCCTCCAGTCCAGTCCTTGTGGAATGTACCAGAGCAGTAACTAAGAATGGGAGGGACCCCATGAGTCTGGCTTGGAGCACTGCTGCCCCAAAACATGCACCAGGAGATCTCTGAATTTCTAGATGGTAATGTGGCATAAAAGTGTGCAGAGACAACCCATGTGGCCACCCTGATGGAACCAGCCTATGCTCCAGTAGGTCACCTGTGACCTCGTGGAGTGGGCTTAAAAACCATCCAGTACCGTTTTACTTATGAGAATATAGGCAGAGACGATAGCTTCCATCACCCAGTGCACCACTGAGGCCTTAGAAGCCGCTTCCCCTTTGCAGAGACTGCCAAAAACCAGACAAATAAACAGTAAGATCCACAGATAAATTCCATCTACTTAAAACAATGGCGCAGGACCCTGCGCACATCCAGTCAGTGAATCTGACAACCCTTCTCAGTGTCCGTAACAAGATCACCGTTTGATTTAGCTGAAAACTCAATACCTCTTAGGCAGAAAGGATGGTATGGGCCGCTGAACCACCACCTCCTCGGAAAGGAGCAAAAAGGAGGCTCTGCAAAATAGGGCTTGCTACTTGGAGCAGCAATGAGCTTAGCAAATAGCAACCAAGAACATAGTTTTCAGTGACATCCTTCAATAGGGCCCGAGACACAGATTTGAATGGCATGCTGGTTAAGACCGCCAGAGCCACATTGAGATTCCACTGCAGCACCGTGGTATGCAAGAGCAGATGGCCTTGTTTCACTGCCTGGAAAAAACAGACCACATCCGGATAAGCCACCAAGGAGCACCCCTGTACCTGTCCCTAAAAAGAGAGGGGCACTATCTGGACCCACAAGGAGTGTAAAGCCAACTCCTTGTCTAGTCCCACCTGCAAGACGACCAGGATGTCTGGAAGCGAAGCAACGAAAGGCCGGAGCCCCCTGTCCTCGCACCAACTCTCAAAACACACGCCAGACTGTGATATAGGCCAATAAGATAGAGCACTTGCGAGGCTTAAGCAAGGTGGCTGTCACCACCGCTGAATATCCTTTGTCTCTCAGCCATGCCCTTTCAAGAGCCAGGCCGTAAGCAAAAACTGATCCACCTGTGGTAGGAGAACTGACCCCCTGAGAGAGCAGGTTTATCCTGTTGGGGAGCTGCCAAGGGTGTGCCACTACCCACTGGAGCAGAATGGTATACCACGTTTGATAAGGCCAATCCGGATCAATCTATGTATTGCAGCAGATGTCCTTTTAGAAGACACAGAGGAAAAGCATACTGAAGATCATGTGTCGGCCACAGCTGAGCCAGAGCGTTGAATCCTTCGGACATGGATTCCCTGCACCTGCTGAAGAACTTGAGCTGCCTTGGCGTTATCTGCTGAAACCATGAGATCCAGACTGGCCTGCCTCTGCAGACCATTAGGCCATGAAACACAGCCACATCAAACTCCCATTCTCCCGGGTCTAACCAGTGCACCAGTGCTGACTGAAGTAGCCAGCTTTAACATTTTCCTTTCCTGCCATGTGAACAGTGGAGAGAGATCTCAGATGCTCCTCTGCCCTGAGGTACACCAGCGTTGTCATGTCATGTCATCAAGAGTCCCACACAGCCCTCCTGGAAATCATGGGAAGGAAGTACTGTAGTGCCCAGAAGACCAATTTCTTTTCCAGCTGATTGGAGGAGAGGACCTGGTCCATCAAAGACCACAGCCCTTGCGTTACCTTTGACTCGTAATGTGCACCCCACACTGTGAGGCTGGCATCAATCATCACTGACACTCAGTGGCATGTCTGCTGTCAAATGGTCCAGCTGCAGCCACCAAGAGAGCCGCGCTATTGTGGTCAGCAGGCAAATCAACCATCACATCATCAGGTGGTGTTGCAGCAACTACATAAAGAGTAGGAGGGCCTCAGGGGAGCCAGTGCCCATGGAACTAGGTCCAAGGCTTCTGCCATGGAACCCCGAAGTTATAGATAATCCCATGCAGAGGGTACCTTCATAACCAAGAAGCTCCGCACCTGAGACTGGAGGTTTTGGGACTTCTCTAGCGGAAGATATATGCGTCCCAGCTTGGGATTGAAGCATGCTTCCCAGTACCCAAAGTCCTGGACCGGCATGAGCCGACTGTTGGTTAGGTTCACTACGCAACTCAGAAAGGCAACCACTTCCTGAGTGGCATCCACATTCATGGCCTGCGACTGCGCTCTGATCAGCCAATCGTCCAGGTAGGGGCCGAACTAAAATGCCTGTCGTATAGCCACCGCTGCGATCCCTATGATCTTAATAAATAAAGGTGTGTGGGGCAGTGGCAAGACCAGAGGACAATGCCTGGAACCGAAAATGACCCTGAAGCACCACAAATATCAGGAACAGATGACGGTCTAGTAGGATTGAGAAGGTGCAAGTACGCCTCCACAAGGTCCAGGGTCAAAATAACAGAAGGTAATGTCTTCATGCAAAAGTGAGGGACTTGCAGGGTGCGGTTTACGTGTTTCAAATCCAGGAGAATACACACTCCATTGCCTATATGCAGTCGGTGAGGAGCCATAAGCAGCATCACTTAACCACAGCAGCCTGCTCAACTGAGGCTAGCCCTCCTAAAATTCACTTTATATGAAGCCACAAATAGGGCAGAATAATCTACCTCAGTCCACCTCGGGCGGGGCCGGGGCAGGCCAGGCCAGGCCTGGCCTCCCCCCCTCCCCCCCATAGCAAGCTGAAGCCTTGAGTAGCAGCCTTGAGTAGCAGCCACAGAATAGCTCCTTAAGTCACAGACCCCAGAGCTAATGGTAAGACAGGACAGAGCCAAAAAACACAGCTTTCACAAAATTCAAAAGCTTGCAAACAGAGGAACACAGAAATGAATACAGGATCAAACTCAAATAGATAAAGAGAAATAAGGAAAGCAAAATCAAAGGCACAGGAAAAGATGGCTAAAGATGTGAAGTGTGGCGACAAAACTTTCTTCAGGTATATTCGTGAGAGGAGGAAAATCTGAGATGGAATTGCAGGACTCAGACGTGCTGGAAACGGACTCGTGGAAGGTAACATTGAAAAAGCGAAATTGCTAAACAAATACTTCTGCTCTGCTTTTAATAAAGAAAATCCTGGAGAAGGACCACCCATGACTCCCAAATATAAAAATGGGAATGAAGTAGATACCACACCATTCACAGAAGATGTGTTGTTAGAACAACTTCCAAAACTGAAAGTGGACAAGGCCATGGGACCGGATAGGATACATCCCAGGATACTGAAAGAGCTCAGAGAGGTTCTTGCAGGGCCATTAAAGGATGTTTTCAACAGATCCTTGGAAACAGGAGTAGTTCCTCAGGACTGCAAAATGGCTGATGTGGAACCTCTTCACAGAAGTAGTGACAGGGAAGAAATGACAAACTACAGGCCCATGAGCCTTACCTTGGTGGCGGGAAAAGTAATGGAGGCGCTCCTGAAAGAGTGAATAGTGGAATTCCTCAAAACCAACAGGTTGCAACATGGTTTTACCGAAGGACGATCTTGCCAAACAAATCTGATTGAGTTCTTTGACTGGGTGACCAGAGAACTAGATCAGGGGCATGCGATGAATGTCATCTACCTGGATTTCAGCAAAGCCTTTGATACTGTTCCTCATAGGAGGCTTATCAATAAACTCAGTAGTTTGGAGATGGGTCTCAAGGTGGTAAACTGGATCAGAAATTGGCTGACTGACAAACGACAGAAGGTGATGGAAGGCGATGGTAAATGGAGCTCACTCGGATGAAAGGTAGGTGATTAGTGGGGTGCCCCAGGGTTCGGTCCTGGGCCCGGCACTGTTCAATGTATTTGTGAGTGATACTGCTGAAGGACTGAATGAAAAAGTCTGTCTTTGTTGCAAATTTTTGTGTGATCTGCAGAGTGGACTCCCCCGAGGGAGTGGTTAACATGAGGAAAGATCTACAAAACAGGAGAAAGACCTTGGTGTGATTATTTCTGAAGATCTCAAGGTGGCAAAACAGTGTGACAAGGCGGTAGCAAAAGTCAACAGGATGTTGGGCTGCATACAAAGAGGAATTACCAGCAGAAAGGAAGAGGTACTTATGCCACTGTACAAGTCACTGGCGAGGCCTCACTTGGAATATCGTGTTCAGTTTTGGAGACCATATCTTGCAATGGATGTAAAAAGACTGGAAACTGTTCAGAGGAAGGCGACCAAAATGATTTGGAGCCTGCGCCAGAAGCCTTATGAGAAGAGACTTGAAGACCTAAATATGTACACTTTGGAGGAGAGGAGGGATAGGGGAGATATGATTCAGATCTTTAAATACTTAAAGAGAAATAATGAACAAACAAATCTCTTCCAAATACGAGGAAGCTGTAAAACTAGAGGGCATAACGAAGCTGCAAGGTGGTAAATTGAAAGGCAATGTCAGGAAATACTTTTTCACTGAAAGGGTGGTGGATGTTTGGTATGCCCTCCCGATGGAAGTGGTGGGGGCAAACACAGTGACGGAATTCAAAATGGAATGGGACAGACACAGTGGACCCCTTAACAGCAACAGGATAAAATAAAAATAAACTAAACCATCTAATTTCTCAACAAATAAGGGTGTCCTACATGGAGCGGTGGGTTCACCCCTAAACAAAGACATGGGGAGGGGGTGGCCTGCACGGAGCAGCAGGTTCACCTACTCTTGTCATCTTACTGGGCAGACTAGATGGACCATACTGGTCTTTATCTGCCGTCATTTACTATGTTACTATGATGCTCCAAACCACAAAATCCAAGATTGAAAATATACTAGCTCATTGACAGGATTCCCTCTCTGTGGGAAACCAGTTAGTATAAAAGATAGAATAGAGGGAGGAGTGGCCTAGTGGTTGGGGCATGTTACCTCAGCCCGGAAGGTCGGGGGTTCAAATCTCACTAGAGGACAGCAACCTTGGGCCGGAAGAACTGGGGTGTCTAGTCCCACAGGTGCTCCTTGTGGTCTTGAGCAAGCTACTTAACCCATTGCCCATGTTCCCTGTAAGTATTAGTGTATGTGTCTAATATCCCCTAGTGTTAAATGTATCCCCCAATAGTGTTGTGACCACTTTGATTGAAGGGATAAGGTGGCATACAAAACTGTCTAAATAAATAAAGGCGGACATGCTGAGCTAAGAGCCCTTAGATGAACTTAGAGTAGCTAAGACCAGGGCAATTCAGATCAAACCAGAACCAATTAGATTAGCTGAGATCACTCCAAGTACAAACACGCAGAAAATCTCAACTCAGGTAAATCCAGGGCAAACCAGACTAAACCGGTGCACTCAGGTCACCTCAGTCTAACACCCACTAAACCAGAGCCACATAGCAGAACCCTGTTTAGACTATTTCAGAGCAAGTCAAACAAAACTGCAGCATTCAGAAAAACCTTAGGTTAAAAGAAATTAACCAGAGACCTTCAGAAGAATGTAGTCCAGAGCACTGCCTATTAACAAGAATAAATCCAAAGCACTGAGAATAACTTAATGTAGATAATTTAAATTAATCTGGTTTACATGAATTCAGAAAAACTGGATAAAAAAAACACATACTCTTAGCGTGACACAGATTACATTAACTCCAGGTAAACAAAAGACCCTGGGAGTAACCATGTTTAGATGATCCCAATGAAAAAAAAAAACCAGAGGCACTTAGAAGAAATTAGATTAAACTGGTTTAAAGGAATACAATTAATCCAGAGACCTCAAGGGGATCCTTCACTCCTGATAACACCCCACAACAAAAGAACGGTATTAACAAACACTGGGAGACTATGAGGCCCTGAAAAAAATACAGACACAAAATCTTCAGCCAGCAATTACCAAAATATCACCTGCACCCAAATCCCCCAAACGTCCCAATAGGAAGCACACAAAATATGGCTGCATTTGCACCAAAAAGAGAGAGCAAGAGAAAAAACAACAACCGCCTATGATGATGTGAAACTGGCTTGAAAGAGATTCATGTTCTCGGGGACAGGATCGCCACACTTCTCCTGCCAGTCGAAAAGAGGAAGCCAAACAGAGCATAAACAAAAACTAAACCACCAATGAAGTCACGGCCAGAGAATCATGCAGTTTGCTAAGGAACCCAAAACACCAAGCTTTGGGAGCCAAGAGTACCGTTCGAATAGATAAGAATTTCTATACTGTGTATATAGGTTCTTTTCAAGTTACAAATATGTACAAAGTTACCCAAAGTTATAATCCCAGTTGTATTATCCTGTTATATGTAAACTCAACAGTCTGTTGATTGCAATGAGTATTCCTGTTATAATGTAAACCGCGCTGATGAAAAAGAGTGCGGTATAAAAGAACTATAAATAAATAAATAAGGGAGTAAAGCAACTCTGAGAAGCTCTAGTGCAAATTACTCACACCGTGGCAGCGCCACAGCTACGCAAGAAAATTCAAAGTCAACTTTGTGATGTCCGACAGCCTTCACCCCCAAACGGAGCGGCAGCCGTTGAGACTCTCCTTGTTGGCCTGCTCCCCTCACCAGAGCCTGCGACCTACTGTCCTAGACTTACCGGTTTCCTATTCACTTAGGAAACATCCCCCAGGAAAACCACGGCTTCCTTAAGCAGGCCCTGTCTCCTGCATTCTTCCACAGTAAAACTACACAAGTGACCCAGCAAAAGGAAGGTATGCCTTAGAGGGGTTTCACCTGCTTGCTGCCATAAGTCCCTCCTTCACTGTATTTTTTTTTTAATGTAGGCAATCACTCCAACCACAAGTTCATCCAGTGGCGCCCAGTCTTGTGGAAGCTCCTGCCCTAGCTGCTAGGAACTGAGATATTGGTTTCTGGTGCTTAAGGAGGGAGCTCTTCTACTGTGACATCAGAAATCTGACATGCTCAGTTTCTAGCTGCTGGTGGACAGAGATAACCCACAAGTACAGTGGAGTGGGGGATTAGCCTAATGGTTAGAGCACCAGCTTGGGAACCAAGATTCCCACTGGCACTCTTTGTGGCCTTGGGCAAGTCACTTAACTCTCCATTGCCTCAAAAAAATCCAAGTTATCAATGTCCCTGTTTAATGTACATTAACAAGTTTAAGTTACAATGTAAACCGCTTCGAATGAAATGATAAAGCGGTATAAAAAGCCTGTTAAATAAATAAAATAAGTAGTTGGCTGGATCGATACAATAACAGCAGCTACGGGTACCAGTCTGTCAACAATGAGCCGCCTGACTGAAGATCAAACACAATTTAGAATAGCTATCCAGAGGGTCGCCATGAGTCGACTCCGACTCGACGGCACTTAACAACAGTGGACTGGAGTGCCGATTAGGAATTTAGATTTTCAGGTACAACGTCGAAATCCAGGAATTCCAGGAGAGCATTCTCAGAAATACTTCCTGTTCCATGTGCAGGACCCAAAAGTCAGGCAGAGCATTCTCAGAAATACTTCCTGTTCCATGTGCAGGACCCAAGAGTCAGGCAGAGCTTCAGAGTCTCAATGCTTGGATGAGACAATGATGCAGGGAAGAGGGCTCTAGATTTGTTAGGACCTGAGCAACATTCTGGGGAAGGAGGGGGCCTTTTCCATAAAAGGATGGAACTACTGGTATCAACAGTTAAAAAGAAAATACAGTAGCTTTTAAACTAAATATGAAAATCCAGAACAGTTGCCCATGGGTACATGGTTCAGTATGGTGGATCTTTGAAGGATACTAACAATGGGGGGGGGGGGGGAGTTAGAACATCCTGAAAGAGGTTGCAATAAAAGGTAAATGTAATATAGGTGCCTTTAAGTAAAAAGAAAACGAGTTGAAAGATTCAAAATTATCCCTGTCAACAGATAAGTCATTTGTTAATATGAACAAAAACATACTTTGAAACGTCTATGTGCAAATGTTGGAAGTTTAAAAAATAAAATGAGAAAGTTAGAATATATAACACTGAATGAATGAAGAGGGAAATATAATTGGTATCTCAGAGACCTAGTGTAAGGAGGATAACAAATGGGACACTGCGATACCAAGGTATATTATGACATAATGACAGGATAGAACAAAGTGATGGAGGAATGGTGGTTATTATTGTGATTTATTGTTTATTATTTCTTGATATACCAACTTTCTTTCAATAATCAAGGCGGTTTACAAAATTAAAACAAAATTTTGGAAGCAAAGATTAGAAAGGAACTCCTATACCAATAGACTAGGAAAGGAAGAAACTAGCAAGAAAAAAAAGCTACGGAGGACAGAGAAGAGTGAACATAAAACAGAAAGCAGCTAGCCCCCCATCCCCTGAAAGCATATTATGGGGGTCCAAACACCTCCCCAAATACATGAGTTTTGAGGGAAGTATGGAACTGTTGGTATGAGAGCTTTAAACGAAGATGTGGTGGAAAGCAGCTCCATAATGAAGGAGCCTTGATAAAGAAAGCTGCCTGCCGGGTGGATTCATAGTGTATGCAGGTGAAGAAATATGAAGAGCGATTAGCATGAACTGAACACACAGCTCTTGCAGGGGCATGCAATGTATTGAGAGAAGATAAGATATTCTGGGATGCTGCTGTGCAGAGCCTTATGGGTTAGTGTTAATATTTTTATCGTAATCCTAAATGCAACAGGAAGCCAATGATGCAGCATGAGAAGTGGAGTTAAGTGATCATATTTCCAAGCCAACAAAGGCATTCTCGAAAGCTCTAAGACCAGGATAGATAGACATATAGCATCAACTAACTGTAATGTTTTCTATTAAAGGAAAAAATTACATACCTGATCATTCCCTTTCCTTGAATCCTGCTAGAACAGACAAGAGGTGGAGACAGACTTGGGCAACTTTAAGTGACAGCATTACTAGTATATCCACTGGTGCAGCATTGAGAGAAGGTAGTATGGGGATACCTTCTCAAGCAGTAAGCAAAACTGAAAAATACTCAGATAAACCATGGAAGTTACCAATAAATCAAAACCTAACAGTTAACCATTTGGCTCTTACCATAATCAACTTTGTGCCAAAAAATTGATACAGACAGCTCTATCAACAGACAGCAGGGATCCCATATCCATAGGTATAGTCTTCCAGGGTGGGTCTTGGACTGCTCTAGCAATAATCAAGGAAAGGAAAACAGGTATATAAAAGTTTCTCCTTTACCATCCCACTAGACCAGTCCAGACAAATGGGGTGTACCTAAGCAATCAGAATCCAGGGTGGGAGAATTCAGCCATGATTCCCTCCGGAACACACTTTCTGGACAGGTGGTTAGCTGAACTAACAGCCTCTTTAATCCAGTGGGCAACTGAGGACTTGGTTGCTGCCTGTCCTTTCCCATGAACACTGAAGAGGGCATATAGATGGTCTGACCGATCAAAGGAACTAGTTATCTCCTGGTACCTCATCGTCACCCTCCTCACGTTCACAGATGCAGCAAGGGGCCGCTTGAAGGTGCTCCTCTGAGGAAGGGGGTAGGAAAACCTCCTGGTTAAAGTGAAAGGGAAGCAGCACCTTTAAAAGAAAGGAAGGCATGGTTCGCAGAGAGACATACATTAAAAAAGTCTCCCTGCAGGACAAGGCCTGCAGCTCTGACACTCACCCGGCTGACTCAATGGCCACCAAGAAAACCACCTTGAGAGTCAAATCATTGAGAGACCTTCCAAAAGGGTCCTTTCAGAGCCATCAAGACCAGAGAAAGACTCCACTGGAGGACAGTGGGATGCACAAGTAGATGGACCTGTTTCAGTTCCCTGAGGATGCGGGACGTCAGGGTGAGTCACCAAGAACATTTTCTGAATACACCTCCAGTAGCAGGGAAGGCCACAACCTGAACTTTGCTAACATATATGAAGCCTTGGCACTGAACTCAATGTGTCACCGCTGTGGCATAGTCCAAGAATACAGGGACTGCTCTTCATGCTAGTAAGGCTTGAAACTTCACCAGTGCCAATCTTACACAGTGCATGCTGCTGTAATCCCTACCGACACTCAGACGGTCAGTGCCAAGGCTTCATATATGTCAGCAAAGTTCAGGTTGTGGCCCTACCCTGCTACTGGAGGTGTATTCAGGTGTTCTTGGTGACTCACCCTGTTCTAGCAGGATTCAACTAGCCTCCAGTCAACTGACCAGCCAGGAGGAGGCCTCCTGAGAGAACCAAACCCTTTATTTAAATATCTAGGCTTATCGTATATACTGCTTTTCTACCAGTTAAAGTGGTGTACATTCAGGTACTGTATATATATTTTTCCCTTGTCCCCAAAGGCTTATAATCTGTGTTTTTGTACTTGAGGCAACAGAGGGTTAAGTGGCTTGGCCAAGGTCACAGGGAGCACATGTGGGACTAGACACCCCAGTCCACCTAGCCCAAGTTGCTGTCCTCTAGCGGGATTTGAACCCAAGGTAACTTGCCCCAAACCCTCCAAACCCTTTGAGCCACCTTGCTTAGAGAGAGGGAGCTCCCCAACTTTTCAGGTTTGTATTAGTGATGAGAACCACCCAATCCCAGGTTTCTAGTTGCCAATCAGAGGAACTAAAACAAATCTCAATAAATTGGGAAGATATAATATAGCTAATTGATAAACTAAAGAGCAGCAAATCACCAGGACCAGATGACATGCATCCCAGGGTGCTGGTGCTGAAAGAACTAAAATATGAGATTGCAGAACTATTAGTAATCTGATCTATCATTAAAATCATCTGTAGTACCCGAAGATTGGAGAGTGGCCAATGTAATGCCAATTTTTAACAAGGGTTCCAGGGGTGATCCAGGAAACTACAGACCAGACCAGTGAGCCTAACATTAGTACAGGGCAAAATAGTAGAAACCATTCTATAAAACAAAATTACTGAACATGTAGAAAGTCATGGCTTAATGGCATAAGGCCAACATGGATTTAGCTAAGGAAAGTCTTCTCTCAACGACCTCATTTATTTTTAAAGATGTGAATAAACTTGTAGATAAAAGGTGAGCTGGTTGATATAGTGTATTTTGATTTTCAGAAAGCCTTTGACAAAGTTCTTCATGAGAGACTCATGGAGAAATTAAAAAGCCATGAGATGAAGGCAATATACTACTGTGGATTAAGAACTGGTTGAAAGAGAGAAAACAGTGTAGGGCCGAATAGTCATTTTTCTCAATGGAGAAAGGTGAATAGTGGAGTACCCCATGGATTTATGCTGGGTCCGCTACTTTTTAAGATATTTATAAATGACCTGGAAATATAACAAGTGAGGTGATCAAATTTGCTTTAATCAGCAGACAGCCAGCCTAAAGAAGCTCAATGATAGCCAATGGGCAAAAAATAAAAGGGAAAAAAGTAGAAAAAAAATGTCTTGCATGCAGATAGACAGCAGCCCTGGGCTTAATTTACCGGCCTACCTCAGGAGTCCGTGGGGTCCTCCTGCTCCTCTTCAACCCACCAAGCACTGGTAAACCATGGGAAATAGTGGTGGAGCCGGGGAAGCCCCTCAGCTCAAAGAGTCCAGAGCATCCTCGCTCTCTAAGCAGGGCTGGTCGTTCACTAAGCGAGCTGGGCTGCCGATCCGGATGGGCAGCAGCAGCAGCAGCGGCACACATAGCTGGCCACGACACTCCCCACACTGTTGTCGATTTTGTTTGGGAGACGGGCAGCAGCATTTCCAAAAGTGGCAGCTTTTTGCCGCCACTTTCTTGCCTGCAGCAGGCCATGTCCTTCAGCACACATGGCCTGCTGTTTCCTATCTCCTTCCAACACAACTTACTGTCGGAGGAAGGTCAGAAGCAAGTTGCATCGGACGGGGATCAGAAGCAGCAGGCAATGTGTGCTGAAGGACATCACCTGCCACAGGCAAGAAAGCAGTGGCAAAAAGCCGCTGCTTTATTTAAATACTGCCACTGCCTGCCTCCCCCTCCTGAGGCTGAATTGGCAGCAGCTGGGGGGGTGGCAGCGAGACTGGGGTTTCTGCCTAGGGAGGCAGAAACCCTTGGGATGGCCCTGGTTCTAAGCACTGTGGGCCCTTCAAGACTCAGTCTCCATTGCACTGTAGTGCGGGCCAGGAGAGTCAGACCTATCTGCACTGATGCACCAATCCATACACCTTGCCACCTATAGAGACATTCAATTACTGGCTCCTCTCAGTGCTGCACAAGTGGCAAGTCTTGCCAGCAAGTGGAGGCAGGGAACATAACCCACTCGTCTGGACTGGTCTAGCAGGGTGATAAGAAAGAGTAGTTGCTTACCTATAACAGGGGTTCTCCATATATAGCAGGGGTATGTAACCACACACTGGGTGCTGTCCATTGACAGCATCTGTGCCTGGCTCTCCCCGAGCTCAGAGAAATCCCTTAGACTTCTCAGCATGCACGCTGCTTCCCGACCTGCCATCCTAGTTCCGTCTCCTCAATTTACAAAGCAGGCGAGCGCAGTGTTTGAGCACTCAGAGTGGGTAAAAAGAACAGAAACAGGTAATGACTGTGAGAAGAAGTGAGGCAGCTGGATTCCATCAGATACTGTAGGCTTCATGAAGTGACGAGCAGGATGCAAGATGACCAGTGATATATCTTGTAGACATTGGAAGAAGATATTAGTCGTTTGTGAGGGGAAGGCAGTTGGGCAAGTGTGGCTGCATACCCCTGCTGTAAACTGAGAACACCCGTTAACAACTACGCTTTCTCCATCTACAAGCAGGGGGATGCAAGCACACACTAGGCGAGTTCAGAGCTGAGGGCTGCTGAAAAGTCCATTAATATGTGCAGCTCGAGGAGACAGACTTTAAGCAAAGAAATTCTTTTTAACATCTTTGTTAGTGATATAGCGGAAGGGCTGTGGCGTGAGGTTTGCCTCTTTGAGGAGGATACCAAAATCTGCAAGAGTAGACACCCAGGAAGGTATAGATAACATGAGGAGGGATCTAGCTAAGCTTGAAGAATGGTCTAGAATTTGGCAGCTGAGATTTAACGTTAAAAAATGCAAGGTCATGCATTTGGGCTGCATCAATCCAAGGGAGCGATATAGTATAGGGGGTGAAGTACTTTTGTCCACTAAAGAAGAGCAGTACCTAGGCATGGTTATGTCTGATGATCTTAAACTAGCTAAACAGGTAGAAAAGGCGATGGCAAAAGCTAGAAGGATGCTTGGGTGCATAGGGAGAGGAATAGTCAGCAGAAGAAAGGAGGCAAAAGTGTCTCTGTATAAGTCTTTGATGCAACCTCATTTGGAGTACTGTGTACAATTCTGGAGACCACACCTTCAAAAGGATATAAACAGGCTGGAGTCCGTACAGAGGGTGGCTACTAAAATGGTTAGTGGTCTTCATTATAAAGCATATGAGGACAGACTTAAAGATCTTAATATGTACAGCTTAGAAGAACGGCGGGATAGAGGTGATATGATTGAGATGTTTAAATACCTCCGTGGCATAAATGCACAGGGGGAGAGTCTCTTTCGATTGAAAGCAAGCTCTGCTACGAGGGGACATGGGATGAGGATGAACGGGGATAGATTCAGGAGTGATATGTGGAAATATTTCTTTACGGAAAGAGTGGTGGATCTGTGGAATAGTCTTCCAATGGAGGTGGTAGAGATGAGGACAGTAACTGAATTCAAAGCAGCATGGGACAAACACAGAGGATCTCTAAAGGAAAAAAGGGGAATGTTGTAGTGGTTGATAAGGAAAGAGACTAGATAGGCCATGTGGTCTTTTTCTGTCGTTATGTTTCTATGTTTCTATTTAGTAGGACAGCATGGCCAAAGGCCAGGTCTAGAGCTGAAGATGGATCTAAGCTGTAATGTTTGTGAAAATATGTACAGATGTCCATGTAGCAGCCCTGTAGATCTCTTGAGGAGGCCAAACCAGCAACAGTAGCTGCTGTAGCACAAAGACGGTGGGGTCCCACTCGTCTGGGTGGAGATTGACCTGCTTGAAGCTAACAAAAAGAAATAGTCCACGATCCAAGAGGAGATGGTCCATTTAGATGCAGGTCTCACTGAATTGTTAGGGTTAAAGGTGACAAAAAGCTGGGAAGACTGGCAAAGCTGTTTGGTGACTTGCAGGTAGTACAATAAAGTTAGTTTGCAATCTAATGAATTAGTGCTTGTTCAGGTGAATCCGGCTGTGCTGCTGCAAAAAGGCAGAAAGCACTACAGATTGAGGTGAAAGCATAGTTACTCACCTGTAACAGGTGATCTCTGGGAACAGCAAGAATTTAGTCTTCACATATGGGTATCGTCGGTACCGACGGAGCCTGTGCAGGAACGCTCCCCAGCGTCCAATTAGAAAGCTTTTGGGAGCATCCCACAGCACCTGCGTGCTGCCTTCCCGCCTTTCCCAACTGCCTCTCTCCAGTTGAGTTTAAAGCTGAGACAAAGAGAGAGAGAGGGAAAGAGAAAGATAGAGAGATACAACTCCTAGGGGAGGTGGGTGGGTTGTGAAGACTAAATTCCTGCTGTTCCCAGAGATCACCTGTTACAGGTGAGTAACTATGCTATCTCCAGGAACAAGCAAGAATGTACTCTTCACATATGGGGACTCCCTAGCTTTAGATGCCAGGGAGAGACCCCAGAAGTTGTGTGTCCCTGTGAAAGGGCTCCACTTCCCCCCATGGATCTCTGGCATCCAAACTGGGATGGTGGGTAGGAGTTGATTAGGTATGGAACAGGTGTTGGAGAACAGCCTGACCAAACAAGGCATCCTGGCGGGAGTCCTTATCCAAGCAGTAATGGGCTGTGAAGGTATGAACCGAGGCCCAAGTGGCTGCTCGACAGATGTCGTCGATAGACAAAGACTGCAGATGAGCCAATGAAGCTGCCATGGCTTTCACACTGTGAACTGTGACATGCCTTTCCAGAGGAAGATTTGTATTCTGATAGGCAAAGGAAATACACTGAGCAATCCAGTTGGACAGTGTTCTCTTGGAGACGAAGTCCCAAATGAGAAGGATCAAAAGCAACAGTTGAGAGGACTTTCTATGTTGCTGTGTTCTTTGCAAGTAAAAATCTAAAGCTCTTTTACAGTCCAAATTATGAAGATTCCTTTCTGCATTAGATGCATGAGGCCTTGGAAAAAACACAGGCAGGTAGACCGCTTGGTTTAAATGAAAAGGCGAAACCACCTTTGGCATAAAGTGTGGATGCGTCCTAAGGACTACCTTGTCATGATGGAACCTTGTATAAGGTGGATCAGCTACTAATGCTTGCAACTCACTGATGCGGCGTGCTGATGTGATTGCAATGAGAAAGATAACCTTCCAAGAAAGGAATTTCAATGAGGTAGTAGCTAAGGGTTTGAAAGATGGCTTCATAAGCTGACCAAGAACCCGGTTTAAGTCCCATGCCTCCAGTGGTGGCCTAATGGGAGGCTTAGTTAGAAGAAGGCCTCTCATAAATCTTGCTATAAGAGGATGGGAGGAAATAGGTTGTCCATTTAGAGGCTTGAAAGAAGCAGCAATAACACTCAAATGGACTCTTACTGAGTTAGTTTTAAGTCCTGCATTGGATAAATGAAGGAGATACTCCAGTAATGATTCCAGAGGTATCGCAAGGGGGTTAAGACCCTTCTGCGAACACCATATGGTAAACCTTTCCGCTTGAAAACATAAGAGCGTCTTGTGGAAGGCTTCCTGGAAGCATAAAGGATATCCTTTACTTGCTGAGGGAGGTTAAGATCATGGAGATCTAGGCCTTCAGCAACCAAGACCCGAGATGCAGAGACTGGGGATTGGGATGCCATAACATTCCGTCCTCCTGAGACAGGAGATCTGGAGCAGAGCCTAACTCCAGAGAGGGAGCTTGAGAGAGATGTAGAAGCAGAGGGTACCACACTTGCCGTGGCCAATGTGGAGCTATGAGAATCATACGGCCTCTGTCTCTCTGAAGCTTGAACAGAGTTTTGGGAATTAGGGGAATGGGTGGAAAGGCATAAAGGAAGTCTTGACCCCAGTAAAGGAGGAAAGCATCCCAGGCCTGAGAGCCCTGAGCCGGAATTCTGGAACAGAACCAGGGAAGTTTGGCATTCAAAAGACTTGCAAAGAGGTCTATGTCTGGAGTTCCCCAAATTTGAAAAATCTTGGCCACCTGGTCTGCATGTAGAGACCATTAGTGTGGAAGCAGAACTCGACTGAGTCTGTCCGCCAAGAGTTTTGTATGCCTGGAAGATACACTGCCAGGAGATGAATCTGATGCTCTCTGGCAAGGGCCCATAGTCGCAAAGCTTAGTTGCAAAGCAACAGAGAGCCTGTTCCTCCCTGCTTGTTCACGTAGAACATGGCTACTTGATTGTCCGTATGAATGAGGACTGTCTTGCAGCTGAGCAGGGTGTGGAACACTCGAAGAGCAAGGAAGATTGCTCTGAGATCTAAGAGATTGATATGTAGATGAGTCTCCTGTGGAGTCCAAATGTCTTGGGTGGAGAGTTCTTGCAGATGAGCTCCCCAGCCCATTGGTGAAGCATCTGTTATAAGAGTTGCCTGGGGTAAAGGCTGTTGAAAAGGGGACTCCAGAAATAGGTTCTGAGTGGAGTGCCACCATTGGAGAGACAAAACAAGGCGATTTGTGTTTGCTACTTTGTCTGCCAGGCACCCTGATGCCTGGGTCCATTGAGTGGATAAAGAACACTGGGCTGCTCTCATATGGAGGCGAGCATAAGGAACCACATGCACTGTAGATGCCATGTGGCCTAGTAGTTGTAACATTTCTCGGGCTTTAGCACTGCTTGAGAAGCTAACTGCACCATGCGAAGGCAATGGGTCTGAGGAAGATAGGCCTTTGCTTTTCTGGTATCTAGCAAAGCTCCTATGAACTCTAGAGACTGAGTGGGAGTTAGACTGGATTTTGGGATGTTTATAACCAGACCCAAATACTGGAGGATACGCATTGTGAAAGATAGAGAAATCTTGGCCTCTGACTCTGATGGGGCTCGAATGAGCCAGTCGTCTAAGTAGGGGAAGACGAATATTCCTAGAGTGCGGAGAAATGCTGCTACCACAGCCATGCACTTCGTAAACACTCTTGGTGCTGAGGCCAGGCCGAAAGGAAGCACCCTTTATTGGTAGTACTTTCCTCGAAAAAGGAACCAAAGGAACTTTCTGTGAGATGGATGGATGAGAACATGAGTGTACGCATCCTTCAGATCTAGAGAACAAAGCCAATCCTGACTCTGAAGGTATGGCAGCAGAGTTCCCAGAGAAACCATTTTGAATTTCTCTTTGAACAAGAATTTGTTCAATTCTCTGAGGTCTAAAATAGGTCTGTGTCCCCCTGTTTTCTTTGGGATAAGGAAATAGGGGGAGTAAAACCCTGTACCCTGTTGATGAATTGGTACTTCTTCTATTGCCCCTTGGGCAAGAAGCATAGTGACCTCTTGATCTAACAGGTTGACGAGAGAGGTCTGAGAATTGAACTGTCTTACCATAGTGGGAGGGGGCATGCTCAAAAAGTGAAGCTTGTACCCCTCTTTTATAATGGAGAGTGTCCAATGTTCTGCTGTTATCTGCCCCCATCTGGGGGCAAATTGACACAACCTTCCTGGAATGGTGGAAGGCTCTGGTCCATTGAAAGCCATGAAGGCTAAGTTCTCTAGATGAAAGTCAAAGGCCTTGTGGAGGCTGAGAAGGTTGAGGCTTAGTAGTCTTTGCTTTCCTTTGTTTAGGTGGTTGCTGACTTCTGGGCAGGGTGCCCTGCAGAACGTCCCTGCTTGGAATAAGAGGGATAAAACCTCTTATTTTTTTGAAAAGAATGGTTTCTTGAAAGATTTATTTCTTGCAAGATCAGCTGTGGCTTTGGACAACCTATCCAAAGTGGAGTTGTCAGCATCCAACTCATTGGCTTTCTCTTGCCAATTTTTGCCAAATAGATTCTCAACTGTACAAGGGATATTGCCCAGTTTGTCCTGCACCCAAAGCTCCATATCGGATGCCTGGAGCCAGGCAATTCTACGTGCACCTACGGCAATGGCAGAGGTTCTGCTTATGCACTCAAAACAGTCAAAAGCTGCACGATTGACAAACTAAGTAACATCCTGGGCATGTTTAACCAGTGTGAGAAAATTCTGCCTCTTGTCATCAGAAAGGAGAGGGCTTAAAATCTCCAAGTCTCCTGTGACTTCTTTAAGGAACATTCCCATATATAAAATATAGGAACTGATCCTGGCAGAAAGCATGGAAGCCTGGAAAGTACGACGTCCCAAGGCATCCAAGGTTCTACACTCACGTCCTGGAGGATTAGAGGCATGTTTCTTTGCACTCCTGATTCTTCTCATAGCTGATTCCACTACAACAGAGTGGTGAGGGAGCTGAGTTTGCTGGAAACCAGGACAAGGAGGGACTCGATACATGGTATCCAGTCTTCGAGAGTGAGGAGAGGTGGTAAGAGGTGTCTCCCACATTCTCAACACGAGATCATGTAAGATCTCATGGATAGGCAGAGTAGCTGCCTCCTTAAGAGCTTTGGGATATTGCAAAATCTACAGCTCCTTAGCTCTGGGATCTGTTTCAGGAGCCACAGTAATGGACAGACCTCGAGCCACCTCCCTGATAAAATCCTGAAAGGAGATATCTTCTGGAGGAGACATCCTATGTTTAGGGGAGGAAGGCTCCTCCGGGAGAAGTATCCCGGTACCGACAGAGCTGTTAGAATCCTCGGAGTCCTCCGAGGATTCGAAGTACCTTCTGTCCGGATGATCTTGAAGAGCCCGATACCCGTACCGACCGAAGTCGGTACCAGGGGGCATCGGTACCGGTGTATTGGCACTGGAAGGCATCGTATGACTGGGTGCCGGCAAAGCAGACACCGATGTCAGTGCTATCGGTACTGGTACCGATACTGGTACCTGCGTCGATACCGGTACCGGTTGAACTGTCTGACGCAGTTCCGAGGGTGTCGATGTCGCAAGGAGAGCAGCCAGACTGCATTCAATAGCCAGGAAACTCTGGCCTATCGACGCTGCCGATGCCTGAGTATCGGTACCGGAGAAAGCAGCTGGTACCCCAGAGCACGGCACCAGTAGTTCTGCCGAGGGCAAGGCCTCGAGAACATCCTGGAGCTCCAATAATGCTTTGGAAGCCGAAGCCTCCCGCCGGGGCAATTTTGCCGGTACAGAACCCTCAAGGGCAATGCCAGAGGCATCTCGATGCTTGGAAGAAGATCTACCCTTTGAGGACCGGCTGGACTTATGTTTGGTTACCTGAGATCCATGGGAGGAAGATGAAGCCCTGGAAGACGTCGATGCTAGAAGCTGCATCAGAGGGAAAAAGGGCGCTGAGCTTAGCAGCTCGGTTTTGTCGACCCCTCTTGGACATCATGGCACAAGCCATACACTCGGAGATGGAGTGGTCAGGACCTAAACATTTGAGACACCACTCATGGGTGTCTGTGACGGAGATGGTGCCGCCACACTTGGTGCACGTTTTGAAACCCAAAGCGGGTTTTTCCATAGTGGAGGAAATTTTGGGCCAAAATGGCGTGTGCACCTGTGAAGAAAAGTTTGGAAAAAAATAGAATATATTTATATATATATTTTTTTTAAAACAAAAGAAGAAAAGAAAAGAGAATCGGCGGTACCGGTATAGCGTCGAGGAAGGCAGACGCGACCACAAATAAGAAGGAATAAGAAAAACGTTTCTGCGGTGACAGGAACAACGACCTGCTGGCTCCGCGGAAAACGTGGAGAAAGGCAGTTGGGAAAGGCAGGAAGGCAGCACACAGGCGCTGTGGGATGCACCCAAAAGCTTTCTAATTGGACACTGGGGAGCGTTCCCACGCAGGCTCCGTAGGTACCGACGATAGCTGGAGACAACCTTTGGAAGAAACTTAGGATGGGTACGTAATAGAACTTTATCATGAAGGAACCGAGAATAATGAATCAGAGCCTGCAGTTCGCCGATAAATCTGGCATAAGAACATAAGATATGCCATACGGGGTCAGACCAAGGTCCATCAAGCCCAGTATCCTGTTTCCAACAGTGGCCAATCTAGGTCATAAGTATCTAGCAGTTTCCTCAAAAGACACAGGTTCCATAATGCTTGTATTGGGTCAAGCAGCGATATCCTGGGTCCCTTTTAATAATGGTTTATGGATCTTTCCTACAAGAACTTGTCCAAACCTTTTTTAAACCCAGCTACACTAACAGCTTTTACTACATCCTCCGGTAACAAATTCCAGAGTTTGATTACACATTAAGTGAAAATATTTTCTCTTAGTCTTAAATAGGTTACCCTGTAGCTTCATTGCATGTCTCCTAATTTTTCTATATTCTGATCATGGAAACAATCGATAGCCACTAGAAAAATAGTTTTCCCAGTTAGATGCTTTAATAAAGCAGATCCCAAAGGGGGCTGCATTAGTGCTGAGATTAACACATTGAAATCCCATGCTGGAGCAGGAGGCTTCAGTGGAAGCTTAGTGTTCATTAGACCCTTCATGAAGCAAGAGACTAAAGGATGCATGGAGATAGACTTACCATCTTCATGCCAATGGGTCTCAGCAATGGCAGAGAGATAACGAACTGACGAAGTCTGTAGTCCACAGTTAGACAGGTAAAGGAGATGAGGTCCAAAGCCCGTGACGAAGCCTAGTGAGAGAAACTATTCCATTTAGAATTACAGGAATGCTAAGCTGAGTGGTGTTGAGACGCCTGGAGTACAGCTTGCACTTCAGTTGGCATGGAATGGACAGGATCAACTGGCCGGTCAACGTCCAAGCAGCTAGGACGAGTGACTGGAGGTTGGAGTGGAGATGACCTTTCTGCTCCATTAGGAGGAAGGGATGAAGTGGAAGAAGCCAGGGAATGTGTTGAGCCATGGTGGGAAAATGTGGGTACCACATCTGTCTGGGCCATCGAGGGGCGATGAGGATTACAGTTGCTCCATCCGCACAAACTGGAGTAGTGTTTGACAAATGAATGGGAAGGGTGGAAAAAGGCCTGGCAGCCTTTGACTTGGCCTGTTTAGGTGGTTGCTGACGCTTTGCAGCAAAACGACCTGCAGAAGATGCCTGCTGACCATAAGCAGGATAGTATCTTCCCTTTTTAGAAAAAGTTGTCTTTTTGAACAACCTTTTCTTAGCAGGAGCAGAGGTAGACTTTGAAAATCGATCCAAAGCAGAGTTCTCAGCATCCATCTGAGTGGCCTTTGCTTTCCAATCCCTGCCAAAAAGGTTTTCACCTGTACAAGGAAGATTTCCCAGTTCATCTTGGACCCAAAGTTCCAAATCAGAGGCTTGTAACCAAGCAATTCTGCGTGCACCTATGGCAATAGCCGAGGCTCTGCTTACACACTCAAAAGAGTCAAAGGCTGCACGGTTGGAAAATTTGGAAACATCTTGGGCATGTTTAAACCAAGTGAGAAATTCCTACCTTTTATCTTCTGAAATAAAAGGGGCTAAAGTCTGCAGATGATCTGTGACTTTTTAGAAACATCCCCATATAGAGACTATAGGAGTTGATTCTGGCAGCAAGAATATTAGCTTGGAAAACCCTTCGACCAAAAGCATCAAGGGTCCTGCATTCACGTCCTGGAGGATTAGATGAGTGTCTCTTTGCACTCTTTATTTTCCTCATGGCAGACTCTACCACAATAGAGTGGTGAGGAAGCCGAGACTTATGAAAACCAGGACAAAGAGGGATACGGTACATGGTGTCTAATCTACGAGAATCAGGAGAGGTGGTAAGAGGAGTCTCCCACATGCTCAACATGAGATCATAGAGAATCTCATGAATAGGTAAAGTAGCTGCTTCTTTAGGAGCCTTAGGATATTGCAAAATATCTAGTTGCTTGGCTCTAGGCTCTGACTCAGGGGCCACTGTAATGGAGAGGGCCCTAGCCACTTCCGAAAGAAGTCCTGAAAAGACAAGTCTTCTGGAGGAGACATTCTTCGTTTTGGAGAATCAGACTCCTGAGGAAGAAGTACCGGTGCATCGACAGAAACCTCCGACTCAGAGTCTTCGGAGGAATCGAAGTATCGCCTGTCTGGATGCTCCTGTAAAGCCAGATACGCGTACTGAGTGGGATCGACATCGGGAGTAAGTGGTACCGGTTCGGTACCGATGGGCATCATAGGACAGGGTACCGTTGCAGTCGACACCGAAGCCAATGTCTATGCAATCGGTACCGGCACCGGGAACGATGCCGGTGCCGGAGTCGGTACCGGCAACGGAGACTGTTGCGGTACTGGAGGCATCGAAGCCTGCATAAACGCCGTTAGGGTGCGCTGCATGGACAGAATCTTCTGATCCATCGACGCCACCAGAGTCTGGATGTCGGTACCAGTGGAGGCCACTGGTACCCCAGAACACGGAAACAGGTGATCGGTCGAGGCCGAGCCATCGATGTCAACCTGTGACCCCATAGACAATGCTTTGGAAGCCGGAACTTCCCGCCGGGGTAATTTTGCCGGTGCAGAATCCTCGAGGACAAGCCCGGAGGCATCTCGATGCTTAGAGGGAGATTTGCCCTTCGAGGACCGGCTAGATTTATGTTTGGTTACCTGAGATCCATGGGAGGAAGAAGCAGCCCTGGAAGACGTCGATGCCACCGAGGCTGCATCAGAGGGAAACAGGGTACTGAGCTTGGCTGCTTGGTTCTGCAGACCTCTTTTAGACATCATGGTACAGGACACACAATCCGTGATGGATTGGTCAGGACCCAAACATTTTAGACACCAGTCATGGGTGTCGGTGACAGAAATAGTACCGCCACACTTCGTGCACTTTTTGAACCCGGAAGCGGGCTTCTCCTTGAGGAGAAAATATGTTCAGGCCTAAGGCCCAAACCAAAAATGCACAGTTGAAGAAAGAAAAGGGGTTTTTTGGGGGGGGTTTTAAGAAAGAAAAGACAAGACCGGCGGTACCGGTCTGATGTCGAAGAAGGCAGACACGACACAGAAAAATAAAGAAAAAAATAAAGAATTCTTCTGCGGTGACAGGAACACGACCTGCTGGCTCCGCGGAAAAGAAGAACTGGAGAGAGGCAGTTGGGAAAGGCGGGAAGGCAGCGCGCAGGTGCTGTGGGATGCTCCCAAAAGCTTTCTTACTGGATGCTGGGGAGCGTTCCCACGCAGGCTCCGTCGGTACCGACGATACCCATATGTGAAGACTCATTCCTGCTTGTTCCTGGAGATAAACACAGAGGCCCTGTCTGTTTGGGTACATTGCAGCGACCACCAGGCACTTCGTGAAGACTCTTGGAGCTGAAGAGAGCCTGAAGGGTAGAACTCTGTATAGGTAAGTGTTCCATCTTTAAGCAGAACCTGAGGTATTTCTAGTGAGGAGGGCGAATGGGAATAAGGGTATAGGCATCTTTGAGATCCAGAGAGGCGAGCCAGTTGGCCTATCGTAACAAAGGGAGAGTAGTGGCTAGGGTCACCATTTTGAACTTTTCTTTTTTGATAAGAACATAAGATATGCCATACTGGGTCAGACCAAGGTCCATCAAGCCCAGTATTCTGTTTCCAACAGTGGCCAATCTAGGTCATATGTACCTAGCAGTTTTCCCCAAGAGACCCAAGTTCCATAATGCTTGTACTGGATGTAGAGGTTGAGGTCCCAGAGATAGATAATGGGACGAAGGCTTCTGGACTTTCTGGGTAAAGAACCTGGAGTAGAGGCCCTGCTTGCATTCCGATTCTGGACAGGCTCAATTGCATGGCTACGGAGCAAGGTTGAGATCTTTTTCAAGAATGGGTAGATGAAGGGGGGGTGTCTTGCTTGGCAGAGGTAGTCCCTTAGGGGGGGCTGACCATGAAATTGAGGTTTGTAGCCAGATGAAATGATGCTGAGAACCCACCGATCTGTGGTGATGGAGTGCTAGACTTTCTAGAAGTGCTGAACTCATCCTCCGACAGGTAGATAGTCAAAAGCTGGGTGTCGCCTTGGTGGGTTGCATTGAGACAACCACAGGTTGCTTCCTGTCTCTCTGTCTGGGACGCTGAGGATAGGCAGGAGCAGGCTGATGCTAAGGTGGAGGCTGAGAATAAGGCTGAAAACACCAGAGGGTAATACTGCTGGAAGTATGCTCTCCTGTATTGAAGGATATGGAGAACAGCGGAACTGCTGGGATTGTTCCAGAGGTTGAGCCGAAAGTTCTTGCACCGTGGAGGAATGTTCTTTCACTTCCGAAACAGCTTCCTGGACCTTAAGCGTCAAAGAGGCAATCTCCCTGACAGAGGGCATCTGCTAAACAGTCATGAAGATCCTTCTCTGAGACCTGAAACCTGAAGCCAAGCAGTTCATCGAGCAAAAATAGATGTAGCTATAGTTCGGTCAGCTGAATCAACGGCTTCGCAGGTAGCTCGAATGATATGATAAAAGGCGAAGATTTTCCTGAAGGCTGTGATCCACCGGTCCTGGGATGGGAGCAGAGTCCAGCTTTTGTGAGATCAGGTTGTGAAGATACTGAAGCATCTGAAGTTGGTGTGCTAAACTTTTCATGGTGAGCATACCATTCTGAAACGTTTTTATGCCCACTGAATCCAAAGTCCATTGATTTCCAAAACTCATAACCAGACTCCACCAGGAAAAGTACTTAACCTTCTTAAGGACCGTCTCAGAGACTAGGAACTGATGAGGGAATTGTTGATGCTGGAAACCCGGTGCAGGTAGCGCCTTGACCTTCTTGACCTTCGTGCTTCCTTTCCCACTCACCCCCCATCCCCACCCTCGCCACCACCTTCCCCTTATAACTCAGTTGCCATTGATCATGCACTGCTGTCGCCTTCCGCTATGCCCAATCGGACTCTTACCCATACATGGTCCTCCTTTCATTCGATTCTTCCTGCTGAAATCCTCTCAATGTTGTCCACTTCTCGTAAGACTACATATGTTCCCTTGACCCTATTCCTTCCCGCTGGTTGTCTGTTCCCTCCCTACAGCTGGTCCCCATTATCACTGCTATCATCAATACAAGTTTTTCCTCTGGTTTGTTCCCCTCTCCTTGGAAATCGGCTGTTCATCCTCTTTTAAAGCAACCTTCCCTCGATCCTTCTGTTCTTGCAAATTGGCGCCCTGTTTCAAATCTTCCCTTTCTGGCTAAGCTTCTTGAACGTTTTGCATTTCATCAGTTGTCCTCTCATGTTGAATCCACAAACACACTTCACCCTCGTCAGGCCGGCTTTCGCCAGGGCCATAGCACTGAGACTGTCCTTCTTGCTGTTCTAAATGAAATACACGTCGCACATGACCGTGGTGATCTCACTCTTTTGGTTTCTCTTGATTTATCTGCGGCTTTTGATTTAATCGATTAGACTCTTCTTCTCACTCGTCTTGCTGAGGTGGGGTAACGTGGTGCTGTTCTTCTTTGGTTTCGTTCTTTTCTCACTTCTCGTTCCTTTTCTGTTACTTTAAATGGCAAGTCCTCTAGTTCCTTCCCTCTTACTTGTGGTGTCCCCCAAGGTTCTGTTTTGTCCCCTTTGTTGTTTAATATTTTCTTGGCCCCTCTGCTCTTGGTACTACAACAATATCCTGTGTCCTGCTACGTCTATGCAGATGACATTATCTTGCTCTTTCACACCTCTCCTCTTCTTTTAGATCTTTCTTCCTTCAACGCCTGTCTCTCTCACGTGGCTTCCTGGCTTTCGCAGCACTTTCTTCGTCTTAACCCATCTAAGTCCACTGCTATGTGGGTTTCACTTTCTGGGTCATGTCCGTCAGTTGCACCTATGATTGACTCTGTTCCTGTTCCTTTGGTGTCTTCTTTTCGGTATCTCGGGGTGATTCTTGATTCTTCTCTCTCTTTCCATGATCATCTCTCTTCTCTGGTTCGGCGCTCTTTCGCCATTCTTCGTCGTCTCCGAGCCGTTCGCTCGATTCTTCCTCTTGGATCCCTGGCCACTCTTGCTCTCTCTCTTGTTATTAGCCGCCTTGACTACTGTAATGTTTTTCTGGCCAATCTCCCTAAGTATCAACTTCAACATCTACAGCTCATTCAAAACACTGCCGCCCATATTATCACGTTCGCCCGCCGTTCTGATCATATTACTCCCATTCTCATCCAGCTTCACTGGTTGCCCCTCTGTGTTAGGTTCCACTACAAATTTCTGATCCTTATTCACCGTGCACTCCATACTAATAACCCGTTATACCTGGCTGATTTAATCTCTCTTCATACACCCTACCGTCAGCTTCGTTCTCTTCACGCTAATCGTTTGGTTTTACCGTCCCCATCTCATGCCCATTTGGAGAAGACCCGCCACGCTGCATTCTTTTTTCTTGGACCCTGGTTATGGAACGCCTTGCCCTCATCCCTCCGTTTAGAGTCTTCATACCCACAGTTTAAATCCGCTCTCAAAACTCACTTGTTTCAAAAAGCGTTTGATCTCCCTCCCTGATTCTCCCCTGATTTTCCTCCCCGATACCGTCCCTGGTTATTGTTTTGTCCTAGTCTGTTGGTCTTGCCTTTCCCCTCTGTCTGTTTTTGTTAAGTGGTCTTGTCTATGTCCTTTTTGTTTATTTATTACTGTTAACCATTGCTTGACGTCTGTATTTTGTTAAGTAATACTGTTCATGTCCTTTTGTTTATTTATTGCTGTTAATTACTACTTATTGTTTGCTTATTGTTAACTGTTGGTTGTTTTATTGCTTTTATTGTATAAATTTTTACTGTTTTAAACCTATGTTTTAATATTGCCTATTGTTTTAACTCGTGCCCCTATTTGTTATTTATTGTTGTCTGTATTGTTTGCTATGCTTTCCTTTCTTTTCTATTATTTTTGGCGTTCCTTTTCCGTAGTTTGCAGTGCTGCTTTTTATATTGTTTGTACACCGCTTTAATGTTTCTAACGCAAGCGGTCTATCAAGTATGGAATAAAGTTAAAGTTAAGCCTTATATTTAAGGATGAGGCGACAAGCCGGGGTGTGTCCTGATGCTGGAATGCTTCAGGCTGACACAAGGAGATCTTGCAGGATCTGCAGGACTGGCAGGGCCAGGACCTCTTTTGGTGTACTACAAGCCCTTAAGATGGACAAAGTCTTTTTTATTAGTAGGGGTGTGGGAGTCACTGAGAACCAGTGCCTTAGATAGTTTTTGGAGAAATTTTGGGTAGGAGAAATCTTCTAGAGGCTCGTGTTCCACAGCCAGAGATAGTGTCACTTCAATATCTCCCAAGAGAGAGGGCGCTGTATCACACTGATGGGAGCATTAGGCACTGTCTGTCAAATAGTTATCATCACCCAAGGGTTCAAGTTCAGAGCAATCCAGAAGGGGCAGGGGACCCATTGGGAAGGCTTGTGGAGGCTGGTAAGAGGGAACCTCTGGAGATAGCTGCTCCTTCTGTTGAGCAAGCACTGATAGGAGGGATGCAGAGCCTGGACAAACCGGCATAGCAACTGTAGAAGGGGGTCCCTAGGGAAAGGAGTGTCACCCAGTGGTGTCATCTCATTCTTGTAGAGTTGTGGGAGGAGGTTTTCCGACACATCTCCTTTGGACCTGCACTTGTGAGGACACGACTCTGTGGTGCTATTGAGTAGCAGGGGGTCATACTAGCGGGTATATTTAGAATCAGACTTATGTTTTTGACTTACCAGAGTATCCAGCCTCGGAGATGGAGTCAGGCCTCTGCCCTGATTTCTGAGGCTCTGGGCTGATTTTGACTTGGTGCTGGTAGAGGTTCTGCCTCCGAGCATGCAGCAGCCCCACTGGATCCTGATTGTGCTGTGACTGGGCCCAATGGGAGTGGGGTCAAAGTAGGAGCAGAGGTCATGCTAAGAGTAGAGCAATAGCCAATTACTACTGAAAGCTAAGAGTGGTTGATGTGCCTTCACCATTTCTTTTCTTTCTTTTTTTTTTTTTGACTCACAGAACTGTTAACATAAGAACATAAAATATGCCATACTGGGTCAGACCAAGGTCCATCAAGCCCAGTATCCTGTTTCCAACAGTGGCCAATCTAGATCATACGTACCTAGCAGTTTCCCCAAAAGACAGGTTCCACAATGCTTGTACTGGGTCAAGCATTGATATCCTGGGTCCCTTCTTAATAATGGTTTATGGACCTTTCCTCCAGGAACTTGTCCAAACCTTTTTTAAACCCAGCTACACTAACAGCCTTTACTACATCCTCCAGTAACAAATTCCAGAGTTTGATTACAAGTTGAGTGAAAAAATATTTTCTTTTATTAGTCTTAAATAATTTACCCTGTAGCTTCATTGCATTTCCCCTAGTCTTTCTATATTCTGAAAACGTAAACAATCGATCTACGTTTACCCGTTCCACTCCGTTCATTAATTTATAGACTTCTATCATATCTCCCCTCAGCCGTCTCTTTTCCAGGTTAAAGAGCCCTAACCTTTTTAGCCTTTCTTCATAGGAGTATCCTTCCATCCCCTTTACCATTTTGGTGGCTCTTCTATGAACATTTTCTAATAACGCTATATCCTTTTTAAGATACGGCAACCAGAATTGCACACAATATTCAAGGTGCGGTCTCACCATGGAACGATATAGAGGCATTATAATATCTTTTGTTTTATTTTCCATTCCTTTCCTTATGACACCTAGCATTCTATTTGCTCTCTTGGCTGCCGCTGCACACTGGGCCAAGGGTTTTAACATGTTATCCACAATGACGCCTAAATCTTTTTCCTGGGTGGTGGTTCCTAATGTGGAACCTTGCATTGTGTAACCATAGTTTGGGTTGTTCTTCCCTAGGTGCATAACTTTGCACTTGTCCACATTAAATTTCATCTGCCATTTTGATGCCCAGTCTTCCAATTTATCAAGATCCTCTTGCAATTTTCCACAATCCTCTTGGGTTTTAACAACTTTAAATAGTTTTGTCTCATCTGCAAATTTGATAACCTCTCGTTATTCCACTTTCCAGGTCATTTATAAATATGTCAAAAAGCAGCGGACCCAGCACAGATCCCTGGGGTACACCACTATTCACCTTTTTCCATTGGGATAATTGGCCATTTAGCCCAACCCTCTGCTTTCTATCTTTTAACCAGTTCCTGATCCACAGTAGTACACTGCCTCCTATTCCATGACTCTTTAGTTTTGCCAAAAGTCTCTGACGAGGGACCTTGTCAAAGGCTTTCTGAAAGTCCAGATACATTATATCAACCGACTCACCTTTGTCCACCTGTTTATTCACACTTTCAAAAAAACATAACAGATTAGTAAGACAAGATCTTCCTTGTCTAAAGCCATGTTGGCTGTCTCCCATTAGGCCATGACTATCAACATGCTGAGTAATGTTATTCTTTATGATGGTTTCTACCATTTTCCCGGTACTGACGTGAGGCTGTAGTTTCCCGGATCACCCCTGGAACCCTTTTTAAAAATTGGTGTTACATTGGCGATCCTCCAATCTTCAGGTATTAGAGATGATTTTAATGATAGTTTACAGATTACTAATAGCAGGTCTGCAATCTCATATTTCAGTTCTTTTAACACCCTTGGATGTATACCATCCGGCCCAGGTGATTTGCTACTCTTCAGTTTATCTAATAGTTGTAATACATATTCCTGATGTATCGATATTTCCTTCAATTCTTCCGCACCTTTAAATACCACTTCAGTCATGGGTAACATCCCTACATCTTCCTCAGTAAAGACCGAAGCAAAGAATTCATTCAGTCTCTCCGCTATCGCCTTGTCGCCTCTTAGTGCCCCTTTAACTCCTCTATCATCTAATGGACCAACTGACTCTCTCACAGGTTTTTTGCTACGAATGTACTTGAAAAAATCTTTATTTCACGTTTTTGCTTCCGCAGCAAGCTTCTTCTCAAATTCTCCCTTTGCCTGCTTTATCAATGCCTTGCATTTGACTTGCCAGTGCTTGTGCTGTTTCCAGGTTTCGTCGTTTGGCTCTTCTTTCCATTTCCTGAAAGATGCTTTTTTGGCAACAACAGCCTCTCTGACCTCACCTTTAAACCATGCTGGCAGTTTTTTGGACTTCCTTCCACTTTTCTTAAAGCGTGGAATACAGCTGGTCTGGGCTTCCAAGATAGTATTTTTCAACACCACCCAAGCTTGATGTAAGTCTTTAACCTTTGCAACTGCTCCTTTTAGTTTTTTCTTAACTATTTTCCTCATTTTATCATAGTCTCCCTTGAAAGTTAAAAGGTAGTACTGTGGATTTCCTTACTATCCCTCCTCCACTAATTAAATCAAAGGCGATCATGCTATGATCACTATTGCCAAGTGGCCCCAACACCCTTATCTCTTGCACTAGATCTGGTGTTCCACTACGGACTAGGTCTAATATGGCTTCCCCTCTGGTCAGTTCATGAACCAGCTGCTCCAAGAAGCAGTCATTTATTTCATCTAGGAACTTTATCTCCCTAGCATGTCCTGCCGTGACACTGACCCAGTCGATACCGGGGTAATTGAAATCACCCATTATTATTACTGCGCTGTAACTTTTGTTAGCTTCCTCGATTTCTTTGAGCATGTCATCATCCATTTGTTCATTCTGGCCAGGCAGTCGATAGTACACCCCCCCCCCCCCCCCCACTGCCATTGCCTTCCCCTTTTTACATGGAATTTCAATCCATAGAGATTCTACAGCAAATTTTGTTTCCTGCAAAACTTTAATCCTTTCTGACTCAATGCCCTCTCTAACACAGAGTGCAACCTCTCCACCAATTTGATCAGCTCTATCATTATGATATAGTTTGTACCCAGGTATCACAGTGTCCCACTGGTTGTCCTCCTTCCGCCATGTCTCTGATATTCCAATCATATCTAACCTCTCATTTAGTGCTATATATTCTAACTCTCCAATCTTAGTTTTTAGACTTCTAGCATTTGCATACAAGCATTTTAGAGACTGTATTTTATTCATATTAATTTGGCTATTGGTAGACATGGGTAATTTGGGATCTTTAAGCTCTGTCTGCTCCATACTTGAGGGCATTTGGGCTACTTTACTCTTTTTTGGAACCTCTCTGCTTTTGGTAGTATCCTTCAAAGATACATTCTTCCGAACCATCCGCTCTTGGGCGACTGTCGGCTTTCCCCTAACATCTAGTTTAAAAGCTGCTCTATCTCCTTTTTAAAGGTTAATGCCAGCAGCCTGGTTCCATCCCGGTTAAGGTGAAGCCCATCCCTTCGGAAGAGCCCCTCCTTTCCCCAGAATGTTCCCCAGTTCCTAACAAATCCAAAACCCTCATCTCTGCACCATTGTCTCATCCACGCATTGAGACTCCAGAGATCTGCCTGCCTTTTGGGTCCTGCACGTGGAACGGGAAGCATTTCGGAGAACGCTACCCTGGAAGTTCTGGATTTCAACTTCCTACCTAAAAGCCTAAATTTAGCCTCCAGAACCTCCCTACCACATTTTCCTATGTCATTGGTACCGACATGTACCAAGACAGCAGACTCCTCCCCAGCACTATCTAAGACCTTACCTAGGTGGCGCGTGAGGTCCGCTACCTTTGCACCAGGGCAGGCATGTTACCAGGCGATCCTCACGTCCACCAGCCACCCAGCTATCTACATGCCTAATGATCGAAGTTCCTTCTTGCGTCTGTTTCTTTTTTTTGTTTTTTCAAAAAAGAAAATAAAGGCAAGGGAAGCTGCAGGAGCAGAGATATGGCTTCTCTGACACTGCAGCCTCTTCTATGTTTTTTTTTTTTAAATAAAGAAAAGAAAACAGCATGGGAGGACCTGCAGCGACAGAGCCGCTCTGATGCAATTCTTCCAGGTGTCTTGTTTTTGTTTTTTAGCAAAGTGTCCCGCGGGCAGCAGAGGTGTAGTGGAACTAAAAACAGGAGAAAACAAAAATGTAATGAACTGTGAAAGCCCGCAAACTCAGAGGAAGGTAAGAGCAGAGCTGCACCGTAAGCAGTGAAGACAGACTGAGGAGACAGAGCGGGCGGCAAGGCAGGAAGTGGTGCGCTTGGTGAGCTCAGGGAGAACTGGGCACAGGCGCTTTCAGCGGACAGCACCTAGAGTATGCCTGCATCCCTCTGCTTCTAGACTGAGAAATGGTCAGTTTTCTCATTGAAAAATGGTGAACAGTGGAGTGCCCCAGGGATCTTTATTGGGCCCATTACTTTATAGCATATTTATAAATATGACCTAGAAAAGGGAACACATGACATGATCATATTTGCAGAAGACACCAAATTAGTTGAAGTTGTTAAAATCACAAGAAGATTGTGCAAAATGGCCAGAGAACTTAGAGAAACCAGGAGAGTGAGCATCCAAATAGCAGATGAAATTTGAGTACAGAAGTGCAAGGTTAAGCACTTAAGAACAATCCAAACTATAACACCACAATGCAAGGTTCCACATTAAGAGTCAATATCCAGGAAAAACATCTAGGAGTCATCTCCTGCTCAGTATGCAGTGATGGCCAAGAAAGCAAATAGAATGTTAGGAAGTATAAGGAATGTAATGATATATAAAGAGAAATTAGACTTACCTGCTAACTGTGGTTCCTTGAGGAACTCCAGTCCAGTCCCTCACCTCTGGGTAGTGTACCTCTTACAGCAGCTTGGAAACTCTGAGCATGTCATCTTTTGATGATACCCCTGTACTTTTGCAGCTGGCACTGCCTACCAGCCCCAATAACCTATTGACAAAGCAGACTCACAGGAGCAACAAAATAAGTAGTTAAACAAGAAAAAACAAACTATACTGCAAGAAAACTTACTCCCTTCCCCCTCTCTCGTTTAAACAGGAAGGCTTACCTATGGAGTACCTCAGTAACACCCTCCAGCATGGAGCGTAAGACTGACAGTTCTCCCAGTCCACCTCCTAGCTGCCTTTCCTGCCATCCTTCTTGGCACCCCCGGACTCCTGCCAGCACTCAGAAAATCCTCCTCCTAGGCGGAGGCGCCGAAAGCTTCTCACTAAAACTCCCAAGGATGGGATCCGGGACTGGACTGGAGTTCCTTGAGGAAATGGAAATTACACTAACCTGGTAATTGTAGTTCCTGGAGGGTCCAGTTTAGTCCTCCAACATCGGGTAGTGCCCCTCCTCCTGCAGCCTGGAGACTGGACCAATCAAGTCTTCTGTAGTATATATGCAGACGGAGCTCCCAGAAGCCCCCAGTGTACTAGTAACAAAGCATAGTTAACGAAGCAACACATTAGATTAATATACAAAATGACATAATGAAAATGACATAATTAAAGAACAATTTGTTTCCCCCCCACAAAAATATCCAACTTTCTCCCCAAACGAGGAAGTCAGAACACTGTATTGCGCTGGAACCAACGCCCCAGAAATCAAAATACAGCTCCGTATCAGAAATCTCAGGAGCTGACTGAACACCTGAGAAAGGAAGAACCATAGCCAAAAACGCGGCTGCAAAAAAGGTTCGAACGGCAAGAGGAACCGTCTTATGATCCACCGTTCGGAAAGCGCGCCGCATTTTTATAACAGATAGTCGGGAGGGAAGGAGGACTAAACTGGACCCTCCAGGAACTACAATTACCAGGTTAGTGTAATTTCCATTTCCTGTTCGGTAATCCAGTTTAGTCCTCCAACATCGGGATGTAACAGAGCAGTTAAGACCGGGCGGGACCTTGCCATCCGGCGCGCAGAACCGCCGAACAAAAGAGGAATCCCGAGCCGCTGACACATCTAAACGATAGTGTGTACTGAAAGCATGCAGAGACGACCAGGTGGCCGCCTTACAGATATCTGCTGGCGGAACTAGGCTATACTCCGCCCAAGCGGTCGCCTGAGCCCTAGTGGAATGATCCAGTAGCCCCTCCGGAACAGACCGCTGCTGCAACAGATACGCAGACGCGAACGCTTCCTTGAGCCATCTTGCAACAGAGGCCTTAGCCGCCGCTTCCCGTTTACGTGCACCACCGAAGCACGAATAGCCGGTCAGTCTTCCGAAAAGATTCGGTAGCCTTCAAATAACGACGAAGTGCACGACCCACATCGAGACGGTGAAGACTTCTGTCCGCCGACCCGACAGAGTGGGAAGAAAGAACTGGAAGAAACACTGCCTGATTCACATGAATAGGGGAAACCACCTTCGGCAAAAAGGAAGGGACCGGGGGAAAAAGACAAAAAAGGTTCTCGGCAGGACAACGCATGTAGATCTGAAATACGCCGTGCCGAACAGATGGCTACAAGAAAAACCGTCTTCAGCGTAAAATCTTTCAGAAACGCCCTACTCAGGGGTTCAAAAGGTTCATGAACCAGGGCCCGCATCACTAGATTCAAGTCCCCCGGAGGAACGAAAATCCTGCGGGAGGGCCGCAAATGAAAAACAGTCGTAAGAAAACGACATACGTCCGGATAAGAACCGCGGAGACGGCCTAAAACTTTGCCTCGATAACAAGAGATAGCCGCCAACTGGACTTTCAGGGAACTAGCCGCAAGGCCCTTATCAAAAGCAACCTGAAGAAACTTAAAACGACGGAAACGGAAACCGTCGCCGCCCGGACTCCACGCCGGGAGCACCAGTCTTCAAAGATCCCCCAAATCCGAACGTAAGTAAGAGAAGTGGACGTTTTCCCCGCCCGCAGTAGGGTAGAAATCACCGCGGGGGGAGTAACCCTTCTTTTTCAGCCGAGCCCTCTCCATGGCCAAACCTTAAGCGAGAATCGACCCACTTGGGGCATCCGCAAGGGTCCCTGAAAAAGAAGATTCGGCAGCGTGGATAGGAGCCAAGGAATGCCGTCGCTCAGCCGGACCAGATCGGCATACCAGGGCCACCCAGGCCAGTCCGGGGCCACCAGTAACACTCGACCCCGATGGCCCTCGATGCGCTGAACGACCCGGCCAATCAGAACCCACGGAGGAAAGACATAAAGAAGGCCGGACGTTGGCCACGGCTGAATGAGAGCGTCGAGCCCCTCGGACATGCGCTCCCTTTGCCTGCTGAAGAAGCGTCCTGTCTCGGCCGATTGAAATGTCGCCATGAGATCCATGAAGGGCGGCCCCCCCCCCCCCCGACGAACTATTTGCGCGTAAACTTGCGGGTTTAGCTCCCACTCTCCGGGGTCCACCCGCACTCTGCAGAGAAAATCGGCCTGAACATTGTCTGCGCCTGCAATAGGTGCTGCCGAGATGGCCGGAAGACGAGACTGCACCCAATTGACCAAGGCCATCGCTTCTGATTCCAGGGCCATGCTGCCGGTGCCCCCTTGGCGATTGATGCAAGCTACGGTGGTCGCAATGTCCGAGAGGACTCGCACCGGCCGGTCGACAACTAGGGCTTTGAGGCCAAGAGGGCTAGCCGCACCGCCCGCAATTCGAGGCGGTTGATCGACCAAGAAGTCTCCAGGGGAGACCATTCCCCTTGAGCGAAGCGGGTCTCGCAGTGAGCCCCCCAGCCGGTTAAGCTGGCATCCGTTGTGAACGGAACCCAAAGTGGAGGCTCCAGGGAATCCCCCGCGCCAGGTTCTCGGAGGAGAGCCACCACCGGAGTGATCGGCAAACCGCCCTTGGGCAAGTCAATCTCCTGTTCAACGAGTCGAATTGGTTGGACCAACGGCGCAGCAGAGCACTCTGCAGCGGGCGCATGTGGAAGCGCGCCCAGGGCACCACCTCCAAGGTTGCTGCCATCGTACCGAGGAGCTGTAGCTATCACCATGCAGACGGAGCGGGCATCCCCCTGAAGAGTCGGACAAGAGACCGAATGCAGCGCTCCGGTAGGCACACCAAGCCCCGTGCTGTGTCGAGGCTCACTCCCAGATACTCGAGATCCTGAGTCGGGCACAGACAACTCTTGCATTCTTTCACCACCCAGCCGAGGGACCGCAGCAGAGCCACCACCCTGCTCGTGACGTGCACACACTCCCGACAGGACTTTGCCCGAATCCACCAGTCGTCGAGATACGGATGGACCAGGATGCCCTCTTTGCACAAGGCCGCCGCGACCACTACCATCACGTTTGTGAAGGTGCGGGGGGCCGTGGCGAGACCAAACGGCATGGCCGGAAATTGGAAGTGGCCCCACGGAAGAGCGAAGTGGAGAAACCGTTGATGAGACGGCCGGATGGGAATGTGTAATGTGGTCTGCAGCGGCTGTGGAAGATCCTGCAGCAGGGGCTCTGAGGAGGGGGGAGATAAGGTGCTGAAGGACCCAGCTAGCAACGCAGTGGGTATGGGGAAAGCCTCCGGGATGCAGCGTGCAGGTGTAACACAAGCAAGCTATTAATGTACCCTTCGGCTGATTACATTTCACATATAATACAGCCAGAGAAAAAAGCATTGTAGAGACTTAAACCACCTTTCCTCTTCTTGTGTGGGGTTTCATTTATTTATTTATTTATTTATTTATTTTATTTATTTTTTTTTTGCATTTAAAACAAAAAGCAAGGAAGGCTCAGGGAAACCCAAGACTGTTTAAGAAAAGGATTTTGAAACTCCACGTGCCTCCACAGCATGATTAAGTGTGTGGAAACTGCTGTTTAGAGCTGTTTCCTCTAAAAAGAAACACTGAAGAGAAAAACAAAACAGCCGCTGGCACCGAAAAACTGTCAGGTATTCGCAGAACTGAGAAGGGAACTGTCAGTCATTCACTGTGCTGGCATAGAGAAACTTTCAAGGTCAGGGTAAGGCAATTACAGTGACTGAAAGTAGGGAAATTAGAGTGGGATCCCTCCGCAGCCATTCAGACCTCCATGGTAGGGGCTGAAAGGTGTTTCTGGGGAGGGATGTAGAAGCTCAATCCAGCCATAGGAAAATTACAGTGAGCATGCTTAATTAGGCCGAGCCCAAAACAGTCAGGATCCAAAACACTGACCTAAAACCTCAACCAAATGGTATATTGAATAAGACAGGTACAATAATCAGTAGGACGTACAAAGTAACCCGGCTGCAGTTTGTGGACTAAAAAGTCAAAGTAGGCACTTCCAAACTCAGGGGCAGCCGGTCCGGATACAGCTGAAAGCATCCCAGAGCAGCTGAGGCAAGGAAGAAAAAACAAAAACAGAGTACTCACAGTTTTCTCACAGAAAATGATACCTGAACTTCCTGGAGGTATCCAAACTCTCGTGGTAAAGACTCAGTGCAGCGTAAAGCCAATGGAGAGCTCCCCCGAAGCCAAGCTCCGGAGTTCCCAAGTTCCTCAGGGGAAGCAAGATGCTGGGGGAAGAGCAGAGCTGATGCCTGAGGTCCCTGTGTTTCTTCTGACAGCCTATGCAGCGTAAACCTGAATAAGGCACAGGGAGAACTAAAAAGAAATAACTGCGTCCCGCAGGAACAGGCATTTAACAATATTCCCCATAATAGGTAATGCCTCAGCCAGCCTTCTTTGTTGGGCACAGTGGGGAATGGAACCCATGAGCCCTGCACCCTTCGTCAGTGACTCAGCATTGTACTGTGGCTCTGAATTGCATACTGTTCTCTATCCATGCCTTCTGTACTTTTCATCCATTATGTTCATACATAGGCAGAGAAAAAAGTAACCTCTGCACAACTGACATCTAGCAAGTGTTGTGGAAAGAAAAAAAAAAAAACTGAAACAATATAGCTTTTAGAAGCCAGCAGAGAAGTAAATCTGGCTTCCCGCCAAAAACCGAGGCTCATTAGCTATTCAAAATGGCCACCAGCAAAAATAAAACACCAAAAGAGTGAATTAAAACCCCCAAAAGCTAAGGAATTATCTTAAAAAGTCAAAGAAGAAGGTGGGAGGGTTGCAGGCATGAGAGAAATGCCTAAAATCGCTGAAAAATCAAGAAAAATCAATCGAGTTACCACAGAGCTGCAAACAGCAGTGGGAGAAGACATTCCAGGTCTGAAGAAACTGCAGCACAGCTCTTGCAGATGCCAGAGTCAGTCATTGTACCTCTGCGGGACCCACAAATCACACATTGAGGTTTGGCAGCCATGCTAAGGCAACCTGCTTCCAGGGGGAAAGAAGGAAACAGGAACAGGGAAGCCCACAGCAAAGGGACTAACCGTATTCAAATCAGTACAGCTTTAAATTTAAAACGAGTTTTTTTTTTTGTTTTTTTTTTTACAGAAAACAAAATACTCCCCAGAATCCTAGGGGTGCCCTGAGCAAAATCGCCAGCAAAGGAAAACCCAAAAATGCCAGGGGAACCCGTGCACAAGTGTTAAAAAGTGCCCTTAAAAAGCACACTTTAGCAATCCAAAATGGCTGCCGCACTTTTTCACCCACAATAAAAAAAGGCGCGAAAATACAAAGGTAACCAAATAATATGGAAAAGAAAGAAAACGACCCTCTAATACAGGGCAAGCGAAAAAAAATCAGGAAAAAGTGCAATTCGGAAGCCAGGGGAGCCGACAGAGCCTCTGACAATGCAAAAAACAACAGAGCTGAAAAGTTAAAGCAAGGAAAATTTCTACCAGCTCAGGGAACAGCAAGGAACTCAGCCAACTTCTCCAAGTGACAGGCAATGCTGTAGCAGGTATGGCTCTTCCCCGAACAGTCTTGGGGAGAGCTCAACCCAGGTTTCAGATATTCCCAGGCAGGAAGGCAGGAGCCCAATGCAGGTCTGGCTTCCCCCAGGATGTCCCCTGTGGCAATGCTCCTTTTTTTTTTTTTTTTTTTTTTTTTTTTTTAAAGATACAGCTACCTAGCAAAGAAATGGTAAATAAAGGACCCAAAATAAAACCCCAAAAGAACTAACTAGTGTTGCTCCTTCAAGTGTCACTTAGTGTGCCCAGAAAGGGCACAGAAGTCTGCAAGCTGCAAGGAGACTGGACACACTGGGGGCTTCTGGGAGCTCCGTCTGCATATATACTACAGAAGACTTGATTGGTCCAGTCTCCAGGCTGCAGGAGGAGGGGCACTACCCGATGTTGGAGGACTAAACTGGATTACCGAACAGGAACCACAGTTAGCAGGTATGTCTAATTTTTCTTTCCTTATCATCCGTCCAGTCCAGTCCAGTCCCGCACCTCTGGGATGTAACAGAGCAGTTAAATTAATGGGAGAGACCTGCAACACCAGCCTGAAGCACTGCCACTCCAAACCATGCATCTACCATCGCCTGTACATACAGGCAATAATGTTTTGCAAAAGTATGAAGAGAAGACCACATTGCCACTTTACAGATTTCCACCAACGGTACCAAGCTATACTCTGCCCATAAGGCTGTCTGCGCTCTCGTGGAATGTGCCCGCAATCCCGTCGGCACCACTTATTCTTCAAGATGTAAGCCAACACAATCGCTTCTCTAATCCATCTGGTAATGGAAGTCTTGGCCGCCACCTCTCCTCTGCACGGTCCCCCAAACAGAACAAACGATTTCCAAAAAGACACTGTCCTTTTCAAATAATGCCTCAAAACTCTTGACATCCATCAGGCGCAACTGCGGGCTAGCAGAGCCCCTCTCTGCCGCCATTAGAGTATGTAGAGAAACCAACTGATTCAAATGAAAAGCTGAAACCACCTTGGGCAAGGAAGGAAGGTACCAGCTGAAGAACCACCTTCTCCTGAAAGAAAGAAAGGAAGGGCTCCTGACACGATAAGGCCTGAAGCTCCGAGATCCTGCGCACCAAGCAAATCGCCACCAGGAAGACTGATTTCAGCGTCAAATCCTTCAACAAAGCTCGACTCAATGGCCTCTATCTGCTGTACCAACCGGCCCATTAGCGCCCATGGAGGAAAGACACAGGAGTTCCTCCATGGGCCACCTTTGCACAAGGGTGTCCAGACCTTCTGACATCCTTTTTCTCCTGCTGAAAAACCGGCCTGCCTTGGCCTACTGGAACATCGCCATGAGGTCCATGGCTGGCGTTCTCCATCGACACAGCACCTGCTTGAACATCTCCTGGTTGAGCGCCCACTCACCTGGGTCCACATGCACCCAGCTGAGGTAGTCCGCCATCATGTTGTCGACTCCCACAAAGTGTGCCACCGATAAGGCCTGCAGATGAACACCTGCTCACATGATCAGTCCCTCAGCCTCTTCCTCTAAGGCTGCGCTGCCCATGTCTCCCTGGCGGTTGATGTAGGTTACAGTGGTAGCATTGTCCAAGAGGACCTGGACTGCCTTCACCTGCAGACAGGCCCCAAAGCTCTGGAGCACTAGAACCATCACCCACATTTCCAGCCTGTTGATGGACCAAAGGGTCTCCTGCGAGCTCCACTGTCCTTGAGCAAAGCGCCCTTTGCAATGGGCCCCCCATCCGGTTAGGCTGGCATTTGTCATAAACAGGATCCACATTGATGACCCGAGGGGTATGCCCCCCTCCAAATTCCCCAGACGCAACCTCCAGGATATCACCCTCCTGGTCTGCCCAGGGCATGGGAGTCGTTCGGACAAGGGCTGACACTGGTGAGACCACCGCCACAGGAGAGCTCTCTGCAATGGGTGCATGTGCGCTCTCACCCACACAACCAACTCGAGTGTGGCTGCCATGGTCCCCAGGACCTGCAGATAATGGCAGGTTGATGGTTGGGACATCTGCAAAAACTGGCACATCAGCCATCTTAGCCCTTGCGCACGCTGCTCCAGCAGAAAGTCCTTTCCCACACTGGTGTCGAAGCACGCTTCCAAATATTCCAGCTCCTGGGACGGCACCAAATGACTCTTGACCCGGCTGATCACCCATCCGAGGCTTTCTAGGAACTGTACCATCCTCTTTGTTGCTTTTTCGCTCTCGCTTCTGGACTTTGCCCGGATCAGCCAATCGCCGAGGTATGGGTATACGAGAATTCCTTCCTTGTGTAGCGCCGCCACTACAACAACCATCATCCTGGTGAAGGTACAAGGTGTTGTTGCCAGGCCGAACAGCAACACCCAAAACTGAAAATGCCCCATCGTCACCGCGAAAACGTAAAAATTGCTTATGCTTTGACCGAATAGGAATGTGAAGATACGCTTCCGTGAAGTCGAGAGACGTCAAGAACTCCCCAGTTCTTACTGCAACTATGACGGACCGCAAGGTTTCCATGTGAAAAATGCGGCACCCACAGACAACAGTTCACGCCCTTGAGATAGGGAATCGGCTGAAAGGAGCCCTCCTTTTTGGGGACCACGAAATAAATAGCATACTGACCGCAGCCGTATTGGTTCCTGGGTACCGGCACCACGGCCCTCATCTGCAATAGCCTTGTCAAAAGTTGCTCTTACTGCTGCTGCCTTGCCTAGCGCTTTGCAGGGAGACTGAACGAAAGAGTGGCACACTGGACATGCCCACTTGAAGGCAGAGTCCTCTCAGATTACTTCAGACCGGTGGGTCTTGGAGGTTATCTGGACCCAGGTGTGGTAGAACTCCCGCAGATGGCCTCCCATGTGTAGCAGCCCCACCTCGGCCCACCTCGCTTCAATGGGGTTTCTTGGGTTCTGAGGAAGCACCAGCTCCAAAGCTCTGCGTCCTGGAAACTTCAAAACCCTTGCCCCCTAGAGGGGAATCTACCTCTCTGTTACGGGACTAAGCGGGATGCTCAAATCCACTTGAAGGGAGGAATGGCCTAGTGGTAAGGGAGGAATGGCCTAGTGGTGAGTGGTCTAGTGGTTGGGTCAAGTTACCTGGGGCCAGAAGCCCAGGGGTTCACATCCTGCTAGAGGACAGCAACCTTGTGGCCTTGGGCAAACCACTTAACCCTCCTCTGCCTCAGATACAAAAACAGATTGTGAGTCCTTCGGGGAGAAGGGAAAAATATATATATAGTACCTGAATGTACACCACTTTGACTGGTAGAAAAGTGGTAAATAAGCCTAGTTAAATAAGTCTCTTGGCTGTCCTCTCGACGAAAGAGGGAGACTGCTTTGTTTCTGCTTATCCTTAGGAAGACGTCCACCCTTGGACTCCCTTGACCAGCCTATCCAGATCCTCCCCAAATAGGATCTTACCCTTAAAAGGGAGCTTAGAGGAACTGTCTGCTGTCCAGTTCCTCAGCCTTGTTTCTCTGCAACTTTTACTTTTCTTTTTTTTTTTTTGCTTAAAAAAGACAAAAAAAAAAACCAAAATGAAGGAGTCCTGTAGTACAGGAAAATAAGAACAGAAAACCTATCAGCTTAGTTGTCCTTAAGTCCAACACCCTGGCTCACTACCTCTTCCAGCTGCTTGGAGACTGAGCATACTGGGGCTAGTAGGCAGTGCCAGTTGCTTAAGTACAGGGGTGTTATTGAAAGATGACAGGCTCAGTCTCCAAGCTACTGGAAGAGGTACGCTACCTAGAGGTGCGGGACTGGACTGGAGGGATGATAAGGAAAACAGCAAATATTATAATACCTATATCCCTCCATGGTTTGATTGCACCTCAAGTACGGTGTGCAATTCTGGTCACCACTTCTCAAAAAAGATATAGCAGAATAAGGAAAGGTATAGAAAGGTGACCAAAATTATAAAGGGGATGGAACAATATCCTTACAAGAAAAGGCTAGAGAGATTGGGCTCTTCAACTTGGAGAAGAGACAGCTGAAGGGACATACGACAGAGATCTGTTTACTCTTTCAAAAAGTACAAAGACTAGGAGACATGCAATAAAGTAGCACATTTAAGACAAATCTGAGGAAATACTTCTTCATTCAAAACAATTATAACTCTGGAATTTCTCACTGGAGGATATAGTAACTGCTGTTAATGTAGCTAGGTTTAAATAAAAAGTTTGGACAAGTTCCTGGAGGAAAAGTCCATGAACATTATTGAAGTGGACTAAGGGAAATCCACTGCTTATCCTACATATAAAGCAACATGGATCGGTCTACCTTTCGGGATCCTGCCAGGTATTTGTGATGAGAATTTGCCACTGTTGGAAATAGGATACAGTGCTTGATGAACCTTTGGTCTGATCCAGTATGGCAAAAATGATAATTACACGTATCTGGTAATTGTAGTTCCTGAAGGAACTCCAGTTTAGTCCTCCACCTCTGGGTTGTATACCTCCTCCTGCAGCTTGGAGACTTGGTATGTCAAAGTTGTGACATCACTGAATATACTCTGCTGGCCTCTCCCATCAGCCCTAGTGAACTATTGACAAAGCACACTCAAAGGAGCAACAAATAAGTAGCTATCATATGAAAAAAAATTTAAACTTCATAGAAAACAATGAACGTATAACTAGAAACTACGTAACCTACAATTCCCCCCCAACAAGGGAGAAACCGCCTTGAACCTTTCCCTTCTGTCCTCTATAGAATAAGCAGCACGAAGAGTAAGAATAGACAAACAGATAGACAAGATCTAAAGTATGAGTAAAAGAATCCCTTTCGAAGGCCACCATACCTGTAGGTTTGCACCATACTTTTACTGCCCACGAGCCAACCCCGGGTGGGAATGAGGACTAAACTGGAGTTCCTTCAGAAACTACAATTACCAGGTACATGTAATTATCATTCCCTTATCGGTCCTCTAGTTTAGTCCTCCACCTCTGGGATGTAACAGAGCAGTAATCATTGGGCGGGACCTTTCCAGCCAGCTCGTAACACCGCCGCCCCAAAACAGGCATCCTTTGTTGCCTGAACATCTAAGCGGTAGTGCTTACTGAA
The DNA here is from genome assembly GCA_033557465.1 of Ichthyophis bannanicus. NCBI lineage: Eukaryota > Metazoa > Chordata > Amphibia > Gymnophiona > Ichthyophiidae > Ichthyophis > Ichthyophis bannanicus. Next base: position 1,138,025,467 of record CM066033.1, on the reverse strand, counting down.
AGTATGAAGAGACGACCAGGTGGCCGCTCTACAGGATTTCCCCTGGCGGAACCAAACTGTGCTCCGCCCAGGAAGTCGCTTGCGCTCTGGTAGAGTGAGCTCGTAAGCCCATCGGAATCGCACGACCGTGCAAAAGGTATGCCGATGCAATCGCCTCTTTAAGCCATCATGAAATGGATGCCTTCGCCACCGCCTCCCCTTTGCGGGGACCTCCAAACAACACAAAAAGATGGTCCGACTTGCGGAAGGTACCCAAAACTTTCAAGTATTGCCGCAACATGACTTTGACATCCAAGCGGCGTAAATTACAATCGGAACCATCCCCTCCTAAGGATCCAAGAACTGGAAGAGAAACCATCTGATTCATGTGAAAGGCAGATACCACCTATGGCAAGGAAGGCGGCACCGGCCGCAACACCACCTTCTCTCTAGAAAAGGACAAAAACGTCTCTCTACATGACAATGCCTGTAACTGCAAAACTCACCTCGCCGAACAGATCGCTATCAAAAACACAGTCTTCAGGGTCAAATCCTTCACCAACGCCTGGTGCAAAGGTTCAAATGGTGCCTTGGTCAATGCCTCTAAGACCAAATTGAGATCCCAAGGTGGAACTACAACCCTCCTCGAGGTTCGCAGCCTGGTTACAGCTTTCAGGAAACGCAAAACATCAGGATGAGCACCTAGCGTAAAACCCTGCACCTTGCCTCTATAGCAGGCAATAGCTGCTAATAAACTCTTAAGGAACTGGCCGCTAGCCCCTTATCAAACCCATCTTGCAGAAAACTTAAAATCAACGAGACGGACACTGTCCTCGCCCGAACCTGACGCAGTGAGCACCAGTCCTCAAAAATGCGCCAAATACGCACATATGCCAGAGACGTTGACTGTTTTCTTGCTTTCAATAAGGTGGCGATGACTGCCGCCGAATAACCTTTCGTCAGCCTCGTCCTCTCAATGGCCAAACCGTAAGTGAGAACCGATCCACCTGAAGCATTCGCAGCGGACCTTGCAACAACAGATCCTCCAACACCGGCAGCCTCCACGGATGCCCGTTGAGCAGGCGAATGAGATCAGCATACCACGGCCGCCTTGGTCAATCGGGCGCTACCAACAGCACCCTTCCCTGATGAGCCTCCATACACTGAACTACTCGCCCTATGAGCGCCCACGGGGGAAAGACATAAAGAAGCCCCGCTGCCGGTCAACTTTGCATCAGGGCGTCGATCCCTTCAGACATTCTTTCCCGTCGCCTGCTGAAGAAACGACTGGTCTTCGTTGACTGAAAGGTTGCCATGAGGTCCATGACTGGCGGATCCCACCTGCGAACTATTTGAGCATATACCTCCGGATGCAGTTCCCACTCTCCGGCATCCACTCGGACCCTGCTGAGAAAATCCACCATCACATTGTCCTTCCCTGCAATGTGTGCCACCGATATCGCTGGTAACCTCTGTTCTACCCAAGCAGACAGCATCTCTGCCTCCTCTTCCATGGCCACACTTCCTGTGCCGCCCTGCCGATTGATATAGGCCACTGTCGCTGGGTTGTCGGACACCGTAGCCTCAAACCTTAGCAGCACTAAATAGACTGCTCTCATTTCTAGCCGGTTGATAGACCAACTGCTCTCCAGAGCCGACCAAGTGCCTTGTGCGAACTGGCCTTCGCAATGCACTCCCCAACCTGCGAGTCTCGCGTCCATCAGCAACGGCGTCCACTCCGGCTGCTCCAGAGGCATTCCCGCTGTCAACGACCCCGAAAGCAGCCACCACCGAAGAGACTGCCTGACCTTGAGTGGGCAGGGGAGCCGTTTGTTCAAGGAATCGGACTGATGTGACCAGCGGCAAAGCAGCGCTCTCTGTAACGGTCTCATATGAAACTTGGCCCAAGGCACCGTTTCCAGGGTTGCCGCCATGGTTCCCAGCACCCGAAGATAGTTCCACGCTGAGGGGGCCGGAGCAGATCTGAACTTGCGCACCAGTTGCTGAAGGGCTTGCACCCGATGGTCCAGCAGAAACACCGCTCCTTTCTGAGTGTTGAACCGTACTCCGAGATACTCGAGATCCTGGGAAGGTACTAAGCAGCTTTTGGCCGGGTTGACCACCCAACCGAGACTGCAAGAATTTGACCACTTTGTTACCTGAACGCTCTCCGACTCAGATTTTGCCCGAATCAACCAATCGTCGAGATAAGGATGAACTAGAATCCCTTCCTTCCATAATGCCGCCGCTACCACTTACCATGATCTTGGTAAAGGTCCTCGGCGCTGTCGTCAGACCAAACGGCAATGCCTGAACTTGATAGTGCCCCCAAGGAAGGGCAAACCGCAGAAACTTCCAATGAGCCGCTCTGACTGGAATGTGCAAATATGCTTCCGTAAGATCGAGGGAAGTTAAGAACTCCCCCTGATGCACTGCCACAATGACCAACCTCAATATTTCCATCCTGATATGCGGAAACAGAAGACACCTGTTCACTCCTTTGAGGTCCAAGATAGGCTGAACAGCTCCGTCCTTCTTCGGTACTACAAAATAAATCGAGTATCGACCCATGCCATACTCTGCAAGTGGCACTGGCGCGACCGCTCCCAGCTGTAAAAGCCGATCTAACGTACCGCGGATTGCCAAGGCTTTTTGCTGACCTTAGCAGGGAGACATCACAAAGGAATCCCGCACCGGCCTTGCCAATTCCAGCGCATTACCCTCGCGAATTACCTCTAATACCCACTAGTCGGACGTTATTTGGGTCCAGGCAAGAAGAAATTCCCGAAATCGCCCACCTATCGGTTGACTTCCCACCAGGACCCGCCTGCTTTCATTGTGGTTTTTGAGACCCCGCCGAGGAGGCTGCTGTGAAGCCTCTATTTGCTCCCCGAAACCCACAAAACCCCTGAGCTCTGGAAGCAAATCTTCCTCTTTGGAAACCCCCCAAACGAGAGGTGCGGAATCTCCTGAAATCCCGAAACTGGCCCCGAAAGGCCGGTGTTGCCTTGCCTTGTTTGGGCTTATCCTCGGGAAGCCTCCCTCCCTTGGACTCCCTGAGATCCTTCACCAACTTGTCCAGGTCTTCGCCAAACAATAACCTCCCTTTGAACGGGAGCTTACTGAGACGTGCCTTGGACGATCCATCCGCCACCCAATTCCGCAACCAAAGAGAATGGTGGGCGGCGACCAAGGAAGCCATACTATTGGCAAGTGCCTGAATCAAGTCGTAATGCACATCCGCTAAATATGCAGACCCCGACTCCAGGCGATCCAGCTCCCTAACCTCTTCCTGCTCTAGATGAGAGTAGACTGACGCAAGCGCTGAGACCATCAGAGAAATGCTCTTGCCACCCACACTCCACAAATGGAAGCCTGCAATGACAGAGCATTAGCTTCAAAGGACTGTCTCAATAAGCCATCCACTTTCCTGTCCTGCGCATCCTTTAAGGCCGTGCTACCTTCCACCGGCATAGTGGTCTTCTTTGTAACCACTGAGACCACAGCATCAACCCGTGGAGAACGAAACCTCTCCTTGTCCTTATCTGCTAGGGGATAGAGCCTATTCATCGTTCGAATCCCTCTTAGCCCCGCTTCTGGCTGATCCCATTCATCTTGGATCATGCGGTCTACCACTCGGTGAACGGAAACACCACCTGCGCCTGCCTCACCGCTTGAATGACCGGGTCTTCCACATCTTCCTCTTCCGTCGCCTGAGCCACAGCGAGATTAAGCGTCTGAAGGAATTCCGTGATTAGTGCCGTTAACTCCTCCCTTCTAAATATCCTAATAATCTTTGCTTGATCCTCCGGCTCTTGTATCTCACCTTCCTCTAGGTCCTCCATTCCGGCTTCAAGTTCCAACTCGGCATTCTCCATCTCCAGTCACTCGGATTCCTCAGCCAACAGCCCATGAGGTCACGGCCTCTTAGGGCCCCTCGGGGACATACCTCCCGTGTCTCCTACACTGAGCTGCTGCGCCGGACTAGGCATAGACAAGGGCTCCGGCACCTTCCCGACGCCGTAAACAAAATGCGAGATGCATAATTAATATAAAATCCAGGCAAAAATCCACGAGTTGTGTACCTGAACCCAAGAGAGATGGGGAACTCGACAGACCCGCAACTCCGTCCCGGGCGACCCCTTGCACCGTGGACCCCAAAGCTTCTGCCTCCATTCCAGCTGGAGCATCTTGGGGGTCCTGAGCCCCCCTGAACTCCATTTGCTGCTCCACACTGGTAGACACCAAGGCACAACCCCTGCAAATGCCGGAGTCAGCCACCACACCTCTGCGGGTGCCGCAGACCACACACTGAGGGCACATAAGCCAAGCCCCCCCAAGTGCAGTCTTTTCTTAGCCTGTCAGTCTGTCCTGTTCTTCCCTTTTTATCCTCCTTTCTTTTTTTTTTTTAAATATACCAACGAACTGAAGCAAGGAAGGGAATGAAATCCCATTAAACAAAAAACTAGCCTAGCGAACCTGAACCAGAGATCCTGTCCAATAAGAGCACTCCAGCTGTCCCCTAAACAAACCTGCCAAAAGAAGCCAGTACCTAGCTGGATAAATAACGGTAGAAAGAAAATAAAGCAAATTAAATCCTGTCTAGAACCAAATCCCTTGCCTCCCCGTGCTGCAAAACACGATACCCCACCACGCAGCAGACACGCGGTCTTAAAATGGCCGCCACCAAACCGGTGAAACAAATGGCACCAAAAGTGAGAGCTGAAGGCTCTAAAGCGGGACGCAACTGCAGTTGCCGTGCAAATCGCCTGCCCCAAATGTTAAAAAGAGCCTTATCCCATCAATGAGGGCCTGTGGTAGCTCTCCTTCTGCTGCCGCTGCTGAGCTGCAATCTCCAGCCCGCACGGCTCCGCTCGAAACCGCCGGCGAGAATATCAACCCTGCACTCCTTCAGCCCGAGTGCTGCTTCTGCGGGCGACATGAGAGTGCAGGTACCTGTCACAGAGCTCTCCTCTGGTGAATCAAGGAGAAGAGATCTGGAGGCCAAATCGTCCCAGGGACTCTGACCACAGGATAGAGGCAGCCGGGGCCAGTGCAAGGAAAGATTCTCTTTGTTTTGTTTGTTTGTTTGTTTGTTTTTTAAAGCTAAAGCAACCACTAAATTAAAATTTAGAAAAATGAGAAATCCAATCAACCAACATCTATCTAACTACTCTAACAGCTCCTTATTTCCTTAATTGTTCCTCCAGTGAGCCCAGACCTAGGCTCACTACGTCCTCCTGCTGCATGGAGACTGGACACACTGGGGCTGATGGGAGAGGCCAGCAGAGTATATCCAGTGATGTCACAACTTTGACATGCCCAGTCTTCAAGCTGCAGGAGGAGGTACACAACCCAGAGGTGGAAGACTAAACTGAAGGATCGCTAAGGAATCTTATGTTCTTATTTTACATTATTTTTGTAATTTATTATAAACCTGTGCACCACCTTTGACAATCCAAATCCAAATCAAAAAGGTGCTACATAAAGTTTTATAAATCAAAATTTCCAAGGATAAGGATAAACTACTATTTAAGATCCCCTTGTGATCACCACTGTAAACTAAGACGACTGAGATAACTCATGCAAACAGCTCTCTGTCATGTTACAATACAAAAATAGCTAGTCTTAGGCGACATGTATCACACATTACAGTGTTTTATAGCTGCTATCATATTACTATAACGTAGGTACTCACCTATAACAGGTATTCTCCAGGGACAGGGACAGTACAGGACTTACTGTACTGTTTTATGTAAAAAGTTAAAAAGTTATATGTAAAAAGTTTAAAAGTTCTTGTTCTATGTAATGTTATACGAATGTATACAATTGTTCCATGTAAACCGCCCCTGATCTCTGGAAGGGGCGGTATAGAAGAAATAGATAAATAAAATAAAAATAAATAAATAAAAATCAGTACTCACATATGGGTGATGTCGGCACCGATGCAGCCCTCGCGGAAGCATCCTCCCAGCTTTCAAAGAAAGCCTTTAGGAGATGCCACCACACATGCGTAGTCCCCTTCCCACCAAAGGGTCAGATGACATAACTAAAAGATGGCAAAAATAAAAGATGGTAAAGGAGCAAATCCAAGGTGGAGAGAGTGTTGTGAGGACTGATTCCTGCTGTCCCCAGAGAACACCTGTTACAGGTGAGTAACTACATTTTCTCTGGGAATAAACAGGAAGTCAGTCCTATCATATGGGACTCCCCAGCTTCAGGCTACCAAAAGACCATAGCAAAAATCACGGACTCCCTCAAAGGGAGCCGCAAGCAGTTGTTTAACTGTGTCCGATGAAAACCAGCACTCTGGTAGCCTGAACACAGAAGGGTTGGAGTGGACTAAATCCTGAAAAGATTATGGAGCACAGCCTGGCCGAAGGCACTGTCCCGTCAGGACTCTTTCCAGGCAGTAATGGGTTGTGAAGGTATGGACTGAAGACCAGGTGGCAGCCCGGCAGATGTCCACCATTGGGACAGAGCGCAAGTTTGCCACCGAGGCCACCATGGCCCTGACACGGTGCGCCATGACACGGCCTTCCAGAGGGAGCCATGCCTGCTCATAGGTGAGAGCGATACAGTCCGCCACCCAGGCTGACCACGCACACTTGGTCACCGCCTCCCCCAGCCTACTGGGGTCATAGGAGACAAAAAGCTGAGTAGCTTTGCAGTGACCCTTAGTACGTTGGATATAGAAGGCAAAGCCCTTTTACAGTCCAAGGTGTAAAGGACTGTCTCCGCCCTACTGGAGTGAGGTCTCGAAAAGAAGGTAGGGAGTACTACTTCCTGGTTAAGATGGAAGGATACTACCACCTTCGGAAGGAATTTAGGGTGTGTGTAGAGCACCACTCTGTTCTTGTAGAACCTGGTATAAGGCGCCTCTGCCACTAAGGCTGAAGCTCGCTAACTTTGCGAGCAGAAGTGAGTGCAACCAGGAACGCCACTTTCCAAGAGAGGTAGTGTAGGTGGCAAGTAGCCAGAGGCTCAAAGGGTGGGCGAGTGAGCTCAAGTTAAGGTCTCATTCGATTGCCAAAAGGCAAACCGGGGGCTTTGATAAGAGCAGACCCCTAAGAAAGCATGTCACTAACAGCTGCACCGTGAGGTACACCACCAGGGCACTAAGATGCACCCAGATGGAGTTAGACTTGAGCCCGGATTGCAAGAGGTGGAGAAGGTACTGTAACACCAAACTCATTGGGCAGTAGAACGGGTCATCCCCATGCTCAGCACACCAGGCCGAAAACGTGTGCAATTTGAGGGCATAAGCTTTTCTAGTAGAGGCCTTGCAAAAAGCCAGCAGGATCTTCTCTACCTCACCCGAGAGGTTGAAAGGGGCTAGAGTCACCCTTTCAGCAGCCATGCTGTCAGCGACAGGGACCCCAGGTTGGGGTGCATAAGACAGCCCCCTTCCTGAGTCCTGCAGAGATCCCCAACAGGATGGGGGTCTCCACTGTTAACCAGAGGAGCAGCAGGAACCACAGTTGCCTGGGCTACCGAGGGGCTATCAGAATAAGCAAGGTCTTATCGCGGAGGGTCCTGAACAATGTTTTGGCAATCAGCAGCGTGGGAGGGAAGGCGTACATGAGGCCCTCTGACCTTGACGAGGAATGCATCCACTGCCACCCTGGAGGGGTGGGCCTGCCAGGAACAGAAGCGGGGCAACTGGAAGTTGTCCGGGCTGACGAACAGTTTCATCACGGGTTTTCCCCAGATCTGGAAGAGCCGGTCGGCCACCCTGGGGTCCAGCTGCCACTCGTGCAGCTGGAGGACTCCACTCAGCCTGTTGGCCAGCAGGTTGTTCTGGCCTGGTAGGTATACTGCCTGCAGGAGAATACCCTGTTGGATTGCATACGAGCAGAGGACCACTGCCTCCCGACAGAGGGCACAAGACCCCGTGCTCCCCCATTTGTTCACAGAGAACATCGTTACCTGGCTGTCTGTCTGGCCAGCACCGGCTGGTGGTGCAGGTGGTGGCAAAATGCTTGCAGGGCTAAGTATATCACCCGCAGCTCCAGGAGGTTGATCTGTTGGGTGCTCTCTCCTGGTGACCTGCTGCCCTGGGTGCAGAGCTCCCCGCAATGGGCTCCCCAGACGAGCAGGGAGGCGTCCATGGTGAAGACCCTTAAGGGGCTTTGGGCCTGAAAAAGCTTGCCCACCTCGAGATACTGGAGAGACTGCCACCAGACCAGAGAGTCTGCCAGTTGGCAGGTTACAGAGACACTGTCTGAGGCGCCCCATGGCTTGAGTGATATGGCCCGTGAAAGCCATGTGCCCGAGAAGGCGCAGAAGAAGCTGGGCAGGCACAGAGGGATGATACTGTATGTCCTGTGTCAGAGTCCTGAGACAGTCAGCTCGGTCCCTGGGCAAGAAGGCCTTTGACTGGAGAGTGTCCAGCTTTGCCCTGATGAACTCCAGACATTGTGTTGGGAGGAGATGAGACTTGGGGTAGTTTGTGACAAAACCCAAGTGCTGCAGAACCTGGATGGTGCATGCAGTGGCCTGCTGCATCTCTGAGACCGTGCATCCCTTTATGAGCAGTCGTCAAGGTAGAGGAAGACTGAGACCCCCTGGAGACAAAGGAAGGCAGCCACGCCTGCCAGGCATTTTGTGAAGACCCTTGGGGCAGAAGTCAAGCCGAAAGGGAGCACCCTGTACTGATAGTGCCTGCCCCCACTATGAACTGCAGGTACTGCCTATTGTTGGGGTGAATGAGGATGTGGGTATAGGCATCCTTAAGGTCTTGGGAGCATAGCCAATCTCCCTGCTGGAGGTAGGGCAGCAATATTTCAAAGGGAGAGCATCTTAAACATCTCCCTCAGCAGGAATTTGTTGAGGTTGCAAAGGTCGAGGATGGGCCTTAGGCCCCCTGTTCTTTTGGGCACGAGGATGTACCTGGAGTAGAACCCCTTGCCGTTGAGATGGTGGGGCACCAATTCCACAGCTTTGTCCTCAAGAAGACTTGCTATCTCCTTCAGTAGAAGATCCCAGTGGAGGGGAGCCTGAGGGGCTCTCCAATAAAATAAGGGGGAAGTGTGAGTCGGGTGGAGGAGGTAACCCTCCCTTACCACCCGAAGTGCCCAGGAGTCTGTAGTGATGGTCAACCACCTCTGGGCATAGTGGGCCAGATGTCCCCCTGTGGGCTGCTGATCTCCTTGAGATAGATAGGCTATGCTCAAGGAGACAAAAACTCCCCCCTGGCTGGGCTGGAGCCGGTACCTGGGGTTTTGGAGCCTTCTGCTTACGAAGGCCATGCCCATGTCCCTTGGGCCTGCTGACCCCGTTGGGCTGGGAGGCCTGACAAGGTGGGTAGTTTCTGTAAGCAGCCCCTTTCCTCAGGTAGGATGACTTTTTTCCCTAGCCCTTCTGTCGGGGAGGTGCAGTGGTCTTTTTTGAGAGCCTGGTCCTCGTCATTAGCTCTGTCACCAGCTCAGCAGCCTTGTCGATCATGAGTTTGCCAAAGAGGTTCTCGCTTTGACATGGTACATCGATCAATTTGACCTGAACCCACTGCTCGAGGTCGGACGACTGTAGCCAAGCTTGGTGCCATGCACCGAAACCCGCCGCTGCTATTCGAGCAGACTCGAACCCGTCACAGGCTGCCCGAGACATGAACTTGGAGCACTCAGACTGCCTTGGCCAGGTTCTTGAACCGCTGCAGGGGGGTTCCTCGGAAAACAGTTGAGAACCAAGCGAGTTCCTTCGCCAAGTCTCTCAGGTACATGCCCATGTACAGCTGGTAGGCCTGGAAGCGGCTTGATGAGCATCGAGCCCTGGTAACACTTTCTGCCGAGTGTGTCCAACGTGCAAGCCTCCCTGCCGGGGGGCACCGAGGACTGAATCTTCTGACTTTTCAGCCAAAGCATGGCTGACTCCACCACCACGGAGTTATGAGGCAGCTGTGATTTCTGGAAACCAGGGCTCCGGCGGACTCTATACATTGAGTCAAGCCGTTTGTTCACCACCAGCACCGATGCCAGTGTCTCACACATCCGGAGCATCAGCAGTTCCAGGATGGGAGGGATGGACACAGTGGAGGAGCCTTGTACTGGAGGATTTCCAACTTATCTGCCCAAGGGTCCTCCTCAGACTCTGCAGGGAACACCAGGACTTTAGACATATCCTTGACAAAATCAAGGAAACAAATCAAATCGAAGTTAAGAGGCCGACTCTCTGTATATATGTAAATACAAAGTTGACAAGTTTGTTTGTACAATATATTCCTTGTAAATAGTTAATACCAATTGTTTCCATGTAAAAGTTGTTTAACTGTTAACTGCAAACCGCCCTTGATCTCTGGAAGGGGTGGTATAGAAGAAATATATAAATAAATAAGGAAACCCATATCCTCAGGCAGGGACCGCCATCAAGGCTCCGAGATGGGAAAGTCTGATGAGATGTTACGATGGCGATTGGTATCGGGGGATGACTCATCCTCCATCTCCCACTCGTAGTCCATCGAGGACTCGTAGTAGGGCTGCTCCACAGGCCTCGGGGGCTCTTGATGCTCCGCTGCCAGTGCCCGGCATACTTTCCGGGGATGATCGCAGTCCTAACGGACAGGAATCTGATCAAGACCTCAGCCAAGGATTGACTCAAGGCTGAAGGACCTTGAGGATAGGGTCTGATTCCAGGGACATCTTCGATGTCGAGGTCACAGTGTTCGAGGTGGATGAACCGGTCATACTGGAAAACAGCGTCCACTGCTGGTCCATGAAGGCAGACAAACTGTGCTTCAGGTCTGCCATTCTGGACTCCAGGCCAGAAGGCTCCATAGCCTTCGGCGCGGTCACTGAGTGATTCAGGCCTGGTGCTGGGTTCCCCAAAGGGGAATCCTCGACGAGGATGGTGTCTGGGGACAGAGACCGGTCTGAGGTCGAATCCTTCCGGGGTACCTTTGCAGGCCGCTCCTTCTCCGATGCCTCGGACAAGCGTCTTGAACTGCGTGACCTGGCCTGGGGTGGGTACCCAGCCGGTCAGATCCATCCAAGGATGCCGCCTTCGAGGGTTTCTTCTTCTTGGGTTCCCTCAAGAGAGACCCCCTTTCTGAAGACCCACGGCGGGGCTCGGGCTTGGAAGGGTCCACCTGAGGTGTCGAGGCTTCAGAGGAGGCCCTGGCCTGCGGAGGCACTGGAGACGTGGGGGGGTAAAAAAAAATAAAACACACACACTTATCGTGCTACTTCTGGTGGCTCGAGGGCCTTGCTGGACATCTTCTTGCAAAGACCGCATGCTGGCCCGAGGCAGCAGAGACAGCAGTCGTGTGTGCCGGTCAAAGACAATTTTTGAGCACCAATCACACTTCTTAAAGTCACTGGTAGCCATGGGGGGGAAAAAAGTACCCCTGCAAGGTCGAAGACTCGTTGGGCTGCCAGTTCGGAAAAAAGGTGCGAAGACACCAGAAAATTAAGAAAATAGGAATTACACTTAGCTGGTAATTGTGGTTCCTTGAGCGACTCCAGTTTAATCCTCAACCTCTCGGTGGTGAACCTACTCCTGCAGCTTGGAAACTGGGCATGTCAAACTCATGACATCACTGGATATAGTCTGCTGGTCTCTCCCCCAGTGAACTATTGACAAAGCAGACTCAAAGGAGCAAAAAAAATCAGTAACTTTTTTTTTTAAACTTAACATTATATTCAAGGGCATGCAGAACATATCTACCTACTACTCCCCTTCCAGAAGGAAAGGGAATGCTTCCTGCATGCTCTCCTTTCCATCGAATGCCTAGCCCTAAATAATCCAGAGCAATATAGCAATATATATAACAATATATAACAATATAGCATAGTTACTCACCTGTAATAGGTGATCTCCGGAACAGCAGGAATTTAGTCTTCACATATGGGTATCGTCGGTACTGACGGAGCCTGCGTGGGAACGCTCCCCAGCGTCCAATTAGAAAGCTTTTGGGAGCATCCCATAGCGCCTGCGTGCTGCCTTCCCGCCTTTCCCAACTGCCTTTCTCCAATTGAGTTTAAAGCTGAGACAAAGAGAGAGAGAGGGAAAGAGAAAGAGATAGAGAGATACAACTCCTAGGGGAGGTGGGTGGGTTGTGAAGACTAAATTCCTGTGTTCCCGGAAATCACCTGTTACAGGTGAGTAACTATGCTATCTCCAGGAACAAGCAGGAATGTCGTCTTCACATATGGGGACTCCCTAGCTTTAGATGCCAGGGAGAGACCCCAGAAGTTGTGTGTCCCTGTGGAAGGGTTCCACTTCTCCCCATGGATCTCTGCAATACAACCAGGGATGGTGGGTAGGAGTTGATTAGGTATGGAACAGGTGTTGGAGAACAGCCTGACCAAACAAGGCATCCCAGTGGGAGTCCATGTCCAAGCAGTAATGGACTGTGAAGGTATGAACCGAGGCCCAAGTGGCTGCTCGACAGATGTCTTCGATAGACACAGAGTGCAGATGAGCCATTGAAGCTGCCATGGCTCTCACATTGTGAGCTGTGACATGGTCCTCCAAAGGAAGATTCTTACTCTGATAGGCAAAGGAAATGCACTGAGCAATCCAGTTGGACAGTGTTCTCTTGGAGACTGGAAGTCCCAAATGAGAAGGATCAAAAGCAACAAAGAGTTGAGAGGACTTTCTATGTTGCTGTGTTCTTTGTAAGTAAAAGGCTAAAGCTCTTTTACAGTCCAAAGTATGAAGATTCCTTTCTGCATTTGATGCATGAGGCCTTGGAAAAAACACAGGCAGGTAGACTGCTTGGTTTAGATGAAAAGGCGAGAACACCTTTGGCATAAAGTGTGGATGAGTCCTAAGGAATACCTTGTCATGATGGAACCTTGCATAAGGTGGATCAGCCACTAGTGCCTGCAACTCACTGATACGACGTGCTGATGTGATTGCAATAAGAAAGATAACCTTCCAAGAAAGGAATTTCAATGAGGTAGTAGCTAAGGGTTCGAAAGGTGGCTTCATGAGCTGACCAAGAACCAGGTTTAAGTCCCATGCCACCGGTGGTGGCCTAATGGGAGGCTTAGTTAGAAGAAGGCCTCTCATAAATCTTGCTATAAGAGGATGGGAGGAAATAGGTTGTCAATTTAGAGGCTTGAAAGAAGCTGCAATAGCACTCAAATTGACTCTTACTGAGTTAGTCTTAAGTCCTGCATTGTATAAATGAAGGAGATACTCCAGTAATGATTCCAGAGGTATCGCAAGGGGGATCAGACCCTTCTGCGAGCAACATATGGTAAACCTTTTCCACTTGAAAGCATAAGAGCGTCTTGAGAAAGGTTTTCTAGAAGCATAAAAGATATCCTTTACTTGCTGAGGAAGTTTAAGATCTTGAAGATCTAGGCCTTCAGCAACCAAGCCCTGAGATGCAGAGACTGGGGATTGGGATGCCATAACATTCCGCCCTCCTGAGATAGGAGATCTGGAGCAGAGCCTAACTCCAGAGAGGGAGCTTGAGAGAGATGTAGAAGCAGAGGGTACCACACTTGCCGTGGCCAATGTGGAGCTATGAGAATCATACGGCCTCTGTCTCTCTGAAGCTTGAACAGGGTTCTGGGGATCAGGGGAATGGGTGGAAAGGCATATAGGAAGTCTTGACCCCAATGAAGGAGGAAAGCATCCTTGGCCTGAGAGCCCTGAGCCGGAATTCTGGAACAGAACCGGGGAAGTTTGGAATTCAATGGACTTGCAAAGAGGTCTATGTCCGGGGTTCCCCAACTTTGAAAAATCTTGGCCACCTGGTCTGCATGTAGAGACCATTCGTGTGGAAGCAGAACTCGACTGAGTCTGTCTGCCCAAGAGTTTTGTATGCCTGGAAGATACACTGCCAGGAGATGAATCTGATGCTCTCTGGCGAGGGCCCATAGTCGCAAAGCTTCGTTGCAAAGCAACAGAGAGCCTGTTCCTCCCTGCTTGTTCACGTAGAACATGGCTACTTGATTGTCCGTATGGATGAGGATTGTCTTGTAGCTGAGCAGGGTGTGGAACACTTGCAGAGCAAGGAAGATTGCTCTGAGCTCCAAGAGATTGATGTGTAGATGAGTCTCCTGTGGAGTCCAAGTACCTTGGGTGGAGAGGTCTTGCAGATGTGCTCCCCACCCCACTGGAGAAGCATCTGTTTTGAGAGTTGCTTGGGGTAAAGGCTGGTGAAATGGGGACCCCAGCAACAGGTTTTGAGTGGACTGCCACCATTGGAAGGACAAAATAAGGAGATTTGTGTTTGCTATTTTGTCTGACAGGCACCCTGATGCCTGGGTCCATTGAGTGGATAAAGTCCACTGGGCTGCTCTCATGTGGAGGCGAGCATATGGAACCACATGCACGGTAGATGCCATGTGGCCTAGTAGTTGTAACATTTCTCGAGCAGTGAGGTGAGGCTTTAACACTGCTTGAAAAGCTAACTGCACTAAGCGAAGGCAACGGGCCTGGGGAAGATAGGCCCTTGCTTTTCTGGTATCCAGCAAAGCTCCTGTGAACTCTAGGGATTGAGTGGGAGTTAGACTGGATTTTGGGATGTTTATGACCAGACCCAAATTCTGAAGGATACGCATTGTGCAAGATAGAGAAGTCCTGGCCTCTGACTCTGATGGGGCTCGAATGAGCCAGTCGTCTAAGTAACGGAAGACAAATATTCCTAGAGTGCGTAGAAATGCTGCTACCACAGCCATGCATTTCGTGAACACCCTTGCTGCTGAGGCCAGGCAAAAAGGAAGCACCCTGTATTGGTAGTGCTTTCCTTGAAAAAGGAACCGAAGGAACTTTCTATGAGTTGGATGGATGAGAACATGAGTGTATGCATCCTTGAGATCTAGAGAACAAAGCCAATCCTGACTCTGAAGGTATGGCAGCAGAGCTCCCAAAGAGATCATCTTGAACTTCTCTTTGAACAGGAATTTGTTCAATTCTCTGGAGGTCCAAAATAGGTCTGTGTCCCCCTGTTTTCTTTGGGATAAGGAAATAGGGGGATTAAAACCCTGTACCCTGTTGATGAATGGGTACTTCTTCTATTGCCCCCTGGGCAAGAAGCATAGTGACCTCTTGATCTAACAGGTTGAAGAGAGAGGTCTGAGAATTGAACTGTCTTACCAGTCTTATAATGTTGAGTGTCCAATGTTCTACTGTTATCTGCCCCCATCTGGGGGCAAAGTGACACAACCTTCCTGGAATGGTGGAAGGCTCTGGTCTATTGAGGGCCAGGAAGGCTAAGTTCTCTAGATGAAAGTCAAAGGCCTTGTGGAGGCTGAGACTGCTGAGATGGTTGAGGCTTAGCAGTCTTCGCTTTCCTTTGTTTAGGTGGTTGCCGACTCTTCCGGCCAGGCTGACCTGCAGAACGTCCCTGTTGGGAATAAGAGGGATAAAACCTCTTCTTTTTTCAGAAGAATGGTTTCTTGAAAGATTTCTTTCTTGCAGGATCAGCTGTGGCTTTGGACAACCTATCCAAAGTGGAGTTGTCAGCATCCAACTCATTGGCTTTCTCTTGCCAATTTTTGCCGAATAGATTCTCACCTGTACAAGGGATATTGCCCAGTTTGTCCTGCACCCAGAACTCCAAATCGGTTGCCTGGAGCCAGACAATTCTACATGCACTTATGGCAATGGCAGAGGTTCTGCTTATGCACTCAAAGCAGTCAAAAGCTGCACGATTGACAAACTTAGAAACATCCTGGGCATATTTAACCAGTGTGAGAAAATCCTGCCTCTTGTCATCAGGAAGGAGAGGGCTTAAAATCTCCAAGTCTCCTGTGACTTCTTTAAGGAACATTCCCATATATAAAATATAGAAACTGATCATGGCAGACAGCATGGAAGCCTGGAAAGTACGACGTCCAAAGGCATCCAAAGTTCTACACTCACGTCCTGGAGGATTTGAGGCATGCCTCTTTGCATTTCTGATCCTTCTCATAGCTGATTCCACTACAATAGAGTGGTGAGGAAGCGGAGTTTTCTGGAAACCAGGACAAGGAGGGACTCGATACATGGCATCCTGTCTGCGAGAGTGAGGAGAGGTGGTAAGAGGTGTCTCCAACATTCTCAACATGAGATCATGTAAGATCTCATGGATAGGCAAGGTAGCTGCCTCCTTAGGAGCTTTGGGATATTGTAAAATCTCCAACCTCTTAGCTCTGGGCTCTGTTTCAGGAGTCACAGTAATGGACAGACCTCGAGCCACCTCCCTGATGAAATCCTGAAAGGAGATATCTTCTGGAGGAGACATCCTACATTTAGGAGAGGAAGGCTCCTCCGGGAGAAGTAGTCCGGTACCGACAGAGCTGTCAGAATCCTCAGACTCCTCCAAGTATTCAAAGTACCTTCTGTCCGGATGCTCTTGAAGAGCCCAATACCCGTACCGATTGAAGTCGGTACCGGGGGGAATCGGTACCGGTGTATCGGTACCAGAAGGCATCGCATGACTGGGTGTCAGCAAAGCAGAGACCGATGTCAATGCCGATGCTGTCGGTACCGGTACCGGTTGAACTGTCTGACGTGGTTCCTAGGGTGTCGATGCCGCAAGGAGAGCCGCCAGACTGCGTTCAATAGCCAGGAACCTCTGGTCTATCGACGCTGCCGATGCCTGGGTATCGGTACGGGAGGAAGCAACCGGTACCCCGGAGCATGGCACCAGTAGTTCTGCCGAGGTGGAGGCCTTGAGAACATCCTGGAGCTCCAATAATGCTTTGGAAGCCGAAGCCTCCCGCCAGGGCAATTTTGCCAGTACAGAACCCTCAAGGGCAACGCCAGAGGCATCTCGATGCTTGGAAGGAGATCTACCCTTTGAGGGCCGGCCAGACTTATGTTTAGTTACCTGAGATCCATGGGAGGAAGACGAAGCCCTGGAAGACGTCGATGCTACAGAAGCTATATCGGAGGGAAAAAGGGCGCTGAGCTTAGCAGCTCGGTTTTGTCGACCCCTTTTGGACATCATGGCACAAGCCATACACTCGGAGATGGAGTGGTCAGGACCTAAACATTTAAGACACCAGTCATGGGTGTCGGTGACGGAGATGGTACCGCCACACTTGGTGCACTTTTTGAAACCCGAAGCGAGTTTTTCCATGGTGGAGGAAATTTTGGGCACGTGCACCTGGAAAAGAAAAGTTTGGAAAAAAATAGTATTTTTTTTTTTAAAGAAAGAAGAACCGGCGGTTCCGGTATAGCGTCGAGGAAGGCAGACGCGACCACAAAAAAGAAGGAATAAGGAAAACATTTTCTGCGGTGACAGGAACAACGAACTGCTGGCTCCGCGGAAAACGAAGAACTGGAGAGAGGCAGTTGGGAAAGGCGGGAAGGCAGCACGCAGGCGCTGTAGGATGCTCCTAAAAGCTTTCTAATTGGACGCTGGGGAGCGTTCCCACGCAGGCTCCGTCGGTACCGACAATACCCATATGTGAAGACTACATTCCTGCTTGTTCCTGGAGATAACACAATATCATAATATAATAATATAACAATATAGCGCAAAACAAATGGAAGCATCAAAATGACTGCACACCAGTGAAGGCCTATATCCACTTTTAACCTTGCACTTCCCCCAACAGAAACACCACTGCTAAGACCCCATCCCCGGGCAGGAATGAGAAATAAACTGGAGTCACTCAAGGAACCACAATTACCAGGTAAGTGTAATTCCTATTTCCTTATCGTTCCTCCAGTTTAGTCCTCAACCTCTGGGATGTATCAGAGCAGTAATCATTGGGAGGGACCTTTCCAGCCGGATCTCGACACCGCCTCCCTGAAAACGGCATCCTTAGCCGCCAGAACATCTAGGCGGTAGTGCTTACTGAAAGTATGGAGAAACAACCAAGAGGCCTCCCTACAGATGTCCAATGGTGGAACCAAACAGTGCTCCATCCAAGAAGACGCTTGCACTCTGGCAGAGTGAGCTCGTAAGCTCCCTGGGACTGTACGGTCCCACAGAAGATAAGCCGACGCACTCGCCACTCCAATCCATTCAGAAATGGACTCCTTCGCCGCCGCTTCCCTTTGCGGGGCCCTCCGAACACCCCGAAGAGAAATGATCCGCCTTGTGAAAGTTTCTGAAACTTTTAAACACTGCCGCAGCGCTCTCTTGACGTCCAAACAGCGCAAGCTATGGTTCAATACGCTCCCCTCCACCGCACCTAGCGCTGGAAGAGAGACCATTTTATTAGATGAACATAGAAACCACCTTTGACAACGATGGAACCAGCCGCCAGGCCAACCTCTGTCCTGAGACAGACAAAAAATGATTACTGACAGGACAATGCCTGCAACTCTGAAAATCGCCTCGCCGAACACATGACCATCAAACATACCGTCTTCAAGGCAAAACCCTTAACCTATACCTGTTGCAAGGGCCCCAATGGCGCACTAGCTAACGCTCCTTAAACCAACTTGAGCTTCCCCGGTGGAATTAATATCCTACGAGAGGGCTACAGCCTGGTAACCGCCTGAGAAAGCATACCACATCGACCTGTGCATGAGAGCCACTAACTGTCCTTTGCCCCTATAGAAAGACAGAACTGCTAACTGAACTCTCCAGGACCTGCCTTTACCAAACCCCTCCTGCAGAAAACTTCATACCAAGGGAACTGACACTGTTGTCGCGTAAGCGTGCCTCCGCGAGCGCCCATCCTCAAAGATGCACCATATACGCACATATGCAAGGGACATAGACCTTTCTTTTTTGCGGCAAGGTGGCAAAGACTGCTGCTGAGCAACTCTTTTTCCTTAAGCTTGCCCTTTCAATGGCCACCCCGTAAGCGAAAACCGATGCACCTGAGGCATTCGAAGGGAACTCCATAGCAACAGAATATCCAATGTTGGAAACCTCCATGGATTCCCATCGAGCAACCGTATGAGGCAGGCATACCACGGGCACCTCGGCCAGCCCGAGGCCCCCAACCAGACGTTTCCCCGAAGCGCTTCGATACGCAGAACCACTTGACCTATGAGTGCCCCCGGTGGAAAGACAGAGAAGACCAGACGACGGCCGCCGTTGAAACAGTGCACCGATGCCTTCCAACCTCCTTTCGCGTCATCTGCTGAAGAAGCGACCCGTTTACACAGAGTGAAATGGCGCGATGAGGTCCATTACCGGCTGTCCCCATATGCGACCGATCTGTGCGAACACCTCCAGATGCCACTCCCATTCTCTGGCATCTACTCGGACCCAACTGAGGAAATCCGCCGTTACAATGTCCTTATCCGCAACATGCGCCACCAAAAAAGCTGGCAGCCAAAGCTCTATCCACACACAAAGACCCTCTGCCGTGGCCTCTATGGCCACACTTCCGGTTCTGCCCTGCCAATTGATGTAGGCCACCGCCGCGGAGTTGACGGACAGTACTCGCACCGCTCGACCTGTCAAGGTAGCTTCGAACGCCCGGCGAATCGCTCACATTTCCAGTTGGTTGATTGACCACTGGGTCTCCTGTGTACTCCAAGAGCCTTACGTGAAACGATCTCCAAACGTAGCGGAGTTTAACAAAGTTTTTGGCCAAGCTCCCAGAGGAAAGGTCCATAACCTTTTATTAGAGAGAAGCTGGAAAATTATTATTATTTTTTTTTATATACCAACTTTCACCAATTCAAGATAGTCTACAAGGCACACAACCCAACAGAGCGTCACATCTGTTGTACATGCAACGGAACCCTTAAAATATGAGCATACATGAATCCACCGCTTGCCCCGATACAAGCATTGAGTAGCCTATTCGTCTTTTTAGAAAACAGCCAGGTCCTTAAGACCTGGTTTGGCTACCCTAGGAACAGGATACTGGACCTGAAAGAGCTTGGTCTGACCCAGTAAGGCATTTCTCGCATCCTTATGAACGGAAAGCACAGCTACTTACCTGTAACAGGTGATCTCTGGGAACAGCAGAAATAAGTCTTCACATATGGGTACGTCGGTACTGACGGAGCCTGCGCGGGAACGCTCCCCAGCGTCCTGCGTGCTGCCTTCCCAACTGTCTCTCCTCAGTTGAGTTTTATAGCTGAGACAAAGAGGGAGAGAGAGGGAAAGGAAGAGAGATAGAAAGAGAGAGAGAGACAACTCCTAGGGGAGGTGGGTGGGTGGTGAAGACTTATTCCTGCTGTTCCCAGAGATCATCTGTTACAGGTAAGTACAGGTATCTCCAGGAACAAGCAAGAATGAGTCTTCACATATGGGGACTCCCTAGCTTTTGATGCCAGGGAGAGGCCCAGAAGTTGTGTGTCCCTGGGACAGGGCTGCACTTCACCACCTGGATCTCTGGCATCCCATGAGGGATGGTGGGTAGGAGTTGATTAAGCATGAAACAGGTGTTTGAGAACAGCCTGACCAAACAAGGCATCCCGGCGGGAGTCCTTGTCTAAGCAGTAATGGGCTGTGAAGGTATGAACCGAGGCCCAACTGGCTGCTCGACAGATGTCGTCGGTAGACAGAGTTCAGATGAGCCATTGAGGCTGCCATGGCTCTCACATTGTGAGTTGTGACATGGCCCTCCAGAGAAATGTTCTTGCTCTGATAGGTGAAAGAAATACATTGGACAATCCAGTTGGAAAGAGTTCTCTTGGAGACTGGTTGTCCCAAATGAGAAGGATCAAAAGCAACAAAGAGTTGGGAAGACTTTCTATGTTACTGTGTCCTTTGTAAGTAAAAAGCCAGAGCTCTTTTACAGTCCAGGGTATGAAGATTCCTCTCAGCACTTGATGCATGAGGCCCTGGAAAAAAAGACAGGTAGGTAGACTTCTTGGTTGAGGTGAAAAGGCGAGACCACCTTAGGCATAAAATGTGGATTAGTCCTAAGGACCACCTTGTCATGATGGAACCTTGTATAAGGTGGATTAGCTACTAGTGCTTGCAATTCACTGATGCAGCGTGCTGATGTGACTGCAATGAGAAAGATAACCTTCCAAGAAAGGTATTTCAAGGAGGTAGTAGCTAAAGGTTCAAAAGGCGGCTTCATAAGCTGACCAAGAACCAAATTTAAGTCCCATGCCACCGGTGGTGGTCTAATGGGAGGCTTTGTTAAAAGGAGGCCTCTCATGAACCTTGCTACAAGGGGATGAGAGGAAATAGGTTGTCCATTTAGAGGCTTGAGGGAAGCTGCAATAGCACTCAGATGGACTCTTACTGAATTTGTCTTAAGGCCTGCATTAGACAGATGCAGGAGATACTCCAGCAAGGATTCCAGAGGTATTGACCGGGGGTTAAGACCCCTTCCAGAACACCAGATGGTAACCCTTTTCCACTTGAAAGCATAAGAACATCTAGTGGAAGGTTTTCTGGAAGCATGAAGAACATCTTTCACTTGTTGAGAAAGAGGAAGATCCTGGAGATCTAGGCCTTCAGCAACCAAGCCCTGAGATGCAGAGACTGGGGATTGGGATGCCACAATTTTCCGTCCTCCTGAGAGAGGTCTGGAGCAGACCCTAACTCTAGGGAGGGAGCTTGAGAGAGATGTAGAAGCAGAGGGTACCACACTTGCCTTGGCCAATGTGGAGCTATGAGAATCATGTGGCCTCTGTCTCTCTGAAGCTTCAATAGGGTTTTGGGAATTAGGGGAATGGGTGGAAAGGCATACAGGACGTTTTGACCCCAGTGAAGGAGGAAAGCATCCCTTGCCTGAGCCCCCTGAGCCGGAGTTCTGGAACAGAACCGGGGAAGTTTGGCATTCCATGGACTTGCAAAGATGTCTATGTCCGAGGTTCCCCAAATTTGAAAGATTTTTGACACCTGGTCCATATGTAGGGACCACTCATGTGGAAGCAGAACTCGACTGAGTCTGTCTGCCCAAGAGTTTTGAACCCCTGGAAGATAGACTGCCAGAAGATGAATGTGATGCTCTCTGGCGAGGGCCCACAGTCGCAGAGCTTTGTTGCAAAGCGACAGAGAGCCAGTTCCCCCCTGCTTGTTTAGGTAGAACATAGCTACCTGATTGTCCGTGTGGACAAGGACTGTCTTGTGGCTGAGCAGGGTGTGGAAAACTCGTAGAGCAAGGAAGATTGCCCTGAGTTCCAAGAGATTGATGTGGAGACAAGTCTCCTGTGGGGACCAGATGCCCTGGGTGGAGAGGTTGTGAAGATGAGCTCCCCAGCCCACTGGAGAAGCATCTGTTGTAAGAGTTGCCTGGGGTAGAGGCTGTTGAAAAGGACACCCCAGCAAGAAGTTTTGAGGGGACTTCCACCATTGGGGGGACAAAAATGAGGCAACTTGTGTTTGCTATTTTGTCTGACAGGCAGCCTAATGCCTGGGTCCATTGGGTGGATAAAGTCCACTGAGCTGCTCTCATGTGAAGGCGCATATGGTACCACATGAACAGTGGAAGCCATGTGGCCTAGCAACTGTAACATCTCTCGAGCAGTTAGAAGGGATTTCAACTCTGCTTGAGAAGCTAACTGCATCAAGCGAAGGCAGCGGGCCTGGGGAAGAAAGGCCCTTGCCTTTGTGGTATCCAGCAATGCCCCTATAAACTCCAGGGACTGAGTAGGGATCAAATTGGATTTTGGGATGTTTATTACCAGCCCTAAGTATTGAAGGATACACATTGTGCAGGTTAGAGCAGTCTGGGCCTCTGATTGAGTGTGAGCTCGAATGAGCCAGTCGTCCAGATAGGGGAAGACAAATATTCCCAGGTTGCGCAGAAAAGCAGCAACCACTGCCATGCATTTCGTGAACACCCTTGGTGCAGAGGACAGGCCAAAGGGGAGCACTCAGTATTGATAGTGCTTCTCTTGGAAAAGGAACCGAAGGAACTGAAGGAACCTTCTGTGAGTTGGATGGATGAGAACATGAGTGTACGCATCTTTGAGATCTAGAGAACAAAGCCAATCCTGACTCTGAAGGTATGGCAGCAGAGTTCCTAGAGAAACCATCTTGAATTTTTCTTTGACTAGGAATCTGTTCAATTCTCTGAGATCTAAAATGGGTCTGAAGCCCCCTGTTTTCTTTGGGATCAGAAAATAGGGGGAGTAGAACCCTGTGCCTTGCTGTTGAGAAGGCACTTCCTCTATTGCCCCTTGGGCTAGAAGAGTGGCAACCTCCTGCTCTAATAGGCTGAGGAGGGAGGTTGGAGAATTGAACTGGTGCACTCTTGTGAGAGGGGGCAAGCTGGAAAAATGAAGTTTGTACCCCTCTCTTATGATGGAGAGTGTCCACTGCTCTGCTGTGATTTGCCCCATCTGGGAGCAAAGTGACATAGCCTTCCTGGAATGGTGGAGGGCTCTGGTCCTTCTAGAGCCAGAAAGGCTAAGTTCTCTAGCAGAAAGTCAAAGGCCCTGAGGTGGTTGAGACTGCTGGGCTGGAGCAGGCCTCGCAGCCTTTGCCTTGGTCTGTTTGGAGGATTGCTGACGTTTGGAAGGGAACTGAGCTGCAGAAGATGCTCTCTGATTATAAGCAGGATAGGATCTTCCCTTCTTTGAAAAAGGTGTTTTCTTGAACAACCTTTTCTTAGCAGGAGCAGCTGTAGATTTGGATAGTCTATCCAAAGCAGAATTTTCAGCATCCATCTGATTGGTAAAGATTGGCAAGCAAAAGCCAAACAGATTTTCATCTGTACAAGGGATATTTCCCAATTCATCTTGGACCCAGGTCTCCAAATCAGATGCTTGAAGCCAAGCAACCCTACGTGCGGCTATAGCTATAGCTGAGGCTCTGCTTACGCATTCAAAGGAATCGAAAGCTGCACGGTTGGAGAATTTGGAGACATCCTGGGCATGTTTGAGCGCAGAGAGAAATTCTTGCCTTTTATTGTCAGACATAAAAGGACTTAGTCTGCAAATGGTCAGTGACCTCTTTTAAGAACATGCCCATGTAGAGACTATAAGAATTAATTCTTGCAGCAAGCATGGAAGCTTGGAAGATTCTTCTACCAAAAGCATCCAGGGTTCTACATTCACGTCCTGGAGAATTAGAGGCATGTCTCTTGGCACTTCTAATCTTTTTCATTGCAGACTCAACCACAATAGAGTGGTGAGGAAGCGGAGTCTTATGGAAACCAGGACAAGGAGGGACACGATACATGGTGTCCAACCTGCGAGAATGAGGAGAGGTGGTTAGAGGTGCTTCCCACATCCTTAACATGAGATCATACAGAATCTCATGAATAGGCAAGGTAGCTGCCTCTTTAGGAGTTTTAGGATATTGTAAAATATCTAACTCCTTAGCTCTAGGCTCTGACTCTGGGGCTACTGTAATAGAGAGACCCCGAGCCACCTCTCTGATAAAGTCTTGAAAAGACAAGTCCTCTGGAGGGGACATCCTTCGTTTAGGAGAGGACTCCTCCTGTGGAAGCATCATCGCTGCATCGACAGACTGGTCAGAATCCTCAGAATCAGAGGAATCGAAGTATCGTCTGTCGGGATGCTCTTGCAAAGCCCGATACCCGTACCAACCGGGGTCGGTATCGGGAATCATCGGTACCGGGGTATCGGTACTGGAAGGCTGCAGAGGGCAGGGTACCGGCATGGCTGACACCGATGCCGATGTCGATGCCACCGGTACCGGGACCAGCGCCGATGGCGATACCGGAGCCGGTACCTGCGGAGTAGTCTGTTGCGGTACCACGGGCGTCGATGCCACAAGGAAAGCCCCCAGACTGCGTTCCATGGACAGAATCCTCTGATCCATGGACGCTGCCAATGCCTGGAAGTCGGTACCGGTGGAGGTCACCGGTACCTCAGAGCATGGCACCAGGAGATAGGTTGAGGCCACGCCATCTAGATCATCCTGGAACCCCGATGATGCTGCTTTAGAAGCCGAAGCCTCCCGCCGGGGTAATTTTGCCGGTGCAGAATCCTTGAGTGCAAGGCCAGAAACATCTCGATGCTTAGAAGGAGATTTGCCCTTCTAGGACCGGCTGGATTTATGTTTAGTTACCTGAGATCCATGTGAGGAAGAAGCAGCCCTGGAAGACGTCGATGCCACCGAAGCTGCATCTGAGGGAAACAGGGTACTGAGCTTGGCAGCTCGGTTCTGTCAACCTCTCTTAGACATCATGGAACAGGATATACAATCTTTGATGGAATGGTCAGGGCCTAAACATTTGAGACACCAGTCATGGGTGTCTGTGACGGATATAGTACCGCCACATTTTGTGCACTTCTTAAAACCTGAGGCAGGTTTTTACATATTTGAGGAAAAAGGTTTTGGGCCTAAGGCCCAAAACTGAAGTACACCCGAAGAAAAAAAATCGAAGGTCGTCTTTTTTTTTTTTTTAGGAAAAGAATAAGAACCGGCGGTACCGGTATAGCGTCGAGGAAGGCAGACGCGACAGAAAAGAAATAAAGAAAAAATAAGGAAATTCTTCTACGGTGACAGGAACACGACCTGCTGGCTCCGCGGAAAAAGAACTGAGGAGAGACAGTTGGAAAGGCGGGAAGGCAGCTCGCAGGCGCTGTGGGATGCTCCCAAAAGCTTTCTGATTGGACGCTGGTGAGCGTTCCCGCGCAGGCTCCGTCGGTACCGACGTACCCATATGTGAAGACTCATTCCTGCTTGTTCCTGGAGATCACCTCCCCAAGGTCTCTGCCATGGAAGTAACAGGCTGCACCTGGCCCTATGGTCCTGTGGCTAGCTCACACGGAGCAGTGCGGCCTAGTGGTTGAGGCAAGTTGCCAGAGGACCAAGGGTTTGAATTCCAATCGAGACCACCAACCTTGGGCCATAAAAACCTGAGGTTTCTGGTCGCACCGGTGGTCCTTCTGGCCTTTGTTAAGCGACTTAACCCTCTGCCTCAGGTACCAAAACATAAATTGTGAGCCCTTCAGGGACAAGGGAAATAGAAATACCATAATCGACTGTATGCCACCCTGACCTGTAGGCAATCAGTGTACTCAAATAAATAACTGACTGGGAATATGTGACCGTAGCAAACACTGGCAGTGGAGAGACATCAGAGCTGGTGCTGGTTTCCTGGTCTTCCTTTCTCGCTCTCCCAGTCCTTCTGCCAGCATTGAGAAAAGGCTGAGAATAGATTGTCCAGTGGGCTGGGGACCTTGCATCCTGGACATCAGAGAGAAAGAGGGGCTAGGATCTGGGAGCAAAGCCCAAAGAGAAAGGGAAACTGGTGACTGTGACACTGTAGCTCCTCCGGACAGCTCACTCCACAGCAGATCCCACGACTGCATCTCCAACCCCATGTAGACCTCACGCACTTTAATACAATCGACATCCCCCCATTACTGGAGAAATGACCTTAGCCTGATAATACAGTCTGAGCAAAGAAATGCAGTCTCACTCTGCAAAGAGTGCACCCAAAAATCATGCCTAAGCAATTGTGAGCACATACAAAATGCACATCTACATATACGGGTGACCCAGCACCTGCTACCCAAACACAGTGCAGCGAGCACGCCTGAACATAGGCTGAATGCATGGAGCAGACACAGAGTACTGACTTCTGCTATGAAACCTTCCAGTGCCCTGGAGCGCTAAGCCCCAGACTGTGCTACCTAGACATCCCTTTCTTCACCCTCAGCACGGGCCCTTTAACAAGATGGCAAGACGGGTCAGTGCCCCTGCCAAGTGCTTAAAGCCCTGCTCTGACAGCACAGGCTCTAGAAATAGATGAGAATTTCCTGGGAAGGGCATGCTAAGTGGAGCTATGAAACACACAGGCACCCCTCTGGCCTTCCTGTAGTCAGAGAAATAGCAGTGGGGATATACCGACAACTTTGCAAGTGGAGGTCTTAGAGGTTGCTGCCTGTGTGAACCTGATGAAGAATACGATTTTGTATTTTACAAACCCCCCCTGGGATGGGGGCACTGAATACTATATGGGATTCATGAGCAGCGCTGCCATCCGGTGGCCTTTAGGGCACCAGAGCCCGCAAATGATACAGATGTTAAGAGCTTTAAAACTTGGTCATATAATCTTGATTTGCAGAACATTACAGTTACTTGTTTAGTCACTAACCCCCGAGTGCCCATGAGGTGGCCCTGTGGTTATTTCTTCCCTGACTTGCAGAGATCAATCTGAAGATGGCTGCATACACATGGTCACAGAGAGGCACTATTATTCAGTGTACCAGCTGCCCTCTGGTGGCCATAGACCGTAGCACAGGCACTTCTTGGTTGATATAATCATAATAACAGTTAAACTATTTTTTTATATCCCAAGGTTTGCTAAACCTGTCCCTGTGAAACCACAGGTGTCTGTGAATACAAAAAAGACCTACTGTCTCAAGCACACTTCCAGCCTGTCCCTCCTTCCAACTACAAGTTAGGGCTCTGCTCTTGAACCTAAAAGCTGGCAATTTGCCTAATATCCCGGGACTTAACAGATGCTCCTCAGAGACATGATTAGGAGGGAGAGAACATGTGGCATCAGAGATCAATGCCAAAACTGCTGTCCTATAAAACTAAGAATAAACTTAAAAATAAAGAGGACTGACAACAGCCCCCTTAAAGCTAAGGAACCCCCCGAGCCTCAAAAAACCTACAAAGAAACACTAGACCTAAAATTCTATTCTGCCTGTCATCTTCCTCACACAGGCAGCTCACTGCAAATACCTAGAGAGAAAATGGCTGCCCCTTTGCCAACTAATTTTGGCGCCAAGAACAGCCGCTGCAAAAAAGGAGGCCTCAGCAGACCGAAATAGCCCGAAGACCTTACCTGCAGGGCCGAAAGCTACGCAGCCTGCTCCTACCACGTTGAATTCATCCGATCCTCAAGCCGCGCTATCGCACCAGGCAGCCGTGGTGAGGACTGCTCAGCCGGTTCCACAGAGTAAAATTAAAATCCCGCAGCAACGGAGAGGCTCCGTCTCACACAGTTTCAGTGTGGCTGTACGGGTCCTGGAGCTCTCTCCCGTACCGTCAAGGGAGAGAGATCCGCACCGGCGAATGCGTGCAGCAAGTGAAAATAACTGACAAAGAGAGAAGGTGGGAGCTGCTACTAATTTAAAGAGCCAGGCTCAAATTTAAAACTACTTTAAATCTAAGGAAATTTGCTCTTAACAACTAAAGGGAACTAATCCCTGATTGCCAATTAACCAAAGGTAACTGAATTAAAAGTAAAATTAAAGGTAAATATCAAAAGTAAAATCAGAATAGAATTTGTCACACTAAATGCTCCTTATCTGTTCCCCCAAGTGAGCCCAGAAGCTAGGTTCACTACGTCCTCCTGCTGCACGGAGACTGGACACACTGGGGGCTGATGGGAGAGACCAGCAGGCTATATCCAGTGATGTCATGAGTTTGACATGCCCAGTCTCCAAGCTGCAGGAGGTGGTTCACTACCCAGAGGTTGAGGACTAAACTGGAGGAACGATAAGGAACTAAAAATTACAAAAACAGACCCGAACTCGCTGCAGAGGCAGCAAGGTCTGGTGGCAGGAAGAGTACTGGTGCAATACTGGAGGAGAGTATGGAACTCGGAGAGAAAATATCAACTTTTTCTGGGGACAAGCCAGATGAATGTCTGAAGGGAACCACGGAAAAAAGGAGACTGAGCAAGATGGCACCCTTGGCCAGAAAGGGGACCATGCATGCATAGTGGCATCTCCCAAAGGCTCTCTTTGAAAGCTGGGGGGGATGCTTCGGCAAAGGCTCCATCGGTGCAGATGTCACTCATATGCGAGGACTGACTTCCTGCTTGTTCCCGGAGAAATCTAGTCTGTCCAGGTAATAGTTAAGACTGCAGTTTTGTTTGGTTTAACAATTAGCACTGAGCTTTCAATGCCAAGCACTTGATTAAAAAGGTAACAGAAGAAAGTAGAAAATACAAACCTGTGCACTGATG
Source organism: Ichthyophis bannanicus (assembly GCA_033557465.1). Classification (NCBI taxonomy): domain Eukaryota; kingdom Metazoa; phylum Chordata; class Amphibia; order Gymnophiona; family Ichthyophiidae; genus Ichthyophis; species Ichthyophis bannanicus. The sequence continues at coordinate 1,137,996,821 of CM066033.1, read as the reverse complement.
ATTTGACAAATATACAATATTTTCTTTGTTTTTTGGCAAATCCCCATAAATTATTACCTAAAATAAAAATTTAAAAAGAGACATCAATCTTCCACAGTTTCAAACAATTTGCATTCAAAAAAGTTTGACAAAGTGATAATTTAAAAACAAATGTAGCTATTGAACACATATGTTGACATCAGGACAATACTGTAATATTCATATTTCACTTTCTTATGTTGTCCTTGTACTAGTTATTTACAAGTCACTATTCAGCCACTGCAGTTGACCAGTGTCAGTACACGGATAGTGGTGATATTCAGCGCTACTATCCAGATAACTTAGAACAGCCTGTTTCCCTAAGTTATCCAACTAGAACCACTGATTATCACCACTATCAGGATATTTTGCTTCTCCACCCTCAGCCTGCTCAGGCATTATCCAGAGAGTACCAAGGGGGCCTGTAAGATATTCAGCACTTTCCAGATAGCCCTATCCAACAGCGCCTGCTGTCTTTTGATGTTCAGTGGCACTATCTGGATAAGAGGTTCTAAGTACTGGATCCTTAAAATTTTAAAAAAATTTCACAATAAGCATTTTATTGTATACAGAAGTAGATACATTACAACAGCTCATCCCTTGTTTCATTTATGGGAATGTTTACTGCACAGCAAAAACGAGGAAAAAAACCTTTAAAATATCCAAAATAATGCATTGCCAAGTTAGTCCATTTCAATACACAGAAACAAAAGGTCATCAAGCTGAATGTTAGACTAACAGACTAGCTCTCCAGAGTTATGTAATTCATCAGGTCACAGACACCTTGCTTAAAGCACAGTTACTTACCTGTAACAGGTGATCTCTGGGAACAGCAGGAATAAGTCTTCACATATGGGTATCATCGGTACCGACGCAGCCTGCGCGGGAACGCTCCCCAGCGTCCAAAAGGAAAGCTTTTCGGAGCATCCCACAGCGCCTGCGTGCTGCCTTCCCGCCTTTCCTAACCACCTCTCTCCAGTTCGAGTTTTAAAGCTGAGACAAAGAGAGCGAGAGGAAAGGAAAGATAGATAGAGAGATACAACTCCTAGGGGAGGTGGGTGGGTTGTGAAGACTTATTCCTGCTGTTCCCAGAGATCACCTGTTACAGGTAAGTAACTGTGCTATCTCCAGGAACAAGCAGGAATGAGTCTTCACATATGGGGACTCCCCAGCTAGAGATGCCTGGGAGATCACCCAGGTTTTGAGTCCCTGGGAAGGGCTCTACCTCCACCCATGAATCTCAGGCATCCAGTCAGGGATGAAGGGTAGGAGTTGATTAGGTATGGAACAGGTGTTTGAGAACAGCCTGACCAAACAAGGCATCCCGGCGGGAGTCCTTGTCCAAGCAGTAATGGGCTGTAAAGGCATGAACCGAGGCCCAGGTGGCCGCTCGACAGATTTGGTCGATGGACACAGAGTTTAGATGAGCCACAGAAGCTGCCATGGCCCTCACATTGTGAGCTGTGACATGGCCCTCCAGAGAAAGGTTCTTACTCTGGTAGGCAAAGGAAATGCACTGAGCAATCCAATTTGACAGAGTTCTTTTTGAGACTGGAAGTCCTAAATGAGAGGGATCAAAAGCAACAAAAAGTTGAGAGGACTTTCTATGTTGCTGTGTCCTTTTTAAGTAGAAAGCAAGTGCTCTTTTACAATCCAGGGTATGAAGATTCCTCTCTGCACTTGATGCATGAGGTCCTGGAATCATGTGTTCATAAAGAATCTCAAGAATTGGTAAGGTGACTGCCTCTCTAGGAGCCTTAGGGTATCCTAAAATATCCAATTTTTTTGCTCTAGGCTCTGATTCAGAGGCTACTGAGATAGAAAGTCCTTTAGCTACTTCTCTTATGAAGTCTTGAAAGGACAAGTCCTCTGGAGGAGACATTCTTCTTTTTCGAGAAGAAGGCTCTTCAGGAAGGGCTATGGATACTTCAGGTGATTCAGCTGATGAATCAGAATCACCAGAGGAATCGAAATACCGTCTTGTCAGGGTGCTCTTCCAGCACTCGATACGCGTATCGAGCGGTATCGACATCGGGCGTTTTCGGAACCGGATCGGTACTGAAAAATAGCCCTGGACAAGGAACCGCTGTCCTAGTCGATGTCGATGCGGTCGGTACCGGTATCGGCGCTGGTGCCGGTACCGGAGCCGATACCGACAACGGAGCTCGTTGCAGTACCGTCGGCGTCACAGCTTGAATGAAAGCTGAAATAGCCTACTGCATGGACAGAACTTTCTGATCCATCGACGCCATGAATGCCTGGAGATCGGTACCGGGAGATTGTGCCGGTACCCCAGAGCATTCTAACAGGTGATCAGTCGAGGCCATGCCATCGATGTCAACCTGTAACCCCATAGGAGGAGCTTTGGAAGCCGGAGCTTCCCGCCGGGGTTGTTTGGCTGGTGCAGGATCCTCGAGGGCAAGCCCGGAGGCATCTCGATGCTTAGAGGGAGAGCTACCCTTCGAGGACCTGCTAGACTTATGTTTGGTTACCTGAGATCCATCAGGAGAAGAAGACCGGGAGGAGGTCGATGCTACCGACGCTGCATCAGCAGGAAACAGCACATGGAGCTTAGCTGCTCGGTTCTGTAAACCCCGTTTAGACATTAGAGAGCAGGACGGACAATCCGGAATGGAGTGTTCAGGACCCAAACATTTAATGCACCATTCATGGGTATCTGTAACAAAAATAGTACCGCTACACTTAGTGCATTTCTTGAACCCGGAAGCTGGTTTTTCCATGAGGGAAATTTTACTTTGGGCCCTGAAGCCTAGAAGAATAATACACTAAGTGAGGAAAAAAGATATTGTTTTTTTTGTTTTGTTTTTTTTAAAGAAGAAAGAAAAGACCGGCGGTACCGGTCCGGAGTCGGGGAAGGCAGACACGCGACCAAAGAAATAAAATAAAATAAAGAACTTCTTCAGCGGTGACAGGGCTCGACCTGCTGGCTCCGCAGCAAAGAAGAACTGAGGAGAGCTGGTCAGGAAAGGCGGGAAGGCAGCGCGCAGGCGCAGTGGGATGCTCCCAAAAGCTTTCCTTTTTGGGAAGCTGGGGAGCGTTCCTGCACAGGCTCCGTCGGTACCGACGTACCCATATGTGAAGACTCATTCCTGCTTGTTCCTGGAGATCAAGAGTGAATACAAGGGAGGAAAATGAAGGGAAAATGCAAGGAGTGCAAAAGGAGCAGATAACATGGAAGAGGGAGGAGGAGGAGGAGAGAACACCCCCACAACACTTCCTCGCATATGCATCTACATCCTTTCCACAAATATACACACAAACCCCCCATACCTTCTCTACCCCAACTATACAACCAGCCTACTAAAACATTGACAGACACAGTGGATCCCTTTACAGCAACAAGATAAAATAAAAATAAACTTAACTATCTAATTTCTCAACAAATAGGGGTGTCCTACACGGAGCGGTGGGTTCACCCCTAAACAAAGACATGGGGAGGGGTGGCCTGCACGGAGCGGCAGGTGCACCTACTCTTGCCATCTTACTGGGCAGACTAGGTGGACCATAGTGGTCTTTATCTGTCGTCATTTACTATGCTACTATGTATGCCACACAAAGTCGTCCTGCCCAAGTCTGCGAATGGAAGAAAAGTAAATGGATCATTGTATCACACTGCAAGTGGGTAATTTTATACAGAGCTGCATAAAGATACACATTTACACAGAGAAATCACTATTTTCAAGGACTTTGTGCATACTTTAGCTGGTTGTTATTCTGTAAGTACATATATAAGACCAATCAAGCATACTTTCACTGTAAGCATGCACATGGGTGGAGCGCAAATTTATGCACATAAGTTATAAAAAACTATAATATACAAAAGTTCTTTAGAAATCTATGCATGAGCTTTTAGTTGATTAAGGTTATGCTAATTTTGTTGGCCATAACTGCTAAATAAATTTATGTACTGCTGGTATATATTTTGATAGAACTCAGTGACATTTTACTTATCAGATAATGTGCTTTCACCGAGTCCTGCTAGACCAGTCCAAACAAATGAGTTGTGCCCCCCTACCAGCAGAATGGAGACAGAAAATAGAAATTACACTTACCTGGTAATTGTCGTTCCTTGAGTGACGACAGTTTAGTCCTCCACCTCTGGGTTGTGTACCTCCTCCTGCAGCTTGGAGACTGGGCGTGTCAAAGTCGTGACATCACTGGATATAGCTTGCTGGTATCTCACATCATCCCCCAGTGTACTATTGACAAAGCAAACTCAAAGAAACAACAAATAAGTAGTTATACCATAACGTTAAATTAACTATCCATTCCTCAATCTGAGTAACCTGATTAACTTTATTATTCATATCTTTTTTTTTCAGTCACATCTCTCCTATTTTATCACTTTTCCTGTGCCACCCCCTCACTTAAATAAGAGAGAAGAAAGAAACAGATCAGAGAGGAATACTCACTGCGATCCACAGTCTGAAAGGATCTCTCCACTCCTTGAAATTGATGCTCCACTCCGTCTGAAAATAAACTCTTAAGAAATCACCCCCCGGGCGGGAATGAGGACTAAACTGTCATCACTCAAGGAACGACAATTACCAGGTAAGTGTAATTTCTATTTCCTTATCGTTCCTCCAGTTTAGTCCTCCACCTCTGGGATGTATCAGAGCAGTAATTATTGGGAGGGACCTTTCCACTCAGATCGCAACACCACCGCCTTGAAACAAGCATTATTCGTTGCCCTAACGACCAGGCCGTAGTGTCTACTGAAGGTATGAAGAGATGAGTAGGAGTGCACTCTGCCAATCTAGTGACGGACCAAACTGTGCTCCACCCCGGAATCGCTTGCACTCTAGCCGAGTGGCCCCCGCAAACCCACCAGTAGAGTACGATCTTGCAACATATATGCTGACGCCATTTTCTCTCTAATCCCTCTGGAAATTGACGCTCCCGTTTAACTCCTGCCGCAGCACTCTCTGACGTCCAAACGTCAAAGCTACAATCTGATGTGTTTCCCTCCGCCGCACCTAGACCTGGAAAGACTAGCGATTGAGTTAGGTGAAACTGAGAAACCACCTTCGGCAAAAATAACGGAACAGGTCGCACAACCACCATTTCTCTGAAAACAGACAAAATGATCCTCTACAGGACAACGCCTGCAACTCCGATATGTGTCTTGCCAAGCAGAGGGCCACCAAACACACTGCTTTTAAAATAAAAGCTGACGCCTGTAGAAAGGGCTCAAAGGTTTCCTTAGCTAAGGCCCCTAACACCAAGTTGAGATTCCACTGAGACACCAATATCCTATAGCAAGCCAGGTCTGATAACTATACTTCTAAAGGACTGACCACCAGCCCCTTTCCAAACCTGCTAAGAGGTAAGCTGAACCCTAAAGGCACAGGTACCGTAGCTGCTCGAATGTGGCATCGTGAACCCTAGTCCTCAAAAATATGCTAACGCGCACATAGGCTAGAGCCGTGGACCTCTTCCTGACCTGAAGTAAGGCTGAGACAACCGTTCTGGAATAACCATTTCTCCTTAACCTTGCCCTTACAAGGGACAAACCGCCATCAAAACCGATGCACCGGAGACACTCGCAGCGGACTCTGAGACAAAGATCCTCCAACACCGGGAATCTCCGAGACTCCTCGTCGAGCAGATGAAATAGACCAGCAGGGCACTAGCGCCCTGGCCCGTCCGAAGCCACTAACAGCACTCTTCCTTGAAGATCTCCTAAGTGCTGCACTACATGCCCTATGAGCCGCTCGGGGGGGACAACCTAGAGAGCTCCGAACAATGGTCCTGGTTGCATCAGAACATCGACGCCCTCCGATATCCTATCTCGTCCTTTACTGTAAAAACGTTTTGACATGGCCAAAGTCAGGTCGCCATTCGATCCCTGATCGGAGGACCCCACCTGACGACTCTCTGTGGAAACACTTCCGGCTGACTATACCACATTGACAGCTTCTGCCATGTGCGCCACAAGAAACGCCTGCCTCCTAGGCTTCCCCGAAACTAGAGGAAACTAGAGGAACCTTTGATTTCCCTTGCATGTCCGCCCTACCTAAACCTCCCTGCTGGTTTAGGTAAAGCGCTATTGCGGCATTGTCGCACCACATTCACCCTGCCCGAACCTTCAGTTCAGAATTGAACGCTTGAAAAGCCCGAGCAATGCCGTCAGCTCCAAACGGTTGAACCGCCGATGTGCCTACCGATCGCTCTAAAGCGTACGTGCGAACAGATCCTCGCAAGAACCTCCCCACCTGCGAGACTCACAACCATCAACATCGGGAGCCACTGTGGAAGTTTCAGCAGCATGTCTTCCGCAAGCCCTCCTGGGCGAACTCCCAGCCAAGGGATTGCCTAACTTATGCAGGACCTGGGAAATGATAGCTCAAAGAATCAATCTTGCGCGATCAACATCGTAACCGAGACCTTGTAGAGGGCGCATGCGAACTCCGGCCCCGGAACTCCCTCCAGAGCCTCCACCATGTCCCGAGTATCCAACGATAGCCCCAAGCCGATAGCGCCGGATCCGACAGAAACCTGCATACCAGCTGTTAAAGGGCCTGATCTCTCTGCTCCGACAGAAACACTGTACTCAATTTGCTGTCAGACCGTACCTGCAAGTACTCTAAGGCTTGAGATGGACTAAGTGACTTTCGACCATCTTGACTACCCAGCCTACAGCCTGAAGAAACTTTACTATTCTGTTCGTAAAGCGGGCACTCTCGGCCCTAGACTTTGGACGAATCTGCTACTTGTCGAGGTCAGGTTGAACTAAGATTCCTTCTTTTCGCGGAGCCGCCCCAACCACCACCATAACCTTGGTACAGGTGCGCGGCGCTGCTACCAGACTGAAAGGCAGAACTAGAAACTGAAAACACCCCGAGAGGAAGGCAACCCTTATAAACTTCTGATGTGTTGTCCTTATTGATATGTTTAAGAAAGCTCCTATAAAGATGGGGAGAGGATAAGATCTCCTCCAGCGGAACCGCCAACACTACTGATCGCAATGTTGCCCTGCGAAAGAAAGGCACTTGGAGACAGTGATTTACTTCCTTGGGATCGATACGATCCAATTTCGCCGAGATGCGGACTCTCTCCTCTGTCCTTCACAAGAAGACAGCATCAACGATACTAGCATTGGGCAATCAAATTCTAAAGCATACCCTTTGTACCCTATCACTACCACCCAATGCTCTGGCGTATCCGGCCCCCAGCCGGAAGAAGCTCCCAAAGAATTTCTCCTGCCGACTGAACTGCCACCAGGGCTCACCTTGCTTAATTGTGGTTTTCGGCAGTCGCGGAAGAATTAACCAAGGCTCCCCTTCCTGCCCGTCGGAAGACCCGACACCCTTGAGCTCTGGAAGCCAATGTACCTCGCTGGGACACTCCCAATGAACGTCACTCAGCGACCATAGGCAGATGGGAAGATCTCATTTGCTTCCTATCCCCTACCTTTCAAACTATATACCGTATGTGTAGCAGGCACCTCTTGTTCTCCAGAGAGCTGTAGCTGCTATAAACCTCTCTACAATTTTTTTTTTTTACCAGATCCTTCTCAGCAGAAAGAAACCATGTATCCATCGTTTAGGTATCCTGCCCAGGCAGCCAGCACTCTGACATCTGCGCAGCTACACCTATGGCCTAACTGATTAGGCCTTTTTCACCTGTCTGTATCAAGCCCTTGTACATTGAGTATGCTTAACGCTGTGTAACACCAGGAATGTTTAAGGATCAAATGGAATTTACACTCCCTGACCCCATCCCATACCAGGCCCTAAGGCCTGGCCAGCCTGGTGGGGAGGGCTGGGAACACTCCCTAGGAACTCCTTCAATCTGTATCTGGGAATGAAACAAGATCCCTAGCACAGTGCACCCCCACAGGTCATGCCGTTGAAGTAAATAAACTAAAAAGTAGAATTAAAATATAATTAAAAATGTAATTAAGGAACTGCAAAGGCCCCTCTAAGAAGGTGCTGCTATGTCCTGCTGTTATTCTCCGGCGGCTGCCTTTCCCAGGCAACATTGCGGCTGCAGACCACTCTCTATCTCCTCCTCTTCTAACGGATACTAGGGGAACTTTCCTCAACTTAGAAGAAAAATGAGCCCCAACCATTAAAGCATTAGAATGAATAATGAAAATACCTGCATTTCTCCAAGAGAGATACCTTGATAACATAATACCATAATTAGAAGCTCCAATCCCTGGGATCACTTGCCACTGCAATTTTAATTTCAGATGCCTGCAAACAGAGAACTAGAGAACCAGTTCCCCTCCTGAGATGCCAAACTCATAACATGGTACCCCTCGCAGCTCCACGAGGTCTGAAGCCTTCCATGTGCTGAAAGCCGCAGTTCTCCTTTCTGACCCTTTTGCGCGGTCCTACCTATTACCTCCTCAGATTGAAAGAACCCCGTAAGCACTTCTACAAGAAGAGGAAATCTCTGAACAGACTGCCATACCTTATGCCTATCTGCCCACCTGAGCTTAGCTGTCTAATCAAGCTGGTAGCTGGGACCCAGACTAAATCCAGGAGAAGAAATTGCCACAGCTCCTGTTCTGGTGTCATCCTTCAGGAAATATCATTTTAGCTAGCACGGTACTATTGAAACCTGGTGTGCTGTCAGTGACCATCCAGGCCACCTCCCTTTCCTATTTCCCATATAATCATGGCGTTCCGTCGTCTGATATGTCTTCCAGAGAAACAGAGGGGAGGAAAACAAAAATAAAATAAAGTAGATCTCTGGGAAGAGCAATAATGCCTTACTCCTGAGTATAAACCCTCTAGGCCACCTAACCAAGGGAAGGTATCGGTCATCAAGGACACCCTATTCATCAATCAAAATAAAGTACATAAAGCAAATAAAAAATCATCCAAAGCAAGGTAAATAAAAGCAGTTGACTACATTCCTGCAAATGACTTACCTGCTGCCGATCATATCCCCGGCAGCTCTACCTGGCCGAGAGCTGAAGGCGGCCTGACAGCCGCTCCAGCATGAAAACTGCACAAAGCTCCGCAACACTTTTTTTTTTTTCCTGCAGCCGTCGCCACTGCCTGCCAAAGCAATAGCAGCCCCCACTGAGAGCCAACCCAGCACCCCTCCGTATAGTCCAGGAGGGGAGAGTGGGCAGAAACAACCTGACATTGCAGGGCAGAGAGAACGCTGCTCTTAAGAGTCGCTCCACGGAAACCTGCCACGCGGCCAAACCACGCGGTCAAAATGGCCACCGGAGCTACCAGCCCCGACATGGTGCCAAAAGCTCCCTGACTGTAAACCAGGCCCACGCCCGCAGACAGCGAGTCCCCTGACTCTGCGATCTCCTGAACTGCACCCAAACGCCTACCTCGTGCTGCTACACACTGCACGGCACCGCCCGACCCAGAATCGAGCGGTCTGCCGCAGAGCGATCTGCCTCCATTCCTGTCAGTTGCCCCGATCACTCCCGCCGCGCCGGGCCAGGCCCAGCGGGGATGCAAGAAAGAGCAGCATTGTGCAGCGCAGAGCTCTCCTCCATAAAGCCCAGGAGGAGAGAGCTGCCGGGGAACAGACCAGTTGTCCAAAACGGAAGGATACTGCAGACAGCCGTGGCCAGTTCAAACCTTGCCCCTGCATCTTTTTTTTTTTCTTTTAACTGCAATAATCAGAAAGGAAAGAAACCCTTCGCATAAAGTATAAGTTAATCATAAACATCTTCAAAATGAAGCACAACAGTTCTGCAACCAGCCTCCATGCCCTCTTATCCCGTGATACCAGCAACAGACCTAGAAGATTATCCACCTCAAACAACCTTAATACCCCAAGAAACTTCGCTAAATCACGCAAATGTACATCACAACGAGCAATTTCTTTGGCTGCCCCTTTGATTTGGAACTCTCTCCCCCCTGATTTACGTGCAATTGATGTTTTAAGTGACTTTCGTAAGCAATTAAAAACTTTACTTTTTATTGAGCACTATGGATCAACAAATGACTAAGATATCATCTATTGTATATATTTTATAAATAATCCACTATTTTGTTAACCCTTGTTATTTTTCCTACATTACCATATGTTGTCATGTCTATTCTGTTTGTTTCCCTTGTTTATACCTTGTATTTCTTGTGACCGCTTTGATTGAAGGAAAAGGCGGTATAAAAAACTTGTTAAATAAATAAATAAATAAAATAAAATAGATAAATGTATCTGCATAAATTAACTTCAAACCTAAGGCTACTCTAACTGCTTCCTAACTGTTTCCCAAGTGAGCCCAGCAACTAGGCTCACTACGTCCTCCTGCTGCATGGAGACTGGACACACTGGGGGCTGATGGGAGATACCAGTAGGCTATATCCAGTTATGTCACAACTTTGACATGTCCAGTCTTCCAAGCTGCAGGAGGAGATACACAACCCAGAGGTGGAAGACTAAACTGGAGGAACGATAAGGAAAAGCATCCTGAGGCTTCTTATGACATCATCATGCCTTATCAGCCAGAACCCCTAGAGAAAGCCTTCAGTAATCATGCCAAAGCATATCGTGAGGAACCTCAGACCAACATAACCTCAGTGAAGATAACCAGGTCCAACAGAATAAAAACCATAATTATGTATAGGTTCAGTTTCAACAGGCGGCTTGTCAGGTTATGAGTCTGCAGGGCCAACAATATTGTGTACAGCAAGACAATACAAGCTCCAAGGGTGGATTCCTAGATTGGTCTAGCAAGACTCAAGGAAAGGTCATTATCTGGCATGTAACACATCACTTGACATTTCCTTCTGCTAGACCAGACAATATAGTGGCTATGAAGTGGTGACACATTTAAAATTATTTTGGCTGGTTTTGATATACATTTTCCTTATCTATTACCTGTTTATATTCTCTTAGATCAAAGTGTGCTCTCAGTTCATAGAAGGTCTACTAGCCAGGGACACAAATTCCCACCCACCCTACCCCTCACCCCAAGGTTGCATTGCCTATATCATCATCATATAGATTGACATCTGTCCTCCAATTAATTAATTTAATTAATTAACAGTCGCTTATATACCGCACCTTCCAAAGATCAAGTGCGGTTTACATTTAACAACAAAATAACAGGGGAGTCACGTGATACATGAGCAAGTGAAGACGTGCTTTCACTAGCTCCGGGGCTGCCTCGGCGATATTGCTATAAAATCAGCGTTTTAAGTGCCTGGCAGTGGATGCCGGTGGTGGGAGTGCTTACCCCAACATTGTGTTACAACCTGGTGGTGCCCGGTGCCTTGAATGCCGCCCCCGGTTCGTCGGGAGAAGGAGAAGGAGAAGGCGCCAAAACTGAGGGCCTCAGCCTCGGCGTCGATGCAACCCTCGTCTCCTGGAGCGGAGAGTGGGGATTCCGCCACGGAAGAATTGGCAAAAGAGGTGGCCAGACATCTTGACCCCAAACTCGACCGGATCTTATCTAAGTTGGAGGTGATGGGGGAAACACTCGCGGCACAAGGACAACGGATCGATGAGTTGGAGCACCGCGTGTCTGCCATAGAGGATGAGGAGGGTAGGCAGGAGAGACTGCATGATGACATACATGCGCAGATTGCGATCCTACAAAATAAGCTGGATGATTTGGAGAATCGAGCCCGCCGAAATAATATTCGGCTGGTGGGCATTCCGGAGTCGACGAACGATCAACAACTTGTCTCCATCATTGAGAAATGGCTCCCGGAGGAGCTGGGATTACCCACTTTGGTTGGCGAGCTCAAGGTGGAGAGGGCCCATCGGATCGGACCGCGGCAAGAAAACCGCCTAAGGCCTCGAGTGGTGATCGCCCGGATACTGAACTTTGCGCACAAGGAAAGACTGCTGAGAGCGTACCGCCAACATGAGAGTCTTTTGCTGGAGAACAGCAAAATCCTCCTCTTCCAGGATTATTCTACAGTAGTGTCGGCAAAGCGAAAGGAATTCTCGCCGGTCTGTACTGTCCTGTTTCAAAAGAAGATCCGCTTCACACTTGCTTTCCCAGCGACACTACGTGTCCACCACTTGGGGAAAAATCTGGTGTTTTCCACTGCTGGAGAGGCTAAGGCTTACATCGAGCGGTTAAAAGAGGGTCTGTCAGTGCGAGCGGATGAGAAGATCGAAACTGTGGTGGCGTAATTGAGACTGAGTTTACCCTGCCAGGATTTTGGCGGTATGCTAGTGGTGAGGCCACAGGCGTGTTGATCCTTTCACGGTGCACTGAGGGGGACGTTCCAGCAAGATTTGCAGGCCTCAACAAGAACTTTGTGCAGACAGGCGGCGCAGTTGGCGAGTATGGCCTAAGCCTTCTGGGGACAAATATTTTATTATTTGTATGCTGACAGTGTTTTATGCGCGCATTTCTCTGTAGCAGGGGCCGTGCAGCTGGTATATGAACTAATAATGCTTTATGATGTTATAGTATAAAGCAGGGGTCTCAAACTCAAATTGCTTTGAGGGCCAAATGAGGACTTGTAAAGTAACCCGGGGGCCGCATAAGACGCGGGGCCTCATTTGCATAAGGGGCCTCATTTGCATAAATATTTGCATAATGTTACCATACACTAACTTTTAGTAAACATGCCTCTTTAATGAGTATGGATAAAGAAAGACTAAAAGATTTAGAAACAGGAAGACAATAATTAAACTGGGAACCCCAAAAGCCAAACTTGGAATGTACAACAACACTGTAGAAATAAAACTATAAATTAATTTCCTCTTGTACTAAACAAAGCGCAAACATTAATGATGCACATTTCCCAGAGCTGACATATTCCAGTTAATAAATTCAAAATAAAGAGAGATTTTTCTACCTTTTGTGCATTTTTTTTCAGTTGCAATTGTTCCAGCCACTTTCTTCTGGTTTCTTCATGTCTTCTGCTAACTCTCCATCGTCTGCTGTCCATTTGCCCTTTCTTCTCTCCTAGTTTTTTTTCCATTCTCTCTCTACATCTGCTTTAACATACTAATCTTTCTCCTTTTTCTCTTTCCTCATTCCTATTTCACCTCCATCATCAATCCCCACTTACTCTCCCAATACCTGGCCAATTGTAGATTTGTCTTCTCTCCTAGACAAAATATTTTTCCCCTCTCCATTTCACTTTCCCAGCTCCATCCCATTCTAATCCTCCCCCAACATCAGCTCCCTTCTAGTTCCAGCCCCACCCAGCATCCGCTCCCTTCTAGTCCCTGCATCAGTCCATTTCCAGTCCTATCATAGCCTCACCATCAGCCCATTTCCAATCCTAGCCCCCCATCAGCCCATTTCCAATCCTAGCTCCCTCCCCTCACAGCCCATTTCCATTCCAAGCCCCCCTCCCCATCAGCCATTTGCAGTTCAAGCCCCCCTTCCACTCAGCCCATTTCCAGTCCTAGCAACCCCCCCCAGCCCATTACCAGTCCTAGACCCCCCATAGCACATTACCAGTCCTAACCTCCCCATAGCGCACTTCCAGTTTTACCCCCTATCACCCCATTTTCAGTCTTAACCCCCCCCATAGCCCATTACTAGTCCTAACCTCCCCATAGCGCACTTCCAGTTTTACCCCCATCACCCCATTTTCAGTCTTACCTCCCCTCATAGGCCATTACCAGTCCTAACCCCCCAATCAGCCCACCTCCAGTCCTAACCCCCCAATCAGCCCACCTCCAGTCCTAACCCCCATCTGCCCATTTCCAGTCCTAGCCCCCACCATAGCCCATTACCAGTCATAACCCCCCCTGCCAATAGCCCACTTCCAGCCCTAACCCCCATTACCCCATTTCAGTCAGCCCCTCCATAGCTCATTACCAGTCCTAACTCCCCCCATCAGCCCACCTCCAGTCCTTCCTAACCCCCACCTGCCCATTTCCAGTCCTAGCCCCCACCATAGCCCATTACCAGTCATAACCCCCCCGCCAATAGCCCATTTCCAGTCATAACCCCCCCCTGCCAATAGCCCATTTCCAGTCATAACCCCCCTGCCAATAGCCCATTTCCAGTCCTACACCCCCCCTGCCAATAGCCCATTTCCAGTCCTACACCCCCCCTGCCAATAGCCCATTTCCAGTCATAACCCCCCTGCCAATAGCCCATTTCCAGTCCTACACCCCCCCCTGCCAATAGCCCATTTCCCGTCCCACCCCCCCCCCCCCCCCCCCGGTAAATAAAAAAAACACCTGGCTTCTGCTGCTGCAGCAGAAAATCAGCTGTCCCGCGGCCCCTTCCTCTCTGCCCGGAGATCCCTCATTGTGCTTCATCAGCGGCGTGCTTTTTAAGCCGCGAAGAGAGTATTTCCCTCTCGCGCGGCTTAATCCTATTCACTTTTCAAGCCTCGCGAGAGGGGAATACTCTCTTCGCGGCTTGAAAAGCACACGCTGATGGAGCACAATGAGGGATCTCCGGGCAGAGAGGAAGGGACTGCAGCACAGCTGATTTTGCTGCTTGAGCAGCAGAAGCCAGGTTTAAAAAAAAAAAAATTGACAGTCGATTCTGCCGCTGCCACGGCAGCAACGGCAGAAGCAGAAGCAAGGCTTTTTTCTTTCCCTCCGTCGCGGGCCGCACAATGTTCTCTCGCGGGCCACATGTGGCCCGCGGGCCGCGTGTTTGAGACCCCTGGTATAAAGGGTGGCACTCCTCACCTTTATGGGGCTGTGTGCTCTCCTCTTCTTTTCTTTTGCAATCTATTATTTTCTTTTATTCTCGGTGTTTTTCTCTCTTCCCTGCCATGTCTACCTGGGCATTTTGGTAGAGTATAACCTACTCACCACTGTACTGCGGGCTTGGCTGGGGGGAGGGGATAGTGGGGGAGAGGTATGTGGGGTGGGTATTCTTGTTGTTGGGTGCTGTGATCATGGGGAGTGTGAGCTTGGGGAGTGTAGGCAGGGGCACGGGCACCGGGTGTGCGCCAGGGTAGCCCCGAGGTGCCCATTAGTGACTTCTGCTCGGCCTCTCGGCTGAGGTGGGATGTGTGCTTTTACGGGGGTTGGGGGGCAGAGGGGCGCGGGGGGTAGGGGGAAAGGGAGGGGGGGCAGGGGGGTAGGTGTTTCTGGGGGGGGGGAGAGGGGGTGGGGAGGGGAGGATAGATAGCATGATGATGCCCAAGGACCTAGGGACCCCCAGACTCACCGGCGCAAGGGGTCTAATCCCTCATTGGGGCCGAGGCTGGGGGATGGAAAGGGGGGGGGAGAGGAAGCGAGGTTTGGAGGGGGGAAGGGGTGGGATGGGTAGGGGGGAGGGGTGGTCTTGGGGGGGAGGTATCGGGGGGCCGCGGGGGGCACAGCAGCACTGCGGTGGGAGTGATAAAAGCTTGTACGGGGGCGTATTCTGGATAGCGGGGGGGCTCCAGGCTGGGGGGGCCCTGCCTCTTAGGTTTTCCTTGGTGGTTGATATCCAATACCTGATCCTTTATGACCCGCCCTGAAGGTTATTTCTTGGAATATCTGTGGCATAGGCAGTCCTATTAAGCGATACAAGGTGTTGCAGACCTTGGCTCGGATGAAATGTGACATAGCAATGTTACAAGAGACTCACCAGACAGCGGCAGAGCACGCTAAATTGCAGAAGATGCGGATGGGGCAGTGCTGGGGAGTACCGGCCACGGGGAGAAAAGGTGGAGTGGTCATACTGATCAGTAAACATACCCGATTTGAGCTGCTTCAGGAGTATTCTGATCCGGAGGGCCGCTATATTTTGGTCCATGGTCACCTGGAAGGATGGCCGGTGGTACTGGGATGTGTGTACAGCCCTAATGTATTGAATCGGGTGTTCTATGATTGCTTGGCGTCTCGATTGGAGCGGCTGCCAGACGTCCCCCTGGTTCTTGCTGGCGACTTAAATGGGGTTTTGGACGCCGAACTTGATGTGTCGGGTGAGGGAGGGGTACACTCGCGTGTTCCGACGATGAAGGTCTTACGAGGTTTTTGTCGACGGTTGGGCCTGGTGGACCCATGGCGGCTGCTTCACCCTGCTGAACGGGATTTCACCCATCAGTCGCGAGCGCATGGTACCAGTGCTCGCTTGGACTATGTTTTAGTATCGGAGCGGTTGTTTGCACAGGTGGAGGATGCGTGCATTGGCCCTTCGGCGGTGTCCGATCATGCTCCGGTCTGGATCGAGCTTGGTGTGAGGGGTCCAGCCGCGTCGTCTAGGGTCTGGCGGTTTCCCTTGGGTTTGTATCAGGACGCGGAATTCCGGCCCTACCTTGTTGAGCGCTGGAAAGAATTTATCCGCCATAATGAGCAGCATCAGGCTGACCTGGAGTTGCTTTGGGAGACAGCCAAAGTTGTGTTAAGGGGGGACATCATCGCGTATGTGGCGAGGAAACGGCGGTTAATGGCGCGGCAAATTGTCCAGTTGGAAAGACAAGTGGTGCGTGCTCGGCGGCGATGTGCGGGTGCTCCTAGTGTAGTGAACCGGCGACGGCTTTGGGAGTTGCAGACGTCCCTCAATGAGCTACTCCACCAGCGAGCGAAGAAATCGCATATGTATTATCGCTACCAGCTCTTTCGCTTTGGTAATAGACCCGGGAAACTTTTAGCGCGTTGCCTGCGGGGCCACCAGGGCCATCGGTTAGTGGCAGCGTTACGGGATGACCAAGGAGCCTTGCACAGGGATAATGAAGGCATTGCCCGAGTGTTCCGCTCCTTTTTCCAGAAATTGTATGCCCGTAGGGGGGGAGCTCCGGAGGCTATGCAGCTGTATTTGCAGGAGTTGTCGTTGCCGCAGTTGTCTGTAGCGCAGAGGGCCTGTCTTGACGAGCCGGTGTTGGTAGAGGAAGTCCAGCGTGTCATACAACAGGCCGCTTGTTGCAAGGCCCCTGGGCCGGATGGCTTTGGAGCCGAGTTTTACAAGCTACTGAGTGAATGTACACCCCCAACCTTAGTGGCGGTATATCATCAGCGGGTGGCTCAGGGGCGTTTTATGTGGGGCACCAACCACGCGCATATCTCCCTAATTCCTAAACCCGGGAAGGACCATACTCAGGCAGCTTCGTATCGGCCTATCTCATTGTTGAATTTTGATCTGAAAATTTTCGCGAAAGTGTTGGCTGATCGGTTGGCGTTAGTGTTGGGGGACTTGATACATGAGTCGCAGGTCGGGTTCGTAAAAGGGCGCTATGCCGTGCGGAACCTCCGAAAGCTGCTCGCATCTTTAGAATGGGTCCGGGAACACGATCTCCAGTCCTTGATAATCAGTTTCGATGCTGAAAAGGCATTCGACCAGGTCCACTGGGAGTATCTGAAGTTTCTGCTGCCTCAGTATGGGCTTGGGGCCCCTTTCTGCCGGATGGTGGACTTGCTTTATGCCGATCCCACAGCGGGGGTCCTATGTAATGGGGTGTATTCGGATTCATTTCGTCTGGAACGTGGGACGCGGCAGGGCTGTCCGCTTTCTCCTTTGCTCTTTGTGTTATCTTTGGACCCGCTGATACGGAAGATCGAGGACTCCCCCGCTATTGGTGGGATTCGTATCGGTCCCCGTGGCTTCAAGGTGGCCGCCTTTGCTGATGATCTCCTGGTCCACCTTTCTTCTCCCCAGCAGTCCCTCCCGAGGTTACTCGAAGAGCTTTCGCTGTATGGACGGTTAACGAGATTGCGTATAAACATGGCCAAATCGGAAGCTTTGGATGTGGGGGGTACGCTGCGGGAGAACTGGTCGGGGCCCTTCCCGCTCCGCTGGGCCGCGGATTCGATTATCTATTTAGGTATCGTGTTAACCCGGAATTTGACATAGTTGTACCCGACTAACTTTGAATGTATTTTAGCCAAGGTTCGAACGCAGCTGCGGGCCTGGGCCCCCCTCCCTTTGTCTTTGCTTGGGAGGGTGGCTGCCTTGGGAATGGTGATCTTCCCACGCGTGCTTTATTGGTTGCAGACGCTTCCGGTGTGGCTCTTGAGGCGCGATCTGGCGCGTTTAGAACGAGAGATTCGGAGATTTCTTTGGAAAGGTTTTAAGGCCCGTATTCCGATGGTGCGATTGCGGGGGGGCTGGAGGTCCGGGGGCGTGGGGGTTCCTGATCTGCGGAAATATGCGCTGGCATGTCAGGCCCGCCATTTAAGTGATTGGTTGGGGGACACGGAGACTTATACTCCGCGGGGTCTCGAGGCGGCCTTTGTGGCGCCCCACTCCTTGGAAGCAGTCTTACACTTGCCACGTGCGGTCCTGCCGCCTCGCTTCCTGAACAGTATGTTACTGCAGACATCCCGCCGAACTTGGCAGCAGTTGAACAAGTACTGGGGCAGTGACGCTGGGGTTTCTTGTTGGCTGCCTATACAGGGTAACGCTTGTTTCTTGCCTGGCTCGGACTCGGCCCCCTTTCGCAGGTGGTGGCGCGAGGGAGTGCGCCGCTTGGGACAGGTGGTGGACTCTACTGGCTGCTGTAAGGCGCTGGGGGTATTATGTAGGGAGTATGGATGGTCTGAGGGGTCTTTGATGTTTGCGTATGTACAGATCTCTCACTATATCAGCTCTCTACCGCGACAGGAGCTTACGGTGGAGCACTCGGGACGTATTCTGGAGTTCCTCGCGCTGGGGGCGGACTTGCCACTGACGATCGCTGAATTGAAGAAGCGCTTGGATCAGTTGGACTCGCCCCCGGATTACTCGAGGGTGGAAAGCCTTTGGGCGAGAGAGCTGGGTAGAGAGGTCTGTCCAGGCGGCTCCGGGCGGGTCTGTCCGGGCGGCTCTTGGCAGGATCGCGCAGCTCGTGGTTGGTGCTCGCTGGCGAGAGGTGCAATTCAAGTGTATCCTTCGGGCCCACTTCTCTCCGCGGCGGGCCTTTCGGAGCCATATTGCCCCTTGTGGCGGATGCCCCAAATGCCCGTGTGCTTTGGCTGACTTGGGTCATATGTGGTGGAGTTGCCCCTCTATTCGGAAGTATTGGCGCTCCATTGAAGCCTATATGAGTGGGTTGTTGGGTCAGCAGCTGTGTTGGTCGGGGAATCTGGTAGTGCTAGATCAGCTGGGACCACTCCACCCGAAAGGGAGATGGGATAGGGTGCTGGTGCGAAAAGCTTGTCTGGTGGGTAAAGGCCCTATCCTTAGTCGTTGGAGAGAACCTGCGGCCCCTACTTTCTGCGAATGGCGCAACAGTCTGCATCAACTTCTGCTCTTGGAGCGGAGAGTGGCATTGCGGCACCCCCGGGCCTGGACCACCTTTTTACTGATCTGGATGCCCTATATTCAGCGCCTGGGCCCACGAGTACGTAGTGAAGTACTCAAGTTGGGATAGTGGGGGTTGGGGACCCGCGTCCCCATACGACTGCTTGGGTTTGAGCTGCTGGTGTTGCTGTGCTTCCCGTGGGGGAGGGGTGGGTGGGGGGAGGGGGGTGCTTAGAACTGGTTGACTTTAGTGCTGTGTGTGCTCTGTTTGTTGGGTTCCCGGGTGGTGGACAAGACACAGCCCTACCTGGGATGCGTTTTATTATTGTAAAAATGAGAACGGTACATGTTGATTGTTGTTTGTTATTTGTACTTTGCAGTACTTAATAAACAGAGTTTGGGAAAAAAAACAACAAAATAACAGTCAGTTGTCTGTTTTACAATGAACGTCTAAGAACAGTGGAAATTAAACAATTACAAAAAACAGAATGAGAACTATATACAATATTAGGATATGTGTGCCTTATATGATGCATGTAAGGACCTTGTTTAATGATGAATTTATGTACATAATGTGTGAGTCTATTCGGATAAACTGGCCTAGGTCATATCAATTTTGCATCTTTGCTATCAGGTAATGTTATTATCCATTCTCTTGTTGTGAGGGGGAGTTTGTTAGTAGACCATAGTGTGCCATAAACATGTGTTTTTAGGTTCTTACGGAGCTCTTTAATCTCAATTATTGATCTAATTTCCTCTGGAAGGTCATTCCAAATAATGGGGGCCACATGGGAGAATGCTTTTTTGTTTGTTGTCTTTTTAGTTTTTATATATTCTTTTGGGGTCCTTAATTTGTTTGTTTGGTTTCTCCTGTGTTGGTTATTAGTTGGTTCTTTAGATATGAGATTGTTTAGGGTAGGTGGGGCCATGTTGTTTAGAGCCTTGAAGGTTGTTATTAGTGTTTTATATATTATTCTGCTTTGTACTGGTAGCCAATGAAGATTTGCTAGTATAGGTGTTATGTGTTGAGATGAAGGGACCCTTCATGATAGTTCTAGCTGCTGCATTCTGTGCTAGTTGGAGTCTTTTTATGTTTTGTTTAGTTACCCCTAGTAGAGTTAGGTTGGCAAAGTCAAAGTGGGGAGTTATTATTGCATGTATTATTCTCTTGAAGTCTTGTATGTGAATTAGAGGGCGTAGCTGCTTTAAGATTTTGAGCTTGAAGTATATTTTCTTTGTTGTGTTTCTAAAGTGCGTATTCATGCTGAGATGTGTGTCCAGTATAACGCCTAAATATCGTACTTCATTTTTTAGTTTGATTTCATGGTCCTGAAGTATGATGTGTGATGGGGGAGAGTATGATTGATTTTTGGTTACGATTAGGGCTTCAGTTTTGGAGCAATTGATGATGAGGTTATTGTTATTTAGCCAGTTGTTTATTTCATTGAAGCATTCTGTAAGTAATTGGAGTGGTAGATTAGGGATCGTGAAAGGGATATACATCATTATGTCGTCTGCATACAAGTGATAGTATACATTGAATTTTTTAAATATGTTACAGACCTGTTTTATATAGATGTTAAATAGGAGGGCTGATAGAACAGAACCTTGAGGTAGGCCAATTTCTTGTTTGTATGTGTTAGATGTATTGTTGCCTATTCTTACTGTTTGGGTTCTATTGCTTAAATATGAGGTGAACTATTTTAGCACTGTTGATTTTATTCCTATTTGTTTAAGGTTATTGAGCATTGTAGTATGGTGTACACTATCAAATGCCGCAGAGATGTCAATGAATAGGAGTATAAACGCTTGCTTGGGGTTATCAATCCCTCTTACGAGTGTGTCTATTAGAACAGTTAAAAGTGTCTCTACTCCATGGCGAGGGCGAAAACCGTATTGTTGATCATCCAGGGGGGCTGAGTTGTCTATATATTCCTGCGTTTGAATTTGTACAGCCTTTTCAATTAGTTTTGCCATGAATGGTATGCTTGAAATAGGTCTGTAGGAGCTAGGTGATGTTTTGTCAAGAGTTCTGTTTTTAAGAATTGGGTGAATCTGTACATGTTTTAGTGATGGTGATAGATACCCGTTTGTTAAGGATAGGTTGATTATTGGAAGAATGAATGGGGATAGAATTGGGAGGGAATTCTTTATCCAGGTTACTGGACAAGGATCAAGGTAAGACGTAGTGGTATTCAAGTTTAGTATTATGTTCTTGAGTATGTCTGTGGTTAGGTGTAACAACCCCTTTTCTTCTTGTCCTAGGACTGCTTTATAGCCATCTTAATCAGCATGTTTTATATTCAATGCAATTGTTGTGGTGCCTTCATTCTAAGAAGAATCATTTGGAGCCTAAGAGCTTGCCATATGTGTCTCAAGTTACCTGCCATGCATAAAAAAATTGATTCTATTAAGGGAAGAATTAGCTGCAATTAAACACACCTCCTCTAGGGTACAAATTGAAAAAAATCCACCACTCCTACAAAGAATCAAGCAGCCCAGGAACAAATGGATCACAGTGAGTTCTGTTAGGTTGTGACCTGTAACACGGAAACACTCTTGCCATCAAGAGATATCCCTGCATAACGCCTTCTCTGCCTTGGGAAATTTGAATGACCAATTAGTGGAAACTGAAGTGCCCTTAAACGAGAAGGTTCATGCCCAATCTACTGATTGCCCTAACTATGAAGAAACTGACACAAAAGAGGAAACTACCTACTTCATCAGAGGAACCAACTTGGGAACACAGTTCAAAGGGGAGAAGATTGTCAAATGCCTCCCAGGCTCTTCAGCCAGCAGGAATACAAAGCAAATTGCTGGCATAATTAGTGCAGAAAGTGAGCACTCCAAAACTGATGTTTATCATCCACTTGGGTACAAAATGACTTGGCTAGACAGTGCCTCTACAGTTCAGAGGGACTTCCAGATTCTGGGAAAGAAACTCAAACCCACTGCTAACACCATAGCATTCTCAGAAGTTCTACCTGTTCTTGGTAAAGAGGCAGAAAAAGGCTGCACTGCATGATCAACTTTAATACATGGCTCCAAACCTGGTGCAAACAGGAATAATTTAGATATACAGTCAAACCTCGGTTTTCGTTTGCCCCAGTTTTCGTTAGCTTCGGTTTGACACGACTTTTTTTGGTTGCAATTTTGTCCCGGTTCTCGTACATCCGCTCGGTTTTCGTACTTGTTTTTGCGATTGAGCTCTTTGCTTTCAGCGTTCCTTACTGTAATCAAGGAGTGAGAGTGTGGCTTCCGATGTTCCCTGCTGATTGGCAAACTTGAGGGATCTGTGTGTGTGCTGTCCGGTGAGGTGAGAAAAGTGCCGCTGTTCTGCTGATGCTGAGAATTTCAGGCAGGGGAGAGAATCGGCGATGAGAGGTGTGTGAAAGAAGTGCCCGGAGCTGTTCTGCTGATGCTGAGAATTGCAGGCGGGGGAGAGAATCGGCGATCGGAGGTGTGTGAGAGAAGTGCCCGGAGCTGTTCTGCTGCTGAGAATCGGAGGCAGGGAGTCGTTCTGCTGCCTGGTTGAGACTTCGGGGCTCGTGCTGCTGCAGCCATTGCCACATGGCTCTGGAACGCATACTCAGCTCTGGGTGTCTGGAACGGATTAATTGGATTTACATTATTTCTTATGGGAAATATTGCTTCAGTTTTCATACGTTTCGGTTTTAGTCAGACTTTTTTGAACGGATCAATCATGAAAACCGAGGTTTGACTGTATAGGCAACTGGGGAAACAGTGGGAGGAGTGGCCTAGTGGTTAGGACAAGGTACTTCAGGCCGGAGGGCCGGGGGTTCAAGTCCCACCTGGGGACAGCAATCTCAGGCTGGAGGGACTGGGATTTCTAGTCCTATAGGCACTCCTTGTGGTCTTGGGCAAGCCACTTAACCCTCCATTGCCCATGTTCCCTGTAAGTATTAGCGTATGTGTGTCATATCCCCTCGTGTTAAATGTATCTCCCAATTGACCGCTTTGACCCGGTGAAAAGCGGGATATAAATACAGCTAAATAAATAAAATAAAACTGGGGAAACAGATGGAACAAGAGGCTATACTGTGTTGATGGACTACATCTCTCTGTTGCAGGGAAAAAGATCCTAAGTGAAAAATTCAGGCATTATGTGAACAGGCTATTTAAACTAGGGAAAGGGGTGATGAATGGAAAAAACAACAAGCTCAGGACATCACTCCCAGCAAAAAACATAATACTGAAAACAGCCTGTATGTGGTACAGTCACATCAATGCCAAGTGGGAAAAGGCACATAAAACAAAATCCATGCAAAATACAGGCAAGCCAGTCAATAAATGTTGGAAAGCAATAAGCACAAATGCTCGAAACTTGGCCAACAAAGTTCCTGACCTGGAAGCCCTAATGACGTGGACATTTTGGCCATTACAGAAACATGGTTTAACGAGTCGTATGAATGGGATACAGCCATAGCTGGCTATAATCTATTTAGAAGAGATAAAGAGGGTAGAAAAGGAGGAGGAGCAGCAGCCCTATATATCAAAAGCAATATTAAAGCTGCTGAAATGCGAGGGGCATGGGGAAAAGAAGCAGTCCTGTGGATTGTGCTGGATAGAGGAGATGGCACTGTCATCCATACTGGTGAGGTCTACAGGCCTTCAATTTAAACCAAAGAAATGGACAGCAAATTGATTATTGATATTGCAAAGATAGCCATGAAGGGGGAAGTGATCATATTGGGTGACTTTAATCTATCCGATATGGATTGGCATATTCCTTCTGCAAATCTGAAAAGTAGTAAAAAAATTCTGGATGCCTTCCAAGATGCAATACTTAGACAAATGGTGATGAGCTGACCATGGAAAGCCCAATGCTAATTTAGTACTCAGCAATGGAGATAGCATGTCAAATATTCTGGTGGGTGCCCATGTGAACAGCAGCGATCATCACACAGTGTGGTTTGAGATAAAAGCCAAAGCGAAGTCCAATCACAGCAAGCTCAAAGTCCTAGACTTCAAAAACACCGACTTCAGTAAAATGGCCAAGTGCCTGAAGGAGGAGTTGGCAGGGTGGAGGGGATAAGATTAGTGGAATTGCAATAGGCTAAAATAAAGGAGACAATAAAAGGGGCAACAGATACATATGTAAGGAAAGTAAATAAAAACAAGAGGAAAAGGAAGCCTATTTGGTTCAAAAAAGTGGCTGCACAAAAAGGCAAAAAACACAGCTTCACAAAATCCAGAAGTTCACAAACAGAGGAACACAAAAAAAAGAATACAGGATAAAACTAAAAAAGACAAAAAGAGAAAAAAGGACAGCTAAATCAAAGGCAGAAGAAAAGATGGCTAAAGATGTGAAGTGTGGCAACAAAACGTTTTTCAGGTATATTTGGGAGAGGAGGAAAATCAGAGATGGAATTGCAGGACTCTAAAGTGCAGGGAATGGATTTGTAGAAAGAGACATTGAAAAAGTGAAAATGCTAAACACTTCTGTTCTGTTTTTACTAAAGAAAATCCTGGAGAAGGACCACCTGTGATTGACAAATATACAAATGGGAATGGAGTAGATACCACACCATTCACAGAAGATGATGTGCTAGAACAGCTTGCAAAACTGAAAATTGACAAGGCCATGGGACCGGATGGGATACATCCCAGGATACTGAAAGAGCTCAGAGGTTTTTGCAGGGCCATTAAAGTATGCTTTTAATAGATCCCTGGAGACAGGAGAAGTTCCACAGGACTGGAGAAGGGCTGATGTGATACCTCTTCATAAAAGTGGTAATAGGGAAGAAGTGACAAACTACAGGCCAGTAAGCCTTACCTCGGTGGCAGGAAAAGTAATGGAGGCGCTCCTGAAAGAACGAATAGAGGACTTTCTCAAAACGAACAGGTTGCATGATCCGAGGCAACATGGTTTTACCAAAGGACGATCTTGCCAAACAAAATCTGATTGAGTTCTTTGACTGGGTGACCAGAGAACTAGATCAAGGGCATGAGATGGATGTGATCTACCAAGATGTCAGCAAAGCCTTTGATACTGTACCTCATAGGAGGCTTATCAATAAACTCAACGGCTTGGGGATGGGTCCCAAGGTGATGAACTGGATCAGAAATTGGTTGACTGCAGACGATAGAAAGTGATAGTAAACGGAACTCACTTGGATGAAAGGAAGGTGATTAGTGGAAGACTTTGCTATAGGTTGGGAAGTCCTACTGCCTTTGCATTGTATTCTTTTATAGAATCTGATCAAGTTTTACACTATGTTAAGAGATTAAAGTACTTGTTCCAATTATTTGTTCTAATGGATGCCTAATTATTTTTGCTAATTGTTCAAGTTTTTCAGTCTTGCTTACTGCTTGAGAAGTGTGTCTTACTAGCATCTCTCAGTGCTGCAGCAGTGCTTATACCTTCTGATGACATCATTGAAAGATGCTCAAGTCTGCTTCCACCTGTTGTCAAGGGAGCATAACCCAGTCATCTGAACTGTTCTAGCAGGATCCAAGGAAAGGAAATTATCAGGTATGATTTTAAAATGTTACCATTTAAAACATAGAGCAGAATATAAATACAGGCATATTATTATTATCCATACATAATTAAAATATGGGCAGAGGGTTTTAACGTATTATCCATGACGACACTTAAATCTTTCCCTGGGTGGTGGTTCCTAATGTGGAACTTTGCATCACGTAACCATAATTTGGATTGTTAAAATGTTTGCAAAGACAGAAGTCATATTTATTTCCAGAAGATTTTTGGTCTTGCACTGCAGTCATTAGTGTTAAAATCTATATTTAGAATTACCATTCCAGTCTATGCACCCTTTGAAGCTTGTGCAGAATGGAGTCGTCTGGCAGAGCGTCAAACTTTAGCCATATTACATCTTGCCTTATGTCCCTCCAGATTATCAGTTACAGAGGATAAAGTTTAAAATACTGAATTTAATATGCTGTGCCCTTTACATTTTAATGGGATATTGAGTATCTCCAAGCTTGTTCTTGACCTGCGTTTGGAATGCACACAGCTGTTAAGTATTCCTTCATTGAGACTTTCTCATTTTGTTGTCCTTGGACTTCAGTTTGCTGGACACACAAGTTACTTTTTGGAATCAGATGACGGCTCATTTGTTCTTCTAAGTCTTTGGTAATGTCACTTTGCAAAACTGAATTAAATTCTTATCCGGGTAGGCCAGTCCAGATGAGTGGCTTATGTTCTTGTGTCAGCAGATGGCGGTAGATTTGAGCAACTTTCAGTGATGTGATTACTCGATATATCTATATCTATTGATGCAGCACTGAGTAGTCAGTATTTGTCTGCCTCCATCAAGTGATAAGGTGCTTGTGTTGGTGCAGAAGTGCAGATAGGCCTGTCTTTCCTGGCTGACACCATGGTGCTTTGGCCTGGGTGATATGCCGGGGTTTTTTTAGAACATATTTTTAAGTGTTTTTATGGGCACATATGCACATAATAAAAAAGATTTATAAGTTTTTTTTTTAAAGTTTGCTATGTTTTTATGCCTCATAATCATCTTTTTTAAAGTTTAATTTATATAAAGTTTAATTTATTACAAATAACCCTAGACGATCACACATAACGCCAATCCTCTACGACCTACATTGGCTCCCCATACAATCCAGAGCCAAATTCAAAGCAATCACCCTCATTCACAAAATCATCTCTAATCAGTCAGCCCCCTGCCTCTCATTACTCTTATCCAACTCCAACAACAAAAGAACACGCCACACCATCACCAAAAACCTTCTATCCATCCCATCATCCAAGATAACTTGTAACCAATCTACCTGCAATCGTGCATTCTCCCTTTACGCCCCCTCCATCTGGAATGCCTTACCACCATGAATTAAGAAACTGTACCAATCACCCTGAATTCAGGAAGAAATTGAAAACCCATCTCTTCCAGGAACACTTTTCCCTCCAATATAATCCTCCATGTAAATAGTTTTTAACTTAACTCTATGTAAATATTTGTACATACCATGTGAATAGTTTCCCTGTTATCCCAGTTTGTTTATGCCTTGTTCTATGTAAGCACATTGTGATATTTAATGCATTGTTGCTCTGTTCAGTTTTACTGTAAACCGGGCTGATTTCAATAGCGCGGTATATAAAAATTAAAAATAAATAAAATAAATAAAATAAAATAAATAAACCTTCACAAAGAGTAGTTTGCTTGTTAATCTCATTATACTTTGATCTTCCTTGTTACAATGTACTTAGTTGAAATATACTGTCTGTTATGTTCCCTGTAAACCGACAAATTATAGAAAGTCGGTATATAAAAACTGTTAAATAAAATAAGTAAGTTTTATAGTCCCCATTAACATAATACATTTGATTATGATTTATGATTCAAAGGTATCCTCAGCTTCTTTGGCTCACTCCTGCTTCATCTTACCATCTGTTCTTTATATAGTACGCAGGGCCGGATTTACCTGTACGCCATGGCGTAGGGCCCACAGCTGGCAAGGGCCCACCCGGGGCCGGCCCACACACCGCAGGGCTTCAGAGGGAGCCGGGTAAGCTCGCGCGAGGCCCCGGCTCCCTCTGTACAGCCGCCAGCGTGAAGGGCCTTTTCCTTCACGCTGGCGGCTGTATCTGTAAAGCCGCGATTGCTGGGAAAGGTTAAAGGCAATGCCCTTTAACCTTTCCCAGCATTCGCGGCTTCACAGATACAGCTGCCAGCGTGAAGGAAAAGGCTCTTCGAGAGGGAGAGGGAGAGGGAGAGGGAGAGGGAGAGGGAGAGGGAGAGGGAGAGGGAGAGGGAGAGGGAGAGGGAGAGGGAGAGGGAGAGGGAGAGGGAGAGGGACAGGGAGAGGGAGAGGGAGAGGGAGAGGGAGAGGGAGAGGGAGAGGGAGAGGGAGAGGGAGAGGGAGAGGGAGAGGGAGAGGGAGAGGGAGAGGGAGAGGGAGAGGGAGAGGGAGCCTCGCGCGAGCTTACCCGGCTCCCTCTGAAGCCTCTCAGACAGCCGCGGTGCTGGTCAGGGGGGCCAAGGACTGCATGGGCTGTGATGGGGGGGGGGGGGACTTGGACTGGAAAGAAATGGGCTGTGATAGGGGGGGGGGACCTGAACTTTAAAAGGGCTATGCGGGGGGGGGGGGACTTGGAAGGGAAAGAAATGGGCTGTGATGGGGGGGGGGACCTGAACTGTAAAAGGGCTATGGGGGGGAGGCCTGGACTGGAAATGGGTTGTGATGGGGGGGGGACCTGGACCGGAAAAGGGCTATGGGGGGGGGGTAACTTGGACTGCAAATGGGCTGTGATGGTGGGGGGGGGGAAACTAGGACTGCAAATGGGCTGTGATGGTGCAGGGGGACTCTGACTGCAAATGGGATGTGATGGAGGGGCTAGGACTGGAAATAGGCTGTGATGAGGGGGCTAGGACTGGAAATGGCCTGTGATGTGAAGGCTAGCACTGGAAATGGGCTGATGAAGAGCTAGAATAGGACTAGAAATGGGCTGATGTGGGGCATGGGAGAATGGGACTAGAAGGGAGTGGATGCTGGGTGGGTGTAGAACTATAAGGGAACTGATTTTGGGGGAGGACTAGAATGGATGGGGAATGAGAATGGAGAGGGGAAAAATATTTTGTGTGGAAGAAAAGTCTATGATGGGCTGGGTATTGGGAGAGTAAGAGGGGCTTGAAAATGGAAGGGTGAAATTTAAATGGATGATAAAGGAATAAGGAAAGAATTGGGGGAAAGAGCAAAAGGGAAACAATCAGTATGTTAAAGCAGAAATAGAGAGAGAATGGAAAACATCTAAAAGAGAAGAAAGGACAAATGGATAGCTAGCAGAAGACACAAAGAAACCAGAAGAAAGTGACTGGAGCAATTGCAACTGAAAAAATGCCCAAACAGAAGGTAGAAAAATACTTTTTATTTTGAATTTATTAACTGGAATATGTCTTTTTTAATGTATTTCTTGAATTCCGATGCTGATTTTGTCCCTATTGCCTCTTTATGTCAGGCAATTCTATACATCTATTGCCATTTCTGTTTTGGTAAGTTGATCTCGTTTTTATTTTTTCTGGGGGACCACAATTTTTGTTGTCGTAGGGCCTCACTCAAGGTAAATCCGGCCCTGATAGTACGTGATCATCATATTTGGCCTATCTAGTTTACAGAGGTACTTACATACCTATTATATTTCATTAGTTAATGGCACACTTTCATATGGATGTTTTTTATCTATGTTGTTTCTATCAGTGTAGTTATATCAATGTTTTATAATAATGCTGTCTTATTTATGCTGTTTTTAATACATTTGATTTGGTATTATTTAATTTATAACATATGTTATTTATGTGTAATTGGGCTTTTAAACACTTGGTTTTATCAATGTTGTTTACATAATGCTGTTTCTAATATTTTATTATAATTTTATTTATTTATAATCATATGATTGCAAAGTACTATTTATGTGGTTGACATTTGTTCAGGTGGCTTTACGTTCCTGGGCTCTACTGCTCTAATTGGTTTAATTTGTTTTTATATTTATGTTTATTCAATGTTCTTATTAATGGTTTTATCACAGTTTGATTTTTATTTTATGTATTTATGAATGCAGCACGCCAGATGACCCCTGAAGAAGGGTAATCGAAACACGGCCTGTGTCGGGTCTTTTTTGGCAAGTCAATATAGGTCATTGGTACAATAAAATAAGCTTTGTCTTTCCTACCACGTCTTTAGACTGGGTTTCTTCAAAAGGCAGGGTCTGGCTGCAGGGAAGCTCCTGCACCCCCTCGCCCCACTGACCTGGTTCTGCGCTGCCATCCCCCGACGTCCAGGGGGACTTATTCCATCTCTGAAATGGAATAAGTCCCCCATCCATGTTGGCAACCTCAGGATCGGCCCTGTATGTCCGGGGTCACATCCTCATCCACCACACACCTTTGCTCCTCCCTCGGCCCGCCCCCGTCCAGAGCTCTCTGTACATTCCTATGTATGTGTGGGGAGCTTTGGGCAGGGAATACGGTTCCAGTGTTTGGTGTGGCTCGGAATGACCCCTAAAGAGTTTTAGGGAGAGAACCCTTGAGATGGACACTAAGGGTTCTAAGGTCCCTTCTCAACTGTTTTCTCAGCACCAGGACTAGTGGGATAAGCTTTTGGGCTTCCTGGAGTGGGAACTCTCATCAGGGCTATTACAGTACACATGTCCATTCCGGGGGGGGGGGAGACAGTGTTTGAGGAATCTATTTGGAAATGTCTTTGCAGCTACCACCTTAAGCTCTCAGGTGGTGCTGTGTGCAGGTGTGATGTCAAGTCCTTTGGTGATGAATCTGGCTGCTGCCAGGCCTACCCAGTGGCTACAAGGTTGGAAGAGGACCATCTAGGTGACTGGTACCCTCTTAAGACTTGATCATATTCTCTTCCAAGTGCATGGTGGTGGGGATAGTAGCCAGGTGATAGCTCTGGCTCTGTGCTTGGTCAGTGGCTGTTGCCCTCAAGCTGCAGATGAGCAAACTCCCCTTATTGTGGGCTGTTGCTCTTTGAGATGGGCCTGGTGAAGTCCTTGGGGAGGCTAGCTCACAGAGACTCGTGGAAGGTGCAAGGAACGCCTCTTGAAGTGCCGTATGTAGAGCCCTCTAACTTCTAAGAGTTTGGTTAGGGAATGTTTGCCCTTTATTTATTTATTTATTTATATTCTCTTATATACCGCACTATTCAGCATCAGCGCAGTTCACATAGAACAAAAATTTCAGTACAGTCAACATGCATGAGTTTACAGATAACAAGGGAAGGAACTTGGATAACAAGGGTAATTATTTACAATCTATTTACAACGATAACACTACTGCATAGGTACCTGTTACTAGGAGCGGTTACTAAGAATATAATCTTTACTTATAGAGAATCAGTCTTGGCATGTTATTGAGAAACCAAGGAATTGTATTAATGGGTGGAATCACTGAGGTCTATGGGTGTCGTTGACTCTATAAGGTACTTGTTGAAGAGATGGAATTTGAGGGCTTTCCTAAATTGTGTTAAGCTATTGATAGCCCGGATGCCAGGGGGTAGTGCATTCCAGCACCTTGGGGCACAGAGGACAAAGGCTCTGTTGGCTGTAGAAGAAGTGCAGCTTGTTAGGGCCTTTGGGAGCTTTAGGGAGTTGATGGTCGTGGATCTTCTTGCTCTGTTTGATGTAGTAGTGTGAATAAGGGCAAATAATGATGTGGCGGAGAGCTTATTGAGAGCTTTGAACGTGAGAAGTAGAGTTTTGAAGATAATTCTGGCCTGGATGGGTAGCCAATGTAATTGAATCAGCAGAGGTGTAAAGTGGTCGG
This sequence comes from Ichthyophis bannanicus, assembly GCA_033557465.1. Classification (NCBI taxonomy): domain Eukaryota; kingdom Metazoa; phylum Chordata; class Amphibia; order Gymnophiona; family Ichthyophiidae; genus Ichthyophis; species Ichthyophis bannanicus. The sequence continues at coordinate 1,137,965,486 of CM066033.1, read as the reverse complement.
TCCTGGCGGCTCCATGAAGGACCCTTGCTGCGGCATTCATTGCCAGCTGTAACGGGTTCAAGGTGGATTGAGGAAGACCTTGAAGGATGACATTGGCATAATCGAAGTGGGGTATGATCAGTGCTTGGTATATTGTCCTGAAATCATTTGGCTCCAACATGGAGCGTAGGTGTCTCAGTGTACGGACCAAGGAAAGACAGTCCTTTTTAAGAGCTTTCTGTATGCTTGAGTCACCACCATGGCTCCATTGGAACCAGTAGTTCCCCTCAGTGGTTTCTGGCAGTCCCTCCCAAGGGGCAGCCGGTTGGAGGATGGCTCCAACAACTCCTCTCTGGAGGGATCCATGCCACTTTAGACCAATTGGTTCTCGGGGTTCTCTGTTAAGGCTGAAGCCAATGGCAAAATGTCTGCCTTCTAACCCTAACGTCACTGGTTCAGGCTAGCCTTAGATTAAAAAGAAAAAATATATATATAAATATTTGTATTTCAGTTAATTATGGTATGGGCAGTGCTTATGCAGGATGCTTTTGTAGAGTTTCCCTGCAGCTCACCACTCAAGCAGGTAACATTCAAGGGCCCTTTTCAGTGCCTCCTGCAGTTGCAGACTATTTTATCCCTGCCCTCCACAGAGCAGGGCCAGGGAAGTTATGCCATCTGCATCATGGTGCCCAAGAAAGGAGGTTCCTTTCAGCCTACCCTGGACCCTAAAGGCAGTCTGTGCCCATATCGGAGTCGCTCATTTCTGTATGAGCACCATCTGGTCTGTCGTTACATTAAATCAGGCAGAAGGCGTTCCTCACCTCCCTGGACCTTGCTAAGTCATATTTTCTCATTCCCATATGGGAGCAGCTTCAGCGGTTTCTCTGCTTCTGTGTTCTAGGCTGTCTCTTCCAGTTCTAGATCCTGCCCTTTGACCTAGCCATGGCTCCCTGACTCTGTTCCAAGCTAATGGTGGTGGTAGCGGCTTTCATGTGCAAGCAGGGAATCTGGGTTCACCCACACCTAGCTGTGTGGCTGATCCTGTCAGATTCTCTGGAAAAGTCTAGATATACAGACCTGGTGATTTACTGCCTGGAAAGACTGAAGTTTGTAATCAACTATCCCAAGAGCAGCCTACTTCTGTCCAAGAACATGGAGTATTGGGGAGCTTGGGTCCAATCTCTCCAAAATGAAGTTTTTCTCATGATAGAGAAGTCTCTTGAGCTTCAGAGATATCTAAGGACTTTTTGTGCTCTGTCAGCTCCACGGCCTGGGACTACCTCCAATTTCTTAGGTCTGTGGCATCAGTCTTAGAACAGGTTCCTTGGGCAGGGCACTCATATGCCCGCTGAGACGACATCCTGCTAGACCTGTCCAGGACCTGCCCTGGAAGACTTCTACAGGTTTGGAAGCCCTGCTATCTCTTAGTTGTCTTGTTAGCCTCCACATCTGACACAGTTATTTATCATAAAAGAGATAAATACTTGTTACAAATGTTTTGGCATGCAGAGAACCTATTCTAGACGCCTTCATTGTTTCTTCTGGTGGCTCCGCAGCCAAGAGGGCCACAGTTCAGTGTGTCCTGGACAGACTACTTCATCTGTAGGCGGTGGTCCCAGTCCCCCTGGCCGATTGGGGCCAGAGCTGATATTCCACCTACTTGTGGGTACCAAGAAAGACTGTTACTTTTGGCCATTCCTCAACCTCAAGGTAATCAATGCAAACTTTCACACCCTTCACTTCCATAAGGAGACCCTACAGTTAGTGATCCAAGCAGTATGTTGCAGAAAGTTCCTCGCATCTCTGGACATGGCCAAAGCTGCTACATCTCTGTCCAAGAGTATCAACAACGCTTTCTTCATTTTGCTGTTCTTGGCTCTCATTTTTCAGTTCGCTGCTCTCCCCGTTGGCCTCTCCACTGCCCAAGGACATTCTTGAAAGTGATGGTGGTGGTAGCCCATTGCACTTAGGCACCCAGGGATCTATATTCACCTATATCTGGACAACTGGCTCATTTGTACCAGGATGCCATCCGAAGCATCTCTGGTTTTGGCCTGGGTGATGTACTTTCTGGAGAGTCTTGGTTGGGTGATAAATCAAGGAAAGAGTCAATTGGTGTGTTCCCAGTCACTGGAATACCTGGGAGTGTGTTTCGACACTCGAGTAGGCAGAGTCTTCCTGCCCAAGGAGAGAGTGAAAACATTTTTGGCCCAATTGGCAGTCTTTTTGATAGGCGCACTGCTTGGGCTAATATCTAAGCGTGGCCGATGTAAGTCTGAGACTTGTATTCACTAGGGTACACACGTCCGCGATAGTTCTGTGTATGAGTGGAGGGAATTCCTTGATGTTATTTGGCAGCCTTTTGATTTCAGCAGGCTCACAGAGTTTGGAATTATCTACATCTTCTTGGATTGATGGTTGCAGTAATTGACTTGCTGCCTTGCTTTTTCTCAGTGGTCTCCCAGCCCTCAGGAATTTGAGGTCAGGCTCTCTCTCTCCAGCCAGGGGTGGTGGCCAGCCTGTGGTTGTGGCAGCAGCCACAGCACCTGAGAAAAGGTATGCCACTGGGCACTCACTCATGGCTTCTTCTGTCGACTAATGCCAACCTGTTTGGCTGGGGAGCTCATTGCAAGACCCGAACAGCTCAGGGCCATTAGGTCATGCCAACTCATGGTTGTTCTATCTGCTGCATCGAGGCAAGGGCCATTCGCTTGGTCCTTTTGCACTTCTGGACTCTGATCAGGGGCAAAGTGGTCTGGATCTATGACAATGCCAAATCAGTGGTGTGTGTCATTCAGCAAGAGGGCACGAAGAGTGCCAGAATGGTCCTGGAGAAGAACTGTTTTCCAGGGCGGAAAGGAATATACTAGCTCTATCATTGCAACACATCACCAGTCAACAGCGTGGAGATGGGATTTCCTCACTCATCACTTTCTCGATCAAGGGGAATGAGAACTGAATCAAAACAGTCTATCAGCAGATCCTACACCACTGGGGTCAACCTGATCCCACACATGAAAACCACTTAACAGCAAACATGTATTCTACAGATGATGGTGTTGGTATCACAACCACTATGTAATTAGGTAATTGCTGCTGCTGCTACTACTACTACTATTACTACTATTAATCATTTATATAGCGCTACAAGGAATACACAATGTTGTACAGACACATATATTAAGATGGTCCCTACTGTAAACTACATAGTGAAAAATCAGAGATAAAGACCTGAGACACTCAATCCCTTTAATATTTTAAGGAGTGAACCAGTATCAGTCATAGGTCTTTAAAAAAACCTCCTTTGACTTTTTGGTTTTTGGATGCAATAAATGTTGTTTATAATATAAAATTCAATGCCATCCAAGATTAGCCATGAATAGATACTTAAATTGTTCCAGACTACTAAAAATCTCCGAATACCCACTTAGTCACCAGTTTTACTCCATCTAACATAGTATATGATGGCAGATAAAGAACAGTATGGCCCATCTAGTCTGCCCAGCAAGGCGGCAAGAGTAGGTGCACCTGCCGCTCCGTGCAGGTCACCCCTCCCCATGCCTTTGTTTAGGGATGTACCCACCACTCTGTGTAGGTCACCCCTATTTGTTGAGATAGGAGATAGCTATGTTATGGGAGGAATGGCCTAGTGGCTGGGGCAAGTTACCTTAGGCCAGAAGGTCGGGGGTTCAAATCCCACTAGAGGACAGCAACCTTGGGCCGGAAGGACTGGGGTTTCTAGTCCCACAGGTGCTCCTTGTGGTCTTGGGCAAGCCACTTTAACCCTCCATTGCCCATGTTCCCTGTAAGTATTAGTGTATGTCTCTCATATCCCCTCGTGTTAAATGTATCCCTCAATTGTGTTGTGACCACTTTGATTGAAGGATAAGGGGGTATACAAAACTGTCTAAATAAATAAATGTGTTTTATTTTTATCCTGTTGATATAAAGGGATCCACTGTGTCTGTCCCATGCCGTTTTGAATTCTCCCACCACTTCCATCGGGAAGGCATTTCAAGTATCCACCACCTTTCAGTGAAAAAGTATTTCCTGACATTGCCTTTCAGTTTTGACCTCCTTGCAGCTTCATGTTTGCCCTCTAGTTACACAGCTTCTCTTTCTTTGGAAAAGGTTTGTTTGTTCATTAATACTCTAAGTATTTAAAAGTCGGAATCACATCCCTCCTGTCACTCCTCTCCTCCAGAGTGTACATATTTAGGTCTTCAAGTCTCTTCTCATACGTCTTCTGACGCAGGCTCCAAATCATTTTGGTTGCCTTCCTCTGAACTGTTTCCAGTCTTTTTATATCCTTTGCGAGATATGGTCTCCAAAACTGAACACACTATTCCAAGTGAGGCCTCACCAATGACTTGTACAGTGGCATTAGTACCTCTTCCTTTCTGCTGCTAATGCCTCTCTGTATGCATCCAGAATCCTCCTGGCTTTTGCCACCACCTTGGCGCACTGTTTTGCCACCTTGAGATCCTCTGAAACAAATCACTCAGAGGTCCTTCTCCTGGTCTGTGCACACCAACTCCTCGCCCCCTATCGCATACAATTCCCTTGGATTTCTGCTTCTCAAGTGGCATGACATTGCACTTCTTCACATTAAATCTTAACTGCCAAGCATTAGACCATTCTTCCAGCTTTTCTAGATCTTTCCTCATGTTCTCCACTCCCTCAGGGGAGTCCACTCTGTTGCCAATTTTTGTGTTATCTGCAAAAAGACAGATTCTTCTATTCAGTCCTTCAAGCAATATCGCTCACAAATACAGGGTGGGTCCTGGACTGGTCTAACAGGATATACAGAAAGAAAATAAAAGATACTCAAAAAGGACCAGGTAGCCAACCACTTTACATGTGTCTTCTGGAGACACCAGAATCTACTCTGCCCAGGAGAGGGCATGAAACCTAGTGGAGTGAGCTTTACTCCCTCTGGTTCCAGCTTTCCAGTCAAAAGATAAGCTGAACCAATGGCCTTTTTGACCTAGCAGGAAATGGAGGACTTTCCTTGGACTCAGAACAACAAAAAGATGGTCTGACCACCAAAGAGTTAGCCTCTTCCAGGTCTGGCAATACACTATAATCAACTGGCTTAACATGAGGCGGGTATCTGGATTTTCAGAAAGCCTTTGATAAGGTCCCTCATTAGAGGCTCCTGGCAAAATTAAAAAGTCATGAGATAGGAGACAGCATACTATTGTGGATCAGGAACTGGTTAAAAGATAGAAAGCAGAGGGTAGGGCTAAATGGCCAATTTTCCCAATGGAGAAAGGTGAAGAGTGGAGTACCCCAGGGATCTGTGCTGGGTTTGCTTCTTTTTAACATTCATAAAATGATTTGGAAATGGGAACAAGCAGCAAGGTAATCAAATTGGCAGATGACACAAAATTATTCAAAGTTGTTAAAACCCAAGAAGATTGTGGAAAATTGCAAGAGAACCTTGATAAATTGGAAGACTGGATGTTCAAACGGCAGACGAAATTTAATGGGGACAAGTGCAAAGTTATGCACCTAGGAACGAACATCCCAAAATGAAAATTACACTTACCTGGTAATTGTTGTTCCTTGAGGAACTCCAGTTCAGTCCTCTACCTCTGGGTAGTGTACCTCCTCCTGCGGCTTGGAGACTGGGCATGTCAGAATCGTGACATCACTGGATGTAGCCTGCTGGTCTCTCCCATCAGCCCCAGTGAACTATTGACAAAGAAGACTCAAAGGAGCAACAAATAAGTAGCTATCATATGAATTTCAACTTTATACTCAACCTGAACGTATAACTCATAACTACCCCCCCCCTTTCAGAAGGAAGGAGGCTGCTTCTTGCACTTTCCCACTCCCCCCTGTGCCAAGCCAGAGACAAGGAAGAGAAAGGATAGAAAGAAATTGATAGAATGTCTTAGAGCGAACCCGAGGCTATAAAGGTCTATATCCACCGAGAGGCCTGCACTTCTCCCAACTGATGATCAACTGCTGAAGAATCTATCCCCGAGAGGGAATGAGTACGGAACTGGAGTTCCTCAAAGGAGAACAATTACCAGGTAAGTAATTTTCATTCCCTTATCGTTTCTCCAGTTCAGTCCTCCACCTCTGGAATGTAACAAAGCAGTAATCATTGGGAGGGACCTTTTCATCCGGATCGCAACACTGCCGACCCGAAACAGGCATCGTTCACTGCCAGAACATCCAGGCAGTAGTGCTTACTGAAAGGTAGCTGCTCTGCAAATTTCTACTGGCGGAACCAAACTGTGCTCCGCCCAGGATGTCGCTTGCGCTCTAGTAGAGTGAGCCCGTAAACCCACTGGCACTGGGCGCCCTTGCAAAATATATGCTGACGCAATTGCCTCTCTAATCCATCTGGAAATGGACACTTTTGCCACTGCCTCCCCTTTACGGGTACCTCCGAATAACACGAACAGACGTTCCGACTTGTGGAAAGTTTCTGACACCTTTAAATACTGCCATAGCACTTTCTTTATGTCTAAGCAGCGTAAGCTACGGTCTGATACGTTCCCATCCGCCAAACCCAGAGCTGGAAGGGAAACCAATTGATTTAGGTGAAACGGAAAAACTACCTTTGGCAAAAAGGATGACGCTGGTTGCAACACCACCTTTTCTCTGGAAAAGGACAAAAACGGCTCCCTACATGACAACGCCTGCAACGCCGAAATCCATCTCGCCAAGCAGACGGCTACCAAAAACATGTCTTTAAGGTTAAGTCCATAATGGACGCCTGGCGTAAGGGCTCAAAGGGTGCCTTAGCTAACACCCCCAAAACCAAATTGAGATCCCACGGCGGAACCATTACTCTACGAGAGGGCCGCAGCCGGGACACTGCTTTAAGAAAACGCAGCACATCTACGTGAGAACCCAGGGCCACTCCCTGGACCTTGCCTCTATAGCAAGACAGGGCTGCTAACTGGACCCTTAAAGAACTGTCTGCAAGACCCTTATCAAACCCGCCCTGAAGGGAGCTCAACACCAAGGGAACGGATACCTTGGCCGTGCGAACTTGTCGCCGGGAACACCAGTCCTCAAAATTACGCCATATGCGCACATATGCGAGAGATGTGGACTTCTTTCTGGCTCAAAGTAAAGTCGCGATAACCGCTCCAAAATAATCTTTTCTCCTCAGCCTTGCCCTTTCAATGGCCAAACCATAAGCAAGAACCAATTCAACTGAGGCATCCGCAACAGACCCTGAAGCAACAGATTCTCCGATATCGGTAACCTCCAAGGCTCCCTGTCGAGCAACTGAACTAGATCAGCATACCACGGGCATTTCGACCAGTCCGGAGCTACCAACAGCACTCTTCCATGATGAGCTGAACCACTCGCCCTATGAGCGCCCACGGGGGGGGGGGGGAGACAGAGGAGACCTAAAGACGGCCATTGTTGTATCAGGGCATCGATCCCTTTCAACATCCTCTCTTGCTACCTGCTGAAGAAGCGACTAGTTTTTGCTGACTGGAATGTTGCCATGAGATCCATAATCGGTGGCCCCCATCTGCGGACAATTTTCGCAAACACGTCCGGATGCAGCTCCCATTCCCCAGCATCCACTCGGACCCTGCTGAGAAAATCTGCCATCACATTGTCCTTTCCTGCAATGTGCACCACCGAGATCGCCTGTAGACGAGGTTCTACCCAAGCGAACAGTGCCCCTGCTTCCTCTTCCATGGACACACTTCTTGTTCCGCATTGTCGACTGATGTAGGCCACAGTCGCGGAGTTGTCCGAAAGTACCCACACCACTCGGCCCTTCACCGTGGCTTCGAACGTCTGTAGAACTAGAAGCACTGCTCGCAGCTCCAGCCGGTTGATTGACCATTCCCTCTCCTGGGCGGTCCAAGTCCCTTGCGCGAAGAGGTCTCCGCAATGTGCTCCCCATCCGGCGAGACTCGCGTCTGTCAACAATGGGAGACACTCTGGCTGTTTCAGGGGCATACCCGCCTTCAGAGATCCTGGATCCAGCCACCACTGAAGCGACCGCCTGACCCGCAGAGGACAGGGAAGATGCTTGGTCACACCAGACTCGCTGAACATCGGCGAAGCAGTGCTCTCTGCAATCGCCGCATATGAAATCTGACCCATGGCACCACCTCCAGGGTCTCCGCCATTGTCCCCAGTACGCAAAGGTAACTCCACGCTGAGGGTGCCGGGATGGACATGAACTGGCGCACTAGATGTCAAAGGACTTGGGCCCGATGGCCCGGCAAGAACACCGTTCCTCTCCGAGTGTCGAACCGCACCCCCAGATATTCAAGATCCTGGGACGGAACTAAGCAGCTCTTGGCCGAGTTGACCACCCAGCCGAGATTCTGAAGAAACTTTACCACCTTGTCTGTCACCTGTACGCTCTCGGCCTTAGATTTTGCCCGAATCAACCAATCGTCGAGATAAGGATGAACTAGAATGCCTTCCTTTCGCAACGCCACCGCCGCCACCACCACCACCACCATGATCTTAGTGAAGGTGCACGGAGCCGTCGCCAGACCGAAGGGCAATGCTTGAAACTGGTAATGTCCCCAGGGAAGAGCACACCTCAGGAACTTTTGATGGGTCGCTCTGATTGGGATGTGCAAGTACGCCTCCGTAAGATTGAGGGAAGTCAGGTACTCTCCTTTGCGAACCGCCACAGTGACTGACCTCAACGTTTCCATCCTGAAATGAGGAACTCAAAGGCAACGATTCACCCCTTTTAGAGCCAATATAGGCTGAAGAGACCCGTCTTTCTTTGGCACCACAAAATAAATGGAGTAGCGACCACACCGTAATCTGCTGCCGGGACCTGCGCGACTGCTCCCATTTGCAAAAGCCAATCGAACGTACGGCGGACCGCTAGTGTTTTCTGTCAGCCTCTGCAGGGTGACATTACAAACGAGTCCAGTACCGGACGTGCCAATTCCAGCGCATAACCTTTGCGAATTATCTCCAACACCCACTGGTCGGACGTTATTTGGACCCAGGCAGGAAGAAACTCCCGAAGCAATCCACCAATCAATTGGCTTCATACCTGAACCCGCTTCATTTCATTGTGACTTTCCACCTGACGTTGCAGAGGTCGCTGCGAAACCTCTACCTGCTCCACGAAACCCCCGAAACCCCTGGGCTCGAGAAGCAAATCTTCCCCTTTGGAAACCACCCAAACAAGAAGTACAAAATCTCCTGAAATCTCTAAACTGTCCCCATGTAGCCGGAAGGGACTTCCCTTGCTTAGGCTTATCCTCCGGGAGTCTTCCGCTCTTGCACTCTTCCAAATCCTTAACCAGTTTGTCTAGATCTTCTCCAAACAACAACTTCCCTTTAAAAGGAAGCTTACTGAGGTGCGACTTCGAAGAGCCATCGGCCACCCAATTTCATAACCATAGAGATCCCCGGGCAGCTACCAACAAAGCCATACTATTTGCTAATGCTCTGATCAAATCGTAGTGTACATCTGCCAAATACGCCGACCCAGACTCGAGCCTCGTCGGCTCCCCCAAACTCTCGTGCTCTAGTTGACTAGACTGCCTCAAGCGTTGGGACCCATCGAAGACATGCTCTCGCCACCCAAGCCCCACAGATGGAAGCTTGCAAGGATAAAGCGTTAGCCTCAAACGTCTGCTTCAATAATCCATCCACTTTCCTGTCCTGCGCATCTTTTAAGGCCACGCTACCTTCTACCGGGATAGTGGTCTTCTTTGTAACTGCTGACACTGCCGCATCAATCCGCGGTGAGCGAAGCTTTTTTGTCCTTGTCCGCCAAGGGATAGAGCCTGTTCATTGTCCCGACTCCTCTTAGTCCCGCTTCTGGCTGATTCCACTCATCCTGGATCATCCGATCTACCACCTGGTGAACGGGAAACACTACCTGAGCTTGTCTCACCGCTTGAATGAGAGGATCCTCTTCATCAAGCGGTGAGACAAGTTCAGGTAGTGTTTCCCGTTCACCGGGTGGTAGACCAGATGATCCAGGATGAGTGGGATCAGCCAGAAGCGGGACTAAGAGGAGTCAGGACAATGAACTGGCTCTATCCCTTGGCGCTGTAGCGAGATTGAGCGTTGAAGGGATTCCGTAATAAGTGCCGTAAGTTCGTCTTTCCAGAATACCCGAATGATTTTCGCCTGGTCCTCAGGCTTGGGTATTTCCCCTTCTTCCAGTTTCTCCATACCTGATTAGAGTTCCAACTCGGCCTCATCCGACTCTCTCTTCCAGATATGGAGTGGCAAAAGGTCTAGAGGACATGCCCTTTTTGGACGCCTCGGGGAAATACTACCAACCTCTCTTATCCTGGGTTGCTCCATAGAAGACGTAAGCGGCAAGGACTCGGGTATCTTTCCCTGCCGCCTTAAACAGAACGCCTGATGCAATTATTAAAACAAAATCCGGAGAGAAATCTCTGAGATGCGATCCTGACGCTGCGGCCGGTAGCGCACTTGATAGGTCCGCTGGGATTTCCGGGCAGGGCAGTGGTGGGGCGCCCATCAGAGACTCCCCTCCGGCACCCGTCGGTGGGTCCAGGGGATTTTCAAGCACTTTACCTTCCATCTGTTGCTCCACGTTGGTAGAAACAGTAGCACAGTCCCTGCAGATTCTGGTGTCAGCAACAGTACCTCTGCGGGTGCCGCAGACAACACACTGTGGGCGTGATGACATGAGCTATGCAACTCTAGCACTTCCTTGCCAGGACAGAACATGCTGCTGCTGCCCCCTTTTTTTTTTTTTTTCCAAGCCGAGGGGAGTGAGAAACAAGCCAAAAATGACTACCGTAAGGGAACCACCCCTAAAAAGACCCAGTAACCCCCCAAAATGACAGGGGCGAAGGAATTAAAAGAAATTAAAAGAACTGAATGAGGGCCGTGCCATGCTGTGTCCTCTGAAGTGCGGGCCGCCGCAACAAAACACCACGCGGTTTTGACCACGTGAGAAAAATGGCCGCGAACGCTATCAGGCCTGTTTGGCGCCAAAACACCTGAACAAGCGTTCCCAGGCTCAACGTCCCACTGCGCGGTTACCAAAGTCCTCCCTGTGCAACCGGGACCCCAAGGGAAAAACAAAAAAGGAGTCTTACTGCTCGGGAGTACAGCTCTGCAAGCCGCGACGTCGCTCAGCCCTGCCGCAAGCGACGTCCACAGCGAGAACAGTTCTGCCGGAGAAAATAGACAACTTGGCTCCCCATGGTGCTCCGGATCCGGACAGCACCACGGACTGCGAGAGAGTGCTTTCGCCCTGCGGGGCTCTCCCCCGTACAGCCTAGGGGGAGAGATCCTGTGAGCTGATCTGTCCCGGTAAAATAGAGGGAGAAGGAAAGAAGCTCAGACTTTTTTTTTTTTAAAGTGATAGCTCCCAGGAAACCAAAGTAAAAAAGTTAAAGGGACCAAAGTAATTTTTGTAAAAAACTAAACCCTAACTGTTCCTTATCTGTTCCTCAAGTGAGCCCAGCACCTAGGCTCACTACGTCCTCCAGCTGCATAGAGACTGGACACACTGGGGCTGATGGGAGAGACCAGCAGGCTACATCCAGTGATGTCACGATTCTGACATGTCCAGTCTCCAAGCTGCAGGAGGAGGTACACTACCCAGAGGTGGAGGACTGAACTGGAGAACGATAAGGAACTATGGTTACACAATGCAAGGATCCACATTGGGAACCACCACCCAGGAAAACGATTTAGGCGTCATCATGGATAACACATTGAAACCCTCTGCCCAGTGTGCAGCAGCAGCCAAGAAGGAAAATGCTAGAAATCATAAGGAAATGAATGGAGAATCAAACAAAGGATATTAGAATGCCTCTGTATCGTTCCATGGTTCAACCGCACCTTGAATAGTGTGTGCAGTTCTGGTTGCCGTATCTTAAAAAGGATAGAGCGGGACTTCCGGTTTGGCAAATGAGCTGATCGGCTGCACTCTGGTCAGCTCCGGGTAGCCTACCCTGCAAATCTGCTATTAAAGCCCACTTTAAGTGGAATTCCCTGCTACCTGAGACGGGGGTGTGCAGTAGGAGGCAGTGAGTCCGGGAAGGTGTGCCGGTAACAAGATAAATTGCCAGATGACATCGAAGGCGGTGCGGCGGGAAAAGCCACGAGCACCCGAACCCAAGATGGCTGAGGGGACGCCTAATAGCCCGGGATCAGGAGGCGCCCAGGGGCTCGTTGCGGAGGTGTCGGCGGCAGTGGTCCAAGCGCTCGATATCCGCTTCCAGGACTTGAAGGAGCAGATCCGCGCGGTTGATCAGCGCGTGGTTGAATTCACAGGGCGGATGGAACAGGTGGAGACACGCGTCTCCACGGTGGAGGACATCCTACATCCGCTGCAAGCCAAGGTGGAGGCCCTGGAGACCCTTGTTAAGCAACAAGGAGAAAAATTGGACGACCTGGAGAATCGCGGGAGGCGCAAGAATCTGCGGTTCGTGGGCATACCTGAAACGGTGCTGGATAGTGCGCTGTACGGATTCCTGCGGGACTGGATTGTGAAGCTTCTGGGAGGCCAGCGGGACGACTCTGTGCGGCTGGAACGGGTCCACCGATTGGGCCCCCGGCGAGATCAAGCGCGACGCCCGCGTGTAGTGCTCGCCCGCTTCTTGGACTACAGGCAGAAGGAAGACGTCCTCCGGGCGGTGCGGGGTCGCAAAGGGCCAAACCAGGAGACCGCACAAATTCTGGTCTTCCAGGATTATTCTGCCCTGGTTGGTCAGCAGCGTCGGGCCTTTTCCCATAGCTGTGCGCAGCTGTTTAAAAAGGGAGTGCGCTTCTCTCTCCTCTACCCGGCCCGGCTGAGGGTGGAGTATCAAGGCCAGCCACGCTATTTTTCGACTCCTGAGGCGGCGGCTACCTTCTTGGAATCGCTGAATGGATCGGCAGACTCTATCTCCTGAACTACAATCTGGACTCGGTGAACTGTCTTTGCGGTTATGGAGGGCGCCCGGGAGCAGGGACCTGCTGTGAGGAGCACGTGGCGGGAGCCTGGACACTGCGACATGGACAAATAGTGGCCTGAGAGGCCGGGCTGCTCCCTCTCTTGGGTGTTTGTCTTTAAGGTTTTCCTTTTTTTCTCTTACTTTGTGTTTGTTACTAGCTTATCTTCTTGCTACTGGCTGGAGTGTATTATAAAGGGGATGAGAGGGGTTACTGTTGCAGCGGGCAAGATACTTGGTTGCATTTGGGCCTGTAATAGCAACAACGTAACCCTTGGTATATGTCTCTGTGGTTAATTACATTGTTATTTTCGGAATGGGGGACTAGGTAAGTGCACTTTCCTTTCTCCCTTATAGCTGACTCTTACCCATGGAAATTATCGGGAATGAAGGGTTGGGGGAGGGCCTCAGGGGGGGGGGATAATAGATGCGGATTGTTCCCTGAGGGTGGTGGTGAACAGCATGGGTAGTTGTGGGGAATATGTATGTGGGATGAGGAGGGCGGTGGGGCATTACACCGCCGGTCCATTAGTAGAGGCCTGGCTCTTCTAGCTAGGGTCTGGGGAGGGGGGTGGGGGCGAGGCTCCTTAGCAGGGGGGGGTATGCCAGATGGGAGTAGGGATAAGAGGGAAGGTCCGGGAAGGAAGGTGGAGGGGGGTGGAGAGAACTAAGGGTAGAAAGGGACCGGGGGAGGACAAGGGCGATGGGTAAGGGGAGAGCTATACGCTAATCTAGCTGGGTAGTGGGGACTACTGAAACTGAACATGGGACAGGGATGGCCCCGATTGCCAAGGGAAGCGTCCGACCTGAGGGACGGACCTTTTGGGATAGAGGGGCGTGGGGGGGAGAGGGGGGAGAGGGGGGGGAGGGGGAGGGGGGGATATCGAAGGAGGGGAGGGTTCACACTCTGGGGCTTCAGAATTGGCAGCACAATACTATTTTAGCAGAAGAACACGGGGGGTTTCAGGCTGGGGGAACCCCTCTAGTACGTTTGGATTTGTCCTTTTGGAGGAGCCTTGACACTGCCCCATCACCCTGAGGGTTATTACCTGGAATGTCTGTGGCTTGGGTAACCCCATTAAAAGATTTAAAGTGCTCCAGGCGTTGGCCCGGCTCGACTGTGATATAGCTCTGATACAAGAAACCCACCAGACGGCCGAGGAGCACCGTAAACTTTGCCGGTCCTGGGTGGGGCAGGTATGGGGGTCCCCGGCGACAGGGCACAAGGGGGGGGTAGCTCTGCTGGTTCATAAGAGGATCCGCTTTGTGGCGGAGACTGTTATCGCGGATGCCGTGGGTAGATCTCTTTTGGTCCATGGTCAATTAGAAGGGAAGCCGGTGATTTTAGGGGCCCTCTATGGACCTAATGTCCCTGACCCGGGGTTTTATAGTAGATTGGCCTCCAGCTTGGAGCAACTTCCCGAGTGCCCCTTGATTTTGGGAGGGGACTTTAATGGGGTTATGGATGTCGGCTTAGATACTTCGCGGGGGGATGAGGCGAGAGAGAGGGGGATGTCCTCTCGGTTACTGCAACGCTTTTGTAAACGTCTTGAGTTGGTGGATCCATGGCGACTGTTGCATTCTTCCGAAAAAGACTTTACACACCAATCCAGAGCGCATGGTACCAGTGCCCGTATCGACTACTTGTTTGTGTCGAGGGGGTTGTTTGCTCAGACGGAGGGGGCCCAAATAGGCCCCCTGGAGGTATCCGACCACGCATTGGTCTGGCTAGATTTGAATTGGGGGAGGGATGTGGCTCGGATGCGTCTTTGGCGATTTCCTTTGGGGTTGTACTATGATATGCAGTTCCGTCAATTTCTGCGTCAAAGGTGGGCTGAGTTCGCCAGCGATCATCAGGTCCACGAGGACGACCCCGAATTGATATGGGAAACGGCGAAGGTGGTTCTTAGGGGAGATATCATAGGATATGCCGCGCGGAAGCGTCGGATACTCGCGGAACGTATCATTACACTAGAGCAACGGGTTACTCAACTTCGACGTAGGTGTGCCCAAATCCCATCGGCCGAGAATAAGAAGCGGCTATGGGAGACTCAAGTAGATCTCAATGAGCTCCTGCATCAGAAAGCCAAGAAATCAGTTCTTTACTACCGCTACCGGTTGCATTGTTACGGCGATAAGCCTGGGAAACTGTTGGCCCGATGTTTGAGGGGAAGGCGAGGCTCCACTCGGGTGGCGGCCCTTCGGGATGAAAGGGGGACCGTGTATAAGGAGAACGGGGACATTGCCAGAGTTTTCCGGGGGTTCTTTCAGACTTTATACAAAGCCGAGCCGGGGTCTGGTACACCCCTGCCGGACTATTTGCGGGATCTTAATCTGCCGCGGCTTACAGAGGAGCAGAGGGGGGCGCTGGATCAGCCCATCACCTCCCAGGAGATACAGTCGGTTATATCTGCGGCAAATTGCTGTAAGGCCCCAGGACCGGATGGCCTGGGTACGGAATTTTACAAGATACTGGGTGACTGTCAGTCCTGTGTTACGTGAGGTGTTTAGTATGAGGGGGGACCGGGGGGTCTTTCGTTGGGGGCAGAACCATGCCCATATTACTCTGATTCCCAAACCGGGTAAAGATCCGCTGCTCGCGGCCTCTTATCGGCCGATTTCTCTCCTCAACTTTGATTTAAAGGTCCTTGCGAAAGTTTTGGCTTTGCGGCTGGCTGATGTATTGGGGAACCTCGTACATGGGGCGCAAGTGGGTTTTGTTAAGGGGAGATACGCCGTTCGGAATCTCCGAAAAATCTTGGCCTCCTTAGAATGGGTGCACGCGCGACAGATACCCTCGTTACTTGTCAGCTTTGATGCTGAAAAAGCATTCGATAGGGTGAATTGGCAATATCTCTGGGGGCTGCTGCCACACTATGGAATAGGGGATGCTTTTTGTAGCATGGTGCGGAGTTTGTATATAAACCCGACGGCGGGGATACTGTGCAACGGAGTGCTCTCGGAAGGGTTTGCCTTGGAGAGGGGAACGCGTCAGGGCTGCCCCCTGTCTCCGTTGTTATTTGTTCTTTCCCTAGACCCCTTGATTCGCCAGGTTGAGACTTCGGATGCGATTAAGGGAGTGGAGATGGGCTCGCAGGCGTTTGTTATTTCGGCTTTCGCGGATGATCTCTTGGTCCATGTGACTTCCCCGGTTGCGTCTCTTCGAAGTCTGTTGGAGGAGTTTGGGCGATTTGGGGCCTTAGCTGGACTCTGCATCAATCAAGAAAAATCTGAAGCGTTAGATACGCTGGGGGGTATTCGTGGGGCCTGGGGGGGGCTATTTCCCCTCCGGTGGGCGGAGGAGGAATTTCTTTACTTGGGGATAGTGCTGCCCCGGCAACCTCAAGTGCTCTATAGGCGCAATCTTGATCGTATTTTGCGGCGTTTGATGGCACAGTTGCAAGCCTGGGAACCCCTCCCATTGTCCTTGTCGGGTAGAATTGCGGCAGTACAGATGGTTATCTTACCACGTATCTTATACTGGTTACAGACTCTGCCCGTTTGGCTATTATGTCGGGACTTGAGACGGATTGAAGCTTTGCTTAAGGGGTTCCTTTGGAGAGGGAAGCGGGCTCGGATTCCCTGGGGTAGGTTATTGGGGAAGTGGAAGGACGGAGGTATGGGGCTACCTGACTTAAAGATGTACGCGCTGGCGTGCCAAGCGCGGCATCTGGGAGATTGGTTGGGTGGGACGGACGATTATACCCCTCGGGCTATGGAAGAATGCGTGGTGGCTCCATGGACCCTATTGGGGGTATTGCATGGGCGATATAGTGACTTACCGGAGGCGGTACAGAAGAGCGCCTTAGTGGATTCGGTTAGACGTACTTGGCAACAGCTTAATAAATTTTGGCTTGCGCCTTGGGGTGTTTCCAGTTGGTTACCCCTTCGAGGGAATGTTCAGTTCGCCCCGGGGTCCGAAACAACGGCGTTTAGAGACTGGTGGGCGCGTGGGATACGGACGGTGGGTCATCTCGTAGAACCCTCGGGGCGCTGCAAGTCCTTTTTGGCCCTGAGTCGGGAGTACGATTTGCCCACTAAGCATTGTTTTGCATATATGCAAGTTTCCCACTATGTGGCCTCGTTACAGAGGAAGGCACTGCACATCGACCGCTCTGCCAAGATCTTGGAATTTTTTGGGATAGGGGAAGAGAGTCCCCCGTCCATATCTCAATTGAAGGGTCGGTTGGATTGTTACCGGGTCTTGCCCGATTATCGTGGGGTCGAGCTGGCCTGGGCTGTAGAATTGGGCGGGGAAGTGGCTCCGGGGTCGGTCAGCAAGGCTTTGACGCGCATTGTCTGTGCGGCACAGGGGGCTCGTTGGAGAGAGCTCCAATTTAAGTGTGTGACTAGAGCTTATTTCTCACCGCGGAGGGCTCTTCGAAGTCGATTGGGGGCGGATGGTAGTTGCCCTTGCTGTTCGGAACCCCTGGCGACTTTGCTACACATGTGGTGGAGTTGTCGCAGAGTGCGGCCTTACTGGGCGAAGATAAGGGAATTTCTCAGCCGGTTGTTGCGGCAGCGGGTAAGATGGACTAGCTCCTTTGTGGTTTTGGACCTGCTGGCCCCTCCCGGGCCTGCGAAAGCAGGGGAACGACTGCTCCTGAGGAAGGCCTGTCTGGTGGGTAAGGGGCCGATTCTCCGATCATGGCGAGAACATCAACCGCCAACCTTCAATGAGTGGCGGAATAGTTTCCATCAGGTGATGTTGCTAGAACGTTGGCATGCAAGGGGCAGTGTCAAGCGCTGGACAGGGTTCATGTCAGTCTGGGAACCCTATATTCAGCAGTTAGGGGCTCGTAGCCGCAATGAAATCCTCCAAATGGGGTGCTGAATGGTTATGGGGGAGATGGGGTGGATAGTTGGTGCTTCCATTTCTTGTTCTAGGTTTGATTGGCTGCTGAGGGAGTATGGGGCGGGGGGGGGGGGGTGGATGGGTGGGTGGGTGGAGGGGAAAATATGATAAAAAGCCACCTAGTATATTCTTTTTCTGTTGACTTCCAGGGGGGATAAGAGTACACCCCTTGTGGATGGTCTGTTCATTGTACCATTTTGGTTTGCTTGTAATCTTGGTGGATTTAAATAAAGTATTTAAAAAAAAAAAAAAAAAAAAAAGGATAGAGCGGAATTAGAATAAGGTACAGCCACCAAAATGGTAAAGATACCCCTATGAGCAGAGGCTTAAAGGATTAGGGCTTTTCAACCTGGAAAAGAGGTGGCGGAGGGGAGATATGATAGTGGTCTATAAATTAATGAATGGAGTGGAATGGGTAAATGTAGTTCAATTTACACCATCAAAAAGTAGAACGACAAGGGGATACGCAATGATGCTTCAATGTAACCCATTTAAGACTAATAAGAAAATATTTTTTCCCTCAATGTGTAATCAAACTTTGGAATTTGTTACTGAAGGATGTAGTAAAAGCTGTTAGTGCAGCTATGTTTAAAAAAAGGTTTGGATAAGTTTCTGGAGGAAAGGTCCATAAACTATTATTGAAGAGGACCCGGGAAACCCACTGCTTGCCCCAAACCAAGCATTGTGGAACCTGTGTCTTTTTGGGAAGCTTGCTAGGTAATTGTGACCTGGATTGGCCACTTTTGGAAACAGGGTGCTGGGCTTGATGGATCTTGATCTGACCCAGTATGGCATATCTTATGTTCTTATGTATGTCAAGGAGATGAAGAGAGGGATCTGACCAGAGGTCGTCCTCCAAAAAACACGGCAGAACTACTGCCTGATTAAATAGGCGATCGCCTTTGGAAAGAAGGATGGTACTGTTCACAAAGCAAGTGAAGCCACTTAAATTACCAAAGAGAGCTCACAGCAGGACAAAGCTTGTAGCTCCGAGACCCATCTGACAGAGGCAACAGCCACCAGAAATACTGCCTTATGAATCCATTCTTGAGAGAGGCCTTTTGAATGGGCTCAAAAGTGGAATCTCATCACTTTCAACACCAAAGAAAAGGTTCCACTGAGGAACAAAGGAACGCACAGGAAGCATTTTAACCCTTCTGAGGAAGCGAATGACATCAGAGTGGGCCATCAAGGACAACCCCCAAATACGTCCCTGGCAGTATGCGAAGGCCACAACATGAACCTTGGTGTTTAGGGCCAACCTGGGTCCAAGCCAAATTGTAAAAAGGCCAACATGGCACCTATACATATACATGCAGCCCATCTGCGACATCATAAGATCTTTCAAAGTCAACTGCTTGATATACGCAGATGACATTCTCTTATATACGCCTTTCTCCACAACTCAATTAGACCTGGCACCGTTGGTAGACTGCCTCAATTCGGTCTCAGAGTGGCTCCAATCACAAAACCTTCGCATTCAACATAAAAAAAACAGAGGTGCTCTTCATCTCCAAAGACCCCAACTTCACCCCTCCAGCCCACGTCAGTGTCAAGGAAGCTGACCTACAAGCTAAAGAAACAATAAGATACCTTGGAGTTACATTGGACCAACGTCTGGATATGAAACATCACATAAATAACATAGTCAAAGCTGTATACTTCAAAATACGCTCGCTTAGGCATATGCGCTCCATGTTGGACCCTGATGACTTCCGAACCATATACCAAGCGCTAATCCTGCCACACTTCGACTTTGCAAATGCCATATTACAAGGTCTCCCTCAATCCACTCTTAGCCCATTACAGATGGCCATGAATGCCGCAGCAAGAGTCCTCTACGGAGCCTCCAGAAGCGACCACGTAACTCCCATTCTTAAACAGCTTCACTGGCTCCCCATCCATGGGAGGATCATCTTTAAAACCCTAGTCCTATCATTCAAGGCAATCAAGGGTATCTCATCCTCCTCACTCACAGATCTGATTCACACAGTACCCCCCAACAGATCCAGAAGAACATCAGCCGTAAACCTACTGACAACCTCGAAGGCGTTGACAAAGTGCAACATGACAACCTCAAACAGAGCCTTCAGTTTCTATGTACCCAAATGCTGGAACGCTCTACCCTCCGACATAAGGGCCATTACTGACCTACTCCAGTTCAGGAAGGCACTCAAATACCACCTCTTCCTTCAATACTACCCTACCAGCAATTGAACCAGAGGAAGTGACCCACTCATGAACACACCATGCCGTTCTTGATATTATTAAGACTCTATTCTGTTCTATGTAATTATCTCTTGTATATAGTTTACCCCGGTTCTCCAAGTTTGTACTCCTGTTCGATGTAAACCAAACAGCTTGTTGTTATGGTCTTTATGTTATAATGTAAACCGCGCTGATGCCGAATAGTGCGGTATATAAGAACTTGTAATAAATAATAAATAATAAATAAATAAAGTACACCAATCTCTCAAAATATCTCCAAACCCTCACATAGGCTAAGGAGGTTAAAGCCCTACAGGCCTTGAGCAGGGTATTCATTACTGCATCAGAGTAGCTTCTGTTTGACAGCTTACATCTGTCAAGGACCAAGCTGTAAGCAAAAAGGGAGCAAGGTCCTCCATTATAAGGGCCCTGAAGAAAAAAGCCCTTCTCCTGCAGGAGCTGGAGTGGGAACCCCACCCACAGTCCCAACACCTCTGTGCACCATGGCCTGTTCACAAGGCCAGGAGAGAGACACATAATCACCTTCTGAAGTCACACTTGTAGCAGGGCATCTAAGTCTGCTTCTTGCAGGTCCCAGCGGCGATTCTAGAAGCTGTTCACCTAGGTATTGCCCTACATGACCATCAGATTGAACACCAGGAGACCCCACCTTCATACTATGAGGCTGAGTGCGTGGAGGCTCAATTCTCATTCCCCAGGATCCAAAGTGTTCTGATTCAGAAAGCTGTCTTGAATGTAGTCGACACCTGCTATGCGAATTACTGACAGTGCCACTAGGTACTCCTCTGTCAAACTGCACAGAGCAGCCACCTTAAGTGCCACCCAGGTGCTCAAGTTCCTTTTTTTTTGTTAACATATGCCACTGCTGCAGCATTCTCTGAGAAGACACAGACTGCTTTGCCTGCTTAAAAAAAAAAAAAAAAAGACTGAAACTTCTCCAATGCCCAATGGATCACCTTGGCCTCCAGCCAATTAATCAGTCGGAGGCCTCCTGAGATGACCAAAGCCTTAGTGTCATCTGGCTTAGAAAGTGATCCTCCCCCCTCCCCCCCTCCCAGCATTTTAGGCTGGCATCAGTTGTAAGAACCACCCAATCTGGGACATCCAAGGACATGCTACTTTATGAGATGGTGTGGGTGCATCTACCATATCAACCATGTCCTAAATTCTCAAGGAACAGGAAGGGTCTGTTCAAAGAATTGAGCGCACAAAGATCAGGACAGTAGGTGCATCTGAAGAAGATGCATATGTGCCCAGTCAACCGGACTAACTCCAGAGTTAACACCATGGACCCCAGGAGCTGAAGATGGAGCTTTGTCTGCAGTTTGCACTCCAAGCCTAAGCTTATGAGTTGCAATTGTAACTTGAGCATCCTCTCCATTGTGAGGAAAACACGACTCTGAAGAGAGCCAAAACATGCCCCCAAATACTTCAACTCTAGCAAGTACCCCAAGACTTCTCGAATCAGCCCCAGCTGTTCTGGCCACTGAATCACAAGGGCCATATTCTGCTCTTAATTTCTCTATGGAGTTCAACCAGATCAACCAGTCATCCAGGTAAGGGTGAACTCTGATCTCATGCTTAGCAGGAATGATGCTACTACTACCACTATTTTTGAGAAAATGTGAGGAGCAGTGGCTAAGCTAAAGGGCAGAGACCTGAACTGAAAATGGCAGCCCAAGATACAGCGGCAGAAGAATCACTGGTGGAAATATGACAGAAGGCCTCAGACAACTCTAGGAAGGTAAGGAACTCCCCCAAATTAACAGACATGATGACTAAGCGGATGGTTTCATTTGAAAATGGGGGAACTCTGATGGTACTGACCACTTTCAAGTCTAGGATAGACCAAAATGAACTGCACTTCTTGAGCATCAAAGTAGATGAATACCAGCACTGATCTTGCTCTGTTGAAGACATGAATATAACCATCTCTAACAGTAGGGGGCACTGTAAAGTTTCTGTGACCATAGTTTGCTTGAACAGGGAGACCATATGAAGGTATCTACAAGAGCCTCTGCAATTCCAATATGTACGTCTGACCCAGCACCTCCAGAACACATTGGTCTGATGAAATCTGGATCCATTCCAAGAGAAAGTGCCGAAGCCACCTTCCTTCCAGCTGCATCTCAGAAGGAGCCTACTGGATCTCATTTTGAGAGCTGGTCATTTCCAGTAAAATTTGACAAAGAGTCTCAAGGCCACTGGGAGCCCTGAAAAGATTGGGGCAATAGACTGAGTTGGAGCATTTGGATGCCCTTGGGTGCTTCTAGGCTCTGTGAGAAGTTCTGAAAGGTTGACCAGTTTTAGACTGGTCTTCCAGTAGCCTCTGAGGATGGGCCTCACCCAAGTCATTCATCAATTTTTCAAGATCTTCTCAAGAAAGAAGCCTGCCCTGAAAGGGGAGCTTACTAGTCACAATTTTGAGGCACTGTCTGCTGACGAGTTGCAAAACCAGAGACACCTCTAGCCACAATCACTGTCGCCATAGATCTAGAGGTTACTCTAAATCAGATTGTATAAAGGCATTGGTCACAAACATGTCACCCAACACCAGCCAGGCAGCCTCAGAGTTGTCTGGAAGCTGTTGAACCTAGAGAAAGAGAGCCCTGGCCACAAGGTCAGCAAAGTTTGGGAGCACAAGAGTAAAACCATGAAGATATTCTAAAGGAGGGATTCTACCCTCCCTAATGTATTCTAAGCGCAGCAACTCCTTCCGCTGGAATAGCCTAGCACTTCGTCAGCACCAGGACAAGAAAATCCATTCAAGGTAACCAAAACAGTTGACCCAACTTGACCTGTGGCAGAGGAAAACCAACCAGGGATTTTGCCCCCTTGAAGGCCAACTCCCAGTTCTCCCATTGAGAAACCAGAAATTGCTCCACGAGCTCTAGCAATGGGAAAAACCTCCAACAGATGTCCAATACCCTCCAAAATAGAGTTCATCCCCCCACCATTACAGTGCGGCAGTCGCAGGCTCCTGAAGTCTTAAAGCCACTATAATGTCCTGGATTAGAACCAGGAGATCCTCCCAGCGAAAGAAGCAGACCACAGATAGAGCCTCACTCTACGAGGGGAATTGCCCCTTCTTCCTCAGACTCACCTCCAGACACAAAGGGATCTTTTTCCACATATCAGCCAACCGCTCCCAGAGAAGCACCCATGCAAATGGGCAAGATGGGGACATTTAACCCTTGGAAGGGCTGAGCTTGTATCTCCCCTGAAGGAGAGATCAGAGCCCCAGACCTTTGTAAAGAGGGCTGTCATGCAGCCAAAAGATACCCATCCCCCCAGGAGCTGTTTCAGCAGCTGCTGCTTCCCGCCAGTCAAGAGGCTCTCCTGTGGTCCCAAAGGGTCCACTGCACCTTGCTGGCAAGAGCCTGGGGACTCCTCAGCTCTTCATAAAGCACACAAGTCCTGTGTGAGAGCCACCCACCCTGCAGACATGGGCAAAGACAGGAAAGAGGAGGTATTTCCTGAATCAGCATTGGGCCCTGGCCCCAGGTCCCCATGAGGAGGTCTCAACAATGCCAAAAACTGCTGGGCCCTTAAATCCCCATCAAAATGGGGGAAAAAGGAACTTGTCACAGAGTTGATCCTGCAGGCGCCACAATGGGCACAATAGAGAACACGAGGCATGCTTGCTCTGCTCCACTTAGCTGAGAGAAAAAGACCACAAAAAAATTGTGAAAAAGGCCACCAAAAAAGCTTTCAAAAAAGTTAGTGCATGTTGAAAAGAAGGCAATAGATAAGTTTTCAGATATCAGCCTGTAAGTTAAATATTTCGGGCCCGACACTGTTTTCATGCAGCTAGTCGCCAGTCCTGAACATTAAACCCGGATATTCAATTGATAAGACCCTAGCACTGAACATATGGGTTTGCTGCATAGGTCGATCGCTAACTGGGCAGCAGCAATATAGAGCCACTACGCGGTTAGTGATACGCAGCTAAAGTTAGGCCTTGGTTTCCTGCATATCATTAACTGGGTAGCAGTTCAATATCGCTGCTGCTGCTCCACCCCAATAGGCCCTGATGCTAAGCAGTTAGCATGAGGCCATGCAGAGTCGGCAGCCATGCCAGTTAGTGCCAATGAATATCATGCAGAGTGGCATTTACACGGTTTGCAGGTCTGCAAACAACGTAAATGCCACTGAATATTGAGCCCTTAATGTATAAGGTTTTCTGCCCCAGGTATATACCAGTAAAAGGACAATAGGTGGCACTCGGTCCAAGCTCAGGAGGATCTATATATCCCAGAAGGCTTATTAGAAAAAATAATCTAGAAGGGAGCTTCCAGTTCCTGTTTCACAAGAGTTGTTCAGTTGTACCTATTAAGCTGTCCATGTGCTGCAGCCATCTATCTGCTCCTTCAAACAAACTCTTCCCCTCTTCTCTAGTCTCTCAGGTCACAAGCATAGAACCAAAAACACACTAGAAATAATTTCATGAGTCATGCTTCAAATGTTTTCTCTCCGCTATTCACCCCCTGCCCTCCTCCAGTGCCACATTCCTTTCCATTCTGGGTTGCCTTTTAAATGATTCCATGTTGCTTATCCTGGGGTAAGCACGAAGCAGTGGATTTTGCTGGTCTTCTTTAATAATGGTTTATGAACCTTTCCTCCAGGAACTTGTCCAAACCTTTTTTAAACAAAGCTACACTAACAGCTTTTACTACATCCTCTGGTAACAAATTCCAGAATTTGATTACATATCGAGTAAAAGAATATTTTCTCCTATATGTCTTAAACTGGCTACATTGTAGCTTCATTGTGTGTCCCTTAGTCTACCTTTTGAAGGAGTAAACAACCGATCTATATTTAGCTGTTCCACTCCATTAATTACTTTTATAGATCTCTGGTATCTTTCCTCTCAGATATTTTTTTCTACATTGAAGAGCCCTAACCTTTTAAGCCTCTCTTTGTAGGAGTATCCTTCCATCCCCTTTATCATTTTGATTATTCTTCTCTGTACCTTTTCTAATAATGCCATATCCTTTTTAAGATACGGGGACCAGAATTGCACACAATAGTCAAAGTGCAGTCGTACTATGGAACGATACAAAGGCATTATAAATATCCTTAGTTTTATTCATTTTCCGCCTTATGATTCTTAGCATTCTATTTGTTTTCTTGGCCACTGCTGCACACTGGGCGGAGGGTTTCAATGTATTATCCATGATGCCTAAATCTTTTTCCTGGATTGTTGTTCCTAATATAGAATCTTGCATTGTGTAACCATAGTTTGGGTTGTTTTTTCCTAAGTGCATAACTTTGCACATGTCCACATTAAATACCACCTGCTACTTGGACATCCAGTCTGCCAATTTATCAAGGTCTTGCAATTTTTCACAATCCTCTTGTCTTTAAGAGCTTTGAATAAATTGTGTGTGTTATCTACATGATACCTCATTTGTTATTCCTATTTCCAGGTCATTTATGAATATATTAAAAAGCAGCGGGCTCAACAGAGATCCCTGGAATACTCCACTATTCACCTTTCTCCATTGAGAAAATTGGTCATTTAGCCCTTTGGCCATTTAGCTCCGTTTTCTTTTTTTTTTTTTTTTTTTTTTATTGAAAGGCTTCCAAAGAATACATAGAATCATAATCCACAAAGATCTTCAAAGAGAATGCAACAGTAACAACATAACTTCAGATCACAACAGCATTCAACAACATGCCTTCATTTTTGCAGTTTTAAAATAAGGAAACGGAGAGCAATAACCCCCCCACCTCCCTTTCCCCCCCCCCCCAAAGCATCCCTAGCCCAGGACCCCCCTCCCTCCCAACCACCCAATCCCCCCCAACTATGGCTTGCCAGTGATTAAACCCAGGAAGATGGTGAGCAAGAGACACACACAGGGGGCAAGCTCCCTTTAAAATATGCGTATTCCCCCCCTTCTCAACCAGCACAGTCACGCACCATAACGAGAGACAAAGGGTGCCCACACCAACTCAAAGCGCGCCAAGCGCATCCTACTGACCGCTACCCCTCGCTCCATGGTATACATATCCCACAGCCGTTCCAGCCAAGTCTGAAAGGAGGGGGCCAAAGCACGCTTCCAGGCTGCTGCAAGGGATAATCTAGCTGCATTCAGGCCATGGCGGAGTAGAGCAAGCTGCAGAGCCCGTGCACCCGGCACCGAGGCCCCAAGCAGGAAAATCCCCGGATCCCAAGGGATAGTCACTCCTAGAAGCAATTGCAGCCGGAATTGTATACCCCTCCAAAAGGCGCGAATGCGGGGGCAATCCCACCAAATGTGCCCTAGTGTACCCCGTTGCCCACAGTTACGCCAGCAGAGATCCACCGCCCCAGGATATATACGTGCGATCCGTGCCGGGGTCATGTACCAACGGTACAGTATTTTATAATTGGTTTCACGGGCATTAATCGCTACCGCACTCTTCCACAAGTGTGTTTCCGCTCTCTCCCACTGCTGCTCAGTAAAGGAGAGGTTCAAGTCAGAGTTCCAAAGTTCCCTGTGTCTAGTAGAACACGATTGGGACCCCTGCAAGTGGGCATACAAGGTCGCCACGAGTCCCTTAGTGGTGGTGCACCCCTCACAGTAACGTTCCAGATCTGTCAGGGCCCGAGCAACCTGGGGCCGAACAAGCTTGGATCGAACCCAGTGTGTCACTTGTATATATTGATAGAGATGTCTAGCCGGAATGTCAAATTCATCTTGTAACGCACGAAAAGATTGTAATCGACAGTCATCGAAGAGTTGTCCGACCCGACTAAGGCTGTGATGTCCCCACTGCCGAAAGACTGTGTCGCTTAGCCCCGGTGGGAAAGAGGCATTGTCTACTATAGGGGCTAAAGGGGTTAAATCCATGTCTCGAGACCGAAAGTGCTGGTCCCAACAACGGAGGGTATGAAGAACATAGGGGTTGCTGGTGCATTTACCACGCCGGAGTTTTGGACCAAGCCACAGCCAGTCTCCTAATCCCGCTCCCCCCGCCAAGCTCATTTCCAGTTGTACCCATCGCTTAAGTGCTATCAGCAATCATCCACTCCACCCCCGCCCGACATTGCGCCGCCGCATAGTACCAGTGTAAATTGGGCATTCCCATACCTCCAGAACGCGTACGGGCATAAAGAACATGTCGCGCTAATCGCGGGCGACGATAATACCATATGAATTTCATGAGCAGCTGCTGCCAGGACGCCAAAGTGGCCCACGCAATGGGAAGCGGCAGAACCTGAAAAAAGTAAAGAAAGCGGGGAACGACCACCATCTTGACGACAGCTATACGCCCGAACCAGGAAAGGAGCAGGCCATTCCAAACCTCTAGGTCCCGCCGAATCTGACGAAGCAGGGGATCATGTTGTTGTTGTTAAGTGCCGTCGAGTCGGAGTCGACTCATGGCGACCCTCTGGATAGCTATCCTAAATTGTGTTCGGTCTTCAGTCAGGCGGCTCATTGTTGACAGACTGGTACCCGTAGCTGCTGTTATTGTAGCGATCCATCTCATTGCTGGCCTTCCTCTTTTGCGTTGACCTTCTATCTTTCCAAGCATGATGTCTTTCTCTAATGATCTCTCTCTTCGCATGATGTGTCCGAAGTATGAAAGTCGAAGTCTTGTCATCTGAGCTTCTAAAGAAAGCTTAGGTTTGATCTCCTCTAGTACCGACTGGTTTGTTCTTCGGGCAGTCCATGGTATACACAGTATTCGCCGCCAGCACCATAATTCAAAGGCATCAATTTTCTTCCTGTCTGTCTTTTTCACTGTCCAGCTTTCACATCCATATGATGTTATTGAAAATACCATGGCTTGAACAAGTCGAATCTTTGTATGGAGAGAGACATCTCTGCTCTTGAGAATCTTATCTAGGTCTTTCATAGCCATTCTGCCAAGAGCAATGCGTCGTCTGATTTCTTGACTGCTTGTTGCTTCTTTATTGATAGTTGATCCAAGTAGGTTAAAGTTGTTCACGATTTCAATTTCTTCTCCTTCAACGATGAACCTGTTGATTATGCCAGTTGTCATGATCTTTGTCTTCTTTACAGGGGATCATAGTTGGCCTTAAAGAGGTCCGCCCGCTCCACCGTCAAATGCACCCCTAAATAACGTAGGGCTCCGGACACCCAGCGGAGAGGATAAGCCGCTTGAAGCTCCGCGCAAACCGCCCCGGGGACCCCAACATTCAAGATCTCCGATTTAGTGTAATTAATTTTGAAACCAGATACCCGAGAATAGTTTTCGAACAACTGCATCGCAACTGGAAGGGAAGTGGACGGGTCCACCAGGGACAATATGATGTCATCCGCAAAGAGCGCAATCCGATATTCCGCAGGGCCAATGTGGACCCCCTGCAAACCTGGGTGGTCTCGAAAGCTCTGAGCCAAGGGTTCCATCGCGAGTGCGAAGAGCAGAGGCGAAAGAGGGCAACCCTGTCGCGTGCCCCTCTCCAGAAAGAAATGTCTCGAGTGTCCCCCATTAATCCGAACGCACGCCTGGGGCATCTGATAAAGACTACAAACCCAACGGATATAATTAGAACCAAAGCCCATTGTCTCCAGAACACACCATAGGTATTCCCAGTCGACCCGATCAAAAGCTTTTTCTGCGTCGATCCCCACCAGCAGGGCTGGTTGTGGTTCCCGTTGGGCTACGTGAATGACCTGCAATATACGCCTAATGTTATCTGCAGCCTGGCGACCCGGCACAAATCCAACCTGATCTGGGTGAACCAAGCCCGGAAGGACCCGATTCAAGCGCGCAGCCAGCACAGAGGCAAATATTTTAACGTCAACATTTAACAGGGAAATGAGGCGATACGACGCCGCGTCGTGCAGTGGTTTACCCGGTTTGGGTATCATCACTATCAATGCCTCACGCTGGGACGGTGGTAGAGAGACCCCCCCCCAAAATCTCATTGAACAAGATAGTCAAGGTTGGCGCTAATTGTGCCCGAAACTTCTTATAATATTCTGCTGGGAAGCCATCACTACCCGGCGCACTGCTAGTTTTCAATCACCGGATCGCAGTTTCCACTTCATCTACCATTAATTCAGAATCTAGCTGATCCCGGTCAGGGTCAGAGAGATGCGGCAGAGCAATCCCCTGCAAATAGTTCCGTACACGATCCCGATCAAAGGGCTCTGCCGTATAGAGCAGCTCCAAATAATCAGCAAAGAGATCACGTATCTCCCGGGAGATAACCCTCGTCCGTCCCCCAGAGTCGCGCAATTCGCGAACCACTCTCGCGGACTGCTGTTGTCGAAGACGCAAGGCTAGGAAGCGGCCTGTTTTATTCCCATGCTCATAAAACGTTTGCCGTAATTTCCGGCGTTTATTATCTAATTCTTTCTGCAAACACGCATCCAAGTTGGCTCGAACAGTCCGCCACTGTCGCAGAGCCTGACGCGAGCCAGTTCGGACGTGTTCCAGACCTAGGCGAGTAGCCTCTTTCACCAACTGGTCATGGTCATGCGTCCACATTTTGCGCGTGCGGGCCACCTCAGCCATGAGTTGACCCCGAGCCGTAGCCTTATAAGCATCCCACACCGTGGGGAGGGGAACGTCCCCAGAGTTGTTAAGCTCAAAGAATTCAGTGATAAAACAGACATGGTCTTGCACTGCACCCTGCCGCCGTAGGAACCTCACGTCTAAGCGCCAAAGCCGTTGGTGCTCACTGTATAATCCGGCCGGAAGAGCAAGCCAGCACGGGGCATGATCTGACCAAGTCAGCGTTCCAAGTCCAGCCCTCACTCTCCCGTCCATCAGGCGCTGATCCAATAAAAAATAGTCAATGCGAGTGTGAACCTGATGGACCGAAGAGTAGTACGTATATCCTCTCTCCCCCCCATGGGTGTCCCTCCAGACGTCCCACAAACCTAGGTCTAGCATAAGGCGTTGGAGGGCTCTTGCCGAACCCCCCACTCTCCCCCCAGCGCGACTTGTGGAATCCAGATGGGGCACCAAATGTGTGTTACAATCTCCCCCCAGAACAATGGGGCCCTTTGCAAAATCCGCCAGTAAGGCTTTCAATCGTGTAAAAAAGGCCCTCTGACCTGTATTGGGTGCGTAAACATTAGCTAAAGTTAGTAAGTGTCCTTCTAAACGGATATTCAAAAAAAGCCACCTCCCCAGAGTGTCTCGCTTTATCTCCTCTATCTGTAGAGAGAGGCTCTGATGGAATAGTAAGGCCACTCCCCGCTTCTTTCGTCCCTGCGCATCTGAGGCCACCCGCACCTCAGTATACGGGGACCTCTTTAGCCAGCCCTGCTTACAATTCTGAAGATGGGTCTTCCTGCAAGTAGACAATGTCCCCCTGCAAAGTGCGCAATTCTGAGAACAGCAGCGACCGTTTCCTTGGGGAATTAAGACCCTTAACATTTAAAGATATAAAGCGCACCATTGATAATTACAGTCTAGACCCTCTTATCCTCCAGCTACCCAGAAAAGCCCGGTGGTGTCTTCCCCCCAGCAAGCCCAGAGGACTAGTTAGCTGGGCCCCCCTATTCCATCCCCCAGAAATAAGAGCCATAGTCTCTCTTCCCAAATCCAAACATATCCACCAGTTCCAAACAAAAAAAACCTCCCTCCAACCCAAGCCCCCCCCCCTTCCCGTCAATACCACCTGCCTGTCAAAATTAATACAGGACACGGTAAGTTGACCACAAACCCCGTTCCCCCCAAAACCCCACAAAGCAACAATTCAACCTTAACATATAGTAACATTCCCCCCACCACTCCCCCACCCACCCTGAGTCATCAATCCCATTGTGCCTCCCCATCAGAACATTATCATCATCAAAACATTTGCAGGTCATCCCCCGCCCCCTATATGTGGCAGTGTGGGCCCAGGCTGATCTTTGTCAATAGCCAATAATTCAGTAATCAAGCGGGCTTGCCCACTCGAGTCCACTTGGAGTGCTGGGGCTTAGGGGGCGGCGGATGAGGCTGAGCATTGTCATCAACTAGCCCCGCCTGGCGAAGAGCTCGCCAAGCTTCAGTATAGTCTTTTGCGGAAATCTTTTTGTTGCCCAAGAGAAAGTTAATCCTAAATGGAAAGGACCAAGAGTAGCGGATCCCCTTGCTATTCAGGACCGTTGTGACTGGTTTCATCTCTCTCCGGCGTGCCAGGGTGAACGTCGAAAGGTCTTGGTAGATGGACACTGTCGCATCCTGGAAACGAACCGCTTTCTTCTCCCAGCCTCGACGTATAAGCATCTCAGCATCAGATTAGCGCAAAAATCTCGCAATGACATCACGAGGTTGGTTGTTGGGGGGTTTTCCCAGGGCACGGTGGACTCGTTCTATTTCCATCCCAGAAGCATGCGCAACCAGGTCCTCTGCCGGGAGCAATTCCACTATCAACAGCTTAAGCACAGTTGGCAAATCTTCTCCGCCCCCTACCGCTTCTGGAATTCCGTGAAAACACAAGTTATTGCGTCGGGAGCGGTTTTCAATGTCGTCAATTTTATAAGTCAGTTCCATTGCTTGCGCTTGTTGCCGGTCCTGTGCACATTGTAAGTCCATCAAAGTTCCATCATGATCAACCAGTTTGGTCTCCACGTCCTCCACTCGGGCTCCCAACTCTTTGATGTCAGTCCGGAGTTCTGCGACATCCTTCAGCAACTCCTCCCGTAACGAGCGAAACTCATTGGCTAACTCCGCAAAGCCTCTACGGAGTTCCTGCTTAATTTGAGCAGAGGAGAGTTGTTTGTGGGAGTTCCAATTCCTCTTAACTTACAGTCTCGTCATCAGTACCTGATGGAGGCGAATGTTCACGCGGGCTGCTTGGGGCCCCAGACTAGCTCTGCAGTCGCTGGGAGGAACGCATCCCTTCCCGGAGTTCAGAATTTTTAGCTTTGGCAGCCATCCCACTGGGCCCCTGTATTACACAGTGTTAGGAGAGAGATACCGCCAATGTCAGCAAGGGCAAAGTCACCAGGGGGATAGCAGTGCTCAGAACCTCGCAGGCCCGCCAAGCAGTCTCTGCCACACAGTGTTGGGAGATATAAAGTCAATGTCCGCAAAGCCCAGGGTGCGGGAGAGACAGCGGGGCAATGAGATGGGGGCTGCTCCCAGCCTTCTTAAAGGAGCAAGCCACTGGAGATGATACTCAGAGTGTACTGCAAAGTTATGTGGAGACAGTGCTCTAAGGGCCCACTGCTGCCCGATGTTAGGCTCCGATGACAGTGCTGAGGTTAAGGAGAACGCAGAGGCATTTTAATAGGGCCTCCGGGATCCACACCGAAGAGCCGAGGCCTCGGTGGGGCACTGATGAGCTGATAAATATCACCGTCTCCAACGCCGTTATTAAGCCCAAAGGAATGAAAAAAAAAAAAAAAAAAAGAGGATATAACCCTCGTACTTACCCCCTTCAGGGGGATTCAGACTGATGGGTGAAGGCAATGGGCTGCAGCAGTTGTCACACGGGTTTCAGGCCCGCTCCTCGGCTCCGCAGTCAGGGCTCCGTCTCCACGCTCAGGCGCCACCACCTTGGGTGCAGTGCTCTGCCTGGTAGCTTATTGCCTCACGGCCGCCGACCCGTTTCCCAGGGGCCCAGCAACACAGGCCAGAAGGAGCTCACTCAAGCGTCGTCCGGTCCGTGCAGGTCTCAGGAGTCTGCGATGGTGTCGGGCGGAACATGCGTCAGGCAGAAGCACGCGGCAGCAGGCCGCGCTCCGGGAACAGACTCCGCGGCTTCCCAGCCGCCGGGTATCTTACTGAGCGGCTTCACCCGACTGCGGAGGGCACTGCTTGCCTGTGCCGACCCAGGGCAGGTAAAGATGGGGGATTTTGCGGCAGTTAGCTTATGTTTGCTGAAGTTTTGGGGTGATGGGGACGGAGCTCAATTAAGATGCGGCCATCTCGCTGCGGGCTCACGAGCACCCCCCCCCCCCCCCCATTTTCTATTTTTTAACCAGTTCCTGATCCACAATAGTACACTGCCTCCCACCCCATGGACTTTTTAATTTCTCCAAGAATGTCCCTCATGAGGAACCTTGGCAAAGGCTTTACGAAAAGCCAGATACACTATATCAACTGGCTCACTTATTTACCTGTTAAAAACATAAGAATATAAGATATGCCATACTGGGTCAGACCAAAGTCTATCAAGCCCAGTATCCTGTTTCTAACAGTGGCCAATCCAGGTCACAAGAACCTAGCAGTTCCCCTAAAAGACACAGGTTCCACAATGCTTGTATTGGGGCAAGCAGTGAATATCTCGGGTCCCCTTTAATAACCCTCATATATACAGACCACCTTCCTCCAAAACTAATGCACTGGACAACATAACCGAAACTGTATGCTTTGTGGCACTACCAGGAAAAGAACACGTCATCTTAGGTGACTTCAACGTTGCATCACTAAATAAGGTACAATGCACATCCTTCCTTCAAGCAATGGAAGATGTTGGATACGAACAAAAAGCCATACTGCAACACACACAAAAGGCAACACTCTTGACCTCATCTTCTACCCTAAAACCTGGTCTCAGAATGGAAACATATCCATCATAAATATTCAGCCAGACCCATGGTCAGATCACTACACCTCATACATTTCAGTATTAAACTAGACACTTCTTCAACCAAGAATACCAAGGAAATTTCCTCATACAATAGATTTTAAAAAATTAGACAAAGATGAATTCATCAGCAAAATAAATCCTGATCTCTCAACCGCCAGTGATGATAGACACCCTCACAACAACATGGAACAGAACTCTAAGTGAAGGATCAATAAACCATGAAAACAGACAAAAAAAAAAAACCCACCCAGAAATTCCCAACCATGGTACACCCAACCCTTGAAGCACATGAAAAAAGACCTAAGAAAAGCAAAAAGAAAATGGAGAGTCACCAAATCTGATGAAAAACAGACTTAAGTACATGAACAAATTAAAAACTTACCATCGGAACCTCCTAGACACAAAGAAAGAATACTACTGAAAACTCTTATCTAAATCACTTAATCGGCCAAGGGAATTGTTCCTCATAATCCAAAACCTAACTAAAAAAACAAGTGATGAAAACGCAGCAACGCGTAACATAAGTGCTCAACAGTTTGCGGATTACTACATAGCAAAATCAAAAAGCAAGTCAATCTGCAACACAACCTACTATGACCCAGGACCTATCGGCCCTCCAACCTGGATCTCATTCTCACCAACAAGCAAAGATCAGATAGATCAATGCATCAAACCACTGAATACCACTACCTCAATCATAGATCCTTGCCCTATCAGCTGGATCAAATAAACAAAATCAGAACTCACACCATATATACCAAGATTAGTCAACCTCTCTTTATCCCAAGGTCAACTACCAAATAATCTAAAAAGAGCTTCCACACCCAATATTGAAACAAAACACCCTAAATAAATCATGCCCCACATCTTGCAGACCAATTTCTAGCCTATCATTCCTATCCAAAATCATCGAAAAATCAGTCCTACTGCAACGTCAAGACTTCATCGACTCAAGCGCCCCACTTGACCCCCATCAATACGAATTCAGAGCAACTCATGGTGCCAAAACTCTATAAACATCTCTATTTGACACAATCATACAAGGAATTGACAACATAAGACATGCATTCATCCTCATTTTCCTCGACATATCCTCGGCATTTGATACTGTAAACCACAATATCCTAATCAATCGCCTAATGCACCTTGGCATAGGTGGCACCACTCTACAATGGTTCCAAAACTACCTATCCGATCGCACCCAAAAAGTACACGTCAACAACAATCTATCCAACCTATTTACCCAACCTCAGGACGTCCCCCAAGGATCTGCAGTATCTGCATTGCATTTCAATATATACCTTCAAACTATCTGCAAAATCATACAATCTCATGATGTTGACTACAGAATTTATGTAGATGATATAATGTTATTCATAACCTTCGACACCTCAGACCCCTCCTATAAGATGATCACCAACTGCTTCAATGTTGTCGATGCATCGCTCAATTCAGTCAACTTCACAGTCAACCTCAAGAAAACTGAAGCACTCATCATTAGAAACAAAGCATCCAACCCTCCCTGCTCACTCCATGCAAACAATACAACACTGGAAATAAAAAAAGAAATATAATATCTTAAAATCTACTTAGATCAACAGCTTGACTTGACCAGACACATCCAAATGACCACCTGCGCAATTTACCATAAAACCAAAATGGTATAGAACTGCTATACCACTCAGACTTCCGCTCTGTAGCTCAAGCGCTAATTTGCCCACACTTTGACTACAGCAACAGCATACTTCATGGACTCCCCAAAAAAACACTAAAACCATTACAACTTGCTCAA
Source organism: Ichthyophis bannanicus (assembly GCA_033557465.1). Classification (NCBI taxonomy): domain Eukaryota; kingdom Metazoa; phylum Chordata; class Amphibia; order Gymnophiona; family Ichthyophiidae; genus Ichthyophis; species Ichthyophis bannanicus. The sequence continues at coordinate 1,137,930,240 of CM066033.1, read as the reverse complement.
AATACTGTTGCACGCACAATTATGCATGCCAAAAAATCCGACCACATAACACCAATTCTATTCCACCCCCACTGGCTCCCGATTCTTCAAAGAATCAAATTCAAACCCCTTACAAACATTTATAAAATATACAACATTGCACCAACCTACCTCAGCACACTGATAAACATACAGCAATGCACAAGGACAACAAGAGAGAACTTGAAAAACACCCTATCCATCTCAAAAAATGAAAGAAAAGCAAACCAATCAACCAACAGAGCTTTCTCCTTTTACGCACTTGTCCTATGGAATAACACGGCCAATACCCTAAGAGAAACCAAAGATCACACCCAATTCAGAAAACACCAAGATTTTTATCTTCACCGACTACTATAAATGTGAGCAATAAATTTCATATTTACCTCCAGACTACATTATAATGACTCTCACTTTTCGCACTGTTACCACTCACTCCCTTGTAAAGTAATACGAATACAAGTACCTGTAAATAGTTACATTATCTATTGTTAATCACAATTGTTATATGTAAGCGCTGCTTGTTCCATGTAACCTGCATTGAGGAGTTCCAAAGTTCTATGTAAACCGCTCTGATTTCTAAGACAAAGCGGTATGTGTGTATATATATGTTTATGGACCTTTCCTCCAGGACCTTGTTCAAACCCTTTTTAAACCCAGCTACACTAACAGCTTTTACTACATCCTCTGGTAACAAATTCCAGAGTTTGATTACACATTGAGTGAAAAAATATTTTATCTTATTAGTTTTAAATAAGTTACCCTATAACTTGATTGCATGCCCCTAGTCTTTCTATATTTTGATGGAATAAACAATCGATCTTCGTCTACCTGTTCCACTCCATTCATTAATTTATAGACCTCTATCATATTTCCCCTCAGTCACCTCTTTTCCAGGTTGAAGAGCCCTATCCTTTTCAGCCTCTCCTCATAGGGTATCCTTCCATCCCCTTTACCATTTTGGTGGCTCTTCTCTGTACCTTTTCTAATAACCCTATATCCTTTTTAAGAAAAGGTGACCAGAATTGCACACAATATTCAAGGTGCGGTCGCACCACTGAACAAGAGAGGCATTATAATATCCTTTGTTTTATTTTCCATTCCTTTCCTTATGATACCTAGCATTCTATTTGCTCTCTTGGCTGCCTCTGCACACTGGGCGGAGAGTTTCAACATGTTATCCACAATGATGTCTAAATCTTTTTCCTGGGTGGTGGTTCCTAATGTAGAACCTTGAATAGTGTAACCATAGTTTGGGTTGTTCTTTCCTAGGTGCATAACTTGTCCACATTAAATTTCATCTGCCTTTTGGATTCCGATTCTTCCAATTTATCAAGGTCCTGTTGCAATTTTTCACAATCCTCATGGGTTTTAACAACTTTGAATAATTTTGTGTCATCTGCAAATTTGATTACTTCACTCGTTATTCCCATTTTTCAGGTCATTTATGAATACGTTAAAAAGCAGCAGACCCAGCACAGATCCTTGAGGTACTCCACTATTCACCTTTCTCCACTGGTAAAATTGGCATTTAGCCCTACTCTCTGCTTTCTATCTTTTAACCAGTTACTGATCCACAATAGTACACTGCCTCCTATCCCATGACTTTTTAATTTCGCCAAAAGTCTCTCATGGGGGATCTTGTCAAAGGCTTTCTGAAAATCCAGATAGACTATATCAACTGACTCACCTTTGTCTACCTGCTTATTCACACCTTCAAACATAACAGATTAGTAAGACAAGACCTTCCTTGTCTAAAGCCATGTTGACTGTCTCCCATTAAGCCATGACTACCTACATGTTCAGTAATTTTGTTCTTTATAATGGTTTTTACCATTTTTCCCCCAGTACTGACGTCAGGCTCACCGGTCTGTAGTTTCCCAGATCAACCCTGGAACCCTTTTTAAAAAAATGGAGTTACATTGGCCATCCTCCAATCTTCAGGTATTACAGATGATTTTAAATGATTGGGTTATGCCCTCAGCCCTGTTCTGGATTGGTCTAGCGAGATCAAGGAAAGCAAATTATTAGGGATGTAAAATCTTTCCTTTCAGAGAAATAAGTCACCTAGAAGCTTCCATCCTAGGTGACTACCTAGTCTGCTTAATGGTTGGGCCAGCCACACCAAGCAGGCTCTTTGGGGGACCAGAGTCCATGAACAAGCTGATCTTTAAAGTGAGCTTCCCAGCCCTTCAAATTGGCATCCATGGTGATGCTTCCAGAAGACCGCAACCACCACATTAATTGCTCCTTGACCTCCCAGGGGAGGAGGATCATCTGGTCGAACTGAACCGACGACGCTGCAGCTTGAAAGAGATCTCCAGTATGAGAATAAACTCAATCCAGGAGTGTTGAATTGAGCCCTGAGGTGCTCTTGGAACAGTTGATCATCAACCTCAGCATTTCTAGCCAGCGAATCACCATGGATATGTTCTCATTGAACTTCTTCAATGAATCTGACCAAATCAGCCAGTTATTCAGATGCAGGTGAATCCAGATTCCTTGTGCAAATCACTACCACCATGACCTTCGAGAAGGTGCAAGGAACTGTGGCCAGGCCAAAAGGTATAGCCTGAAATTGGAAATGGCAGCCCAGGAGTTTTAAGCAGGCCTATGAATACAATTAAAGAGATAATGAGGCATTCCTAACAGGGGCTATACATTTCAAACAAAGGTAAGAATTTGTGGTGGGGGTTTTTTAGTTTGTTTTTTTTTAATTGCTAGCTCTCCGACTGGGAGCTCTTAAAAGGGTTTTGGTACTTTTTTAAAACAAAGTCACATTATTTTTGGTGCTTTTAGTTTAAAAGGAGAAATATTTTCTTTAGTGGGGTAGGTTTAAAACTCTGCTTTGGTAACTTTCTCAGCTCTTGGGAGCTGCTGACACCTAAACAGGAGTTAGGTGCGGGACTGGACTGAAGGGACGATCAGGAATCGGTCTCATCTTCCCTCCAGGACCTCCTGCAGCTGACGCTAAAAAGCGAGGAGGACTGGCGCAGAGCAGTTGAATTCTTCCTCTGGCAGAGTTTTTTGTTTTGGGACTGTTTGTGCCGTTGCATTTTTTTGCAGCTGGGTTCTCTCGCCTGGCAGGGCAGTAGGCCTTTCCCAGCTGCGCGGGAAAGGCCGGCCATCTGTTCTTCCCTCCTTTGCAGTGTCGGGTGTTAGAGAGGGGTTCTCTACAGACGCCGGGGACCTTCTGAAGCACTCAAGTTTTATTATTTTGCTGCATTAGAATTTAAGTTTTAAAAACAAAACAAGCAAAAAAAAAAATAGAAGGGACAAAGATCATCCTGTCTTCCTGCCTGAACAGAGATAAGATGCCTGCAAGACCCATGTGCCTGGCATGTGGTTCCTGGAGAGATGTGGTGTCACAGGAGGGCTTGTGCCGGGGATGTGAGGCAGAAGGGTGCTCTGTGGAGGATGGGCGCTCTGTGAAAAGAAAGGGAGCCTAGAGCTCCCCAACCCTCCACTTTGCAGTAGGCAATGGCTGCGGAGTTCAAGGGGGTCTTTTCCCCCCCAGAGTTTGTACTTCACATGCATAAGGCCTTCTGCATGAGATAGAAAGGGAATGAGGGTCCCTCAGGGCCCAAGAAGGGAGCCAGGAAGAGGACCTTGTCTGACACGAGAGAAACCATCATTACGGACGACGAGCTGTCGCCCAGTCACAGACAGATGGACGTGGATCTCTGGGACAACACCAGGTTGATCCAGTCCGAACCCAAGACCAGGAAACCGGAGCAGTTTTGTGGTATGAAGCGTCAGATCTAGAGGAAGGCGAGAACCCGCAAGAGGAAGCAGGTCTTACGACGAGAGGAACTAGCTGCATTTATCATCCATTCCTTGAGGACTTTGAATATGGCTACAGGGGTCCCAGAAAAGCAAACACCACTGGAGGATCCCTTGGTCCAGGCTGTTAGAAGGCCGCAAGTCGTGTTCCCCCTACATTGGGTGATCAATCAGATGATTCAGGATGAGTGGGACATGCTGGAAGCTGGCCTGAGGGGGATGCGAGCCATGTCATGCCTCTACCCACTTCCAGAACACAAGAACGAACTGTTCTGTTCTCCTAAAGGTGGATATGGCAGACACAGCAGTAACCAAGACAACCATTACAGTGGAAGGCAGTGCGACCCTCAAGGACATTCAAGATAGAAAGCTGGAAACCTTGCTGAAGTGGATATTTGATAGCAATGCCAACTCCTTGCAAGCTTTAATATGTGGCGCTTCTGTAGCCAGGGCATGTTTGTGCTGGGCTCAGGGGTTTCTGGGAGAGTCGGGGGGTTCGAGTCCTCCTCCACCAGAAGCTGCCCAAGTTGGAGTCAGGCGTGGTTTACATGGCAGATGCCTTTTATGATCTCATTAGGTGCCTGTCTAAGAGTATGGCAGTGGTAGCTTTCGTGTGCCGTTATTTGTGGCTGAGGAATTGGTCGGCTGATGTATCCTCCAAATCCTGCTTGAGCAGACTCCCGTTCAAGGGAAAGCTCTAGTTCGGAAAGGCATTGGAAAAGTTAGAGAAGGATTTGGGGGAATCCAAGGGAGGGAGACTACTTGAGGACAAACAGAGGACTGTGCACTCGGCGATGCCGGGATGCAGTCGGTCTCGGGACTTCTGCAGTTTCTGAGCGGTGCACTTTGCACCTTATCAGAGGGGGCACTCCTTTCAAGGTTTTGCGGAACAGGAAGAGGGTTTTACTCCTCCGCAAAGGACCTAGAGGCCTTGCAGACCTTACACAGCGTGTTTACTGCCAATCCAGATTAGCCCTTGTGCAGTCTGTGTCTCTCAAGTGCCAGGCTGTAAGCTAGATAGAAATGGGATCTCCCTCACTTGTGGTCCTTGCTGCAGGAGGTCCTTCTTTTGAGCCAACAAGGGTGGGGGTGGTCCCCTTCCAAACAGTTCCAGAGAACATGACAGGGCCTATAAGACCAATCCAGGGCCACCTGGATGATCAGGCCCAGAAAAGCCCAAACTCTGCACAGATGACAACCTATCAAGGGCCTCTACTGGATCCATCTTGTGGCTGAAATAGTTCACTTGGAAACTGAGTGGCTATCAAAGCAAATACTGAAAGGCACCACATCAGCACAATAAGGTCACAAGCACTCACCAAGATCCAGTGTTCTGATTCAGGAAGTCAGCGAACATTATCAATGCCTGCAATATGCACCAAGGACAGGGAAACCAGATGCGCCTATGCTTAGTCACAGCTCAGCTACCTTGAGAGCCATGCCAGCACTGCGATCTCTGCCTTTCTTACTGATGTACACCACAACGGCAGCATTGTCCAAGAACACCTGGGCCACTTGTCTACTATGAGAGGCCGGAACCTCTACAACCAGGACGACTGCTTGGCCTCCAACCAGAAGACTGCCCAGAAGGCCTCCCAAGGGGATCAGAGTCCCTGATCAAACTGACCTAGGCAGCGACACCCCAGGTCTTTAGTCACCTCGGATACCAGCCTGATCACCCAATTCAGAGCTTTCAGAAGCATCCCAGCTAATAGAGAGCGGGGACTTCAGTTATCATAAGAACTGTTCCTTGATCTCAAAGGAGAGGAAGGTCTGGTCAAAATACTGAAACCAGGGAGACCAAGGTTTAGCAGGAGACTGTGAAAATGCTGCACGAGTGTCCTGGACCTAAGGAGTCAGAGGTAGTCTCAGGTTCTTGCAGCTGACTGGCCACAAAAAACTCCAAATTGGCTCGAGGGGTCTCACGTTCTTGGAGGAAAGCTCAATTTAGGAGAGTGTTGAACCAAGCATAGAGGTACTCAAAGTCCTGGGAAGGAATCAGGCTACTCTTGGGACAGCTGATCACCAATCCCAGGCTTTCCAACAAGCAAAACAAGATTATGAGGTCCCCAGACCTAACCAGTTAGATATCCCCTGAAACATCTTCGGTAGTAGACTGGCTAATCTACTGAAGAGGGCTTTAAACTAGATTCGTTGGGGATGGGTGAAGAAAGCCCCCAGGTAAGTGAAAGCCCCCAGGTAGGTGATACATTAAATATCTTTATGGAAATGGGTAACAGGGGTAACATATGGAAAGCAGTGTGTATTAATGCCCGTAGCATGGGAAATAAGATCCCTGAAGTTGAAGCTTTGGTGGGAGTGGCTGACTTGGATTTAGTGGCAGTTACAGAAACATGGTTCACAGAAAACCATGACTGGGATGTAACTATACCTGGCTATACTTTATTCAGAAAGGACAGGGTAGGAAGAAGGGGAGGAGGAGTGGCACTATATGTAAAAACTACTATTAAAGCTTTGGAATTACAGAGCTTAAAAGGGAGAGAGGAGGCATTGTGGGTTAAACTAGAAAGAGGGAAAGAGAAATCTATTTGCATTGGTGTGATATACAGACCTCCCTCACAAGAGGAAGAGGTGGACAGAGAGTTAATGGAAGACATGCGCAGCATTGCTAGGAAAGGGGAAGTGCTACTGATAGGAGATTTCAATATGCCAGATGTTGATTGGCACATTCCTGCTGCAGTATCATCTAGAAGTAAGGAAATCCTGGATTCTCTACAGGGAGAACTATTCAGGCAATTGGTAACAGACCCCACACGTGAAGGGGCCATACTGGACTTGGTGCTTACCAATGGTGAAAGTGTTTCTGAGGTTGTAGTGGGAGATCATTTTGCATCCAGTGATCACCAGATGGTGTGGTTCAGTATTAGGACTAGGGCTGTTAGAATCCATTCCAAGGTGAGGATCTTAGACTTTAGAAAGACTAACTTTGCGAAGATGGGCCAATACCTCAGGGAGTCGTTAGTGGGATGGGAACAGCTGGGGGATGTAGAAAAAACAGTGGGCAAAACTGAAAGGGGGTATTTTAAGGGCAACCAACCTTTTTGTTAAAATGGTAAATAAAGGCAAAAGGAACAGGAGACCACTATGGTTTTCGAAGGAAGTAGCTGAAAAAGTGAAGAAAAAGAGGGAGGCCTTCATGAAATACAAGAGATCACAGAGAGAGGAAGACAGGCTTCTGTATTTGGAAAAACTTAGAGAAGCTAGCAAAGTAGTCAAGAAGGCAAAGATTCAAAAGGAGGAGGAAATAGCCAATGCAATAAAATGGGGGGGATAAGACATTTTTCAGATATATTAGTGAGAAGAGGAAGGGCAAAAGTGGTATTGTCAGTCTCAAGGGTGCAGGGGGAGGAATATGTAGAAGCTGATAAGGATAAAGCGGAAGTGTTCACAGATGAAGAACCAGGAGCAGGACCTCAGAAAACACCCACAAATAAGAACAGAAGCGAGGGACATCTTGAACAATTTTCAGAAGACTGTGTTCGTGAGAAACTAGCTCAACTTAAAGTAGACAAAGCGATGGGACCGGATGGGATACACCCTAGAATACTGAGGGAACTTGGGGACGTTCTAGCAACTCCACTGACTGACCTTTTCAATGCCTCGTTGGAGTCGGAGTGGTGCCAAAGGACTGGAGAGAGGCTCATGTGGTGCCTTTACACAAAAGCAGAAGTAAGGATGTGGTTGAAAACTACAGGCCGGTTAGTTTAACTTCGGTGGTGAGTAAATTATTGGAAACGCTGCTGAAAGAGAAAATAGTGAGGTTTCTGGAGTCCAGCGGATTACAGGATCCAAGGCAGCATGGATTCACCAGAGGCAGGTCTTGTCAGACAAATCTGATTAATTTCTTTGACTGGGTGACCAGGGAGTAGGACCGAGGGAGAGCTCTAGATGTGGTGTATTTAGATTTCAGTAAAGCTTTTGACACTGTTCCTCACAGGTGACTTATAAACAAACTGAGCACCCTAGGGATGGACCCTAAAGTTACTGTTTGGGTTAGAAATTGGTTGGGTGGGAGGCGACAAAGAGCACAAGTAAATGGAGCTCCTTCTGAGGAGAAGGACGTTACCAGTGGTGTGCCCCAGGGATCTGTCCTTGGTCTGATTCTTTTTTACATTTTTGTTAGTGATATAGCGTAAGGGCTGTCGGGTAAGGTTTGCCTCTTTGCAGATGATACCAAAATCTGCAATAGAGTAGACACCCAGGAAGGTGTAGATAACATGAGGAGGGATCTAGCTAAGCTTGAAGAATGGTCTAGAATTTGGCAGCTGGGATTTAATGTTAAAAAATGTAAGGTCATGCATTTGGGCTGCAGCAATCCAAGGGAGCAATACAGTATAGGAGGTGAAGTACTTTTGTCCACTAAAGGAGAGCGGGACCTAGGCGTGGTTGTGTATGATGATCTTAAAGTAGCTAAACAGGTAGAAAAGGCGACGGCAAAAGCTAGAAGGATGCTTGGGTGCATACGGAGAGGAATGGCTAGCAGAAAAAAGGAGGTGATAATGCCTCTGTATAAGTCTTTGGTGCGACCAAATATGGAGTATGGTGTGCAATTCTGGAGACCGCACCTTCAAAAGGATGTGAACAGGATGGAGTCGGTGCAGAGGGTTGCTACTAAAATGATTAATGGGCTTCATTATAAAGCATATGAGGACAGACTTAAGGATTTTAATATGTACACCTTAGAGGAAAGGCAGGATAGAGGTGATATGATTGAGATGTTTAAATACCTCCGTGGCATAAATGTTCAGGGAGAGAGCCTCTTTCAATTAAAAGCAAGTTCTGCTACGAGGGGACATGGGATGAGGGTGAAGGGAGATAGATTCAGGAGTGATATGCGGAAATATTTCTTTACGGAAAGAGTAGTGGATCCATGGAATAGTCTCCCAGTGGAGGTGGTAGAGATGAGGACAGTAACTGAATTCAAAAAAGCATGGGACCAACACAGAGGATCTCTAAAGGTAAAAAGTGGACTGTTGTAGTTGTTATGGAAGGACAGACTAGATAGGCCAGGTGGTCTTTTTCTGTCATCATGTTTCTATGTTTCTATGAAACTGTTTCTCTGGCTTGGTAGCACTGCGTTTAAGGTGGCTGGCAGGCAGATTCCTCAGAGAGCCTTCTGCAATCTTCGGAAGAGAGCAAGGGGGGACGGAGGAGGAGGGAATGAGGTGATGAAGGTGGAGGGAGGCTGCTGAATTCTTCCAAATCCTTCCAATTTTCTGGTTGCTCAACAGGCTGTTATCCAGGGTAAGAGCATGGAGCTGAACCAATATTTCTTCCTCCTATGGCTACCAAAAAGACCGCAGTCTAGTGGAGTCTCTCACGTCATACTAAAGTGAGAGAGTCGCCCTCAAAATGGTCTGTCAAATATTTTATCATCAAATCTTTTCCTCTCAGTTCTTCAGATTTTCTTCAGAGGAGAAAAACCATCCACCATCTGCTGGAAACAGAGTAATTAGGCCTTACCTGCTAATTAGCGTTCCTGAAGAAACTCCAGTCCAGTCCCTTTCCTCTGGGTTGTGCCCCCCTTCCAGCAGCTTGGAGACTGAGCACATCATTTTTTTTCATGACCCTAGTTTATAAATAGCACTGGCACCTCCCACCAGCTCCAGTATCCTATTGACAAAGCAGACTTAATAGAGAGACAATTTGAGCAAACACAATACTGAACTATAACTAACACTGTAAAACACCAGCACCAGCCTCCCCGGAAGGGACTTCCCACCCCCCCCCAAAGGAGGCGGCTTACCTGAGATTGCAATTGCCCTTACCTAGGCACCTTGCCTGTCCACACCGCCTCATCACTGGAACCTCCAGTGGAGAATCCTCCGACCCTTACTTTCTCTTGCCAGCTTATCGCTTCGGGCTGGCAAGGCCTGTTAGGAAAAAACTAAATCTGGGTGGGATCAGGGACTGGACTGGAGTTCTTCAGGAACGCTAATTAGCAGATAAGGCCTAATTACTCTTTCCTAAGCATCCCTCCAGTTCAGCCCCTTTCCTCTGGGATGTAACAGAGCAGTTCAAGCCTGGGAGGGGCCTGCAAGGCCGTACCGAAGCACCAAACCTCCAAACCCCGCATCTCCTGCGGCCTGAACATCCAACTGGTAATGCTTGGCAAAGGTGTGCAGGGAAGACCAGGAAGCCACTCTGCAGATGCCCAGCGGTGGAACCAAACTAAATTCCGCCCACAGGGCCACCTGAGCCAAAGTAGAATGAGCCCAGGGCCCGATCGGAACCTGCCTTCCCTTTCGGAAATATGCCAAAGCAATGGCTTGCCTGACCCATCTAGATATTGACGCCTTGGCTGCCGCCTCACCTTTACGTGGCCCCCCGGACACACAACCGCTCTGACTTGCGAAAAGCCGCTATCCGATCCAGATAATGCTTCAAAACTCTGCGCACATCCACAAAGCAAAAACGAGCATCGTTCCCCACCTGCCCCGCCTCAGAGAAGGAAGGGAGAGAAACTGTCTGATTCACATGAAAGGACGAAACCACCTTAGGCAAGAAGGAAGGCACAGTCTGGAGGACTACCTTCTCCTTAAAGAAGGAGAGGAAGGGCAGACGACAGGACAGAGCCTGAAGCTCCGAAATACGTCTGGCCAAACAGATAGCCACCAGAAAGAGTGCCTTAAGAGTCACGTACTTCAAAGACGCACGTTGCATGGGTACATAAGGATCTGCAGCCAGAGAGTCTAACACTAAGTTGAGGTCCCAAGGAGGAACAGGCAACCTCTGCTGGGGCCGCAGGCACTGCACTGCCCTCGGGAACAGACTTACGTCTGCATGTTCCCCCAAGGACGTTCCCTGAATCTCACCCCTGTAACAAGACAGAGCTACCAACTGCACCCGCAGCGAGCTGGCTGCAAGACCCTTCTAGAAACCTGCCTGTAAGAACTCCAAAAACTTCTGGAACAGACACCAAAAGGGGCCTCTTGTGCTGATCTGCGCACCAGCCTTCAAAAACACGCCAGACCCTCACAGAGGAGAGACAGGTCAAACGTCTACGGGAACTCAGTAAAGTGGATAATCACTGTTCCAGAGTAACTCCGCTTCCGCAGCCATGACCTCTCAATAGCCAGGCCGTAAGCGAGAACCGATCCACCTGCGGCATGCGCAGTTAGCCCTGGAACAGGAGATTGTCCCTCACCGGAAGGCGCCAAGGACGATCGACCAGCAGCCGCATGAGGTTGGCGTACCACAGGCGCCGAGGCCAATCCGGGGCTATGAGAACCACCCAACCTGAGTGAGCCTCTACCCATTGGAGGACCCTGCCTATGAGCGCCCACAGAGGAAACACATAAAGAAGTCTGTCGGCAGGCCACTTCTGAATCAGAGCATCCAAGCCCTCCAACATCCTTTCCTTTCTTCGACTGAAAAATCGACTCGCCTTGGCCAACTCCCACCGCGCCATGAGATCCATCATGGGAGTTCCCCATCGGCACACTACCTGCTCGTACACCTCCTGGCAGAGCTCCCACTCTCTGTGATCCACTCTGTTTCTGCTTAGATAATCTGCCGTTATGTTTTCTACTCCGGCTACGTGCTGCGCCAACAAGGCCATTAGATGGACTGGCCCACTCCAACAGGCCCTCCGCCTCCGCCTCCAAGGGAGGACTGCTTATGCCGCACTAATGGTTGATGTATGCCACTGTGGTTACGTTGTCAGAAAGTACCCGGACCGCCCTTCAGTGGACTACCTGCTCGAATGCTCTGAGGGCTAGAGTTACCGCTTGCATCTCCAACCTGTTGATAGGCCACTGAGCCTCCTGAGCACTCCAGAAACCCTGGGCAAACCATCCCTCGCAGTGAGCTCCCCAGCCGGATAGGCTGGCATCCATCGTCAACTGTAACCACAGCGGGGACTCGAGGGGCATACCGCGCTCCAGGATCCCTGGACAGAGCCACCACTGCAAGGCCTCCTTGGTCACCGATGGACAGGGGAGTGTCAAGGACATGGGCTGACGCTGATGGGACCAGCGCCGGAGCAAGGCCTGCTGAAGAGGCCACATGTGGGCCCTGGCCCAAGGCACCAGCTCTACTGTCGCCGCCATGGTCCCCGGAACCTGCAGATAATGCCAGGCCGAGGATGCCTTCATGGTTAGGAACTGTTGTACCAGCCGCCTTAGCTACCTTGCCCTCTGAGCCGGCAAGAACACTATGCCTTTGCCCATGTCGAACTTTGCCCCCAGATACTCGATCTCCTGCGAGGGCAGCAACTTGCTTTTCGCCAGATTGATCACCCATCCTATACTCCTTAGGAATCCGACCACCTTGGACGTTGCCTTCAGACTCTCTTCCTCGGATTTTGCCCGGATCAACCAGTCATCGAGGTACGGGTGGGACTAGAACCCCCTCCTTGCGCAGAGCCGCAGCCACTACCACCATGACCTTGGTAAAGGTGCACGGAGCCATCGCCAAGCCGAATGGCAACGCCTGAAATTGGAAGTGCCCCTCTGGCACTGCAAACCACAGAAACTGCCGATGAGACTTGCGGACGGGAATGTGCAAATACACCTCTGTGAGGTCAAGAGATGTCAAACTCTCCCTGCCTTACCGCTACAATCACAGACTTCAGAGTTACCATACGAAAATGAGGAACCTGGAGGCAATGGACGGAAGGAACCCTCTTTTTTGGGTACCACAAAATAGATGGGAGTATCAACCGCAGCCACGTTGGTCTGTGGGAATCGGCACGACCGCCCCTAGCAACCGCAGTCGCGCTAGTGTCTCCTCCACCGCTGCAACCTTGACCGGAGACTTGCAAGGGGACTGCATGAAGGAAGGAAGAACGGGTCTTGCAAATTTGAAAGCATAATCTTCTCGCACCACCTCTGACCTACTGATCGGACGTGACCCGGGCCCAGGTTGTGCCGCAGACGTCCCCCTGCCGGCAGAACTCCCTGATGGGCCCCCGTTGTCTCACTGTGGCTTCCTAGGCCCAGAGACGAAGGAAGAGGCACCAAATCCCTTCCCTGCCCCTTGAAAGCCCCGGAAGCCCTGCCACCTAGAGAGGAAGCAACCTCTCTGAAAGGGCACAGACCGGGCCGACAAACCTCCGCGACTCCCGAGGTTGAGGCCGCGAAGGAGCAGGAACACGACTCTGCTTCGGTCTATCCTCGGGGAGTCCATCTCCCTTAGACTCACCCAGTTCCTTTACTAATTTGTCCAGGTCCTCCCCAAAGAGCAGCTTTCCCTTAAAGAGGAGCCTGCTGAGACCGGCCTTAGAAGAACCATCAGCAGCCCAGTGGCGGAGCCAGAGGTAGCGACAGGCCGCCACCACCGAAGCCATGTTCTTAGCTAAGCTCCTGATGAGATCATACTGGCTATCTGCCAAGAAAGCTGCCCCAGACTCAATTCTTGCTGCCTCCCCAGGCGCTTTGCTGGGAAGGTCACCCGCCAGTTGGAGCTATTGTGACCACTGCAAGCAAGTACGGGCCACCCAAGCCCCACATACTGATACCTGGAGAGCTAGGGCACTAATGTCAAATGCTTGCTTTAACAAAGCGTCCAGCTTCCTATCCTGGGTTTTCTTGAGAGCAGCGCTGCCCTCCACTGGTATTGTGGTCTTATTTGTGACCGCCGAAACCGCAGCATCCACTCTAGGTGAATGGAGCAACTCTTTTTCCCCTTCCGGCAAAGGGTACAGCTGAGCCATAGACCGTACCCCCCTTAGCCCGGATTCCGGCTGATCCCACTCTTCTTGAATCATCTGCTTAACTACCTCGTGCACTGGGAAAACTTTCTGCGATTTCCTGACCGCCTGGTTCAGCAGGTCCTCCAGCACTTCTTCCGCCACTGGAACCCGCACCTCCATATTAAGACCTTAGATTCACTAATCAGAGCCGGCAACTCTTCCTGGTGGAAAACCCAAATAATTCTGGCTTGTTCCTCCTCTGGAATCGCGCCTTCCTCGAGTTCTTCCTCATCCTCCCCAAACTCTCTGTCTGAGATCTCGCCTTCCAGCATCTCAGACAGAGGGGAACAGAGAACTTCCTCATGAGCAAGCCTAGCCTCACTTAGGCAGTAATCCTGCCTCCTCCTGCCCCTTGGACTCCAACTGTCGTGCTATCACGCACCCCTGCGCTATGCCCTGCCCATGCACTCCTTGCTGACGCAGGCAGAAGGCCTTTTGCAGCAGCAGCAGGACAAATTCAGGGGAAACCCCCCCCCCCACACACACACACCTCCCAAGAGGTAGAGGGACTGATTGAGGCAGCGGTAGAACGGACTTCTCCGGAGGAGAAGGATGGGAAGACGCCGACTGGAACATTGCCTCCAGAGGCTCCGCTGATTCTTGAGAGGCAGGAAGAAGCGGATCTTGAGACATACCCGCCTGAATTCCTTGCTCCACCGAGGCTGCCTCTGCTGCGCAGCCTCTACACACGCCAGCCTCCGACACGACCCCACGGCGGGTCCCGCAGACTAAACATTGCGGTCTAGCCGGCATGGTGCTACCCCCCAGTAAAGACAGAAAATTTGTCTATCCCTTAAAGGTATATACAAAAAAAATGCATCTAAATACAAGGGTTGCTCAGAAAGTAATGCCCCACGTTTTTTCTCATTCCAGAATGAAGATAGAGGTGTGAAATTGAAAGGGTAATAACTTGGAACTTCAAAGGACACGTGTGTTATTTTACAGTCGTCCAACAAATAGCGAGGCGGTAGTGATATTTCAAATGGCGTCTGAGTGACACATGGTACAAACAACGAGCTGTAATTGAATTCTTGGTGGAGGAGAAAAAGTGTGAGAAGCATTCACAAACGGTTGTGTGCTGTGTATGGATGTTCTGCGGTAGATAGGAGCACCGTTAGACGATGGGTGGAAAGAGTAAAGGCTTCAGGAAGTGGTAAAACGGAACTGGAAGATTGGCCACGGTCTGGGCATCCTGCCTCAGCCACCAGTCCAGACAAGTTGCAGTGCCCTGCGATAGCTGCCAGCGGGCATTAAAATACTGTAAGCTGTTGCAGTGTGCCTTGCACACACCTTTGAACATCCCAAAGAGTCAATAATTGTCATTGCACTACCTCTACTGACGGAAAGCTGTACGGACGATTCCCGACTCGTGATACGTCGATCCGTACGAATAATGTCATCAGCACACTGCAACTTGTCTGGACTGGTGGCTGAGGCAGGACGCCCAGACTGCGGCCGATCTTCCAGTTCCGTTTTACCACTTCCTGAAGCCTTTACTCTCTTCACCCATCATCCAACGGTGCTCCTATCTACCGCAGAACTTCCATACACAGCACACAACCGTTTGTGAATGTTTCTCACACTTTCTTTCTCCTCCACCAAGAATTCAATTACAGCTCGTTGTTTGTACCGTGTGTCACTCACAGACGCCATTTGAAGGATCACTACCGCCTCGCTATTTGTCGTACGACTGTAAAATTACACACGTGTCCTTTGAAGTTCCAAGTTACTACCCTTTCAATTTCACGCCTCTATCTTCATTCTGGACTGAGAAAAAAACATGTGGAGCATTACTTTCTGAGCAACCCTAGTTTATCTAGATATAAACATATACCTGAATTGAACCTAGTAAAACAAAACAAAACTCTGCAAGGCTGTTTGGGTCGACTCAATAACGGGGGCTGAAAAGCATGCGAAAAGAATAAGGAGTGTACCTTGTCTGCCGCTGCTCACTTCCAGCCGAGAAAAACAGATTCCGATGCAACACGCGGCAAGCGACCGCGTGACTATCTCTGAGCACCACGCGGCTCGCCGCCGCGCTCCTGTCCAGCTTCTTCCGGCCTGAGTCTTCTCTCTCCTGCCCTCACACTCCGCAGCAAGGCGGGCAGACAAAGGCTTCAGCTGACCCGAATCGGCTGGATCTGGGCAGGCACCGCTTCCTTCTTTTCTCTTTTTTGCGAGCAAGCTGCCCGAATCCTCCTCCTCCTCCTAACCCCCCGAAGAATAGAGGGGGAGGGGGAAGGGGTGTGTGTCTAAAAACGAGCCCTTCTAGAAAGGAAGGGAAATCTAGTAAATGAAGAAGGTAAATAAAATAAAACAAAATCCCCCACCAAATCCTAAGTCCATCCATTAAGCCTATCCTCTGGCTTACCGACTCCCTCCAAATGCTTGGAGACTGAGCAAAACTGGAGCTGGTGGGAGGTGCCTGCTATTTATATCCTAGGGTCATCAAAAAAGATGACATGCTCAGTCTCCAAGCTGCTAGAAGGGGGGCACAACACAGAGGAAAGGGACTGGACTGGAGGGACGCTTAGGAAAGAAATACTGAAACACCTCTGGTGGCTGAGATGGATAGAGGCATAGGAATGATGTCATTGAAACCTGGGCTTTTCATTGGTTCGTTGTCTCCACCAATCTGCTGGTAGGGCAAACACAACTTATTTTTCTGGATTGGTCTAGCAGGATGATATGGCATCAAGTGTTAGAGGACACCAGTTACATAGGCAGCCCACAACTCCAACCTCACAGCCTCTGGACTGTCCAGCAGCTGAGGTCTTGGGCCACCAAACATACAGCCCTGCTTAAAAGCCTCAGGTGGCAAACTACAAAGTCATTCTTAAGGTGGGCCTTACACACCCATCATTAGACCCCTTGAGGATGGCACTTTCCTCCATGGGATGGTCATGCGCTTTGCCTCAGCCATGACCAAAACTTCCATCCGAGCGCCCAAAAGACCAGCATGCCCTGGGGAAAAGGGTACAGCCAAGAAAGGAATTAGGGCCCCTAAAATGTAGCTCAGGGGTCTCCTACTGAGACTATGAGATGTTGCATAAGTTCAGGGAGAAGAAAAAGTGATAAAGACACCTGATACCCCCCAAAATGGAGTCCGCTGGTGAAGCCTGTGCAGAAACAGGCAATGCAATATGCAAAGCCTCCCTTGCATTCTGAATAGGAAGCAGGTGGTCTTCCAGTGAAAGAGACTGATCACAGAAGGATCCCTGCACTCCCAAAAGGGGAATTTCTCCTTCTATCTCTGATTAGAGAAACTATTCTTCATCTGTATCCTAAGCAACACCAGTAGGGGATAAGATTGGGCTCCCAGAGAACCAAGCAGGTGAGAGGGTAGAGTGGGGGCGCTTAAGCCCCCAGCCCTAAAGACAGAGGTGTTCAATGGCCCAGGACACCTATGGGGGAAGCCTGGGTCTCCAACCTCCTCAGAAGAGGGCTCTCAAATATCTTTCAACAACCGAGAACAGTTCATGAGCTGTTTCAGCAGCTGCTGCACAAATCTTTTGAAAGAAGGGTTCCTGAGGTCCTTCAGGAGCCCATGGGCTTGCTGATGCGGCCACCCCACTTTTTCCTCCCTCACGAAGCCCACTAGTGTGAAACAGAAACAAGGGGAGCACACAGCAGAAGCACCAAAAAAGTGGTATTGGGCTCCAGGCTCCCTGTGAGGGGACCAGATCACACCAAAGAAAAAGCCCTCAAGGCGATCCTGTAACTCCCAGAGCAAAGAATGCAGCCGTGGGAAAAAAAATTACTAAGGCCACAAGTTGTATTCGGCTGCAAATAAGCACTTGCAATGGGCCCAAAAGGGGGGGGAAAAAAAAAGAAAAAAAGTGAAAAGACCAACAGAAAAAACTGAAAAAATAATAATCAGCATCACAGCAAAAAGGGAACCCTGAAAGGGGATCCCCAAACCCAGCAGGTAGGCCAAAGAAATCCAAGAAGGGAAGCCCCAGTCACCCCTGCAAGCCTGAGAACTAGCTGCTAAAGAGGAGTTTCATTTTATTTTATTTTTTTTCTTTAATTTAGAGCTGCTGTATTGCAAGCAGCAGAAAGTCAAATAGAACCCAATGAAATCAATGGGGTGGGAAAGCTATAAAAAAAACCATAGGAGTCAAAATTAGCAAACAGATATAGGACAGCGGGAAGGGAGGCTTAGACCGAAACTTACCACCCTCCTCTTGTCCGCTCCCTGATCCACCAAGCGCTAGAAACCAATGAGTAGCAGCTGTTTGCCTGGAGTTCAGGTACACTCCTCTATCTCCTGGAGCCATGTTGGGCCTACTTGATTCTGCACACAAGCTCAATCTCTGCCAAGGGAGCCAGGCCTACCTGCCTGCTGCACCAGTCCACACACCTTGCCCACCTGCTGGAAACAGACAATACTGGCTTTTCTCACGGCTGCACCTATAGTTATACCTTCTAATGACATCACTGAAAGATGCTAGAGTCTGCCTCCACCTGCTGACAAGAGAGCATAACCCACACATCTGGACTGGTCTAGCAGGATAAAGAAGTCTAGTTTTATAGGAGGATAAAAGGTTGCCAAGGGTCAAACTCAGAATATTCTGGTATTCTAAAAATGGAGTGTTGGTACACAAAACCTGCTGTATTATTTTTGGACCGCTGGCAGATAGAAAATGGCCGAATCCGTCATTAAACTGACTTGCTATAGAAAAAGTAAGTACTGACTGCCTTGATCTCGCCCTTTTTCTCTCAACCCAGCTCATCCATTACATTGGCAAACCAGTAGGCACAATCCAATAATTTGCACATAGACAAAAGTACTCTCCAGATGCCAAGTGTAACACTGGTATGTGCAGAGAACCACTATCTCCCACAGCACCTCTTCACAGCAACCCTGCCCTCACTTTTCACTCTTTTACCACTTTACACAGCTGGGAAGATTGAGGTTTGAAGTATGCTGGAATATGATACTTGACATATGCTAAAGGCCCAATATTCAAAGCGATTGATGTGGTTAGCAGACCTGCTAAACACAATCACGGTGAGCAGGATATTCAGTGCCACTAATGTAGTTAGTACAACTCAACACCCTGATGCTATCTAGTTAGAATCAGGGCATTCAGGGGGCAAAGCGGAGGTGGCACCCAGTGAATATCACCGCTGCCCAGTTAGCCTCTAGGCTATCTGGCCAACCCAGATATTCAATGTCAGTCTTTTGAGGACCTTGTGCATAAATACAGGATACCACCATCTACTCACACTCTATATGACAATATCTGTACAACACTTACAGGGGCCAACCCAACTGAAAGTGTTCTTTTCAGCAATGACCCTAAAAACTGCAAACACTTTTGGTTTATATCATGGAATTCTGGACTCAGTTATAAGAGATACCTCTCTGTGGCCCTTGCTTGATAAGTGGAACCTTGATCTAATGATCTTCCTTATAAAAGGGGACTAGGCCCACAGAATCTCCATCTGCAGGCATAGAAGACGCCTCATGTTTAGATTATTACACTGTAGATATCACTGCACAACTTTCTCTAAGATGACTTCATGTGACCACTGGAATAACTAATCGCAGATGTGGTAGACTTGTCCCTATGTACAGAATCTTGAAGGATAGTTTTTGGTTGCATATCTACATTATTGGCACCCTTGCATTTTAGGTATGTTGTGTACAATATCTTGAGAAATTGAATATATTTCAAATGTATGTCATATTTTAAATAGTATATTCAAAAGGTATACAACAACAAAAAACAATTAAATGTCTGTGCAACTTAGACGTAATAATTTCAGAAAAAAACAAGCAAAATATGACCTGGACAGGCTTAATGGCATCCTTCACTAATATTTGGTAGCACAACCCTTGGCAGCAATGACAGCCTGCAAACGTTTCTTGTAGCCATCTATAAGTTTCGTACATCTGTCTGCTGATGGTTTCTCCCACTCTTCAACCGCGATTTGTTCCAGCTCACGAATGTTTCCAGGATTCCTTTTACCAACAGCGGATTTCAGCTCTTTCCAAAGGTTCTCAGTACAATCGAGATCAGGACTCGCTGCTGGCCAGTTTAAAACAGTCCATCTTTTTGTACATTTGGATTATGTTTTGGGCCATTGTCCTGCTGGAGGTCCCAGACCTAGCTGACACTAGGAAGCACATTTTGCTCCAAAACACCTTGGTGGTCCTCTGACTTCATGATTCTTTTAATACGTTCCAGGCCTCCAGTTCTTGAGGCAGCAAAACAGCCTCACAACATTATGGAAATAGTAGTTACTCACCTGTAACAGGTGTTCTCCAGGAGTAGCAGGAATCAGTCCTCACATATGGGTGTCATCGACGCCGATGAAGCCCCAGCGGAGCATTTCCCCAGCTTTCTATGAAAGGCTTTGGGAATGCAGGCACGCATGCACGGTTCCCTTCCCACCTAAAGGTGCCATCTTACCTCAGTCAAATGACATAGCTAAGAACAGCACACAAAATTGAAAAATAAACTATGTACAACTGCAACTCCAAGGGGAGGAGGGAGGGTTGTGAGGATTGATTCCTGCTGCTCCTGGAGAACACCTGTTACAGGTGAGTAACTACTCTTTCTCCAGGACCAAGCAGGATGTCAGTCCTCACATATGGGTGACTCCCTAGCTCTGGGCTACCAAGGAACCCAGGCTGAACAAGAGGACTCCTAGTCCCAGCTACAAAGAAAGGCTTTTCACTGACACAACCTCCACCGGTAGACCAACAGAGGGCAGGAGGGCAGGAGTTGCCTAAACCTCAAAGAGATTCCGGAGTACTGCCTGGCCAAAAGCACTGTCCCTACGGGACTCCCTCTCCAGACAGTAATGGGCCGCAAAGGTCTGGCTTGAAGACCAAGCTGCAGCCCTGCAGATGTCTACCAAGGGCACACAGCAGAGATGAGCCACTGAGGCAGCCATTGCCCTGACACAGTGGGCCGTGACCTGACCCTGCAAAGGAAGGTCAGCCGCCCTATAAGCCCAGGTGATACAGTCAGCAACCCAGATGGACAAGGTACGCTTGGACACAGCCAACCCCAACTTATTAGGGTCAAAAGATACGAAGAGCTGAGCAGCCCTTCTATGCCCCTGCATACGGTCAAGGTAGAAGGTTAAGGCCCTCCTACAGTGCAGGGTATGCAGAACTTCTTCAGCCTGGCTTGCATGAGGCCTAGGGAAGAATGTTGGACGAACCACCTCTTGGTTAAGGTGGAAGGAGGAGACAACTTTGGGGAGGAACGTTGGATGAGTCCTAAGGACTACCCTGTTCCTATAGAAGCGAGTGTAAGGCCTATCACAGACCAGGGCCTGAAGCTCACTCACTCGCCTAGCCGAGGTAAGGGCTACCAAGAAGAGTGTCTTCCAGGACAGGAAGCGTAGAGGGCAAGTAGCCATTGGCTCAAAGGGTGGGCGAGTCAGCTGCTGCAAGACCACATTCAACTCCCACTCTCAGGAGCAGGAGGACGGATTGGAGGCTTGAGCAAAAGCAAGCCCCTGAGAAAGTGGGACACCAAGGGGTGAACCGACAGAGAATGTCCTTCCACCAGTGAGTGGTGAGCTGCTGGAGCCGAGAGGTGGACCCGAACAGAATTGGACTTAAGTCCCTGATTGGACAAGTGCAGTAAGTACTGAAGCACTACTGGCACAGTACAGGACAAAGGATCCTCTGTACGTAACTGACACCACACTGAAAACCTTTTCCATTTGAGAGCATAGGTTTTCCTAGTGGACTGTTTCCTAGAGGCTAGAACAACCTCCTCAACTTCCTGAGGCAGGCCCCAGGGAGCCAAAACTACCCTTGCAGCCTCCAGGCCATCAAATTGAGAGCTTTGAGACTGGGGTGCAGAAGGGAACCCTGCTCCTGTGAGAGAAGGTCGGGTTGCAACCCCAGAGGCAGTGGGGGATCCACCGCCAGTTGAAGTAGAAGTGGAAACCAAGGCTGTCTCGGCCACCTGGGAGTCACCAGCAGGACCGAGGCCTTGTCCTGAAGAAGTTTGAAGAGAGTTCAGGCCACCAAGGGTGTGGGAGGAAACGCATACAGGAGGCCCTGAGACCAGGGAATCAGAAAAGCATCCGCTGCTATTCTCAGAGGATGCGGTTGCCTGGAGCAGAACTTTGGCAGTTGCTTGTTCAGAGGACTGGCAAAGAGATCTATCAAAGGGAGACCCCATTTTAGGAAGATCTTCTGAACTACTAAAGGATGCAGCTGCCACTCGTGGGGCTGTAGAATCCTGCTCAACCTGTCGGCCAAGTAGTTGTCCTGGCCTGGAAGGTACACAGCCTTGAGGAGCATGTTGTGCTTGAGGGCAAATGAACAAAGGTCCTGAGTCTCCCGACAGAGGAGTCTGGACCCAGTCCCGCCCTGTTTGTTCACATAAAACATGGCTACTTGATTGTCTGTCTGAACCAGGACAGATTGATGAGCCAGGGTAGGAGAGAAAGCTTTGAGTGCTAATCGAATAGCTCTGAGTTCTAGAAGATTGATCTGCTGTGCAGCCTCCCAAAGAGACCACAGGCCCTGGGTGCACTTGTTCAGACAATGAGCTCCCCAGCCCTGCAGGGAGGCGTCTGTGGTCAGCACCACTGTGTACCCAGGAATTTGAAAGGGCACCCCTTTCAGTAGATTGGGTGGGTGCAACCACCAGCTGAGAGAGTTCAGAAATTGTCTGAACACCCTTATCCTGTCCCTGAGGCTGCCTGTGGCCTGGGACCACTGAGTCCGAAGGCACCACTGTGCAGGCCTCATATGGAGCCT
This sequence comes from Ichthyophis bannanicus, assembly GCA_033557465.1. Classification (NCBI taxonomy): domain Eukaryota; kingdom Metazoa; phylum Chordata; class Amphibia; order Gymnophiona; family Ichthyophiidae; genus Ichthyophis; species Ichthyophis bannanicus. The sequence continues at coordinate 1,137,907,981 of CM066033.1, read as the reverse complement.
GGCATTGGGGGTCACATGTACTGTCGAAGCCATGTGGCCACGAAGCCTCAGGCAGAGTCTGGCGGAGACCAGTGACCTGTTGAGAAACTGATTTGCCAAGGCTATCAGTCTTTGTGCTCTGTCTTCTGGCAAGAAAGCCTTTGCCAGCAGAGAGTCCAGCCCTGCTCCTATAAACTCCAAGTTCTGGGAGGGGAGCAAAGTGGACTTTGCGAAGTTTATTACAAACCCCAGGCTTTGAAGAAGAGCAATAGTTGTGAGGGTGGCTTTTCTGGCCTCCTGGCACGTCTGACCCCTGATGATCCAGTTGTCCAGATAGGGGAAGACAAAGATTCCCTGATTTCTCAGGTAGGCCGCCACCACTGCCAGGCATTTGGTAAAGACCCTTGGAGCGGAGGTGAGGCCAAAAGGCAGTACTCTGTACTGATAATGGTTTCCTCCCACAGTGAACCTGAGGTACTTTCTGTGGTCTGGATGAATGAGGATGTGAGTGTACGCATCCTTTAGAACTAAGGAGCATAGCCAATCTACCTGCTGGAGGTAGGGCAGAAGTGTTCCAAGAGTAAGCATCTTGAACTTTTCCTTCTCTAGGAACTTGTTGAGGTTCCTGAGGTCCAGAATGGGGCGAAGGCCACTGGTTCTTTTGGGCAACAGGAAATACTTGGAGTAGAATCCGTGACCTTGCAAGTGGGGAGGCACAGGCTCCACCGCCCTGTCCACCAACAGACCTTGAAGCTCTTGAAGGAGAAGTTCTGTGTGCAGAGGAGGCCTTGGAGGTTCCCCTGGGAGGTATGGCAGAGGCAGTTGGTGAAAATGCAGTGCATAGCCCCTGTGGACTATGTTCAACACCCAACTGTCCCCAGTGATGTGGGGCCACTGGTGGGCAAAGAGGGCGAGGCGAGCTCCTGTGCAGGGTTGGGAGAGCAGGGATGGAGAGGCTACGCTCAAGGAGTCAAAAACCCCCACCCTGCTGAGTGGGAGCAGGGGCCGGAGGCTTGGGGGTCCTCTGCCTACGGGGCCCATTACCCTGCCCCTTGGCTTGCTGACCGGGGGGCAGCTTGGGCAGCCTGATACTGAGGGTACTATTTGTAGGCAGTGCCCTTCCTCGGGTAAAAGGGCTACCTACCCGAGGCCTTCTTCTTGTGAGAAGGGGCAGAGGTCTTCCTAGACAGCCTTGTCCTTGTAAGGTGCTCAGTCTCGAGCTGTGCGGCCTTCTCGGCTATGGGCTTGCCAAAAAGGTTTTCACCTTGGCAATGGACATCGACCAACTTGTCCTGAACCCACAGTTCGAGGTCCGATGACTGCAGCCATGCCTGGCGTCGAGCCGTGATGCCGGCTGCCGCAACTCGGGCCGAAGCCTCAAAGCCATCGTAGGTGGCGCGGGACATAAACTTCGAGCAGTCCCGAATCCCCGAGGACAAGGACTTGAATCTCTGCAAGGGTTCCCCGGAGAGACCAGCAGAGAACCCGGCCAACTCCTTGGCCAGGTCCCGCAAGTACATGCCCATGTACAGCTGGTAAGACTGGACACGGCAAGCAAGCATTGAGCCCTGGAAGCACTTTCTACCGACACCATCGAGGTTCCGGGCCTCCCTGCCGGGGGGCACCGCAAAGTGCATCTTCTGACTCTTCAGGCGATGCATGGCCGATTCCACAACCATGGAATGGTGTGGTAGCTGCGCCTTCTGAAAGCCAGGGCTCTTCCAGAGTCGATAAATCAAATTGACTCGCTTGCTTAGAACCGGCGCCGAGGCTGGTGCCTCCCACATCCGGAAGAGGAGCTGTTCCAGCATCGGAGGAACCGGGACAGTAAAGGCCTCCTTCGGAGGAGTCGTACTGCAGGGTCTCGAGCTCCTTGGCTCGAGGCTCTTCCTCGGGGTCCACCGGGATAGCCAACGCGGTGGCCATATCCCGGACAAACTCCGAGAACCGGGTATCCTCCGGGGCTCAGACTGCGGTGAGTCCGACGGGACGCACCGAGTCTTGAATGTGTCGGGGGACTCCTCATCCTCCGTCTCCCAGGCGGACTCATCCGAGGAGGAGTCAGGATCCGACCCCGCGGAGTCCTGGAGTACCCGCCCCGACGCCGGAGGCACCGGCATCGACGCCCTCGGTCCCAAACAGGAGGTCGAGGGGGACCGCGACCGATGTCGACTTCGAGCCATGATCGACTCGAGTATCGGCTCAGTCTCCGGAGTCGACTTGGACGTCGATGTCCCGGTGGTCGGGGCAGATGCGCCAGACAGGCTGGACATCAGTGCCCGCTGCTGCTCCATGAAGGCAGACAATCTGCTCTCCAAGGCTGTCATCCTGAGACTCAGCTCGGGAGATGCAGCAGCCACTGACTCGAGCCCCGGCGGCGCCGGGCCCGACGTCGGTTCTCTGGGAGGAGAGTCCTCGAGGACCACAGGGCTTACATGTCCAGCAGACTCCAGCTCCACACGAGGAACTTTGGCAGGCTTCTCTTGTTCCACGGGCCCGGGGCGACGGTCGGGGGTCTTAGACCTGGCCCTCGAGGAGCCAGGGCCTCTAACAACGACGACGCCCTCACGAGCCACTTCTTCCTCTTGCGTTCCCGGTCGGGGGACTCCCTGTCCGAGGAACTTCGACGGCGCTCGGGATCCGAATCCCGAGATGTCGAGGTCCGGGCCCGGCCGGAGGCTGAGTCCGAGAAAAGCCTTTCTTTCTGCTGCTGGCGACTTTGGAGTGCCTTGGAAGACATCTTCCCATATGGTCCACAAGTCTTAGGGTCGTGATCAGGACCGAGGCACCGAAGGCAGCAGTTGTGTGTCGGTGAGAGACATTAACTTCTTACACCGATCACACTTCTTGAAACTGCTGGAAGCCATCGGGGAATAAAAGAGTCCCCACGAGGTCAAAGGACCGGCCTTCCAGGGAAAAATCAAAAAAGGGCGCAAACGCCAGCCACGAAGGGCAAAAACCGAAAAAGAAGAATCGGGCTCGATACCGGTGTACCGAACCCAGCGGGAGGGGAACCGGCGTCGAACCGGGAAGAAAAAAATAGCAAAAAAAGCCCAAAAAATCAAACTTTTATCCGGGATGACAGGACACACGTCCGGTGGGCTTCTCGGAAAAAGAGAGACTGAGGTAAGATGGCACCTTTGGGCGGGAAGGGAACCGTGCATGCGTGCCTGTATTCCCAAAGGCTTTCATAGAAAGCTGGGGAAATGCTCCGCTGGGGCTTCATCGGCGTCGATGACACCCATATGTGAGGACTGACTTCCTGCTTGGTCCTGGAGAACCTCCAAATATTTAAATGTAGAAAGGATGTTTATTTTCCTTATAAGCTCTATTTCTTCACCTGTAAATGTATTGACAGTCTGCACTGCCAAAGAGTCAAGTTTGGTTTCATCTGTGCACAAAACATTTTCTCAGGATTGTGGTTTCTCAAGGTGGGTTTGAGCAAACATCAGGCATGCCTTGTTAAGAACATAAGATATGCCATACTGGGTCAGACCAAGGTCCATCAAGCCCAGTATCCTGTTTTCAACAGTGGCCAATCCAGGTCATACGTACCTAGCAGTTTCCCCAAAAGACACAGGTTCCACAATGCTTGTACTGGGTCAAGCATTGATATCCTGGGTCCCTTCTTAATAATGGTATATGGACCTTTCCTCCAGGAACTTATCCAAACCTTTTTTAAACCCAGCTACACTAACAGCCTTTACTACATCCTCCGGTAACAAATTCCAGAGTTTGATTACACGCTGAGTGAAAAAATATTTTCTTTTATTAGTCTTAAATAATTTACCCTGTAGCTTCATTGCATGTCCCCTAGTCTTTCTATATTCTGATAACGTAAACAATTGATCTACATTTACCCGTTCATTAATTTATAGACTTCTATAATATCTCCTCTCAGGCATCTCTTTTCCAGGTTAAAGAGCCCTAACCTTTTTAGCCTTTCTTCATAGGAGTATCCTTACATCCCCTTTACCATTTTGGTGGCTCTTCTCTGAACCTTTTCTAATAACGCTATATCCTTTTTAAGATACAGCGACCAGAACTGCACACAATATTCAAGGTGCAGTCTCACCATGGAACGATATAGAGGCATTATAATATCTTTTGTTTTATTTTCCATTCCTTTCCTTATCATACCTAGCATTCTATTTGCTCTCTTGGCCGCCGCTGCATACTGGGCCGAGGGTTTTAACATGTTATCCACAATGACACCTAAATCGTTTTCCTGGGTGGTGGTTCCTAATGTGGAACCTTGCATTGTGTAACCATAGTTTGGGTTGTTCTTCACTAGGTGCATAACTTTGTACTTGTCCACATTAAATTTAATCTGCCATTTGGATGCCCAGTCTTCCAATTTATCAAGATCCTCTTGCAATTTTCCACAATCCTCTTGGGTTTTAACTTCTTTAAATAGTTTTGTGTCATCTGCAAATTTGATAACCTCACTCGTTATTCCACTTTCCAGGTCATTTATGAATATGTCAAAAAGCAGCGGACCCAGCACAGATCCCTGGGGTACACCACTATTCACCTTTCTCCATTGGGAAAATTGGCCATTTAGCTCTACCCTCTGCTCTCTCTTAACCAGTTCCTGATCGACAGTAGTACACTGCCTCCTATCCTATGACTCTTTAGTTTTGCCAAAGGTCTCTGATGAGGGACCTTGTCAAAGGCTTTCTGAAAGTCCAGATACACTGTATCAACCGACTCACCTTTGTCCACCTGTTTATTCACACCTTCAAAAATACATAACAGATTAGTAAGACAAGATCTTCCTTGTCTAAAGCCATGTTGGCTGTCTCCCATTAGGCCATGACTATCTACATGCTGAGTAATTTTATTCTTTATGATGGTTTCTACCATTTTCCCCGGTACTGACGTCAGGCTTTCCGGTCTGCAGTTTCCCGGATCACCCCTGGAACCCTTTTTAAAAATTGGCGTTACATTGGCGATCCTCCAATCTTCAGGTATTAGAGATGATTTTAATGATAGTTTACAGATTACTAATAGCAGGTCTGCAATCTCATATTTCAGTTCTTTCAACACCCTTGGATGTATACCATCCGGCCCAGGTGATTTGCTACTCTTCAGTTTATCTAATAGTTGTAAGACATCTTCCTGATGTATCGATATTTCTTTCAATTCTTCCGCACCTTTAAATACCACTTCAGTCATGAGTAACACATCCCTACATCTTCCTCAGTAAAGACCGAAACGAAGAATTCATTCAGTCTGTCAGCTATCGCCTCGTCGCCTCTTAGTGTCCCCTTTAACCCCTCTATCATCTAATGGTCCAACTGACTCACAGGATTTTTGCTACGAATGTACTTGAAAAAGTCTTTACTTTGCGTTTTTGCTTCCGCAGCAAGCTTCTTCTCAAATTCTCCCTTTGCCTGCCTTATCAATGGCCTTGCATTTGACTTGCCAGTGCTTGTGCTGTTTCCAGGTTTCATCGTTTGGCTCTTTTTTCCATTTCCTGAAAGATGCTTTTGTGGCAACAACAGCCTCTCTGACTTCACCTTATGTCCGTCTTTGAGCAGTGGGGTCCTCTCCTTGGCCTTCGCTTATGAAGTCTTCCTTTGTTTAGTGCACGGCCTATGGTGTGGATTGAAATCACCATTCCAGGTTGCTTCAGATCAGCCTTAATTTATTTTTATTTTTTTTACTTTAACAGGTTTTATATACCGCTTTATCATTTCAATCAAAGCAGTTTACATTGAAACTTAAACTTGGTAATGTACATTAAACAGGGACATTGATAACTTGCTCTTTGGATGTTGTATGTGGTGTTTTTCCAATAGTTCGACCTAACCTTTGAATACTTTTTGGATTAAATGTTCCTCTTCCCACCATATCCTGGGGAGGTTCTTGACAGTTCCTTGAGCAGAAAGCTTCTTAACTTCTTAACATTGCAAACTGTAGACACAGGAATCCCAAGGTCTTTGGCGATGGCCTTGCACCCTTTTGAAGTTTGGTGATAATGGCTTTTCTGATGGTCTCAGGGAACTCTCGTCGTCACCATTGTGAGAACAGAACAGGGAATGAATGTGACAATTTTAAACAGAGCCATCATCCATTGATTGATTCAAGTCATGCGAGTACAGATAATTTATCACAGATGCCTCTAATTTTACTGCAATAGGAACGTGGTCATTCTGTCCAAACTGGTTTGAATCATTTATAAGGGTGCCAATAATCATATCTTATAGAATGCACAAAAAAAAAAAAAGGGACTACCCAATCCCCTGCTAATCTATCACTAAATGAAAAGGGACCCTAATAACCTCCCTCAAGTTAATGACCTTAAGATGTTCTAAAATATGTTTGTTGGTTTGCCCTGAAAGAATCACCTTTCTCGAGGCAAATCCTTCCATTTTTATCTTTTTTGAAAAGGCTTCCAAGCCTCATAAAAGTACATAAAGGGACAACATAGTAAGTAGACCCCAAGATAGCTATAGCATTTTCACATTCAGCTAAGTATATGTGGTGAACTGCAAATCATCCCTTTCTCAACAACAAAATTCTTATGGAACTGGCAGGCTTACTCTTAAGCTTATATTAACTGTATGAGAACTCACAACACCTCCATTCTTCATATAAGATTCCAGGTGTCATCCCAACAAGAGTCACTTGCCAGTTTTTTATTTTACTCCTCACAAAGCTCCATACATTGAATTACCTGAAGAGGACACTGTTGAAAGATGCACTCTAAAATGATGCAATATACGCTGCTATGAATGAAATCAGGAAAAAACACGCTAATCATGTCCTGGCAATGTCCCAATTTTTATACCATTTCCTTTTTTAATTGGTCTTGTTTTATTTGATTCTTTTATGTGTCAAATACGTGTGCCATTTCACTGGCTTTTTTTTTAAATTTATTTAAGGAGATACTGGATAAGGGGTTGAACTGCAAGGGTGCCAATAATGTTGATCACAACTGCAAGACTTTTAAAGAGCAGGTCACTCCCTCCCCCCTCAGCTGGCACTCGTGGGATACTGGGGGAAATAAGGTATCTGTAAATACCAAAATGGTGCATCCAAAATGCTCTTGGCTAGAAGATGTACTATAGTATCAAACTGGAAGTCTGACCCATTATTCACTAGATGGTGCTAACACTGACTGAGGTAGCCCAGATAAGGCGCTTAATGTATGTCATTAAGGGAAAGATAACTAACTATGATCTTAACCGGGGACATTTTGGTCAATTCTGCCTACTTTCATTTCAGGCTCTTGGCAGCACTTCTCAAATCTCTCATCCCCTTCCTCCCTCCTTCCTTTTTCTCGTCCTCTTTTTGAATGTTCAATGTAATTTCAGTTTGCTCAATGTAAACCGCACTGATGCAGAATAGTGCGGTATATAAGAGAATGTAAATAAATAAATAAATAAATAAAATGGGTGAAATGTCAGCATGCACTGCCTGGCATCAAAAGAAGCACTGCTGCCCCTTTCCTTGAATCTGAGAGCTCTGTTCTTGTGTACATTCTGATGTTATATTAGTCTTCATTCTGAAATTTGTTGTACTACAGAAGAATCTAGTGTAAAGCAAACATTTGCCTGATGAATGTACTATGTGTTAATCGTTGGCCTTTGGACCCGTCTGCTTATGGAAGATTATTTTTTCACTACACCATTCATAGTGTAAAAATAAAAAATATATACATTTGATGCCATAAAACAACATAAAAAAGGAAATCAGCAGGATGGGACGCTTTTTGTATTATGAGGTAATTAGACTTACCTGCTAATTGTTGTTTCTTAAGGAACTCTAGTCCAGTCCTGGAACCTCCGAGTTTAGTATCTCTTCCAGCAGCTCTGGAGACTGAAACACGTCATCGCTTTGATGACACTGGTATAAGTAGACAAGGTCCGCCTCTCTCCTCCAGTACCTACTGACAAAGCAGACTCAGCAGAGCAACAAATAAGTAGTTAAATAACCAACAAATACATAGTCCTGTGGACCCTCACTGAAAAACGTTTTTTTTCTTTTTTTTAACTGTCTGTAACCGTACCCAAGATCAAAAACGTAGAATACGCTCTCCTAGAGGCATCACGTACCCCCATAACAAAACAAAGTACTGCCTAGAAAGGATTCCATCTGCTTTTTCAAAATGAGCCCTTACGGAAGATCTTTCAAATACCTTACTGCACACTTCGAACTTCAGGCTGACAGCAAAAAACAACCCGGGGGGGATCCAGGACTGGACTAAAGTTCCTTAAGGAACAACAATTAGCAGGTAAGTCTAATTACCTCTTCCTTTTCATCCCTCTAGTCCAGTCCCGGAACCTCTGAGGATGTAACAGAGCAGTGACTATCAACGGGAGGGTCCTGCAAGACCAGCCTGAAGCACCGCTGACCCAAAACACACATCTCTAGAAGCGTGCACATCGAGCCTATAATGCTTGGCAAAGGAATGCAATGACGACCAAGTTGCCGCCTTACAAATATCTTCAGCCGGCACCAAACTGTATTCTGACCAAGATGCCACCTGTGCCCTAGTCGAATGAGCTCTAAGACCCTCCGGTACCACTTTACCTTTCAAAATATACGCCGCTGCAATGGTTTCCTTCAACCATCTGGAAATGGAAGACTTTGCCGCAGCCTCCCCCTTCCGCGGACCCCCAACCACCACAAACAACCTGTCCGACCTACGGAAGGACGCTGTCCTGCGGAGGTACCTCTTAAGCACCCGATGAACATCGAGAAGATGCAATTTACCTCCCGTCGCTTCCTTCTCCTCGCCCAAGAATACCAGCAACGAAACCACCTGGTTGACATGAAAGACCTTAGGTAAGAATGCAGGAACTGTACGCAACACCACCTTCTGATCGAAGGAAAGATACGGTTCCTTACAGACAAAGCCTGCAATTCCGAGATCCTGCGAGCAGAGCAAATAGCCACCAGAAAAATTGTCTTCAATGTCAGATCCTTCAGAGACGCCTTACCTAATGGCTCAAACGGTTCTCTGACCAACGCGTCCAACACCAAATTCAGGTCCCATGCGGGAACCGAACACCTGCGTGAGCAACACTGCCCGCAAAAATCTTTTAACATCCACATGCGCTCCTAACACCTGACCTTGCACCTTACCACGGTAACAAGACAGCGCTGCCAACTGAACTTGCAAAGAACTAGCCGCGAGACCCTTCTCCACGCCATCCTGCAAAAACAAAAGGATCTGCGGAATAGATGCCACTGAGGGCCGCAGCCACCGATCCGCACACCAGGCCTCAAAAATGCGCCAGACCTGTATGTACGCTAAACGATGTAGATCGCCATCGTGCCTTCAATAAAGTAGAAATGACTGCCGCGGAATAGCCCTTGGCCTTCATCCTACCTAGCCCTTTCAAGAGCTAAGCCGTAAGTGGGAACCGACTCACCTGCGGCATACGTAATGTCCCCTGAACTAACAGGTCCTCCCGCGGTGGAAGCTTCCACAGCCTGTCCACCAGCAGACGCACCATATCCGCATACCAAGGTCTTCTGGGCCAGTTGGGCGCCACCAGAACCACAAGGCCCTCGGTGCCTCTCTATGTGCTGTACCCCCCGACCTATGAGAGCCCAAGGTGAAAAGACGTAGAGGAGACCCTCCAACGGCCACCTCTGCGTCAACGCATCGAGACCCTCCAACGGCCACCTCTGCGTCAACGCATCGAAACCCTCCAACATCCTTTCTCGCCTTCTGCTGTAAAATCGGGCTGCCTTTGCAGACTCGAACGTCGCCATCAGATCCATTAGTGGCGTCCCCCAGCGCCGTACGATTAGACCAAACACGTCCAGGTGAAGTACCCACTCTCCTGGATCTACCTTGTGCCGACTTAGATAATTCGCCTCGATATTGTCCACTCCATCCACATGTTGAGCCGAAAGGCCCCTCAGATTTAACTCGGCCCAGCCTAACAGTTGACTCGCCTTCGTCTCCAATGCCGCACTTCCTGTGTCGCCCTGTCGACTGATGTAGGCTACTGTCGTCGCATTGTCGGACAGTACATGCACTGCCGCCTGCCTCAACCATGACTGGAACTCCAGGAGGGCCAAATACACCGCCCTCATCTCCAATCTGTTGATGGACCACTCCTTCTCTAACAGCGACCACTGTCCCTGTGCTAACCTTCCTTCGCAATGTGCTCCCCATCCCAAAATATTTGCATCAGTCGTCAAAAGTCTCCAGGCTGGGGCCTCCAGAGGCACTCCTTTTCCCAAACTCTCCAGCCGTAACCACCAGAGACGTTCCTGCCTCACCTCCGGTGGGCAGACCAGCCAATGAGATAGTGCGTCCAAATGATGGGACCACCGCTGGAGTAGAGCCCTCTGCAACGGTCTCATGTGAGCCCTGGCCCACGGCACCATCTCTATTGTGGCCACCATTCTTCGGAGTAATTAAAGATACTGCCAAGCTGTAGGCGCCGGTCAGGACAGAAAACTTCACACGAGCTCCCTCAACCCGTGTGCCCGCTGAACTGGAAGAAACACCGTTCCCTATGATGTATCGAACCGCGCCCCCAGATATTCCAGAGACTGCGAGGGAACCAACTTGCTCTTCGCAAAGTTGACCACCCAGCCTAGGCTCTGCAACAATTGCACTACCAGGGCAGTGGCCGCATCGCTCTCCTCCTTTGACTTTACCCGAATCAGCCAATCATCCAAATACGGGTGTACCAACACTCCCTCCTTCCGGAGAGCCGCCGCCACCACCACCACCACCACCACCACCATTTTGGTGAAAGTTCTTGGCGCCGTTGCCAGACCAAAAGGCAATGCCCGGAATTGAAAGTGCCCCATGGGCACCGCAAACCGAAGAAACCATTGATGCTCTCGCCGAACGAGGATGTGCATATAAGCTTCCGTGAGGTCTAACAATGTAAGGAACTCTCCCTTCCTGACCGCCGCAATCACAGAGCGCAAGTCTCCATATGGAAATGAGTCACTCGGAGACACCGATTCAACCTTTTCAAATCCAGAATCGGCCAAAATGCGCCTTCTTTCTTTGGCACCACAAAATAGATGGAGTATCGACCGCACCCGCACTGGTCCGATGGGACGGGCACCACCGCCCTGAGCTGTAACAGCCACTGAAGCGTCTCCTGAACCGCCCGGACCTTGAGCGGGGCTCTGCAAGGTGACTGGACAAAGGAGTCTAGTACTGGCCGATGGAGTTCCAGCGCATACCCCTCTCGAATGACCTCCAACACCCACCGGTCTGACATAATCTGGACCCAGGCAGGGTAAAACTCCAGTAACCATCCTCCCACGGGCACGCACCCCACCAGCGTCCCCCTCATCTCATTGAGGTTTCTTAAGGCTCGAGGATGAGAAAGACGCAAAACCTCTGCCTGCCCCCGGAATCCTCGAAACCCCTGGCCTCGCACCGGAAACCTTCGCTGCAACTGGCCAAAGCGAGAGGAACGAAACCTACAAAACTCTGAGACCCTTTGGGAGCTGTACTAGGGCGGCCTTGCTTAGGCTTATCCTCAGGCAACAGCCCCCCCCCCCCTTGGACTCCACGAGATCCTTGACCAACTTGTCTAAATCCTCTCCAAACAAATGTTTCCCCCTAAAAAGGAAGCATGCTGAGATGAGCCTTCGAAGAACCATTGGCTGACCAGTTCCGCAACCACAAAAACCGCCGAGCTGCCACCACGGAAGCCATACTCTTTGCAAGCCCCCAGATGAGGTCATAATGGATATCCGCCAAATAGGCGGTCCCCGACTCCAGATGTGCCACTTCATCTACCTGCTCTCCCAGCTGATCCCCCTGAAGCCGTTGGGACCATCTCAAGCAGCCTCTCGAAACCCATGCCCCAGCGATAGAGGCCTGCATGGAAAGAGCGCTTATATAAACACCTGCTTCAACAACATATCTAACTTTCTGTCCTGAACATCCTAAAGCGCCGCGGACCCCTCTACCAGAATCGTAGTCTTCTTAGTAACGGCCGACACCGTCGCATCTACCTTAGGGGAGCGAAAAAGCTCCCTATCTTGGTCTGACAGTGGATACAGCCGAGCTATCGCCCTAGAACCACCTCAGAGCCGACTCAGGCAAATCCCACTCCTCCTGAATCATGTTCCTAAACACCCTGTGAACAGGAAACACCCATTGCGACGTCCGAACGGCCTGCAACAGCGGATCCTCCAACGCTTCATCCGCTACAGGAACCACAGACGGCATGTTTAGCATCTTGAGAGTCTCGGTAATCAGCGCTGGCAGCTCCTCTCGCTAAACACCCTGACTACCCTAGCCTGTTGTTCCGAGTCAGGCAACTCACCCTCTTCTAACTCGTCCCCCAAGACGTCCTCTAAATCTTCGTCTCCCACCTCCGGATCCCCCCAGGGCGGGGACGCTGGGCTCTCAGTCCCTGCCACCTTACTTGACAGGGGCAGCCCCATTCTCAGACCGCAACAGACTCCCCAGCGGCTTCTCTCCTCGCGCAGCAGGAGAGAGTGCCGCCATCCCGGGCTGCAACAACGAAAACGCCTGATGCATGAGCACAAAGAAATCCGACGGGACCACGTGAGGGGAGGGGAGGGGAGGGGAGGGGAGGGGGGCCCCCCCCCCCCCGCCTGGCCCAGTCCCAGCGGAGGAGACGGAGGAGACGGTCCTACCACAGTAGACAGTCCCACTACCGGTTCCGAGGAGACCAGCGGAGATGGCAGGACTTCTCCCTCTTCCTGAGGAACCGTCAACTGCCCCCCGGTCCCCAAGTCAAGCGCCTTCTCCATGACAGCCACCTCGTTAGTGCAGCCCCTGCACACACCTGAGTAAGACTGCGCCATGCTTCGTGCCACAGACCAAGCAGCAAGGTCTGACTGGCATGCTATCACCACCGGTAACCACACTGTAGCTTGGTCTTCTTTTGAACGATAGACAAATTCTAGAGCAATAAGTCGTTCACTATTACCTAGATCATCAATGGAGTATATCCAACCACTGCTGTTTTTTTCTGCAGCCACAGCTCTCCGCTATCAGTGTGTAACACTGCGAACAAAAAGGTCTCAGACTCTTGGTGGTTCTACTTATAGACTGCCGTCTTAAAAACGTAGTGCACCCTTATTGCATCAATGACCTTAATGATCTTGGTACATTGTCGGTACCAATGACATAGGAAAAGGTGGTAGGGAGGTTCTGGAGGCAAAATTTAGGCTTTTAGGTAGGAAGTTGAAATCCAGAACTTCCATGGTAGCATTCTCCGAAATGCTTCCTGTTCCATGTGCAGGACCCAAAAGGCAGGCAGAGCTCCGGAGTCTCAATGCGTGGATGAGACAATGGTGCAGAGATGAGGGTTTTGGATTTGTTAGGAACTGGGGAACATTCTGGGGAAAGGAGGGGCTCTTCCGAAGGGATGGGCTTCACCTTAACCGGGATGGAACCAGGCTGCTGGCATTAACCTTTAAAAAGGAGATAGAGCAGCTTTTAAACTAGATATTAGGGGAAAGCCGACAGTCGCCCAAGAGCGGATGGTTCGGAAGAATGTATCCTTGAAGGATACTACCAAAACCAGAGAGGTTCCACAAAAGAGTAAAGTAGCCCAAATGCCCTCAAGTATGGAGCAGACAGAGCTTAAAGATCCCAATTTACCCATGTCTAACAATAGCCAAATTAACATGAATAAAATACATTCTCTAAAATGCTTGTATGCAAATGCTAGAATTCTAAAGAATAAGATGGGAGAGTTAGAATATTTAGCACTAAATGAAAGGTTAGATATGATTGGAATATCAGAGACATGGTGGAAGGAGGACAACCAGTGGGACACTGTGATACCTGGGTACAAACTATATCATAATGATAGAGCTGATCAAATTGGTGGATGGGTTGCGCTCTATGTTAGAGAGGGCATTGACTCAGAAAGGATTAAGGTTTTGCAGGAAACAAAATCTACTGTAGAATCTATATGGATTGAAATTCCATATAAAAGGGGGAAGGCAATGGCAGTGGGGGTGTACTATCGAGCACCTGGCCAGAATGACCAAATGGATGATGAAATGCTCAAAGAAATCAAGGAAGCTAACAAAAGTTACAGCGCAGTAATAATAATGGGTGATTTCAATTACCCCGGTATCGACTGGGTCAGTGTCACGTCAGGACATGCTAGGGAGATAAAGTTCCTAGATGAAATAAATGACTGCTTCTTGGAGCAGCTGGTTCATGAACCAACCAGAGGGGAAGCCATATTAGACCTAGTCCTTAGTGGAACACCAGATCTAGTGTTCAATGTAACAAAACGTGTATATAGCCAACACATGTTCCATGTAAAATATACGGAAGTGTATTTATTTTTGTTCAATGTGAACCGCCCCTGATCTCTGGAAGGGGCGGTATAGAAAAAACTGTTAAATAAATAAATAAATAAAAATAGTGCAAGAGATAAGGGTGTTGGGGCCACTTGGCAATAGTGATCATAGCATGATCGCCTTTGATTTAATTAGTGGAGGAGGGATAGTAAGGAAATCCACAGTACTACCTTTTAACTTTCGAAAGGGAGACTATGATAAAATGAGGAAAACAGTTAAGAAAAAACTAAGAGGAGCAGTTGCAAAGGTTAAAGACGTACATCAAGCTTGGGTGTTGAAAAATACTATCTTGGAAGCCCAGACCAACTGTATTCCACGCTTTAAGAAAAGTGGAAGGAAGTCCAAAAAACTGCCAGCATGGTTTAAAGGTGAGGTCAGAGAGGCTGTTGCCAAAAAAGCATCTTTCAGGAAATGGAAAAAAAAAGAGCCAAACGACGAAACCTGGAAACAGCACAAGCACTGGCAAGTCAAATGCAAGGCACTGATAAGGCAGGCAAAGAGAGAATTTGAGAAGAAGCTTGCTGCGGAAGCAAAAACGCGAAATAAAGACCTTTTCAAGTACATTCGTAGCAAAAAACCTGTGAGAGTCAGATGGTCCATTAGATGATAAAGGGGTTAAAGGAGCACTAAGAGGCGACAAGGCGATAGCAGAGAGACTGAATGAATTCTTTGCTTCGGTCTTTACTGAGGAAGATGTAGGGATGTTACCCATGACTGAAGTGGTATTTAAAGGTGCGGAAGAATTGAAGGAAATATCGATACATCGGGAAGATGTCTTACAACTATTAGATAAACTGAAGAGTAGCAAATCACCTGGGCCGGATGGTATACATCCAAGGGAGTTGAAAGAACTGAAATATGAGATTGCAGACCTGCTATCAGTAATCTGTGAACTATCATTAAAATCATCTCTAATACCTGAAGACTGGAGGATCGCCAATGTAACACCAATTTTTAAAAAGGGTTCCAGGGGTGATCCGGGAAACTACAGACCGGTGAGCCTGACGTCAGTACCAGTAAAAATGGTAGAAACCATCATAAAGAAAAAAATTACTCAGCATGTAGATAGTCACAACCTAATGGGAGACAGCCAACATGGCTTTAGACAAGGAAGATCTTGTCTTGCTAATCTGTTATGTTTTTTTGAAGGAGTGAATAAACAGGTGGACAAAGGTGAGTCGGTTGATATTGTGTATCTGGACTTTCAGAAAGCCTTTGACAAGGTCCCTCATCAGAGACTTTTGGCAAAACTAAAGAGTCATGGGATAGGAGGCAGTGTACTACTGTGGATCAGGAACTGGTTAAAAGATAGAAAGCAGAGGGTAGAGCTAAATGGACAATTTTCCCAATGGAGAAAGGTGAATAGTGGTGTACCCCAGGGATCTGTGCTGGGTCCGCTGCTTTTTGACATATTCATAAATGACCTGGAAAGTGGAATAACGAATGAGGTTATCAAATTTGCAGATGACACAAAACTATTTAAAGTTGTTAAAACCCAAGAGGATTGTGAAAAATTGCAAGAGGATCTTGATAAATTGGAAGACTGGGCATCAAAATGGCAGATGAAATTTAATGTGGACAAGTGCAAGGTTATGCACCTAGGGAAGAACAACACAAACTATGGTTACACGATGCAAGGTTCCACATTAGGAACCACCACCCAGGAAAAAGATTTAGGCGTCATTGTGGATACCATGTTACAACCCTCGGCCCAGTGTGCAGCGGCGGCCAAGAGAGCAAATAGAATGCTAGGTATGATAAGGAAAGGAATGGAAAATAAAACAAGAGATATTATAATGCCTCTATATCGTTCCATGGTGAGACCACACCTTGAGTATTGTGTGCAATTCTGGTCACCGTATCTTAAAAAGGATATAGCGATTTTAGAAAAGGTTCAGAGAAGAGCCACCAAAATGGTAAAGGGGATGGAAGGATACTCCTATGAAGAAAGGCTAAAAAGGTTAGGGCTCTTTAACCTGGAAAAGAGACGGCTGAGGGGAGATATGACAGAAGTCTATAAATTAATGAACGGAGTGGAATGGGTAAACGTAGATCGATTGTTTACGTTATCAGAATATAGAAAGACTAGGGGACATGCAATGAAGCTACAGGCAAACTATTTAAGACTAATAAAAGAAAATATTTTCTCACTCAACATGTAATCAAACTCTGGAATTTGTTACCGGAGGATGTAGTGTAGCTGGGTTTAAAAAATGTTTGGACAATTTCCTGGAGGAAAGGTCCGTAAACCATTATTAAGAAGTGACCGAAGATATCAATGCTTGACTCAGTACAAGCATTGTGGAACTTGTGTCTCTTGGGGAAACTGCTAGGTACACATGACCTAGATTGGCCACTGTTGGAAACAGAATACTGGGCTTGATGGACCTTGGTCTGACCCATATGGCATATCTTATGTTCGTATGTTATCTTTTCACCTGAGGGGCCAGTTCAGTGGACACATTGCAAGAATCCGCAATATCAGTGTGATAATATAAATAAACTGCCCACTTAACTTCAACTAACTGGACTCCTCTGTTTTATGAAAAAGGCAGTTGATCCCGACGCTGACACATTACCCCTGGTACCAGTCGTGCATTTCACATCAATAGTTTCCTCAGGAGAACCTTCTTTTTACTTTTTACTTTAAGTGATATGCTGCATAAAGACAAAAAAATATTTTTATTATTTAAACCCACCCCAGATCCTCAATAAACACTCATAAACGTTAAACTCAATCTAAGAATTAAAAATCTGAAACCCTCCCTTTTGCCTACCTCCAATACTGCCTGCGTTCAAATTTTTAAAACCCGAAAGCTTCAACCGTTTATTTCACTCTTCTCGCTAAGTTAGGGTAAAGAACGCCGCGCATGGAGTACTCGGCAAAACCCCATATTTAAAAGACCCACAATCGGGAGAGTGAGCCGCTGCTTGAGGGAGCTGCCGCTTGTGTCACTCTTGCGGAGCTGTGCAGCGTGAGGTCTGGTGCTGTGGAATACCTAGCAGGCACTTCGGAGGACGATCCCAGGGCTGGAGGACCCCCCCCACCTGCTGTATAAAGCCCAGAGGTACCTGTATCCGGGTGGAGAGTGAGCCGCTGCTTGAGGGAGCTGCCGCTTGTGTCACTCTTGCGGAGCTGTGCAGCGTGAGGTCTGGTGCTGTGGAATACCTAGCAGGCACTTCGGAGGACGATCCCAGGGCTGGAGGACCCCCACCTACTGTATAAAGCCCAGAGGTTCCTACACGCGGCCGCGTGGCGCGGCCTAAGGGGCGTGAACCAAGGGGCAGGTCACGCCCCTTCGGCGCACGTGAGGAGTGTCAAACGGAGCTGGAGGTTTGAGTGTTTTGGTCCAACGCTATGGGTAAGAGAAAAGGGAATCTTGGTTCCAAGCTGAATGAGAGTGGAAAAGGAGGTATGGTGATGGGCCCAATGGACAAACACTTGACTCCCTCGCTGCCAGCTATCTTGTCACCGGATTGGGCTTCGTTAAGTCCTGATTCCCGGTCTCCTCCTCCTCTCCCGCAAGCTCCCTTTTCATCTACTATATTAGAAGGCCCTTCTGAAGTTTCTCCTCCGTTGCCACTTCCGGTTTATTCGGCGACTCCTGAAACTTTTACTGTTGCTCCCCCGTCTGAGGAAGTGACATTAAAAGACATATGGTCTGCTATCCAAAATATTGATTGTCGATTAACTTCTACAGTGTCATCACTTTGTAAATTTTCACAAGATGTTGTTTGTAAATTGAAAAGTGTAGACCAACAACTTGGTTCTTTAACTAATTTGGTTGCACAGTCTGATTCCCAGCTCAAATCCTCTCGAGATACTGAAATTGCCTTAGAGATTCCTCTTTATTATCTTACCGATTGGAAGCGCTGGAGAATCAGCATAGAGCGTGTAACCTACGATTTCTTCATTTTCCCATGACCCACTTGTTGTCCTCAAATATTTTGCTCGAGAAATACTTTTGAGGTTTTACATTTGCAAGATAGCATGGATATTCACCATATGTATTATCTGGCTGGTAGCCCTGGTTCAGCACCGCCGGGTGTTGGAGGTTCTGAGCCCTCCCCCGGCTCAGTTGGCCAGGACCTCACAGCCTTCCTGGAGGATTCAAAGGATATCATTTCCAAGCGTTGCACCCTAGTGGTGCAGTTTGGTTCTGAGTCCATTAAGTTGCGTGTATTAAGGGCCTATTTTAAAAGTAGAGAGGCCCTTTTTTGTGGTTTTAAAGTTCAGGTTTTCCCAGATGTTGGCCGTCATACTCAGCTTCGTCGTAAGCAATTTTTGGGTTTGAAAACCAGAGTTGTGGCCTTAGGAGCTACCTTCTTTCTAAAATTTCCATGTCGTTGTATTATAACTTTAGAGGAGCAGACTTATACATTTACTGATGTTTCATCATTATTAACTTTTCTGAGTGGAAGGGAAACTGTTGGGGAATAGTGGGAGGGAATGGACTGGTAATATTTAGCTCCCTATTGTGGAGTATTAACTCCTAATTGCTTCATTTTTTCTTTCTGTATATTATGGGTTGGCTTCTCTCTCTTGATGTGTTTCTTTTTAAGTGGTTTAATTTATTCTATGGATCATTTTGATGTATTATTCGTTTTCTTAATGATTGTGTTGTATTCAAGAAAATACTATAAATAAAAGTTTGAAAGAAAAAAAAAAAAGACCCACAATCACTAACATAATCCGTGATGAATTCCCAAACTCCGCCTACTTCAGGAGTATCTCACTAGGGACAAAAGCTCACTTTTCGCCTAACCGGTAGCTAACCATCAACTAAGTGGTCATTAACAAAATATCTTAGGAGAACTGTTATAGTCTCCCCTATTGCTTTTACGGGACCCCTTATAGCCAATCAAATACTGGCAATTCCACTTAAACAACAGTCCCGTATTCCATTCTCCCCTCACGGTTCCAACTGAGGCGTAATCTTCCCCTAACTTTGTGTCAAGTCAACCATCCATTCCTGCACTTATAGACACGCTGTCCAATCTATACCTGCATTCAAACCGTACGGTACTACAGTTTTCAGCTTGTATATCCAACACTGCTCCTTTATACTCAATACACTATCCAAAGATTTTCCTGCTCTACTTTCCGTGACCTTATCAATACAAAGACAACAAAGCTGTTCAAATACATGACCCTTTGTAACGTAGTGCTGAACAATAGGAGCCTTTACCTTACATTTTAACCGGCTCCTATGTTCTCTCATACGCGTTCTAAAGGGGCGCGTGGTCTTACCAACATACGCTAAGCCGCACGGACACACAATCACATACACCACGTTAGCTGAATCACAAGGGGTGTTGAACTTCATAGTAATGGTTAGTCCTGAGTAGGAAAATTCAGAGGCAGAGATCATAATGTCACATATATCACATGTTCCAAACCGCAGGTGGCCCCTTCCCTGTATTATCTGTGCTGATTTCACTACAGGACTCAGCACTGCTGGACTTAGCCATTCTTTTAAATTGCGGTCCCGCTGCCACACACAGCACACCCTTTTGTCACCCAACCCAGGGACTGTTAAAACATTACCATGCCTTTTGATCACCTGTTGGATAGCTATGCTCAGAGGGGAATATCGAGTAATTAAATTGACATTAATGGAATCACTGTCTTTCTTTCTTTTCTTAGACTTCATCTCCAATAACAAACACCTATGGTTGTATAATGCTCTAAAATATGCTCTCTTAACTATTTTCCTAGGGTATCCTCTTTCTAGGAAGTAGCTAGAAAGTTTCTCTGACTTACATTTAAAATCATTCTTGTCAGAACAATTTCTCCTGAAGTGCAGGAATTGAGAGAAAGGAAGACTCTCCTTCAGAAGCCTCGGGTGCACGCTTTTAAAGTGTAAAAATGTATTTCTATCGGTGGATTTTTGATATACTTATGTAATCCATCCTACCGGACCCCTATCTATCTGTAGGTAAGTAAGTGTATCTTTATGATGTGCATGAGTGAATCTAATATTCAGATCCAACTGATTCACCCATTCTAAGAATATGCCCAGGGTCTCCTCCGTACCCTTCCATAACATAAAAACATCATCTATATACCTTTTCCACACTAGGATATTAGGAGCATAAATTGAAGAAGCTAACCATTGTTGTTCGAAATAGCCCATATAAAAGTTGGCTATTGACGGGGCGCACGTGGCCCCCCATGGCCACCCCTGATATTTGTTGGTATAACACACCTTGAAAAGTAAAGTAATTACACGAGATTGCCAGCTGTGCCACATTTACCAAAAAAGCCAACCTTGTCTCTGAGACATCCCCCCGTTGCCTTAACACCTTTTGAACTACCTCTATTGCTGCCTCTTGTGGAATATTAGTGTAAAGAGACACCACATCCAGAGTAACTAATATCACATCTGTATGGCTCGACCACTCATCCACCCCTTTTAATACATTTAAGAAATGTGTCGTATCCTTTAAATAGGATGGAATGGTCTGAAGTAGTGGACGCAAAAAGGAGTCCACATATGTGGACAATGGTTCTAAAATACTTCCTCTGGTAGATACTATAGGTCTACTTGGGGGTTGCCACAGATTTTTATGAATTTTTTGGCACAGTATAAAAGTTTGCTATCGTTGGAAATTGGGCGTTTAAATAATGAAACTCCTTACGAGTGATCAGTTTCTCTTGCAGTGCTCCTGATGTAAGGCTTTTAATTCTCGTCTGTAACTCCACTGTTGGATCATCCCGCAACTCCAAATAAACCCCTGGATCTTGTAACTGAGACAACGCTTCCGATATGTAATACTCCCTAGCTAACACCACCACCGCCCCTCCCTTGTCAGCTCTTCGGATAACAATATCTGATCTTTTTTGGAGCTCATGTAGTGCTTGATTCTCCTCTTTAGTCAATGTCATATACTTCAGATTATGTGTAATCTCAAGCGATTGCATGTCCTTTAACACCAGTTGTTTAAAAACCTCTATGGCCGGGTGTATGGGACCTGGAGGAGACCAAGTGGACTTAAATGGCAACTGCCCATATTCTATTTGCCCCTCCTCTTCCAATGCCTGTTGGTCATGCGTTATTGGAGCTGCCCCAGCAAAATAACTTTTCAGATGCAATTTTCGTATAAGGCCTTGAAAGTCTACTCGAAATTGGAATGAATCAAAAAACGTGCACGGGACAAATGACAACCCTTTATTCAGAACTGCCAAAGATGCCTGTGATAATTCTTTTCCCGATACATTTACCACTAAACCCTCTACTTTCTTTGCTTGAATTCTCTCATTTTCTCTTCGCTGTGGACCGTTCGCATTGTTTGGCCCGTTCTGGCTCTTTTTTCTCTTTCTTTTGCTGTTCCCGTCGTGATCCAAAAAATCCTCCCCATGTTTAGAAGATGTAGTAGAGTCTGAAGATGACTTTTCATCAGCAGTATCCTCAAAGTTGACACGCTTCTTAGACCTTTTTAGGCTTTGTTTGCTATTCATCCAAGGATATACATATCCTATGGTATAATCGGTATGATCTCTTTTCAACTTTTTCGTTTTTTTAGCCATTACCTCTTGTTGCAGTGTCAATACCTGTTTCTTTAATTCCTCCATCTTAGTTGAATACGCCTCTTCTGACTCAATCGATTTCAAAGTCGCTTGGGTTAAATCTATTGCATCCATAATTTTCTCAATTTCCTTTTTAGTAGTATCCACAATCAGGACCATAAGGTCCAAAGAGCATTTGATTAAAAATTTGTTCCATTGATCTATAAAGTCCGTCTCCATTGCTGGCATCCGGGGTTCTTTATATAATCGCAAGCCCCTCGGAATTTGCTGTCGGTTGATATATTCTATTAAAGAGGAGCGATGTAATTCAATCTTCACCTTCCTCTTTTGCTGTTTTAATAAAGTCTCCCAAGTGGTTTCATCACAAACATTTGCATGTGGGTCAAGTAGTGTGAATGGAGTTTTTTCTTTAGAGAGACCCATTATATGGTCTTGTGAAAAACTGAAAATGTCCTTCCATCCTATTAGACCATCCATTATTGTGTAACCACACTGTAGCTTGGTCTTCTTTTGAACGATCGACAAACTCTAGAGCAATAAGTCGTTCACTATTAACTAACTAGATCATCAATGGAGTATATCCATGGAGGGAGGAGTGGTCTAGTGGTTAGGACAAGGTACTTCAGGCCGGAGGGCCGGGGGTTCAAGTCCCACCTGGGGACAGCAATCTCAGGCCGGAGGGACTGGGATTTCTAGTCCTGTAGGCACTCCTTGTGGTCTTGGGCAAGCCACTTAACCCTCCATTGCCCATGTTCCCTGTAAGTATTAGTGTATTTGTCTCATATCCCCTCGTGTTAAATGTATCCCCCAATTGACCGCTTTGACCCGGTGAAAAGCGGGATATAAATACAGCTAAATAAAAATAAATAAAAATATCCAACCACTGCTGGTTTTTTTTGCAGCCACAGCTCTCCGCTATCAGTGTCTAACACTGCAAACAAAAAGGTCTCAGACTCTTGGTGGTTCTACTTATAGACTGCCGTCTTAAAAAAAAGTAGTGCACCTTATTGCATTCAATGACCTTAATGATTTTTTTACCTGAGGGGCCAGTTCAGTGGACACATTGCAAGAATCCGCAACATCAGTGTGATAATATAAATAAATAAACTGCCCACTTAACTTCAACTAACTGGACTCCTCTGTTTTATGAAAAAGGCAGTTGATCCCGATGCTGACACATTACCCCTGGTACCAGTCGTGCGTTTCACATCAATAGTTTCCTCAGGGGAACCTTCTTTTTACTTTAAGTGATATGCTGCATAAAGACAAAAAAATATTTTTATTATTTAAACCCACCCCAGATCCTCAATAAACAAAACACTCAAACATTAAACTCAATCTAAGAATTAAAAATTTAAAACCCTCCCTTTTACCTACCTCCGATGCTGCCTGCGTTCAAATCTTTAAAACCCGAAAGCATCAACCATTTCACTCTTCTCGCTAAGTTTGGGTAAAGAACGCCACGCATTCTTAGATTGACCTTAACGTTTATGAGTGTTTATTGAGGATCTGGGGTGGGTTTAAATAATAAAAATATTTTTTTGTCTTTATGCAGCATATCACTTAAAGTAAAAAGTAGGTTCCCCTGAGGAAACTATTGATGTGAAATGCACGACTGGTACCAGGGGTAATGTGTCAGCGTCGGGATCAACTGCCTTTTTCATAAAACAGTCCTGGGCTCAGAACCTTCTCCAGCTGCTTGGAGACAAACTACTGGAGGAGAGAGGCGGACCTTGCCTACTTATACCAGTGTCATCAAAGCGATGACGTGTTTCAGTCTCCAAAGCTGCTGGAGGAGATACTAAACTCAGAGGTTCCGGGACTGGACTAGAGGGATGAAAAGGACACTGTAATTTCAAGTACTGGACTCTTCGATCTCGTCAGCCTGCAAACCCAGGTGGTTGTTAAGTAAAGTACATGGTTGGGGTATGTAGAAATCAGATGACAACTTCCAGCTCTTTGTGACTCAGCTGATGTATTATGACACCGATAGAGAACCACTAGTATAGACTGTTGGCAAAACCATACTTAGATTATTTTCAGTCCTGTAGATCTTCTCCGAAGGCTACAGAGAGTCTAGAGAAAGGCAACCGAAACAATGTGGAGTGTGCATCAAAAAACATAATACGGAACTGAAGGCCAAAATCAGAGTAGATGTTCCTAACCTTTTTGGTTGCGAGACCCCTTATTAGCCTCCAAAAAGTTCAGGTACACGCCATTCATCACCACTACTCTTCCTAGAGACTCTTCCGTAAGCGCCAAGCCTATCCCCACTAGTCCTGTTTATCTTCATTTCCCTCCAGCCAGTCCCCACCAGTCTCAGTCTCTCTCTCCCTTTCCCTCCCCCAGCCAATCCTCACCAGGCTCCTTTTTTTGGGGTCCTGCAGACCCCTGTGATTGTCTCATGGACCCCATGAGTCCAAGGGCCACAGTTTGGAAAGCACTGCCATGCAGGACAGAGAAGACAGGTAAGATACGACAGAAGCATTTTGAAAAACTGAATGGTATCTACAGCGTATGACATGATCCTTTCATTAAATAGGAAGTTACAGAATCAAGTCATTTTTTTTATTTTTTTATTTACATTTACATTCTCTTATATACCGCGCTATTCTGCATCAGTGCGGTTTACATTGAACAAACTAAAATTACATTGAACAGGGCATTATAACTTGGAGATAACTATTTTACAGGGAACATGGGCTATGGAGGGTTAAGTGGCTTGCCCAAGACCACAAGGAGCACCTGTGGGACTAGAAACCCCAGTCCTTCTGGCCCAAGGTTGCTGCCCTCTAGTGGGATTTGAACCCCCGACCTTCTGGCCTGAAGTACCTTGCCCCAACCACTAGGCCACTCCTCCACTCATGACATAGCGCTCTAAAGGGATGGACTCGAGAACAACATTTGTAAATAATTTTTCATGAGAAGGCTGGTGGATGTCTAGAATGCCCTTCGGGAAGAAAATGGTTACAAAATTCAAAAAAGCTGGGTTAAACAGTGGATCCTTAGTAGCAAGAGCATCATATTAAAGCACTGGATACAATACTATACATAAGCAATATAACAGTATCAGGCTTCCAAGATGCTGGAGAAATCTTCCTTGAAGAACCATGGTTAAAACCTTGACTTTGGGTATCAAGATGGAGACTGAATGAGTAATGCTGGCATTAAGAGTGTCCATAACATTTGTAACTCAAGTCTTTTTCTGTTTACCTTTTTGTCTCACTGGATGGGTAAATGCATAAGTTCCTTTAGGAGAAAGCCCTCAGAGCTTCCTAAAACAGCAACCCAAAATCAAGCTTCCAAACTGCAGTTTATGCCAATTCTTATTCTACCTTCATTAGAAGTATTTGTTGCCAGGGCACCAATATGAACCACTATTCAACTGCATTCTAAATTTCTCAAAGACAGGCCTTGACAATTTTTTTTTTTTAAATTTAGGAGCCTGCCACCAAGACTTCAATCACAGTGTCCGCTCCCCCCCCCCCCCCCAAGGGTCCAATTTACTCTTTTCCCCATTTTCTATGGGAAAAGAAAGCGTAATAAATCCAGCCCTTACTGTGCCGCTACACGGTGACAACAAAAGCAGAACCCTTCTCCTCCTCTCCTCCCACTAACTACAATGAGTATGTTGTCAGTAGCATATACTGTTGACCCTTTATAGCTACACCTACAAATCTGGAAAGAAGTAAAAAATTACGCATGCCTTCCAAGATGCATTGCTTAGACAAATGGTGACGGAACCAACCAGGGGAAGTTCAATGCTGGATTTAGTACTTGCCAATGGAGATAGCATGTCTAATGTCCAGATGGGTGCCCATGTGAGCAGCAGCGAAGATCACACAGTGTGGTTTGAGATAAAAGCCAAGGCAGAATCCAAAAAGCGGAAATGCTAAAGCAAATACTTCTATTTTAAACTAAAGAAAATCCTGGAGAAGGACCACCTGTGATTAACAAATATACAATTGGGAATGGTGTAGATACCACACCATTCACAGAAGATGTGTTTGAACAGCTTGCAAAACAAAGTGAACAAGGCCATGGGACCAGATGGGATACATTCCAGGATACTTCAAGGGTTCAGAGAGGTTCTGGTAGGACCTTTAAAGGCTGTTTTAAATAGATCCTTGGAGACAGGAGAAGTAACACAGGACTCGAGAAGGGCTGATGTGGTACCTCATCACAAAAGTGGTAAATAGGGAATAAGTGACAAACTACAGGACAGTAAGCCTTACCTCAGTGGTGGGAAAAGTAATGGAGGAGCTCCTGAAAGAGAGAACAGTGGATTTTCTCGAAACTAACAGGTTGCATGATCTGAGGCAACATGGTTTTGCCAAAGGACAATCGTACCAAACAAATCTGATTGAGTCCTTTGACTGTGTGACCAGAAAACAAAATCAAGGGCATGCGATGGATTTACCTAAATTTCAGCAAAGCCTTTGATACTGTACCTCATAGGATGCCAATCAATAAACTGAACAGCCTGGGGCTAGGTCCCAAGGAGGTGAACTGGATAAGAAATTGGTTGACTGACAGACAACGGAACGTGATGGTAAACGGAACTCACTCAAATGAAAGGAAGGTGATTAGTGGCATGCCCCAGGGATCAGTCCTGGGACCTGTACTGTTCAATGTATCTGTGAGCGATATTGCTAAAGGACTGAATGGAAAAAAAAGTCTGCCTTTTTGCAGATGACACGAAAATTTGCAACAGAGTGGACTTCCCTGAGGGAGTGCATAACATGAGGAAAGATCTACAAAAGCTGGAAGAATGTTCTAATGCTTAGAAGTTAAGATTTAATGTGAAGTGCAGTGTCATGCACTTGGGAAAGAGAAATTAGACATACCTGCTAATTGTGGTTCCTTGAGGAACTCCAGTCCAGTCCTGCACCACTGGGTAGTGCCCCTCCGCCAGCAGCTTGGAGACTGAGCATATCACCTTTTGATGACACCCCGTACTTATATCTAGCTGGCACCGCCTACCACCCCCAGTAATCTACTGACAAAGCAGACTCACTGGAGCAACAAGTAAGTCAAACAAAAGCAACGCAAAACCCGCATTATGCTTGCCCCATGTACCCTCCTCCCCCAGAAGGATCCCTCGATCCCTCCCCACCAGGAAGGAAGACACAGCTGCTCTTCCGCTGATCTACTGCCCACCCCTGAAGGCAGCAACTGACAGCATCCAGAGAACACTCCCCTTCATAGGCACAGACTACTCCCCCGGACCCCGCAGACTGTTTCAGGCCCGAGGCGTATCACGCCCCAACAGAAACAGCAAAAAGGGAGGGATTCGGGACTGGAGTTCCTCAAGGAACCACAATTAGCAAGCAAGTCTAATTTCTCTTTCCTTATCATCCCTCCAGTCCAGTCCCGCACCTCTGGGATGTAACAGAGCAGTCCATTAACGGGAGGGACCCGCACAACCGGCCTGAAGTACCGCCAAGCCGAAGCGAGCACCCCCCGCTGCCTGGATATCCAGACAGTAATGCTTAGAGAAGGTATGAAGCCAAGACCAAGTCGCCGCCCTACAGATATCCACTGGCGGAACCAAATTATACTCCGCCCAAGAGGCCGCTTGCACCCTTGTAGAGTGCGCCCTCAAACTCTATGGCACTGACCTGCCCTTCAAGATGTGCACCGACGCAATTGCCTCCCAGCTCCACCTAGAAATAGAAGCCTTAGCAGCCGCCTCAACTCTGCACGGCCACCAAACAGAACAAAAAGCTGATCTGTCTTCCTAAGCGGTTCAGTCCTTTTCAAATACTTTGAGAACTCTTAACATTCAAACTGCGTAACTCTTGCGAGACCGGCCCCTCCGTCATACCACGTAGCGCCGGCAAAGAAACTTCTTGGTTCACATGAAAGGCTAACACTACCTTCAGCAAAAAAGGAAGGAACCGGTCGCAAAACAACCTTTTCCCTTGAAAAACAAAGAAATGGGTCACGGCAAGACAAGGCCTACAGCTCTGAAATCCTGCACACCAAACAGATTGCCACCAAAAAGACCGTCTTTAGCGTTAAATCCTTCAGTGAAGTCCACCCCAAGGGCTCAAATGGTTCCCCAGCTATGCGTCAAGTACTAGGTTTAGATCCCACAAGGGCACCACTCCCCTCCGCGGAGGCTGGAGATGTGACACCGCCCTCAGGAACCTAAACATGTCAGGGTGCGAACCCAAGGACACCCCCTTGAGCTTTCCCTGGTAACAGGAAATTGCAGCCACTTGTACGCGCAACGAAATAGTCGCCAGGCCCTTGTCAAAGCCGGCCTGCAGAAAGGCCAGAACGTCCGGGATCGAAGTCATGGAGGGACGTGCCTGCCTATCCTCGCACCAAGACTCAAAGATACACCAAACCCGGATATACGCAAGAGATGTGGACCTCCTTCGAGCTTGCAACAGGATCACAATCACTGCCCCCGAATACCCTTTCTTCCTTGACCTCGCCCTCTCAAGAGCCAGGCCATAAGCGAGAACCGATCCACCTGGGGGCCCCGAGTTAGCAGGTCCTTGCAGATCGGTAGACGCCAAGGACGAGTCACAAGGAGACAAACCAGGTCTGCATACCAAGGGCGCCTGGCCCAATCGGGGGTGACCAGAACTACCAACCCCTGGTGCACCTCTATCCATTGCAGCACTCTGCCAATGAAGGCCCACGGGGAAAACACGTAGAGAAGCTCCCCTTCGGGCCATCTCTGAACCAGGGCGTCGAGCCCCTCCGACATTCTCTCCCTTTTTCTGCTGAAAAACTGTCCAGCCTTGGCCAAATCGAACATTGCCATCAGGTCCATGACCAGCTCGCCCCAGAAATGTACTAGCTGTCCAAACACCACCTGGTTGAGGCACCATTCTCTGGGGTCCACCCAAACCCAGCTGAGATTGTCCGCCTGTACGTTGTGGACTCCCGCTACATGGGCCACCGACACAGCCTGGAGCTGGGCCTCTGCCCAAACGAAAGTCCCTCAGCCTCTTTCTCCAGGGCTGGGCTGCCCGTGTCTCCTTGCCGGATGACATATGTTACCACGGTCGCATTGTCTGAGAAAACCCGTACTGCTTTCCCTTGTGAGAAGGCCTCGAGGCTGCAGAGGGCCGGGACCACCGCCTGCATCTCAAGCCTGTTGATTGACCAATGAGCTTCCAGAGGGCCCGACTGCCCCTGAGCAAAATGTCCCTTGCAATGGGCCCCCCAACCGAACAGACTGGCATCCATGACCACCGGGATCCAACCCGGTGTCTCGAGGGGCATGCCTCTCTCCAGGTTCCCCGGGTGCAGCCATCACCTGAGAGACTCCCAGGTCCTTCTCTGTCCAACGGAGGCTAGGAAGACAGGCTGGCTCTGACGAGACCACCGACGGAGCAATGCCCTCTGCAGCAGACGCATATGCGCCCTTGCCCACGGGACCAACTCAATCGTGGCTACCATGGTTCCCAGAACCTGCAGGTAATGCCAGGCCGACGGGTCTGTCAAGCCCAGGAAGTGGCGTATCAAGCCTCGCAGAACATGCGCTCGCGCCCTTGGCATTAACACCCTGCCCGCCCGGGTGTCGAAGCGTGCTCCAAGATACTCGAAATCCTGCATGGAACTCAGATTGACTTCTCAACCGAGCCTCTGGAGGAACTCCACTACTCTCCTTGTCGCCTTTTGAATCTCCTCTCTGGACTTGGCCCAAATCAACCAATCGCCGAGGTAAGGGTGCACGAGAATCCCTTCCTTGCAAAGAGCAGCTGCCACTACCACTATGACCTTGGTGAAGGTGCGTGGCGCTGTTGCCAGCCCAAAAGGCAATGCCCGGACCTGAAACTGACCCGACCCACTGGCACCGTGAAGCGAAGCGAAGGAAACACTGGTTATTTGGTCAAATGGGAATGTGTAGATACGCTTCCATGAGGTCTAGAGACATCAAATATTCCCCTCTCCTTATCACCACTATCACTGATCTCAGCGTTTCCATGTGGAAATGCAGAACTCACAAACAGTTGACCCCTTTGAGGTCGAGGATCGAACGAAAGGACCCTTCCTTTTTGGGCACCACGAAATAAATGGAGTATCGACCGCACCCGTGCTGGTCTGGAGGCACCGGTTCGATGGCCCGCAACTGCAAAAGACGCAACAGGGTCTCCCCTACTGCCTCTGCCTTGCCCCGAGCCTTGCAGGGAGACTGGATGAAAAATTCCCTTATTGGGCGGATCCATTCCAGGGCATATCCCTCTCTAACCACCTCCAGGAGCCACTGGTTAGACGTGATCTGGGCCCAGGCAGAGTAAAACTCCCACAGCCGACCCCCCTACAGGTAACCCCTCTGCCTGAGCCCCCCTCGCTTCATTGTCCTTTTTTGAGCCCCGAGGTAGCGGAGGCCCCAAAATCTCTTCCTGCCCCCGGAAACCCTGAAAGCCCTCTCCTCTGGCAGGGAACCTACCACTCTGGGTCTGGTTGAAGTGAGAGGAACGAAAACGCTTGAACTCACTCGGCTGACTTCGAGCCGCTGGCGTAGTACGGCTCTGCTTTTGCTTGTCCTTGGGAAGCCAACCCCCTTTGGACTCTTCCAGGTCCTTTACCAACTTCTCCAAGTCCTCCCCCAAAGAGGAGTTTCCCCTTAAAGGGCAGCTTACTAAGCCAGGCCTTAGATGAACTGTCCGCTGCCCAGTTCCTCAGCCACAAGTAACGGAGGGCAGCTACCATCGACGACATGTTCCTGGAAAGCCCCATGATGAGGTCGTAATGGGTGTCCGCCAAATAGGCCACCACTGATACCAACTTTGCCGCTTCTGCCAACATAGTGGTCTCCGAGTCCCCCGAACTGTGAGGCCTTTGAAACCAATGGAGGCAAGCCCTAGCCACTCATGCCCCGCAGATGGAGGCCTGCAGGGACAAGGTTGAAATATCAAACGCCTGCTTCAACAGAGAGTGCCCAGTTTCCTATCTTGGGTGTCCTTTAGAGCCACACTCCCCTCTACGGGGATCGTAGTCTTTTTGGTAACTGCAGATACTGGTGCGTCCACTTTTGGAGATCGCAGGAGCTCACGCTCCTGCTCCGGCAGAGGGTAAAGGTACGACAATGACTGCCCATCCCTGAAGCCAGCCTCTGGCTGATCCCACTCTTCCTGTATCATCTGACTGACCACTCTGAACAGGAAACACTGCTTGTGACTTTTGAATCGCCTGGAGCAGAGGATCCTCCAAAGTCTCCTCCTCCGCCAGGAGACTGGTGGGCATATTCAGTGTCTTTAAATGACTCTGAAATCAGTGCTGGGAGCTCCTCCCAATGGAACACTAACCACCCTGGCCTGATCTTCCAACTTTGGAATCTCACCTTCTTCCAATTCCTCTTGAAGGTTCAGATCCGTGTCCAAGTTGTCACCCTCTGGGCCTTCCGACTCTGGCGATGGGTGCCACTCCTCTGGGCCCCTGGACTTCTTGGCCGGCACCCCCAATTCACCATCTGCTGCACTCACAGCCCTCTTCGACCCCAAAACTGAAGTAGGACCACCCGCCAGGCCTTGCTGGCGTAAACAAAATGCTCTATGCAGCAGTAAAACTCCGGCGAAAAGTCCCCTGGGAGGCCGGACAGCTCTCGTGGAATTGATGCTGAAGGTTATGGAGTTCTAACACTCCAAAAATTGTAAGTCTATTTCATAGAGGATTCAGCTAATTGCTATATGTATGATCTGCTCCTCAAAAATGTCTAAGGCTGTTTACTTAATTAGTTGTAAAGTTACGTAAACCATTCTCTTTCTACATCTCACATTTGAGCTCAATTAGAACCGGGTCTCAGACCGTTATCAGTACATATTACAGGATTAACTCCCCGTTGTACTAGCTTCGCATCAACGACCACAGTTCATGTTAAGTTTCATAACACTTGCATTCACGATGTACTAATTGTCACAATGTTTTACCACGATAACATGACAGCGCCGCCAACTGTACTCGCAAGGAGCTGGCTGCCAAACCTTTCTCAAAGCCCTCTTGCAGGAAGCTGAGAACCGCAGCTACAGAGACTGTCGCCGCCCGAATCTGCTGGCGCGAACACCAATCCTCAAAAATACGCCAGATACACACGTACGCTAAAGAAGTGGAATGCTTGTGTGCTCTTAGTAGCGTAGAAATAACAGACATAGAATAGCCCTTCTTCCTTAACCGAGCCCTTTCAATGGCCATGCCGTAAGCGAGAATCGATCCACCTGAGGCATGAAGAGGGGACCCTGCCGCAACAGGTCCGACCGAACTGGAAGTCGCCAAGGCAGCCCGTCGAGCAGGCGCACCAGATCCGCGTACCACGGCCACCGGGGCCAGTCGGGCGCAATCAGAAGTACTCTGCCCCTGTGTGTCTCTATCCGCTGAACCACCCGCCCGATCAACACCCACGGCGGGAAAACATATAGGAGACCCCCGGTAGGCCACTGCTGTAAAAGCGCGTCTATGCCCTCGGACATTCTTTCTCTTCTCCTGCTGAAGAACCGCGGAACCTTTGCTGTCGGAAAGGACGCCATCAAGTCCATGACGGGCAGCTCCCAGCATAGGATCAACTGTTGGAACACCTCAGGGTGCAATTCCCATTCCCCGGCATCCACCTGAACTCTGCTGAGGAAGTCCGCCATCACATTGTCCTTCCCTGCAATGTGTGCCGCTGAAATCGCCGTCAGCCAACTCTCCACCCATGCGAACAGCAAATCGGACTCCTCCTCCATCGCAGCACTGCCCGTGCCGCCTTGATGGTTTATGTAGGCGACCGTGGCGGAATTGTCGGATAGCACCCGAACTGGACATCCGAACACAAGGTCCTCGAACGCCTGCAGGGCTCCGACTACCGCTCTTAACTCCAAACGATTTATCGACCGCGTCGTTTCCAGGGGAGACCACAGTCCCTGCGAGAAGCGGCCCTCGCAGTGTGCTCCCCATCCCGCCAGACTGGCATCCGTCATCAATGGAATCCATTCCGGCTGTTCCAGTGGCATTCCGGCCGCTAACGAAGCCAGTATCAACCACCACCGGAGCGACTGCCGCACCTTGAAGGGACTGGGGAGATGCTTGCTCAAGGGGTCGCGCTGATGCGACCAGCGCCGGAGCAAGGCCCTCTGTAAGGGGCGCATATGAACTTTGGCCCAAGGCACCGCCTCCAGCGTCGCCGCCATCGTACCGAGGACGCGAAGACACATCCATGCTGTCGGAGCAGGAGTAGCCCGGAAGCTGTGGACCAGATTGTGGAGAGCTTGCGCCCTTCTGGCCGGCAAAAACACCTGCCCCTTGAGAGTGTCAAACTGCACGCCTAAGTACTCCAGCACCTGCGAAGGCTGGAGCCGGCTTTTCGTCGGATTGACCACCCAACCAAGACTCTGCAAGAAGTCTACCACCCTTCCAGTTAACTGACGACTTTCCGTCTCAGACTTCGCCCGAATCAACCAATCGTCCAAGTAAGGGTGCACCAAGACACCTTCTTTGCGCAACGCCGCCGCTACCACCACCATGATTTTGGTAAAGGTGCGCGGAGCCGTCGCGAGGCCGAAGGGTAACGCCTGGAACTGATAATGTCCCCAGGGCAACGCGAACCTTAGCCATCGCTGATGAGCCTCCCGAATGGGAATGTGCAAGTAAGCCTCCGTCAGATCCTCGCCCTGACGCACCGCCACGATCACCGACCGCAATGTTTCCATACGGAAGTGAGGCACCCGAAGACAGCGATTCACACCCTTGAGATCTAAGATAGGCCGCAGCGCTCCACCTTTCTTTGGCACCACAAAATAGATGGAATACCGACCCAAACCGTACTGCGCCTTTGGGACTTCCACGACTGCCCCTAACCGCAACAGTCGGAACAGAGTGCTGCGGACCTCCAAAGACTTCCTTCGACCTCTGCAAGGAGACATGATGAACGAATCTCGTATGGGCCGCGCGAGCTCCAGCGCATAACCCTGCCGAATCACCTCTAAACCCACTGATCGGACGTGATAAGGGTCCAGGCAGATAGAAATTCCCGGAGCCTCCCCCCTATGGAAATTTCCTCCGCTGGGACCCGCCGCATCTCATTGCGGTCTGCGAGCTGCTGGGGCGGAGCTGAAGGAGAAACCCCTACTAGCTCCCCGAAACCCCTGCGCTCGGGAAGCAAACCTACCCCTCTGAAAGGACCCGTAGCGCGGGGACCGAAATCTGCGGGAGTCCCGAAACTGGCTTCTAAACCCTTGCGGTGACTTTCCCTGCTTCGGTTTGTCCTCAGGAAGCCGACCCGCCTTAGTCTCCCCGAGGTCCTTAACTAACTTATCCAGATCTTCTCCGAACAACCACCTACCTTTGAAAGGAAGCTTACTAAGCCGAGATTTAGAAGAACCGTCCGCCGCCCAATTCCGCAACCACACAGACCTGCGGGCGGCAACTACGGACGCCGTGCTATTTGCGAGTGCCCTAATCAAATCATAGTGGACATCTGCCAAATAAGCCGCACCGGACTCAAGACGCCCCAGCTCCTTGAGCTCCTCCAAATCCAAATGAGGGGAAAGACGCAACCGTTGCACCCAGCGCAAACACGCCCTAGCCACCCAGGCGCCACAAATAGAGATTTGCAACGAGAGCGAATCAGCCTCGAAGGTCTGCTTGAGGAGACCGTCCACTCTACGGTCCTGGGCATCTTTCAGCGCTGCGCTGCCCTCTACTGGAATGGTTGTCTTTTTGGTGACTGCCGACACCACATCGTCCATGCGGGGTGTCCGAAACCGCTCCTTGTCCTTAACAGGCAGAGGATACAGCCTATTCAAGGTGCGGACGCCTCGGAGCCCTGTCTCCGGCTGATCCCATTCATCCTGAATCATCTTATCAACCACCTTGTGGACCGGAAACACCACCTGGTTCTGTCGGGCTGCCTGAATAACGGGATCCTCAACGTCGTCCTCCTGCGACGTCGGAGCTGCCAGTTTTAACATCTGCAGTGACTCCGTGATCAACGCCGGAAGCTCCCCTCTACGGAAGACCCTGATAATTTTAGACTGTTCCTCGGGCTCCAGGATTTCCCCTTCCTCCAGATCCTGCAGCCCTTCCTCAGGTTCGCCGTCATATTCTTCGATGTCCGGCCACTCCGAGTGCACCGTCGGGGAGGCCTTGACCTTAGGCTTCTTAGGCGCCGATGGACCCTCCCCGGCGTCGCCCGAGGCCACGCTTGGGGCCGCCGGTCCGGCTCTGTGTGAATCACCAGTCGCTCTACCTTGGCGCCGTAAACAGAACGCCTTATGAAGCATCAAGATGAACTCAGGACAAAAGTCCGCGGGCACCTCAGTCTGCTCTGCTAGGAGCGCCGCAGAAGATCCTGCTAACTCTTCCACGAGACCCTCTTGCAGAGGGACAAGAGGCGACTCAGCCCGAGTCCCCTCCAGTCCCTCCGGAAGCTCCACAGGTTCTTTAAGGTCCATCTGCTGCTCCACCGAGGATGACAGGGAGGCACAGCCACGGCACACCCCCGACTCAGCCACCGTGCCCCTTCGGGTCCCACAGATTACACACTGGGGGCGACCCGCCATAAGTGTGATCAGCCCAACAGCTCTTAGCCAACAGCACTGACAATCTGTGCTGTTCTCTTGGGTTTTGCTCTTTGTTTTTTTTTGTTTTTTTGCAAACTGAAAGCACAGCAAGCTAACAGAACAGAAGAAATTACCAACTACAAACTACAGTGTACTAACAGCCCAGGCTGCAGCCGCCCCGAGGAAGAGCCCCCCCCCTTCTCTTGGCGACCGGCCCAGAGCCACGACGGAAATAAAGAAACTAACGAGGGGAAAACAAAAGGAAATCGCATCCCCCAAAAGAAAGGACCCAAAGACTGCCTACCTGCTGCAAGCCCAGCAACGCTGAACAGCCACGCGGTTTGCCGTGCTGCTCAAAATGGCCGCCGGGAGCATATATTGAAAAGGGCGCCAAACACAACAGCGCGCTTACACTGACCCGGGACCGTCAGCGCCGCAGCCTGCCGCCGGTGAAGCGCTGACCGGGCAGGTCTGCGGGATTCCCCTCTACCTTCCGGAGCCTCGTACACAGCCCGGAACGCAGCAGAACTGAAGAAAACAGAAAACACAATGTGCCTGCAGGCACAGAGACGCGCGATACCGACAGCAGCAGGCTCGGTCAGACAGCGCACAGCACGGTCAAAGAGGGCTCTCCCCCGTAAAGTCCAGGGGGAGAGAGACTCCTGCCGCCAAGGGCCAAGCCCTTCCCTTGCACACCGCACCGGTGGATCTGGTCACAGGCAGAGGCAAGCAAGCTAAGCAAACTGGTTCTCCGGGTCTACTGACTTTTTATTTTTATTTTTTTTATTTTTTTTTTTTTTTAATATGCTCAATAAGAAAACCAACTAAACAAATTAAATGCCCTAAGGCTGAACCTAACTCTCCTTATCTGTTCCTCCAGTGAGCCCTCTCCCGGGCTCACAAAGTCCTCCTGCTGCCAGGAGACTGGTAACACTGGAAGGAGAGGTGGAGATCAGCAGGCTATAACCAGTGATGTCATCATTCTGACATACTAGTCTCCAGCTGCAGGAGGAGGTTGACAACCCAGGAGTAGAGGACTGAACGGGAGGAACGATAAGGAACAGTCAAAAAATGGTTCGTGGACAAGATCGAACTGCTACCAAAGTTGGCCATCAAACTCTCCGGATCTCAATGTAATTGAAAACTGTTGGAATCTTATGAAGAAAAAGGTGGCAGCACACTGTCCAACTTCAGAAGCAGATTTAAAGGACATACTCAAGCATGTATGGGTCAACGAAATCACTCCAGCATACTGTAAAAACACTAGTTTATTTTATTTATTTATTTTATTTGCAATACTTTTATATACCGCCAATTCCTAAGATCATTGGCGGTTTACATCAAACAATATCAAAATCAAAATACAGAGAACAATGTGTAACTATAAACCAATACATGTAACATTAAGCAACTTTATACAAGTAGTATATCAGGATTAGAACTATTTACATAATTTACATATATACAAAATTTTAAACATCACCTTGGTTACAAATATGGATAATAGAAATTGTATGGGAAAACAGATTCAGGTTGTGTTATGGAGGATGGGAGGCCATATCCAGGTCACAATCCATATTGAAGTAGTGTTGTGTGAACAGATGTGTTTTTAGTTCTCTTCGGAACTTTTGTAAGTCTTCTCTCTCTAAGCTGGTCAGGGAGATTATTCCACAAGGTTGGTGCAATATATGAGAAGAAGAAATTAGACCTTACCTGCTAATTGTCTTTCCTTGAGTATTCTCTGGGCCAGTCCAGGAACAGTAGGGTAGTCAACCTCCTTCAGCAACTGAGGACTGAAAACTTCAAAGCTTTGCTGACAGCCTATATAGCTCCACCTGGTGTCAGAGAGTCGGTCTACCTATGTCTAAGCAGTAAGCCCCAAAAATAGGACCTCATGGAAGAACCACCAATTACCACTGCCCTAAGAAAACCCCCAGAAGCTTGCATCTCTCCTACGAAACTCCTAAACGTAAACAGGTAACAACTCAGAAAATAGAACAGAGATATTCCCCGCAAAACTTTGCCCTGTCTGGCAGAACAGACCCCCATCAGCTGAGCAGAGAACCGCATGGGAACCCCAAGTCCTGGCTCTCCGCCAGGAACCACGAGTCTCGAAAAACCACCATGCATAGACCCCCGCGCGAACGAGCACCGCCACATACAAATCTTCGCCTATGTCCGTACGCCAGAAAGTCCGAGAAGACCCGCCACCATCCATCAAAATCTGGGTGGGTCCTGGACTGGCCCGGAGAATACGCAAGGAAAGACAATTAGCAGGTAAGGTCTAATTTCTTCTTCCTTTTCGTCTCTCCGGGCCAGTCCAGGAACAGTAAGGTAGTACCAAAGCAGTACCTACACACGGGGAGGGTCCCAACAACCCTCCAACAAGAAGGCAGTACTCACGTGAGTGACACAAACACAGTCCAAAACGTGAGACGAGTGGAGAAACAGTTTTATTGAAAATATCAAACCCTATAACAACCCGACACAGGCCGTGTTTCGCAAACCTTCATCAGAGGTTGATCAAGTAGGGTACTAAAAACATAAAAAAACATAAATATTAAATACAACAACATAATTAAGAAAGTAAAAGAACAGATCCAAGGTCATATGTAAAACATGCAAATAAAACTCATAAAAGATCAAACAATACATATACTATAAACTAAAAAGGAATAATAAAAAAGTGAGGATACGCTTAATAAAAATTCATAACAGAAAAATGACATTATTAATAACACAGATTTAAAGTCATAATAAAAACATAACATAATAAAAATATAATAAAAACACAAGGGTGTGACAAGCAATAGTACACCACAGAGGTACCTTTATGTATGGACCCAGGAAACTGGTGGCCCTCGGCAGGCAATAACTAAAATAGATAAATATAACTTTAAAATATCTACTAGACATATAAAATTATACATACATATTAATCATGATAATTAATAAAAAAACAATAAGCATTAAAAAGAGGGCTATTTAAAATCAAAGGACCAACTTCTATGTGAGAGCAAGGAACTAAGAGAAGCAGCA
Organism: Ichthyophis bannanicus; assembly: GCA_033557465.1. Lineage (NCBI taxonomy): Eukaryota > Metazoa > Chordata > Amphibia > Gymnophiona > Ichthyophiidae > Ichthyophis > Ichthyophis bannanicus. Next base: position 1,137,869,632 of record CM066033.1, on the reverse strand, counting down.
GGAGTGAAAAAGGGAGGGGGGGGGAAAACTTAAATAACGTAGTGACATTCTACAAAAACGAAAAGTACCTTATTGTGTGGACTCAAGGAACTGTATTCCTCAAGAGAATAAGTGATGGTAACACTAAAATAGATAAATAAATAAATAAAAAACTTAAAAGTTCTAATTACCACTTACAAATAAATGAATACTCATAATAAATAATCTAGAAAAGTTTTTCCACTCATCTCACGTTTTGGACTGTGTTTGGGTCCCAACAACCCTGCCACAACCGCAGCTGCTCCTACTTTAGCATCTCCTGCAGCCTGCACATCCAAACGATAATGCTTCGCAAAAGAATGCAAGGAGGACCACGTCGCCGCCCGACAAATATCCACTGGTGGAATTAACGCCCTCTCAGCCCAGGACGTCGCTAGCCCCCTAGTAGATTGAGCCCGGAGCCCTTCCGGAGCACTAGCTCCACTTGCTTGATACGAAGCCACTATAGCATGCTTCACCCAGCGGGAAATGGAGGCCTTAGAAGCCGCTTCTCCCTTGCGTACTCCCGCAAAGAGAACAACCAACCTGTCCGACTTGCGAAAAGGTTGCATTCGTTTGAGATACCTGTGCAGGACTGTCAAGATCCAACTTATGCAAAGAAGCGCTGTCGTCCGCCAGCGAATCCAACCGAAAAGTAGGAAGAGAAATCGACCGATTCAGATGAAAACTAGACACTACCTTCGGAAGAAAGGAAGGCACCGGCCGCAACACTACCTTCTCCTCCAAGAACTGAAGATATGGTTCCCTGCAAGACAACGCCTGCAAATCCGAAATTCGCCTGGCAGAACATAACGCAACTAAAAAAGCCGTTTTCCAGGAAAGCTCCCTCAACGCTATCCTCTTTATCGGTTCAAAAGGAGCCTGTACCAATGCCCTGAGGACCAAATTCAAGTCCCAGGGAGGCACTATCGACCGACGCGGAGGCCGCACATTCCACACCGCTCTAAGAAATAGCTGCACATCCCGATGCATGGACACCCTGCGACCCTGCACCTGTCCTCGATAGAAAGAGATAGCCGCTAGATGCACCTTCAAGGTATTCCACGCTAATCCCTTATCCAAGCCATCCTGGAGAAATGAAAGAATGTCGGCCACTCCCGCCGATCTTGAGCGAACCCCATGTTTACCGCACCAGACCTCAAAGAGCCTCCACACACGGATATACGCCACGGACATCAATCGTCTGCGAGTCTGAAGCATAGTGTTGACCACCGCCGCTGAATAGCCTCTACGCCTCAACTGGTCCCTCTCAAGAGCCAAGCCGTAAGCAAGAAGCGATCCAACTTTGGCATCAGAATAGGACCCTGGTACAACAAATTCAGTCGGTTCAGTAACCTCCAAGGACGGTCGGCCAGTAAACGCACGAGATCTGTGTACCATGCCCTCCTCGGCCAGTCCAGGGCTATTAGAATTACCAGTCCCCAATACTTAGCGATTCTGCGAACCACCCACCCTATCATCAGCCATTGAGGGAAGACATAAAGCAGCTGGTCCAGCGGCCAAGGTTGCACTAAACCGTCGAGACCCTCGGACATGCGCTCCCTGCGCCTGCTGAAAAAACGGACTGCTTTGGCATTGTCGCAAGTTGCCATGAGATTTATTTATTTTTTTTTTATTTATTTAACATTTCTTATATACCGCGCTATTTCACATCAGTGCGGTTTACAATGAACAGAATATTTGAACAAATCGTCAACGTTTACATAAAACAGGATTTTTAAACTTGAGTTAACTGAGTAAAACTATATACATACAAACTATATACATACATATAGTCTAATCCCAACGGTAAAATTTGTTATAACATTTTTGTATTTAACATGGTGATGAGGCATTAATGCATTGTGTTAGTATACTAATCATTAATCAGGTTGAACTGAGATCCATCACCGGCTGACCCCAACGCCTCGTGATGTCGTGAAACACGGCATCGTTCAGCCGCCATTCTCCGGGATCTAACAGCTGTCAGCTGAGGAAGTCTGCCTGCACGTTGTCTTTCCCCACGACATGGGCTGCCGAGAGAGCTAGCAGATGAGCCTCCGCCCACTGCATTAGCGCTTGACTCTCCCTCAACAAGACCGCACTGCTTGTACCGCCCTGTCAGTTGATATAGGAGACTGTGACCGCATTGTCGGAGAATACTCGCACCGCTTGCCCCCTCACGAGCGACTCGAATGCCTGCAATGCCAACGCTACCACTCTCATCTCCAGCTGATTGATGGAACAGTCGGCCATCTCCACCGGCCATTGACCCTGAGCCACCTGATCCCTGCAATGCGCTCCCCAACCAGAGAGACTTGCATCTGTGGTGAGCAACACCCAATCCGGAGCGTGCAACGGCATGCCCATCCGGAGATGGACGGGATCGCTCCACCACTGAAGGCTGACGGAGACCTCGGCCGGACAATCCAGACGCCGACTGAGAGGATGCTTCTGCGGAGACCAACGAGATAGCAGGGCATGCTGCAGCGGTCGCATGTGTGCCCTGGCCCAGGGCACCAAATCCAAAGCCGCCGCCATCGAACCCAGAAGCTGCAGGTATCTCCATGCAGTTGGAGCCTTGAGACGCAAAAAAGCCGACATCTGTCGCAACAGCTTTTGAACTCGCACCTCCGGTAGGAGCACTGCCCCGCGCTCCGTATCGAATAAGGTCCCTAAATACACCAGAGACCGTACGGACGCCAACTGACTCTTGGATCGATTGACCACCCAACCCAAACTCTCTAGAAACGCCACTACCCGAGCCGTGGCTGCTCTTGATTCTGTCACTGATGGAGCCTGGATGAGCCAATCGTCCAAATAGGGATGCACTAGAATGCCCTCCTTCCGCAAAGCTGCCGCTACCACCACCATCACTTTTGTGAATTTGCGAGGCGCCATGGCCAAGCCGAACGGCAAGGCGCAAAACTGAAAATGCCCCATGGGCACCGCAAAACGCAAAAGCCTTTGATGTTGAGGATTGATGGGAATGTGTAAATACGCTTCCGTCAAATCTATAGAGGACAAAACCTCTCCCAGCTGCATGGACCGGATGACCGACTGCAAGGTCTCCATCCAAAAATGCGGCACTCAAACAGCAGTCGACGTGCTTGAGATCGAGGATTGGCCAAAAAGAACCCTCCTCCTTGGGGACCACAAAATAAATGGAGTATCAACCGAGGCCGTACTGGTCTGCCGGAACGGGCACGACCGCTTGGATGTCCAGCAACCGCTGAAGCATCTGCCGTACCACTAACGCTTTCGTGGGGGATCCTCACGGAGACCGCACAAACGCTCCCTGCAGCGGTTGCTCGAACTCCAGAGAATAGCCGTTTCGAATTATTTCCAACACCCAGCAGTCCGACGTTATGGCGGCCCAGGCGGAGAGGAACAACTGCAAGCGACCTCCAATTAGATTCTCTGCCTGGACCTCCCTCATCTCATTGCGGTTTCTTAGAAGCGCCCGACTGGGGACCGGGAAACCCTCTTCCAAATCCCCGAGCACCCCGAAAGGACTGCCCCCTGGACCCGAAGGATCGTCCTTTCTGATAAGGCGCAAACCGGGCCCCTCTGAATCTGCGCGCCTCTCGGCTCTGACCTCACTGCGCAGAACCATGCTTCTGACCTTTCGGACGGTCCTCTGGCAACCGCCCGCCTTTGGAGTCTCCTAAATCCTTTACAATCTTTTCCAATGCTTCACCAAAGAGCAGCTTACCCTTATAAGGTAATCTTCTGACGCGTCTTAGAAGAGGTGTCTGCCGCCCAATTCCTCAGCCAAAGAAAGCGCCTAGCGGCCACTACCGAAGCCATGGATTTAGCTGACATTCTTACCAAATCATAAAACGCGTCGGCTAGATACGCCGTAGCAGATTCCAAATTTTGCTCCTTCCGGAGTGCCCGCTCCCTCCAAGCCTGGAGAGGAGTCAGCCTGCAACCATCTAATCGAAGCCCTGGAAATGTAAGCCCCACAGATGGAAGTCTGCAAAGCCAGCGCACTGACCTCAAAGGCTTGCTTGAGAATGGACTCCAGCTTCCTATCCTGCAGATCCTTAAGGGCCGTACCTCCCTCAACCGGGATAGTAGTTTTCTTTGTCACCGCGGAGACGAGCGCATCGACTTTCGGCATCCGCAGCAAGTCCTTCTCCTCCTGAGGAATCGGATACAACTGACCAAGCACCCGTGCCCCCCGCAAGGAGGCCTCGGGGCATTCCCATTCCGACTCTACCATCTGTTTAATCACACGATGCACCGGGAAACAGCGCTGCTCAGATTTAAAACCCTACAATAAAGGATCCTCCAAAGGTTCTACCGGCAACGCCGGCAAAGCAATATTTAAGGCTGCCAGGGACTGGGAAATAAGCGCTCCCAACTCCTCCTTCCTAAATACCCGGAAGAGAGTGGGATCTTCACCTGGAGCTAGCTCACCCTCAAGATCCTCTGGGTAGAAATCCCCTCCAGAAACCGAAGGGATCTCCCCCTCCTCTGCGCTGTTACAGTCAAGAGACAGTGGCTCTGGATGCACCAACTCGCCCTCCGTCACAAGTCTTAGCTTAGAAGGACCCTCACCTGGATCTCCTTCCACGCTAGAAAGAGGAGCCACCACGGGAAAACCAGAGCACCCTGCCTTGCTCTCTGCCTGCTCCATCTTCAAACAGTAAGCCCTATGAAGAGCTAAAATAAAATCTGGCGAAAAACTGCTTGTAAACCCTCAGGACCCGCTGCCACGGACACGGGCTCCTTCGGAAGAGCTGAGGACTCTTTAATTGACCTTTCTCGCTTCTTCTTAGCTTTTATGGGGAGCGTGGGAGAAATCACCGCCGGCTTCAAAATGGCCACCGTTCCCGCTCTTTCCCCCGACGCCTGAGGCTTCCCCGCTGTTGAATTACCGGAAGCCTCATCCATTTAATCCAAACGCACTATGTCCCCGAATAAAAAAAGGAGGAACTAACCAGAAAAAACGGCACTAACCGAAACGAGCGTAGCCCACCGAGAGGAACAACGACGTCATCCCTATGCGCCCCACTGTCCTACCGGCATATTAAGGCTCGCGCCGAAAAACAAACCCCAAGGAAAAGTCACACACCTGTATCATTGGCACCTGCTCCCAAAGCACTTCCGATCCGCTGCTCGCGGCCGAGAAGAGACCTGGGAGTCCTGAAACAGAGAACCGGTGACTGGGGCCCCCAGGACCGCGCTCTGCTCAGCTAGCCGGGCTCTGTCTACGAGGCAGACTCTGCCTCTACTGCCTGAACCGGCAGCAGACCCCCGACTGCACTGCCAACCCTTAGCCTGTGGTACGCGCTGGCTTGAAGAATGCCTTATACACTTTAAAAAAATTTAAAAAAAAAAAAAAAAAAAAAAAAAAAAAATCAGACCTAAGCTTTAAGTCCACTGTACCCACAGCACTCCTGAACAAAAAACTAACCCCGCTAGGGCTAGAGAGGAGTGATTACAAAACCAAAACCTCCATTTTCTTCTCTCCAAGCCTGTCAGCAAACACCTCCTTCAGCTGCTGAGGACTGAAAAGACTGACTGACTCTCTGACACCAGGTGGAACTATATAGGCTGTCAGCAAAGCTTTGAAGTTTTCAGTCCTCAGTAGCTGAAGGAGGTTGACTACCCCTACTGTTCCTGGACTGGCCCGGGGAGACGAAAAGGAAGGCTCTATTGCTTGTTGTTTGTTTAGTCTTTCTTATTAAGTCAGACACTAGGATGGTGTTAAGATTCCTTCTTCTTATTCTTATTCTGTTTTCAGATGGGTTGTGAATCAGTGTGGATAGGTATGATGGGGCAATCTTATTGATTAATTTGAATGTGGTCAATATGATTTTATATTGAATCCTGCTCGAAATAGGCAGCCAATGTAGTGAGTATAGGATTGGAGTAATGTGGTCAGTAAGTTTGGCTTTGGATATTATTCGTGCAGTAATGTTTTGAGCCATTTGAAGGATTTTTAAATTTTTCTTTGTTACACCTTGTAGTATACCATTACAGTAGTCTAAGTGGGGGGTTAGTAAGGCTTGCGTAATAGTTCTGAAATCATCATTTTCTAATAGTGGCCTCAGTTGTTGAATAGATCTAAGCTTGTAATAGATTGTTTTGTTTATTTTCTTAGTTAACAGTAAGCCTACAAGAATTCAGGCTATGTTGAAAAATCATGGACACCCTATCAAATATTGACACATATATTGTTTCCTGAATAAAACTTTGAAAATGACATCTCTTTGGTTCTTAAAGCTTTTGACCATGAAAGTGACAATAACGTACTTTTCTAATAAAATTCTGATATTTTGGACTCTGCCTTAATTTTTTGGCCACTACTGTAATTCCACTGTACAAAATTGCTGGCGAGGCCTCACTTGGAATATTGTGTTCAGTTTTGGAGACCATATCTCGCAAAGGATACACCATTCAGGTTTTTAGGCTGTCCCTAATAAATATGCATGAGATATATTTGAATACAATGGGGCAGTGCATGCAAATGTATCTCATGCATATTCATTAGGGACAGCCTGAAAACCTGAATGGTGTTTGGCCCTCCAGGACTGGAGTTGGGAACCTCTGGTTTAGAGGAAGGTGACCAAAATGATTTGGTGCCTGCGCCAGAAGACATATGAGAAGAGACTTGAAGACCTAAATATGTATACTCTAGAGGAGAGGAGGGACGGGGAGATATGATAATACTCTAAGTACTTAAAGGTCTGTAATGAACAAACAAAACCTTTTTCAAAGACGGGGATGCTGCAAAACTAGAGGTAATAACGAAGCTGCAAGGGGGTAAACAGGAAATACTTTTTCATTGAAAGTATGGTGGATGCTTGGAATGCCGTCCCAATGGAAGTGGTGGGGGCCAAATGAATTCAAAATGGCATGGCACACAGTGGATCCCTTTATAGCAACAGGATAAAATCAAGAAGCAATTAGATCTTACCTGCTAATTGGTGTTCCTGAAGGAACGACAGTCCAGTCCCTTTACTTCTGGGTTGCGCAACCCTTCCAGCAGCTTGGAGGCTGAGCCCAACCTTTTTGGGGATGGAGCGGTATAAATACCACTAGGACCACCCCCAGGCTCCAGTAATCGAATGAAAAAGCAGACTTAACGAACTTCCATTAATGACCTACATAAATTAACACCGAAAAACAAACCCATACTTATAAACTAACAAATTGAACCTCTTTTTTTTTTTTTTTTTTTTTTTTTTTTTTAAGGATTAGGAGTAGGAGAGGAGGAAGGACAACGGAAGGAGGTGGTTAACTTGCGTCTGTCCGAGCCGTCCTTCACTTGCACACCTCCCCCCAGCACCGGCCCCACGCTCGGTCCGCCCCTGACTAATAGGCCTTAACGGCTGGCGGAAAACCGGGTGGGATCAGGGACTGGACTGTCGTTCCTTCAGGAACACCAATTAGCAGGTAAGATCTAATTGCTTCTTCCTTATCGTCACTCCAGTCCAGTCCCTTTACTTCTGGGATGTAACAGAGCAGTTCAACCCTGGATGGGGTCCGACATACCGGACTGAAGAACCGCAAGACCAAACCGAGCGTCCGCTGAACTCTGTACGTCCAGCCTGTAGTGCTTGGTAAAGGTATGCAGGGAGGACCAAGTCGCTGCCCTACAAATATCCAGAGGGGGAACTAGACTGAATTCTGCCCAAGAGGTAGCCTGTGCCCGAGTTGAGTGCGCCCGCAGGCGCCCTGGCACCTGTTTCCCTTTCAGGATATAGGCGGAGGCAATAGCTTCTCTAATCCACCTGGAGATGGAGGCCTTGGCCGCCGCCTCCCCCTTGTGTGGACCTCCGAACTGAATGAAAAGGCGTTCTGATTTCCGGAAGGAGGCTGTGCGGGAGAGGTAACACTTCAAAGCCCTCTGGACGTCTAGTAAGCGAAGCTTGCTATCCCTTCCTTCTAACCTCTCGGCCGGAAAAGTAACTACCTGGTTCACATGAAAGGGGGAGATAACCTTAAGCAAGAATGAAGGAACCGTCCGCAGGACTACCTTGTCCTTGAGAAAGGATAGAAAGGGGGGCTGAGAAGACAGCGCTTGTAGTTCTGAGACCCGCCTGGCCGAACAAATAGCGACCAGAAAAACTGTCTTCAGGGTTATTCCTTTAAGGAGGCCCTCTTAACCGGCTCAAAGGGTTCCCCGACCAAGGCATTTAGTACTAGGTTGAGATCCCAAGGGGGGATGACCGACCTTCGTTGAGGACGCAGTCGCTTAACCGCTCTTAGGAACCTGGACACATCCGTGTGGGCCCCTAGGGACTTGCTGTGGACCTTATCTCTATAGCAAGCGATGGCCGCTAGCTGGACCCGTAGGGAACTGGGCGCTAGACCTTTGTCAAAGCCTGCTTGCAAGAATTCCAAGACATCGGGGACCGAGGCCGAAAGAGGATTCCTCCGGTGTTCCGCACACCACGCTTCGAAGATGCGCCAAACTCTCACGTAGGAAAGGCAGGTTGAGCGCTTCTTCGCCTTCAACAGCGTCGTGATTACCGCTCCTGAATAGCCCCGCCTCAGGAGCCGCGCCCTTTCAATAGCCAGGCCGTAAGCGAGAATCGATCCACGTGAGGCAACCGAACCGGCCCTTGCCTCAGCAGGTCCCTTTTGTAGGGAAGCCGCCAAGGATGGTCGACGAGTAACCTCACCAGATCCGCATACCAGGGACGGCGAGGCCAATCCGGGGCTATGAGAATTATCAATCCCCGGTGAGCCTCCACCCGCTGGAGGACCTTTCCGATCAGAGCCCAGGGGGGGAACACATAGAGGAGCCCCTCCGAAGGCCACTTCTGGGACAGGGCATCCAGTCCTTCGGACATTCTTTCCCTCCTCCGACTGAAGAAGCGGGCCACCTTGGCGGACGAGAACCGTGCCATGAGATCCATGACCGGGAGACCCCAACGGGCAACTATTTGGTCGAAGGTCCCCTGGTCCAGCTCCCACTCTCCTTGGTCTATCTTGCACCTGCTGAGGTAATCTGCCGTGACGTTGTCCGTGCCGGCCACGTGCTGAGCTGAGAGCGCTTCCAACCGAACCTCGGCCCAGTGGAATAGGACGTCCGCTTCCTTCTCTAAGGCGGGACTGCTGGTGCCGCCCTGGTGGTTGATGTATGCCACTGCGGTGACATTGTCGGAGAGGACGCGAATTGCTCTTTTCAGCACTAAGGGCTCGAGAGCCTTGAGGGCTAGGACGACGGCCCGCAATTCCAGCCTGTTGATGGGCCATTGAGATTCCAACGGTGTCCAGCGACCCTGGACGAACTGGTCCTCACAGTGGGCACCCCAGCCTGCCAGACTGGCATCCGTTGTCAACAGTAACCACTGAGGAGGTTCGAGAGGCATCCCGCGATCCAGATTTCTTGGGCACCACCACCAGTGGAGTGCCTGCTTGGTCCGTGGAGCACAGGGTAACTGCATTGACAAAGGATGATGCTGAGGAGACCAACGCCGCAATAGGGCCCGCTGCAACGGCCGCATGTGGGCCCTGGCCCATGGAACTACCTCTATAGCCGCCGCCATGGTTCCCAGGACCTGAAGATAATACCATGCTGAGGGGCTCCTTCTGTGCAGAAACTGTGTGACCAGAAGCCTTAGGTCCCTTGATCTCGTTCGTGACAGAAACACTCTGCCTCTGTTGATGTCGAACCTTGCCCCGAGATATTTGAGTTCCTGGGAGGGGGTCATCCTGCTTTTTGCTCGATTGATGATCCACCCCAGCTCCTCTAGAACTTGGACTACTCTGGCCGTTGCCGAGCGACTCTCCTCTTCCGACTTTGCCCGGATCAGCCAATCATCCAGGTAAGGGTGCACTAGTATTCCCTCTTTCCGTAGGGAAGCCGCTACTACCACCATCACTTTGGTAAAAGTCCTTGGAGCCGTAGCTAGACCGAAGGGCAGAGCCTGGAATTGATAGTAGCCTCTGGGCACTGCGAATCTCAGGAACTGTTGATGGGACTTTCTGACTGGTATGTGCAAGTAGGCTTCTGTCAGATCCAGGGACGTCAGGAACTCCCTGTCCCTTACGGCTGCTATGACCGAACGTAGGGTCTCCATCCGGAAGTGAGGTACTTTAAGACAGCGATTGACCTGCTTTAGATCCAGTATCGGGCGAAAAGACCCTTCTTTCTTTGGGACCACGAAGTAAATCGAGTACCGACCCGAGCCGTACTGGTCTGGTGGAACCGGGACCACGGCCCCGAGAGCTATTAGTCGGGCAACAGTTGCCTCTATCGCCGCGCTCTTCGTAGGCGAACCGCAGGGAGACTGAACAAAGGCTGGCAGTATTTGCTTTGCGAATTCGAGAGCATAGCCCTCTCTGATCACCTCTAGGACCCACTGATCGGACGTGACCCGGGACCAGGCGGGAAGAAACTGCCTTAAGCGTCCGCCGACCGGCAGTCCGTCCCCCTGGACCCCCGTTGTCTCATTGCTGTTTTCTAGGGCCCGAGGAGGAAGAGGCACCAAAGCCTCTACCTGCTCCTCGAACCTCTAAAACCTTGACCCCTTGAAGGAAAACGGCCCCTGGGAAAGGGGTTTGACCTGGCTGGACGAAACCTCCGGGGATCCCTAGGTTGGTTACGTACAGGGGCCAGGGAACGCCCTTGCTTCGGTCTGTCTTCCGGAAGCCTGCCTCCCTTAGATTCGCCAAGGTCCTTTACTAGTTTCTCTAAATCCTCTCCAAATAACAGCTTTCCTTTAAAGGGAAGGCGACTGAGGCGTTGACTTGGAGGAGGCATCGGCGGCCCAGTTCCGTAGCCACAAATAATGCCTAGCAGCCACAACCGAGGCCATGTTCTTGGCCAGGCTTCTAATGAGGTCATACTGGCTATCCGCCAAGTAGGCAGCTCTGGATTCCAGTCTAGCAGCGTTGGCCTGAGCTTCGTCCGCGGGGCCCTCCGCTAATTGAAGCTGTTGTGACCATCTTAAGCAGGCCCGTGCTACCCAGGCCCCTGAAACGGAGGCCTGCAATGCCAGAGCGCTAATATCAAAGGCTTGCTTCAGAAGCGTGTCCAATTTTCTGTCTTGAGAATCTCTCAGGCCGTGCTGCCCTCGACTGGGATGGTAGTCTTCTTCGTAACCGCTGACACCACCGCATCCACCCTGGGAGACTTCAGCAGCTCTTTATCTGACTCTGGAAGCTGATATAGGCGGGTCATGGATCGGACCCCCCTTAAGCTTGATTCTGGTTGATCCCATTCCTCCTGGATCATCTGACGCACAACTCTGTGGACAGGGAAAACTTTGTGATCTCCTGATGGCCTGGATTAGAGGATCTTCCAACGCCTCCTCCTCTGCCGGCGTATCCGAGGCTACATTGAGAACTTTCAGGGATTCATTAATTAATGCCGGGAGCTCCTCCCGACGAAAGTCCCTGATTACACGTGATTGATCTTCCTCAGGGATCTCCCCCTCTTCAAGCTCCTCCTCTTCCTCGTCCAACTCCTTGTCGGAGTTCTCTTCCTCAGGAGTATCCTGTGAGAGGGACGGGAGAGGCTCCTCAGAGCTCAGACGGGGGCGCTTAGGCGGAATCCCTGGTTCCGGATTGTCTACTCTCGTGGGCTTGGCCGATTTGACCTCTGCCGACGTTCCAGCATCTCCTGACCCCAAGCCCTGCTTACGCAAGCAATAGGCCTTGTGTAGTAACAGGACGAAGTCAGGGGAGAAAAAATCCCTGGTCTCCCCTTCTCCCGTAGGAAAGGGGGAGGTGGGCAAGGGAGGAGTGGATAAATCCGAGGACGTAGAAGGAGGGAGCTGGGAACCCCCCTCCCCTTGTAGGGGATCTCCGGAGCCCTGGGAAGCTTGCGACATGGCCAAGTTAATTTCTTGTTCCACGGAGGCAGCCACTGCAGCACAACCCCTGCAGACCCCTGCCTCCGAGGAAGTACCTCGCCGGGTGCCACAGGATGGACACCGAGACTTGGCCGCCATGACCTTGAAAAGGTTACAGGAGCCCCTTCTGAGCTTCGAGGCTGAAACGCTGGGTCTAACCAAGGAGAGACTGTAGCGCTCCGATACAGAGTTAACCCGTTCCTTTATTAAGTGTGTATGCTCTCTCCACTAGTTGAAAAATTAGTAGTTCCCCTTTAAAGATTGAATCAAAATTGAATCAAAATTAAAATAACCAAAATTAAACCAAAACTAAAATAATTAAAGAAATACACATCCCTTAAAACAATCCCCAGTACTTGCGGTTTAAGTATTCTTCTGCTGAGATGTCTGGGCCCGACTCTGCGAACTGCCACCGTTGGCTCTACACGTGTTAGGCCGCACCATGTGGAGACCTAAACGGGAGCCGCGAGTCTGCTCACAGCACCGATCTTCCTTCCGAATGCAGGATCAGGGCTGGACACCGCGATTCCCCTAGAGCCGGAAAACCGCAGTTTAAAACAACTTCCCGCTGGAATCGCGGCCTCCGGAGCTCGCCTCCGCGTCCCTCTGCTCCGGGACGGGGCCGGCGGTGAGAATGGAATCGCGGCGTTGCCTCTAGCGCTCAGCCACCCGGAGGGCTTCGGCGCGAGGCAGGGCTGCAAAGAAATTGTGCAGGAGCCGGCCGGATAAGCAGCAGAGGAGCTCTGCGTGGTCCTCCACACTGCTGCCTACAGGAAAACCACCTCCGATATCCGGCCCGGTCAGGGGGGGGGGGGGGAGAGAGGAGAGAGCAAGCAGGAGAATTAAAGGCACAGGACCTGAAACAACTAAAAGGTAAAATCCAAGAATTAATAAAGAAAGCAAAAAGAAAATTTGAATAAAAAAGGAATAAAAAGGAAGACTCCAGTAAGCCCTAGGCTTACGGAACCCTCCAGCTGCTTGGAGGCTGAGAATACTGGAGCCTGGGGGTGGTCCTAGTGGTATTTATACCGCTCCATCCCCAAAAAGGTTGGGCTCAGCCTCCAAGCTGCTGGAAGGGTTGCGCAACCCAGAAGTAAAAGGGACTGGACTGGAGTGACGATAAGGAAAATAACCTTAACTGTCTCTGCTATCTCAACAAATAGGGGTGACCTGCATGGAGCGGTGGGTACACCCCTAAACAAAGGCATGGGGAGGGGTGACCTGCACAAAGCAGCAGGTACACCTACTCTTGCCACCTTGCTGGGCAGACTAGATGGACCATGATGGTCTTTATCTGCTGTCATATACTAATTTCACTATGTTACTATGTAATTTCCTTTTCTGCTTCATATATCACCATGACCTAGTAACATGTGAAGCAAAAAGGTCTCCCATATTCCATGAACTTTGTCTTCACCTACAGTAGTATCTTTCATACTCCCCCACCAGCCACTACCCAGTGTGTGTGCATGTGTCTCTCTCTCCTCCTTGGCCCAGTCTTCCATAGCTGTCACGCTGTATGTCTCTTTATTGTACCCCCAGCCTTTCCCCTGCAGCCATCACCTCATGTTTCTCATCATACCTGCTGTACAACACCAAAAGTGCTATGCTTCTTCACTCTCCCATCACTGGTTCTCCACAAAGAGCTTGACCGATATGGTGCGGGAAGATTGTGCTTATCTCATCATTTCAAGTCTCGAAAGAGTTGAAAAACTGCGATATCAGCAGGTTCTTCCTCCATCAAGTAGCTCAAGCTCTTTATAGAAAGCTGATCGCCGTAGAATGAGGAAGCGCTGGGACTGACCTTTCAGAGCCCTGAAATCTTGGGCACCAGTATGCAATTTGTAGGCGACATGGTGCCTGGGATTTCGAGTCTTGCTCTAAGCCTAATGATGAATTGCTCTGCTGCTTTTTCTGCATTCTGAAGGGCAGCAAAAGGCATATCGACTTTCCCAATTGTGCAGCTGGAGAGGTTGGAAACCTCAGATGATCAGTCCTGGATCCTGCAAGAGATGTGGTGTCTTCTAGAGGCCAGAAGGTACAGTGTAGGTCAGTGGTGAATGGAAGGTCAATGGAGGCAGTTGGATCTAGTTCTTTAAATGAGGGACAAAATGTAACTCCAGAAGCAGAGAACCTCAGAGCTAAGTGACATTACTGAATCTTTCTGCCAGATCAGCTATAGCAAAACCAACACTATTTAGTGCCACCTTGCTGGGCACCCTTTCTCATGTGTATGTTTTATGTTCCATGTAAACCGCACTGATGTTGAATAGCGCGGTATAAAAGAAATGTAAAATAAATAAATAAATTCCTATTTCCTTATTGTTCCTCCAGTTTAGTCAACCTCTGAGATATATCAGAGCAGTACTCAATAGGAGGGACCTTTCTAGCTGGATCTCAACACCGCCTCCCCGAAAGTGGCATCCTTAGCCGCCAAAACATCTAGGCAGTAGCACTTAAAGTATGGAGAAACGATCAAGTGACCGCTCTACAGATGACTAGTGGCGGAACCAAACTGCACTCCACTCAGGAAGTCGCTTGCACTCTAGAAGAGTGAACTCGTAAGGCCACTGGGACTGTACAGTCCGGTAGAGGATAAGCCGACGCAATCGCCGATCTAATCCATCCCCAGATGGAATCCTCCGCCGCAGCTTCCCCTTCACGGAGCCCTCCTAACAGTCCGACAAGAGGCGAACCGCCTTGCGAAAAATTTCAGAAACCCATAATCACTGCCGCAGCACTCTCTCACCGTCCAAAGAGCCCCAGCTATAGACCTATACACTGTTCTCCGCCGAACCTAGCGCTGGAAAAGCAGCCATGTAATTCAGTTGAAACAGCGAAAACCACCTTTGGCAAAAACAATAGCACTGGCCAGAAGGCCACCTTCTCTTTGGAAAACAAAACCAAAAACGGGTTTTGACAGACCACCACCTGCTACTCCGAAATTCGCTTCCCGAAAAGATGGCCCCCGAACATACTGTCTTCAAGGTTAAATCCTTCACCGCCGCCTGTTGCAAGGGTTCACATGGAGCGCTAGCGAACGCCCCTCAAAACAAATTGCGCTCCCCCGGGGGAGATTATTTTACGAGAGGGTGCATTCTGGCACCCACCATAAATAACGCTCCACATCGACCTGTGTAGGAGCAGCAATTCCTGTACATTGCCCCTATAGCAAGACAGAGCTGCTCCCTAAACTCTCAAAGATCTGGCCACTAACCCCTTATCCAACCTGTTCTGTAGAGCTGGATACCAAGGTAACTGACATTGTTGATGCGCGAACACGCCTCCACAGACACCAATCCCCAACGATGTGACATCTACACACATGTGCCAGGAAAACAGCTCCCCCCCCCCTTTTTTTTTTCCTTTTGCGGTAAGGTGGCGATCACTGCTGCCGAGTAACTCCTTATCCTTAACCTTACCCTCCCTCTCCTGGCCACACCGTAAGCGAGAACCAATCCCCCTGAGGCATCAAAGTGAACTCCGGAACACAGATTCTCCAGCGTCGGTAACCTCCATGGCTTCCCATCGAGCCACCGTATGAGGTCGGCGTCCCATGAGCGCCTCGAACAGCTCGAGGCCCCCCCAAGAACCTTTCCCCGAGACATTTCGACATACTGAAGCACTCGCCTATGAAAATCCCCGGATGACACACCTAGAATAGACCAGACGACGACCACCGTTATATCAGGGCGTCGATGCCTTCTGACAGTCTTTTGCATCATCTGCGAACGTAACAATCGGATTTTGTTTTTTTGGGGATTTTTGCCTAAAATGTCGCCATAAGGACTATTGGCTGTCCCCATTTGCAGCCAATCTGTGGAAACATCTCCGGATGTAACTCCCATTCTTCGGCTTCTACTGGCACCCTGGTGAGGAAACCCGTAATATGCGCTGTCAAGATCGCTGGAAGCCGAGGTTCTATCCACGCAAACAGACGCTCTGCCTCGGAGTTGTCGAAGAACACTCGCCCCACTCGAACTGCCAGCACAGCTTGGAACGCCCGGAACGGCCTGCGCCCCGCTCGCCATTCCAGATGGTTGATGGACCACTGGGTCTCCTGCATACTCCAAGAGCCTCATGCGAAAGGATCTCCGTAATGCAGCAAAGCTTAAAAGCTGTGGCCAAGCTCCTGGAGGACTGGTTGACAACCTTGTATTCAAGAGCACCTGAGAAAAATATGAATTTAGTTAATTGTTTTATTCACCATCTTACCAGAGTGTTAACTCTGTTATACATGTAAGAGCACTCTTTGACTACGAGTATACCTGAAGTTGCTGCTTGCTCCGTAGAAACTATGTGCATGCTATTTGTCTTTCAGGGAAACTGCGAGGTACCAGAGACCTGGACTGGCCCTGATAGAAAAACGGACACTAGACTCGAAGGACCCTGAACTGAGCCAGCATGGCCTCTCCTGCATCCCTATGAACAGAACCCTCCCAAGAACTCCCTGAAAATAGGCTCTGCAACCTGCAGAACTGCTATGGCATCCTGAAAGAGCCTAAACAAGGCTCATCAGTGAAAATGATGAGTCACAGATATCCTAGCCCTTCCTCTAGGGGAACTACCATCCCATCCTCCTTGGCCTCACCTTTCAGAGGCAGGATTTTCACTCGAGTCCTTCAATGAATCTCTGTAGGGTATAAAGGTGGGGCTCCCAGAGGAATTGAGGAGTGCAGGAGCGAAACAGGGGCCATGATCTCTCTCTAGCTGACTCTTACAGGATCGCTCATGGGCCTTGGGTCTCTAGAGCAGAAGTCCAGGCCTCCATGAAGGAGGCTGCCAAGCAGCTAGCCAGACCGAATATAGCCCAAGAGCTATTTCAGGAGCTGCAGCACAAGCCATTTGACAAAGAGAGCCCCAAAGGGCCCTGATAGGTCACTGGGCAGGTGGGCAAGACCACTCTTCTATGCTCCACCTCCATTGAGCCCAAGCTGCCACCTGAATTGGCTGCAGTACCCACCAGCAGGGAAAAAAAAAAAAAGAGAGAAAGGAGTAGCAGGGTCCACGGGAATGGCATCAGGCCCCAAGTCTCCCATGAGGTGTCCCAGAATGCTGAAAAAGTGTGCCCCAGGCGTTGCAGCCATAGCAGGGGCAAAAAGCAGCACACGCGGTAAAAAATATACTAGGAGACGTAGGCCATATCAGGTTGCATGGTTGCACATTGCAATGGCAAAGTTTTTAAAATATAGTAAAAAAAAGAAAAAGAAAAAAGGGCACTGATTAAAGAAGCAGGGCCATGGCCACAAAGGCTGACTGGGAAAATCAGAGCTGTCCATCAAGGCCTTTTTATTTTTTGTTAATTTGGAGCTGCTTTATTAACCCGCTTTGGACCAGCGTATGTTTTTACATAAGGTTTCCATACTTACTACTATACAATTTTTTTATCTGAGATCTAGTTAGTTTAATAGGTATTCGAAGTTTGCTGATTTTGACGGTACTGACGGCTCAACATAAAAAGATCACAAAAAATAGTAAGTAGCTTATAATGCTGTAATAGCTACTATTTTGCAAATAAAAGTATTTGTAGACTTTAGAAAATAGGTTTAGATAACTAAGTTACTTAGTGTCAGAGTTATTGGTGAGTATATCAGCCTTGTATGTTTTTCATACGCTAGGCTAATATGTTGTCGAAACTAATTGTTGCCAAGCATTCTGTTCTAGGTGTTTCAATGGTGCAATATCGGCACACTGCATCAGACGTGTTTTCACGTGTATCATATTCTGCTGTCAGAATGGACTGTTGACAAACTATATTATATCATAATAAAGTATTTTAAATGAAAACTGCCGCTTCAATAGTATCATACAGTATGTTTGTGGAGCAGAGTGGAGGAGTGGCCTAGTGGTTGGGGCAAGGTACTTCAGGCCGGAAAGTCGGGGGTTCAAATCCCACTAGAGGACAGCAACCTTGGGTCGGAAGGACTGGGGTTTCTAGTCCCACAGGTGCTCCTTGTGGTCTTGGGCAAGCCACTTAACCCTCCATAGCCCATGTTCCCTGTAAAATAGTTATCTCCAAGTTATAATGCCCTGTTCAATGTAATTTCAGTTTGTTCAATGTAAACCACACTGATGCAGAATAGCGCGGTATATAAGAGAATGTAAATAAATAAATAATGGAACTGAATCCTATCTTTTCTGAAGAAGGACAATATACTATATTGGACCAGTGTATGAAAAACACACACTATGTGAAACTTCTATTTAGTTTTAATATTTTTTTATTGCCGGTATTTCATAGTTGTTTGAGGGTAACAAATCTAATAAATCATCCAGAACAGAGAAAGAATATGTGAGCTGTCCAAAACGGGTTAAAAGCATCAGAGAGCCATATACTGCCCATTGAAACCAATGGGACAAAAAAATGGAATTTTGGGAACTCGGTGGCATGCCTGTCTGTTTGAGTGAATGAGAGGTCTTGAAACACAGACCACGCGAGAGCGGACGCCTGAGTAGCGCAGTTCCTGACCGGGCGACCGCGCCCAGGTCACGAAAAGGAGGAAGCGTTTGGTGTTTATCT
This sequence comes from Ichthyophis bannanicus, assembly GCA_033557465.1. Taxonomy (NCBI): domain Eukaryota; kingdom Metazoa; phylum Chordata; class Amphibia; order Gymnophiona; family Ichthyophiidae; genus Ichthyophis; species Ichthyophis bannanicus. The sequence goes on along the minus strand of CM066033.1, from coordinate 1,137,851,272 downwards.
CCCTTGTTGTTCCGTGGGCTGTACGGACCCCTTACCTGCAGCCATACTACCCACCCTCTTTGTCTGTTGTCTGTTGTCTTGTACGTCATAATGGGAGGGGCGGGGTCTCTTGCAAACTCCGCTGAACTGTATGATCACGAATTTTAAGAAGGGATTTAGCGGTGACTACGGGATGAAAATGTCGCCGCCCCGATTAGAAAAATTGTGTGGTAGGGAGTGGCCGGTGCTGGACACCGTGTGGCCGCCAGATGGTACTTTTGATGTTAGAATTGTGTCCCCGAGTGCATGGGATAGTACGTAGGAATTACCCCGACAAGTTTCCCTATATAGACTCCTGGTTAGATATCTGTGAAAGGCAACCCTCTTGGATGAAGCGTTGCCGTGAAGAGCAGTGCAGGATAATGTTAGCAACTACGAAGGGAGTCCCCAGGATTAAGGAAGAAAAGCCTCCCATTTACTCAGCCCCAGAACCTATGGAAATCCCGAATTATCCACCCCTATTCCTGTATAAACCAGTCCCATCAGCTCCATCGTTACCCCGAGTGGAGCCAGGAGAAGAGAGAGTTCCCCCAGCTGAAGTACTTCCACCCCATCAGCCACTTCCGTTGCCTGGAGGAGAGCAACCCCCTTCCCGGAGCAGGAATCCCAGTCCCGAACAAAGTTCCCCGGCAGGACTACCATCTCCTGAAGGAACTGCCAGTCCAGGGTCACCCGTTAGTCTAGGTCCCAGCAGAAGAGCCACCGCTGGGCCCGTAAATCTGCGTTACGCCCTCCGAAGCAGGGAGACGGGCCAGAGAGAAGTTCGCCAGATGCCATTACGCCAGATCCCCGGATTACCCATTCTCAATGACAATGGTCAGGTTGTGGCCGGACCAACTAGTCTCGTTTATCTGCCCTTTTCTACCACAGATTTATTAAACTGGAAAACGCACTATGCCTCTTATACTGAAAAACCCCAATATCTGACAGAATTAATGTCTAGGATCATGCAGACCCACCAGCCTACCTGGTCTGATTGCCACCAGTTCTTGTCTACCCTTTTTACTACTGAAGAGCGGGCACGAATAGTGCAAGCCACTACCCAATGGCTGGAAGAGAACCCTGTAGACAGGAGAGACCTAGATCCCCGACAGGCAGCGGCCGTAGATTTCCCAAATGAAGATCCAAAATGAGATCCAAATAGTGCAGAAGGAGAGAGGGCCCTCACCCGTTTCCGCCAGGCCCTACTGCAAGGCCTGAGGAGGGGAGGCCAGAAAGCCATGAATGTTGGGAAGGTAGCAGACGTTCTTCAGCGCCCAGATGAAAGTCCAGCTGCCTTCTATGAACGATTAACTGAAGCTTATAGAGACTTTATACCCCGTATGATCCAGCAGCCCAGGAGAATTTGCGTATGGTGAACGCTGCTTTTGTGAGTCAGTCCCAGGGAGACATAAAACGGAAACTGCAGAAGTTGGAAGGATTTGCTGGCATGAATACAGCACAGCTAATGGAAGTTGCCCAGAAGGTATTTGTGAATCGTGATCAAGAATGTAAAAGGGAAAGTGAAAGAAAGATGAAGAAAGCCAATCTGCTTGCTGCAGCTCTAGTTGAAGGACGTGGAGGATACCCAAACAGAAGGACCCGAGGATGGGGAAGGGGCCGAGGGAGCGCTCAGTCCCCCTTGGGTGCAAATCAGTGCGCCTATTGTAAGGAAGGACATTGGAAGAATGAATGCCCGAATAGTAGCTCCACTCCCTGGAGGGGAGGAGGGAGCACTAGGAGAGCAGGGGGGGGGCGATTCCAGCAGCGAGGGGGAATGGCGACCACTGAAGACGACTATGGGGATGAGGACTAGGCCAGACCGGGCTCCAAGTTTTCCCTGGGTCCCCAGGAGCCTATGGTCAACTTAAAGATTGGGGAACAGTACATGGACTTTATGGTGGATACGGGGGCCGAACATTCAGTAGTGGCTAAGCCAGTGGCTCCTTTGTCTTCCTGATCTGTCACCATTGTTGGCACCACTGGAACTAGAACCACAAGACCTTTCCTGCAGAACCGTGCCTGCGAATTGGGGGGACGGAAAATAACGCATCAGTTCCTGTACATACCTGAATGCCCAGTTCCCCTTTTAGGCCGAGACATGCTTGCTAAGCTCCAGGCGCAGATATCCTTTGTCGGAGGAGGAAAAATGGAGATGACTGAACTCGGAATCTGCTGGCCTGATGTTGCTGACTGTCCCCCGAGAAGAAGAATGGCAGTTCTATAGTCCACCTTCATCCAAGGCAGCTAGTCCCCGTATACCCACCAACATCTTAGCTCCGCCCGGAGTATGGGTGGAGGATAATCCTCCCGGCCTAGCAAAGAATATAGCTCCTGTGCTTGTCACCCTTAAACCAGGAGCAGAACCAGTGCATGTGCAACAATATCCTCTCCCACGACCAGCAATCAAAAGCATCCATGGTCACCTAAAGAAATTACTACAGTATGGACTCCTCAAAGAATGCCAATTGCCCTGGAACACCCCGCTCCTCCCAGTCAAGAAGCCTGGGACAGGTGACTACCGCCCAGTGCAGGATTTGCGACGAGTGAACAATGCAGTTGAAACCATACATCCAGTAGTACTAAATCCCTATACCCTCCTGAGACTGATTCCATCAGAAGCTACTCATTTCACCGTTCTGGATTTAAAAGATGCCTTTTTCTGTATCTGTCTGGCACCTGCCAGCCAACTCTTGTTCGCGTTTGAATGGGAGAACCCTACTACAGGAAGACGGGGCCAACTCACTTGGACTCGCTTGCCTCAAGGATTCAAGAATTCACCCACCATCTTTAGTGCAGCTCTCAACCAAGATCTTTCAAACTACTCTGTGACTCCAGGAAGAAGAATCTTACTTCAGTATGTAGATGATCTGCTTATAGCCACCAACTCCAAGATTGAATGTGTGCAAGCTACCAGTGATCTCTTGCACCTCCTGAATGAAGCTCAATACAAGGTCTCAAGAGCCAAAGCGCAGAAGTGCAATACCTAGGGTTCCATCTGTCCAGAGGAATCCAGAAATTGGGACTTGAGCGAAAGGAAGCAGTATGCCGCATCCCAACCCCCACCACCAGAAAGCAGGTGCGGGCCTTCTTGGGAGCAGCAGGCTATTGCCGGATATGGATACCCAATTTTGCACTCTTGGCAAAACCCTTGTACCAAGCCACGAAGGGAGTGGAACGATCACCCATGGAATGGGGCCCAGAACAGGATAAAGCGTTCAAATCGCTGAAAGCAGCATTAATGTCGTCACCAGCCTTGGGCCTACCAGATGTACAGAAGCCATTTCGTCTTTATGTCCATGAGTCATGTGGAAACGCGCTGGGAGTAATGACTCAGCCCCTCGGATCCTGGCAACGACCTGTAGCCTATCAAAACAATTGGACCCTGTTGCAAAAGGATGGCCACCTTGCCTAAGAGCCGTAGCAGCCACAGCCCTTTTAGTGAGCGAAGCTGACAAGCTCACTTTGGGACAGAATCTTCATGTCACTGTACCGCATTCTGTTTTAACCCTAATGGAACACAAAGGGAACTACTGGTTCACCAACGCACGAATGTTGAAATATCAAAGTATGCTGTGTGAAAATCCCCGACTAAAATTGAGTGTCAGTCAAACCTTGAACCCTGCTACTCTACTGCCGACCAGTCCAGGCCCTCCTGACCATGATTGCCTAGAAGTAATGGACACCAATGTTCCCTCTAATTTTCTGTAGGCTGTGTGCGCATAAAATATCAGCTGTGTGCAGCTGCTGAAGGAAGGTTAAATTTTTGTGTGCCACATAACGACACTCTGAGTTATATACTTTAAAATTTGACTACACGTCAGAATACAGTATGTACACATTGATTTTAATCAAATTAAATGAAAATAGACGATTACTAAATGAAGCAGAAAATTTCTAGTAATTACAATCATAACTTTTAAATTTTAAGACGTCTGTGTTGTTTTCTATCAGAATCAGAGCTGTAATTTTTGTGCGCTCTGTTGTAAAGTATGTGCGCTCGCTCGGCGAGGTATGTGCGCGCACACACGCACACAGCTTAGAGGGAACAGTGATGGACACTGTATACTCAAGCCGCCCAGACCTAACGTATATCCCCTTGAACAACCCAGAAAGAACTTTCTTCGTGGATGGAAGCAGTCTTGTAATTAATGGACAACGATGTGCCGGTTATGCAGTGGTGACCCTGGACATGGTAATAGAATCATCAGCTCTGGCCCCAGGAACTTCTGCACACAAGGCCGAATTAATAGCCCTCACTCGAGCACTGAAAATAGGGACTGGGATCCGTCTGAATGTATACACAGATTCTAAGTATGCCTTTACAACATTACATGCCCATGGAGCTTTGTACAAAGAACGCAGATTGATAACCTCGGGAGGCAAGTCCATCAAGTATGGCCCAGAAATATTGACTTTATTGGAAGCAGTATGGGCCCCCAAACAAGTTGCTGTAATGCATTGCCGAGGTCACCAGACTGGAGATGGAGAAGTATCCCGAGGGAACAGACTTGCCGATGCCTCAGCCCGAGAAGCAGCAATCGATGGAAAAATCTCTATCCCCAGTATTACAGTTCAAGCAGCCATATTTCCAGTACCTCTCAGTGCTTGGACACCACAATATACCCCGAATGAGCTGGACTACTATTGTCAGATTGAGGGGGGGCAGCTATCAGAGACCGAATGGATAGTGTTACCACCACCCGAGGGAGGCTCACCCCCTGGTATGACTGTGATCCCTGGGTCCAGCCTTTGTCCACGCCTTTCATCAAGCTATACACTATGGGAAAACTGCAATGGAAAAAGCTCTGAAACTATATTTCTGTATCTCATTATTGGGACCCTTAACTGCCTCAATAGCCCGAAAATGTGTAATCTGTGCAAAGAATAATGCCCGACAGGGTCCTGTCCTACCTCCAAGAGTTCAATCAGTGGGAGTTACCCCCATGGGAAATATTCAAATAGACTTTGTAGAAATGCCACGAGCAAATGGATATCACTACCTACTGGTTCTAGTCTGTACCTTCTCTGGGTGGGTGGAGGCTTTCCCCACCAGAACTGAAAAGGCCAGAGAAGTCACTAAGGCTCTGCTCCATGAAATCATTCCTCGGTTTGGAATACCCTTGACCATAGGGTCAGACAATGGACCCTCCTTTGTGTCACAAGTAACTCAGCAGCTAGCCCGAACTTTACAAATACAGTGGAAATTACATACAGCTTATAGACCCCAGAGTTCAGGGAAAGTAGAGAGAATGAACCGAACCCTGAAGTCCCAGTTGTCCAAGCTCTGTCAGGAAGCTCACCTGAAGTGGCCCCAAGCTCTCCCCATAGCCCTTCTCAGAGTACGTTCAGCCCCCACTAAGTCATTAGGAGTTTTCCCCATTTGAGGTTTTGTATGGGAGACCCCCGCCCATAGTTCAGGGAATAAGGGGGGATATGAATCAGATTGGATCAGAAATCACTAGACAAGAATTGTTGGCTCTAAGTTCTGTCTTGCAGGATCTCCATACCTGGGTGCAAGACCAGCTGCCTATCAATCTGACAGGGCCACTGCATCCTTTCAAGCCTGGGGCCTCGGTGTGGGTTAAAGAGTGGAAGAAGACACCGTTGGCACCTCATTGGAAGGGACCATATGTTGTTCTACTGTCAACACCCACAGCAGTTAAAGTGGCAGAAATCAACTCCTGGATCCACCACAGTCGAGTGAAGCCAGCAGCAGTTCCTGAAGGTCGTCCTTGGATTTCGACCGCAGATCCTGCATCACCATTGCGACTTACACTGCGAAGAAAACAATTATCCTCTTGAAGATTTGAAAACCTGCTCCTGGAAGTTGGAAGAGGTTTTCAAGCTCTGAATTATCAACATCTCAGTTTATCCATCAGAGACTATGATCATGATGATTACCTACTACTGTTTCATTTTTTGCGGTAACCCTGGGACCCCACCCCTTGGGACAACCTTTGCCCTGCCCCCTTGCGCAGCTTGTATAACCACTACCCGAACTGGGATGAAAATCACCCAGACTTTACTTTATCATTCTTACTACACTTGCACCGGTAAAGTCAGTCAATGCATGTATAATGGTACAGAACTGAATGTCTGCACGAATGGAAAGACTCATACTTGTTTTAGACCCCGACAGAATCCTTCTTACTATGTCCTGGAACTACGATGGAATGATGAAGATGGAGCCCTCATAAATGCTACCACTCAACTCTCTGATCCCACCCGGCCTGCACCCCTGTATTTTGATGCTTGTGACCTGATAAATAGAAATGATTATAGGTGTGGGTTGTGGGAACAAGCTTACTACTATGATGACAAGTGTATGTGTCCCGAAGGTGCATACAGATGGGGAATATGTACCGGGATACATTCCCCATCCACTTATGGTAAGCCATCAAAAGATGACCATTTCTGCCCAAAATGGGATTGTGTGTACTATGCTACCTGGTCTGGTAGCCCTACTGGACAAACTGGAGATAATTGCAAGGCTACTTTAGAAAGATTACCCCTACTAGAACCTAAGAAGTGCAAGAAAGGTGCCTGTAATCCTCTATGGCTCCTCATCCTCGACCCGAGCCAGTGGAAACAGGGATTCCGATTCGGCCTACGTATTGCAGGAAATGGAACTGAGCCTGGAACTATTGTATATATCCAGCTTAACACAAAAACTCATCATGTCTCTTCACCTTACCGAATACATCATACCTTTTATGAGGCCATGAAGGCAGAGTTTGTAGTTCCCCACGCTTCCCGAAATTTGTTCATTGAACTAGCTGGAGCTGTAGCATCCAGTCTCCATGTCTCTGACTGTCTTTTCTGTGGGGGAACTCAGATAGGAGACCAGTGGCCTTGGGAGGCGCAAGAATTGAACTATTCCGTACCCTATAACCAAACTGATCTACATAAAGCTACCAGCGAATGGGTCCTAGCTAGCCCCATTGTTGGAAACCTATGTTTTGCTCGAGCTGGACCACAATTGACTATGTTAGTGGGGCAATTGGTCTGTTTGAAACAGAAGTACTATAATGCTACTACCAAAAAGACATCCTGGTGGTCAGGAACCAATGCCCCGGAACCCTCCAATCCTCTGATTATCTTTCATAACCTTGCCAGGTTATGGACAAATCTGGCTTCTCACAATAACTGGCAAGCTGAACCTGGACTATATTGGATCTGCGGAACTCGAGCATATGTAGACTCAGGTGGGACTTGAACCCCCGGCCCCCCGGCCCTCCGGCCTGAAGTACCTTGTCCTAACCACTAGGCCACTCCTCCTCATTGTCCTATTCATATTGTCTACCTGCTTGTTTCTCCCATGTTTCCTACCCTTATGCTTGCGTATGCTGAACTCAACCATTGATAGTATTGTTGAACGTAAAGCAGCTACAAAAGTATTAGCTATGTGGCAATATTCCCTTGTACCCCAATATGATGCTGATGACCATGTGTAATGTATGATTTGATTCTCATCCTTTCTCACTTGCGGGTGAGAATAATCAAAGGGGGGAATGTGGCAGGCTATGGCCTAGAATAGCCTGTAAATGTATGAGAGGCCTGTAAGCTAGGCCTGAGTCCCAGCCCTCACCTGAGAATAGTAATGCTGAGAAAAACCAAAATCAGTAAAAGTTAGAGAAACTGCTTTAAACTGCTTTTTGATAAGGTTGTATAAATCCTTTGTTGAATTCTTCTATGCTGATGACAGACCTGTTCCAGTACTCTATATTCACACGTTTTCTAAGCTAGCAGTGACCTTGTAGGAGAAATGTATCAAAGTCTAAGAACTGTGCCTTTGTTAGAGAATTCTGAGCAAGGGGAACAGAGTGCTAGGCCCAGAGAGAGATCCCAATTGGATGGGTGCAAGGGTCAGTAGGACCAACAGAAAGTTTGCCTGTATTAAACTGAAGAAGAAAGGTATAAAAGGTGTTGTTTACTGGGCTCCATTGCTCAGACCATTTTGAATGTGACAATTGCCTTGAGACTTGTGCACAATAAATTGGCTTGGATCGTCGAATTGACTCCTGGTTTTATTCATTGTGTGCACTTTGCTGTAACAATAGGAGTGAGAAAGTGAGCAAGGGTGGTAGTACAGAGAAAAAAAGCTGGCGATTGTGAGGCAGGGTTCCAAGGAAAGAGATGGGAGAGGGATTTAAGGAAGACAAATTCTGTGCAACCCCACCCCACAAACAAGCGAGTCACCAGTGGCCTATACACAAGGCAGCTGTGGCACTGTTTTGGCATTTGTTAAGGGCTCTACAGAAGAGCTTAAAGCATTTACAAAGGGGCGGGCAGGGCAGTTTTTAGGTTGAAGGGGACAGCAGGAGGGCACAATTTACTACTAATAAAACATAATAGTTCAAACCAACTCAATCTCATATAAAAGACGACTTCTGCGGTCACCTCACAAAAGATGCTAAAAATTCAACAGTGTACCTGTAGGTGAGAGTGATGCAGATGATACCCATATCAGCAGCATGTTAGTTGAACTATGCAAATGCAATGCAATGTGTGCCTTCGAGTCAGTCCTGACTCCTGGCAACCCAGAAGCTCCTGGGTTTTCTTGGCAGTGTCACCGGAAGTAGATTGCCAGGCCTTTCTTCCGAGGCAATGGAGGGTTAAGTGACTTGCCCAAGGCCACAAGGAGTGCTAGTGGGACTCGAACCCTGGTTGCTTGGTTACCAAGCCAGTGTTCTAACCACTAGGCTACTCCTCCACTCCACAAGTTGGACTATATGCCCAAGTATTAACTTATTACTTTAACATTATACTATTATTTATATTGCAGGTTCAGTGCATCAAATGGAATGCATGATAAAACGTCCTGCCCACAATTAAAGTGTCCTCAAATACAAAAGTGGAGGCAAAGTGGGTGCTATTTTGTCTGCCCAGAGCACAGAAAGAGCTGATCCCGACTCTTAATTTACTAAACGCCTTAAAACCGTGGTTCAGTCAGTAATACTACATACCAGCAGCATTTCCGAATCGTTGTATGCTTCACAAAAATCACTGCCTTTTTTTTAAAGTAGCAACTCTTAGGGTAGGCTGAATCCTGTCCCTGGATCAAGACGACCAGTTCATCAATTGCATAGTATCAGAAATCCTTCTGTGTACACCTTCCAGGAAACTAAGAGTACCAGTCAAAACTCACCTCCACCCCCGAGTAGTTTTCGAAGAAGAAGAGCACCATGCTCTGGTAGACCGTGTAGAGCCGGTCGTCCACCTGGTGGTAAAGGCGGGAAGGCAAAAGGGGGGAGAGCGCCCGCCACACTCCCCAGGCTAGGAAGTAGGTGGGGGCTGTCCCCAGCATAACGGCGGAGGGCAGCAAGTATCGCAGGGAATAAGTGTGCAGCACCAAGGACAATAACATCTTCCACCAGCGTCAGAAGCCAACAAAATATAAATTTAAAAAAATATCCTGCAGGACGTGTCCAGGCCGTACTCTCCCTGATGGCACTGAACTCTGTATAGCGTGCTAGTCCAACAGCCCTCCCCCAGTCCAGGATCTGCCCGCCACATTCACCCCAATCCAAGGCCGCCGGTTCTGCAAAGCACACGCCTCTCCTTGCTCACATGCCGCAGCTTCCCAGAACTCTCTCACGCACTTTCCGACAGCACCAGTCCACCACGGCGGCTAGGAGAGGCCTGCAATAAGGCCATCGCTGATTGGCTGCGGACCGACTTCCGGCATGCTAGGTTGCTACGGTGAAGACGGGGCGACCCTTGTTGCTGTCACAAACTGGGGGAGGCGGGTCTTCACGCTCGCAGGCTCGAGGATGCTAACTGTGGATAAAGCAAGAGAGGTGGGGTGCTGTCCTTTTCGTTAATTTTCTCACAAAGAATAAAAAAGCATGCCAGGTTTTTCATTTTCTATTGGCGCTACACGGGAGGGGAGTGGTGTCAAGTAGAAAATTAAAAAAAGTCACTCTTCAAGGCCAGTTTAACTGTTAAGCAGACTCAGAGCAAGTACAAGGTATTAGGCCCGGTTAGGTCAACCCAGTTCAGCCCCCCCCTCCCCCCCGAATGATTCACATTTATAAATTGTTGCAGTAAAATGCTCTAAATACTGTACAAAATCCATAAAATAAATAATAAATCAAACTCAACCCTGATCCAGAAGAAAGTGCAACATGTAAACTTATACAGTTAAAATATCCCCATCAAAATAACCCCACTCATAATACTATAAAAAAAAATAATCATATAGTCACACCAAAGGCTACTTAAAAAAATTAAGACGATGCTGAAAATCCCCATGTTCCCCACTACATTGTAGTGCAGGTGGCAAAAAAATTCCATAATAAAGGTGTCTTCTCAAAAAAGTCCTTAGAACAAAGTCCCTCCCTCCTCAAAAATTGGAACCCTTGATACTATTAATAGGCAACGTGCCTCAGAATTTTATTTTTTTTAAAATAAAAAAAAACCCTTACAATTCATACACAGCAAACAAGGCAAGAACACAATGGTCACCTAGATATATAAGTTCTAAATGAGAGAAGATGACACCATCTCATGTAGGCTTTTAAAGTCAACAACAGAACTTTATATTGCACACACTGTGGAACCAACAGCCAGTACGATTGTTCAAGTGCTGGAGAAACATGATCCAAATTATTACTTCCTTTCACAAGGTAAGCAGTAGTATTTTGTGCAAATTGTAGATGCTGCAGTTCACTAGATAGCTGCCCTAATAGCCAAGCATTACAGTACTCTTCATGGAAACTGGAGCTGTAACAGTGCACAAACTATATTCTGAGATTTAAGGGTGCAACTGTCTACACCAAAGCACAGCATATATCCCTTTCTCTGCAGCAGATACAAAAGCATGTAACCACATGGGAGCCACGTTGAACCCCAAACTCTGACAGACTTGCTAGAAAGGTGAGATTCATGAAACAGCTGTTTGTGGTGGGGGTTAAGATATCCTCTGAAAGCCATACAATTTAGTTTTCACAATATTCAATTTAAGAAAAAATGCCCAAAACTATCTTTTCAAATATGTTACTCAGGACTTAAACTCTTCATCCATCAAGGCCAGACTACCAGCTAGTGGAAGCAAAACAGGAAGAATGCCTTCAAATTATGGTGCTGGCAAAGAATACTGTGTTTACCCTGGACTACTCAAAGAACAAATCCGTCAGTACTAGAGGAGATAAAACCTAAACGTTTTTTAGAAGCTCAAATATCAAGACTTTGGGGTCTGTTTACTAAAAGGCCGGTGTTGTGCGGTCCGCGGTACCGAGCGGGTGCCGTATAAGGAGTGGGCGTTCCGTCGTGAAGAACAGAAGCTGTGATTGACAGATGCGCTAAGGTGCGCGGCGCCCGTGTGGTTAGTGCCCTGTGACATTACGGCGTTTGATCTGTGCACATAGATCACACTGCTCACGGTTTTTGGGCTTCCACTATTGTGCTGCACATTGCTGACGGAAACGGTTTCTTTTCCCTGCACAGCACCTCTAACGCGAGTGTTTCACTGGCGGTAAATTTCTTTGCAGATTCGGGCACGCTCCTGTGCGGCGAGTCTCTCCCCTCCCACATTCCGCCCACTGACCCCGTCTCTCCGCCCCTAGGGGGCCTTCCTCCGCCCTCATTTCGCCTTGGCACGCCTCTTTCGCACATTACCGCCCCGCAAATGTGCGCGTTGTCGGCGCACGCTTGCGGGACCCGTTAATGTGCCGCGCACTCGTACGGGGCGCTTAAGAGCACTTAAATACATCTTTTAGAGCGCTCATGTGCGCCCCGTACATGTGCGCCGTTTAGTAAACAGACCCCTTTGACTTTCATACTTTGGATACATCATGCAAAGAGAATGATCATTAGACAAAAACAGCATGCTTGGTGATGTTGAAGGTCAATGCAAAAGAAGAACTCAAGCAATGCGATGGGTCGATACAATAACACTAGCTATGGATGCCATTCTATCAACAATTATCCACCTTACTGAAGACCAAACACAGTTTAGGACAACTATCTACAGGGTTGCCATGAATTGACATCAACTCAGTGGCATTTACTACCACCACCACTACCTAAAATTTCAGTCTAATTGCCTGCAATGCTTTAGTGTTGGGTGCTATATACAAAATAAATAAAAGGTGAAAGTACAGAACCCTGCAGCACCCCATGCTTCAAGATACTAGGAGCAGAACTGTCGTATCTATACAAATTGATTTCTGTCATTCAAATAAGAAATAAACCATTGCAATACATTGCCCCCAGTCCCAGAGGCAAAAAGATATTGAACTAAAATAGATCTTTTGGCTGCTGTTGATACTATTAACCATGCTAACAAAATAAGAATACGACAGGAGTAGTCATGAAACAGAGTCAGAACATCATCCTTTAATGCTAATAAAATATATTCTGTATTATGGAAAGCTCTAAACTTGGCTGATTATCATCAAGGGCCTTACTGGAATCTAAATAGTCATCAATTGTCAGGCTACAAATTTCTGAATAATCTTGCCCAAGTATGGCAGGTTAGAGATAGGCCTATAATTTTCCAATTTAGTGGAGTCATCTTCAGGCCTTTTGCCCCACTTTGACCCACATAACATCCAACTGATGAGTTCTGGAAGTGATTGCAAGGGCTATGCCCTTGAGCTGGCACAACCCTTTTCAGACGCTTTTATGAAGTCTCTGTGCCAGATGCCTGGAAAAGACAGGCAGTGGCAGAGACCCTCAAGCGGCTGCTCCAGCTCGAGGCCATGATCAGAGTTCACCTGAGGGAACGTTTCATCCTATTTTGGATCTGAAGCAGTTCAACAGAGTCTTAATGGTGCTACATTTCTGCATGGAGGCCTTGTGGTTGGTCTTATTAGTGATGAGGCAAGGAGAATATTTAACATCCTTGGATATGTCAGAGGTGTACTTGCACATTCCAATTTTGCCGGAGCATCAACAGTATCTACATTTTGAGGTGCCCCAAATTCTACCCTTTGAGCTAGCCACTACCCCCAGGACTTTCACCAAGGTGATGGTGGTAGTGGTGGCAGCATTTCACAAAAAAAGAGTGTTGGTTCACCCTTACATCAATGATTGGCTGATCAGGGCAGTGCAGGAGAGTCGCTTGGACATACATTGAGTGGTGTCTCTACTCCAGGATTTGGGCTAGGTCAGCAACTTTACCAAAAGCAGATTAGAGCCATCTCAGTCCTTGGAGTACCTGGGTGTTTGCTTTGACAGCAGGACAGGTCTAGTGTTGCTGATGCTGGAAAGGTTGCAGAAGATGCTGAGTCAAGTGCGAGCATTGTTGAAGAGCCATTCCCTCTGTAACTGGAAATATTTGTAGGTCCTGGGTTCCATGGCAGCAACATTGGAGCTTGTGCCTTGGGCCAGAGCACACGTGTCCATTCCAGTGGACATTTTTGTCCCAGTGGTCAGCTCAGACACAGTCTGTGTTGGAGAGGCTGCCATTGTGGAGAGAGACCAGTGCAAATCTTTGCTGGTGGTTGAACCCTACCAAGTTAGTGACGGGAATGCTGCTGAAAGTACCAGAAAGGGGATTGGTCACCATGGCTAGAAGCTTAAGTAGTTGGGGAGTGCACTCTCAGTCTCAGGAGATGAGCTGGTCTATTAATCAGTTGGAGACGCTTGCAGTCTACTTGATGCTCAAAGCCTTTTTGTACCCTGGCCTGGTCCAACACAGGACAATGAGAATACTGTCAGATAATGCATCTGTGATAGCAGGACTTTTTTGAAGGGGTATTCTGTGGTACTAAGTACTGGCACCTTTTTCATTACCTGCTAAAATTGGCCCATAGTCCTCATGTATTAATGAAAGAGGCCTGCATATGTGTACCAGCACCTTTTTTGCTAGGAAATGTGCTGCACGAAAGCATGCGTCATTCATCAGTGGGGCACCAGCAGTTGTGTCTTGGCAATGGAGGTTCCCCACTGCTGGTCTGGGTGGAGGCCCATCTGCTGGCACTGTGGACGGCCCTTGTGGCAGGAACAGAAAATGTGCAAGCATATCATCTCAGCCGAAATCTCTTGATTCCGGGAGAATGGTCCCTTATTTTCAGCAGATCGTGGACCGCTGAGTGTAGCCCATAATAGGCCTCATGGGGTTTGCAGTCAGTAAGGTAGCCAGATTCTTCAGCCGCAGATGGGAGAGAATGCCATAGGGCCTGGTTTAGAGGTGGCCTCATGAGGGCTCATGTACATGTTTCCCCCATGGCTCCTCACAGGCTGCATAGTGCAGAAGGTAGAATCATACCCAGGTCTAGTAATTTTGGTAGCTCTGGATTGGCTGCTCCCTGTTTGATCTCTATACTTTTTTTTTCCAGACATCCAGTGGAGTCCAGACTGCACAGCAGTCTATACCTCTTATCTGCTAGAGATTGAGAAAGAACATGTGGCTGGACTGGAGGGACTCAAAGAAAGAAAAGTCATTTCCCCTTTTTTTAAGTGTAAAAGTTATTTGTTTTTGCTTTGATTCCATTTTCTTGCTATATGAGTATCTTCTGTTTTTCCCATGCTTTTTTGAAGTCTGTCAGGGTTTTTGCCCCGCCACCTCCATTAGGAGGGCATTCCAAGCATCCTATCACCATTTCCATGAAAAAGTATTGCCTGATTTTGCTTTTAAGTTTATCTCCTTAAAGGTTAATTTCATGTCCTCTAAGTTCTGTGGCTTCACTGTCTTTGAAAAAGGTTTATTCATTACCTTTCAAGTGCGGAAACATTTGTACCATATCTCCCCTATCTATCCTCTCCTCTAGGGTATACATCTTCTGTTTTCATATGTCTTCTAGCATGGACCCCATATCATTTTGGTCACCTTCCTTAGAACTGCTTGAAGTTTTTTTATATCCTTTGCAAGATACAGTCTCTCCAAAACTGAACTCAATACTCCAAGTGAGGCTTCACCGACGACTTGCACAGAGGCGTTATCACCTCCTCCCTTCTGCTGGTTATACCTCTCTGTGTGCAGTTTAACATCATTCTGGCTTTGGCTACTGCCTTGTTACATTGTTTCACCTCCTTGAGATTCTCAGACACTATCATCCCATGATCCCTCTCCTGGCCCATGCATATCAGCCTTTCACCCTCTGTTGCATACATTTCATTTGGATTTCTGCATCCCAAGTACATCACACTGCACTTCTTCACATTAAATCTTAACTACCAATCATTAGACCATTCTTCTAATTTTTTTAGTTTCTTGTGTTGTCTACTCCGCCCAAAGTGTCTACTCTTTCAATTCTTTGAGTCATCCACAAAAAGGCAACATTTTCCTTTTAAACCTTTAGCAATATCACTCACAAATATTGAACAGAATCAGTCCCATGACTGATCGCTGAGGCACTGGCACTACTACTCACCTTCCTTTCTTCCAAATGAATTCCATTTTCCACCACCCTCTGTCATCTGCCAGTCGACCAATTTCTAGTTCAGGTCACTACCTTAGGACCCATCCCTAGGCTGCTCAGTTTATTCATAAACCTCATATGAGTTTCAAAGCCTTTGCGGAAATCTAAGTAGGTCACATCCAGCACATGCCCTTGAATCTGATTGAAAATAGATGATTTAGCATATTGTCTCAGTAGTTGCACCACCATCAGATTCTAGAAAGTTCGCTATCCTTTCCTTCAGCAGTATCTCCATTACTTTTCCCACTACTACCTGTAGTTTCCCACCTCTTTGAGCCTTGCAGTTCCATCTCCGACCTTTCTCCTCTTCCCAATATACCTAAAGAAATTCTTGTCACCTCCCTTCACACTTTATAGCCATTGTTTTCTGCATGTGCTTTTGTTATCCTTTCTCTCTGACTCTTTTGTGTCCATTATTCCTTTTTTGTGTTCCTCTTTTTGTGATCTTCTGTATTTTTTGAATGTTGTCTTTTTTTACTTTAATTTTGCAGGCATTTCTTTGAAGAACCACTTTGTTTTCCCTTTCCTCTTGTATTTGTTTACTTAACAGTTTTTTATACTGCTTTATCATTTCAATCAAAGCTGTTTACATTGTAACTTAAACTTGGTAAATGTACATTAAACAGGGACATTGATAACTTGGATTTTTCTGAGCAATGGAGTGTTAAGTTACTTGCCCAAGGAGTGCTAGTGGGAATCAAACCCTAGTCTCTTGGTTCCCAAGCCAGTGCTCTAACCACTAGGCTACTCCTCCACTCCACTAAATAAAAATCCATTGTCCTTAAAATATAGCCACTTTCAGTTTAGCTAGCTGCCTTTTCATTGCGACGGCAAAAGCTAGAAGGATGCTTGGGTGCATACGGAGAGGAATGGCTAGCAGAAAAAAGGAGGTGATAATGCCTCTGTATAAGTCTTTGGTGCGACCTCATTTGGAGTATGGTGTGCAATTCTGGAGACCACACCTTCAAAAGGATGTGAACAGGATGGAGTCGGTACAGAGGGGTGCTACTAAGATGATTAGTGGTCTTCATTATAAAGCATATGAGGACAGACTTAAGGATCTTAATATGTACACCTTAGAGGAAAGGCGGGATAGAGGTGATATGATTGAGATGTTTAAATACCTCCGTGGCATAAATGTTCAGGGAGAGAGCCTCTTTCAATTGAAAGCAAGTTCTGCGACGAGGGGACATGGGATGAGGGTGAAGGGAGATAGATTCAGGAGTGATATGCGGAAATATTTCTTTACGGAAAGAGTAGTGGATCCGTGGAATAGTCTCCCAGTGGAGGTGGTAGAGATGAGGACAGTAACTGAATTCAAAAAAGCATGGGACCAACACAGAGGATCTCTAAAGGTAAAAAGTGGACTGTTGTAGTTGTTGTTATGGAAGGACAGACTAGATGGGCCTTGTGGTCTTTTTCTGTCATCATGTTTCTATGTTTCTATGTTTATCTTCCCCTACCCTGCCAGCTCCTCTTTCAGGTACTTTACTATTTCAGCACAAATAAATACATAAATGTTTAAAATCTAGGACTTTTGAGTTTGGTGTGACTGGACTCTGCCTTGGCTTTTATATCAAACCACGCTGTGTGGTGATCACTGTTGTTCAAATGGACACCCAGCTGGACAGACATACTACTGTATCTCTATTGGTGAGTACTAGATTCATCATTGACTCTTCCTGGATAGGCTCTGTCACCATTTGTCTGAGCAAAGCTTCTTGTAAGGCATCCAGTCTTTCTACTTCTTTCCAGATTTGTAGATAGAATATTCCATATCCAGTAGATTAAAATCACCCAGTATCTCATTTTTCTCTAATTTAAACACCTGTCCACATATTATTTGAACTTTTTACTTTGTATCCTTTCTTCCTGCTTCAGAAAGTTGTAGTCCATCATTACAATGCAACCCCTTGTGACATCTATTACCCCACCTACCTATAAATCCCAAACCTTCTTGTTTACACTAGACTTAGAGCCATGTATTAACACTGGGTGTATGATGCATCCTCTCTTCTGCCTTACCAAGAACAGATAGAACTTCTGAGAATGCTATAGTGCTGACGGTGGGTATATGTCTCTCTCCCAAAATTTGGAAATCTCTTTGCACTGTAGACAGATCATTTGTTCCCAGATGTATGACATCAATTTTAGAATCCTTACTTTCCTCTCTGACTTCACTAACAGTTTGGTTGGCATTTCTAAAGAGCCTGAGAGGCATTTGACCTTTTTCTGTCCCTTGAACTGTGCCCCGAGTTAATGCCTATGATAATGGAGTCTCCAAGCAGTAAATGTTTTCTGTTTTGAGTTCTTCTGACATTGCCTGGGGTTTTTCTGGTGCATGGGGTGTCACCTTTCTCGTCTAAAGCCACTTCAGTTTCTATTATTGGAGTAGCATTATTTATCAAGGCAGGAAAAACATTTTGCAGGGGTTTCTTTTGTTGAAGTGGGTATTTGTGTTACAGGTTGTCTCCTGCCAGAGCTCACTGTGGTCCATTTTTCCCTGGGTTGTTTTATTCTTTGTGGGAGCGGTGGTGAATTGTTTTTGTGTTGTATCCTGGGAGAAGCCCATTTTATTGGAGCTAATTCTTCCCTTAGTTGAGTCAACTTTTTTTTCATACCAGATAATTGAAAACAGATGGGGTAAGCTCTAAGGCTCTACATTTTTTCCTTAGGATTAAGGCACCACAGCTATTGCATTGAATAAAAGTCATTTTGATTATTAGGTTTGATATAGAGCAGTTGTTTTATTAAAAGCAACATAT
The DNA here is from genome assembly GCA_033557465.1 of Ichthyophis bannanicus. NCBI lineage: Eukaryota > Metazoa > Chordata > Amphibia > Gymnophiona > Ichthyophiidae > Ichthyophis > Ichthyophis bannanicus. Next base: position 1,137,833,118 of record CM066033.1, on the reverse strand, counting down.
TGCTTTTCATTTAATTGAGGACAAGTGACTACAGGCCATGTTTACTAATTGTTAGCACATGCCATCTGCCACCATGCCCAAAGGAATAATATGAGCTGCAGCAGATAGCACATGTTAACACTTAGTAAACATGGCCCTGTATGTCGTAAGAAGAATATTTAATAAAATTGGAGGAAGATAAGTGCTCAGGGCCTGTAGACAGTGTCTAAACTGAGAGCAATCCCAAATCTCTTATTTATAAAGGCCCGACGGAAAATATAAAGGCTAGATTTTCCAAAACTAATAGTCAAAAATTTAATTTGTTTGCCAATAGACTGTAGAATAAGCCTGGTCCCAAAACACCATCTAAGGAAAACCCCATTTTCAAGGGAATCAGACACCTGTTTGGGTTCTTTCCGCTGCCAGAAGCCCTAGAGAAGCTCCTGGTCTCCTAAGGGGAACATCCGGAGTTGGCCTTCAAGGGGCCAAAGTCCCTAGCTCATTTGTATCTGCTGCCTCAGGGCAAGTTGGATCAGCTCTTTGGGCTACCATGTGTAGATGCCCTGGTTACAGTGGTGACAAAGTGCATGACAATTCATGCGGAAGGTGGTGTGGCGCTGATGGAGGTTCATGATAGGAGCGTTGAGGCCCTCCTAAAGGATGTCTTCATGGTTTCAGCCTTAGGCTCCTAGACAGCTCTTTGTGCCAGTCTTATGGCCAGAGTACCTCTACTTTGGGTTCAGCAACTACTGGATATTCTGGAAGGGGCTCAACAGGACTCAGGGGACATATTTGTGGCATACTTTTTATACCATCTGATCAGGGAAACCCCCAGAACAATGGCAACAGCAACAGTGGCCAGGTAGTGGCTTTGGCTGTGGAACTGGTTGGTGGATCTGATCTCCAAGTTGTGTCTCAGCAAGCTCCCCTTTTGGTGCAGCCTGCTTTTTGACAAGGACATGGAGAAATTGATGAAGGATCTGGCTGAGGCCCGTCCTCAAAGACTGCCAGAAGAGAGGGCTGAGTGCTTGCTCAGCGATGCAAAGGAATTCTCAGGTAGCCTGGAAACACCCAAGGGTATCCAAAGGTTTCACTTCAGTCCATTCCCCCTGTGGCTATCAACCCAGGAAGGGCTAGCCCTTTCTGGGTGTCCAGCTGCTTCGGGATGCATCCTCTGCCATTTCCGGAGATGACAGATCCTCACAATGAGATTTAGAAGGTCATTTATGAGGAACTGGTTGAAGGGAGGCCCTGGTACTTTCTTTTGAAATGGTCCCAAATAACTTCTAACCAGTGAGTGCTAGAAGTTCTGGGTCAGGGATATACATTGGAGGTTGCAAAGCCTCTTGGAAATGCCTTCATGGAGTCTCCCTAAGGCCCACTTAAGTGAGCAGTGGTCACAGACACATTACAATGCCTCCTACAGTTGCAGACTGTCATATCTGTGTCTTCTGAAGAACAAAGTCAGGGCTGATATTCCATCTACTTTATGGTGACCAAGAAATGACTGTCCTTTCATTCCATTCTCAACCAGAAGGCAGTCAATGTGACACTTCGAGTTCTTCATTTTCAAATGGAATCCATCTGCTCAGTCATTGCATTTCTTCTTCAGGGAGAATTCTTCAACTCCATGGATCTGGACAAGGCCTACTTTCGTATTCCCATTAGAGGCCAGCATCAGGATTTCGTCTGCCTTTATGTCCTGGGTAACATTTTCAGTTTAGGGCCCTCCCTTTAGCCTGGCCATGTCTCCCTGCGCTTTCTTGAAAGTGATGGTGGTAATGGTGGCATTCTAACTCAGGTAGTGTATCAGAGTTCATTCTTACCTGGATGACAGGCTCATCCAGTCAAATTTGCTGGAGAAATCCAGGGAGGACACAGTTCTGGTGATTCAGTGGCTGGAGTGATTGGGGCTCGATTGCTCTCAGGAGTTGGAATATTTGAGGGCGTTTCAACACTCTACATGGTTTTGTGTTCCTCATGACAGACTGAATGCTCAAGCTGGAGATGCAACTGACAGAGTTCGGTTGGTGATCTACTCCGAGGCATGGTATTATCTGCAGCTTCTGGGATCCATGATATTGACTCTGGAGTTGGTCCCATGGGCCAAGGTGCACATATGCCAGCTTCAGAAGCACTTTCTATCCCTATGGTCTCTGTGTTTGCAGTTATTTGAGCAAGCTCTTCCCCTTCCAAGGTACCTGAAGGAACAGGAAGCCTGTCATTTGACATTCAGCATTCCTCTTGAACCCTGGATTGTATGATTACAATGACCCATGCCAGCTGTAAGGCCTGAGGAGCGCACTGCCTAGGCCAGATGAGGGAGGGGGTTTGGCCATAGGCAGAAACCCCGGCTTCGCCACCCCCCCCAGCTGCTGCTGCCACCGCCACCCCTGCTGCTGCTGCTTCTGCCACCACCCTCCCAGCTGCCACTGCTAATGCCGCCGCCACCCCCCCCCCCAGCTGCCGCCGATTCCATCTCAGGAGGGAGAGGCAGGCAGCGGCAGAGGCAGTATTTCCAAAAGTGGCAGCTTTATGCTGCTACTTTCTTGCCCACGGCAGCCAGAGGCAAGAAAGCAGCAGCAAAAAGCATCCGCTTTTGGAAATACTGCTGCTGCCCACTTCCTCCCCAAAACGGAATCGGCAGCTGGGGGGGGGGGGGCACAGCCACCCATGTGTGCTACTGCCTGCACCCACCTGGGGCAGCCGCTTAACTCACCTAGTGGATGGGCCAGCCCTGGGTTTGGCCCTCTCAGTAAGCCTCCTGGCCCATCAACCAGCTGGAAGCCAGGGTGTTCTTGTTAAAGGTCAAAGTGGTCTGAGTCTTCTCTGACAACACCACAGCAGTGACCTGTATCAGCAAGCAAGGAGGGACCTGGAATGCTGGAGTGGCCGCTCTGTGTAGCTGAGCAGAGAAGTACCCAGTGGGTCTGTTAGTGGCTCACATAACAGGTTTCAACAACATGCAGGACAACTTTCTCAATCAGAATACAGTGGCTCCCAGGGAGTGGGATTTGAATCCCCCAACACATTCAAGCTCATAGTGCAGAGATGGGGGTCTCACAATATTCAATCTGTTGGTCACACACAGCAATGCGTAGGTGAGCAGTTTCTTCAGTCAATGCATGGACCTGCAAGCTGTGGGTTTGGTTGCCCTGCTTCAAGTGTGGCCCCAGAAGGGGGTGTTCTATGTCTCCGCCATGTGAACTCTGGTGAGCCATATCCTCCATAGGATTCAAACACATCTTGACTAGTGATTCTAATCACCCTGGACTTGCCGCACAAGCCGTGATATGCAGATCTGATGGGTCTGCTGGTGGGATCTCCACTCCAGCTTCCACTGGATAAGAGCCTTCTTTGTCAAGGGCCCCAGATAATGGAGAACCCCATTCCCTTCTCGATTATGGCTTGATTTTTGAGAGGTGAAGGCTAGCTAACTGTGGTAGATTCTCCTCTACTGCTATCCTGCTCTCTTTTGGTGTACCCCAAGGGTCTGTCTTGGGCCCACTCATTTTCTCTCTCTATACTCAGTCCCTTGGTGCGCTCATCTCTTCTCATGACTTTCAGGACCATCTTTACCCTGACGACTCTCAAATCTACCTCTCTGAAATCTGTCCTTCAATCCAGGCCCGGATCTCTGTCTACCATTCTGATATTGCTGCTTGGATGTCTCACTGTGGTTTGAAATTGAACATGGCCAAAACTGAGCTTCTTATTTTTTCCCCTTAAACCCTCCTCTCCTCTCCCCTTCCCCCTTTCTCAGTTTCTGTAGATAACACTCTACTTCTCCCTGTTTGCTTGGCTCGCAACCTTGGGTTCATCTTTGACTCCTCCCTTGCCTTCTCCACACACATCCAACTGATAGCTAATATCTCTATAACATCAGCAAAATTCGCCCATTCTTTTCTAAACGCACTACTGTCACCTCCTGTCTAGACTATTGCAACCTCCTCCTTGCTGGTCTCCCTCAATCATCTCTCTCCCTTTCAATCTGTTCAAAACTCAGCTGCTCAGCTAATCTGCCAGCCTCATCATGCTCATATTACCCCTCTTTTCTCAAGTCACTTCATTGGCTCCCTATCTGTTTCCACATCCAGTTCAGACTTCTCCTGTTGACCTAAGAGTGCACTCACTCTGCTGCTCCTCACTCCTTTCCTCTCTCCCTACACCCCTCCTCGGGAACTCTGCTCTTCTGGCAGATCGTGCCCTTCCTTTCTACTGCTAAATCCAGACTTAGCTCTTTTTGCCTTGCTGCTTCTTATGCCTGGAACAAACTACCTGAGTCTGTAAACAGGCTTCTTCTGATAAGCAGGGACCATCTTTTACATGTGTCTGTGCAGCACTGTGTACACCTTGTAGTGCTATACAAATGTTCAGTAGTAGTAGTAGCTTAAATGAGGGTATAGAGGTATTTTGAGAGGTGGTGTTATTTATCCTCAGGCTTTTTTGACTGGGAAAGTGGACATCATAGCTGTGTTAGCCTTCTTGCAAGCAGGCTTGCACAGGGGCTAAGGTTGTGACCTTGCCATGCTACCAGGGGTGGGTGCAGGGTGTGTCCTTCTTGGCCAACTCTGTAGCTCACTTTCTTAAGGGTGCTAAGAAGATTTGGCCTCCTATGCACCCGATTGTCCCTCAGTGGAGTCTGTTCTTGGTGGTGAAGGTGCCTTTTGAGCCCATTTGCAAGGCTGCTCTCAAAGATGTGACTCTTAAGGTGGTTTTTCTGGTGGTGGTTGCCTCCCCCAGATGGGTCTTGGAGCTTCAGACATTATCCTGTTGTGAGCCTTATTTTTGATTCACATGACTTCTTTTGCCTTGTGAACAGTTCCATCCTTCCTTCTGAAAGTGATTTCCCCTTTTCACCTAAATCAGGAAGTGGTTTGGCCCTCCGCTTTGGGGGATGATCTCTGGTTGTGTTCCTCTCTGTGTTTCCTCTACTACTACTACTACTATTTCTACTACTGCTTATCATTTATATAGCACAAGGCATACATAGCGCTGTATATATAGATGTAAGAAACAGTCTCTGCTCAACAGAGCTTACAATCTAATCAAGACAAAGAACATCACAAAACTGGGGACTAGAGTATGATAAGATACACATAAATAGTGAACAAGAGAGTGAGGAGCATCAGGATCCAAAAGCAGCCTTGAAGAGGTGGGCTTTTAGCCTGTATTTGAATAGGGCTAGAGGAGGAGTCCAACGTACTGACTCAGGGAGTTTATTCCAGGCATATGGGGCAGCAAGGTGGAATGAATGAAGTCTGGAGTAGGCAGTGGCACAGAAGGGTACAGATAAAGCACAGTTACTTACCTGTAACAGGTGATCTCTGGGAACAGCAGGAATAAGTCTTCACATATGGGTACGTCGGTACCGACGGAGTCTGCGCAGGAACGCTTCCCAGCGTCCAATCAAGAGCTTTTGGAAGCATCCCAGCACGCCTGCGTGCTGCCTTCCCGCCTTTCCCTACTGCCTCTCCTCAGTTAAGTTTTAAAGCTGAGACAAAGAGAGAGAGAGAGGAAAGGAAAGATAGATAGAGATACAACTCCTGGGGAGGTGGGAGGGTTGTGAAGACTTATTCCTGCTGTTCCCAGAGATCACCTGTTACAGGTAAGTAACTGTGCTATCTCCAGGAACAAGCAGGAATGAGTCTTCACATATGGGGACTCCCAAGCTGAGATGCCTGGAGTCCCAGCATGTCATAGGCTGGAACATGCTATCTTCCAGAACACCAGGCATCCTGAGGATGGAGGGTAAGAGTTGAAGAAAGAAGGATGCTGTGGAACAGCTAACCTAGCATAGGACTGCAGAGATGGAGTCCATGTGTGGATGATGATGGTCATCAATAATATTGCAAAGGATATTGCAATATGGACCTCCCCTGACAGGATTTCAGAGAAGTATGGAGGTTCATGAATCTACTGGGAAACCTAGTAGAGGAACCTTGAAGAGGACCTCACTGTAAGTGGAGGTAATAATCCTGTAGGAAAACCAGTGGAGGTCAGAATCTTGAAAGGTAACAGGTAACCCCAGTAGGGAAACTGGGGGAGTCCAAAAAATGGTGGGCCTTCGGCGGAAGGCTTTATGAGAAAAACCTTAGCTCTTTTGGAGGCAGAGTGAGTCACTCTTAGGAGCAAAAAGAGAAGGCTAACCGATTTGAACAAACAGGCACAGTCCTTGTGGGGAGAAAAGGTGTGGGAACTCCTTGTATCCCAAAAAGAGAGGACAAATGCCTGAGGCGTTAAAGCCTGTAATTAACTGAAGATCCACAATGTCTCTCCTAACTGGGGTAAGCTAGGAGAGATATTGGGCACGGAGAGCTTCAGAGGTATCTAAACCGTTAGGTTATGGTATAAAAATTGTTGACTACCACAGGAGTGGTTGTGTGTGTAGAACCCCAAACCTGCTAGATAGCATAGGTATGGGTAAAGCCCCTCTGTCAGAATCATATAGCTATATGAGGATAGACAGTGAGATAGATAAGTATGTGGATACATATCTATCTCTAATAAAATATCTCAACAGATACGTATATATATATATATAGATAGATAGATAGATAGATAGATAGATATAGATAGACAGACATATAAGAATATATCTATAGTGAGATATGGCAGGGCATAAAATACACACAAAAAATAAATATGGATATGTAGGCCTACATATGGGTGTCTGCAATTAAACAGACAGAGATATGCCTACAGCACAGTGATCACATAGGTTATGTGGAGAGGAAAGATTCATCTAATAACAAGGAGGTGGAACCTACTTGAGAAGACATATAGAGAATCTATTCCTCCTGGTCATGATCTGCAGAATGCTAGTTAGTGAAAAATAACCAGGACTGTTACGTGAAAAACAAAGGATAATGTCAAAGTGCAGCCAGCAAGTCCCGAGTCTTCCAGGACTCTAGCATGGTAAGTAGACAGAAGACGCCTAGAGAGGAGATACCATGTTGACCTGCTTAAGGGCAAAGGTATCATGCATTCTTACCATGAGGACAGGCATATCCCCGATTGGGAATACTATGGACCAAAGCAGGGAACTGGCAACTCCTTGAGTTTTCACGTAAGAGAAGGCCTATGTCCTTTATATCAAAAAAGGAGATAGTAAAAGAAGGGAGAACCTTCTAGTCATGGGAGACATGACTGAAAAGCCTTTTCTAACCAGCTAGGATAGTTGTTGGAGAACGCCCCCCCCCCCCCATGCTCTCTAGCAAGGGCCCATAGTGGAAAGCTTCTCTGTAGATTGCAGAGAGCATGATGCAGGAGAATGAGGAGATAGAACTGGCTGTTAGAGAGCCAGTATCTCTGCCAACTATGCTGCCAAATTCAGGGAAAAGAAGATGGCAGAATAGAAGACAATCTAGAAAGCTTGTAGTGAGATGATCTCCAAGAGAGATGAAGCACTGACTTGGAGCCACTACTAAGACTAGACAGAATGTTAGTAGAGGACAATCTGGTTGTTTGTGGACAAGAACCAGTGGTCCAAACATTAAAGCTCCTGCATAGGCAGCTGTTAGCAAGACAGCAGAAAGAATCTTACTGTTCAAAAACAGAAAGAACAGACAGAACAGGAGTAGGACACTCTGGACATGTCTGATGAGCTGCCCCAAAGCAAGATTGAGCAGAGGAGGTAAACTCCGCACTGGAAAGTGAGAAAAGTAGAGAGGCTGAAGAAAAAGCCTCCCAGTAAGTAATTCCCTCTTACAGGGGAAAAACTTGGTAAGAGGGTGAAGAGAATGGAGCTGAAGAAGACTTACGAAGTAGGAAGTCTATAGAAAGGAAAAATACATGCTGGCACAGGAACTATAATTTGATAGTGGTTAGACCTCTTTCCCTGGAAGGAAAAAGAGGAGAAACCTGTGACTTATAGGCATGAACATCCTGACAGCTCAAAGAAATATAGAAAAAATGGATATCTTTTGGAAAAAGATCCATGTGTAGGGGTTAGAATAAAGCGGTGGATTGCCTCTATTGAGAAGAAGCAACTGTAGATTCTAACCCCAAGAGTCACAAGCATCTGATGATGAATGATCAGAAACCCTGCAGGTGCTGGGTTTGCTGAGCCTGGTGAGAGGTTGGATTCTTCAGACCAGGACGATGCTTCCCCTGTTGGGGAACATCTGTATGATGGGCAAATGATGAATAAAACCTTCTTCTCCTGTGGGAAGAAAGTTTGGTAGGACATTTCCTACCTACTGGGACAGAGGAAGGGGTAAAACTACCCTTAGGAACAGGTAAATCAGTGGACAACTGAGTAACCTGACATAAAGACTCCTTGTTGAAAAAATTTTCTCCAGTGCAAGGAGTATGTCCCAGCCTTTGTTGTGCCCATTTGTCCAAGTCTGAAGCTTGGAGCCAGGCTCTACGTCGTGCCCCTATAGCTATAGCAGAAGTTCTGCTAACAGACTCAAAAGAGTCTAGGGAAGCACGAGAAAGAAACCAAGAGATATTCTGGATATGCTTAAGCAGTGAGGAATAGTCTGTACTCCTGGAATCTGAAAGGAAAGGAGACAAAAGATGCAATTGCTTTGTGACCTCCTCAAGAGAAAGACTCATATAAAAAATATATGAGAGAATTCTTGCAGAAAGCATAGATGTCTGGAAGGTTTGACGTCCAAAGTCATCTAGTGTTTTAGACTCACGACCTGGCGGTTAGGAAGAGTGCTTTTTCTTACTCTTTACCCGCCTCATTGCTGATTCCACTACTATGGAATGATGAGGAAGTTGAGTCTTTTGAAACCCTGAAGAGGGGGGCACCTGATATAACAGATCAGTTGCCCTGGGAGGTGGGGGGTACCCTGAAAGGTGTTTCCCACATTCCTAGAAGGAGATCCTGCAAGGAATGATGCAAAGGAAGCATTATGTTCCCCTTTGCTTTGGTAGAAAGAGAGCCTTGTGCAGGATCATGTCCTGGGATAGGAATGGCAAGGGATCTTGCTATATCCAGGAGGAAACTCTGAAAAGAGGGATCCCCAACAGGAATCTCTCTTGGACAGGTTAGATTTAAAGAACTAGCCTGAGCACTCACAGAGGTATCCAAATATATAGGAATAGAAGAGCCTGCACAGTGCAGTGTGGAATGCTTAAGGGATGGTTGCTGGTACTGGGTATCAGGAGCAGCAACCGTCCTTACCACATTGTCCATGCCAGGTATCGACTCCAAGCTTGGTATAGAATGGAGCGATCCTGTTGAAAAAAGCATGGCAGGAGTTGGCCACGATGCTACTGTGGATACCGGTACCGATGTCGATACCGGTATCGATGTCGGAGTCGAGCCCGACAAAGACATCGGAGTAGTCATAGGTGACAGTTCAATCGGTACCGAGGTGACCGAAACCCTCCGGCCAGTATCCTCGGTACCGAAGCACCGGTATCGATCAGTGTCGGTACCAAAACCTATTGGTACCGAGTCTTCTAGACTAGAGATCGATTCCAAACTCGGCATCGAGGGCAGAGAGTCTGATAAGCGAAGCATGGAAGGCACCGACCGTAAAGGTAATGAGGTCATCGGTACCGATTTCGGTACCATGTCTGACACCGGTGAAGGAAGGTCAACCAGTGGCAACTCAATCGGCCTCGAAGGAACCGAGAATTGTGGATCCGAATCATCGGAACTGAGCCTTCAGTACCGCCGAGAGCACTGGAGATCGATTCCAGACTCGGCATCGAAGGAAGCGAGTCTGTCGATGCACGTCTGGAGAGTACCGACGGCGGTGGTAGTATCGGTGCTGGTACCGATAATGGAAAGTCAGTCTGGAGTGTATCCACCGGTCCTGAAGGCACCGAGGACACCAGATGACGATCCCTGGTGAGGAGTGTTTCATCCAACACCAGTGCCGATGCCGGGGTACTGGTACCGCTCGAAGCGGATGCCACCACCGGACACGGCTGAGGTATGTTCTGTGAGGGGTGAACCTCAGGAACAACTTGAAACCCCTTATCTGCTTTGGAGACCGAAGACTCCCACCGGGGTTTTGAAGCCAGTGGACCCTCGAGGGCAAGGCCGGAGCCGTCTTCATGCTGTGCATGAGACCTACCACTCGAGGACTGGCTAGTCTTAACAGACTGTTTGTGGGTTACCTGATCCTGTGTGGAAGAAGAAGGGGACGTGCCCCAAAGTTGGAGGGCAACCGTGTATCGAGGGAACCTCGATGTTGAAGACCTCTTCTCACCAAACTGTTGTCAGGACCCAAGCAGGTTAGACACCGACTTTGAGGGTCTAAAAATAAAGTTGTACCGCCACAGTGTGAACATTTCTTGGAGAAAGTGCCTGGCGGTTCCATGAAGGAAAAAGAAGAGGCCTAAAAGGCATAAGAGACCGTGGGACACTATGAAGAAAAAATATCCCGTGGAAAAGGAAAATCTTTCAAGAAAAGAAAAGAAAAAACACCGGCGGTACCGGTGGCGTTGGGAAGACAGCCGCGACCACAAGAAAACTAAAAAATAAAAACAAGAATTTTCTGTGGTGACAGGAGGACGTCCTGCCGGCTCCGCGGAAAAACGAAAACTGAGGAGAGGCAGTTGGGAAAGGCGGGAAGGCAGCATGCAGGCGTGCTGGGATACTTCCAAAAGCTCTTGATTGGACGCTGGGAAGCGTTCCCGCGCAGACTCCGTCGGTACCGACGTACCCATATGTGAAGACTCATTCCTGCTTGTTCCTGGAGATAAGGGATCTGCCATAGAAGCAGAGTTTTCGAAGTGGGGTGTAGAATGAGATAAGAAAAGAAAGGTAGTGAGGAGTCGCAGAATGAATGCACTTGTAGGTCAGTATAAGTTTGAACTAGATGCAGAAATGTATAGGAAGCCAGTGAAGTGACTCGAGAAGAGCATACTAATACTGGCGGAACATAAGCCATGCAGCTGAATTGTGAACAGATTGAAGTGGGGCGAGATGATTCAGAGGGAGACCACTGAGGAGCAGGTTACAATAGTCAAAGCGGGAGGTGACTAGAGAGTGGGTAAGGGTCTTAGTAGTGTGTTCAGAAAGGAAAGGATGAATTTTGCTGCAACAGGTATTAGCTATCTGTTGGATGTGTGCAGAGAAAGAGAGAGTAGAGTTAAAGATGACCCCAAGGTTGCGAGCTGAGGAAACAGGGAGGAGTGTAGTGTTATCCACAGAAACAGAGAAGGGAGGAAGAGGGGAGGTGGGTTTAGGGGGAAAGATAAGGAGCTCAGTTTTGGCCATGTTTAATTTCAGATGGCGATGAGGCATCCAGGCAACAATGTTGGATAGGTAGACAGAGATCCGGGCCTGGATATCTTGAGAGATTTCAGGTGCAGAGAAGTAGATCTTAGAGTCATCAACGTAAAAATGATACTGAAAACTACGGGGGGAAATAACTGTACTATGGGACTAAGTGTAGAGAGAGAAAAGAAGAGATCCCAAGACAAGGTCCTGAGATACACCAACTGAAAGCGGGATGGCATACAGAACATACACTAAAAGTGCAATGAGAGAGATAAGAAAACCAAGATATAAGAGAGCCACTAAATCCAACTGAGGACAGGGTATCAAGGAGAAAATGTTGATCAATAGTGTTAAAGGCAGCAGAAAGGTCATGAAGGATGAACATCGAGTAAAGGCCCTTGGATTTGGTGAGGAATAAGTCACTGGAGACTTTGGTGAGAGCCATTTCTGTAGAATGTAGACAATGAAAGCCAGATTGCAATGGATCCAGAAGGGCTTGAGAGTCAAGACAGCGATGGTGAACATGAGGAAAGTGTTACTCAGATACTTGGATGTGACTAACACTTTTTGGTGGTTGCGCCATCTTTGTGTTTTTCAGTGGCCCAAAGAAAGGACAAGCAGTGGCCAAGTCCTCTATTACCCTCTAGATCAGCGGTTCTCAACCTGTGGGTTGCGACCCCCATGGGGGTCACCACAGGATTTAGTGGGGGTCGCCTCACTCTGCTGTTAAAAAAAAAAGCGCACAAGTTGCTGCCGCTGCCGAGTCCGCTTCTTGGCAGCAGCAAACTCACAGACTCCAATCTTCTGCAGCTGCGGCTCCCTGCCTCTTAGGGAACCGCGGCTATGCCTGTAAAACCATAGCGGAGCCTTCCTGCCTCTCTCTCGAGGGGCTCTGCCTCCGTGCAGCATTGTCCCGCCTCCAAAGGAAGTTGTTTACCACTTCCTTTGGAGGCGGGACAATGCTGCATGGAGCCCGTTTAGAGACAGAAAGGCTCCGCAACAGTTTTACAGGCATAGCCGTGGTTCCCTAAGAGACAGGGAGCCATGGCTACAGAAGAAGGAGGCAGACATGGGGAGAGGGGAGCAAGAAACCTGCAACGGGGCTGACATGGACAGAGGGGGGCTGACATGGACAGAGGGAGGGAGGGAGGGATGGGGGCTGACATGGACAGAGGGAGGGAGGGAAGGATGGGGGCTGACATGGACAGAGGGGGGCTGACATGGAGGGAGGGAGGGAGGGAGAGGGGGCTGACATGGACAAAGGGAAGAGACGGGGACATACTGGACAGATGGGGGATAAATGCTGGACAGAGGGGAGAGACAGTGCGGGTTAGGATTATAATGGGCAGATGGGGGGGCTAGGACTGGTAATGGGTTGATTAGGGAAGGATAGGACTGGGAATGGACTGATCAAAGGGGGGTTGGGACTGGTAATGTGCTGATAGGGGGGTAGGACTGGTAATGGACTGATGGGGGGGTAGCATTGACGAGCAGAGAGGAAAGGTGTTCCTACTGGACCGGCGACTTCAAGTGCTTCAGCAATTGGTGCGCAAGTTCAGGTCCACTACGGCTCTCGCATCGTGGACTTCTCTGCGTGTGCTGGGAGCAATGGCGGCGACCCTGGAAGAGGTGCCTTGGGCTAGATTTCATATGCGGCCTTTACAGAGAACGCTACTTTGCCAGGGGTCACATCAGTCCGATTCGTTGACCAAACGGCCCCCTTGTTACCGCAAGGTCAGGCACTCTCTTTGGTGGGGGCTGCGTCCGAGCTCACTGGAAGCCAGTTTATCTCTGACGCAGCTGGAGTGGCTACCATTATTGACGGATGCGAGTCGGGGAGTCCATTGCAGAGATTGGTTCGCGCGAGGCAAATGGTCCGTTCGAGAGGGCTCTTGGTCAATCGACCGGCTGGAGTTGAGAGCAGTCTTTCGAATGCTTCAGGGGTTCAAGGCAAAAGGTGGAAGCTCGGGCTGTGCGAGTGTTGTCGGACAATTCTGCGGTTGTGTCCTACGTCAATCAACAGGGCGGCATAGGAAGTGCAGCCATGGCAGAGGATACGGATGCCTGGTTCTCATGGATAGAGCGTCGGCTGACAGCACTCTCGGCAGCGCACATTGCGGGGAAGGGCAATGTGATGGCTGATTTTCTCAGCAGGGTCCAGGTGGATGCCGGGGAGTGGCAGCTGAATCCGGACGTCTGTACACAGTTCACCAATGGGGACCACCACTCATGGATATAATGGCGACCTTCCAGTCAGCAAAGTCCTTCGTTTCGTCAGCAAGTGGCAAGGAAGAATATCGGAAGGCATAGTCGCACTGAGGCACCAGTAGCCGTCGATGGGTACCGGGGAAAATGGTAGAAACCATCATAAAGAACAAAATTACACAGCATGTAGATAGTCATGGCCTAATGGGAGACAGCCAACATGGCTTTAGACAAGGAAGATCTTGTATTACTAACCTGATATGTTTTTTTGAAGGTGTGAATAAACAGGTAGACAAAGGTGAGTCGGTTGTTATAGTGTATCTGGACTTTCAGAAAGCCTTTGACAAGGTCCCTCATCAGGGACTTTTGGCAAAACTAAAAAATCATGGGATAGGAGGCAGTGTACTATTGTGGATCGGGAACTTGTTAAAAGATAGAAAGCAGAGGGTAGGGCTAAATGGCCAATTTTTCCAGTGGAAAAAGGTGAATAGTGGAGTACCCCAGGGATCTGTACTGGGTCCGCTACTTTTTGACATATTCATAAATGACCTGGAAAAGGGAATAACTAGTGAGGTTATCAAATTTGCAGATAACACAAAACTGTTTAAAGTTGTTAAAACTCAAGAGGACTGTGGAAAACTGCAGGAGGATCTGGATAAATTGGAAGACTGGGCATCCAAATGGCAGATGAAATTTAATGTGGACAAGTGCAGAGTTATGCACCTAGGAAAGAACAACCCAAACTATGGTTACACGATGCAAGGTTTCACATTGGGAACCACCACCCAGGAGAAAGATTTAGGAGTCATCGTGGATAACATGTTGAAACCCTCCGCCCAGTGTGCAGCAGCGGCCAAGAAAGCAAATAGAATGCTAGGTATCATAAGGAAAGGAATGGAAAATAAAACAAAGGATATTATAATGCCTCTGTACGACCTTTAATATTGTGTGCAATTCTGGTCGCCGTATCTTAAAAAGGATATAATGTTATTAGAAAAGGTACAGAGAAGAGCCACCAAAATGGTAAAGGGGATGGACGGCTACTCCTATGAAGAGGCTACAAAGGTTAGGGCTCTTCAACCTGGAAAAGAGACGCTGATGGGAGATATGTTAGAGATCTATAAATTAATGAATGGAGTGGAACGGGTAAAAGTAGATCGATTGTTTACGCTATCAGAATATAGAAAGACTAGGGGACATGTAATGAAGCTACAGGGTAAACTATTTAAGACAAATAAGAGAAAATATTTTTTCACTCAACGTGTAATCAAACTCTGGAATTTGTTACCGGAGTAAGAGCTGTTAGTGTAGCTGGGTTTAAAAAAGGTTTGGACAAGTTCCAGGAGGAAAGGTCCATAAACCATTATTAAAAAGGGACCCAGGGTATCAATGCTTGACCCAATACAAGCATTGTGGAACCTGTGTCTTTTGGGGATACTGCTAGGTACATATGACCTAGATTGGCCACTGTTGGAAACAGTATGGCATATCTTATGTTCTTATGTTCTTAAATGAGCTGATCGGGGAGGTTAGGACTGGAAATGGGCTGATTAGAGGAGGCTAGGACTGGTAATGGGCTTATGGGGGGGTAGGACTGGTAATGGGCTGATTAGGGGAGCCTAGCACTGGTAATGGGGTTGAGGAGGGACTAGCACTGGAAATGAGCTGATTAGGGGAGGCTAGCACTAGTAATGGGGTTGAGGAGGGACTAGCACTGAAAATGAGCTGATTAGGGGAGGCTAGGACTGGTAATGAGCTGATGGGGGGTAGGACTGGTATTGGGCTGATTAGGGGAGGCTAGCACTGGTAATGGGGTTGAGGGGGGACTAGCACTGGAAGTGAGCTGATTGGGGGGCTTTGACTGGGAATGGGCGGCTGATTGTGGGGAGGGGAGGATAGAGCTGCTGGCCCTGGAAGAAAACTGGGGGCTAAGGCTACAAATGGGCTGATACGAGGGGATGGGAGAATGGAACTGGAAGGGAGTGGACCTGAGAGGGGCTGCCATGGTATTTGTACTAGAAGGTCAGTGGGGAAGGAGGGGGACTGGAAGGGAATGGACACAAGTGGCAGTCATGGGAATGCAAGTTGCCATTGGAAGGTACTGAAAGTGAGGACTGGAAAGGGGCTGATACTGGGGAGGGTTACTGGGACTGGAAATAGGCTGATGGAAAGAAGTGAAGAAAATGAAAGAAGAGATATGAAATGGCAGATGGACCATAGACCACAGAAAGAGAGCTAAGAGAAAACAGGAAAGCAGAAGCCTCAGATCGGGACCAGCATGATCAGAGAATAAATTGGTCAGACAACAAAGGTAGAAAAAATAATTTTATTTCATATTAGTGATTTGACTACAAAATCATCATAATTTTGAAATCAAATATTGTTACTTGTTATTGTGATTAATTATTGTGGTTTAAATAAGTAAATTTTATAAATAAAAACATATTGCAAAGGCCTATAATATATTAATAATTCAACAAATGAGTACAGCAACAATGCGTTAATGGTAAAGGAAGAGAGACACATTTGATTTTATCATTGGGGGTCACCACAAGTTGACCAATGGTAAAAGGGGTCACAGTACAAAAAAGGTTGAGAACCACTGCTCTGGATCAAAGAGGCTATTATTTCAGCATATCTTCTGGCTGGAAATTGGGTTCCAGAGAGAGTCAAAGCTCACTCATCTAGGTTGCAGGCCTCCTCCAGGTCTGAGTCTGCCTTGGTGTCTCCAGAGGTCATCGTAAAATGGCTACCTGGTTTTCCTTGAATACCTTTGTAAAGCACTACAGGTTGGAACGTGGGAGCAAGTGCTGATTGCGCCTTCAGCAAGTCTGTTCTGTCCAGAACATTGTCTTACTTCTGTCCTGTGTCCTGGAGTTTATTTCTGCATTTTTAATTTTTTTGGCTACTGTTTGGGAAGATTCTTACTAACTTCTCTCAGTGCTGCACCAGTGGTTATACCTCCTAATATCATATTTGAAAGATGCTCAAGTCTGACTCCATCTGCTGGTAAGGGAGCATAACCCTTTTGTCTGGATTGGTCTAGCAGGATTCAAGGAAGGAAATTCAGGTATGATTAAAATTGTTCTTTTATATGAGCCATTGGGTGAAGTCTATGTGTACAGTCGCCACTTGTGTTGCTGGAAGAAGGTGCTTGAGATGACTAGACTGTTGGTTTTGCCGAATTCTATCAGTCTTTCTCCAGCTTCGTTTTTGTTACTATATTTTCCAACCACTGTACTTTGTTCCCAGCTTTTATGTTCCAGTCACCCATGTTTGTCGATATAAGCTAGTATTTCTTGGAACTGATCAACTTCTTCCTTTTCTGCAGCTGCTGTTGGTGCATATACCTGAATAATAATGATGTTACATAGTAAAATAATAACATAGTGAATGACAACAGATAAATACCAGCACGGTCCATCTAGTTTGCCCAGCAATTTAGAAGTTATTCATGTTTGCTTTGATTCCATCCTTTTGCTATGTAGTGATCCTGTGTTTTTGTCCCATGTCTTTTTGAATTCCGTCACTGTTTTTTCTCCCACCACCTTCAGGAAATGGTTCTAAGCATCCACCACCCTTTCCGTGAAAAAGTATTTCCTAAAGTTGCTTTTAAGTGACATTGAAAAAGTGAAAATGCTAAACCAATACTTCTGTTCCATATTCACTAAACAAAAAACTGGAGAAGAACCATGTATTATTGATAAATGTACAAATGGGAATGGAGTAGATACCACATCATTTACAGAAGATGAGGTTGTTGAAGAGCTTATAAAACTGAAAGTGGATAAGGCCATGGGACTGGATGGAATACATCCCAGGGCACTGAAGGAGCTCAGAGAGGTTCTGGCAGAGCCTTTAAAGGATGATTTTAATAGATCCTTGGAGACAGGAGGTTCCGCAGGATTGGAGAAGGGATAATGTGGTACCTCTTCACAAAAGTGGTAATATGGAAGAAGTGACAAACTTTAGGCTGGTAAACCTTATCTTGGTGTCAGGAAAGGTAATGGAGGTGCTACTGAAAGAAAGAATAGTGGACTTTCTAGAAACCAGTGGGTTGCATGATCTGTGGCAACATGGTTTTACCAAAGGACGATCATGCCAAACAAATTTGATTGCATTCTTTGACTGAGTAACCAGACAACTAGGATCAAGGGCACGCAATAGATGTGATCTACCTAAATTTCAGCAAAGTCCTTGATACTGTTCCTCATAGGAAGGCTACCAAAAGGGACTGCTACTGCTGGAAAGAAATCTGCACTTGTAAGTATTTACCTGTTGGGAAATTATCTATGTATTGGGAAAAAGGTGGTTCTTTGGGTTAAAGCTGATAAATCTATATATTTTAGAATTCAGTGTTTATGTTAAGTCAGTCAGGGCTTAGTACCACCAGAGAGCATTTCATTTAAATCAAATCAGAGTATAGGTTAGCATAGAAGGGAGAATAGGGTAAATATTCTTTGAATAAAAATAAATACATTGTTTCTAGAGACCTTTACAGTTAGGAGGCAAGAGACCTGTGAAATTGTTTTAAATAGGTGTTAAAGCCAAGTGACAGATCAAACGGACAATTTGAAAGGCTCCTTCTATCAAACCAAGGGCTGTGTGATTCACGCAGGAAATTGTTAAGAGATTACTTAACACAGGTCAGGGCACTGGCAAGCCAGGTTTTACTGTGTTCTTTCCCCTCACCTACCCACAGGCGTAATCTTAGATTTATAGGTTCTTAAACCTTTTCAAGGGAATGAGGTGGTCAAATTCACTTTCAGGTTCAGCCAGTTATCCTCAACAGGAATAGATTAATTAAGGCCCTGAAATTAAGTAATCTTGAGGTGAACAATGTCTCTTAAACTTATTAGGTATAGTTGTATTGGTACAAGTATCAATAACAACTTTAATTAGGTAAACAACTTAAATATCTAAACAAATCTTTAAAACTAAGATGCAGACAGCAGTCCAGCAGTGAGATGGGGGGCTATCCAGTCTTCTGTATTGAGTGTCAGATGTATGATTTTCTCCCAGTTCATGAGGGGTCTTATGTGCACACTAGGTGCAAGGAGTTCTTTGCTCTCGGGGAACGAGTCTGATCTCTGGAAGCTAGAGTAGCAGACTTTGAACAGCTAAGGAAGTTAGAGAGGTATTCAGACGAGATCTACAGGGACATAGTACTAAAGTCCCACCTCCAGACTGGCAGCCTTTTTCTTGCCATGGAGGAGAGAAGTCACAAGAGAGCATCACCTTGGTGTGGCAGAAAATGATCCTGTAGCTAGGACCTGTCCTCCAAGTAATGTAAAATGCTCTCACATTGAGATGGTTTCTCCAGAGCCATATGCCCATGAGGGAAGAGTTAGGATGGCCATTATAGTCAATCATTAGGCATGTAAATAGCTGAGTGGCTGGTGGACTTGAGGATTACCTGGTAACATGCCTGCCTGGTGCGAAGGTAGCGGACCTCATGCACTACTTAGATAAAGCTTAGATAATGCTGGGGAGGAGCCTGTTGTCTTGGTACATGTTGTTACCAGTGACATAGGAAATTGAGGGAGGGAGGTTCTGAAAACCAAATTTAGGCTTTTAGGTAGGAAGTTCAAATCAAGAACTTCCAGGGTAGCATTCTCTGAAATGCTTGCTGTTCCACGCACAGGACCCAAAAGGCAGGTAGAGCTCTGGAGTCTCAATGCGTGGATGAGACAACGGTGCAAGAAAGAAGGTTTTGGGTTTGTTAGGAACTGGGCAACATTCTGGGGAAGGAAGGGGCTTTTCTGAAAGGATGGGCTCCACCTTAAACCGTCATTAACCCTTAAAAAGGAGATAGGGCAATTTTTAAACTAGATAATAAGGAAAAGTCAACAGTCGCCTAAGAGCGCATGGTTTGGCAGATGTATCCTTGAAGGATACTAGTATAAGAGGGAAATTAAGGCATCCTGATAGTGAGATTTCAATAAAGATAAAAGTAACCCAGATTCCTTTAGGTACAGAGCAGTCAGAGCTGAAAGATTCCAAATTACCGTTGTCAATTGATAACCCGATTGCTGATATGAATAAAATACAACCTCTAATATGCCTGTATGCAAATACTAGAAGTCTAAAAAATAAGATAGGAGAACTAGACTATATAGCAGTAAATTAAAGGTTAGATATAATTGGCATCTCAGAAACATAGGGGTATGTTTACTAAACCATGATAGTAGACTCCATGCGATATCGCATGGAGTCTGCTACCGCAGTTTAGTAAACATACCCCCTAGTGGAAGGAGGACAACCAGTGGGACACTGTGATACCTGGGTACAAATTAGATCGCAATGATAGGGTAGATCAAATTGGTGGAGGGGTTGTGCTCTATGTTAGAGGGTGATGAGTCATACAGGATTAAAGTTTTGCAGGAAACAAAACACACAGTAGAATCTCTATGGATAGAAATTCCATGTAAAAAGGGGAAGGCAATGGTGGGGGAGGGAGGGTGTACTACCATCCGTCTGGCCAGAACGAACAGATGGATGCTGAAATGTTAAAAGAAATCAGGGACGCTAACAAAAGTTACAACAGAGTAATAATAGGTGACTTCAATTACCCCAGTATCGATTGGATGTACTAGGGAGACAAAATTTCTAGATGAAATAAATGATTGCTTCTTTGAGCAGCTGGTTCATGAACTGACAAGAGAGAAAGCTATTTTGGACCTAGTTCTTAGTGGAACACAGGATCTAGTGCAAGAGAAGTGTTAGGGCCACTTGGCAATAGTGATCATAGTATGATCGCATTTGATTTAATAAATGGAGGGAGGATGGCAAGGAAATCCACAGTAGTACCTTTTAACTTTCAAAAGCGAGATTATGATAAAATGAGGAAAATAGGTAAGAAAAACTAAAAAGAGCAGCTGCAAAGGTTAAAGGTTTATATCAAACGTGGGAATTATTTAAAAATACTATCTTTAGAAGTCCAGACCGCATGTACACTCCATGCTTTAATTAAGGTGGCAGGAAGGCCAAAAAACTGCAAGCATGGTTTAAAGGTGAGGTCAGAGAAGCCGTCATAGCCAAAACAGCATCTTTCAGGAAATGGAAAAAGGAGCCAAATGATGAAAATAAGAAACAACATAAGCACTGGCAATTTTGATGCAAGGCACTTATAAGGTAGGCAAAGAGAGAATTTGAAAAACAGCTTGCTGTGGAAACAACTCATTACAAGGAACAGGTTAAAGTACATGGAACAAGTTATAATGAATAAGTAAATATAAGATAACACAATAACATTTGTACCAAAAGGCCTGTAAGAGAGTCAGTTGGAGCATTAGATGATAGAAGGGTAAAAGGAGCGCTAAGGGAAGACAAGGCCATAGTAGAGAGACTGAATGAATTCTTTGCTTCAGTCTTTACTGAAGATGATTTAGGGAAGTTACCCATGCCTGAAATGGTATTTAAAGGTAATGTATCAGAAGAACTGAAACAAATTTAAATAAACAACTATTTGATAGACAACAGAGTAGCAGATCACGGACCAAATGGTATACACCCTATGATGCTGAAAGAACTAAAATATGATATGGCAGACCTACTACTAGTAATCTGTGAACTATCATTAAAATCATCTGTAGTACCTGAAGATTGGAGACTGGCTAATCTAATACCAGTTCCTTAGCGTCCCTCTAGTCCAGTCCCGGAACCATAGAGTTGTCAACCTCCACCAGCAGCTTTGGAGACTGAAAGATTTCATCACTTTGATGTCACCGGTATAAGTAGACAGGAACCGCCCCCTATCACCAGTACTTTCAGTCTCCAAGCAGCTTGGAGGTTCTGAGCCCGGGACTGGGCTCAGGGAGATCAAATAAGCAGAGCTTTGTTTGTTTCTTTGGGGTTGGTTTTTTCCTCTTTTGGTTTAGTGCTTTTGCTTTATTCTGGGGTGAAAATCTGCTGCTGCTGGAGGGGTCCCAGTTCTGCCTTTCTCTCCTGTTCTCTCTCGGTCCTTCCCTTCCCTCCGAAGGGTTCTTTTAGTGGGGGGCCCAGCTATTTAAAAGTGCAGTGGGCTGAGAGCCTGACTGCCTTACCTCCCTGCTCCCGAACCCGTGCCAGAAGGGTGAGGAGCAGGTTGCAGGAAGAGTCTGCAGCAGCAGAGGACATAATCTGGCAAGAGCTGTGTGCTAAGAGGCTGCAGCAGTCAGTGGGAGCTGAAGCTGGGTGAGAGCTGTGCTCCGGAGCTGTATTTCTCTCTGCCCCCCTCCTCCCCCCCTTCTCCTCCGGATCGGGTAAGTGCTGCTGAAATTCTTTTTGGGGGGCAGTGCAGGAGTGATAGTAGAGGTCCTAGGGAGGCTCCCAGGTTAAAAAGAAGGCTTGGGGCCTCAGCGCGTGCTGTCAGTCAGCCCTTTTTTAGGCGGGAAAGCTGGCGGCGGCCATTTTGAAATCGGCATTTCTTTTAAAAGACAGAATTTTCTTCTTTTAATTGGGCAGGCTAGAAGCTTCGTTTTTGCATGGGACCTTCAGAATTCAGCTGATTGGCCTATTGGGAGTAGATTACTGGTTTTAAAAGAAAAAAAAAAAACGGACAGTGACTTCTGTCTCAGGGCAGAGAGCCAGTTTTCTCTCTTCAGAGCTGTTTGTTGCTCATAGACAGTAGCATGCCACTTAAAAATCGCTGCTTGGTTTGTGGAGTGAAGCGCAGCGAGCTACTGGACTCCGGGGTATGCCGGGGCTGCTCCCTGGAGCCAGTAGGTATGGAGAAGGCGCTGGGGGGGCCGGCAGGAGATCAGCCAGCGGCCGCTTCAGTAGAAGAGGGATCCCGGCCGTCCTCCCTCGGTCTTCCTGAGCCAACGGCAGGGCCGTCCGGGACAACTGGTGTGTCTTCGGCTCCTGCGGGAAGTCTGGGTGGGAGCGTTGCGGGGATTCCCTCGGACTTCTTTTCCCTGATGCAGCAGGCGTTTGCCTTGCTACAGCCTGCGTTCGGGACTCAGTCGGGAGTCCAGAGGAGTCGGAAACGGTCGGGGTCGGCAGATCTCCCGGTGGGGGAGATAGGCTCGGCAAAGAAACGTAGGGAGCTCCGAGAGGACAGTCTGTCTAGTGATGGGATGGATGACCTCGGAGCGGATATGGATCTGGAAGTGGCCTCGGAGGAGGATTTAGAGGACGGAGAGCTACCGGACGTGGAGCAGAGTAGAGTGGTCCGGGTGTTCCGGCGGGAAGAGTTGCCAGCGTTGATTGCTGAGACTCTAAAGACTTTAAACATGCCCTCCGTGACGCCTGCAGCTGAGGATGTGTTGGAGGATCCGTTGTTGCAGGCGGTTAGGACTTCTCAAAAGGTATTCCCGGTTCATAGGGTGTTTCGAGATATGATTCAGGAGGAATGGGATGCGCCGGAATCGGCGCTCCGAGGGACCAAGACTTTGGCCCGGTTATATCCGTTGTCGGAACAGGACAGGGAGATTTTTCGGTCCCCAAAGGTGGATGCTGCGGTGTCGGCGGTCACTAAAAAGACCACCATTCCGGTGGAGGGCGCCGCGGCGTTAAAAGATGTGCAGGATAGGAAGCTGGATACCTTGTTGAAACAGGTGTTTGATATGTGCGCTCTCTCGTTGCAAGCTTCCATTGCGGGAGCATGGGTGGCGAGAGCTGGCTTGCGGTGGTCCCAACGTCTGCGGGGGGGACTACCGGAAGAACAGGCCGAGGATCTGGCACGGCTGGAATCCGGCACGGCTTACCTATCGGATATTCACTATGATTTGATTCGGGGACTCGCCAAGAGCATGGCTTCGGTGGTGGCGGCTCGCAGGTATCTGTGGCTCCGCAACTGGTCGGTGGACGGTTCTTCCAAGGCGCGGCTTAGTAAATTACCTTTTCGAGGCAAGCTTCTCTTTGGGGAGGATTTAGAGAAGTTGGTCAAGGACTTGGGGGACTCCAAAGGGGGTCGGCTCCCGGAGGATAGGCTGAAGCAGGGCCGGGGGTCGATAGCCTCTAGGGGTGTCCCCAGAGACTCGCGGAGATTCCGATCCTTCCGATTTTCCCAGCCTTCACGGGGTCGGTATATGGCTCGAGGTCAGTCCTTTCGGGGTTTCCGGGGGGGCGGGCAGAGGATTTGGTTCCTTTCAGTCCGCCAACAATAGAAAACCCCAATGAGATACGGCGGGCCCAGAGGGGGGAGGTGCCTGTGGGAGGAAGGTTGCGGGAGTTTTACCCCGTCTGGGTCCAATTAACTGCGGATCAGTGGGTGTTGGAGGTCATTCGAGAAGGCTATGCCCTAGAGCTCCAGCGCCCCGTCTCCGACGCCTTTGTCCTCTCCCCGTGCCGAGCCCCAAGGAAGTTCAAGGCGGTTGCCAGCACGCTGCAGTGGCTGCGGCATTTAGGGGCGGTGGTGCCCGTTCCGGCGGCTCAGTGCGGCTCCGGTCGATACTCCATTTATTTCGTGGTTCCAAAAAAAGAGGGTACGTTTGACCCATTTCCAGATGGAGTCCTTGCGTTCAGTCATTGCGGCGGTGCGCAAGGGAGAGTTTCTCACGTCTCTAGACCTGACGGAGGCATATTTGCATATTCCCATACGCCGCGAGCATCAAAAGTATCTGCGGTTTGCTCTGCCGATGGGTCATTTTCAATTCCGAGCATTGCCTTTCGGCCTAGCGACGGCGCCTCGCACTTTCACCAAGGTCATGGTAGTGGTGGCGGCGGCGCTCCGCAAGGAGGGCATCCTCGTGCACCCTTACTTGGACGATTGGTTGATTCGAGCGAAGTCCCGGGAGGAGAGCGTGGCGGCCACGGCGCGAGTGGTGCAATTGTTGGAGAGTCTCGGCTGGGTGGTCAATTTTGCGAAGAGCAAACTAGCTCCCTCTCAAGCCCTCGAATATTTGGGGGCGCATTTCGAGACCAGTCGGGGAATGGTGTTTCTCCCGGACAAGAGAGCACGGGAATTGCGGGAGCTCGTGCGGAGATTTCTGGGTTGCAGAGCTCCGACTGCATGGCGCTATTTGCAGTTGTTGGGGACGATGGCGGCCAGCATCGAGGTGGTTCAGTGGGCCAGAGCGCATATGCGGCCGCTGCAGAGCTCTCTTCTAAGGCGCTGGTCGCATCAGAGGGATGCGTTGTCTCAAAGGTTGGTGTGTCCTCTGGAAGTGCGACGGGCACTCCTGTGGTGGTTGCGCCCCGGAAGTCTAGAGGGGGGCATACCTCTGGAGGCTCCCGTATGGAGGCTGTTGACAACGGATGCATGCCTCACAGGTTGGGGGGCACACTGCGAAGGAAAGTTTGCCCAAGGAGAGTGGTCAAGGGAAGAGAGTCAATGGTCCATAAACCGATTGGAGATGCGAGCGGTATTTCTGGCGCTGCAGTTTCCTAAAAGACTTGGGTCGGAAGGCGGTTCGAGTGCTGTCCGACAATGCCACGACGGTAGCTTATATCAATCGCCAGGGCGGCACAGGGAGTGCGTCGCTGGAGGAGGAGGCGAGTCGACTCTTGGACTGGGCCGAGCAGAATCTGGCGGCGCTGTCGGCGCAGCACGTGGCAGGCGTGGAGAATGTCGAGGCCGATTTTCTGAGCCGCCACAGAGTAGACCCGGGGGAGTGGAGTCTACACCCGGACGTGTTTGCGTTGATAGTGCGGCGCTGGGGGCTACCGGTAATGGATCTGATGGCACAGTTCGATTCCGCGCAGGTGGAGAGGTTCTTCAGCCGGAGGCGGGAACGAATGGCAGAAGGCCTCGATGTGTTGGCTCAGCGGTGGCCGCTGTAGGGCCTTCTCTACGTGTTTCCTCCTTGGGCTCTCATAGGCAAGGTGATTCAACGCATAGAGAAACACAGCGGTCTGGTGGTTCTCGTGGCGCCCGATTGGCCCAGAAGACCGTGGTATGCAGATCTGGTTCGGCTTCTGGTGGGCAGTCCGTGACGGCTTCCTCTGCGGGGGGATCTCTTGCTTCAGGGGCCGTTACGCATGCCGCAGGTGGGTCGATTCTCGCTTACGGCATGGCTCTTGAAAGGGCAAGGTTGACTGCCAAGGGGTACTCGGCGGCAGTAGTTTCTACCTTATTGAAGGCGCGGCGCCGCTCTACTTCCTTGGCGTATGTTCGCGTATGGCGTGTTTTTGAGGCGTGGTGTGAGGACCGTGGTTTTCAACCTCTGCGGGCTTCGGTGCCTCATATACTGTCTTTTCTTCAGGATGGTGTGGAAAAGGGGTTGGCCGCGAGCACTTTGAGGGTGCAGCTGGCAGCCATAGCCTGTTTCAGGGGTAAGAGTCAAGGTCAGCCGGTGGGTGCCCACGGAGATATTAGGCGTTTTCTTAGAGCGGTGTTACTGTTGAGGCCTCCAAGACGAGATTCCGTTCCTTCTTGGGATCTGA
The DNA here is from genome assembly GCA_033557465.1 of Ichthyophis bannanicus. NCBI lineage: Eukaryota > Metazoa > Chordata > Amphibia > Gymnophiona > Ichthyophiidae > Ichthyophis > Ichthyophis bannanicus. The sequence goes on along the minus strand of CM066033.1, from coordinate 1,137,807,431 downwards.
ATTTGGTTTTGGACGCGCTACTTCAAGAACCATTCGAGCCTTTGGACAAGGCTTCCTTGAAAGACTTGACGTTGAAGACTCTCTTCCTTGTGGCTATTTGTTCGGCTCGGAGGATTTCGGAGTTGCAGGCGTTGGCGTGTACGGAGCCGTATCTGACCTTTTTCAGGCACAAGGTGGTTTTGCACACGGTTCCGGCCTTTTTACCGAAGGTGGTTTCCGTGTTTCATGTCAACCAAGTAGTATCGCTTCTGGTGTTCTCGGCGGAACAGAAAGAGCGCTCGGGGGGCCGTTTGCATCTCTTGGATCTTCGGAGAGTGCTCAAGAAATATCTCAGGAGAACGGCCTCCTTTAGGAAGTCAGACAGGCTGTTTATTGTTTTTGCGGGGCCTCGGAAAGGTGAGGCAGCGGCGAAGTCTTCCATCTCGCGGTGGTTGAAGGAGGCGATTGCTTCCGCCTACCTGTTGAAGGGTAAGGTGGTTCCGGAAGGTCTTCGTGCGCATTCCACCAGGGCGCAGGCGGCGTCTTGGGCAGAAGTCAGTTTGGTGCCAGCGGAGGAGATCTGTAGGGCGGCGACGTGGTCTTCGCTCCATTCGTTTGCTCGGCACTATAGGCTGGATGTGCAGGCACGGGGGGGTGGGCGTTTTGGCTCAGCGGTTCTTCAGGCTGGGCTAGTAGGTCCCTCCCGTTGATGTGTACTGCTCTGTCACGTCCTCTATGGTTCCGGGACTGGACTAGAGGGACGCTAAGGAAGAGTAAATTAGACTTACCTGCTAATTGTCGTTCCTTAAGGAACTCTAGTCCAGTCCCGGATCCCTCCCAGGGTCTTTGCATTAGGGGCAGCCTGAAGATTCTTTAGAGCGGTCCAGACGGTCAGTCTACTGGTTTAGCGTAGGAAGGGTGAGAAGAAGCGCAGGGAAGACAGGCGGGGCCCTTCTTTACGCAGCAGTGTCTCTTGAGCTTGGTCGCACAGTTGCGCCGGGCTTGGGGGTTCTCGGTTCACCCATTCCTTTTTTTCTGGTAACAATGTTTGGGACTGTATGGGTGCGAGTTCATTTCGACTGTTGGCCGATTATGGCTATTATTTCTTTATTCTACTTATTTGTTGCTCTGCTGAGTCTGCTTTGTCAATAGGTACTGGTGATAGGGGGCGGTTCCTGTCTACTTATACCGGTGACATCAAAGTGATGAAATCTTTCAGTCTCCAAAGCTGCTGGTGGAGGTTGACAACTCTATGGTTCCGGGACTGGACTAGAGTTCCTTAAGGAACGACAATTAGCAGGTAAGTCTAATTTACTCTTTCCTTATCATCCCTCCAGTCTAGTCCGGAACCTCTGGGTTGTGCTCCTCTCCCAGAAGCTTGGAGACTGAGAAACGTCATTTCTTTTCTGATGACTCTGGTATATCCTCTCTGGCTCCGCCTCCTCACATCAGTTACCTCAGTTTCCAAGCAGTTGGAGAATTGATGAGCCTGGAGGTCCAGGCTCAGGTTGGAGGAACAATTAAGGAATAGGTCTTAGGCTAAAAAGGGAAAAGGAAAAGGTTTTATAGATCAGGAAAGAATAAAGCAAAATATTTGATTTGAGAGGAGTGTTTGCCTTTAAGGCTCAAATGAGGCCTTCCCTCCTCTTCCCCTCCCCCCTTTTCCTCTGCTTCCTTACCCGTGGCGGGGCTATAGCGGTATTTGGAATCAGCTCCTACTCGAGGGTAGCAGGGCTCCGGCTCCCGAACCCAGTTCAGAGGGTGAGGAACCGGAGCGCCTTGTAGTCAGCAAGTGCATTCAGAAGTGTTGCCTGATAGCGCTGGAAAGCACGCATCGGCGGGACTGGCTGACAACAACGGCTCTCTGTTCCCTCTCGGTTTCTGGCGCTAACAGCTCCCGACGCTGCAGGTCAGACAGCTCGGTTGAGTGGGAGGAAGGCGGCAAAGAACGCGGTGAGTAGACTGTGAGGGAGTGAAGGTACAAGCATCGAATCACCAAAGCTGGGGGAAAAAAGAGCACGAACCGTGTTTGCTGCACAGGGCCTATCTGCATGGCAGCAGCGCGGGAATTCAACAGGGCTGCCCTGGGCCCTTCAGGAACGAGGGGTTTTGAGGGGGAACTTTGTTTTAACAGTTGAAGTAGCATTTTTGAGTGGCACCTCTGTTCTTAACGTGTCCTTTGAAAAAAAAAATCTTAGAAGCTCTTTGTCTGTCAGGACATATTAGGGGTGATAGTCACGGCACCTGTTCAGGCAGAATGCCAGCTAGGCCGCAGTGCGTAGTCTGCGGATCTAGAAGAGGGATAGTGTCTGAAGCAGGTCTCTGTAGGGGGTGCGTCCAGGAGGCGGAAGCCATGGAACACACCTTGGAAGGGGGATCTGAGTTCAGGGGGCCCAAGTAGTGCGGCAAGGTCCAGATCCGCCAGAAGGGCCGCTTCAAGAGCTGGTAGCTGGGACTTCCTCGGTGCCAGATCTCCCTGCGCCACAGACGACTCTGCCAGGAGGGCTGGCAGCGATATTTTCTCCAGAGTTTGTGGCGCTTATTCAACAAGCTTTTGGAGGACGATAGGAGGGCCTGTCCGACAGGGCCAAAGTCGGGGAGCGAGGAGAAAAGAGACCTGGTACCCCTATAGTTATAGGCGCAACAGGCGGCCAGGCAAAAAGGGCCAGGATAGAGCAGGAGCAAAAAGAGTAGTCTGTGGCCTCGGAGGGACTTCACTCCGACGACGGGGATCCCGACGAGGAATTAGACGACTTAGTGGAAGAAGGTGAGATCACAGACAAGGAAGATCAGGCTAGAGTGGTCTGCCTGTTCCGGAGAGATGAGTTGCCAGCACTCATTGTGGAGACATTAAAAGTGCTTAATATGCCGGCTCCTGAGCCAGCGGAGGATGCTACACTAGAAGATCCATTGTTACAGGTTTTTCGGAAAAATCAGAGAGCTTTTCCGGTGCATAGAGTGCTGCGAGAGATGATCAAAGAGGAGTGAAGCATGCCAGAGGCAGCTTTGAAGGGCTCCCGAGTTATAGGACGCCTTTACCCGCTGGTGGACCAGGATAAAGAGTTGTTTCGGTCTCCTAAGGTAGATGCCGCCGTTTCGGTGGTTACTAAGAAGACTACCATTCCAGTCAAAGGTAGTGCGGCGCTTAAGGACACCCATGACAGGAAACTGGATACCTTGTTGAAACAAGTGTTCGATGTTAATGCTCTATCTATCCAGGCGGCGATTTGTGGAGCATGGGTAGCGAGAGGCTGTTTACGCTGGATGCAAAGGATTACAGACGACCAGGGAGAAGGCGCGGCCAGAGGGCCAACCAGACTAGAATCAGGAACAGCATACCTAGCGGATATCCATTATGACCTTTCGAGGATTGGCGAAGAGTATGGCATCGGTGGTAGCAGCGCGACGTTACCTTTGGCTGAGAAATTGGGCAGCAGATGGCTCATCTAAGTCCCGGCACAGTAAGCTTCCATTCAGGGGAAAGCTCCTGTTTGGGGAAGATTTGGACAAGTTGGTAAAAGATCTCGGGGAGTCGAAAGGTGGTAGGCTTCCAGGAGACAAACAAAAGCAGGGACGCCCGACTCCCGCAGGCAAGGGGCAGCAAAGGGAGTTTCGTCGGTTTCGCTTCCCACGGTTTAATCAAACACAGAGGGGTCGCTTTCCCAACAAAACCCAGGGGTTTTGTGGTTTTCAGAGAGCAGGCAGAGGCTTTGGAGCCTCTTCCTCCTCCACAAATCTGTGAAAGTTGCAATGAAGCCAGGAGGACCCGGGGAGAGCTGGTGCCCGTAGGAGGTTGGCTGCAGGATTTCTACCCTGCCTGGGTCCAAATAACGTCAGACCGCTGGGTGCTGGAGGTCATTCGGGAAGGTTATGCCTTGGAGTTACAATGACTGGTAACAGATTCTTTTGTTCAGTCGCCGTGCAAAGCACCGACCAAGTGCTGCGCGGTGAGTGCAACGGTGGAGAGACTGCTCAAACTCAACGCAGTAGTGTCCATACCTCCAGACCAGTGCGGTTTAGGTCGATACTCCATTTATTTTGTAGTGCCAAAAAAAAAAAAAAGAAGGCTCCTTTCGGCCGATTTTAGATCTCAAGCGAGTGAATCGCTGCCTGAGGGTGTCTCATTTTCGTATGGAAACGCTGAGGTTGGTGATCGTGGCAATAAGAAAAGGAGAGTTCCTTATTTCCCTCGACCTACTGGAAGCGTACTTGCACATTCCTATAAGGCAGGAACATCAGAAGTTTCTCAGATTTGCGGTGCCTCAGGGACATTTTCAGTTCCGGGCCTTGCTGTTTGGGCTAGCTACGGCTCCGAGGACGTTTACCAAAGTGATGGTGGTCGTGGCGGCGGCATTGCGAAAGGAAGGAGTACTAGTGCACCCTTATTTAGATGATTGATTAATACATGCAAAGACCAAAGCCGAGAGCGTATCGGCCACAGCCAGAGTGATAGCATTTCTGCAGAGTCTCGGTTGGGTGGTCAATATGTCCAAGAGCAAGATGGAGCCGTCGCAACGCCTGGAGTACTTGGGAGCTTAGTTCGATACAAGCTCGGGAAGAGTGTTTCTACCACCAGAGCGGGTGCAAGGTTTGCAAAGTCTCTTATCCGAAAATTTCTCAGCAGAGTGGCTCCCATGGTGTGGCATTATTTGCAGTTGCTTGGAACCATGGCGGCGACCCTGGAGATAGTTCCGTGGGCAAGAGCGCATATGAGACCATTGCAGAGGGCGTTGCTCAGGCGTTGGTCTCACCAAAACAATTTTCTGTCGCGGAGGTTGCCATGTCTGTCAGAAACGCGGACTGCCCTTCAGTGGTGGTTAAGGACGGAATGTTTGGAGCAGGGAATGCTGTTGGAACCACCTTGCTGGGTTCCCCTGATAACGGATGCCAGTCTTGTGGGCTGGGGAGCTCATTTTCAAGGACGATTTGCACAGGGTCAGTGGTCCAAGCTGGAAAAGGACTGGTCGAGCAACAGGTTGGAGTTGAGAGCGGTGACACTAGCATTACAGGTCTTTCAACCTTATCTGCAAGGCAGTGCCATTCGGGTGTTTTCTGACAATGCAACGGCAGTAGCTTATATCAATCACCAGGGAGGAACCAGCAGTGTTCCAATGGAAGCCGAACAACTATTCGTTTGGGCCGAAGAACATCTACTGGCCTTGTCGGCAGCTCACATAGCGGGAGTGGACAATGTGAAGGCCGATTTCTTGAGTCGCGTGAGGGTGGACCCGGGGGAGTGGGTCCTCCATCAGGAGGTGTTTAACATGTTGGTGTGACGTTGGGGAGCACCGGTAATGGATCTCATGGCGACGTTTCATTCAACAAAAGCAAATCGTTTCTTCAGCAGAAGAAGAGAAAGGATGTCCGAGGGCCTGGATGCTCTCATACAGAGGTGGCCGGAACATCAGCTTCTATACGTGTTTCCGCCTTGGGTGCTAATAGGATGGGTGCTGCAACACATAGAGTAGCACAATGGACAGGTGATTCTGATAGCTCCAGATTGGCCACGACAGCCATGGTACACGGATCTGAGGAGACTCTTGGTAGGGAAGCCGTGGCGACTTCCATCTCGGATAGATCTATTGTCTCAGGGGCCTCTGCTGATGCCACACGTGGATCGGTTCTCGCTTACGGCTTGACTATTGAGAGGGCTAGGTTGAAGAAAAAGGGTTACTCCACATCGGTCATTGTACGTTATTGAGAGCGAGGAAGAGATCTACTTCTCTAGCATATGTTCGAGTCTGGCGGGTATTTGAGGCCTTGTGTAGAGACAGGCAGGTCGAGGCATTAAGAGCATTGATTCTGCTGGTGCTGGCCTTTTTGCAAAATGCTTTGGATAAAGGCTTAACAGCAGCTTCCTTGAGGGTGCAAGTGGCAGCGTTGTCCTGTTATAGAGGAAAGATAGGAGGGGAGAGTCTTGGCAGTCATCCAGATGTCAAGAGGTTTTTAAGGGCGGTATCACTGTTGAGACCACCGCGTAGCCAGGTGGTACCAAAGTGGGATCTCCCTTTTGTATTGGAGGCTTTGCAGAGAGAACCGTTTGAGCCTTTGTCGAAAGCATCGTTAAAGGACCTCACTCTGAAAGTGGTGTTCCTCGTATCTATTTGTTCGGCCAGGAGAATCTCCAAATTACAAGCACTATCCTGTAGGAAGGATACTCCTATGAAGAAAGGCTAAAAAGGTTAGGGCTCTTTAACCTGGAAAAGAGACGGCTGAGGGGAGATATGATAGAAGTCTATAAATTAATGAACGGAGTGGAACGGGTAAACGTAGATCAATTGTTTACCTTATCAGAATATAGAAAGACTAGGGGACATGCAATGAAGCTACAGGGTAAACTATTTAAGACTAATAAAAGAAAATATTTTTCACTCAACGTGTAATCAAACTCTGGAATTTGTTACCGGAGGATGTAGTAAAGGCTGTTAGTGTAGCTGGGTTTAAAAAAGGTTTGGACAAGTTCCTGGAGGAAAGGTCCATAAACCATTATTAAGAAGGGACCCAGGATATCAATGCTTGAACCAATGCAAGCATTGTGGAACCTGTGTCCCTTGGGGAAACTGCTAGGTACATATGACCTAGATTGGCCACTGTTGGAAACAGAATACTGGGCTTGATGGACCTTGGTCTGACCCAGTATGGCATATCTTATGTTCTTAAGCCTTTTTTAACATTTTATGATTCCAAGGTGGTTTTGAGACCGGTCCCAACCTTTCTGCCGAAAGTAGTGTTGGATTTCAACATGAATCAGGTAGTGTCATTACCGGTTTTCACCAAGCAGCGGGGGACTTCGGTCGCCAAACAAATTCATCTTCTCGATGTCCGAAGAGTGTTGAAAAAGTATATCCGTAGGACTGCGGATTTCCGCAGGTCAGAGCGGCTGTTCATTTTGTTTGGGGGACCAAAGAAGGGAGAAGCAGCGTTAAAAGCTTCTATTGCCAGGTGGATTAAGGAAGCCATAGCGTCTGATTATATATTGAAAGGTAAGGTGGTACCGGAAGGGCTGAGGGCACATTCCACCAGAGCGCAGGCGGTGTCTTGGGCGGAGTTCCAGCGGTGGATATTTGTAAAGCAGCTACTTGGTCTTCTTTAAATTCATTTGTTAAGCATTATCGCCTGGATGTTCAGGTGGAAAGGGATACCAGTTATGGATCAGCAGTGCTTCAGGTGGGGCTAGCAGGTCTCTCCCGTTGATTTCACTGCTCTGTTACATACCCAGAGGTTCCGGACTAGACTGGAGGGACGATAAAGAAGGTGAAATTAGACTTACCTGCTAATTGTAGTTCCTTAAGGAACTCCAGTCTAGTCCGGTATCCCTCCCTGATGTCTTTGAGCTAGGGCCTGAAGCACAGAGCAAATATCAGGTAAGCGCGTAAAGGTTCTAGGCATGGTTTTTTTTTTCCCTTGGGTCACTACCCTCTCCTGAGGAGGAGGTCAGGCCTCCGTGGGGGTTTCTCATTCAGTTAGTATGGCATATAGGGGAGATTGTTAGGCGACGTATCCTCTGCCGTTACAAGGTTCTTGTTACATAGTTTAGTTTGGTTAGTAGTGTGTTAACTACTTAATTGTTGCTCCGGTGAGTCTACTTTGTCAATAGGTTACTGGTGTGAGGAGGCGGAGCCGAAGAGGATATACCAGTGTCATCAGAAAAGAGATGACGTTTCTCAGTCTCCAAGCTGCTGTGAGAGGAGCACAACCCAGAGGTTCCAGACTAGACTGGAGTTCCTTAAGAAACTACAATTAGCAGGTAAGTCTAATTTCACCTTTTAAAAAGGGATCCAGGAGTGTTCTGGGAAACTACAGACCGGTGAGCATGACGTCAGTACCAGGCAAAATGGTAGAAACCATTATAAAGAATAAATTTACTAATGATTTAATGGGAGAAAGCCAACATGGATTTAGCCAAGGAAGGTCTTGTCTTACTATATTTTTTTGAGAGTGTGAATAAGCTAGTAGATAAAGGTGAGCCGGTTGATTATAGAGACACATTTCAAAATGGGACATCAAAGCCAGAACATCTGAAAAAAAAGCAGGCACATGCAAGTTCAGGCACGATTCTGAAAACATGCATGTGCCCGATATGCATGTATATCAAGTGTCTATATAATTTTTCCCAGGATAGCATTTCAGAACCAAATCTAATAGCATAATGGTTAGAGTTGTGGCTTAAGAGCAGGGTGGTCAGGGTTCAAATCCCAATCTGGGCCATTTTGATCTAAGGGTAGTCGCATAATTCTCCATCTTTTCTACACTTTCTGGATGTTTTAATGTAAATACAAGCACTTTTCTGATGCCCATTTGTGCTTGGAGCAGGTATGAACATGGAGATGCTTGCAGGGGTCTCAGACATTTCTGAGATCGAACTGGGACATGTAAGTACCTTGTCCCTCCATAGACATACCTCCGCCACACTCCTGTGCCTACTTGGACATCTCTGCACCAGAGATTCTGCGAATGTCATTTGTGGATGGTTACGGAGACATGTCTGTGATTTTGATGTCCACGTGCACATCTTCAGACATCCAAATCATGACTAAACCTTTTAAAATGACCCTCACTGTGTATCTGTTTTCAGAAAGCCTTTGATAAAGTCCCTCATGAGAAACTCTTGAAGAAATTAAAAAAGTCATGGGATAGGAGGCAATGTACTATTGTGGATCAGGAACTGGTTAAAGGATAGAAAGCAGAGAGTAGGGCTAAATGGCCAATTTTCTCAATGGAGAAAGGTGAATAGTGGAGTACCCCAGGGATCTGTGCTGGGCCCGCTGCTTTTTACCATATTTATAAATGACCTGGAAATGGGAATAACGAGAGAAGTGATCACATTTATAGATGACATAAAATTATTCAAAGTTGTTCAAAAAAAGAGGATTGTGAAAAATTGCAAGAGGACCTTGATATGTTGGAAGACTGGCCATCCAAATGGCAGATGACTTTTAATGTGGACAAGTGCAAAGTTATGCACCTAGGAAAGAACAAGCTAAAGTAAATGATGCAAGGTTCCACATTAAGAACCACCACTCAGGAAAATGATTTAGGCATCGTCGTGGATAATACATTGAAACCTTCTGCCCAGTGTGCAGTGGCAGCCAGGAAAGCAAATAGAATGCTAGGAATCATAAGAAAAGGAATGGAGAATAAAACCAAGGATACCATAATGCCTCTTTAGTGTTCTGTGGTGCATGTTGAATATTTGTGCAATTTTGGTCATCATATCTTAAAAGTGATATAGCAGAATTAGAAAAGGTACAGAGAAGAGACACCAAAATGGTAAAGGGGATGGAAGGATACCCCTAGAGGCAAGGCTTAAAATGATAGAGCTTTCAACTTGGAAAAGATATGGATGAGGGGAGATATGATAGAGGTCAATAAATTAATGAATGGAGTAGAACGTTTAAATGTAGTTTGGTTGTTTACTCTAGCAAAAAGTAGAAAGACTACGAGACATGTAATGAAGCTAGAATGTAACCCATTTATGACAAGATAAACTTTTTTTTCACTCAACATGTGATCTAACTCTGGAATTCGTTACCAGAGGATGTAGAAAGGATATTAGTGTAACTGGGTTTAAAAAAGGTTTGGGCAAGTTTCTGAAAGAAAGATCCATAACTATTATTAAAGAGGACCAGAGAAATCCACTGCTTACCCCAGGAAATGCATTGTGGAACCTGTGTATCTTTTTGGGAACCTTCCAGGTACTTGTGACCTGGATTGGCCACTGTTAGAAACAGTATGGTATTTCTTATGTTCTAATAAACTGAGTAGCCTGGGGATGGGGCCCAAAGTGGTGACCTGGATCAAAAATTGGCTGGCAGAGAACAGAAGTGGTTGTAAATTGAACTCATTCAGAAGAAAGAAAGGTGAGTAGTGGGTGCCCCTGGGATCAGTACTGTTTAGTGTATTAGTGAATGATATTGCTGAAGGATTGAAGGGAAAAGTCTGCCTTTTTGCAGATAACATGAAAATTTGCAACAGAGTGGATTCTTCTGAGGGAGTGGACAACATGAGGAAAGATCTACAAAAACTGGAAGAATGGTCTAATGCTTGGCAGTTAAAATTTAATATGAAGAAGTGCAGAGTCATGCTCTTGGGATGTAGAAATCTAAAGAAATTGTATGTGATAGGGGGTGAGAAGTTGATGTGCACGGACCAGGAGGATGACCTTGGAATTATAGTGTCCAAGGATTTCAAGGTTGCGAAACAATGTGACAGAGAAGTTCAGAGTGATGTACTTGGGATGCAGAAGTCTCAAGGAGCTGTATTTGCCTTTGGGATGAGAGCTGGTGTGTACAGGCCAAGAAAAGGACCACATGGTGATAGTGTCTGAGGATCTCAAGTTGGCAAAACAATGTGGCAAAGTGGTAGCCAAAGCCAGAAGGATATTGGGTTGCATACAGAGAGGAATAGCCAGCAGAAAGGAGGAGGTATTAATGCCCCTGTACAAGTCATTGGTGAGGCCTCACTTGGAGTACTGTGTTCAGTATTTAAATGTCTGTATCATATCTCCTCTGTCTCTCCTTGCCTCTAGGGTATACATATTTATGTCTTCAAATCTCTTTTCATATGACGTCTGCTACAGGCCCCTTATCATCTTGGTCACCTTCCTCTGAACCAAATGAAGTCTATTTATATCCTTTGCAAGGTATGGTCTCCAAAACTGAACAGAGTACTGCAAGTGAGACCTTACCAATGACCTGTACGGGTGGACTAACACCTTCTATTTCCTGCTGGTTATTCTTCTCTGTATGCAGCCTAACATCCTTCTGACTTTGGCCATCGCCTTGTCACACTCTTTCGCCACCTTAAGATCTTCAGATACTATCACCCTGAGGTCCTTTTCTTGGCCTGTACACATCAGCCTCTCATCCCTTACCACATACAGCTCCATTGGATTTCTGCATTGCAAGTGCATCACTCTGCACTTCTTTGCATTAAATTTCAATTGCCAAGCATTTGACCATTCTCCTAATTTGAATAGATTTTTTTCTTATGTTATCTACTCCCTCCAAAAGCGTCCACTCTGTTGCAAATCTTTGTCTCATCTGCAAAAAGGCAAACGTTTCCTTTTAACCCTTCGGCAATATCACCCACAAAGATATTAAACAGTAGCGGTCCCAGGATTGATCCCTGAGGCACTCCACTACTCATCCTCCTTTCTTCAAAATGGGTTCCATTCACCACTATACTCTGTAGTCTGTCAGTCAACCAGTTCTTGATCCAGTTCACCACCTTGGGATCCATCCCCAGGTTGCTTAGTTTATTCACAAGCCTCCTATGAGGAAATCTTAAGTAGACCACATGTCCTTGATCTAGTTCTCTGGACATCCAGTCAAAGAATTCAATCAGATTTATTTGGCCATGTTGCCTTGTATCTGGCAACCCGTTGACATCCTGTAAAACCACTATCCTTCCTTTCAGCAGTGTCTCCATCCCTTATCGTCCCTCCAGTCCAGTCCAAATGCGTGGGTTATCACTCCTCACCAGTAGCTGGAGACTGATTATGTCAATCTTTTCTGATGTCACAGTAGAAGAGCCCTTTGCACCACCTCCAAGGCCAGTATTCTCAGTCTCCAGCAGCTGGTGAGGAGTTTCTGTACCGTTTGGATTCCACTGAAAGGACTTAAAAAAAAGGAGAGCAATTTAAAACTATTAGGCTTGCCTGAGAGTTTGACAGAGCTGTGGCAGTATAAAGGGAGAGAGTTTCTGAGTATTCTGATAATTAAATTCATTGAGTCGGCCCAGTTCTGTTGGGGTGTAACCTGGTGGTCCAGGTCCCTCTCCTCTCCCCCCGACCAAATTGACTGCCTCAGGGCTTAAAATTTGGAGGGAAAAAACTTTGCTTCTGCACAGGTTAGTCATTGTGCTGCCTGGGGGAGATAGTGGTTGCCATTTCAGCACAAAAGAAATAAAGAATACTTGAACATAATTCCAGAACAGCAGGGCTCTTCTCTGCAGCCCTGTCACATGGCTGACAGGGAAATGCTGCAAAGAGGGTTTGCCAGCATCGGGGGCACTTCAGTGAGTGTTACTTTTGTTTTTGCCTTCCTCCATTGGTTTTCTTGTTTCATTTCCCATGTTGCCATGCCACCGGAAAAAGTATGTGTGCAGCATATGGTAGCCACAGGAGGTCGGTTTCAGCAGTGGGGTTCTATAGAACTTGCTAAAAGGAAGATTGAGCCACCAAAAAGGAGATGGCAGGCACTAAAGCAGCTTCAGGGAGACATTGGGAAGGTGGGGAGACTTGCACGAGGCATCGGGTAAGCCTTCAGGACAGTAGCGAATTCCCACGGTTTTGGTGGGAACCGCAGCCATTTTGCCTCCCTCCTCCATTTTACAGCCGCTTCCTGAGGGACTTGTAGAAGTGTTTTTTTCTTCCACAGGGTCTAAACACAGATTTGGCCCTTTCAGGCCCCCCAGCACTGCCAGTTTCACTGGATTTTGTGCTTTTATTGCATCAAGCTTATTGTCTCCAGCAGGGGCTAACAGACAACTTGAGTCACAAGGACAACTTGGTACGAGCAGGGGACACCTTGTCTGAAACCTGCCAGAGAGTAGCTTCAGAGACAGATGAACCTCCACCCAAACGTAGAATTCTAGAGTCTGGAATGAGCAGGGGTCATTTCATTCTGGGGGTTCAGAGGACCTGCTGAAGGGCCCCTCAGATCTGTGGTGTGAATCCACTGCTCTAGAACTGGAAAAGGGGGAAATTCCCCCTGGAGAAGACCTGAATATTGTAAGAGTGTTCCAGCGAGTGGAGCTGGCGTCATTGATCACCTACTCTTTCTCTCTGCATTGAATATTGCGCAGCTTCCACAATCTACGGAGGAGCATTTGGAGGATCCCCTCATACAGGGCACCAAGAATTCCCAAACTGCCTTCCCGGTGCATAGAGTGATCAAGCAGATGATAAAACCTGAATGGGAGGTCCCAGAGACTGGGTTGAGAGGGGGTTGGCTATGACCCGTCTGTAATCCATTCCGCAAGCAGAAAAGGATCTTCTTAAATTACCCAAAGTGGATGCCCTGGTTTCAGCGGTAACTAAAAAGACAACTATTCCTATGGAAGGCAGGGCGGCTCTAAAAGATGTGCAGGACTACAAGCTCGAGACTCTGTTGAAGCAAGCATTTGAGACCAACGCTGTGACTCTATAGGCATCCATCTGCGGAGCATATTTGACCAGATCGTGCATACATTGGACCCAAGCATTGCCAGATGCAGATTTGGGATCCTAACAGCTGCTATTAGAGGCCACCAAGTTAGAGTTGGTTTCCGCTTACCTGGTAGATGCCTTTTATGATTTGGTGCGAGCCTTGTCCAAGAATATGGTGCCTGACATAGCTGCGAGATATTTTCTGTGGTTACAGAACTGGTCAGTGAATGTTTCCTCTAAGACTCGGCTTAACAAGCTCCTTTTTGGGGAAGCCTTGGACAATTAGTTAAGGATTTGGAGGACACCAAAGCTGCCCCTCTCCCGGAGGACAAGCCGAAAGTCGCCAAATTCCCAGCTCTGTCCAGGGGGCAGTTTTGGGATTTTTCAGTGAGGTCACTATTCGTTAAGAGACCGAAGAGAAGCAAGTAGAAGATATTATTCTCCAGGAACAACCAGGAAGTCAGTCCTCACATATGGGTGAAGTTGCCGCTGACGGAGCCTGCGCGTAGCATCTCTCCAGCTTTCAAAGAAAGCTTTTGGGATATGCTACCACGCATGTGGGGTCCCCTTCCCGCTCAGTCTCCTTTCTTCCACGGAGCCCAACGGACACACGTCCTGTTTCCCCGGAAAAATCCTCTCAAATTAACCTTAAAACTAATTTTTTTTCTCGGTTTGCGAACCAGTTCCTCTTCCCGCCTCAATCCGGCGCCATGCCCAAAGATGTCCTTGGATCTCTTTGTTAGTGATATAGCGGAAGGGCTGTTGGGTAAGGTTTACCTCTTTGCAGATGATACCAAAATCTGCAATAGAGTAGACACCCAGGAAGGTGTAGATAACATGAGGAGGGATCTAGCTAAGCTTGAAGAATGGTCTAGAATTTGGCAACTGGGATTTAATGTTAAAAAATGTAAGGTCATGCATTTGGGCTGCAGCAATCCAAGGGAGCAATACAGTATAGGAGGTGAAGTACTTTTGTCCACTAAAGAAGAGCGGGACCTAGGCGTGGTTGTGTCCACTGTTCCCTCTAAGCTGTGCGCGTGTGCGCGCGCACACACCTCGCCGAGTGAGTGCACATACTTTACAACAGAGCGCACAAAAATTACAGTTCTGATTCTGATAGAAAACAACACAGACATTCTTAAAATTGAAAAGTTGTTGTGTATTTATGGTTTTCACAAGTCCTACAATATTTTCTAGTGCAATCAATGTGGTGTACATACTGTATTCTGACATGTAGTCAAATTTTAAAGTATATAACTCCGAGTGTCGTTATGTGGCGCACAAAAATTTAACCTTCCTTCAAAAGCTGCACAGCTGATATTTTATGCGCACATAGCCTACAGAAAATTAGAGGGAACATTGGTTGTGTCTGATGATCTTAAAGTAGCTAAACAGGTAGAAAAGGCGACGGCAAAAGCTAGAAGGATGCTTGGGTGCATACGGAGAGGAATGGCTAGCAGAAAAAAGGAGGTGATAATGCCTCTGTATAAGTCTTTGGTGCGACCTCATTTGGAGTATGGTGTGCAATTCTGGAGACCGCACCTTCAAAAGGATGTGAACAGGATGGAGTCGGTGCAGAGGGTTGCTACTAAAATGATTAATGGGCTTCATTATAAAGCATATGAGGACAGACTTAAGGATCTTAATATGTACACCTTAGAGGAAAGGCGGGATAGAGGTGATATGATTGAGATGTTTAAATACCTCCGTGGCATAAATGTTCAGGGAGAGAGCCTCTTTCAATTGAAAGCAAGTTCTGCTACGAGGGGACATGGGATGAGGGTGAAGGGAGATAGATTCAGGAGTGATATGCGGAAATATTTCTTTACAGAAAGAGTAGTGGATCCTTGGAATAGTCTCCCAGTGGAGGTGGTAGAGATGAGGACAGTAACTGAATTCAAAAAAGCATGGGACCAACACAGAGGATCTCTAAAGGTAAAAAGTGGACTGTTGTAGTTGTTGTTATGGAAGGACAGACTAGATAGGCCATGTGGTCTTTTTCTGTCATCATGTTTCTATGTTTCTATCTCCTTTCTTTTTTGACGAGGCTTACCTCGACCAGCATTCGCGCCCTTTTTCGCCCAGGGGCAATTGACCCTGGCCGGGTGTCCCCTGGTGGGTTCAAAAAATGCGACCACTGCAGTCAGACCATGTCTGTTACAGAAACATATGACTGTTGCTTGCACTGCCTTGAACCGGACCACAACAGTGCTGCCTGCGACCTGTGCCAGGCCATGACTCCGAGAACCAACAGGAAATGGTCAGAGTTGCAGGAGAAGCTTTTCCTGCAGTCCAGCTCAGCACTGGCTTCCCCGACGCTGAGCCCCAAGCCAAGTACATTCTGTGAGGCCCAGGCATTTTCGGAGTCCTGCGGCGGTGGTTCCTCCGTAAAGATGCCAGACCCTGTAAAGAAAAAGAAAAAATCCTCAAAACCAGTCGAGGTTCCACTGGTGAAACCCGGTAAGGTCTCGTGGAGGGACTCAGGCGACTCCGAGCAGTACCCCCTAAAGGTCTCTAAGAAGGAGTCCTCGGCCAGTGGTGACTGTGTGAGGCGCCCCAAGGCCATGGTCCTCGTCGAGGGCGCACTCATGAGAGTACCGGTGTCAGACCTGAGACCCTCGGTGCCACACCGAAAGCTGCAGAGACACCTGGTATCGAGACCAGGATGGCGGCCTTGGAGCAGAATATCTCTGCCATCCTGGTCTTATAGCAGGCAATGATGTCAGGTTTGTCCACATCATCTGCCCCGACAACTGGGCTCCCAACTCCAGGGTAGTCCCTGGATGTTGAGCAAGGCCCCGAGCTCCACAGGTGTCGGGTGAGCCCTCGGCACCGATCGAGGACCTGGTCTTCAGGTGTCCAGTCCTCCCCTGCCAGCTTTCGAGAGTCTGACCCGAGATCCACCGGGGGACTCCGGTTCCTTGGGGCCTGCCTCGAGGCACGGGAGTCCGGAGTCTCAGAATCCTCGATGCCCTCCAGCTCCAACTAGGAGACTGATGTCAAGGCCTCCCCTGAGACCTCTCAACACCAGGACATTCCCTCGGAGCCATCTCTTCCAGAACCCCGCACCACTCCCGCCTAAGGACGTGGCCTTTCACGACTTCGTGCGGGATATGGCCTGAGCCCTCTCGGTCCCGACTGAGTCAGAGGAGGACCTGCCAAAGGAGGCTCTTATGGTGCTGGTGCAGCCCATCCTTGAGAGGCTGCTTCTGCAGATGTGGGAGACCCCAGTCTCAGTGCCAGTGGTCAGTCGACACCTCGATACAATCTACCATGTCAAGAAGGGCCCAGGCATCCAGAAGTCCCAGCTTCCGCACAACTCTTTGGCTGTGGAGTCCTCGATGCAGAAGCTCAAAAGCCAGAAGAATTACTCTTCTGTCCCACTGGGCAGGGAGGCCAGAGCCCTCAACGCCCTCAGGCGCAAGTGCTTCCAGGAGTCTATGCTAGGCTGCTGGATACAGGCCTATGAGCTGTACATCGGGATGTACCTCAAGGGCCTCATCCAGGATCTGGCAGGTTTCTCTGCAGTCCTCGCCAGGGAATCCCTTTGGTGGTTCCAAGCTCTGATTGCCAGGATTTGGACTGCTCAAAGTTCCTCTCCTGCTCCGCCTATGATGGTTTAGAGTCTGCAGCCAGGGTAGCAGCAGCATGGCATGGTTGAAAACCTCCAACCTCGAGCAGTGGATGCAAGAAAAATTGCTGGATGTCCCCTGCACCGGGGAAAACTTGTTTGGCAAGCCCATAGCCGACAAGGTGGCCGAAATGGAGGCCGAGGTTGTGACCAGGCAAAGGCTCTCGAGGAAAACCTTGACCCTTCACCGGAAGAAGCCGTCAGGGAAAAGACCACCCTTCCCTAGAAAGAAAGGATCTTTTCACCAAGGCCACTACCAGCCCTTCTCAGCACAACAGCAGCAGGGCCCTCAGCCCAAGAACCAGGGACATGGCCCGAGGAAGCCTAAGGCCCAGAAACCTCAGACTCCAGCTCCCGCCCAACCTGGGGGGAGCTTTTGACTCTCCAGACAGGTCCTCCTCTCCCCTGGGAGATCCTCCCCAGCCCACAGGGGGCCTCCTGGTGCTTTTTGCCAACAGGTGGGCCGGGGTCACCACAGACCAGTGGGTCCTACAAGTGGTAAAAGGACTACTTCCTCAGATTCCATCAAACCCTTCCGGGGTTCTTCTCGGGGGAGCCTGTGCGGCCTCTTCTTCATCAGACCTTGCTCCTTCAGGAGCTTGCAGGGTTGTTCAGAGACAAGGCAGTAGAGCTTGTTCCCAGACAAGTGTGGGGAAAATGTTTCTACTCAAAGTATTTCCTTGTCCCCAAAAGAACTGGAGACCTCAGGTCCATGCTAGACCCATGAAACCTGAACAAGTTTCTGGTGAGGGAAAAGTTCAAGATGCTCTCCCTTAGAACTCTGCTGCCCTACCTCCACCAGGGAGATTGGCTGTGCTCCTTAGACTTAAAGGATGCATATACCCACATTCTGATCTACCCCTCCCACAGACAGTAGCTAAGGTTCGTGGTGGGAGGAGAGCACTACTAGTACAGAATGCTTCCATTCAGTCTGGCATCCTCGCCAAGGGTCTTTACAAAGTGCTTGGCAGTCATGGCCACACACATGCACCTTCAAGGGGCCTTCATCTTCCTTTTCCTGGATGACTGTCTCATCAGAGGCAGCACGGCCCTCAAAGTCAGCCAAGCTACAGAAAGAACAATCTCCTCCTGCAGCACCTGGGGTTTGTCATCAACTACCCTAAATCCAACCTCTCTCCAGCCCAAAACCTGGAGTTCATAGGTGCCCAGCTGGACACGCTACTGGTCAAGGCCTTCTTCCCAAAGGAAAGGGCCCATCGCTTTGTGCAGCTGATGGCAGAGGTGCAGACAGATCGGTCAGTACCAGCTCGCCTCCTCCTCAGGTTACTGGGCCATATGGACTCAATAGTCCATGTCATACTCCTAACCCACTTACACATGCGGGCGGGCCAGTGGTCTCCGTTCCCAGTGGACCCAAGCCACGGGCAGGTTATGTGATAGGATCAAGGTTCCCCTGCCAACTAGCAGACTCCCTCGGCAGGTGGCAGTCCCTACACTACCTTCAGGAGAGGATGTCATTCAAGGCACCTGCACCTCAGATGGTCCTAACCATGGACGCCTTCCTTTTGGGATGGGGTGCATACTGCAGAGACTTCCGCACTCAAGGCAGCTGATCGCAAGAGGAGTCGATCCTACAGATCAGCCTCCTGGAATTCTGGGCCATTTTCCTAGCCCTGCGAACGTTCTGCCACCTCCTGTGCAATCGGCCTGTGCTGATCCAGACAGACAACCAGGTCGCCATGTTCTGTGTGAACAAGGGGGCTCAGGTTCCTACTCCCTCTGCTAGGAGACGGTGGCCCTCCTCTCCTTTGCGGTATGCCAAAGAATGCTCCTGCGAACGGTGTACCTTTCAGGCCAGGACAATTACTTGTGGACATTGTGCCTATTGTTCGGGATCCTTAGTAGGTACTACTTGGATGGATCCTTCATCTCAGAAGGTATGGTCCTTTTCACATTTTACCACATGTGAGTCTTCATTCGTGGTCTATTTGATTTGTTGCCCTTGTGGGCTTAGTTATGTGGGCTGGACCATTCATCCCCTTAGGGTACGTTTAGCAGAACATGCTTCACATATCCATACTGGGGTTCTGTCAGCTCCATTGGTTCAACATGCGATAGCCCAGAATCATGCTTTTGAACATTTTTCTTGGAGAGCGATTGATCGGATAACCCCTCTGAGGTTGGGGGGGAATAGGGTGCAGAAATTACAACTTCCTAATCGTCCCTCCAGTCTAGTCCCGAACCTCTGAGTTGTGATCCTCTCACAGCAGCTTGGAGACTGAGACACGTCATCCTTTTTCTGATGATCACTGGTATATCCTTCCTGGATCCGCCTCCTCACTCCAGTTGTCTCAGTCTCCAAGTAGCTGGAGGTTGGGTGAGCCCAGAGGTCCAGGCTCACTAGAGGAACAATTAAGATACAGATTACTTAAAAAAAAAAATAGAAGGAAGAAGTGGTTCAATGGGAAAGAGATGAATAGGCTAATTGCCTTGGGGGAGTGAGGTTGACTGAGAGATTTTTTTGCTGAGGTCTGGCCCTTTTTTCCTCCCCTCTCCTCCTCCCCTCCTCCCTTACCCCTTTTTTCTTATCTGTCTGAGGGGAATTAGTGAGTGGGGAGTTAGCCTGGGACCCGGTGGACGAGAGGCTCATCGGTTCAGCCATCTGGGGGCAAGAGTGAGTGAGCCGGCGGGAGTGTCAGTCAGCGCCTCGCAGAAGGTCTGCCTGCTTGGCGCTGTGAAGAGCCTTAACCGGGCGTATGCTCAGTGCTGGGGCGCTTTCTTCTCGCTTGCACTGCTCAGCTCCCGACTCTGACAGGCAGCTGGTCGGTAGAGCAAAGCACAGAATCTCCCCCGGGGACACCAGCGGCATCGTGGTGTGAAAGCCCATAAGGTAAGGGCTGCTCTCTTCCTCTGGAACCGCCGCAAAGAGGTTTTGGAGCGGTTTGGAGGAGGTTGTTTGTTTGGGCGGCAGGCCTACCGCGTGCCGGCAGCGCGGGAATGGCCGCAGCTAGTTTCTGTATTTTGGTAGGGCCTAGGCTCATGGGACAGCTTTGTTTCGCGCCTTTTTTCATGTTTTATAGCTTGGAGGCCCTAGTAGGAGCTAGTTTTTTCATTTTCTTTTGATTTAAAAAAAAAACGATGAGACCCCGTGTTTTCTCCTTTCTTGTTCTGACTCCAGGTGTGCTGGTGCATGGTAACACTGCGTGGGGGTCACAGGAATGCCTTTGAAGCCGCGTTGCCTTGTCTGCGTCTCTAGGAAGGCTTCATTGGCAGAGTCAGGGGTCTGCAAGGGGTGTACTCTGGAGGCTACAGCCATGGAGAACTCCTTGGAAGGGGCAACAGGGGGGCAGAAGACGGTGCTGGACGGGCAGGAGGCTGCTTCCCTGGATTTGGCGCTGGGCGAGCCAGTAGCGGGTCTCTCGTCTGCTCTAGATCTTCCACCTTCCCTGCCAGCATTGCCTGGGGGTCTCGCGGCCATTTTTTCTTCTGAGTTTGTGGCTCTTATTCAACAAGCTTTTGGGGGCAATGGGGAGGTCTAGTATCCGGTCCCGAGTTGGGGACCAGAGGAGAAAAGCAACCCCTTACCCCTCTGACTATGGAGACAGTGGGCGGCCCGGCTAAGAGAGTCAGAAAGGAAAAGGATCTGAAGGACTCCGCGTTGGACTTGGAGGGAGGTCTCTCCGAGAAGGGTGAGCTCGAAGACGAATTAGAAGAGGACCTGGAAGAAGGAGAAATAACAGAAAGAGAGGATCAGGCACGGGTTGTCTGTTCAGAAGAGAAGAGCTCCCGGCGCTCATCTCTGAGACGCTAAGGGCTCTCAATATGCCTACCCCTGGTCCTGCAGAGGATGCGACCTTGGAGGATCCGTTTTTGCAGGTGTTTCGGAAGACACAGAGGGCGTTCCCGGTACATGGGGTTATTCGGGAAATGATCCAGGAAGAGTGGGATATGCCAGAGGCAAGTTTAAAAGGTTCCAGGGTTATGGGGCGCTTTTACCCTTTGGTGGACCAGGATAAGGAATTGTATAAGTCCCCAAAGGTGCTGCTGTTTCGGCTGTCACGAAGAAGACTACGATTCCTGTAGAGGGCAGTGCAGCACTCAAGGATACTCAGGACAGGCGGTTGGAGGCCTTGCTGAAGCAGGTTTTTGATGTGAATGCTTTGTCTTTACAAGCTGCCATTTGTGGAGCATGGGTGGCGAGGGCTTCCCTTTGCTGGTCTCAGAGGGTGCAAGGGGACCAAGGGGAGGCCGCGGTCGGCGATATGGCAAGGCTGGAATCCGCAATGGCGTATTTAGCAGATATCCAGTATGACCTCATTAGGGTGCTGTCGAAGAGCATGGCGTCTGCTGTCATGGCGTGCCGTTATCTTTGGCTGCGCAATTGGGCGGCGGATGGTTCCTCTAAATCCCGACTAAGCAAGCTGCCATTTCATGGCAAGTTATTGTTTGGGGAGGATTTGGAGAAGCTAGTGAAAGATCTCGGAGAATCAAAAGGGGGTCGTCTCCCGGAAGATAAGCAAAAGCCTGGGAGGTCTTCCTCCACCCCAAAAGGTTAGCAGAGGGAATTTAGGAGGTTTCGATACCATAGATTCGGCCAGGCTCAGAGAGCACGCTTCCCTAGCAGATCGCAGGGGTTTCGTGGGTTTCGGGGAGCCGGAAGGGGCTTTGGAGCGCCGCTCGCTTCCTCGAATCTGCGAAAGGCCCAATGAAGTCAGGCGGGCCCAGGCAGGCTTGGAGTCCATAGGGGGTCGCCTGCGGGAATTTCTTCCTGCCTGGGTCCAGATTACATCAGACAGGTGGGTGCTGGAGGTCATTCAAGAGGGGTATGCCTTGGAGTTTCAGCGGCCAGTAAGAGAATTCTTTGTTCAGTCCCCATGCAAGTCGCCTGTCAAGAGCACCGCAGTGCGGGAAACGCTCAAGAGGTTGCTCGACCTCAAGGCGGTGGTTCCGGTTCCTCAAGATCAACACGAGTTAGGTCGATACTCCGGGAATGCCATTTTCGCATGGAGACCTTGAGGTTGGTTATAGTGGCAGTACGAAAGGGGGAGTTTCTGACCTCCCTGGATCTATCGGAAGCTTACCTGCAAAATCTAAGTGACCACATCACACCAGTACTAATTCAATTACACTGGCTACCCATAACAGCTCGCACAAAATACAAAATACTAACAACCACCTTCAAACTCATCCACAACTTAGCACCTTCCTTCCTCAACAACCTAGTAAGATTGCAACCTCCTACCCGAAACAGAAGAACCCACAATTCCAACATCCTTCACACTCCAACAGATATAAGATCTGCCAAAGCTAACACCAGCCACAGGGCTTTCTCATATGCGGCGCCAACACTGTGGAACCAACTCCCACCAGAACTACGAGCTAGCAATGACCTTCTAGACTTCAGAAAGAAACTCAAAACGCACATTTTCCAATCACATTTCAACCTGAACTAAATCCACAGATGGAGCAGCCCCTGACCACTGTGTCCAAGAAGATTATCCTGTATATATGTATTTATGTATATATGTAAATGAACTCCCCCATAGCTAAGAAGTGTTAACTCTGTATGATGTGCTTTTCTGACAATCTGTATGTAAACAAAATTTGTACCTGCCTTGATTCGGCAGTTTCACAATAGTAATCCTACCCGCTTCTGATCGCTGGAAGGAGCGGGCTACAAATGCTTGCTAAATAAATAAATAAATAAATCCCGATTCGCACGGAACATCAAAAATATCTCCGATTTGCGGTGCCTATGGGGCATTTTCAATTCCGAGCCTTACCGTTCGGATTGGCCATGGCCCCGAGGACGTTCACCAAGGTGATGGTCGTCGTGGCGGCGGTGTTATGAAAGGAGGGAGTGCTAGTGCATCCATACCTGGGCGATTGGTTGATTCGCGCAAAGTCCCGAAGCGAAAGCGTATCGGCAACAGCAAAGGTGGTAACGTTCTTGTAGGACCTTGGTTGGGTGGTCAACAGGGCAAAGAGCAATTTGGTCCCATCTCAGGAGATAGTGTACTTAGGGGCCCGTTTCTATTCACAGGCGGGGAGAGTGTACCTACCCCATCAGCGGGCACAGGGATTACGTCGCTTAGTCCAGCGTTTTCTGAGCAGAGCGTTGCCCACAGCATGGCATTACCTGCAATTGCTCGGAACCATGGCAGCAACAATAGATCTAGTCCAGTGGGCAAGAGCACACATGAGACTGTTACAAAGGGTGCTCCTCAGGCGTTAGTCTCACCAGACCGATTGGTTGTCTCAACGGTTACCCTGCTTACTGGAGACATTGCGTTGCAGTGGTGGCTTCAGGCGAAGCATCTCGAGTGCAGGATGCCATTGGAAGCGCCTTGTTGGCTCCTGCTGACTACGGATGCCAGTCTCTTCGGATGGGGAGCGCATTTCCAAGGAACGTTTGCACAGGGTCAGTGGTCAGAGGATGAGAGGACCTGGTCCATCAACAGATTGGAATTGAGGGCGGTAAGGCTCGCGCTGCAGGCGTTCCAGCTGTCTCTTTGCAACGTGGCTGTTCAGGTGGCGCATCAATCGCCAAGGGGGTACCAGCAGTGCTCCTCTGGAGGAAGAGGCAGAGCTGCTGTTCGAGTGGGCCGAGCAAAATCTGCAAGCGGTGTCGGCGGCACATGTATCAGGGGTGGACAACGTGAAAGCCGATTTCTTGAGCAGAGTGCAAGTGGATCCAGGAGAGTGGAGTCTGCATCAAGAAGTGTTCGAACTGCTGGTACGTCGCTGGGGGCCACCAGTGATGGATCTCATGGTGACCTTTCAGTCGGCAAAAGTCGATCGGTTCTTCAGCAGAAGAAGAGAACGGATGTCGGAAGGTCTGGATGCTCTCATCCAAACTTGGCCGCAGGAGCGGCTGCTGTATGTGTTTCCTCTGTGGGTGTTGATAGGAAGGGTAATACAGTGCATCGAATGTCACAAGGGCCAGGTGCTGCTGATAGCGCCGGATTGGCCAAGACGCCCATGGTACACAGATCTGATGCGGCTCTTGGTGGAGAAACCGTGGCGCCTTCCACTTCGGGTGGATCTTCTGTCCCAGGGGCCGCTTTACATGCCTCAAGTGGATCGATTCTCACTTACGGCCTGGCTTTTGAGAAGGCTAGGCTGACGGCAAGGGATACTCTGCTTCCGTAATTTCCACTTTGCTAAGGGCAAGGAAAAGATCCACCTCTTTAGCATATGTACGCGTCTGGCGGGTCTTTGAGGCCTGGTGTGGGGACAACCAGGCGTAAGCAATGAGGGCCTCCATCCCGCAGGTGTTAGCTTTTTTGCATAGAAGGGTTTAGCGGCCGCCTCCCTGTGGGTGCAGGTAGCAGCCTTGGCCTGTTATAGGGTCAAGATAGGCAGTAAGCTGCTTGGTTGTCATCCTGATGTTAAGCATTTCTTATGGGCAGTGTCTCTTCTTCAGCCGCCGCGTAGGTCGGTGATCCCTAGTTGGAATCTTCCTCTGGTCTTAGAGGCGTTGGTTAGGGAGCCGTTTGAGCCATTGTCGAGGGCGTCTCTGAAGGATCTTACCATTAAGGTGGTGTTCCTAGTAGCAATGTGCTCGGCAAGGCGCATTTCCGAGTTACAAGCATTATCTTGTAGGAAGCCCTTTTTGGAGTTCTATGAGTCTAAGGTAGTTCTGCGGCCCATGCCGTCATTTTTGCCTAAGGTAGTCTTGGTGTTTCATGTAAATCAGATGGTCTCTTTGCCGGTATTTGTTGAGGCATCGAAGGATTCTTCTGCTCAAAGACTCCATCGCTTGGACGTGCGGTGGGCCCTGAAGATCTACATCTGTAGAACAGTAGCTTTTCGGTGATCAGATCGACTCTTCATGCTATTCGGAGGACCGCGGCGGGGGCATGCGGCTTCCAAAGCCTCCATTTCTAGATGGATTAAGGCGGCTATCGTGTCCGCATATATTTTGAAAGGAAAGCCGGTACCTGAGGGTTTGCGGGCTCACTCGACGCGAGCGCAGGCTGCATCCTGGGCTGAATCCCAGTTAGTGCCAGCGGTAGAAATTTGTAAGGCGGCTACCTGGTCGTCACTGAATTCTTTTGTCAGGCACTACCGTCTTGATCTTCAGGCGGAGAGGGATACTTGTTTTGGATCGGCGGTGCTTCAGGCTGTTCTGGCGGGTCCCTCCCGTTAAATTTCTTTACTGCTCTGTTACTTACTCAGAAGTTCGGGACTAGACAGGAGGGACAATTAGGAAGAGTAAATTAGATTTACCTGCTAATTGTTGTTCCTGAAGGAACTCCAGTCTAGTCCCGCATCCCTCCCTGGTATTCGGCAGCCTAAAGCAACGGAGTCTTTACAGGTAAGCGGTCCATGTTGGCAGCGGGGGGATTTCTTTCTTAGTCTCCTTCCCTCTTGTTTAAGGGGGAGGGTGGACCTCAGTATTTTTCACAAATGAGGTTAGTGAAGGGTCGGTGACCCTCTGTTATAATTTTATGCTAAGTTTTGTTGTTAAAGGTTAATACTTAATGGTTGCTCCGGTGAGTCTGCTTTGTCAGTAGGTTACTGGAGTGAGGAGGCGGATCCAGGAAGGATATACCAGTGGTCATCAGAAAAAGGATGACATGTCTCAGTCTCCAAGCTGCTGTGAGAGGATCACAACTCAGAAGTTCGGGACTAGACTGGAGTTCCTCCAGGAACAACAATTAGCAGGTAAGTCTAATTTACTCTTGCCGAACAACGATGGATTTTTAGACTTAATACCGTTGCTCTGAAAGGTCTTAATCTGGAATTTGACTGGCACAGTTTACTTTCACATCCATTTTTTCAGAGGCATTAGCAGCTGATTGCTCTCGGCCCCGGATTGGATGTATAATGGACAGGTGATCAGTTCCTTACGTCAGACACCGGCTTTAAAATGGCTTTCCTTAGTGGAGTTTATTGTGGTGATTCCTGTTTCGGTGGTGAGAAATTTAACCTGAAGCAGGGTGCAAAAGATTTCTACCCGAACCGCAGGACTGTGTCGCCTTTCACCCGTTTTGGAATCTACTTCGCCTTCTTTGCAGTTAAGTTTATAGAACACTGTTTTGGTCATGTAAGTTATTTTGACCTCTTTGTTTTGACCTCTTTGTTTATTCACTTTTGCCTTAGCTTTCCAAATGTGGGCTTAGACAAGGTGGTTCTGGGTCCGACAAAAAAAGTTAGATATGTGGGAAAGTTGGTTTGGGTTCACTATTCTTGTATTTTTGGCTTTTGGGGCTTGGTGAATCTTTCTGCCCGAGGGGTTGGCGTCGGCCTTTTTGTGTTAGGACAATTACCTGGCAGAAAAGCTCAGCAGAGTCCTCCGTCCACACGAATGGCGTCAGCAACCCAGGATGGCGAAGAGACTCTTCCGCCTCAGGGGCAGGCCCAAGATGGACCTGTTCGCCTCCCCAGACAACACGCAACGGCCCCGCTTCTGCTCACACCAGCCGCACCCGGGGAGAGTAGCAGCGGATGCCTTCCTGGTTCTGTGGTCAGATGGCCTCCTGTACGCCTTCCCACTGACTTCTTTGGTAGCCAAGACCTTCTTCAAGGTCCAGAGTGAATGGGCATCAGTGATCCTGATCGTCCCCAGATGAGCCCGGCAACCCTGGTTCCCTCTATTGCTCTTCCTGTCGGTGGCACTCCCCGTTCCGCTGGATCGGGACCCGGACCTTCTGTCCCAGTTGGGAGGCTCCCTCCTGCATCCCAACCTGGGGTCACTAGCGTTGATGGTGTGGCTGCTGAAAGGGTAGCCCTGGCCCCTTTCAATCTCCCAGGGGAAGTCAAGTAAATCCTCCCGTAAACCCTCCACCAGATAGGCATACGCCTTCAAATAGAGGGAGGAGTGGCTCAGTGGTTGGGACAGGTTACCTCAGGCCAGAGGGCCGGGGGTTCTGTTCCCGCATGGGGACAAGCAAACTCAGGCCGGAGGGACTGGAGTCTCTAGTCCCATGGCCACTCCTTGTGGCCTTGGGCTAGCCACTTAACCCTCCATTTCCTCAGGTACACTTAGATTGTGAGCCCTTCGGGGACAAGGGAATAAAAAGTAGTATACATGTAAACCGCACTGATTCTAAAGAGCGCGGTATAAATAAATAAATGGAGAAGATTCTCCATCTAGTGTATGGACAGAAGGGAAAACCCTTTCTCCTGCTGCATGCAAATAGTGCTACAATACTTACTGCACTTCTTGCACGCCGACCTAAAGTCTAATTCTGTGAGGTACACCTGAGTGCCACAGTCACTCATCATCACCCAGTGTAGGGGAAATCCCTCTCAAACCAGCCCCTGGTCTCCTGGTTCCTCCGGGGCCTCTTGCTGTCTAAGCCCGCTCTCCACCCTTCAGCGGCGGAATGGGACCTTAATGTGATGTTCAAGCCCCTAGCCACCTGCCATCTGAGATACCTTTCCTGGAAAGTGTTTTCCTGGTGGCCATCACGTCCTCTCAGAGAGTGAGCAAACTATAGGCCTTAGTGGCGGATCCGCCATATACAAATTTCTATAAGAACAGGATAGTGCTCCGCACACACCCGAAATTCCTCCCCAAGGTGGTATCTTCTTTCCACCTCAATCAGGAGGTGGTCCTCCCACCTTTTTCCCACAGCCCCATGCATCTTGCACACGCTAGACTGCAAGCAGGCCCTGCCCTTCAATCTACAAAGGACACAGGCCCATCGCAAAGCTCCTCAGCTCTTTGTATCATATGACTCCAGCAGACTGGGGCTCCTGGTAATGAAGCAGACTCTGTCCACTTGGGTGGCAGACTGCATTACCCTCGCCTATGAGCGAGCGGGCCTCTCCCTTGAGCACGGATCACTGCACGTCGTGTGCAGGCTATGGCTACATTGTTAGTCAACCTCTGCTCAGTGCCAGTGACGGAAATCTGCAAGACCGCCATGTGGTCTTTGATCATATATTTATAGCGCATTACTGCCTGGAGAGCAACTCCTGCAGGAACAATGCCTTCGGGCAGGCAGCACTCCATAATATTTTCGGTGTGTAGGCAACTCCCGCCCTCCAACCTTTCTGTGTTCAGGCTACCAGAGTGATAGTGTCGCTGGATGCTAGGGTCATACAGAGTCTCTCACTGGGATTCATCTTCTGCAACTGACAGCTACCCAATGGGTTGCCAGTGATACTGTCATGGTTTGGTCCTCGGCAGCCTGGAGCTAGGGAGTTCTATATGTGAGCACTGACTTCCTGCTTGTTCCTGGAGAAAGTGTAGTTACTCACCTGTAACAGGTATTCTCCAGGGACATTCGGAATTAGTCCTCACAATCCTCCCTCCTTCCCTTAGAGTTGCCTCTACATTGTTTAAATCCTTTTTCGCTATGTCATCTCATTGAGCAAGATGGCACCCTTTGGCGGGAAGGGGACCACGCATGCGTGGTAACATATTCCAAAGGCTTTCTTTGAAAACTGGGGAGATGCTCCACCTGGGCTCCGTCGGCGCTAACATCATCCATATGTGAGGACTGATTCCTGCTGTCCCTGGAGAACACCTGTTACAGGTGAGTAACTACGCTTTCGGGGGCCCCAGCGGCAAACAAAAAGCCACAATGAGACAAGGCAGGTCAAAGTGGAGTTGATTCCTGTAGGCAATCAGCTACAACTTTTTTACACCATTTGGACCCAAATCACCATCGAAAAGTGGGTTCTGGAAATCATCCATGAGGGCTATGCACTTGTTCGCCCGACCATTCTCAGATGCCTTCATGTGATCCTCCTGCAGGGCGTCCACCAGGGTGCAAGTGGTATGGGACAGTTAGATCAAGGTCAGTACTCCATTTATTTTGTGGTTCCCAAAAAGGAGGGGACTTTTTGACCTATATTGGACCTCAGCCATGTCAACAGAGCTCTGAGGGTCCCGAATTTCCACATGGAAACTCTGCATTCGGTTATAACAGCCATTCAAAAAGGTGAGTTCTTGACTACGCTTGACCTTATCTCCACATTCTGATTTGCCCATACCATCAAAGGTTCCTGCAGTTTGTGGTACCAATAGGGCATTTTCAGTTCTGGGTACTGCCTTTTGGCCTTGCCACAGCACCTTGGACCTTTACCAAGGTGATGGTGGTCATGACAGTGACTCTACGGTGTGACGGAATCCTGGTGCATCTGTATCTCAATGACTGGTTAATCAGAGTGAAATTAGAGGTGGAGAGCGCCGAGGTTATGAAGCGTGTGGTGACCTTCCTGCAACAATTCTGCTGGGTGGTCAATTTAACCAAGAGCCAGTTGTAACCCTTTCAAGACATAGTTTACCTTGGGGCACATTTCAGTAACAGCATCATGAAAATTCAGGAGCAAGTAAAACACTTTTTGCAAATGGCTGCTCCAATGGCCTGGCATTACCTTCAGTTCCTGGCATCTATGGCAGCAATGCTGGAGATGGTCCCATGGGCCAGGGCCTATATAAGGCCACTACAGCAAGCCTTGCTGTTTCATGGTCCTTGCAGAAGCATCCCCCGATGAGACACCTGGTCTGCCCTCTGGATACCAAACTTCATCTGCACTGGTGGTTCTGGTCAGCGAACCTGTTGCCAGGTGTACCATTGGAACCTCCCAAGTCGATGTTCGTGACCATGGATGCTAGTCTGTCAGGTTGGGGGGCCCATTGTCAGTCACAAATGACGCAGGGTCTCTGGTCTCAGGAGGAGAGGACCTGGTCTGTCAGTTGCTTGGAGATGCGAGCAGTGTTCCTGGCTCTGAGGTTCCTCCATTCTCTTATTCACCACAAGGCGGTGAGAGTTTGCTCAGACAATGCCATCATGGTGGCTTACATCAATCGCCAAGGTGGCAGGGGAGTGTGGTTCTGGTAAAGGAAGTCTAGCCCTTGCTCCTTCGGGCAGAGGAAAACCTCTTAGTGGTTTCAGCAGCTCATATAGCTGGAAAAGAAAACATTCAAGTCAACTTTCTCAGTCGTCACTGCTTGGATGCAGGGGAGTGGTCCCTGTCTCCTTTGGTGTATCTCAGTATAGCTCATCGCTGGGGCAAGCTGGCCATGGATTTGATTGTGACTTCAGAAAATGCCAAAACGAGCCGTTTCTTTAGTCAGCGCAGGGAAAAAATGTCAGAGGGTCTAGATACACTAGTGCAGAAGTGACCATCGGGGGAGCTTCTCAATGTGTTTTCTCCTTGGGTCCTGATTGGCCATCTCCTTCTTTGGTAGGCTAGCTGTGCAGCGCTGCGTGCGTGGCGCTCTATAAGTGCTGAATAGTAGTAGTAGTAATAGCACCGGATTGGCCACAGAGACAAGATCTATCTATCTATCTATTTATTTAACACTTATATAGCGCTTCAAACGTACGAAGCGCTGTACATACATGAAGAAGAGACAGTCCCTGCTCATCAGAGCTCACAATCTAGTCAAGAAGATCACAAAATACAAATACAATCAAGTAAGACAAAGTATACAATAACAAGAAGAGTAAAAAACAAGAATCAAGAACAGAAAGCAATAGAGAAGAGATGGGTTTTCAATCTGGACATGAAGAGGTCCAGAGAAGGTGCTTTGCGCACAGACAGAGGTAGATTGTTCCAGGCAAAGGGTGCAGCCAGGTGAAAGGAGCGAAGTCTGGAATTAGCAGTACGAGTGGAGGGCATAGATAGACGAAGGCTGTTCGAAGAGCGAAGAACGCGAGAGGGGATGTAAGGAGAGATAAGAGATGATAGGTAGTGGGGGGCTGAAGAGTGAATGCATTTATAGATCAAGAGGAGGAGTTTGAATTGGATCTGGAAGCGGATTGGAAGCCAATGAAGGGACTTGAGAAGAGGAGTGATATGGGAAAAGCGATGCTGATGGAAAATTAGTCGAGCAGCAGAATGTTGAATAAATTGAAGGGAAAAGAGATGGTTCGCGGGAAGGCCAGCAAGGAGAATATTGCAGTAATCAAGACGGGAGGTGATTAAGGAGTGGACAATCATTTTAGTAGTGTCATCAGAAAGGAAGGGGCGAATTTTGTTGATGTTATAAAGGAAGAAATGGCAAGTCTTAGCTACGAGTTGGATATGAGTGGAGAAAGAGAGAGAGGAGTCAAAGATAACACCCAGGTTACAGGCCGAAGAGACAGGAAGGATTAAAGAGTTATCCACAGAGACTGAGAAAGGGGGTAGAGGAGGGGAGGCATTGGGGGGAAAGATAAGGAGTTCAGTCTTAGCCATATTTAATTTCAAGCGGTGGTGAGACATCCAAGTAGCAATGTCTGAAAGGCAAACAGTGATCTTGTCATGGATTGCTGGAGAGATATCAGGCGAAGAGAGGTAGATTTGAGAGTCATCAGCATAGAGATGGTAATGAAAGCCATGGGAAGAGATAAGAGCACCAAGAGATTGGGTATAGAGAGAGAAGAGGAGTGGTCCCAGGACAGAACCCTGGGGAACTCCAACTGGGAGCAGGGTGGCAGAGGAGGAGGAGCCACCAGAACACACACTAAAAGAGCGATGGGAGAGATAAGAGGAGAACCAAGACAGTACAGAGCCTCTAAAGCCGAGTGATGGCAGGGTGGTAAGAAGAAGGTTGTGGTCAACAGTGTCAAAAGCAGCAGAGAGATCAAGAAGGATGAGGACAGAATAAAGACCTTTGGATTTTGCTAGGAACAAGTCATTTGATACTTTAGTGAGAGCTGTTTCAGTGGAGTGCAAGGGATGGAAGCCGGACTGTAAAGGATCAAGAAGGGCATGAGACGAAAGGAAATCAAGACAGCGAAGGTGGACAGCACGCTCAAGTAGTTTAGAGATAAAGGGAAGGAGAGAGATGGGTCAGTAGTTAGACGGACAGGTAGGATCAAGTGAGGGTTTCTTGAGTAGGGTTGCGACTATGGCATACTTGAAGTCAGTAGGGAAGATCTGATGTGATTGCTGGTGGTGGACTCATAACGTCTTCCTCAGAGGTACAGTCTGCTTTCACAGGACCTCATCCTCATGCCGCAAGTGGATTGATTATCGCTTATGACATGGCTCTTGAAAGGGCCAGGTTAAGAAAGAAAGGGTATTCCGCTTAGGTAATTTCTACCTTGCTAAAAGTCTGAAAGCAGTCTACATCCCTGTCCTATGTCAGAGTGTGGCAAGTGTTTGAGAGTTGGTGTGTTGAAAGGGAACTTCAGGCACTGTCGGCTTCAGTGCCAGATGTCCTAGAGTTTTTACAGGCAGGTCTGGAAAAGGGTTTGGCCCTTAATTCCTTGCAGTGCAGGTGGCTGCTTTAACGTGCTATCACAGCCAAGTGCAGGGGGTTTCCTTGGCTGCTTATCTGGATGTAGTTCGCCTCCTCTGGGCAGTGAAACAAGTCCGCCCCCTTCCCCCCGGTTCCACCCTCCCTCCCAGTGCCACTGCTGGTGCCACTATGGGACCTCAATCTGGTTCTCTTGGCCCATTTGGAGTCTCCTTTCAAGCCATTAGTTCAGACTGTTCTGAAGGATCTTATACTGAAGACGGTGTTCTTAGTAGCTATTTGTTCGACTAGAGGAGAAGCGGCATCTAAAGCATCGGTGGCCAGGTGGTTGAAAGAGGCCATTGCTGCTGCTTATTTGTTGAAACGCAAGCCACTTCCCATGGGGTTACCTGCCAAGAGCTCAAGTGGTGTCCTGGGTGGAGGTTGGCCTGGTTCCACCTGCTGACATTTGCAGTGCAACAACCTGGTCATCCTTTCATGCCTTCACATGGCACTATCAGCTTGACGTACAGGCCCCAGAAGGATGCATAGTTTGTGGCTGCAGTGCTACAGGCTAGGCTTGCCTGTCCACTTACTTTTCCCACAACTGAAGTAAGACTTACCAGCCTGTAGTTTGCCACCTCTTCTCTGTTGCCACATTTGTGAAGAGGGACCATATTAGTCCTTCTCCAATCCTGTAGTACCTCCCCAGTTTCCAGGGATCTATTAAACACTTATTTTAGAAATCCTGCCAAAACCTTCTAGAGCTCCTTCAGTATCCTGGGATGTACCTGATTTGGTCCCATGGTATTGTCCACTTTCAGTTTTGCAAGCTGCTCAAAAACATCTTCTTCTGTGAATGGTGTTATATCTATTCTGTTCTCCTTGTTACCTTTGTGGCCCTTTCTCTAGGATTTTCTTTTGTGAACACAGAACAAAAGTATTTGTTTAGCAATTCTGTTTTTTCCTATCATTTTCCACAATTCGGTCCTCAGCATCTTTGAGTCTTGCAATTCCACCTCTTGCCTTTGTCCTTTTCCCAATGTACCTGAAAAAAGACTTAAAACTTCTCCACATCTGTAGCCATTTTTAATTCTGTGTGCATTTTTGCCATCCTGATTTCTCTCTTTGCCTCTTTCAGCTTTATTTGGTATTCTTTTATGTTTTCCTCTTTTTGTGATCCTCTTAAAATTATGAACGCTGCCATTTTTGCCTTTATTTTCGCAGCCACTTCTTTGGAGAACCATATGAGTTTACTTTTCCTCTTGCTTTTATATACTTATATATACATCTTATGTAAATATGTTAAATATTATATTGTTTCAGTGAATAATCATGACTATAATTATATATTATCCTAAATTCTGTTCAATGTAGCTACACTATTCTAGTTCTTCTCACAAGTTTAATGTAAAATTTTGTTATGTTAATTGTAAACCGCCCTTGATCTCTGGAAGGGGTGGTATATAAAAGCTCACAAATAAATAAATACTTTCTTTACATATAGATCTGTTGCCCTTGTTATGGCCCCTTTCATTTTAGCCCACTGCCTTTCCACTTCCCTTATCTCCTCCCATCCTGCCAGTTCCTTCTTCAGCTACTTTCCCATTTCACTGACATCAGCTTTTTTGAAATTTAGGACTTACTTTGTTCCAATTAGACTATGCCTTGGCTTTTACTTCAAACCATACCATGTGCTTATCACGGCTGCTCAAGTAGATACCTACCTGGACATTAGATACACAGTCTGTGTTAGTGAGCACCAGATCCCGTGTTGAGCCTTCCTTGGTGTGTTCCTTCATCAGTTGACTGAGCAAAGACTCTTGTGGGACATCCATGATCTTTCTACTTCTTTCCATATTTGCAGATGGGATATCCAATCCACATCTGGCAGATTTAAGTCACCCAGTATCACCACCTCACCCTTTTTGCTACCTCTGTCTGTTTCCTCTGTTTACGTTGAAGATCTGTAGACTACACCAGTATGGATAGTAGTACCATCTTCTCTATCTAAACCAATTCACAGTGCTTCTTCTTTTCAGTCCCCTGCATTTCAACTGATTTAATACTGTTTCTGACATAGAGGGCTAACTCTCCTCCTTTCCTGTCCTTTCTATCCCTCGTAAATAGATTATATCCAGGTATGGTAATATCCCATTCATGAGACTCATTAAACTATGTTTCTTCGGGAACAAGCAGGAAGTCAGTCCTCACATATGGGTGATGACGGTGCCAACGGAGCCCCCATGGAAGCATCTCCATAGCTTTCAAAGAAAGCCTTTGGGAGATGCACCATGCATGCATGGTCCCCTTCCCACCCAAGGGTGCCATCTTGCCACAGTCTCCTTTTTCCATGGAGCCCTCCAGAAGTCCATCCAGTTTCCCCCAGAAAAAGTGTGATTTTTTTGATACATTTCTGTCTTTCCCGCCCCCGAGCCAGCTTGCCTCGGCATCAGTCTTGAAGTTCGTTCCTTGTTTTCCCCTTTTCTCTCTTGAGGTGTCCCTCAACCAGCGTTCATGCCCTTTTTTGGCTGAAGGCTTCGGACCCCTGCTGGGCAGTGGTGACTCCTTTTTTCTGATGGCCTCCAGCAAGAAGTGCAATTGGTGCAGCAAAATGATGTCCCTCATTGATCTGCATGACTGCTGTCTCTGGTCAGAACATGACAACTCGGACTGCAAACTTTGCAGAACCATGCTCTCAAAGGCCCTAAAGAGCAGTCACAACAGCAGGAGAAATTCTTCCAAAAGTATGATTCCACGCCGGAGTCTCTGGTGACAGCATGCTCCAGGGTCCCCTCTGCTACCTTGGTGCCCCATGAAGCCCGAGCCTCCTCAGAGTCCTGCAGCCGCAATTTCTGAGAGAAAATCCCCAGAGGTGGAACGCAAGAAGTCAAAACCCTCGAAGACCCCCTTGGAGGATGGGTCCGGGAAGAAGGGTAAATCCCACTTCAGGCCCTACAGTCCCTGGCATGAGTCTGATAAATAAGAGCAGAAGTGGCCTCACAAGCAAGGAGTTGTCGGAAGCCGCCAACCAGCCTCAGACACCCAAGGCCATCCTCGTCAAGGTCTCCCCCTCAACAGTACCGACACCAGTCCCAAAATCCTCGATGCCCGCATCGAAGGCTGTGAAGGCAACTGACATGGAGACCAGGATGGCAGCCTTAGAGAGCAGTATCTTTGCCCTTGTGGCCATGCTGAAATTTATGATGATGGGACCCTCGACATCGAGGGCTTCTCCAGATATCGAGTCAATTCTTGAGCGCCACCCGCCTCGAGAGACCCAACGGCTCTGGACGAGGTCCCTGTCCCATTCTTCGGGTCACCGGTCCTCTCCGGTGAGCGCCCTGGCACAGACCTCAATTGTAGTCATCACGGAGCCTCAGACTCATACTCGGACTTCGAGTCCAAATAGGAGATACTGAAACATGCCTTCAGACCCATCTCCTCTCGTGTCTTGACGCCGTTCCCTTCCTTCCTTGACTTTGTGCAGGATATGACTAAGGCTCTCACCATCAAGAATGAAGCTAGGAAGACCCGCACATGGAGGAAATGGAGATACTCCAGTATGAGGCCCCCCCTAAGGAATCTCTTACAGTACTGGTGTCTCCGATCCTCGAGCACCTCCTCCTCCGGATGTATGAAACACTGGCATAGGTGCACATTATCAGCAGACAACTCGACTCCATATACCGAGTGCGCTGAAGTCCTGGTTTCCATAAGACCCAACTTCCCCACAACTCGATGGTGATTGAGTACTCAGGCTCAAGAGCCAAAAGACTCATTCCTTGGTGCCTTTCAGGGCTCGATGCTGAATTTCCAGATCCAGTCCTACCAGCTCTATATCGGCATGTACCTCAAGGAGCTGTTGACGGGGAATCCCTGCAGAGATTTAAATCTCTGGCCTCAGCGGTCAAAGAGTGCTCGAAGTTCTTGTCTCGAGTAGCCTATGATGGCTTGAAGTCTTCGGCAAAGGTGGCTGCCGCAGGCATTGGGCACGATGCCAATCTTGGCTGCAGTCGCCTGACCTAGAACAATGGGCTCAGGACAAACTTAATGATGTCCCCTGCATTGGAGAGAACCTCTTTGGGAAACCCATGACAGACAAAGCTGCAGAGATAGAGACTGAGTTCCTAATGAGAACCAGACTCTCAAAGACGACCTCGGTGCAGCCCCGTAAGAAAGACCCGAGGAAGAAGAGGAGATTTGGCAGTACTTTGCCATTCTAAGCCTTCTCGGTCCCTCAGCAAGGATAACAGCACAAAGGACAGGGGCATAAACAAAAAAAACCCTAAATTCCAGGTGCTGGCCCCGGTCCAGCCTGGAGGAAGCTTTTGACTTCCTGGGCATGACCTCCTCTCCCCCAGGAGGTCCCCTGCAGCCCTCAGAGGGGTGTCTGGCCCTGTTTGTCCACAGGTGGTCTGACATCACCACCTATACCTGGGTGCTACAAGTAGTGAGGGAGAGCTACCTCCACCACCCTCATATTTCCCAGGAGAGCCCATCAGACCTCTCCTTCACCAGACCCTGCTCCTCACTGAGCTTGCAGGTCTACTCCAGGACAAAGCGGTGAAGCCAGTGCCGAAACATCTCTGGGGAACCGACTTCTACTCCAGGTATTTCCTCATCCACAAGAGAACAGGGGGCACCAGGCCCATCCTGGATCTGTGGGAGCTGAGCAAGTTTCTGGTAAGGGAGACGTTCAAGATGCTCTCCCTTGGAACACTGCTGCCTCCAGCAAGGAGATTGGCTATGCTCCTTAAACCTAAAAGATGCCTACACAGACATCCAATGTTCCCTCTAATTTTCTGTAGGCTGTGTGCGCATAAAATATCAGCTGTGTGCAGCTTTTGAAGGAAGGTTAAATTTTTGTGCGCCACATAACGACACTCGGAGTTATATACTTTAAAATTTGACTACACGTCAGAATACAGTATGTACACCACATTGATTTTAATCAAATTAAATGAAAATAGATGATTGCTAAATGAAGCGGGAAATTTCTAGTAATTACAATCATAACTTTTAAATTTTAAGACGTCTGTATTGTTTTCTATCAGAATCAGAGCCGTAATTTTTGTGCGCTCTGTTGTAAAGTATGTGCGCTCGCTCGGCGAGGTGTGTGCGCACGCACACGCGCACAGCTTAGAGGGAACAGTGCAGACATCCTGATCCCATCCCAATCACAAAAAATACCTCCGGTCCATGGTGGGAGGAGAGCACTGCCAGTACAGGGTGCTGCCCTTCAGGCTGGCCTCATCACCAAGGATCTTCAAGTGCTTCACGGTGGTCGCAGCCCACCTCCGGCTCCAAGGGGCCTTCATCTTCCTTACCTGGACGACTGGTCAAAAAGGGGAGGCACAGTTGCAGAGGCGCAATGTGCCACTGGGCACATCATCAATGCCCTGCAGCATCTGAGGTTCATCATCAACTACCCCATCTCACTCTAGCTCAGCTAGACACCCTCCAGGTTCCAGGCCTTCCTCCTTCAAGAGAGGTCAGAATACTTCAGGGGACTAGCCGCAGAGGTGCAACGATGCTGGGCGCTACCTGCCCAGCATCTCCTCCGCCTGTAGGGCCACTTGGCCTCCACGGTTCATGTGACGCCATATGCCCGACTGCACATGAGAGTGGCCCAGAGGTGCCTCTGCTCTCAGTAGACACAAGCCGTAGGCAGGCTCTGGGACAGAGAGAGAATGACCCGCTAGCTGGCAGACTCCCTTGCATGGTGGCAGACCCCTCGTCACCTTCAGGCCCGTTTGCCCTTCCAAACACCCACCCCTCCAGAGGGTTCTCACAACAGATGCCTCCTTACTGGGTTAGGGAGCGCATTGCAAAGGCCTCCAGATGCAAGGCAGCTGGTCCCAGATGGAATCCAAGCTGCAAATCAATCTTCTGGAGCTCCGGGCAATCTTCCTGGCTTTCCGAGCCTTCTGCCACCACCTGCAGCATCAGTTGGTACTGGTCCAGACCGACAACCAGGTTGCAATGTTCTACATGAACAAACTAGGGGACACGGGCTCATACTCCCTCTGCCAGGAGGTAGTAGCCCTCTGCTCCTATGCGGCACGCAGAGAGATGCTCTTAAGAGTGGTCTACCTCCCTGGCCAAGACAATGCCTTGGTGGACAAGCTGAGCAGAGTCCTCCAGCCACATGAGTAGCATCTGGATCCTGAAGTGACCGCCCGGCTGTTTCAACTCTAGGGCATCCCCCTGGTGGGCCTGTTCGCCAGCCTGGACAATACGCAGTTGCCCCACTTCTGCTCCGGCCAGGAGCAGATGCGTTCCTCATCCCATGGATGGAAGGCCTCCTGTATGCCTTCCCACTGGCACCCCTGGTTGCCAAGACCCTATTCAAGGTCCAGCGCGACAGGGCATCACTAATACTGATAGCTCCCTGGTGGCCCAGGCAAACCTGGTTCCTGCTGCTCCTCTCCCTCTCGGCGGCATTGCTGATTTCCCTGGGCCAAGCCCCAGGACTACTCTCATAGGAGCAGGGCTCTTTTCTACACCCTAACCTGTCCCTCACGGCTTGGCTGCTGAAAGGGTAGCATTCGCTCCCTTCAACCTCCCACAGAATGTGGAAGAGGTTATGGTCTCTCATAAGGCTTCCACAAGAAGGGCATACGCCTTCAAGTGGTGTGCTTAAAGACAGGCGAACCTGTTCTCCTGCTTGGTACAGGTGGTAGTCCAGCATCTGCTCCATTTGTGACAGGTGGGACTAAAGTCCAACTAGGTCAGAGTGCACATGAGCACTATCGCACCGCACCACCATTCAGTTGAGGGCAAGTCCCTCTCGGCTCAGCCATTTGTGTCTCAGTTCTTGCGGGACCTCATGCTATCCAAACCTCCCGTCCACCCTCCAGCAGCGGAGTGTGATCTTAATGTAGTGTTCTCACAGTTCACTAAGCCGCTGTTTGAGCCTTTGGCTACCTGCCACTTGAAGTACCTCTCCTGGAAGGTCATCTTCCTTGTAGCACTCACATCAGCTCGCAGAGTCAGCAAGCTCCACGCTCTGATGGCACAGCCCTTCTACACGAAGTTCTACAAGAACAGGGTGGTATTCCGCACACACCCCAAATTTCTGTTGAAGGTGGTGTCCCCATTCCACCTAATTTGGGAAGTGGTGCTCACCGCCTTCTTTTCGAGACCTCATGTTCTCCATACTCTGGATTGTCAAAGGGCCCTATCCTTCTATCTGCAATGGACTCAGGGCCAGCGCAAAGCACCTCAACCTTTCGTATCCTATGACCCCAGTTGTCTGGGGCTCCCAGTAACTAAGTGAACTCTGTCCACTTGGGTGGCAGACTGCATTACCCTTGCCTATGAGCAGGCAGGGTTTTAACTGGACCAGAAATTCATAGCGCACTGTGTCAGGGCCATGGCTACTTCTGTGGCAAATCTGCGTTCCGTCCCTGTGACGGAAATCTATCAGGCTGCCACCTGGTCTTTAGTTCATATCTTCACAATTCACTACTGCCTGTAGAGGGAGTCCCAACGGGATAGCGCCTTTGGCCAGGCTGTAATCCTTAATCTCTTCAGGGTGTAGGCAACTCCTGCCCGCTGACCCTTCTGTGTTCAGGCTATCAGAGTGTTGGTTCTCTGCCAGATACTTGGGTCTTGTGAGAGTCTCTCAGTAAGGACTCAACTGCTGCTGATTATGGCTCACCCTTTGCAGGCCACCATGGTGTTTTTACAGGTTCTTGGTAGTTTGAAGCTGGGGAGTTCCATATGTGAGGACCGACTTCCTGCTTGTTTCCGGAGAAAGAGTAGTTACTCACCTGTTACAGATGTTCTCCAGGGACAGCAGGAAACAGACCTCACAACACTCTCTCCTCCTCTTGGAGTTGCTCCTTTACTATATTTTATTGTTTTTTTGCCGTCTTAGCTATGTCATTAGACTGAGGCAAGATGGCACCCTTGGGCGGGAAGGGGACCATGCATGTGTGGTGCATCTCCCAAAGGCTTCCGCAGGGGCTCTGTTGGCACCGATGTCAGCCATAAGTGAGGACTGATTTCTGCGGTCCCCGGAGAACACCTGTTACAGGTGAGTAACTATGCTTTCCGTGATGGCCACAATGTCCAAGTTCATTTCCACTAACCAGGGCTTGCAGGTCAAGAATGTTGTTACCTACACTGTGAGCATTTGTGCTCATTACTTTCCAGCAGGTTTTGGTAGACTTGCTTCTATTTTGTATGGGTTTTATTCCCGATTCCTCTTCTCTTTTCTTATTGATGCATGAGATATTATTTTGTCTCTTTCTTTTTTTACTATTTCTTTATATTTTTTTGCTGAGGGTGACATCCTAAACTTCTTTTCCATTCGTCATCACCCTTTCTCTAGTTTAAATGCCCGTCTACATATTACCTGAATTTTTCATCTAGGATCTTTATCCTGCTACAGAAAGATGTAGACCATCGTCACAGTATAGCTTCCTGTTGTTCCTTCTATTGCTCCATCTGTCTATATATCTAAAGCCTTCATGTTTACACCAGGTTTGGAGCCATGCATTAAAGCTGCATATGCGATGCAGCCTCTCTTCCCCCTTACCACGAACAGGTATAACTTCTGAGAATGCTATAATGTTGACAATGGGTTTAAGGCTGTCTCCCAAAATGTGAAAGTCTCTTTGCACTGCAGAGGTACTCTATAGCCAGATCATTTGTTCCCGTATGAATAACAACATAAGTTTTAGAACCCTTTACTCTCATTTGTGACTTCACTAACAATCTGGTTCTTCCTTATTGTCTCTCCAGTCCAGATGCATGGGTTATGCACTATAACCAGCAGATGGAAACTAAGAAACACAGGATTTTGATGATGTCAAACTATAAGGGTTCTGTGCCATTACTCACAGTCCAGTATTTCTCAGTCTCAAGCAGATGATGATGAGCTTCTGTGCAACCTAGATGAGACAATATTGAACAAAAATGGAAAGAGCAGAAGGATTCAGAGTAAAAAGTTGCGTTTTAACAGAGAACCAAAGCTGTTTACTCAGTTCTTTCGGTTCAGCTCCATGGGGTGCAGAACCTGTCTTTATAGGTCCCTCCCCCTCAGAAAGGCTTGTCGTCTATTTAAATAAGATTTATTGCATTTGGGACATTCCTCCAATCCCTTTCCCCAGCTCTTGGGAGGGGGCCTGGAGTGGGTCTTTAAAAGAAAGAAAGAAAGAAAAAGGTCATCAGAGGCCGCGACAGCAAAGTGCCTTCCACCGCATAGACTGAGCAGTACTGGATGAGTGTCACGGTCCCTGCTCATACTTCTGACTTAAGAGGTGAGAGAAGCAAAATTTTTCCTTTCAGTTTACCTCAGACGACCTTGTTGGGAGTTTTGCAGTATGCTGGCGGTGCATGTGGCCTGGGGCGCATGCTGCAGTCAGTCATCAACTGGGGTTCTTTGCAAATCATGTTTGGATGAGGGGAGACTGCTGGAAACCACTATGAGGCGTTCGAAGGAGGGCCCCTTGTCGGTGCTGTCAATATCGGAGCTTGATTTGTCCTTAATGCAGCAATCCCCTCAGTTGTGAGACTCTGGGTTTTTGGTGGGAAATGCAGCCATATTGCCTCCAGAGGTAAGGGAACCGCCAGTACTATCTGGGCTGCATTTAAATGCTCCAGACCCCTCGGAGACCCAGCATATGACTTTAAGGGGCAGAGTGACAGCTTAGTAAGCTCAGTCCTGCCTTTTACCCCAGAATTTGTTGTTCTTTTGCACCAGGCCTACTGTTTAAAGCAGGACCAAGCGCAGGCTTCCTATCAAGCAATTTCTCATAGAAACTCCAGTCTTGAACCTCTTTTGCCAGCTACAGAGGTGCTTCAATTGTTGGCTAAATGCCATAGAATAGAGGAGAATATGAGGGAGGACCAGGGTCTGTCTTCTCAGGTGCCTCTGAGGATCCCTTAGAAGGTCCCTTGGGTTTGTGGGACGATTCTGCTGGAAATGAGCTAGACAGCGTCAAATTCCTCCAGAGGAAGATCCCAATATCATTAGGATTTTCTGTAGAGAAGAGCTAACAGTTTTAATTGCTTAATCCTTGGGAGCACTTAATATTCCACACAC
Organism: Ichthyophis bannanicus; assembly: GCA_033557465.1. Classification (NCBI taxonomy): domain Eukaryota; kingdom Metazoa; phylum Chordata; class Amphibia; order Gymnophiona; family Ichthyophiidae; genus Ichthyophis; species Ichthyophis bannanicus. The sequence continues at coordinate 1,137,765,523 of CM066033.1, read as the reverse complement.
CTCTCTGGAGAAAGAGTGGGATCTAGAAGACCCTCTGTTACAGGGCATAAGAAAGCATCAAAGATTTATTTAACAGTTTTTTTATACCGCTTTATCATTTCAATCAAAGCGGTTTACATTGTAACTTAAACTTGGTAAATGTACATTAAACAGGGACATTGATAACTTGGAATTTTTCTGAGCAATGGAGGGTTAAGTGACTTGCCCAAGGCCACAAGGAGTGCTAGTGGGAACTGAACCCTGGTCTCTTGGTTCCCAAGCCAGTGCTCTAACCACTAGGCTACTCCTCCACTCCAGTGCATAAATCCATCAAGGAAATAATTGAGGCAGAATGGGAAATCCCAGAGGCTGGCTTAGAGGTGGTGGTCTGTTGCTCATTTGTACCCAATTTCTCTGGAAGAAAAGGATTTGCTTAAGTTACCTAAAGTGGATGCACTGGTTACAGCGTAACTAAAAAGACAACTATTCCTGTGGAAGGCGGTGCTGCCTTGAAAGATGCCCAAGATAGGAAACTGAATACGTTGTTGAAGCAGTTGTTTGAAATTAATGTTTTGGCTTTACAGGCGTCTATGTTTGGCGCTCACATGGGGTGAGCTTGTTTAAGATGGACACAAAGCTTGCCTGAATCGAACTCAGGTCCTCAAGGGACTGTGTTGGAGGTGGCCAAGCTGGAATCGGGTTCTGCTTATCTTGCAGATGCAGTGTTTGATCTAGTCAGGGCTTTGGCCAAGTCTATGACTTCTGTGGTGTTGGCCAGGAGGCTACTATGGCTACGCGACTGGTTGACGGATGTGTTGTCCAAGACAAGGCTTAGTAAACAGCCTTTCAAGGGGTAACTCCTCTTTGGGGAGGTGTTGGACAAGCTGTTTAAAGACTTAAGCAAATCTAAGGTGCCCAGACTTCTGGAAGATAAGCCTAAAGCAGAAGGAATGCCTGTGCCTACTCGAGGTCAGTTCAGCGCACTTTGCACCCTTTCAAAGGTCTCCTTATTCCTTCAGAGGTCAATCCTTTCATGGAGGAAGAGGAACGAGTAAAGGTTGCTCTTCCGGAGGAACCAGAGGTACCAAAAAGCAACAATGAAGTGAGGGGTACTCAGGCAGAGGTGATTCCAGTAGGCAATCAGCTTCATGCCTTTTACTCCACTGGGGTCCAGATAATAACCGACCAGTGGGTTCTGGAAGTAGTTTGAGACAGTTATGTGCTAGCACTGGCCAGGCCTCTCTCAGATGCCTTTATGTTGTTGCCCTGCAAAGTTCAGGTTAAGGCTTAGGCGGTAGCAGAAACCCTGGAGAGGATGGTTCAGCTACAAGCTGTGGTGGAAGTGCCATCAGATCAGTTAAGTAGGGCCGCTACTCAATTTACTTTATAGTACCCAAAAAGGAAGGTTCCTTTTGCCTGGTGTTGGATATAAAGCATGTCAGTCAGGCATTGTGAGTACCTCACTCCCATATGGAAACATTGTGCTTGGTCATACTAACTGTACAGCAGGGAGAGTATTTGACTTCCTTAAATCTGACTGAAGCATACTTACATATTCCCATTTGGCCAGACCATCAGAAGTACCTTTGATTTGCGGTACCAATGGGTCTTTTCCAGTTCTGAGCCTTGCCCTTTGGTCTGGCCATGGCTCCATGGACCTTTACAGAGATGATGGTGGTGATAGCAGCGGCACTTCGGCAACAGTGGATTTAGGTAAATCCCTATCTGGATGATTGGTTAATCAAAGCAAAATCAGTGCAGGAAAGTCAAATTGCTACACATCACATGATAACCCATCCCACATTCTGGAGAAAAGCTATCAGCTTCAACAAAAGCAACCTGAACCTGACTCAAGATCTGATTTATTTAGGAGCACGCTTCGAGATGAAGGTGGGCTGAGTGTCCCTTCTGTCCAAAAGAGCCAAGAAGTTGCAGATCCAGATCTGCAAGTTCTCTCAAAGGTGGTTTCCATTGACTATTCTTCCCCAAATTTGTCTCAAAGCAGTGAGACTGTTTTCCGACAATGCGAGCACAGTAGTTTACATCAATCATCAGGGCAGTACAGGCAGTGCACTGCTAGTGAGTGAGGTATCTCCTTTGTTTCAGTGGGCAGAGATACATCTGCTATTGCTGTCAGTGGCTCATGTCACTGGAAAAGAAAACATGAAGGCCGACTTCCTCAGCCATCGTCACCTGGATCCTGGGGAGTGGACACTGGAAGAGTCAATGTTTCAAAGCATAGTGCAGTGTTGGGGGCTACCGATCATGGATCTGATGGTGTCCGCAACCAGTGCCACAATGCAGTGCTTTTTCAACCACAGGAGAGAAAGAATGTCTGAGGGCCTAGATGTGCTAGCTCAGCAGTGGCCGAATGAAGGTCTCCTGTATGTGTTTCCTCCCTGGCCCTTGACCAGCCAAGTAATTTAGAAGATAGAGTCACATCAGGGATTGGTGATCTTAATAGTGCTAGACTGGCCTCGGAAGCCGTGGTATGCAGATCTCATCTGGGTGATAGTGGAGAGCCCATGGTTGTTGCCACTGAGGGACGATCTTCTTCAGCAAGGGCCGATTCTCATGCTGCAGGTCATTTGATTCTCACTTATGGTCTGGCTATTGAGAGGGCTAGTTAAGGAAGAAAGGGTATTCGGCTCAATTCTTAACCACATTGCTGCGAGCTTGTAAGCATTCAATGACTCTGTCTTATGTGCGTGGCTGGGGTGTTTTCAAGGATTGGTGCAAAGAAAAGGGTCTTCAGGCTCTTTCGGTGCCACTGCCAGATATCTTGGCCTTCTTACAGGCTGGCTTAGACGAAGGTCTCTGGTTCAGTTCTTTACGAGTGTTATTGTGGTAGCGTACAAGGTTATTCTCTTGCTTCTCATCTGGATGTGACCTGTTATCTCAGGGCTGTTCAAGAGCTTGACCCGCATCACTCAGTTCCCACTTGGTTTTGGTTCTATCAGCTCTTACAGGTTCTCCATTCGAGCCGCTTGGTTGGGCATCTATGAAGGATCTCACGTTGAAGGTTGTTTTTCTCAGAGCCTCAAGCGCTTTCCTGTAGAGAGCCTTTCCTTTTCATTTCTAAGGAGAAGGTTGTTTTGTATACAGTCCCTTCATTTTTACCTAAGGTAGTGTTAGCATCCCATCTCAATCAGACAGTAACTCTTCCTGTTTTTCCTAGCTCTAGCACTGCCGCATAGGATTCCCAGTTGCATCTTTTGGATTTCCGCAGAGTCCTTCGCCATTACCTTAAGCAGATGAAGTCCTTCAGGAAATTGGATCATCTTTTTGTTCTTTTTGGGGGTTCCCATAAAGATGAGATGGCTTCTATTGCTAGGTGGATAAAGGAGGCTATCACTTCAGCTTACTTACTTATGCATCGAACTCTGCCAGTCGGTTTGCGCTCTCACTTGACCAGGGCTCAAGCGGTTTCCTGGGCTGAGTATAGCCTTGTCCCGCTGGTTGTAACCCTCTGTTATCTGTTCCATGTAAACCGCCTTGGCTTTAAGATTAGGCAGTATAAAAGTCACTTAAATAAATTAAATACATAAATAAATAAAGTGGCGACTTTGTCCACGTTTCATATGTTTGTACACCACTATCGTTTCGACAGTCAGGTGAGATCAGATGCACAATTTGGGGCGTGAGTGCTGCAAGCCAGGCTCGCAGGTCCCTCCCAACATTAAGAACTGCTGTGTCACATTTCATGCGTCTGGACTAGACTGACAATAAGGTAAGTGTAATTAGACCTTACCTGCTAATTTTCTTTCCTTTAGTCTCTTGAGTCCAGTCTAGAACCTGCCCGGTCACAATTTCTTTTCAAGGTGAGCCCCTTGAAGATTTGAAATGTCCTGTTCCTATTATCTGGTGCTCACTTGTATTTCTTGTAGAAAGAACATAAGATGCGAGTTTCAGTGGACTGTCTATCTGCATTTGGTTCTCTGTGATTACGTAACTATGACTTAGATGAATGTATATAGTTTTGACATGTTCTTGCAAAATTTATCTAACATTTCTCTTTGTGGAACAGCTTTATTTATTTATTTATTTAATTTATCTAGATTTGTATACCACTTTTTCCTTCAATCAAAGTGGTGGGATACACAAATTGGGTTTACATTAAATAGGGGTGACACAACATACAAAAGGATTAAAGTGGTTGGGGTTATCTTTACATTCAAACGTGGTTAATGGAGTTCTTGGGCTGTTTGGTCATAGAATTCCATGAATAGGAAGGTCTTAAGGGATTTGCAGAAATCCTTGAGGTCATTTATCTCCCGCAGCTCATCTGGGAGGGAATTCCAGAGGGCTGGTGCAGATAGGGATATGGCTCTGCTAGAGGGTAGCTTGTTTTGTTTTATGATATCCAGCTGGTATTCGTAGTCTACTGTTGTTATTAGTTCATCTGGATCTGTTGGTTGTGTCTTTGGTTATCAAGCAGTGGAGAACATCTGCTGTGCATGATCTTGAATATGTTTGTGATGGTTTTGAATCTTGCTCGCACCATTATTGGTAGCCAGTGCATTTGTCGAAGTATAGGTGTAATGTGTTCGTTCTTGGCTGTGCCGGTTATGATGTGGGCTGCAGTGTTCTGCACTACTTGGAGTGGATGGATAGCCTGCTTAGGTAATCCTTGATATAGAGAGTTTCCGTAGTCAAGTATTGGTGTGATGACTGCCTGGCATATGGTTCAGAAATGGTCCTGGCCAGGGGCGGATCAAGGCAATCTGCTGCCTGAGGCGAAGTATGAAATGGCGCCCCCCATCCTAGAGGGGGTGGGACTTTTTCAGAAATCCAATCAGAGATTGAACCAAACCAAAAAGCTGATTAGATTATATGGAGGAAATGCAAGATGTTTGCACACAGAGCCGTATCGAGCTGCAATCACGCCCTGTGCAACTTGCAGCTCAGGCGCACGCCCCCCCTCCCCCTATACCTCTGTCCAGTGCTGCCTGCTCTTTCCCTGCTGCTGCCGCCCTCTGTTTTTTTCATGGTGGCGCCAGCAGCAGGGAAAGAGCAGGCAGCGCTGGACAGAGGTATGGGGAGGAGGAGGGGGGCATGCGCCAGATCTGAAAGGCACGGCACTTTAAGCAGATCTGTCCCTCTCTACTCTGACATCGCGTTGGAGGAGGGAGGGACCAGACCTGCTTAAAGTGCTGTGAAAAGGCTTGGGGCGCGCATTTTGGCTGGCTGCTATTGTCCTGCCAGCAGTGGCAGGGCAACAGAAGACAGCTGAAATGTGTCCCCCAAGCCTTTCTGCCCTGTGCGGCTGCACCGCTTATACAGGTCTAGGTACGGTCCCATTTGCACATCAAGGAACTAAAAGACAGCAAGAACCATCAGCACAGTTTATAAAACTAAATTATAACTCATTTTTATTTTGTTGTTATAAACTGCATTATGGTTCTTGCTTTTTCTTTCAGCATATATTTTGCATTCACAGTAGGTGCAGAGCAGAACCAGGACACTTACCCACAGAACTCAATATTTAAAAAAAATATCTGATTCTGATCATCTCACTAACAACAACAACAACCACTATTCTCCAGTACCAGGCATATTGTGAACTAATACAAAACCTTACAACAAAGAGCAAACCTACCATACCATATAAGCACAAACTTCCAAAACTCACATAAGGAGCCCATCCAAAAAAAGCATCACTGTAAATACTACAGTGGGCCCTGGAACATCCATACACCTATTTGAAAAGCTGAACAAGTCAAATTACTATAGTACAGTATAGATCTTTATGTACAAACTCCATGTTAACAGAACACCTGACCTCAGTCACACACTCACAACATCGACCCTCACCAAGTACAGAAGAAGTAACCACAATCTAAAGTAAAAATAAAAATATGTAGACAAAATTTAAATTAAAACCCAAAGAAGCCAGAGTCCACATGCAGTGCAACATCAGATAAATAAGAGATGCAGTTCCCCAATACTGTGTAAAATATAAAAATAGCACAAAGTCCAATCACTAAAATTAAATAAAATTATTTTTTCTACCTTTGTCGTCTGACCATTTTATTCTCTGATCATGCTGGTCCTGATCTGAGGCTTCTGCTTTCCTGTCTTCTCTTAGCTCTCTTTCTGTGGTCTATGGTCCATCTGCCATTTCTTATCTTTTCTTTTGTTTTCTTCACTTCCTTCCATCAGCCCATTTCCAGTTTCAATAACCCTCCCCAGTATCAGCCCCCTTTCCAGTCCTCCCCTCCCAGTACCTTCCAATGTCAACCGCCTTGCATTCCCACGACTGCCACTGGTGTCCATTCCCTGCCAGTCTCCCTCCTTCCCCACTCTCCAGCCCCTTCTAGTCCAAATACCATCCCAGATATCAGCTTACGTCCACTCTCAGTGCCACCCCCCAGTCAGCTCCCTTCCAATCGCCCTACCCTCTGTCCATCCCCCTTCCAGTGCCATTTGCATGTCAGCTCCCTTCCAGCCTCCTCCCCAGTACCCAACCACCTACCACTCCCATCCCCAAGTGTCAGCTCCCTTCCAGTCCCCCTTCAGTACATCCCAGGTGTCAGCTCCTTTCCAGCCCCCTCCTTCCCCTGTGTCAGCTCCCTTCCTGCCCCCTTCTTCACCTGGCAGACCCTCTCATTATCCGCTCCCTTCCAGTCCTATTCTACCATCCTCCTGCATCAGCCCATTTGTAGCCCTAGCCCCTAGTTTTCTTCCAGGGCCAGCAGCACTCTCCTCCCCTCCCCCATTATCCCATTTCCAGTCCCAGCCCATTTCTAGTCCTATCCTCCTTATCAGCCCACCTAGCCCCCCAATCAGCCCATTACCAGTCCTAGATCATTTCCGGTGCTAGCCCCCCATCGGCCCATTACCAGTCCTAAACCCCCCCAATAAGTCAATTTCCAGTCCTAGCCCCCCAATCAGTCCATTTCCTGTCCTAGCCCCCCTAATCAGCCCATTTCTAGGCCTAACCCCACCAATCAGCCCATTACCAGTCCTAGCCCCTCCTCCCAATCGCCCATTTCCAGTTCTAACCCCCCATCAGCCCATTTCCAGTTCTAACCCCCCTCCCGATCAGCCTATTTCCATTCTTAACCCCCATAAGCCTATTTCCAGTTCTAACCCCCTCATCAGCCCATTACCAGTCCGGGCTCCCCCTCCCAATCATCCCATTTCCAGTTCTACCCCCCCATCAGCCCATTTCCAGTCCTAGCCACACCCCATAGCACTTTACCAGCCGTATCCCCCTCCCAATTAGCCCATTTCCAGTTCTACCCCCCCAACAGCCCATTTCCAGTCCTAGCCACCCCCGTTAGCCCATTTCCAGCACTAGCCCCCCTCCCGATCAGCCCATTTCCAGTCCTAGCCCCCCATAGCCCATTACCAGTCCTAACCCCCCCCATCAGCCAACTTCCAGTCCTAACCCCCCATATGCCCATTTTCAGTACTAACCCCCCCATAGCCCATTACCAGTCCTAACCCCTCCCATCAGGCCACTTACAGTCCTAATCCCCCCTTCAGCCCATTTCCAGTCCTAACCCCTCCCCATAGCCCATTACCAGACCTAACCCCCCCATCAGCTCACTTCCGCTCCTAACCCCCTCCATCAGCCCATTTCCATTCCTAGCCCTCCCCCCCCCATAGCCCATTACCAGTCCTAACCCCCACCCCATCAACCCACTTGAAGAAACTAGCTGCTGAAGCTGAAGCTGCTGCCACTGCAGCAGCGGCAGAAGAAAGTGCCCCGGGGCCGCCCCGGCAGAGCCCTCTTCTCTCCCTCAGCGCCACCGCCAGCTTTACAGAGCTGCGAAGAGAGAGTTTCCCTTTCTCGCGGCTCTCTTAAGCCCGCAGGCATTTCCTGTTTCCCATCAGTGCCGGCGGGCTTAGCAGAGCCACAAGAAAGGGGAACTCTCCCTTCGTGGCTCTGTAAAGCCGATGCTGAGGGAAAGAAGAGGGCTCTGCCAGGGTGGCTGCAGGGCACTTTCTCTTGCTGCTGCTGCGGCGGCAGCGGCTCTTCCGATCGGAGGTTTTTGTTTTTTTTTGAAGGCCGAGTGAGGCGAGCTTTTAGGGGGCAATTTTTGCCGCCCCTAAAGAGTTGCCGCCTGAGGCCACCGCCTCACTCGGCCTCATTATAGTGTGATAGGCGATGGCCTAGTCCATCCTGTAGCAGAGGCCTGTCAGCTAGGCCTGAGTCCCCCTCCCTTACTTTAGAATATTATAAATGCCGCTTTGGAAAATTAAGCTGAACAGGACAGAAATGCCAGTAGTTAGAGAAAAAGCCTTGCTCTGCTTTTGATAAGCAATGTTCTGATAAGAACGTAAAACATTTCCACTGTTTTTGTTATGGTTTATTGTGCTTTCACGCTGTAGCCATGTTAGCACACACTGACCTTGTAGAGAATAGCAGCATGTAGTCTTGAAGAATATATTTTGTCTAAGCATTTGAGCCACTGTTAGAAATGCCTGCACAGAATAAAAACAGGTACAAGCCAGATCAGAGATGGCTATTGGGAGAGAGAGAGGGGGGCCACCAAGACCAATGAGGAGTTTTGCCTGTATTAGATTGGAGAAGAAAGGTATAAATGCTGTTGTCTCACTTAGTTCAGGGCTCAGCCATTTTGCATGTAATCATTGTCTGAGTCTGTGCACATTAAATTGGTTTGAATTCTAGTCAATAGACTCCTGGTTTTATTGGTTGCGGACACTTCGCTATTACATATTCTTGGTGCGTTGGCCGGGAATGGCGTAATACGAATAGTACGTAAGTGAATAGTACCACGTATTACCGCCTCCAGGTTTGGTCCGGCTGGGCCCACAGCCGACCGACGTGGAGAGGATCCCAGGCGCCGACCGGTCCCTTGCATCGGAGGGTTCCGCCCTGCCTCGGCGGCCTGCTGGGTCTGGCTGGCCAACACCTCGAACCCAGGGGAGTCCAGGATTCAACCCAAGGTGGAACTGGTTGCGCAGCGCATTAGCTACCGGATCCGGTGAGTATTGTTTTTCTGGTTCTTAGTCAGTTAGCTCTGGGAACGTCTCGAGACTGATTTGGTACAGTAACAGGTAAAGGAAGTCTGATCAACTTCCAGGGCGATCCTAGTACCCCTGCAGGTGTATGCGCGGGGCGAAGCTATCGACCCTTTTGGTTTGGTAATTTAGGTTCAGTTAGTTCGCCCGGGAATTTGGAATTTGGGAAATGCTAACATGTTTGGTTGTGTGAAGTGTGATTGAGAGGTCTTGCAATACAGGCCAAGCAAGAGCGGACTCCTAAGTAGCGCAGTTCCTGACCGGGCGATCGCGTTCAGGTCGCGAACAGGAGGAAGCATTTGTTGTTTGTCCCCTCATTGTTTTGTGGGCTACGCGGACCCCTTACCCGTAGCCATCCTACCTACCCTTTCTGTTTGTTGTCTTGTACGTTATACGTTATAATGGGAGGGGCGGAGTCCATGCAAACTCCGCTGAACTGTATGATCACGAATTTTAAGAAAGGATTTAGTGGTGATTATGGGGTGAAAATGTCACCGACCCGCTTAGAAATATTGTGTAGTAGGGTGTGGCCAGCGCTGGATGCCGGGTGGCCACCAGAAGGTACTTTTGATATCCAAATTGTGTCCCGTGTGCACAAGGTAGTGCGCAGCTATAGTCCCGAACAGTTTTCCTATATAGACTCATGGTTAGGGATATGTGAGAAACAGCCCTCTTGGATGAAGCGTTGCTGTGAGGGACAGAGTAAAATTATGTTAGCAACTGCCACGAGAGTCCCTGCCAAGAAAGAAAAACTCCCTATTTATGTAGCCCAAGAGTCTCCAGAGATCCCAAGGTATCCACCTGCCTTTTTGTATACTCCTGTCCCATCAGCTCCGCCAGTACTCCAAGAACCCCCGCCAATACCCCGAGTAGAGCCAGAAGAAGCGAGCGTACCTCCAGCTGAGGTGCCTCCACCCGATCATCCGCCTCCAAAATCTGAAGTGCGGACCAGTCCCCTAAGAAGTCGGAGCCCTAGTCCTGAGCAGCGCTCTGAGGTGGAACAATCATCCCCCGAAGAATCCGCTAGTGGAGAGTTAGATGCCAGTCCAGGGTCATCCACTGGTCCAGGTACTAGTAGCGGCGTCACCCAAAAGTCCACTGAAATTCGCTATGATCTCAGAAGTAGACAGAGAGAAGCTCACCAACTGCCGCTGCGGCAGATCCCAGGATTACCCATTCAAGACAATGGTCAGGTTGTGGTCGGACCGACCAGTCTAGTGTATGTGCCCTTCTCCACAACAGATTTATTAAACTGGAAAACGCATTATGCCTCCTATACTGAAAAACCCCAAGATTTAACAGAGTTAATGTCTAGTATTATGCAAACCCATCAGCCCACCTGGTCTGACTGTTGCCAGCTTTTGGCTACCCTCTTTACTACCGAAGAGCGGGCACAGATAGTGCGAGCGACCACTCGATGGTTGGAAGAGAACCCTGAAGTGGGGAGAAACCTAGATCCCAGACAGGCGGCAGCCACAGATTTCCCAAATGAAGATCCCGGGTGGAACCCAAATAGTGATGTAGGAGAAAAGGCCCTCACCCGGTTCCGCCAGGCTCTACTGCAGGGCCTAAAGAAAGGAGGCCAGAGAGCTATGAATGTTGGGAAAGTAGCGGACGTTCTTCAGCGCCCAGATGAGAGTCCAGCTGCTTTCTATGAACGATTAACTGAAGCTTATAGACTTTACACCCCCTATGACCCAGCAGCTCAGGAGAATTTACGCATGGTAAATGCCGCTTTTGTGAGTCAGTCCCAGGGAGACATAAAACGAAAACTGCAAAAATTAGAAGGATTTGCGGGCATGAACGCAACACAGTTAATGGAAGTCGCACAAAAGGTATATGTGAATTGTGATCAAGAAAGCAAACGGGAAAGTGAAAGAAAGATGAGGAAGAAAGTGGATCTGCTCGCTGCAGCACTAGTTGAAGGACGCGGAGGAGGATATCCTAATAGAAGAGCCAGAGGATGGGGAAGGGGCCAAGGGAGCGCTCGGCCCCCCTTAGGTGCAAATCAGTGCGCTTATTGTAAAGAGGAAGGACATTGGAAGGATGCGTCCTCGAACATGAGCTCCACCCCCTGGAGGGGACGTGGGAGCGCCAGGAGTGCGGGGGGGGGGGGGATTCCAGTAGCGAGGGGGGATGCAGCGCGCACAGTTTCAGCAGCTCCAGCAAAATGAGACTGCCATGCAGGGAGTGGCAGTCACCGAAGCAGATTTCATGGATGAGGAGGAATAGGCCAGACCAGGCTCCAAGTTCTTCTTAGGTCTCCAGGAGCCTATGGTCAATGTAAAAATTGGAGACCAGCATATGGACTTTATGGTAGACACAGGGGCTGAGCATTCAGTAGTAGCCAAGCCGGTGGCCCCTGTGTCCTCTCGATCTGTTACAATCGTGGGAGCTACAGGAACAAGAACCACAAGACCCTTTCTGCAGAACCGCAGGGGGACAGAAGATAACACACCAGTTCTTGTACATGCCTGAATGCCCAGTTCCCCTGTTGGGCCGAGACATGCTTGCAAAGCTTCAAGCACAGATATCCTTTGTTGAAGGGGGAAAAATGGAAATGACTATAAACTCAAAACCTGCCGGCCTGATGGTGTTGGCTGTCCCCCGAGAAGAAGAATGGCGGTTCTATTCATCTGCATCCAAAGCAGTAAGCCTCTGTACACCTCTCAGCATTGCAGCCCCGCCTGGAGTATGGGCCGAGAATAATCCACCTGGCCTAGCAAAAAATATAGCTCCTGTACTTGTTACCCTTAAGCCAGGAGCAGAACCAGTGCATGTGCATCAGTATCCCCTCCCACGACCAGCAATTGAAGGTATTCATCGCAACCTGAAGAAATTACTGCAGTATGGACTTCTTAGAGAATGCCAATCACCCTGGAACACCCCCCTTCTCCCAATCAAGAAGCCTGGGACAGGTGACTACCGCCCAGTGCAGGATCTACGTCAAGTAAACAGTGCAGTTGAAACTATACATCCAGTAGTACCAAATCCTTACACCCTCCTGAGACTGATTCCAGCAGAAGCCACTCATTTCACTGTTTTGGACTTGAAAGATGCCTTTTTCTGTATACGCCTGGCAGAGGCCAGTCAGCTTTTGTTTGCATTTGAATGGGAAAACCCTACCACAGGAAGACGAGGACAACTCACTTGGACTCGATTACCACAAGGATTCAAGAATTCACCCACTATCTTCAGTGCAGCCCTCAGTCAAGATCTGTTAAGTTACCCTGTAACTCCAGGAAAGAGAATCCTACTCCAATATGTGGATGATTTGCTCATAGCCACCAACAATGAAACTGATTGTGTACGGGGAGCGTTTCCATCTTGTGTCCAGATCCAGTGCAGGAGAGGAGGCTGGTTCTGTGGCTGGCGGCTCTGCGGGCACTCGGCTGACGTCACCACCGGGTCCTGGTAAAAGCCCTTGCCGACTTGTGCTTCTCGGGAGCGTTTCCATCTTGTGTCCAGATCCAGTGCAGGAGAGGAGGCTGGTTCTGTGGCTGGTGGCTCTGCGGGCACTCGGCTGACGTCACCACCGGGTCCTGGTAAAAGCCCTTGCCGACTTGTGCTTCTCGGGAGCGTTTCCATCTTGTGTCCAGATCCAGTGCAGGAGAGGAGGCTGGTTCTGTGGCTGGCGGCTCTGCGGGCACTCGGCTGACGTCACCACCGGGTCCTGGTAAAAGCCCTTGCCGACTTGTGCTTCTCGGGAGCGTTTCCATCTTGTGTCCAGATCCAGTGCAGGAGAGGAGGCTGGTTCTGTGGCTGGCGGCTCTGCGGGCACTCGGCTGACGTCACCACCGGGTCCTGGTAAAAGCCCTTGCCGACTTGTGCTTCTCGGGAGCGTTTCCATCTTGTGTCCAGATCCAGTGCAGGAGAGGAGGCTGGTTCTGTGGCTGGCGGCTCTGCGGGCACTCGGCTGACGTCACCACCGGGTCCTGGTAAAAGCCCTTGCCGACTTGTGCTTCTCGGGAGCGTTTCCATCTTGTGTCCAGATCCAGTGCAGGAGAGGAGGCTGGTTCTGTGGCTGGCGGCTCTGCGGGCACTCGGCTGACGTCACCACCGGGTCCTGGTAAAAGCCCTTGCCGACTTGTGCTTCTCGGGAGCGTTTCCATCTTGTGTCCAGATCCAGTGCAGGAGAGGAGGCTGGTTCTGTGGCTGGCGGCTCTGCGGGCACTCGGCTGACGTCACCACCGGGTCCTGGTAAAAGCCCTTGCCGACTTGTGCTTCTCGGGAGCGTTTCCATCTTGTGTCCAGATCCAGTGCAGGAGAGGAGGCTGGTTCTGTGGCTGGCGGCTCTGCGGGCACTCGGCTGACGTCACCACCGGGTCCTGGTAAAAGCCCTTGCCGACTTGTGCTTCTCGGGAGCGTTTCCATCTTGTGTCCAGATCCAGTGCAGGAGAGGAGGCTGGTTCTGTGGCTGGCGGCTCTGCGGGCACTCGGCTGACGTCACCACCGGGTCCTGGTAAAAGCCCTTGCCGACTTGTGCTTCTCGGGAGCGTTTCCATCTTGTGTCCAGATCCAGTGCAGGAGAGGAGGCTGGTTCTGTGGCTGGCGGCTCTGCGGGCACTCGGCTGACGTCACCAACGGGTCCTTCTTATTTTGATCTCACACGGCGCTAGCCGTTGGCGCGTTTTCAAAGGGGCGCGTTTCTAAGGGGGTTGTTTGGCCCCTTGTGAGCCCCTTTGGAGCCATCTTGGAGCCCTGGTGTTAGAGTTGGGGCATGCCAGGTGGTAAGCGCAAGAAGAAGCCGGCGGCCGATGAATCCCAAGCGGGGGCAATTGAGAAGCACTTGGTTTCTACACCACGGCCCGCCATACCAGGTACTGTGCCTCTGGTTCCTGTCACAGAAGGTGCGAGTTTAAGCTCAATCGAGCGTACCCCACCGCTTCCTCCTGGTTTCCTTGAGCTTTCTAAGGAGGCTTCTTTTGTTTCCGATTCACAAATGTGTCCTCAAGAAGTTGTGTGGAGTCATTCCTTTTCTCCTGCGCCTTTACCGGCAACTTCCACGGTATCATTATCAGATGTTTGGACTGTAGTTTCTCGCACGGAGCGTATGTTGTCAGAGACTGTTTCCAAATTGTGCTTATTTACAAGGGATTCCATTCAAAAGTTTCATGCTCTAGATTCCCAGATCGGTGCTTGTAACTCGGTTCTGGCGAAACTAGAGCCTCAAATGGGCAAGTTTTCGGATTTTGCGGCTTCTCATGCAAAAGAAAGTTTTCTGCTGCATCAGAAGCTGGAAAATCTGGAAAACTTAGCTCGCAAAATGAATATTCGTGTTTTGAATTTTCCCACATGTCCCATGTTGTCTCCTACAGTACTCTTTAGAAAGTATTTAAAGGATATTCTTCTTTTTCCTCAGGCTGAGTCTTGTGTTTTGGTTAAATGTTATTATCTTGCTTCGAGAGTTTCTCCTACTCCTGAGGATAAAGAAGAGATTCCTATTTCAGATAAGGCAGATTTTAATTTGACAGCTTTTCTTGAAGAAACTCAGGATGTCATCATTACTAGAGCCACCTTACTGGTTACCCTGTCCTCTGAAGAGGATAAGATTTCGATACTGAAATCTTATTTTAGGAGGAAGGATTTCCAGTTTTGTGGCGATAAAGTTTCTCTGTTCCCGGATGTTTCTCGGGCTACGCAGCTTCGTAGAAAATCTTTTCTTTTGTTAAAACCTAGAGTATTGGCTTTGGAAGCTACGTTTTTTTTAAAGTACCCTTGCAAATGTTGCATATCTTTACGTTATGATAAATTTGTCTTTTATTCTTCATCTGATTTAGAGAACTGGTTAGTTGACCGGGAAAAGGTCCATAGTGTATCCTGAATAACAGGTTAGCAGTGAGGAAACTCGCCTGGCTAGGTTGGCTGCAGCCCTTGTGGCTGAGCCTTGATTTTCTTACTACAATTTCATGGTTTGATTAGACTCTCCCCGAGACGTGGTTTGGAAGTTTAATGATGATTACCTGTTTTGGTTTATATTCTTCCTTTATTTTTCTGTATTATCGGTTGTAATTGTTTATCTATTATGACTCTGTAAAAAGTATCTTCATAAATAAAATATATAAAAAAAAAAAAAAAAAAGAAACTGATTGTGTACAAGCTACTAGTGATCTTTTGCACCTTTTGAATGAAGCTGGATACAAGGTCTCAAGAGCCAAGGCGCAATTATGCCAGACAGAAGTGAAATACCTAGGGTTCCATTTGTCAAAGGGAACCCGAAAATTAGGACTTGAGCGAAAGGAAGCAGTATGCCGCATTCCAACCCCCACTACCAGAAAACAGGTGCGAGCTTTCTTGGGAGCTGCAGGCTATTGCCGAATATGGATACCAAATTTTGCACTCATAGCAAAACCCTTGTACCAAGTCACACAGGGAGCTGAACGATCCCCCTTGGAATGGGGCCCAGAACAAGATAAAGCATTCAAATCATTGAAAACAGCATTAATGTCATCCCCAGCCTTGGGACTACTGGATGTACAGAAGCCATTTCGTCTGTATGTCCATGAGTCAGGTGGAAATGCATTGGGAGTTTTAACCCAGCCTCTTGGGTCTTGGCAGCGACCTGTGGCCTACCTGTCAAAACAACTGGATCCTGTTGCCAAAGGATGGCCACCTTGCCTGAGAGCTGTAGCAGCCACAGCCCTTTTAGTAAGCGAAGCTGACAAGCTCACCTTAGGACAAAATTTGCGAGTCACTGTACCACACTCTGTTTTAACCCTGATGGAACACAAAGGAAACCACTGGCTCACCAACGCTCGAATGTTGAAGTATCAAAGTATGCTATGTGAGAATCCGCGATTGCAATTGAGCGTCAGCCAAACTCTGAACCCAGCTACCCTGCTGCCAGCCGGTCCAGGCCCACCTGACCATGATTGCCTAGAAGTAATGGACACTGTATATTCAAGTCGCCCAGACTTAACTGATATTCCCTTGAGCCACCCAGACAAAACTTTCTTTGTGGATGGAAGTAGCCTCATAATAGAAGGACAGCGATGTGCGGGGTATGCAGTGGTGACCCTAGACATGGTAGTAGAATCATCAGCCCTGGCCCCAGGAACCTCAGCACAGAAGGCTGAATTGATAGCTCTAACACGAGCACTCAAACTTGGAACAGGAATCAGCCTGAATGTATACACAGACTCTAAATATGCTTTTACAACACTGCATGCCCATGGGGCCCTATACAAGGAACGTGGATTGATCACCTCAGGAGGCAAGTCTATCAAGTATGGCCCAGAAATATTGATTTTGTTGGAAGCAGTATGGGCCCCCAAACACGTTGCTGTAATGCATTGTCGAGGCCATCAAACTGGAGATGGAGATGTATTCCGCGGAAATAGATTTGCTGATGCCTCAGCCCGAGAAGCAGCCATTGCAGGACAAATTACTACCCCAAATGTAACGATTCAAGCAGCCATATTTCCAGTACCTTTGAGTGTATGGTCACCCAGATATACCCAAGTAGAGAAGGACCATTACTGTCAAAAGGAGGGGGGGCAGTTATTAGAAACTGGATGGATAGTGTTGCCCCCGCCTGAAGGGAGCTCAACCCCTGGTATGACCGTGATCCCTGAAGCCCTAGGCCCTGCCTTTGTCCAAGCCTTTCATCAAGCTACACACTATGGAAAAACAAAGATGGCCAATGCTTTGAAGCCATACTCCTATATCTCCCTGCTGGGACCTTTGACCACCTCAGTAGCCCGAAGATGTGTGACCTGTGCCAAGAACAATGCCCAACAAGGTCCTGTACCTCCCCCAAGAGTTCAGTCAGTAGGAGTGACCCCCATGGGAAATATCCAAATAGACTTTGCAGAAATGCCACGAGCAAATGGATATCGCTACTTGCTAGTCCTAGTTTGTACCTTTTCTGGATGGGTGGAAGCTTTTCCCACCAGGACTGAGAAGGCCAGAGAGGTCACTAAAGCCTTGCTCCATGAGATTATCCCCCGATTCGGAATACCTTTGACCATGGGGTCTGACAATGGGCCCTCTTTTATATCACAAGTAACTCAGCAGCTAGCCCATGCCCTGCAAATACAATGGAAGTTACACACAGCCTACAGGCCCCAAAGTTCAGGGAAAGTGGAGAGAATGAACCGAACCCTAAAATCTCAGCTATCCAAACTTTGTCAGGAAGCCCACTTGAAGTGGCCCCAAGCTCTCCCCATAGCCCTTCTCCGAATACGTTCAGCCCCCACCACGCCATTAGGGGTATCCCCATTTGAGATTTTGTATGGGAGGCCCCCGCCCATAGTACAGGGGATAAGAGGGGATATGAATCAAATTGGATCCGTAATTACTAGGCAAGAATTGTTGGCTCTAAGTTCTGTTTTGCAGAGCCTTAATACCTGGGTGCAGGACCAGTTGCCTATCAATCTAACAGAGCCCTTGCATCCTTTCAAGCCTGGAGCCTCGGTGTGGGTAAAGGAGTGGAAGAAGACACCGTTGGCGCCTCATTGGAAGGGACCGTATATCGTTTTGCTATCAACCCCAACAGCAGTTAAAGTGGCCGAGATCGACTCTTGGATTCAACACAGTCGAGTGAAACCAGCAACAGTTCCTGAGAGTCGCCCCTGGACTTCGATCGTTAATCCTGCATCACCGTTGCGACTCACGCTGCGAAGACAAGATCCATCATCATAAAGACTTTGCCAGCTTGCTCCTGAACATCTACATTTCAGACTATATCCTCTATCTATCTACCTCAACCAACCATTAACTACCTCATTAATCATCAAAGACTATAATCATGATGATTACTAATTGCTGCTATTTCCTTCTTGCGGTAGCCCTGGGACACTTGAGAGCCACTCTTGCTTTGCCCCC
This sequence comes from Ichthyophis bannanicus, assembly GCA_033557465.1. NCBI lineage: Eukaryota > Metazoa > Chordata > Amphibia > Gymnophiona > Ichthyophiidae > Ichthyophis > Ichthyophis bannanicus. Next base: position 1,137,747,724 of record CM066033.1, on the reverse strand, counting down.
TTGTGCAGCCTGTATAACCACCACCCGAACTGGTATGCAAGTTACTCAGACTTTGCTTTATCACTCTTACTACACTTGTACCGGTGTAGTCAGCCGGTGTATCTATAATGGTACAGAACTAAACGTCTGTACAAAGGGAAAGACTCGTACTTGCTTCAGACCTCAACAGAATCCATCTTACTATGTCCTGGAACTGAGATGGAATGATGAAGATGGAGCCCTTATCAATGCCACAAGTCAACTCTCTGATCCTAACCAACCTGTTTACCTGTATTTTGATGCTTGTGACTTGATTAATAGAAATAATTACTACAGGTGTGGATCATGGGAACAAGTTTACTATTATGATGAGAAGTATATGTGTCCTGAAGGTGCGTACAACTGGGGAATATGCACTGGGATACATTCCCCAACAACATATAGCAAATCAGCAGAAGCAGACTATTTCTGTCCGAAATGGGATTGTGTGTACTATGCTACCTGGTCTGGTAGCCCTACAGGACAGACTGGAGATAATCGCAAGGCGCTGCTGGAAAGATTACCCTTACTGAAACCTGAACACTGCAAGAAAAGCGCCTGCAATCCCCTACGGCTTCAGATCTTCGACCCCAGCCAGTGGAAACAAGGATTTTGATTCGGTCTGCGCATAGCAGGAGGTGGAACTGATCCTGGAACCATTGTATTCATCCAGCTGAATGTAAAGACTCATGTTTCTTCACCTTATCATATACATCATACCTTCCACGAGGCCATGAAGGCAGAATTTGTTGTTCCCCACGCTTCGCAGAATTTGTTCATCGAACTAGCTGGAGCTGTGGCATCCAGCCTCCATGTCTCAGACTGTCTCTTTTGTGGAGGAACTCAGATGGGAGACCAATGGCCTTGGGAAGCACAAGAACTAAACTATTCCGTACCATATAACCAAACTGATGTGCATAACACTACCAGTGAATGGGTCCTTGCCCACTCCATAGTGGGTAAACTATGTTTTGTACGAGCAGGACCACAATTGAATGCACCTGTGGGACAGTTGGTCTGTTTGAACCAGAAATATTACAATGCCACTACTGGGAAGACTTCTTGGTGGTCAGGTGCCAATACTCCGGAACCGTCTAATCCTCTGATCATCTTTCCTTATTTAGCTGGGATATGGACAAATCTGGCTACACACAGCACTTGGCAAGCCCCACCTGGACTATATTGGATTTGTGGCACCAGAGCATATGCTAAACTCCCTGCCAATTGGGGAGGAGCGTGTATTCTAGGAACTATACGACCATCTTTCTTTCTTTTGCCCCTTTCCCATGGAGAACAATTGGGGTTCCCTGTATATAAAAGTCGACAGAAACGAGAAGCTCTGAACATCGGCCAGTGGGACAAATGGGATGCGACCTCTGAAGAATGGCCACCAGAGCGAATTGTTTCTTACTATGGACCTGCTACCTGGGCGCAAGATGGTTCTTGGGGCTACCGCACCCCTGTATATATGTTAGACCGTATTATATGTTTGCAAGCTGTTGTTGAAATTATAACCAATGAAACTAGTAGAGCGCTAACCTTGTTAGCTAAACAAGCCACACAGATGCATACAGCCATTTACCAGAACCGCTTAGCTTTAGATTATCTGCTTGCAGCTGAAGGAGGAGTATGTGGCAAGCTGAATTTAACTAACTGCTGCTTGCAAATAGATAGTGAAGGACAGGTTGTAGAAGATATAGCCAATCACATGAGAAAGCAAACCTATGTCCCCGTCCAAACGTGGCATGGCTTGCAACTAGATGGCTGGTTTGGTTCTTGGTTTTCAGGCCTGGGCGGCCTGAAGACACTTATAGTGCTTGTATTTTTGATTGTAACTGTTTGCTTATGTATCCCATGTTTCCTTCCCCTATGCTTGCGTATGCTACACTCCATTATTGATAAAGGTATTGACCGCAAGGCAGCAGCACAAATATTAGCAACATGGGACTACTACCCTATACCACGGAGTGATCCCTCTACTATAGTTTAAAGTACTTTCATATATATATGTGATTTGATTCACACCCTTTCTCACTTGTGGGTGTGAATAATCAAAAGGGGGGAATGTGATAGGCGATGGCCTCTTCCATCCTGTAGCAGAGGCCTGTCAGCTAGGCCTGAGTCCCCCTTCCTTACTTTAGAATATTATAAATGCCGCTTTGGAAAATTAAGCTGAACAGGACAGAAATGCCAGTAGTTAGAGAAAAAGCCTTGCTCTGCTTTTGATAAGCAATATTCTGATAAGAACGTAAAACTTTTCCACTGTTTTTGTTATGGTTTAGTATGCTTTCACGCTGTAGCCATGTTAGCACACACTGACCTTGTAGAGAATAGCAGCATGTAGTCTTGAAGAATATATTTTGTCTAAGCATTTGAGCCACTGTTAGAAATGCCTGCACAGAATAAAAACAGGTACAAGTCAGATCAGAGATGGCTATTGGGAGAGAGAGAGGGGGGCCATCAAGACCAATGAGGAGTTTTGCCTGTATTAGATTGGAGAAGAAAGGTATAAATGCTGTTGTCTCACTTAGTTCAGGGCTCAGCCATTTTGCATGTAATCATTGTCTGAGTCTGTGCACATTAAACTGGTTTGAATTCTAGTCAATAGACTCCTGGTTTTATTGGTTGCGGACACTTCGCTATTACAATAGAGCCGTCCCTGGTCCTGGCTGAGGATTAGTTTGAGTCTCCGGATGAGCTTCAATCGTTGGTATGCTTTTGCAGTGGTTTTGCTTATGTGTGTGTGAAGGTTTAAGTTCCTGTCCAGGGTGATACCTAAGTATTCACCTCATCCTTTATTGGTATGGTACGATTCAGGATGCTGATGGCTTGAGGTGGGTTCAAATTGTGATCTCTGGATATGATCATTGCTTCTGTTTTGTCGAAGTTGACTTTCAGGTTGTTATCTGTGAGCCAGTTGTTCATGTCCTCATGGGGGTTAAGTCTGGAGTGAGTGTGTCTATTGGAGCATACAGAATAATGTCATTGGCATAAATGTGATATTGTAACATGTGGCGTTTGATAATGCCGCAGATCGGTTGGATGTAGATATTGAACAATACAGATGACAGAGCCGATCCCTGTGGTATTCCTTGGTTGACAGGGAACTGTGAAGATTTTCCGTGGTCTCCTTTGACTTGCTGCTTTCTGTTGCTTAGATATGATGTGAACCAGTTTAGTGTATTGTTGCATAGCCCAATCTCCTGTAATTCAGTTTAGCAACACTTGAGTGGGAGATAGTGTCGAATGTTGCTGAGATGTTTATGAATACAAGTAAAAATCAATTTTTTATGTTGTCCAGACCCTTCAGTAGATTGTCAAAAAGGGATGTGAGTAGAGTTTCTATGTTGTGCATTGGCTTGAATCCGTGCTGCTGTGGGTCTAACGGAGCTTGCAGATCGATGTGGTCCTGTAGTTGCCTCTGTGTCACCTTTTCAATAACCTTCGATAAGAATGATAGACTCGATAGGGGGCGGTATGATTTGGGGTCTGCAGTGCTCAGCCTTGCTCCTTTGAAGACGGGTTGTATCATGGCTTGTTTGAGTGCTTGTGGCACGTGCCCTTGTATCAGTGACTGTTTTGCAATTTTGTGGATTTGTATGGATAGTTGGTTTGTGGAGTTTTTGATCCATTCAGCTGGGCATGGATCTGATGGAGACGTGGTTGTATTCAGGGCATTCACAATGTCTTCTATTTGCTTTACTGTTGGTATGGTGAAGTTTTTCCATGTTTGTTTAGTGTCAGTCCCTTTTAGGTTGGATGTTACCATGGTGCTTGTCTGGGCTTGCATGTTATTCTTGTTCATTAGGTAGTTTGCATATTTTTGGGGGTCAATTTGATGGATGTTATGTCCAGAGTGGTCTTTGGTGATCTTTTTCACAATGCTAAAGAGCTCCCTTGGTTTTTTTGCTGCTTTCATAATGAGGTTAGTATGGTGTTGCTGTTTATGTTCGTTGATCAGGTTGTTGTAATTTTGCTGTTCAGCTCTGTACTGGTGTAGAGCGTCTGTTGATTTATTTTGTCTCCATTTTTTTTCTATTCGTCTGAGGGAGCGTTTTGCCTCCCTGATTGTGTTTTGGTATTAGAATATTGGACTGTGAGGATTGGCACAGAACCCTTATAGTGTGACATCATCAAAATCCTGTGATTCTCAGTCTCCATCTGCTGCTGGTGATAGAGCATAACCCATGTGACTGGAGAGACTCGAGGAAAGAGTAGTTACTCACCTGTAACAGGTGTTCTCCAGGAGCAGCAGGAATCAGTCCTCACATATGGGTGACATCGACGTCGATGGAGCCCTTGCGGAGCATTTCCCCAGCTTTCCAAGAAAGCCTTTGGGAATGCAGGCACGCATGCGCGGTTCCCTTCCCGCCTAAAGGTGCCATCTTGCTCAGTCAAATGACATAGCTAAAAACAGCACACAAAAATGTAAAAATAAACTATGTACAACTGCAACTCCCAGGGGAGGAGGGAGGGTTGTGAGGACTGATTCCTGCTGCTCCTGGAGAACACCTGTTACAGGTGAGTAACTACTCTTTCTCCAGGACCAAGCAGGAAGTCAGTCCTCACATATGGGTGACTCCCTAGCTCTGGGCTACCAAGGAACCCAGACTGAACAAGAGAACTCCCTCTAGTCCCAGCATCAAAGAAAGGCTTTTCACTGACAGAACCTCCACCGGTAGCCCAACGGAGGGCTGGAGGGCAGGAGTTGCCTAAACCTCAAAGAGATTCCGGAGTACTGCCTGGCCAAAAGCACTGTCCCTATAGGACTCCCTCTCCAGACAGTAATGGGCCGCAAAGGTCTGGCTTGAGGACCAAGTTGCAGCCCTGCAGATGTCTACCAACGGTACAGAGCGAAGATGAGCCACTGAGGCAGCCATCGCCCTGACATGATGGGCCGTGACCCACCCCTGCAAAGGAAGGTCAGCCGCCCTGTAAGCCCAGGTGATACAGTCAGCCACCCAGGTGGACAAGGTACGCTTGGACACTGCTAACCCCAAATTATTAGGGTCAAAAGATATGAAGAGCTGAGTAGCCCTTCTATGTCCCTGCGTACGGTCAAGGTAGAAGGATAAGGCCCTCCTACAGTCCAGGGTATGCAGGACTGCTTCAGCCTGGCTTGCATGAGGCCTAGGGAAGAATGTTGGAAGAACCACCTCTTGGTTTAGGTGGAAAGAGGAGACAACTTTTGGGAGGAACTTTGGATGTGTCTTCAAAAGCAGGTGCCTAGTAGGAGAGGGTTAGGACAGCTGTTGTAGTTAAAGATTCAGTCATTAAGAATGTAGGGGCATAATTACTGTTGACTCCTTCAAGCGAGAGTAAGGTCTCCTCAGCCCTTGCAACCTGGTCCTCCAGACAATGGGAAAAATAAAGACACAGAGATTCAAAATCAGTTCTAAAAGCTTTTAGAGGAAGCAACCAGTGACTATGGACGAGCACAGCTTCTCCCTGGTTGGTGCAGAGGTCCTTCCTCACAAGCTCGCTTTTTATTGGATCATTTGGGGAAATAACATAATCATAAGATGCCACAAGATGTCACCAGAGTTTTTCCATAGCGCAGAGGAATTGCTTACATCTGCAGTAAATTATTTTGCTTGACTATCATGAAATTTACTTAGACTGGAATGTCTCAAAAAATATACTAAGGCAGCAATGACCTATAGTTACATTGATTCTAAGCCAGCAATGTTCTCTAGTTCTCTGAGAGTGATTACATAGTTCTTATGATTATGGGCTCATATTCAAAAGGCGTTTACAAGCCAATAAACCATGTAAATGCCTTAAACAGAGATATTCAATGGCACCTACATGATTAGTGCCATTGAATATAGAAACATAGAAATATGACGACAGAAAAAGACCACATGGCCTATCTAGTCTGTCCTTCCATAACTACAGCAGTCCCCTTTTTACCTTTAGAGATCCTCTGTGTTTGTCCCATGCTTTTTTGAATTCAGTTACTGAATATCCCCATCCATGTCCCCTACGTGTCCCAATGCTATCCGGATAGCAATGGGGCATGTTGGGGGCGTGCCAGAGCAAAGCAGAGCAGAGGCGGAAAGTACCGCTACTCAGTTAGCAATCCACGTCTAAAACTAGGCCAGCTTTTGGCCCACCTAGTTTTAGCCACAGATGCTAATCAGGTAGCGGTCCAATATTGCTGCTACCCAGTTAGGCTCTCCGGCGATTTTCTCTGGGCGCCAAAACCAGATATTCAATGCCATCACCATGGTATTGAATATCTGGGGTTAGGGGTGAGTGGGCAGGCTATGCACCATAGCGGCACATAGTCTGCCTGCTTGATTATCGGGCCCTATATGTCTATCTTTATTTAAAGCAATGGGCAAAAAGCTAAACACATGACTGTTTGACTGTCTCCAAAGTTCATCTGATCAGCACATATTAGAGGCCTGTGTCAAGAAAGTCATAGGCTTCTTCAATTACAGTTTGGAGATTTTGATATTCTGCTACCTGTCCATCCTCACAATTACTAAAGCGTGATACCCATATGGATAGCAGTAATTGTTCCTTGCAGCAGTATTAATGCTGTGACCTGAACTAGATTCAGGGGGGTGGCTGTCTCCACTCCCCTGCGCTAGTAATGAGGTCCAAACCCATATTATTAGTGTGGGGCCTAGTAAGCATGCCCCTTAGAGATAGCTGGGTGGCTGGTGGGCATAAGAATTGCTTGGTAACTTGCCTGCCTAATGTAAAGTTGGTAGACCTCATGTGACACCTACAGAGGATTTTAAACAGTGATGGGAAAGTGCCAGCTGTGTTGGTACATGTGGGTACCAATGACATAGATAGTAGGGAATTTCTGGAAGCCAAAACTAGGCTGTTAGGAAGAGAGTTGAAATCCATAACCCCACCCCCCCTCCCCAAGTTACAGTCTTAGAAATGCTCCTCATGCCATGCGCAGGACTCAAGAAACAGGCAGAGTTCTGGAATCTCAGTATGTGGATAAGACAATGATATAAGAGAGCAGGATATACATTTGTGAGGAATTGGGCAATATTTTGGGGAAGGGGGAACCTATTCCGAAAAGACGGACTCAAACTTAACCAGGAAGCAGGAAGAGGTAGAGCAGCTTTTAAATTTGAGTTACCGGCAAAATGCAGAAGTTAGAATATCCTGATAGAGAGGTTATGATAAAACCTGAAATAACCCAGTAGTATTTAAATGAAGAACAGACAGAGATAAATGGATTCAAATTATTCCCGTCAGCTGCTATGTGGGTTGTAAACACAAACATATGAATGCCATAAGTCTAAGAAATATGATGGGAAAGTTAGAATGTATAGCAGTAAATAAGGAGTTAGATATAATAAGCATCTTAGTGACCTGGTGGCAGGAAGATAATCAATGAGACACTGATAATAGGGTGGATCAAATATGTGGAGGGGTGGTGCTATATATTAAGGATGGTATAGAGTCAAACAGGATAAAAGTTCTGCAAGAAAAAAATGCAGTGGGGAATCCTCATGGACAGAAATTCCATGTGTGATAGGGAGGAGCACAGTGATAGGGGTATTCTATTAGCCACCTGGATAGGTTGAAGAGACAATAAAATATTGACAGAAATTAGGAAGGTTAAGAAATTTAGTAACACAATCATGGGAGATTCTGTTTATCTCAGTATTGATTGAGTAAATGTCTCACTGGGACATGCTAAGCAAATAAAGTTTATAGATGCCAGAAATGACTGCTTCATGAAGCAGTAGTTGGTGCTGGAACCATCCAGGGGGAAAGCTAATTAGAAGTCTTTGGTGATTAATCATGGAAACCCTAGCTGTTGATCTCATGGAAGCCCACTTGTAACATGTTTTATCATATTGTTTCCTTATCATCCAGCTATACCACTCCAGATGAATGGATAACAGGGCCAGTCCATCTACTAGCCAGCAGACCCTGGTGGGCGGCCTAACTCCATTTTGAAAGCGGCGGTGGCCCGACTCTGTTTTGAGCTGCCACCATTTTCAAAACAGGCCCATCTTCTTATTTTGCGGCAGCAGCGGCTTGACTCCATTTCAAAAGCAGCAGCGGTGCAAAATGGAGTCGTGCTGCTTCTGCAAGATGAGAAGATGGATTGTGGAGGGGGCGGTGTGGCTTCTGCCTGAGGTGTCAGAAACCCTTGGACTCCCCCTGGTGAGTAATGCTTCCTTGTCAGCAGGTGGAGGCAAACTTGAGCAGCCTTCGGTGATGTCATCACTTGGTATATCCTCTGGTTCTCCGGGAACAAGCAGGAAGTCAGTCCTCACATATGGGTGATGTCGACGCCAACGGAGCCCAGCGCGAAGCAAATCCCCAGTTTTCAAAGAAAGTCTTTGGGAGTTGCTACCACACACGCGTGGTCCCCTTCCCGCCCAAGGGTGCCATCTTGCTCAGTCTCCTTTTTTCCGCGGAGCCCATCAGATGTAGTCCCTCGTGTCCCGGAAAAAAATTGATTTTTTTCTGTGTGCCTTTTTGGTCTGACCGGTCGACACCGGTACCCCTCCCGCCTCCGGCCTCGGTACCTTGGTATCAGGTCGGTCTTTTCTGAGTTTTGTTCGATTTTTTCCTTTTGAGGCGTCCGCATGCCATTTTTCCCTTCGCTGGCAGCCTGAAGGGTCTTCGACCTAGCCGGGGTCCTTTTTCCCCCGATGGCTACCAGCTGTTGCAAGAAATGCGATTGGTGCGGGAAAATGATGTCCCTCACCGATATGCAGGACTGCTGCCTCCGGTGCCTCAACCCGGACCATGACCCGACGGTCTGCACTCTCTGTAAGAGAATGTCCTCTAAGGCCCTGAGGAGCCGCCAGCAGCAACATGATAAGATTTTTCCCGAATCCCCCGTGCCTCTGAGAACCAGGACCTCGTCTGAGGCCTCTACGTCTGGGGGGGAACACTCCGAGCCTGAGCGTCATCGGGGTTCCTCAGAGAGGGGGCCTCCCTCGAGGGAACACAAGAGGAAGAAGAAATCCTCGAAGGCGTCTCTGGATGGTTCCAAATGACTGGGCTCCTGTCGGGGCTGGTCACGGAGCCCCGAGTGCCTTCTTAGATCGTCTGAGAAGGAGCACTCGGCCAAAGTTCGTCATCGGGAAGCGGATCAGCCTCGGCAAGTACCGACTGTTCTTGTCGAAGACTCCCCTCTGGGGAAACCGTGTCTGCGCCCGAAACGGAGGCTGAGGAGCCTCCCAGACTCGGGTCCAGGATGGTGGCTTTGGAGCGCAATTTTACTGTCTTCATTGAAGCAGCGGGCACTGATGTCCGGCTTGTCCAGTTCCTCTGTCCCGACCACCGGGCCCTCAACGTCAAAGTTGACCCCGGAGGCCGAGCCAATCCTCGAGACCTTCCAGGCTCGAATCGATCCTTGGCCGAGGTCACACTCAGCCTCCAGTTCAGAACCGAGGTTGTCGCCGCCGAGTCTGACAGCGTCAGGGTGGATTGCGCCGAGGCCCAAGGAGCCCCTTGAGTCCTCCTCGGAGGCCTCTGCTTGGGAGATGGAGGACAAGGAGTCCCCAGATACCCAAAGGCATAGGGATGTCCCCTCTGATTCCCCAGTATCTGAACCTCGGAGGATATGTTTTTTTTGGACTTCGTGCGAGACATGTCCAAGGCTTTGGCTTTCCCCACAGAGTCTGAGGAGGAGCCTTGAACCGACGAGCTTGAGATCCTCTAATATGAGGCTCTCCCTCGGTAGACCCTCACAGTACCTGTTCCTCCGATCCTGGAACGACTTATGCTCCACATGTGGGAGGCGTCGACACTGGTGATCAGCAAATGGCTCAACTCAATGTATCGAGTCCGCTGGAGCCCTGGGTTCCAAAAATCGCAACTGCTGCACAACTTCATGGTTGTGGAATCAGCCATGCGTCGGCTTAAGAGCCAGAAGACGCAGTCCTCGGTGCCTCCCGGCAGAGAGGCCCGCACTTTGGATGCCCTCGTCAGGAAATGTTTCCAGGTGTACCAGAGACCTGGTGAAGGAACTTGCTGGGTTCTCGGCTGGTCTCTCCGAGGAACCTTTGCAGTGCTTCAAGGACCTGTCCAAAGCCGTCCATGAATGCTCCAAATTTATGTCTCGGGCGGCCTAAAACGGGTTCGAGTTGGCGGCCTGGGTAGCCGCAGCAGGCATCGGTAGATGCCGCCAAGCTTGGCTGCAGTCGTCCCACCTCGAGCAATGGGTTCAGGACAAGTTGGTTGATGTCCCATGCCAAGGGGAGAATCTCTTCGGCAAACCCATGACCGACAAGGCCATAGAGCTGGAGACCGAGTTCATGATGCTCTCTAAGAAGACCTTTGCCCCTTCCCGCAAGAAGGGCTCGGGTAAAAAGCCCTTTTACCCGAGGAAGTCGACTGCTTACTGAAACTACCCCACTTACCAGGCCTCCCCAGCTCCCCAACAAGGCAGCAGGCCAAGGGACAGGGGCATGGCCCGCATAAGCAGAAGGCCCCCAAACCCCAGGCTCCGGCTCCAACCAAGCCTAGTGGGGGTTTTTGACTCCTGCAGCATGGCCCTCTCCAAGCCGGAGCTGGGCAGCCCACAGGAAGTCGGCTCGCCTTGTATGCTCCACGTGGGGAACCATCACCACCGATTCATGGGCATTACAAGTGGTCAGGGAGGGATATATAGTAACATAGTATCATAGTAACATAGTAAATGATGGCAGATAAAGATCAGAATGGTCCATCTAGTTTTCCCAGTAAGATGGCAAGAGTAGGTGCACCTGCCGCTCCGTGCAGGCCACCCCTCCCCATGTCTTTGTTTTAGGGGTGAACCCACCGCTCCATGTAGGACACCCCTGTTTGTTGAGAAATTAGATAGTTAAGTTTATTTTGATTTTATCCTGTTGCTGTAAAGGGATCCCCTGTGTCTGTCCCATGCCATTTTGAATTCTGTCACTGTATTTGCCCCCACCAGTTCCATCGGGAGGGCATTCCAAGCATCCACCACCCTTTCAGTGAAAAAGTATTTCTTGACATTGCCTTTCAATTTACCCCCTTGCAGCTTCATGTTATGCTCTATAGTTTTACAGCTTCCCCGTCTAGCCCAAGAGCCTCCACACTACTTCCCAGGAAAGCCTCCAAGGTCTCCCCTTCACCGGGATCTTCTTCTGAAGGAGTTGGCAGGTCTTCTCGAGGACCATGGCGGTGGAACCGGTGCCCCACCACCTCGAGGGCAGGGAGTTCTACTCCAGGTACTTCCTTGTGCCAAAGAGGACAGGGGGCTTAAGGCCAATCCTTGACCTGCACAACCTCAACAAATTCCTGGTGAGGGAGAAGTTCAAGATGCTCTCCCTTGGAATATAGCTGCCCTACCTCCGCCAGGGAGACTGGCTATGCTCCTTAGATCTAAAGGATGCCTACACACACATCCTAATCCACCCAAGCCACAGGCAATACTACGCTTTGTGGTAGGGGACAACCACTACCAATACAGAGTGCTTCCCTTTGGCCTTGCTTCGGCCCCTAGGGTGTTCACAAAGCGCCTGGCGGTGGTCACCTCCTTCCTCAGGCTTCAAGGGATCTTCGTTTTCCCCTATCTCGACGACTGGCTCATCAGGGGCACTTCAGCCACCGAGGTGCAGCAGGCCACAACTCGCACCACCCAGGTCCTGCAGCACTTGGGGTTTGTAATCAACCACCCCAAATCCAGTTTGTCCGACTCAAGAGTTAGACTTCATTGGGGCAAGGATCAACACCCTTCAGTCGAAGGCCTTTCTGCCTGCAGACAGGGCAAGCTGGCTTATGGCACCAGCAGGGCAAGTGAGCCACAGCCCCTCAGTGCCAGCAAGGCAACTGCTGCGCCTCCTCGGGCACATGGCCTCCATGGTCCATGTCACTCCAGATGCCCGCCTCCACATGCGAATTGCTCAGTGGTGCCTCAGAGACCAATGGTCCTAGGCCACAGGACATCTCCAGGACAGGATCAAAATGACCAGGCGCCTGGTACAGTTCCTGACCTGGTGGCTCTCGCCCCAGCACTTGAAGGTGGGTATGCCCTTCCAGGCCCCTCCCCACTCGAGGGTCCTCACCACCATTGCCAGGGGTACCGCATGCAGGGGGAGTGGTCCCCGGAAGAGAGTGCCCAGCAGATCAATTTATTGGAGCTCTGTGCCATCTGTCTCGCCCTGAGTTTTCAGGCAGTATCTGGACCACAGGACAGTCCTGGTCCAAACAGACAACCAAGTGACCATGTTCTACATGAACAAACAGGGGAATACGGGATCATGCACCCTCTATCAGGAGGCCCTGGACCTGTGCTCTTTTGCAACCCGGCAGGGGATTCTCCTTAAAGCGGTGTACCTGCCGTGGCAGGACAACTGGCTGGCTGACAGACTCAGCAGGATCCTCCAGCCGCACGAGTGGCAACTGGACCGGGTGGTGGCCAACAGGCTTTTCCAGACCTGGGGGAACTGGTGATGGACTTGTTTGTGAGCCTGGAGAATCATCAGCTACCCCGTTTCTGCTCAAGGCAGCCGCACCCGGCCAGGGTGGCCACCGATGCCTTCCTAGTCTCATGCTCAGTGGGTTTTCTGTATGCGCCCCCCCCCCCCCTCCTGACGCCTCTGGTCGCCAAAACTCTGTTCAAGATCCTTCGGGACAGAGCTTTTGTCATCTTCATAGCTTTATGGTCGCCCCAGCAACCATGATTCCTGCTTCTTCTGCAGCTAGCGGTGGAGACCCCCATTCACATGGGTTCATCTCCACGGCTTCTCTCCCAGGAAGGGGGCTCTCTCTTGCATCCCAACCTCAGCTCTGTTTCGCTGACGGCGTGGCTGCTGAGAGGGTGACTCTCGCCCAGCTCCTCCTTCTGGAGGATGTTGAGGAGGTCTTGCTGGTTTGCGTAGACCGTCTACTAGACGGACGTACACCTTTAAGTGGCACAGATTTGCTTTTTGGTGTGCTGGGCAAAAGGTGGACTCCTTTTCTTGCCCGGTGGTTGTGGTGTTGCAATACCTTCTCCACCTTTCCGAGATGGGACTTAAGTCCAACTCCATCAGAGTGTATCTCAGTGCCCTAGCAGCGACCCACTTTCCCGTGGATGAGAACCCTCTCTCTGCTCACCCAATGGTATCCCGGTTTCTAAAGGGCCTACTCCTGTTGAAACCCCCGGTCTGTCCCCCAGCGACTGAATGGGACCTTAATGTCATCTTGGGGCAACTTACCCATCCGCTCTTTGAGCCGATGGCCACGTGTCACCTCCGGTACCTCTCCTGGAAAGTGGTATTTTTGGTTGCACTCACTTCTGCCCGGGAGAGTGTGTGAGCTCCAGGCTCTCGTGGTGGAGAGGCCTTATACCAAGTTCTACAAGAATAGGGTGGTGCTTTGCACACACCCCAAGTTCCTTCCGAAGATGGTCTCCTCGTTTCACCTCAACCAGGTAGTGGTTCTTCCTACCTTCTTTCCCAGGCCGCATGCCAGTCGGGCAGAGGCGGTCCTCCATACCCTGGACTGTAAGAGGGTTCTGTCCTTCTACATCCATCATGCGCAAACTCACCGGAAAGCCTCTCAGCTTTTCGTTTCCTACAACCCCAGTAAGCTGGGGGAGGCAATGACAAAGCGTACGCTGTCCACTTGGGTGGCGGACTGTATTGCCCGGGCTTATGAGGCAGCCGGGCTTCCGCTCGAGGGCCGTGTTATGGCTCATAGAGTCAGGGCCATGGCGGCATCAGTAGCTCACCTGCGCTCTGTTCCTTTGGCAGACATCTGCTGGGCCGCTACCTGGTCTTCGGGTCAGACCTTCGCGGCTCATTACTGCATGGATAGGAAGTCCTGATGGGACAGTGCCTTCGGCCAGGCTGTGCTCTGTAACTTGTTTGAGGTCTAGGCAACTCCTGCCCTCCAACCCTTCTGTGTTCAGGCTACTGAAGTGCTACTTCCTTGGTTAGGGTTTCATTGCTGCTGCTTGCGGCTCTCGATGAGGGAGCCTTTTTTGGGCTATAGGTTCAAGGTAGCCTGTAGCTGGGGAGTCCCATATGTGAGGACTGACTTCCTGCTTGTTCCCAGAGGAAGTGTAGTTACTCACCTGTAACAGGTGTTCTACGGGGACAGCAGGAATTAGTCCTCACAACCCTCACTCTTGTTGCATCAACCTTGATACATTTGAAGATGCAACATTGCACTAACCAAAAAAGCCTTCCATGCACTCTTCCAATCTTTTCATAAGATGCTACTTACAGGCTGCCATCACCAGAGGCACCAGGACTGCAGTAGGAGTGACCAGATCCTCCTCAGTCTACTACTACTACTACTACTTAGCATTTATATAGCGCCACCAGTCGTACCCAATGCTGTACGGCACAGACATGTAAGAGACAATCCCTGCTCATCAGAGCTTACAATCTAGTCAAGACAAAACACACAAAACACAGAAGGTGTAGGCAGGGGTGGAACAATGGAGAGAAAAGGAGATCAGGTGAGTCAAGATCCAAAAGCAGCAGCAAAGAGGTGAGCTTTCAACCTGGACTTGAAGAGGGTTAGAGTAGGTGCCTGGCGTACAGACACAGGTAGTTTGCTTATTTTAGAAAGGCTTATAGGCATCTATATCACTTTTGTGAAATAGGGGAGGAGGAGGGGGAGGAGATTTTCTAAGATGGCTGTGGTGTGAGTTCCTTGATTAGATGCCTAAGCGGAAAGAAAAGTTGAGGGCTGTTCCCTCTGAGCCCCAACTACCCATTTCTGGTCCAATGGACCGTTTTGGTCACTTACCTTTGGACAAAAAGCAGGAGAGATTTGAGCTGGCTTGGTGACAGCGAGTGTGGAGGCTTTGCCGTCTCCGCTGGATGCAGAAACTTCTCTCTCTCCTGTATTGAGGACCCCGCCGCCGCGCCAAGCTGCTTCAGAGCCTACCCCGACTGTTACAACATCGCTATCTCCCGGAGTGGGGACGGCGGGCGTTAGAGAGGGAGTGTCCGCTGGTGATGTGGCTCCGTTGTCCCCCGAGCAATTTGGGGAGGTACTGAGCGAAAGATCTTCGGCAGCTTTACTGGAGGTGGTTTCTGAGGAGGAAAGATTACTCCCTCAGTCTGTTTCAACTCCCTTAGTGGAACTTCCTCTTTTGGCTCGACCCAAGGTTTTTACCTTAGAGTCTATTTGGGAGGCTATCGCTACTCTATCTATGGCTATCAACTCACAAACTTCTTTATTATCTGCCCGGGTCCAGGAGAATGCAGCCGGCATTCAGAAAAACGCTGTTAATCTTGATGTGGTTTCTTCTGCGTGTGAACAGATGAAGGTTCAAATTACTGATATCGGTTCTCAGTTGGAACATGTTTCTGGTATGTCCTCGGCTTTATCTAAGGAAAATGTGACTATTAAGTATAAACTAGAAGTGTTGGAAAACGCCTCTAGGGCCGCTAATTTGCGTGTTCTTAATTTCCCATGGGTATCCGGGGTGACAGCTTTGGATATGTTCAAAAGATACATGCATGAAGTTTTAAAGGTCTCAACAGAACTGTTACCACCTTTAAGCAAGGTATACTATTTACCTCGTGGCAAGAAGAGCACTGAGACCTCAGAAGTTATATCTGATGTGGACTTTAATATTTTGAATGGATTGCCCTTTCTCGAGGATTCCGGGGGGGGGGGGGAGAACTTGTATCCCCTCAACATTATTGGTTCAATGTGCATTGATTTCTGATAAAGATTGGCTTCTAAAATTGTTTTTTAAAAAGCGTTTGGAAACCTTTCTTGGTCTTACTATATCTATGTTCCCGGATTTAACTAAAGAGACCCAAATGAGGAGGAAACAATTTCTTCTTTATAAAGCGGGGGTTTCTCAGATAGAGGGTACTTTTTTTCTCAGATTTCCGTGTAGATGTATAGTAATTATTAAGGCAGTTGAATATGTTTTTTCTGATCCACATGATTTGAGTACCTTTATTAATGCTAGACTTCTATCTATTACATCTCCAGAATAATGTTGTAATCTTCCTCTAGTTTAGTGTATGTCTGGGGTAACCCGATGCTATCTGGTATTCATTGTAAAGATATTCTATATATTTTGTATCTTCTAGAGCACTCCTACTCTGGTTGATTTGTTTGCCTCCTTTCCTATTTGTGGACTATATGGAGTAGTAATTGACTTGTTTGTCTTTTGGATTTTTCTTTTTGCATTTTCTATTATGTACCCTATTTTCTGTTAGCAAGACTACGTTCTTGTTGTTTTGTTAAAATTGCATAAATAAATAAACCTTTTGTAAAATAGGTACCTTTTTAGACTTTTCATAGAGATGCGCTTTTATAAAATTACCCCCACAATTTTAAGAAAAGTAGCGACTCTTACAGCAGCTGGAACACAAATTATAAGAGTAGAAAATAGACATTCCATTCAATTCTTCTGAGATGCTTCTTACCTTGTCATCCCAGCTTTTATTCTTCTGCCCAGGATTCAGCTTTTCAGCCATGAAAGAGGAAGTCTCCAAATCTCCTTGATTTATAAAGACAATGCATAGGAATAGTTTGTTTGTTTTGTGGGGGGAAGGGGGAAGAGCGGGGCAGGGTAACAGGTAAGGAGTTTAGATTGATGGTGATGGGGGGGGGGGGTGAACTTTCTTCCCTTGTCTCTCACATTGGCATCATTAGCTTTCTCTTCCACTTCCCCAGCCCGCTGACACTCATGCTTTTATACAAACACACATTCAACCACTTTCAGCCCCTCATCTCATCCTTCCAGGCTTAACCCTCCCAGACTCAACTCTCCTGCCTGTTCAGTTGTAGTTGCAGAAGGGTGACACAATTAAAATATTTTCAAACCTTTGTATTCCTTATCTATGTTTATCATCTTCCTTTATGTTTTTTTAAATCTTTTATTTAGATTTGAATTTCTCTAGACTTCTTGTTCACATTTCCTCTCCTCTCTCATTTGTTTGTTTTTCTTCTTTTACTTATTTTATTCTCTCAGCATTTCCTTTAGGCTTTTTATTCTGTTGTGTGCTCTCTTTTGCCTAAGTTATAGTTCCATTTCTTTTGGTTTTACTTTTTCTTCATGTTTCCCTTTATCTTACCTATATTCTTCCATTCTTCTCTCACGCATCCCTCACTTCCCCACTCACTCACTCTTTCCATAATTACCTCCTCCTTCACTTCTTTCCCTCCTCTTCATCCACCCCTGTTTCTCTGTCCTCCATACCATCCTTTCTCTCCTTCCTTCTCTCCACTTCTACACCTTCCCTCTTATCTCTCCTCACTACCATTCCCTCAGCTCTTCCTCCTTTCATTTTGTTTCCCCTTCCTCAACGAGCAGATCCTTGAGCGCCACCAGCCTCGAGAGATCCCTTGGCATTGGTCCCAATTTCAGTCCCAGTCCTCGGGACCAAGGTCGTGCCTACGACTCTGACCACAGGGCCTCCAGGGCCAGGGGCTGTCGGGCTTGGGGCGTGACTCTGGAGTCTGAGCCATCCTTGACACCCCTAACGATTACAAGTCGGATTGGGAGACTGAGGACCCATCTTCCCCCAAGACCTGGCACTGGTCCTCGCCCGAGGATATGGCTTTCCTCGACTTTGTGTGGGATATCGCCAATGCACTGGCCTTTGAGACCAACTCAGAGGAGGACCCTCGGACCGAAGAGCTTGAGATTCTCCAGTACAAGACCCCCCCCCCCCGAAGGAGGCACTAACAGTGCCCGTTCCCCCGATTCTGGAACAGCTGCACCACTGCATGTGGGAGACCCCTGCATTGGTGCCTGTAGTGAGTAGACACCTGGAGTCAATGTACCAGGTCCGCCGGAGCCCCAGCTTCCAGAAAGCACAGCTGCCACACAACTCCATGCTGGTAGAGTCGGCCATGCATCGCCTTAAGAGCCAAAAGACACACTCCTCAGTGCCTCTGGGTAGGGAGGCCCGTGTTTTGGATGCCCTGGGCAGAAAGTGCCACCAGAGCTCAATGCTCATTGGCTGGATCCAGGCATACCAGCTCTACTTGGGCATGTACCTGAGAGACCTGGCAAAGGAACTCGCCGGGTTCTCGGCTGGTCTCTCCGAGGAACCTCTCCAGCAGTTCTGGACCCTGGCCTCAGGTGTCAGAGAGTGCTGCAAATTCATGACTCGGACAGCCTATGATGGCTTTGAGTCAGCGGCTAGAGTAACTACAGCAGGCATCGGTGACTGAGGCCAGGCTTGGCTACAGTCCTTCAACTTGGAGCAATGGGTTCAGGATAAGCTGGTCGATGTCTCTTGTCAGGGAAAGAATCTCTTTGGCAAACCCATGACAGATAAGGCTGCAGAGCTAGAGTCCAAATTCCTGACGAGGACCAGGCTCTCCAAGAAGACTGCTGACTCTTCCTGATGGAAGTCTTTGGATAAAAAAACCTTCTACTCGAAGAAGAGGAAGGCTTATGGAAACTACCCTCAGTACCAGGCCTTCCCAGCTCCTCAACAGGGGCAGCAGACCAAGGGACAAGGGCATGGCCCTCATAAGCATAAGGCTCCCAAACCCCGTGCACTGGCTCCGGCCCAGACTGGTAGAAGTTTTTGACTCCTTGGGCATAGCCTCTCTTCCCCCAGGAAGCCAAGCCCAGCAGCTCACAGGGGGATGTCTTGTTCTCTATGCCCACCGGTGGCCATCCATCACAACTGACTCCTGGGCACTGCAGGTGGTGAAGGAGGGTTACCTTCTCCACCTGACACAGGCACCCCTCTCAGTTCTTTCCAGGCGAGCCCCCCAGGACTCCCCTCCAGCAGACCCTACTGCTTCAAGAGCTCACAGGCCTTCTCAAAGACAAGGTGGTGGAACTGGTTCCCGCACACCTCGAGGGCAAGGGATTCTACTCCCGGTACTTCCTCGTACCCAACAGGACCAGGGGCTTCCGGCCCATTTTGGGCCTGTGGGACCTAAACAGGCTCCTTGTGAAGGAGTTCAAAATGCTCGGCCTTCGAACACTGCTGCCATGCTTCTAGCTGGGAGACTGGCTATGCTCCTTGGACCTAAAGGATGCGTACACACACATCCTCATCCATACCAACCACAGGAAATACCTCAGGTTCGTGGTGGGAGGCAGCCACTACCAGTGCAGGGTGTTACCCTTCGGGCTGGCCTCCGCACCCAGAGTGTTCACCAAGTGCCTGACAATGGTCGCGGCCTACTTTCGTCTCCAGGAAGTCTTCATTTTTCCCTACCAGGATGACTGGCTCATAAGGGGTCACACAGCCGCAGAGGTGCATCACTCAATGGCATGCACTATCTTCATCCTACAGCACTTGGTATTTGTAATTTCTCCAGGACCAAGCAGGAAGTCAGTCCTCACATATGGGTGACGTCGGCGCCGACGGAGCCCTCGCAGAGCAATTTTCCCCAGCTTTCAAAGAAAGCCTTTGGGAATTGCAGCGCGCATGCGCGGTCTCCTTCCCGCCCAAGGGTGCCATCTTAGCCAGTCTTCTTTTTTCCGCGGAGCCCTACAGACGTACCCGTCGTGTCCCCGCTGAAAAAGTTGATTTTAGTGATTTATTTCTATTTCTTTCTTCGGTTCGACGCCGGTCTTTTTCCTGCCCGGACTCGCGACGCCGTTGCGAGTCCTTCTGTTATTTTTCGGTTTTTCTGAATTTTGGTCAGTTTCGTTTTTCGGTTTTTCGCTGGCAGCCCTGTCCTTTGACCTTGCAGGGGCCCTTTTTCCCCCGATGGCTGCCAGTGGTTTCAAGCGGTGTGTTCAGTGTGACAGAAATATGTCACTCACTGACACACATGATAATTGCCTCCGCTGCCTCGGCCCGGATCACGAAGAACTGATCTGTGGGGCCTGCAGCAAAATGTCCTCCAAAGCGTTAAGGAGTCGGCGGCACCAGCGGGAACGAATCTTCGCTGATCCCGGCCGTACCCGGACCTCGTCGGAGGCCTCGGCGTCCAGAGGTTCCAGCTCTGACCATCGCCGGAGTTCCTCCGACAGGGGTTCTCCCTCCGGGGACCATCGACGGAAGGTAAAACCCGCGAGGGCGGCGTCGGTGGACGCTCCTGGCTCCGCGAGGGCCAGGTCGCATAGCCCCGATAGCCGTCCCGGGTCTTTGGAGAAGGAGCACCTCCCGAAGCGACCTCGTCTGGAGTCGGAGTTGCCTGCTCGGGTAAGTCCTGTAGTCCTCCTGGACTCGCCTCCGAGGGGTCCGACGTCGGGCCCGAGTCGGGGGCTGCTGGGTCACCTGAGGTCGGACTCAGGTTGACGGCCTTGGAGAGCAGACTATCTGCCTTCATGGACCAGCAGCGGGCACTGATCGCTAGCCTCGCTGGCGCCGCTGCCCCGACCGCCGGGACGTCGACGTCTAAGTCGACCCCGGAGACCGAGCCGATCCTCGAGTCCATGCGAGCTCGAGTCGATCCTCGGTCGAGGTCACCCTCGGCCTCCCGTTCGGGACCGAGGTCGTCGACGACGCCGACTCCCTCGGTGTCGGGGCAGCCGACGCCTCCGCCTGCCCGAGCCGACCCCACCGATTCCTCCTCGGAGTCAGCCTGGGAGTCTGAAGAGGAAGAGTCACCTGATTCGTTTCGAACTCGGTGTGTCCCCTCGGACTCACCTGAGTCCGAACCTCGGAAGCAGTCCCCTCCGGAGGATGCCCGGTTCTCGGACTTCGTCAGGGATATGGCCAAGGCTTTGGCCTTCCCTGCGGATCCCGAGGAGGAGCCTCGAGCCGAAGAGCTCGACGCCCTTCAGTATGACTCTCCCGCCAGGGAACACTTTACTGTACCGGTTCCTCCCATGCTGGAACGACTACTCTTCCGCATGTGGGAGAGTCCGGCATCGTCGCCGGTATTAAGCAAGCGGGTCGATTCCATCTATCGAGTCCGCAAGAGTCCCGGCTTCCAAAAAGCACAGCTACCGCACCATTCCATGGTAGTGGAATCGGCCATGCATAGGCTTAAGAGCCAGAAGATGCACTCCTCTCGGTGCCTCCTGGCAGGGAGGCCCGTAACCTGGATGGCCTCGGTAAGAAGTGTTTCCAGGGCTCTATGCTTGCTTGTCGGGTCCAGACCTACCAGCTCTACATGGGCATGTATCTCAGAGACCTGGCTAAAGAGATAGCCGGATTCTCCGCTGGGCTGTCCGAGGAACCTTTGCGGAGGTTCCTGGCCTTGACAACTGGTATTCGGGAATGCTCCAAATTCATGTCCCGAGCAGCCTATGATGGCTTTGAAGCATCGGCTCGAGTGGCTGCAGCCGGCATCGGTGCCCGCCGACAGGCTTGGCTTCAGTCGTCTGACCTTGAACCCTGGGTGCAGGACAAGTTGGTCGATGTCCCCTGCCGAGGTGAGAACCTCTTTGGCAAGCCCATGGCTGAAAAGGCTGCACAAATCGAGACGGAGACTCTCACCAGAACTAGGCTTTCTAGGAAGACCTCCGCCCCTTCCCAGAAAAAGAAGGGCTCGGGAAAGAAGTCCTTTTACCCGAGAAAGGCGGCTGCCTATAAACACTACCCTCAATATCAGGCCTCCGCAGCTCCCCAACAGGGTCAGCAGGCCAAGGGACGGGGTAACGGGTCCCGTAGGCAGCAAGCCCCCAAGCCTGCACCACCGGCCCCTGCTCAGCAGGGTGGGGGTTTTTGACTTCATCAGCATAGCCTCTCCCCCTCAGCTGGTTCCTCCCAGCACCGGAGGCCGGCTGGTTCACTTCGCCCACAGGTGGTCCAACATCACTTCAGATGCCTGGGTGCTTCAAGTCGTAAGAGAAGGCTATCTTCTCCACTTCCACCAGGTCCCTCCCTCCTATTTCCCGGGAGAACCTCCACGACTCCCTCTGCACAGGGACTTACTCCTTCAGGAGTTAGCAAGTCTTCTTCAGGAACAGGCTGTGGAACCGGTGCCCCACCACCTGAGAGGTCAAGGCTTTTATTCCAGGTATTTCCTGATACCAAAAAGAACAGGAGGCCTCAGACCCATCCTGGACTTGCGCAACCTCAACAAGTTCCTCGTGAGGGAGAAGTTCAAGATGCTTACCCTTGGAATCCTTCTGCCCTACCTCCAGCAGGGAGATTGGCTATGCTCCTTGGATCTAAAGGATGCCTACACGCACATCCTCATCCACCCAAGCCACCGCCAATACCTAAGGTTTGTGGTGGCAGGAAATCATTACCAGTACAGAGTACTGCCCTTTGGCCTATCCTCCGCACCGCGAGTCTTCACAAAATGTCTCGCGGTGGTGGCGGCTTATCTCCGGCTTCACGGCCTCTATGTCTTTCCGTACCTCGACGACTGGCTCATCAGAGCATCGTCCTCTCCGGAAGTCACCAATGCCACACACCGCACTGTGACTCTTCTGCAGTACTTGGGCTTTGTCATAAACTTCGCAAAGTCCACTTTGCTCCCCTCACAGGATCTCGAGTTCATCGGCGCAAGACTGCACACTCCTCAGGCACGAGCTTTCCTGCCTCTCGACAGGGCTCAACGGCTCATGGACCTAGCCGGCCGTTTTCGCAGCCAGTCCCTGGTCTCAGCCAGGCGCTTCCTGAGACTACTCGGCCATATGGCTTCCACCGTCCACGTGACCCCCAATGCCCGCCTGAATATGCGGCCTGCCCAATGGTGCCTTCGCAAGCAGTGGCAACAAGCCACGGGCGGCCTAGCCGACTTAGTGCGCGTCTCTGGGCCGCTGGCCTCTTCTCTACAGTGGTGGCTTCATCGGCCGAACCTGGTGCTCGGAATGCCTTTTCAGTCACCTCAGCCGGCTCAAGTGCTGACGACCGATGCTTCTCTCCTAGGATGGGGAGCACATTGCCAAGGGGCATGTACTCAGGGTCTCTGGACCACGTGGGAGTCTGCTCAGCAGATCAACTTCCTGGAGCTCAGAGCAATCCGTCTGGCTCTCAAGGCTTTCTCCCACTTGACTTCTCACCAGTCCGTCCTTGTCCAGACAGACAATCAGGTTGCCATGTTCTACGTGAACAAACAGGGAGGCACGGGCTCCTTCCTTCTCTGTCGAGAAGCACAGAAGCTCTGCTCTTGGGCCGTCAGCCACGGCATTCTTCTCAAGGCAGTTTATCTCCCAGGCCAAGAAAATTGCCTGGCCGACAAACTCAGCAGGATCCTCCAGCTGCACGAGTGGCGCCTGGATCCCTTGGTAGTTCAGAAACTTTTTCTGAAGTGGGGCCTCCCCACGATGGATCTCTTTGCCAGTCCTCTCAACCGGCAACTTCCTCGCTTCTGCTCTCGTCAGCCGCATCCCCTTCGAGTAGCGGCGGATGCTTTTCTGCTCTCATGGTCGAAGAGCCTTCTGTATGCCTTTCCTCCCATCCCGCTAGTCTCTCGAACTCTTTTCAAGGTTCTCCGAGACAAAGCTTCCATGATCCTGATAGCTCCTCGCTGGCCCAGACAGCCGTGGTTTCCACTCCTGCTGCAATTAGCGGTAGAGGATCCGTTCCCTCTGGGGTTTCAACCGGATCTCCTAACACAGGATCAGGGGTCCCTGCTACACCCCAACCTCAGATCTCTACATCTGATGGCCTGGCTGCTGAAAGGGTAGTCCTTGCTCCCCTTCTACTGCCGGCAGAGGTGGAAGAGGTCGTCCTAGCTTCTCGGCGACCTTCTACCCGCAAATGCTACGCCCTTAAATGGCGTCGCTTTTCCGCTTGGTGTGCCCAGCAGTCTCAGGATCCCTTCTCCTGCTCGGTGTCGGTGATCTTGCAGTACTTGCTCTACCTCTCTAATCTGGGACTTAAGTCCAACTCCGTCAAAGTTCACCTCAGTGCTCTTTCAGCACATCATGTGCCGGTGGACGGCAGACCTCTTTCCAGTGACCCTCTCGTAGCGAGGTTTCTCTCCGAGGTCTCCTTCTGCTTAAACCACCTCTGCGCCCGCCAGCACCTGACTGGGATCTGAATGTGGTTTTACAGCGGATCACCTGTCCGCCTTTTGAACCTATGGCTACCTGTTCTCTCCGTTTTCTTTCTTGGAAAACTTTATTCCTGATAGCCCTCACTTCCGCTAGACGCATAAGTGAATTGCAGGCCCTCGTGTCTGATCCCCCTTACACTCGGTTCTACAAAAATAGGGTAGTCCTACGGACTCACCCAATATTTCTTCCAAAAGTAGTCTCCCCTTTTCACATCAATCAGGAGGTGGTACTTCCGACCTTCTTTCCCAGGCCACACTCCAGCCGAGCTGAAATGGTCCTGCATACCCTGGACTGTAGAAGGGCATTGAACTTCTACCTTGACCGTACACGGGAGCACCGTAAAGCTGCTCAGCTTTTTGTGTCTTTTGACCCCAATAAATTGGGGCTCCCGGTCTCCAAGCGTACTCTGTCCATCTGGGTTGCTGACTGCATCGCTTGGGCTTATGGGGCAGCCGGACTCTCGTTAGAAAGTCGAGTCACGGCTCATTGTGTTCGGGCGAAGGCTACGTCAGTGGCTTACCTCCGCTCGGTTCCGTTGGCAGACATCTGCCGGGCCGCTACTTGGTCTTCGAGCCAGACTTTTGCGGTCCATTACTGCCTCGAGAGGGAGTCCCGCAGGGACAGTGCTTTCGGACAGGCAGTTCTCCGAAATCTCTTCGAGGTTTGAGCAACTCCTACCCTCCATCCCGGATGGGGGCTACCGGTGGGTAATAATTCAGTGAAGATTCCTTCCTTCTGTGCCGCTGAGCTAGAGGGAGCTAATTTTTGTGCTTAGGGTCTCCGGTAGCCTTAAGCTTGGGAGTCCCATATGTGAGGACTGACTTCCTGCTTGGTCCTGGAGAAAGCGTAGTTACTCACCTGTAACAGGTGTTCTCCAGGAGCAGCAGGAATCAGTCCTCACAACCCTCCCTCCTCCCCTTGGAGTTGCAATCATCTGCTTAAGTTTTTTTGCAAATTTTTATGCTGTCTTTTAGCTATGTCATCAGACTGGCTAAGATGGCACCCTTGGGCGGGAAGGAGACCGCGCATGCGCGCTGCAATTCCCAAAGGCTTTCTTTGAAAGCTGGGGAAAATTGCTCCGCGAGGGCTCCGTCGGCGCCGACGTCACCCATATGTGAGGACTGATTCCTGCTGCTCCTGGAGAACACCTGTTACAGGTGAGTAACTACGCTAAATCACCCAGAGCTCCATCTCTTCCTGACACAGTGGCTGGAATTCAAAGGGGCAAGGCTGGATACCGTTCAGGCCAAAGCTTTCTCCCTTGGGACAGGGCCGATTGCCTCAGGGTGCTAGACGCAGCCGTGCAGTGCCGACACTCGGTGCCCATCCGCCTCCTGCTCCGTCTGTTGGGCCACATGGCGTCCACAGTTCATGTTACCCCAGATACCAGCCTTCACATAGGGCGGCCCAATGGGGCCTCCACTCCCAGTGGCCACAGGCCAACTGAGGGACAGAGTGGTGGTGACCCGCCAAGTGGCCAGCTTTCTCACTAGGTGGCAAGCCCCCCAGCACCTTCTGGCTGGGATGCCCTTCCAGGCCCCCATCCCTCAGAGGATCCTAACCATTGATACCTCCCTCTTAGGCTAGGGACCCCACTGCGACAGCCTCTGCACTCAGGGCAGCTGGTCGCAGGCAGGCAGCCTGCAGCAGATCAACGTCTTGGAGCTTTGGGCCATATCCTTAGCCCTCCAAACCTTCCATCACCACCTGCAACACTATTCAGTGCTTGTCCGGATGGACAATCAAGTGACGATGTTCTACATCAACAAGCAGGGTGACATGGGGTCGTACATCCTCTGCTAAGAGGCAGTAGCTCTCTGCTCATATGCGAACTGCCATGGGATGCTCCTGTGGTAGTATATCTGCAGGTCCAGGATGACAGGCTAGACCCCAGTGGCCTATCGGCTCTTCCAACTGGGGGACTCCACGGATGGACCTTTTCACCAGTCCGGCCAAAACCCAGCTGCCCCGCTTCTGCTCCAGGTAGCCACACCCATCCCGGGTGGCAGCAGATGCCTGCCTGAACTCATGGATGGAGGGCCTCCTCTATGCCTTCCCTCCTCAGGTGCTGATCGCCAAGACTTTGTTCAAGGTTCATCACAACAGGGCATCCCTGATAATGGTAGCCCCTTGGTGGCCCAGGCAACCTGGTCCCCCTGGGGAGTGCCCCAGGGCTGCTGTCGAAGGAAGAGGGCTCCCTCCTACATCCCAACTTGGGGTCTCTAATGCTAATGGCCTTGGCCTCTTTCAACCTTTCAGGGGAGGTTGTGAGGTCGTCCTGGCCTCCTGTTGGACCTCTGTACGTCTTCAAATAGCGAAGATTCTCATGCTTTGTGCAATTTGTGCTGCAATATTTGCTTCACCTGTCTCAGGCAGACCTGAAGTCCAACTCTGTCTGGGTAGAAACATAAAAACATGATGGCAGAAAAAGACCACATAGCCTATCTAGTCTGCCCTTCCATATCAATCACTACAACAGTCCCCCTTTTATTTATTTATTTATTTATTCAACTGTATTTATATTCCGCTTTTCACAAGGGTCAAAGAGATCCTGTTTGTCCAATGCTTTTTTAAATTCAGATACTGTCCTCATCCCTACCACCTCCACTAGGAGACTATTCCACACATCTACCACTCTTTCTGTAAAGAAATATCTCCAGGAACAAGCAGGAATGAGCCTTCACATATGGGTTTCGTCGGTACCGACGGAGCCTGCGCGGGAACGCTCCCCAGCGTCCAATCAGAAAGCCTTTGGGAGCATCCCACAGCGCCTGCGTGCTGCCTTCCCGCCTTTCCCAACTGTCTCTCCTCAGTTCTTCTTTTTCCGCGGAGCCAGCAGGTCGTGTTCCTGTCACCGCAGAAGAAGTTCCTTATTTTTTCTTTATTTCTTTTGTGTGGCGTCTGCCTTCTTCGACGCTGTGCCGGTACCGCCGGTCTTTGTTCTTTTCTTCTTGTAAAAAAACAAAACAAAAACCCTTTTTTCCGTTCTTTTTCTTCAGGTGCACTTGAGTTTTGGGCCTTAGGCCCAAAACTTTTTTTCCTTAAATATGGAAAAGCCTGTCTCAGGTTTTAAAAAGTGCACAAAATATGGCGGTACTATTTCCGTCATCGACACCCATGACTGGTGTCTGAAATGTTTAGGTCCTGACCATTCCATAACAGATTGTGTGTCCTGTTCCATGATGTCTAAAAGAGGTTGGAAGAACCGAGCTGCCAAGCTCAGTACCCTGTTTCCCTCTGATGCGGCTTCGGTGGCATCGACGTCTTCCAAGGCTTCTTCTTCCTCACATGGATCTCAGGTAACTAAACATAAATCCAGCCGGTCCTCGAATGGTAAATCTCATTCTAAGCATCGAGATGCCTCTGGCCTTGCCCTCGAGGATTCTGCACCGGGAAAATTACCCCGGCGGAAGGCTTCGGCCTCTAAAGCATCATCATCGGGGTTCCAGGATGATCTCGATGGCGTGGCCTCGACAGATCTCCTGGTGCCATGCTCTGGGGTACCGGTGGCTTCCACCGGTACCAACTTCCAGGCATTGGCGGCGTCGATGGATCAGAGGATTCTGTCCATAGAACGCAGTCTGGCGGCTTTCCTTGTGGCATCGACGCCCGTGGTACCGCAACAGACTACTCCACCGGTACCGGCTCTAGCATCGCCATCGGTACCGGTACCGGTCCCGGTGGCATCGACATCCGCTATGCCGGTACTCTGTCCTCTGAAGCCCTCCGGTACCGATACCCCGGTACCGGTTATTCCCGATACCGATCCCGGTCGGTACAGGTATCGGGCTCTGCAAGAGCATCCGGACAGATGATACTTCGATTCCTCTGAGGATTCTGAAGAGTCAGTCGATGCAGTGATGCTTCTTCCACAGGAGAAGTCCTCTCCTAAACGAAGGATGTCTCCTCCAGAGGATTTGTCTTTTCAAGACTTTATCAGAGAGGTGGCTCGGGGTCTCTCTATTACACTGGCCCCTGAGACAGAGCCCAGAGCCAAGGAGTTAGATATTTTACAATATCCTAAAACTCCTAAAGAAGCAGCTACCTTACCTATTCATGAGATTCTGTATGATCTCATGTTGAGGATGTGGGAAGCACCTCTAACCACCTCTCCTCATTCTCGCAGGTTGGATACCATGTATCATGTCCCTCCTTGTCCTTGTTTCCATAAAACTCAACTTCCTCACCACTCTATTATTGTGGTTGAGTCTGCAGTGAGAAAGATTAGAAGTGCCAAAAGACATGCCTCTAATCCTCCAGGACGTGAATGTAGAACCCTGGATGCTTTTGGAAGAAGAGTCTTCCAAGCTTCCATGCTTGCTGCAGGAATTAATTCTTATAGTCTCTACATGGGAATGTTCTTAAAAGAAGTCACTGACCATTTGCAGACTTTAAATCCTTTTATGTCTGAAGATAAAAGGCAAGACTTTCTCACTGGGTTCAAACATGCCCAAGATATCTCCAAATTCTCCAACCGTGCAGCTTTCGACTCCTTTGAATGCGTAAGCAGAGCCTCAGCTATTGCCATAGGTGCACGTAGGATTGCTTGGCTTCAAGCATCTGATATGGAGATCTGGGTTCAAGATGAATTGGGAAATATCCCTTGTACAGGTGAGAACCTGTTTGGTAAGGATTGGCAAGTAAAAGCCAATCAGATGGATGCTGAAAATTCTGCTTTGGATAGATTATCCAAATCCACAGCTGCTCCTGCTAAGAAAAGGTTGTTCAAGAAAACACCTTTTTCTAAAAAGGGAAGATTCTATCCGACTTATGGTCAGCGGGCATCTTCTGCAGCTCAGTTCCCTTCCAAATGTCAGCAATCCTCCAAACAGACCAACGCAAAGGCTGTGAGGCCTGCTCCAGCCCAGCAACCTCAGCCCCCTCAGGGCCTTTGACTTTCCGCTAGAGAACTTAGCCTTCCTGGCTCTAGAAGGACCAGAACCCTCCACCATTCCAGGAAGGTTATGTCACTTTGCTCCCAGGTGGGGGCAAATTACAGCAGAGCATTGGACACTCTCCATCATAAGAGAGGGGTACAAACTTCATTTCTCAAGCTTGCCCCCTCTCACAAGAGTGCACCAGTTCAATTCTCCAACCTCCCTCCTCAGCCTGTTGGAGCAGGAGGTTGCCACTCTTCTCGCCCAGAGGGCAATAGAGGAAGTGCCTTTTCAAGAACAGGGCACAGGGTTCTACTCCCCCTATTTTCTTATTCTAAAGAAAACAGGGGGCTTCAGACCCATCTTAGATCTCAGAGAATTGAACAGATTCCTAGTCAAGGAAAAATTCAAGATGGTTTCTCTAGGAACTCTGCTGCCATACCTTCAAAGTCAGGATTGGCTTTGTTCTCTAGATCTCAAGGATGCGTACAATCATGTTCTCATCCATCCAACTCACAGAAGGTTCCTTCGGTTCCTTTTTCAGGAGAAGCACTATCAATACAGAGTGCTCCCTTTTGGTCTGGCCTCTGCACCAAGGGTGTTCACGAAATGCATGGCAGTGGTAGCTGCTTTTCTGCGCACCCTGGGGATATTCGTCTTCCCATACCTGGACGACTGGCTCATTCGAGCTCCCACTCAATCAGAGGCCAAGACTTCTCTAACCTGCACAATGCGTATCCTTCAGTATTTAGGGCTGGTAATAAACATCCCAAAATCCAATTTGATCCCTACTCAGTCCCTGGAGTTTATGGGGCGTTGCTGGATACCACAAGGGCAAGGGCCTATCTTCCCCAGGCCCGTTGCCTTCGCTTGGTGCAGTTAGCTTCTCAAGCAGAGTCAAAACCCCTACTAACTGCTCGAGAAATGTTACAATTGCTAGGCCACATGGCATCCACCGTTCATGTGGTACCATATGCTCGCCTTCACATGAGAGCAGCTCAGTGGACTTTATCCACCCAATGGACCCAGGCATTAGGCTGCCTGTCAGACAAAATAGCAAACACAAGTCGTTTCATTTTGTCCCTCCAGTGGTGGAAGTCCCCTCAAAACCTGTTGCTGGGATCCCCCTTTCAACAGCCTCTGCCCCAAGCAACTCTTACAACAGATGCTTCTCCAATGGGGTGGGGAGCTCATCTTCAAGACCTCTCCACCCAGGGCATCTGGTCCCCACAGGAGACTTGTCTACATATCAATCTCTTGGAACTCAGAGCAATCTTCCTTGCTCTGCGAGTTTTAAACACCCTGCTCAGCCACAAGACAGTCCTTATCCACACGGACAATCAGGTAGCCATGTTCTATGTAAACAAGCAGGGAGGAACTGGCTCTCTGTCGCTTTGCAATGAAGCTTTGCGACTGTGGGCCCTCGCCAGAGAGCATCACATTCATCTTCTGGCAGTTTATCTTCCAGGTGTCTAAAACTCTTGGGCAGACAGACTCAGTCGAGTTCTGCTTCCACACGAGTGGTCCCTACATATGCACCAGGTATCCAAGATTTTTCAAATTTGGGGAATCCCGGACATAGACCTCTTTGCAAGTCCGTGGAATGCCAAACTTCCCCAGTTCTGTTCCAGAACTCTGGCTCAGGGAGCTCAGGTAAGGGATGCTTTCCTCCTTCACTGGGATCAAGACTTCCTTTATGCCTTTCCACCCATTCCCCTAATTCCCAAAACCCTGTTCAAGCTTCAGAGAGACAGAGGCCACATGATTCTCATAGCTCCACATTGGCCATGGCAAGTGTGGTACCCTCTGCTTCTACATCTCTCTCAAGCACCCTCCCTGGAGTTAGGGTCTGCTCCAGACCTCCTCTCCCAAGAGGACGGAAAGTTATGGCATCCCAATCCCCAGTCTCTGCATCTCAGGGCTTGGTTGCTGAAGGCCTAGATCTCCAGGATCTTCATCTTTCTCAACAAGTGAAAGATGTTCTTTTTGCTTCCAGAAAACCTTCCACTAGACGTTCTTATGCTTTCAAGTGGAAAAGGTTTACCATCTGGTGTTCTGGGAAGGGTCTTAACCCCCTTGCCATACCTCTGGAATCTTTGCTGGAGTATCTCCTTCATCTGTCTAATGCAGGCCTTAAGACAAATTCAGTAAGGGTCCATTTGAGTGCTATTGCAGCTTCCCTTAAGCCTCTAAATGGACAACCTATTTCCTCTCATCTTCTTGTAGCAAGATTCATGAGAGGCCTCCTTTTAACAAAGCCTCCCATTAAACCACCCCCGGTGGCATGGGACTTAAACTTGGTTCTTGGTCAGCTTATGAAGCCGCCTTTTGAACCTTTATCTACCACCTCCTTGAAATATCTTTCTTGGAAGGTTATCTTTCTCATTGCAATCACATCAACTCGCCGCATTAGTGAATTGCAAGTACCCGTAGCTAATCCACCTTATACAAGGTTCCATGATGACAAGATGGTCCTTAGGACTAATCCTCACTTTATGCCTAAGGTGGTCTCGCCTTTTCACCTCAACCAGGAGGTCTACCTACCTGTCTTTTTTCCAGGGCCTCATGCATCAAGTGCAGAGAGGAATCTTCATGCCCTGGACTGTAAAAGAGCTCTAGCTTTTTACTTACAAAGGACACAGCAACATAGAAAGTCTTCCCAACTCTTTGTTGCCTTTGATCCTTCTCATCTCGGACAACCAGTCTCCAAGAGAACACTTTCTAACTGGTTTGCCCAGTGTATTTCTTTCGCCTATCAGAGCAAGAATCTTTCTCTAGAGGGCCAAGTCACAGCTCACAATGTGAGAGCCATGGCAGCCTCAATGGCTCATCTGAACTCTGTGTCTATCGACGACATCTGTCGAGCAGCCACTTGGGCCTCGGTTCATACCTTCACAGCCCATTAGTGCTTGGACAAGGACTCCTGCCGGGATGCCTTGTTTGGTCAGGCTGTTCTTAAACACCTGTTCGATACTTAATCAACTCCTACCCACCATCCCTCATGGGATGCCAGAGATCCATGTGGGGAAGTGCAGCCCTGTTCCAGGGACACACAACTTCTGGGATCTCTCCCTGGCATCTAAAGCTAGGGAGTCCCCATATGTGAAGACTCATTCCTGCTTGTTCCTGGAGATAGCACAGTTACTTACCTGTAACAGGTGATCTCTGGGAACAGCAGGAATAAGTCTTCACAACCCACCCACCTCCCCTAGGAGTTGTATCTCTCTATCTATCTTTCCTTTCCCGCTCTCTCTCTCTCTTTGTCTCAGCTTAAAACTCAACTGAGGAGAGACAGTTGGGAAAGGCGGGAAGGCAGCACGCAGGCGCTGTGGGATGCTCCCAAAGGCTTTCTGATTGGACGCTGGGGAGCGTTCCTGCGCAGGCTCCGTCGGTACCGACGAAACCCATATGTGAAGACTTATTCCTGCTGTTCCCAGAGATCACCTGTTACAGGTAAGTAACTGTGCTATTTCCGCATATTACTCCTGGGTCTATCTCCTTTCACCCTCATCCTATGTCCTTTCTTAGCAGAGCTTGCTTTCCATCGAAAGAGGCTCTCCTCCTGTGCATTTATGCCACGGGGGTATTTAAACGTCTCAATCATATCACCTCTATCTTGTTTTCCTCTAAAGTATACATATTAAGATCCTTTAGTGTGTCCTCATATGCCACCCTCTGTACCAACTCAAACCTGTTTATATCCTTTTTGAAGGTGCGGTCTCCAGAATTGCACACAATACTCCAAATGAGGTTGCACCAAAGCAGTGGTTCTCAACCTTTTTTGTACCGTGACCCCTTTTACCATTGGTCAACTTGTGTTGACCCCCAATGATAAAATCAAATGCGTCTCTCTTCCTTTATCGTTAACGCATTGTTGCTGTAATCATTTGTTGAATTATATATTATAGGCCTTTGCAATATGTTTTTATTTATAAAATTTACTTAACCACAATAACAAGTAACAATATTTGATTTCAAAATTATGATGATTTTGTAGTCAAATCACTAATATGAAATAAAATTATTTTTTCTACCTTTGTTGTCTGACCAATTTATTCTCTGATCGTGCTGGTCCCGATCTGAGGCTTCTGCTTTCCTGTCTTCTCTTAGCTCTCTTTCTGTGGTCTATGGTCCATCTGCCATTTCTTTTCTCTTCTTTCGTTTTCTTCACTTCTTTCCATCAGCCTATTTCCAGTCCCAGTAACCCTCCCCATTATCAGCCCCTTTACAGTCCTCACTCCCAGTACCTTCCAATGTCAACTTGCATTCCCATGACTGCCACTGGTGTCCATTCCCTTCCAGTCCCCCTCCTTCCCACTGACCAGTCCCTTCTAGTACAAATACCATGGCAGCCCCTCTCAGATCCACTTCCTTCCAGTTCCATTCTCCCATCCCCTCATATCAGCCCATTTGTAGCCTTAGCCCCCAGTTTTCTTCCAGGGCCAGCAGCTCTATCCTCCCCTCCACACAATTAGCCCATTCCCAGTCGAAGCCCCCAATCAGCTCGCTTCCAGTGCTAGTCCCCCCTCAACCCCATTACCAGTGCTAGCCTCCCCTAATCAGCTGAATACCAATCCTACCCCCCCATCAGCTCATTACCAGTCCTAGCCTCCCCTAATCAGCCCATTTCCAGTCCTAGCCTCCCCTAATCAGCTCATTTCCAGTGCTAGTCCCTCCTTAACCCCATTACACCTCTTCAACAAGTACCTTATTGAGCCCAACTGCATCCCTAGAGCTCCAAGACACCCCCCATACCATCCACATTCCCAGACAAACTTATAGCATACCAACAACACACCAAGTTGACACTCAAACCCATGACGTGGATTGTGTTTCCTATGCATCCTCTTTAATTATGATTCCATGTAGTAAGTTTTGTAAATAGTTACCCCTGTTATCCAAGTTTTTGTTCCCTGTTATCTGTAAACTCATATATGTTATTTGTAGCATGCCATTGTCCCACCTCCAAAGGAAGTGGTAAACAACTTCCTTTGGAGGCGGGACAATGCTGCACGGAGCCCATCGAGAGACAGAAAGGCTCCGCAACGGCTTCACTCACAGGCACAGCCGCGGTTCCCTAAGAGGCAGGGAGCTGCAGCTGCAGAAGATTGGAGTCTGTCAGTTTGCCGCTGCCGAGAATTGGACTCGGCAGCAACTTGTGCGCTTTTTTTTTTTTTTTTTTAAACAGCGGAGTGAGGCGACCCCTGCTGAATCCTGTGGCGACCCCTGTGGGGGTCGCGACCCACAGGT
This sequence comes from Ichthyophis bannanicus, assembly GCA_033557465.1. Lineage (NCBI taxonomy): Eukaryota > Metazoa > Chordata > Amphibia > Gymnophiona > Ichthyophiidae > Ichthyophis > Ichthyophis bannanicus. The sequence goes on along the minus strand of CM066033.1, from coordinate 1,137,713,785 downwards.
TGAGAACCACTGCACTAAAGACTTATACAGAGGCACCTTTTTTCTTCTGCTGGCCATTCCTCTCCCTATGCACCCAAGCATCCTTCTAGCTTTTGCCGTCGCCTTTTCTACCTGTTTAGCTACTTTAAGATCATCAGACACAATCACGCCTAGATGCCACTCTTCTTTTGTGACCGCACCAATCTTGCCTTACACATTTGCTCTGGCGTCCAATACCATCTAGAAAGCTTTTTGTAGGCATTTTCTCGCAGGGCAGTGGCTATGGACACCCTCTCTACCTCCTGTATTAATGCCTCCCACGTCTCTGTTTCCCACTCAACCTCTAGATCTTGTTCCCATTTCTGCATGTATTCCAATCTCAGGACCCTTTATGATTAGTCCTCAGTACAGCCGAGACAGAAGCCCCTTCCGCCCCAGTGCTTACAGGCATGCAACTTCAAACCATCCCCTCTCGCTCCATAGTTCTTGCCATACCTTCCGCTGCTTTATGACAGCACTAATTTGTGAATAGCTATAGTAATCTTGTGCTGGCAGCCTTTATAGGACTCTTATTCCAGCAAAGTCTAACACTCCCGCTTTGTGTATTACTTATGAGACTTGACTAAGGCCCAATTTTGCCCACCTTCGCAATATTGCGAGCTCTGGTCCCTGTCCCTTCGCTAAGCAGGCTATCAATGACATCCCCTGTATATATTGCTTGCTTCTCATTAATTCTCGGTGCTGCTGTTGCCATATAGCTAAAGTATGCTCCACGATGGGGTTTGTGCCCCTTTCTCCTCTTCCTTGCCACACTAGGTGCTCTAGATCTGCTAGCGGTACTGATGCTTTTTCTATTTGCACCCACTGTTTCTGTCATACTCTGTGCCATATATATAAAGCCTTGAGCTGTGCCGCTATATAATATTTCTGGAAGTTAGGGACCTCAAACCACCCTCTATTCTTGGTCTCTGTGCTATCTTCATCGCTACTGTATGGGCCCGATTCTGCCAAATGAATCGGTTTACCTTCTTCTGTAGCTGTTTTAGTGTGTTTGTGGGTATTGCTATTGGTAGTGCTTGGAAAAGGAATAGAAAACATGGAAGCAGAAGCATCTTTATTGCCGCAGTAGCCCAAACCAGGAGATATATCCCCGACTCCAACATTTAAGCATCCCCTCTACATCGCCCAATAATTTCCTATAATTGAGTTTGAATAAGTTCTACAGCTGATTCCCAATTTGTATCCCCAAATACCAGATGGAGCGCATGGCCCATCAAAACAGAAATTTCTTTTGTAGGGACTCTTGAAGCTCTGTCGGCACTGTCAAGTTCAATATCTCTGATTTGGCCCAGTTTATACTGTTCTCCAGGAACAAGCAGGAAGTCAGTCCTCACATATGGGTGATGTTGGCACCAACGGAGCCCTCGCGGAAGAATCCCCTTCAACTTTCAAAGAAAGCCTTTGGGAGATGCCACTACGCATGCGTGGTCCCCTTCCCGCCCAAGGGTGCCATCTTACTCAATCTCCTTTTTGCCGCAGAGCCCTTCAGATGTCTGTCTGGCTTGTCCCCGGAAAAAATTGATTTTTCTCTCCAATTTTGCACCAGTACTCTTCCCGTCACCAACCTCGTTGCCTCAGTGTTGAGTTTGGGTCTATTTTTGTAGTTTTCTTTTCCTGACGTCTTCACTCCTTTTTTCTCCCAACTGGCAGCCCGGAGAGTCTTTGACCTTGCAGGGGTACTTTTGTCCCCCATGGCTACCAGTGGCTTTAAGAAGTGTGATCGGTGCTCTAAAATTATGTCTTTGACCGACACACACGACTGCTGCCTCTGCTGCCTTGGGCCAGACTATGACCCGGCAGCCTGCGGTCTCTGCAAAAGGATGTCCAGTAAGACCCTCAAGAACTGCCAGCAGCAGCACAGTAAATTTTTCCCTGAGTCCCTGACATCTCGGGCGGAACCTCCCGAACCCGAGCCCTGTTGTGGGTCCTCAGAAAAGAGGTCTCCCTTGAGGGAACCCAGGAAGAAGAAGAAACATTTGAAGATGACATCCTTGGATGGTTCTGACCAGCTGGGTGCTCCCCGGGACCAGTCCTGCAGTCCGAGACATTCGTCCAAGGCTTCGGAGAGGGAGCGGCCTGCAAAGGTCCCCCGAAAGTATCTGACCGTGGACTGGCCTCGGTCTCCAGACACCATCCTCATCGAGGATTCCCCTTCGGGGGAACCGGCATCAGGGCAAATCCCTCGGTGCCTGTGCCAAGAGCTGTGGAGCCTTCTGGTCTGGAATTGAGCACCTGGCCAGAATGACCAAATGGATGATGAAATGCTCAAAGAAATCAAGGAAGCTAACAAAAGTTACAGCTCAGTAATAATAATGGGTGATTTCAATTACCCCGGTATCGACTGGGTCAGTGTCACATCAGGACATGCTAGGGAGATAAAGTTCCTAGATGAAATAAATGACTGCTTCTTGGAGCAACTGGTTCATGAACCGACCAGAGGGGAAGCCATATTAGACCTAGTCCTTAGTGGAACACTAGATCTAGTGCAAGAGATAAGGGTGTTGGGGCCACTTGGCAATAGTGATCATAGCATGATCGCCTTTCATTTAATTAGTGGAGGAGCGATAGTAAGGAAATCCACAGTACTACCTTTTAACTTTTGAAAGGGAGACTATGATAAAATGAGGAAAACAGTTAAGAAAAAACTAAAAGGAGCAGTTGCAAAGGTTAAAGACGTACATCAAGCTTGGGTGTTGTTGAAAAATACTATCTTGGAAGCCCAGACCAGCTGTATTCCATGCTTTAAGAAAAGTGGAAGGAAGTCCAAAAAACTGCCAGCATGGTTTAAAGGTGAGGTCAGAGAGGCTGTTATTGCCAAAAAAGCATCTTTCAGGAAATGGAAAAAAGAGCCAAACGACGAAACCTGGAAACAGCACAAGCACTGGCAAGTCAAATGCAAGGCATTGATAAGGCAGGCAAAGAGAGAATTTGAGAAGAAGCTTGCTGCGGAAGCAAAAACCCGAAATAAAGACCTTTTCAAGTACATTCGTAGCAAAAAACCTGTGAGAGAGTCAGTTGGTCCATTAAATGATAAAGGGGTTAAAGGAGCACTAAGAGGCGACAAGGCGATAGCAGAGAGACTGAATGAATTCTTTGCTTCGGTCTTTACTGAGGAACATGTAGGGATGTTACCCATGACTGAAGTGGTATTTAAAGGTGCGGAAGAATTGAAAGAAATATCAATACATCGGGAAGATGTCTTACAACTATTAGATAAACTGAAGAGTAGCAAATCACCTGGGTGGGATGGTATACATCCAAGGGTGTTGAAAGAACTGAAATATGAGATTGCAGACCTGCTATCAGTAATCTGTGAACTATCATTAAAATCATCTCTAATACCTGAAGATTGGAGGATCGCCAATGTAACACCAATTTTTAAAAAGGGTTCCAGGGGTGATCCGGGAAACTACAGACCGGTGAGCCTGACGTCAGTACCGGGAAAAATGGTAGAAACCATCATAAATAATAAAATTACTCAGCATGTAGATAGTCACAACCTAATGGGAGACAGCCAACATGGCTTTAGACAAGGAAGATCTTGTCTTACTAATCTGTTATGTTTTTTTGAAGGAGTGAATAAACAGGTGGACAAAGGTGAGTCGGTTGATATTGTGTATCTGGACTTTCAGAAAGCCTTTGACAAGGTCCCTCATCAGAGACTTTTGGCAAAACTAAAGAGTCATGGGATAGGAGGCAGTGTACTATTGTGGATCAGGAACTGGTTAAAAGATAGAAAGCAGAGGGTAGGGCTAAATGGCCAATTTTCCCAATGGAGAAAGGTGAATAGTGGTGTACCCCAGGGATCTGTGCTGGGTCCGCTGCTTTTTGACAAATTCATAAATGACCTGGAAAGTGGAATAACGAGTGAGGTTATCAAATTTGCAGATGACACAAAACTATTTAAAGTTGTTAAAACCCAAGAGGATTGTGAAAAATTGCAAGAGGATCTTGATAGATTGGAAGACTGGGCATCAAAATGGCAGATGAAATTTAATGTGGACAAGTGCAAGGTTATGCACCTAGGGAAGAACAACCCAAACTATGGTTACATGATGCAAGGTTCCACATTAGGAAACACCACCCAGGAAAAAGATTTAGGCGTCATTGTGGATACCATGTTAAAACCCTCGGCCCAGAGTGCAGCGGCGGCCAAGAGAGCAAATAGAATGCTAGGTATGATAAGGAAAGGAATGGAAAATAAAACAAAAGATATTATAATGCCTCTATATCGTTCCATGGTGAGACCGCACCTTGAATATTGTGTGCAATTCTGGTCGCCGTATCTTAAAAAGGATATAGCGATTTTAGAAAAGGTGCAGAGAAGAGCCACCAAAATGGTAAAGGGGATGGAAGGATACTCCTATGAAGAAAGGCTAAAAAGGTTAGGGCTCTTTAACCTGGAAAAGAGACGGCTGAGGGGAGATATGATAGAAGTCTATAAATTAATGAATGGAGTGGAACGGGTAAACGTAGATTGATTGTTTACCTTATCAGAATATAGAAAGACTAGGGGACATGCAATGAAGCTACAGGGTAAACTATTTAAGACTAATAAAAGAAAATATTTTTTCACTCAACGTGTAATCAGACTCTGGAATTTGTTACCGGAGGATGAAATAAAGGCTATTAGTGTAGCTGGGTTTAAAAAAGGTTTGGACAAGTTCCTGGAGGAAAGGTCCATAAACCATTGGTCCGATTCTTTTTAACATCTTTGTTAGTGATATAGCGGAAGGGCTGTCGGGTAAGGTTTGCCTCTTTGCGGATGATACCAAAATCTGCAATAGAGTAGACACCCAGGAAGGGGTAGATAACATGAGGAGGGATCTAGCTAAGCTTGAAGAATGGTCTAGAATTTGGCAGCTGGGATTTAATGTTAAAAAATGTAAGGTCATGCATTTGGGCTGCAGCAATCCAAGGGAGCAATACAATATAGGAGGTGAAGTACTTTTGTCCACTAAAGAAGAGCGGGACCTAGGCGTGGTTGTGTCTGATGATCTTAAAGTAGCTAAACAGGTGGAAAAGGCAACAGCAAAAGCTAGAAGGATGCTTGGGTGCATACGGAGAGGAATGGCTAGCAGAAAAAAGGAGGTGATAATGCCTCTGTATAAGTCTTTGGTGCGACCTCATTTGGAGTATGGTGTGCAATTCTGGAGACCGCACCTTCAAAAGGATGTGAACAGGATGGAGTCGGTGCAGAGGGTTGCTACCAAAATGATTAATGGGCTTCATTATAAAGCATATGAGGACAGACTTAAGGATCTTAATATGTACACCTTAGAGGAAAGGCGGGATAGAGGTGATATGATTGAGATGTTTAAATACCTCCGTGGCATAAATGTTCAGGGAGAGAGCCTCTTTCAATTGAAAGCAAGTTCTGCTACGAGGGGACATGGGATGAGGGTGAAGGGAGATAGATTCAGGAGTGATATGCGGAAATATTTCTTTACGGAAAGAGTAGTGGATCCGTGGAATAGTCTCCCAGTGGAGGTGGTAGAGATGAGGACAGTAACTGAATTCAAGAAAGCATGGGACCAACACAGAGGATCTCTAAAGGCAAAAAGTGGACTGTTGTAGTTGTTATGGAAGGACAGACTAGATAGGCCATGTGGTCTTTTTCTGTCGTCATATTTCTATGTTTCTATGTTTCTATTATTAAGAAGTGACCGAAGATATCAATGCTTGACCCAGTACAAGCATTGTGGAACTTGTGTCTCTTGGGGAAACTGCTAGGTACATATGACCTAGATTGGCCACTGTTGGAAACAGAATACTGGGCTTGATGGACCTTGGTCTGACCCAGTATGGCATATCTTATGTTCTTATGGCAGCCCTGGAATGCAATTTGTCTGCCTTCATGGACCAGCAGCAGGCGCTGCTGTCTGGCACGACCGATTCATCTGCCCCAACCACCGGGCCCTCGACATCCCCGGAGGCCGAGCCAATCCTTGGCCGTGGTCACGCTCCAAGTCCCACTCGAGGGGACCACGGTCATTCCCGGCAAGTATGCTGGGAGCTGGCTGCAGGGCATCGGGGGCCTCGAGGTCCACGGAGCAGCCCTCCTATGAGTCCTCGATGGACTACTCCGATAAGGAGACGGAGGAGGAGTCCTATGATACCCGTTGCCACCACGACATCCCATCTGACTCTCCCGTCTCAGAGCCTCGACGGTGGTCCCTGCCAGAGGATATGGGCTTCCTTGATTTCGTCAAGGACATGTCAAAGACCCTGGTGTTCCCCACCGAGTCGGAGGAGAACACTTGGGCAGATGAGTTGGAAATCCTCCAGTACGAGGCTCCTCCGAGGGAATCGCTCACGGTGCCCATTCATCCCATCCTGGAATGGCTGATGCTCTGGCTGAGAGAGACACTGGCTTAGATACCGGTGGTGAGCAAATGGCTCGACTCGATGTACTGGGTCCACCGGAGCCTGGGCTTCCAAAAGACAGAGCTGCCAATAACTCCATGGTGGTGGAGTTGGCCATGCATCAGCTGAGAAGATGCACTCCTCGGTGCCCCCCGGAAGGGAGGCTTGCACCCTGGATACCCTCAGCAGAAAGTGCTACCAGGGCTCAATGCTTATCGGTCGTATCCAGGCCTACCGGCTGTACATGGGCATGTACCTGAGAGACCTGGCGAATGAACTTGCCGGGTTCTCAGCTGGTCTCTCCGAAGAACCCTTGCAGCGGTTCAAGAACCCGGCCAAGGCAATCCGTGAATGCTCCAAATTCATAACTCGAGTGGCCTATGATGGGTTTGAGTTGGTGGCTCGAGTAGTGGCGGTGGGCATTGGTGCATGCCGCCAAGCTTGGTTACAGTCACCCGACCACGAGCAGTGGGCTCAGACCAAGTTGGTTGATGTCCCCTGCCAAGGAGAGAACCTCTTTGGCAAACTCATGACCGACAAGGCTGCCGAGCTGGAGTTCATGATGAGGACTAGGCTCTCTAAAAAGACCACTGCCACCCCCTGTCAGAAGGGCTCAGGTAAGAAGTCTTTTTATCCGAGGAAGGGAGCTGCTTACAGAAACTACCCACCTTTTCAGGCCTCCCCAGCTTCCGAACAGGGTCATCAGGCCAAGGGACATGGTCATGGCCCTCGTAAGTAGAAGGCTCCCAAACCCCAGGCACCGGCTCTGGCCCAGCCAGGGAGGAGCTTCTGACGCCTTAAGCACAGCCTTTCTATCCCAAGGAGAGCAGCAGCCCACAGGGGGACATCTGACCCTCTATGCCCAGAGGTGGTTGACCATCACCACTGACTCCTGGGTGCTTTGGGTAGTCAGGGAGGATTACCATCTCCGCCTGACACAGACACCTCCCCCTTATTTCCCGGAGGAGCCCCTCAGGTTTCCCCTCCACTAGGGCCTTCTACTGAAGGAGTTGGCAGGTCTTCTTAAGGACAAAGAGGTGGAACTGGTGCCCCACCATCTTAAGGGCAAGGGGTTCTACTCCAGGTACTTCCTTATGCCAAAAAGGACAGGGGGCCTAAGACCCATCCTCGACCTGCGCAACCTCAACAAATTCCTGTCCCTTGGAACATTACTGCCATATCTCCAACAGGGAGATTGGCTATGTTCCTTAGACCTCAAGGATGCTTATACTCACATCCTCATTCACCCCAACTACAGGCAGTGCCTGCGGTTTGTAGTGGGGGAGGGGGCAGGCATTTTCAGTACAGGGTGCTCTCCTTCGGTTTGGCCTCGGCCCCAAGAGTCTTCACAAAATGCCTGGCAGTCGTGGCCACCTTCCTCCACACTTGAGGGGGTCTTTGTCTTCCCCTACCTGGACGACTGGCTCATCAAGGGGTGCATGGCCTCAGAGGTGCTGCAGGTCACCGCATGCACCATCCAGGTCCTGCAACACTTGGTATAGAAACATAGAAATATGATGACAGAAAAAGACCACATGGCCTATCTAGTCTGTCCTTCCATATCAACAACTACAACAGTCCCCTTTTTACCTTTAGAGATCCTCTGTGTTTGTCCCATGCTTTTTTTAATTCAGTTACTGTCCTCATCTCTACCACCTCCACTGGGAGACTATTCCATGGATCCACTACTCTTTCCGTAAAGAAATATTTCCGCATATCACTCCTGAATCTATCTCCCTTCACCCTCATCCCATGTCCCCTCGTAGCAGAACTTGCTTTCAATTGAAAGAGGCTCTCTCCCTGAACATTTATGCCATGGAGTTATTTAAATATCTTAATCATATCACCTCTATCCCACCTTTCCTGTAAGGTGTACATATTAAGATCCTTCATTCTGTCCTCATATGCTTTATAATGAAGACCACTAATCATTTTAGTAGCCACCCTCTGCACCAACTCCCATCCTGTTCACATCCTTTTGAAGGTGCGGTCTCCAGAATTGCACACTATACTCCAAATGAGGTCGCACCAAAGACTTATAGAGAGGCATTATCACCTCCTTTTTTCTGCTAGCCATTCCTCTCCGTATGCACCCAAGCATCCTTCTAGCTTTTGCCGTCGCCTTTTCTACCTGTTTAGCTACTTTAAGATCATCAGACACAACCACGCCTAGGTCCCGCTCTTCTTTAGTGGACAAAAGTACTTCACCCCCTATACTATATTGCTCCCTTGGATTGCTGCAGCCCAAATGCATGACCTTACATTTTTTAACATTAAATCCCAGCTGCCAAATTCTAGACCATTCTTCAAGCTTAGCTAGATCCCTCCTCATGTTATCTACACCTTCCTGGGTGTCTACACTATTGCAGATTTTGGTATCATCCGCAAAGAGGCAAACCTTACCTGACAGCCCTTCCGCTATATCACTAACAAAGATGTTAAAAAGAATCGGACCAAGGACAGATCCCTGGGGCACACCACTGGTAACATCCTTCTCCTCAGAGTGAGCTCCATTTACTTGTACTCTTTGTTGCCTCCCACCCAACCAATTTCTAACCCAAGTAGTAACTTTAGGGTCCATCCCTAGGATGTTCAGTTTGTTTATAAGTCGCCTGTGAGGAACAGTGTCAAAGGCTTTACTGAAATCTAAATACACCACATCTAGAGCTCTCCCTCGGTCCAACTCCCTGGTCACCCAGTCAAAGAAATCAATCAGATTTGTCTGACAAGACCTGCCTCTGGTGAATCCATGCTGCCTTGGATCTTGTAATCTGCTGGACTCCAGAAACCTCACTATTTTCTCTTTCAGCAACTACCCCAAGTCTCACCTCCTCCCGACGCAGTGTCTGGAGTTCATCGGGGCAAAGCTTGACACTCTCCAGTCAAAGAGCTTCTTGCCCAGGGACCAAGCCGTCCGTCTCAGGACTCTCGTACGGGACATAGAATACCATCCCTCGGTGCTCGCCCGGCTTCTTCTGTGCCTCCTCGAGCACATGGCCTCCACAGTCCACGTCACCCCAGACGCCTCCACATGAGGATGGCGCAGTGGTGCCTCCGGGACCAGTGGTCTCAGGTCGCCTCCATGACAGAGTCTCTGTAATCCGCCAGCTGGCGGACTCCCTAGTCTGGTGGCAGTCTCTCCAGCATATTGAGACGGGCATGCCTTTTCAGGTCCCAAGCCCCTTGAGGGTCCTCACCACGGATGCCTCCCTTTTCAGCTGGGGAGCAGACTGTGGAGATCTCCGCACACAGGGCAACTGGTCACCAGATGAGAGCACCCAGTAGATCAACCTCCCGGAACTCCGAGCCATATACTTAGCCCTGTGAGTCTTCTGCCACCACCTGCATCACCAGTTGGACAACAAGGTGGCGATGTTCTACGTGAACAAACAGGGGGGGTACAGGGCCTCGTACCTTTTGTCAGGAGGCACTGGTCCTTTGCTCGTATACAGTCCAACAGGGTATCGTCCTGTGAGCAGTGTACCTGCCAGGCCAGGACAACCTTCTGGCCGACAGGCTGAGAAGAGTCCTCCAGCCGCACGAGTGGCAGCTGGACCCCAGGATAGCCAGTCAGCTTTTCTGGCTCTTGGGGAACCCGTGGTGGACCTGTTCGCCAGCCTGGACAACTTCCAATTGCCCTGCTTCTGTTCGCGGCAGGTCCATCCCTCCAGGGTGGCAGCAGACGCGTTCCTTGTCTCATGGTCAGAAGGCCTCATGTATGCCTTCCCTCCTATGCTACTGATCGCCAAGACCTTGTTCAGGATCCTCCACGACAGAGCCTCACTCATCCTGATGCCCCTTGGTGGCCCAGGCAACCGTGGTTCCCATTGCTCCTCCGGTTGATGGTGGAGATCCCCATCTACTTGGGGACCGCTCCAGGACTCCTGTCCCCTTCATCTTATTTATCTATTTATTTATTTATCTATTTCTTCTATACCGCCCCTTCCAGAGATCAAGGGCGGTTTACATGGAACAGTTAACAATTTTGTATACTTCTGTATACTTTACATAGAACGGTATTTGTAACTATGTACAGGTAACATTGCATGGAACAGTTTCAAAACTATTTACATAAAACTATTTACAAAGAACAAAAAACAATATGTTACAGAGGACAATAGACATTAAACATCATTCATCTCCCAAAGGCTTTCTTTGAAAGCTGGGGGGATGCTTCCGCGAGGGCTCCGTCGGTGCCGACGTCAGCCATATGTGAGGACTGATTCCTGCTGTCCTTGGAGAACATCTGTTACAGGTGAGTAACTACGCTAACTTGCCATATTCCCCAGTTTCCCACATAATCAAAGGAAGGGTGATATGCAGGTGAGTGACAGCCAGAATAATATCATCTGCAAAAAGCGCTATCCGATATTCTTCCTGTCCCACTTTTATCCCTCTCAAATCTGCATTCATCCTTATTCATGCTGCAAAGGGTTTGACTCAGAGAGCAAACAAGAGGAGTGAAAGGGGACATCCCTGGCGGGTTCCCCGGCCCTGAGGGAAAAAATCTGAATATCCTCCATTGACCTTGACACATGCCTTTTAGTTCCAATATGTGGCCTTTACCCAGCTCAGGAATCTCACACCTAGTCACATCCTCTCTACGACTTAAGAGAAAGGCCCAAGAGACATGATCGAATGCTTTTTTAGTGTCTAATGAGAGTAGGAATGCAGGTCCTTTTTTCTGGTTAGCGGTCCATACCAAGTTTAAGAAATTGCAGACATTGTCTGAAATCTGCCTTTCAGGTATGAATCTAGCTTGGTCTTGATGAACCAGTTGGGCTATCACTCTATTCAAGTGTGTAGCCAATATTTTAGCCAGCAATTTAGCATCCAAATTGAGCAGGGAAATAGGTCTATAGCAGAGGTTCCCAACTCCAGTCCTGGAGGGCCAAACATCATTCAGGTTTCAGGCTGTCCCTAATGAATATGCATGAGATATACTTGAATACAATGGGGACAATGCATGCAAATACATCTCATGCATATTTATTAGGGACAGCCTGAAAACCTGAATGGTGTTTGGCCCACCAAGACTGGAGTTGGGAACCTCTGGTCTATAGGATGCGCAGCTTTGTGGGGGGTCTTTTCCAGCTTTGGGTATCAAAGAAATTCCTGCCCACTCCATTATGTCTGCTAAGACTTCCCCTTCTCTGGGCAGGTTAAATAGCTATACCAAATAATTCATTAATGCCCCTCCAAATCTTTTATAAAAATGGGCTGAGAGCCCATGGAGACCAGGGGGCTTTGTCTAGCTTAAGTTGTTGTATCACTTGTAGTACTGCCTCTTTCCCTATCTCTCTGTTGAGTGACTGCTGGTCCTCTAAGTCTAAGCGGTGCAGGGGCACTGAATCTAAATAACTCAGGATCCTGTCTATTGGGGGGATGGGGGCACTGCCATATACAAAGTATGACAGAATGACACAAATGCTGCTGTAATCTCCTTTTCCAATTGTAAAATGGTATTCCCTGGTCCTTTAATCTGCATAACATAAGACTTCAACTTTTGTTGTTTTAAGCCTTGGGCCATATATCGCCCTGCTTTATTCCCTCCCTCCAAAAATTCCTGTCGTAGCTGTTGCATTGGATATCATATGGCTTCCACTTGCAAGGTGTTTATTTGTGCCTGAACAGCCACTATTTGTCCTCTGTATTTCTTTTCTTCCCTCCCCTCTTGGGCATCTAGCTCTTCCAAATCCCTTAAGAGTTGACGGAATTGCGTCTCTTTTGCTTCCCATTCTCTTTTTTTTCTTGCTTCCCATTTAATCAATACCCCCCCCCCCCCCCGCAAAACTGCTTTAAACCCATTCCATACCTCCCCCCATCTCACCTTACCATTATCATTCACGGGGAAGTATTCTGATATCCGTTCCCTGTAAAATAATGATCAAGTTATAATGCCTTGTTCAATGTAATTTCAGTTTGTTCAATGTAAACCGCACTGATGCAGAATAGCACAGTATATAAGAGAATGTAAATAAATAAATAAATATCATTAGTTCTACTTCATTCAACACTCTCTCATCTTCCAATAGTAATTCATTCAACTTCCAGAATTGGGGTCCTCTTTTCTCTCCTTTTATAGATAGCCTAAGTTCTACTGGGGCATGGTCTGTCCATGTAATGGGGGTCTATGTCTGCTCCCTGAATCCTCCCTGCTACATCGTTGGCTACCCATATAGCATCTATCCTTGAGTATGAACTGTGTACTGGGGAGTAGAACAAAAACTGCCTCTTCCCTGGGTAATAATATCTTCAGGCGTCTATCAAGGTATGTTTTTTCATATTGGAATGAGGAGAAAGGTGCTGGGGAGGGACATCCCGCAACTCCCCTATGATACACCATATAGCTCCCTTCCCCACTGTTCCCTATTCAGTTAACTTGATATGCTATCTCCTTTATAGCCTGTACCCCATCTTCCATGATTAGAGTATTATCCTTCCTAGGTTCTGGGTTTTTCCTGTAGTGGCAGTCCTGGCAGTCTTCACACAATTCAGGGGTGGCCCAAGGGGGGTGCGGGGCCATGTGCGGAGACTCGGTGTGGGGCCTCATTTGCATAAGTGACCTTATTTGCATAATGTTACCATACACTAACTTTTAGTAAACACGTCTCTTAATGAATGTATGGATAAAGAAAGACTAAAAGATTTCTACATTACTATAATCCAGTGCCAACCGCCAGGCACATTAGGAAGTACTACAAACACTGCCCATTTAGAACCCATAGCAAACCCGCTGTATCGTAACAGCACTACCAGGACTCACAAAGCACCAGACCCTACCTATCAAAAGGCAACACTGCAAATATTAAACAAATACATTTTAGAGAACAACAATACATGACCAACTGGGGAAAGAGAACAAGTGGCAATGTCAAATAGGAATTACATAAACAGAATACCTCAGCTCAGTTACACATGCAGAACATACACCATCACCAAACAAGGAATCACAATTTAGAAACAGGAAGGCAATAATTAAACTGGGAACCCCAAAAGCTAAACTTGGAATGTACAACAACACTGTAGAAATAAAACTATAAATTAATTTCCTCTTGTACTAAACAAAGCACAGACGTTAATGATGCACATTTCCCAGAGCTGACATATTCCAGTTAATAAATTCAAAATAAAGAGATATTTTTCTACCTTTTGTGCATTTTTTTTCAGTTGCAATTGCTCCAGCCACTTTCTTCTGGTTTCTTCGTGTCTTCTGCTAACTCTCCATCGTCTTCTGTCCATTTGTCCTTTCTTCTCTCTTCTATTTTTTTCCATTCTCTCTCTCTACATCTGCTTTAACATACTAATCTTTCTCCTTTTGCTCTTTCCTCATTCCTATTTCATCCACTCAAATTTTACCCCTCCATCCTCAATCCCCACTTAATCTCCCAATACCCGGCCAATTGTAGATTTTTCATCCCTACCATACAAAATATTTTCCCCTCTCCATTTCACACTCCCAGCCCCATCCCATTCTAATCCTCCCCCAACATCAGCTCCCTTCTAGTTCCAGCCTCACCCAGCATTCGCTCCCTTCTAGTCCCTGCATCAGCCCATTTCCAGTCCTAGCTCCCCATCCATTTCCAGTTCTATCCGAGTCCCTCCATCAGCTCATTTCCAATCCCAGCCCCCCATCAGCCCATTTCTAGTCCTTTCCTAGCCCCACCATCAGCCCATGTCAAATCCTAGCTCCCCTCCACTCAGCCCAATTCCAATCCAAGTCCCCAATGAGCCTACTTCCAGTTCTAGCTCCTACATGAGTCCATTTCAATCCAAGCCTCCACCACAGCCCATTTCCAATCTTAGCTCCCCCAACAGCCCATATCCAGTCCTATCCTAGCTGTTCCATCAGCCCATTTCCTGTCCTAGCTCCCTCCCCTCACAGCCCATTTCCATTCCAAGCTTCCCTCCCCATCAGCTATTTGGAGTTCAAGCCCCCCTTCCACTCAGCCCATTTCCATTCCAAGTCCCTGTCGCCATCAGCTATTTGCAGTTCAAGCCTCCCCTTACACTCATCCCATTTCCAGTCCTATCAACCCCCCAACCCATTACCAGTCCTAGTCCCCCATCAACCCACTTCCAGTCCTAACCCCATCAGCCCATTTCCAGTCTTAGCCCCCCATAGCCCATTAACAGTCCTAACCCCCCATCACCCCATTTCCAGACTTAGCCCCCCCATAGCCCATTACCAGTCTTAACCCCCCATCAGTGCACAGCTCATTACCAGCCCTAACCCCATCAGCCCACCTCCAGTCCTAACCCCCCCATCAGCCCATTTCCAGTCCTAGCCCCCCCATAGCCCATTTCCAGTCCTAACCCAACCATAGCCCATTTCCAGTCCTAACCCCCCCCCCCATCAGCCCACAGCCCATTACCAGTCCTAACCCCCCACCCCCATTGGCCCAGTGAAAATTAAAAAAAAAAAAGCTGGCTGCTGCCGCTGCCGCAGTGGCAGAATTGACTGTCCCACGGGGGCCCCCCCCCCTGTCTGGCTGAGCTCTCCCTGCCCGGCTGAGCCTCTCCGCGACGGCTTTCAGATCTGCGAAGGGAAAGTGTCTCACTGTCTCCCTCGCGACTCTAAGCCCACAGGGGCTGATGGGAAATTTCCCATCAGCCCCTGCAGGCTTAATAGAGCCGCGAGGAGACACTCTCCCTTCGCGGATCTGAAAGCCGTCGCGGAGAGGCTCAGCCGGGCAGGGAGGGCTCAGCCAGGCAGGGGGGGGCCCGCGGGATAGTTGATTCTGCTGCTGCCGCGGCGGCAGCAGCAGCAGCCAACTTTTTTTAAAATTTAATTTATTTTTAAAGCAGAATGTTCTTTGCGCGGGGCCCCCTGAAATGCAGGGCCCTGTGCAAAAAACATTCTTGCTCAATGGACGGGCCGGCCCTGACACAAATCTCCTCAGTGCCTTTTAAGCACTTCAGCTTTCTGTTTATTCATGCTTTATGGACCCAGATTGGCGATATAGCCTGCACCGGCCATGTGTTACTCTCTGCCATCTTGGATGGTTTTTCCTCAATGTTTTCGCTATTTCCCGGTCCATTGTCAGTCCAGTTAATCCAGCCTCGCTAAGAGCTTTAACTGCTTTGTTGCATGAGCGTACCCTTATTCTCTGTCCTTTATAGGTAAAGCTGAGTCCATCCATATCTCACTTCTCCTTCCCGAAGTTTAATTAAAACATCTTTCATTTGATGCCTCTTCTGTAGTGTGGTTTGGGCCAGGTCCACATACACTTCCTACTGAGCAGGACCCCCACTTAAACGATCTACCCGAGCGAGCTTTACTCAGCACTTGCTCTTTTAGGCTGTAGTCATGAAAACAGGTGATTATGTCATGGGGTTTGTTATTACTCTGTCCTACCGGTACTATGCCTGCCACGCGGGGTGCCCGATCAATCCGAAAGTCCAGCTTTTTTAGTTCCACACCTACTTCCTTTAACAGTGCTTTGGAGAAATCTATCACCACTGCCGCACAGTCTGAATAAGGGTCCCCCGAAACCTGATGTTACTCCTCCTGGATCAGTTCTCCAGGTCATTCACCTTGTCTTCTAGATTTATATTCTGTTGCTCTAGAAGCTGCAGCTTACTGCCAAAGTTCCTGTGGCCTCCTCTTGCTCCTCCATTCATTCCTCTACCTCTTCCATGTGCCTGCCCAAATCTGTTATCTCTCCTCGCAAGCTATCTATGCCAGCAACCACATCTGCTATCATTTGCAATATTTCATTTTTTAGTTCTTTAAACCAGGCACGAACCTCTGCTTGAAAATTGCCTTGATCCCCCGTTTCAGTGTCTATAGTCTCCTCTTTTGTCGCTCCTGTTGGTTATTAGTTTTTGCTTGGGCAGCACTTTCTACAATTTTCCCCCTTCCGCCGCCATTTTATCATGCTGTGGACGGGGTGTAGAGAAGGCAAATTCTTTTAAATTGATTTTTTTTGCTTTCACTGTCATCCTCGGTGTTCTCACACCTCTCTGGTCCTTCTCCACCCTGTTTTGGGTGGTCGGGTGAGCTCTTTTTTTTCCCTTTTGCTGCTAGGGCTGGCTGGAGCAATAGCTTATGCGGCCATCTTGTTTACTGACATCACAGCCTTTCCACCTTGCATTTTTTAACATTAAATCTCAGCTGCCAAATTCTAGACCATTTTTCAACTTTACGAGATCCCTCCTCGTGTTTACACCTTCCTGGATGTCTACTCTATTGTAGATTTTTGTATCATCTGCAAAGAGGCAAACCGTACCCGACAGCCCTTCTGCAATATCACTAACAAAGATGTTAAAAAGAATCGGACCAAGGACAGATCTCTGAGGCACACCGCTGATAACCTCCTTCTCCTCAGTGTAAGTTCCATTTACCTGTACCCTTTGTTACCTCCCACTCAACCAGTTTCTAACCCAAGCAGTAACTTTAGGGTCCATCCCTAGGGTGCTCAGTTTGTTTATAAGTCTCCTGTGCGGAACGGTGTCAAAGACTTTACTGAAATCTAAATACACCACATCTAGGGCTCTTCCTCGGTCCAACTCCCTGGTCACCCAGTCAAAGAAATCAATCAGATTTGTCTGACAAGATCTGCCTCTGGTGAATCCATGCTGCCTTGGATCCGGTAATCCATTTGGACTCCAGAAACTTCACTATTTTCTCTTTCAGCAGCGCTTCCAATAATTTACTCACCACCGAGGTTAAACTAACCAGCTTGTAGTTTTCAACCACATCCTTACTTCCGCTTTTGTGTAAAGGGACCACATGTGCCTCTCTCCAGTCCTTTGGCACCACTCCTGACTCCAACAAGGCATTGAAAAGGTCAGTCAGTGGAGCTGCTAGAACGTCCCCAAGTTCCCTCAGTATTCTTGGGTTTATCCTATCTGGTCCCATTGCTTTGTCTACTTTAAGTTTAGCTAGTTTCTCTCGAACACAGTCTTCTGAAAATTGTTCAAGATGCCCCTCCCTTCTGTTCCTGTTTGTGTTTGTGGGTATTTTCTGAGGTCCTGCTCCTGGTCTTTCATCTGTGAAAACAGAACAGAAATATTTGTTAAGCAATTCTGCTTTATCCTCATCAGCTTCTACATATTCCTCCCCTTCACCCTTGAGTCTGACAACACTTTTGCCCTTCCTCTTCTCACTAACATATCTGAAAAATGTCTAATCCCCCATTTTATTGCATTGGCTATTTCCTTCTCTTTTTGAATCTTTGCTTTCCTGACTACTTTGCTAGCTTCTCTACGTTTTTCCAAATATAGATGCCTGTCTTCCTCTCTCTGTGATCTCTTGTAGTTCATGAATCATGTATATAGTTATTTGAGCACTCCATGTCGCTCAACTGCCCAAATTGTAAATATTGGATAATACTGTATATAGTTATTCATGCACACCATGCTGCTACAACAACCCAGTGGGGCACAGTGCTCATCTTGTATATAGTTACCCTGGTTCTACTCCAAGTTTCACTACCCGTTCAATGTAAGTAAATGTTACCTGTAAACCGCACTGATTTTAAAGAGCGTGGTATAGAAAAGCTTTAAATAAAATAAATAAATAATAAAAATGAAGGCCTCCCTCTTTTTCTTCACCTTTTCAGCTACTTCTTTCGAAAACCATAGTGGTCTCCTTTTTCTTTTACCTTTATTTACCTTTTTAACAAAAAGGTTGGTTGCCCTTAAAATATCGCCTTTCAGTTTTGCCCACTGTTTTTCTACATCCCCCAGCTGTTCCCATCCCCCTAACGACTCCCTGAGGTATTGTCCCATCTTTGCAAAGTTAGTTTTCCTAAAGTCTAAGACCCTCGCTTTTGAATGGGTTTTAGCAGCCCTAGTTCTAATACTGAACCACATCATCTGGTGATTACTGGATGCGAAATGATCTCCCACTATAACATCAGAAACACTTTCACCATTGGTAAGCACCAAGTCCAGTATGGCCCCTTCACGTGTGGGTTCTGTTACCAGTTGCCTGAATAGTTCTCTATGTAGAGCATCCAGGATCTCCTTACTTCTAGATGACACTGCATGCAGTAGGTTTGTGCTTTTGTGGTGCACCATCACCTTATCGAGGGTAAACCCCTCTCCACCCAACGTCTTGTAATACGCTTCTTGTGGGGTTTCTTGTTGTTCAAACCTCTGGTCCACCCACCGGCAGCGGAGTGGGACCTCAATGTGGTGCTGTCGCAACTCACTGGCCCACCATTTGAGCCCCTAGCTGCCTGTGGTACCTTTCCTGGAAAGTCATCTTCTTGGTGGCACTTACATCGGCTCGCAGGGTTAGCGAGCTCCAACCGTTGATGGCAGATCCACCCTACACGAGGTTCTATAAGAAGAGGGTCGTGCTCCACATGCACCCCCAAGTTCCTTCTCAAGATGGTATCTCCTTTCCACCTCAATCAGGAGGTGGTGCTCCCCACCTTTGTTCCGTGGCCTCATGCCAACAAGGCAGAGACCATCCTTCACACTCTGGACTGTAAGAGGGCCCTGTCCTTCTTCCTTCAACGTACCCAGGACCATCGCAAAGCCTTACAATGTTTCGTCTCCTATGACCCCAGTCGGCTGGGGGCAGCGGTGAGTAAGCAGACTCTGTCCACCTGGGTGGCAGACTGCATTGCCCTCGCCTATGAGCAGGCTGCGCTCTCGCTGGAGTGTCGTGTCTCGGTGCACAGCATCAGGGCCATGATGGCATCTGTGGCAAACCTGCGTTCCATCCCCTTGTTGGAAATCTGCTGAGCCGCCACCTGGTCCTCAGTCCATACCTTCGCAGCTCATTACTCCCTGGAGAGGGAGCCCCGTAGGGACAGTGCCTTTGGCCAGGCGGTACTCCGTCATCTATTTGGGGTGCAGGCAACTCCTGCCCAGCCCTTGTGTGTTCTGGCTACTGGAGTGCTAGTTTTCTCACTGGACACTTGGGCCACTCAGGAATGTCTTCTCAAAGACTCATTGCTGCTGCTTACAGCTCACCTTTTCCTGGTCACCCGTGACTTTTATAGGTTTTCAGTAGCCTGTAGCTAGGGAGTCCCATTTTTGAGGACTGACTTCCTGCTTGTTCTTGGAAAACGTGTAGTTACTCACCTGTAACAGGTGTTCTCCAGGGACAGCAGAAATCAGTCCTCACAACCCTCCCTCCTCCCTGTGGAGTTGCTTTTCTATCCTTTTTGCTGTCTTTAACTATGTCATCTGACTGAGGCAAGATGGCACCCTTGGGCAGGACGGGGACCACGCATGCATGGTGGCATCTCCCAAAGGCTTTTTTGAAAGCTGGGAAGAAGCTACTACACGGGCTCCATCGATGCCAATGTCACCCATATGAGGGGATTGATTCCTGCTGTCCCCAAAGAACACCTGTTATAGGTGAGTAACTACGCTTTATTTCTCCTCGTTTCTCCATGTCCTATACTTACTTCCCTAGTCCTCCCATTTCCAGCTGTCTCTCATTTCTTCTCCAGCCTCCTACTTCCCCATCTTTTGCTCACTTTCCAGTCCTTTATCTCCACCCTCTGTATTCAGTCCACTCTCCAGCTTCATCTACCTCTGTTTCTCATCCCCTGTCACTCATCACATTTCCATCTCCAGTCCCTTTCTTTTGTCTCACTCCTTTATCCAGGCTCCCATTCTCCTTTTTACTTCTACATTTATCCCTTTCACCTCTTCCAAAGACCTGTCCTCTTCCTTTGTCTTTCAGCATCTCCATAGCTCTTTGCCTCTTTCTCCTTTTTTTCTCCTCCCCTTCCCTGGCATCTTCCTGTCCACCTCCTCTAATACCCATCTTACCTTTCTTTACTCTTACCCCCAGCATCCATTCTTCTGCCTCTCCATCTCATATCTTCCTCTGCATATGCTCTTGCTTGCCCCTTCCACCCCACAGCTTGTCCTCCTCTTCCTTCTCACTTCCCTAGCATCAGTCCTCTTCAACCACTACCACCCCTGCTTCAGTCCTAGACCCCCTCTTCTCCCACTACCAGTATCAGACCCTTCTTTTAACATGATGCCCTTTCTCCCACCCTACCATCTGCCAGTGTCAGCATTCTTGTCTCTCTCTCCTAATTTATCATCTGCCCTGTGTTTCTTTATTTCCTTTGTCCAGCATCTCTCCTCTTTCTCATCTTCCTCCCCCTCAACATGGTCCTGCATATTTCTTCTCCCCCTCTCTCTCTACTTATCCCTGCTTTCCGTTCAGCATTTCCCCCTCTCTTTCCCCAGTGGCCCCTCCCCCATCCAGCATCTCATCTCCCTTAGCCTCAACATGGTCCAGCATCTTTCTTCTCCCATCCACTCATTGTAGTGTAGTGCATAATCTCAACCAGTTATGCTCATGTATATATTTAAAAATTCTGAGCCGGCTAACATGGTATTTGTGACCGATTGCTTGGCCTGTAGGTGGTTACCCTACCTGTAAATGGCTGCCAAGTGGGTCTGGTCAATGCTGCATCCCAGCGATCAGATTGCCCAGCCTGTACAGTTACCCTAGTTGTCCCAAGTTTATTTACCTGTTCATTGTAAGTACAGTGCAGATCCTGTCCAAATCTGAGTTAACTGTAAACCCCACTGATTTTGAAGAGTGCGGTATATAAAAGACATTAATAATAATAATAATCTGCCCCTCTTTCTCTCCATTTATCCCTCACCCCTGACCTATATCTCCCTCTTTTCCCCTATTCACCCACCTTCCCTCAAACCTCTCCCATTGCCACGACCATACCAATGTCAGCAATAAGAGGAGAACTAATGCGTTGTGGAGCATCAAGTCCAAGTGCTCCTCAAGACTCTACTATGTCCCACTTACTCTGACACACACATTTCCTGTCACCATAGGGAAAGTACACAGCAGAGCCTTGGAGCTCGTTTGGGTGTAAAGGCTCCATGGCAAGTTATCTTCTCAGTTATTTCTGAAACTCTCACGGCTGGTTGAGAGGGGGTGGGGAGGGAGACCATGTGAGGGGAGAGGGAAGGAACACATTCCAGTTCTTATGCCCTGCAGCATTTAGGATTTAGGAGGGCATTGTTCCCCCATTGCTCTCCCAAACAAAATCCATGGGACAATGTCTGTGTAACTATAAGTGTATTCAGTTTGGTACAGCTAATCACCTATCCAGATTGGTTAAACATAGAAAAATAATGGCAGATAAAAACCATATGGCCTATCCAGTCTGCCCTTCCATACCAATTACAATAGTCCCTTTTTTTTCCTTTAAATATCTTCTGTGTTTGTCCCATGCTGTCTTGAATTCAGATACTAGGTGCACAACGAGCAGAAGCAGAAGATGACCACAGTGGCTTCAAAAGTTGCTTTATTAAAAGTCCCCAACGCGTTTCGGCTGACGCCTTCCTCAGGGGGAGGGGTACTTATAAAAAGGAGAACACATATATTAAAAACAATTATATTAAAATAATGATATTCAAATCAACATGTATTAGAGAAATTACTAAAAAAGGTTACCCGGGCATAATTGGATAAATACATAATAATGCAAAAAACAAATGCAATGTGTGCCTTCGAGTCAGCCCTGACTCCTGGCGACCCAGAAGCTCCTGGGTTTTCTTGGCAGTGTCACCAGAAGTAGATTGCCAGGCCTTTCTTCCGAGGCAATGGAGGGTTAAGTGACTTGCCCAAGGCCACAAGGAGTGCTAGTGGGAATTGAACCCTGGTTGCTTGGTTACCAAGCCAGTGTTCTAACCACTAGGCTACTCCTCCACTCCCACATAATAATAACACATTGTAAAATTTAAGTTAAAAACAAACACATAGAATCCTCCATACTGATGTATGTATCTGGATGTGGAGGGGGAACGAGAGGTAACTAAGAAGGCGGCAGGATGCTCTGACCTGCTGTGCTGCATTTCTTGAAGCTCTGCTGTGTTTGTGGCTGTCCCCCGTTTGGTTTCAATGGGGCGGAAGAAGCGGAAGCAAGCAGCCCTTCCTCCTGGGGCAGGCTTGCCGGTGCCATCGACTCAGCGAACTTTGACTAATTGCGGCTTTGGGGTCGGAGGACAGGCAGCATCTTCGGCAGCGGCGAGAGTGAAGGATCCATCGCTGGGTGCATCGGGTATACTTTTCTCTTCGGAGGAACGTACCCCCCCCCACCGCGCCCCGGAAGTTTTTTCTCACCAGAGGCTGCCTTTCCCACTGGTTTGCTGGGGAGTACACTGGTGGATGGGGTGGCAGGAGGTGCTCTGGTTGTTGGAAACCGCCCGGTAGAGGCTGGGAGGCAGCTGGGATTAGTAGAATCGTCGAGTTCCAGACATAGAAGTTTATCTGGGACGCCCAGCCCAGCGGAGGCCCTTTCGGGGATTCCTGTTTTGGAGAGACCTGCGGTGATATCATTGGAGGCACTCTGGGATGGTCTTGCAGCGCTTAACGCTTCCCTAAAGGACATTTTTTGTTGTGTGAGTACAGAGATGGTGGAAACTCGAGCTTTATGTGGTACTCTTTCTGGTGCACAAGGTCAGCATGCAGAGAGACTCTCTACAGTGGAGCATGAACTTGGACAGCTGCGGGAGTTAGTAGCTGCCCAAGTTAAAGACAGAGCTGTAACCGCTAAGAAATTAGAGTATATGGAGAACCAAGTTCGGCGTTGTAATTTACGCCTATTGAATTTTCCACGCTCTCCTATATTGTCATCGATGGAGATGGTTAAGAAATACTTTGCTGAGATCGTGCAGATCCCTTTGGATCAATTACCACCTATGGTGCGGGTGCAGTATTTGTCTAGGGGCCAGGGAGCTGTGGGTTCCAATGACCCTGAAGGTGCCCGTGTTAGAGATGATCTTACGGGGTTTTTAGAGTCCTCCCTAGAGGTCATCTCAGAGAGGTCTACTCTGCTTGTTACATTTGCACTAGAATCTGATAAATTTTTTATCCTCAGATTGTATTTTAGGCACCTTAACGCTGAATTTCTGGGGGCTAAGATACGTATATTTCCTGATGTAGCCCGGAATACGCAGCTGAGGAGGCAGGAATTTCTAGTGCTGCGCCCGCAGGTGCTGGCACTGGGAGCTTCCTTCCAGCTTAAATTTCCCTCAAAATGTTTTGTGATGTATAAGCAAAAATGTTTTTTGTTCTTTGACCCTGGGCAGTTGTTGGGGTTCCTGGAGGCTAGGGAAGTTATTAATGTTGCTTTGTCGGGACCCCCGGTACTGGCTGATGCTTAAGTCCTCACTTGCCGCATGTGGTTATATTACCCTTGTATTTAGGGAGTTCAGGTTCTTGTTAGGCCTGTATTCCTGATTTCCTAGAACCTCTCTGTATTTTTCCTTTACTTTAGTGGTCTACAATATGAGCGTTTTAGTTATGTTTAGGATGATGTGTATAGCCTTGGGGGCTGATGATTTTTTTTTTTTTTTACTATAGTTTATTTCTTTGGATAACTATGCTCATGTCTGTATCATTCAATGATGTTTCTTGGATGTAATAATGTTTGAATAAAAATTTAAATACAAAAAACAAACACATAAATCTATACATATACATATGGTGCTTAAAAAACTTAAATATGAAAATCATAATAAATTAAGACCAAAAAATGCAAATCAATAAAGGCAAATCATTGGAAACCAATAATGAAAAACAGGATTGAGAAAAACTCATTATAAAAACTCATTATAAAACACCACAAAGACAGGACGCAGGGCAGAAGTGAACTGATCCAAGTACAAACGTAGCAATCATATGTGCGCTACTCACTAAACTGTGCACCGAAGTGCCGTTTATATCGTAGAGACACTTTAGTCTTCAATGGCGTAATTATCTTGCCACTATAGAGATGGAAGAGAACAAATTTCATGTAAGTTAGAAAGTGATGGTGCTTTAAAGAAAATGTTTGTACAGATACTTCAAAGGGCAGTGCTTCTTAAATACCTGAAATGATTACACAAGCTAAACCATGCGTTTGAAGGGAGACTTCAGAAAAGCCGATAATGAGATGCTGCAAAGACAACGTGATAAATGAAATAATAATATTCAATTGTTTTAAATAACTATAGAGGTTACTAATACCGGAGAAAATTCTTACTTACTGCGAACAGCAGGCTATAGCAGGATATATTCACATGAACGAATCGGTGCTATGTTGAAAATGCCGTTTTTAAGACGCTGATTTTCGCGCCAAAAGGGGCGTGGTTAGCATCGTCCAATCAGTAAAAAGATGTGCATGTTGTTTAATAATTTATGCAGATGAAAGAGATACTGCTAAAATGGTGTTAAAAAACTTTTTTATAAAATAGAAATGTGAGACTCACCTACGGGCATAACTCAACATTTAAAATTCCCAACATTATAGTGCATTGAGAGACGTTAAAAGTCCCGCTGGAGGACGAGGGAGGCACTGTCAAGTAGCTGGAGAAGTGAGACACCTAGATAGCTTGTGCACAATAATCCGGATCTTGACGGGGGAACAATGAAAATGCTAATACTTATATGCACGGGAATCATGTGATCTTATAATAGAAATAATCATGAATACTTTAAAAATAGTCTTTAAAATGAAACAGATTTAACCCATGCTCAAAACTTGTGTTAAAAACCACAGAACTTGTGAAGTAAAATAAATACTACACACTTCTTCATTATAGTTGTAGAGATTAATAAGGAAATGTGAGGAGCTAAGGAATGAAAAAATTGTTATCGGAGTGAGATAAAAAGTCTTGTAAAAATAACCTTCGCCAAAAAATGGTAGCTCACTGCTGGCTATTCATTAGAAAAAATACTATGAAATTGAACCCAGTAAAAATATTACCTAACACCAGTTGTTCTTGGATAAGGAAAAATGTAAACCTAAATTGAGATTCTAATTTTTTCATTCCATAGCTCCTCACATTTCCTTATTAATCTCTACAACTATAATTTATTATGATTTTCATATTTAAGTTTTTTAAGCACCATATGTATATGTATAGATTTATGTGTTTGTTTTTAACTTTAATTTTACAATTTATTTATTTATTTATTACAAGCTCTTATATACCGCACTATTTGGGATCAGCGCGGTTTACAGTATAACAAAAGACCATACAAAAAGCTGTTTGGTTTTACATTGAAGAGGAAGAAGAACTTGGATAATACATGGGGAAATTTTAACTGAACAATTTACAAGTATATACAAGTATTCTTAGATCAGCTGGGTGCTCAATGGGAGGTGGAGGTCAGGAAGGAGATTGGGTGTTCTGGTAGTAGTGGGGGAATAAATGAGATTTGATGGCTTTCCTGAATGAGGTTAGATCAGTTATAGTCCGAATTTCAGGTGGTAAAGTGTTCCAGCATTTAGGGGCATAGAAACTGAACGCCCTATTAGATGTTGCTCGTGAGCATTTAGTTGCTGCCTTAGGGATTATGAGTGAGTTTGTAGATATAGTTCTCCTGGATCTGTTTGGTGGGATGGTCTGAATGAGGTTCATTAGAGAGGAGGAGGTGATGCCTTTGATAGCCTTGAAGGTGAGTAATAATGTTTTGAACAACAGTCTCCCCATGTATGGGGAGCCAGTGGAGCTGTTTTAGAATAGGTGTTACATGGTCCCTTCTTGATGCTCTGTAGAGGACTCTGGCTGCAGTGTTCATGGCGAGTTGCAAAGGGTTTAAGGTGGAGTGTGGTAGGCCTTGAAAAACGGCATTAGCGTAGTCAAGGTGCGGTAGGGTTAACGCTTGGAATATAATCCGGAAATCTTCAGGATCAAGCAAGGAGCGAAGGTGGCGGAGTGTCCGGATTTTGAGATAAATCGCTCTAACTACGTTGGATATATGTAATTTCATGTCCAGATGCTGGTCTAAGGTGACCCCAAGGTATCGGATGGAAGGCTTTGTTTGGAGCTCAGCTTCTTTCACTTTTAACTGAGAAGGAGGGGTGAACAATGGGTCTCTAGTGATGAAGAGAACCTCCGTTTTCCTGTGCTGAATGCGGAGGTTTTGGGATTGAAGCCATTCAGACACTGCATCAAAGCATTTGGTCAACGGTGAAAGATCCATGTTGAGTGTGGAAAAAGGCATGTAGAGGAGAATGTCATCTGCGTATATTAGACAGTCGACCTTGAAGGATTTGATGATATTGCAGACTGGCTGAATGTATATGTTAAATAAGAGTGATGATAGGGATGACCCTTGTGGCACACCCTGTTTTTGATGGAAAGGTGTGGATGTTGCTGTTCCTGAAGTTACATACTGCCATCTCTGATCCAGGTATGATCTGCACCATGCCAGGGCAGTGTCATTGATGCCCTTTTCTTTTAGCCGCCCTATTAATAGATCGTGATGTACAGAGTCAAAAGCAGCGGCAATGTCCAGGAAAATAAGCACAAAGCCTTGGTGGATGTTGTCAATGCCTGTGATGATGTTGTTGAAGAGGGTTGTGAGGAGGGTTTCCACACCGTGGAACTCCCTGAAGCCATGCTGGCATTGGTCTAGAGGGGATGCAGAGTCGATGTGATCCTGTATTTGACTTTGGGCTACCTTTTCAATTACTTTCGCTAGAAAAGGAATGCTAGCTATGGGTCTATATGATTCGACTTTCTGAGAGTCGAGTTTAGGGTTCTTCAAGAGGGGTCTAATGGATGTTCTCTTGAGGGTTGATGGGAAAGACCCAGATGTAAAAGATAAATTTATCATTCTAGTGATGAGAGGGCTAAGATCACTTCGTAGCTCCCTTATCCAAAAGGCTGGGCAGGGGTCAGTTTGTGCAGTGGATGTGTTAAGGGCAGCAATAATGTTCTCGACATGTTTGTTTGATGGTGTGTAGAACATAGATAGGTTAGATAGGCAGATGGAGTCTTGAGTGGGGATTGTTGCGATGGTGTCAGTTGTTAGCAGCTTGGATTGTAGATATTCAGCGAACGCTTGTGGGTGAATGAGTTCGGGTTGTTTGGACGACGGCTCCTTAGCTAAGGTCTTAACTAGATTAAAAAGATCACGTGGTTTATTTAGTGATATTTTCAGTGTGTCGGTGTGGAATTGTTTCATCTTAGCGATGACTGATTCTCTGTGCGTGGATAGGTGTAATTTGTAGGCTGCTAGGTCTTCCGTGGAGCGTGATTGACGCCAACGTTTTTCCAATCTTCTTAGGTGTATGAGGGAGGTTCATAAATCCGGGGAGAACCAGGGAGATGGTTTTCTTTTCTTCAGGTTGTTACTTTGATTTGGTTGTAGTGCAATGGTGCTGATATTGCTGTTCCATGTGGTGATAAAGTTCTCCAGGTTGATAGAGGGGTCATTGAGGAGAGGACGAGTTTGAGCAAGAATAAGTTCTTTGTTGAAGGCTCTGAAGTTCCGAGATGATACTTTTGTTGATATGACAGAGTTTTTGTTGAAGTTTGATGGTGTTTTGCTCTTGATGGGAATGGGGAAGATGATTAACTTGTGATCTGACCAAGGTACTGGGATTACCAATGCATCAAGAGTGGCGTTGGAGTCAAGGACTGTCAGAGGGGCAAAGATCATGTCAAGGATGTTTCCTTTTTTGTGTGTGGGAACTTTGACAATTTGCTCGTAGCCCAGTTCGTTGATTGCTTCTAGAAGGGCTGAGGCGTGACTGGGGTGAAGTGTTGGGAGATTGAAGTCTCCTAGAATCCAGTTAGGAATGCTGGGGTTGAGTGTGTTAGTTGCAAGGTCTAGAATGTTTGGAAGGTCGTCAGGAGAGGGAGAGGGTGCTCTGTATATTAAATTGATGGAGCACTGCTCATTTTTTATGGATATGATGTCTATATTGTTTGAGCTTGTGGAGTCGACGGTATGAAAGTTTAGATCCGTTTTGGTGAGTATAAGTATACCTCCTCCTCTCTTATTCTCTCTGTGTTGGAAGTGGATGGAGAAGTTGGAGGGTACAAGTTGATTAAGGATTACATTATCTTCATCAGATAACCAAGTTTCAGTTATCATGAGTATATCCAGATTGTATGAAGAGATTGTTTCGGAGATGACTGGCCATTTCTTACGAATGGATCGTGCGTTTATGAGCGCACAATTTAGGCGTAAGGGTTGAGGGGGTTCCTCTTGTTTATTCTTCTTGGAGTGTTGGAGAGCTATGTGTATAAGGTGAGAGCGACACATGGGGGCTTCAGCTCTTTGGTTAAGATAAGGAGCTTCTGACCATCTTTTTCCATGGCTCTTGAGTATTGGAATATGGAGAGATGTGTGATGTAAGGCAAGGGATTCGTTGAGTAAGACTAGGATAAAGAGGATACCAATGGCTAGGGCGGTGATTGATGAAGCCATTTGGAAGTTTCCGGAGCTTGGGTGAGGTACTTTCTAAGGAGAAATGTAGATTCCTGTTATGTTTGCCTACTCAGGAGCTATCACACCTGGTCTAGAATGTTTGGTGTGTTATGGGATAGGTGTAGATTCGAAACGCTATGAGGTGTGGCACAGTAATAAGACTCATAAAATGAGGTTGTATTAACAACAGTCAGAAATCTAAAAAGGCTTATGCTGTTATGTGGCAAGTATACATGGAGCTGAGAACGGAGAAAATAACATTCAGATGTGTTATTATTATGTATTTATCCAATTATGCCCGGGTAAACTTTTTTAGTAATTTCTCTAATACATGTTGATTTGAATATCATTATTTTAATATAATTGTTTTTAATATATGTGTTCTCCTTTTTATAAGTACCCCTCCCCCTGAGGAAGGCGTTAGCCGAAACGCGTTGGGGACTTTTAATAAAGCAACTTTTGAAGCCACCGTGGTCATCTTCTGCTTTTGCTCGTTGTGCACCTAACATTTGTCTGCAGGAGCTTTGCTCTCCTTGTGCCTTGAATTCAGATACTGTCTTGGTCCCTACTACCTCCATTGGGAGACTATTTCATGCATCTACCACTCATTTATTTTATTTATTTATTATACATTTCTATACCACATTTTCCTGAAGATCAAATGCGATTTACAAGGAACAACATTTTGAATAGTACAGAGGAAGGTACATATTCAATTACAAAGAACTTTTATAACTATGTGCATTAACTGCAAAAGGCCAACTCATATAGTACAATATATAATTTCTTTGAACTATATCCAATTTTGTTGATAGGTAGGGGAGAATAAACAATTTCAGTGTCAGGTAGCAGAGCACATTGGGAAGGGTTGATAGGGGAGTGACAATGCATTATGCTGGAAAATTTATAGAGAAGAGGGAGGGGGGCAATAGTGTTGTGATCAGTATGGGTTCCAAAATGGAGGATAAATAGATGGGTTTTAAGGTTTTTTTTCGGAAGGTGAGGAGGTCGTTTACTTCTCTTAGGTAGTCTGGTAGGTTATTCCAAAGATTAGGGGCAAAGTGGGTAAAAGCCCTGTTTGGTCATTTTCTTGATTTCCTCAAATCAGATGGTATTGCGAGTTTATTTTTATTGCAGCCACGTTGAGAGCGAGTGGTAGTATCTTTGGTGATGAGTGATGAGAGATATGATGGGGCAATTTCTTTGATTAGTTTAAAAGTTGTGACTAGTATTTTGTAGTCAATATGGCTTTGTATCGGGAGCCAGGGAAGGTCATACAGTATGGAGGTAATGTGGTCAATGGGGTTGCTATTCATTGTTGTCCTGGCTAAGACGTGTTGAGCTAATTGGAATTGTCTTAGAGTCTGTTTAGTGGTGCCTTGTAGGATTGTGTTGGCGAAGTCGAAGTGCAGGGTGATAATAGCATTGATAACTGATTTGAAATCATGTTGGCGAAGCAAGGGGCGGAGCTGTTTTAACAGTTTGAGTTTAAAAAAAATGTTCTTTGTTGTTTGTCTGATATGTGTTGTCATATTGAGGGTGCAGTCTAGTATTACGCCAAGGTATTTTACCTCACTTTGACTGGAATGTTGGTGTCTTGGATCTTGATAGATGTGGGAGGATTGAAGCTCTGGTTTCTTGTTACATACAGTGCTTCAGTTTTGTTAAAACTAATCTTGAGGTTGTGGTTCGCTAGCCATATCGTTAAATCTGTAAAGCAATCTGTAATTTGTTGTATAGAAGGGCTGTGGATGTTGAGCGGGAGATATAGCATTATATCATCCGCATATATGTGGTAGTTTAACTGGAATTTCTTAAAAATGGGGCAGATGGGTTGGAAGTAAATGTTAAAGAGGAGGGCTGAGAGAGCAGAGCCTCGAGGAAGGCCTTGTTCCTGTTTGTAAGATTCAGATAGCGTTTGATCAATTTTGACTTGTTGTGTTCTACCAGTTAAGTAAGAGGTGAACCATCTTAGAATTGTGTCCTTAACTCCTATTTGCTATAGTCTAGTGAGCATGATGTTATGGTTAATACTGTCAAAAGCTGCAGTTATATCTATGAATATGAGGAGGAATGCCTATTTAGCATCATTGATGCCTCGCATGAATTTGTTGAATAGTACAGTAAGGAGCATTTCTACATTGTGGTATGGACGAAAGCCATATTGGTGTTCGTCTAGGGGGGCAAAGTAGTCAATGTGGTCTTGAAGTTGCATTTGAACTATTTTTTCGATGATTTTGGCTAAGAAAGGGAGGCTGGAAATAAGTCTGTATAAAGTAGGGGAGATTTTATCCATAGAATTGTTTTTTAGTATGGGGCGGATTAGTGCATGTTTCAAAGCAGCAGGGAAGTGACCTTCATGAAGGGAGATGTTGATAATGGGGAGAATGAATGATGATACTTCCAATTTTGTCTCTTTATTCCAGCTTACTAGACAAGGATTAAGATATGATGTAGTTGTGTTGAGTTTAGTGATGACATTTCTGAGTGTGTCTTTTGAGAGGGGAGAGAATATAGACCTGGTGAAGTTTTGTGTTGTCAGGTTATTTTGGATGTCTATGGGTATTTGTTGAATTTTAAGTTTATCCTTGTAGAAACTGGCTAGGGTTTGAGGTGTTGTGGAGTGCTTGGTGGAGTCTTTGCTGGTAAATTTATTAGTAAGGGATTTAACTATTTCAACTAGCTCCTTTGGGTAGTTTAGGGATTTGGATAGGATGCTGGAGTAGTGGTCCTTTTTAGTAGCATTTAAGGTGTCCCTGTAGCAATTGAGTGTGTTCAAATATTGCGTTTGGTGATTTTTAGATTTTGTATTGCGCCATTTGGGTTCGCATTTGCGCAGCTCTGCTTTAAGTTGTCTTAGCTCAGTGTTGAACTATGGTGCAGTTTGTTTTTTTTGAGACATAAGTGTGTTGTGAGTATAAAGTGGCGGCATTAAATATGGTGTTGTTCCATGAGGTTATAGCTTCCTCGAGGTCAGTGAGGGTTTTGGTGAGGTGCTAAGTGATTTGATTCAGAAAGTTATATTTGTCAAATGTCTTGTATCTTGTGGGATAGGGATTATATGTCGGTTTTGAGTTTGTGATGTCATAGTATGGAAGCTGGAGTTTTATTAAGTGGTGGTCGGACCAGGGGATAGGTTGTATTTCTAGGGTTGTTGGATTGTAGGCATTGTAGAGAAGAGTGGATCTAGTGTGTTACCTTTGACATGTGTTTGCGTGTTAATTTTCTGGTGAAAGTCTATGTCAGATATGGAAGTGAGAAAATCCGACATTTGATTGTGATAATGATGGAAGATTAAGATTGCCTAACAATAGGGTTATTTTCAGTAGTGGTGCATAGAAGTTCAGTAATTATGTCCAAGTTTTCAGCTTTTGGGTCTGGTGGTCCGTATGCTAGCATATGTGTTTGTTTTTTATGGTAAGTAAGTCGATGTTCTTTATGTTATTTGAGGTGATTAGGGAGGATTTCAGATCTTCTTTTATTATTATAAGGACATCCTCTCCTCTTTTAGAGGTTCTGTTAGATTGATATATTTAGTATCCACAGGCTTTAAGTTGACTAACTATTACAGTATCAACATCAGAGAGCCAGGTCTCCGTTATACATACAAGGTCTGGAGAGTTCTTAGAAAGTAAGTCTAGGAAGATTGGTATTTTCTTTTTAATTGATCTGGCATTGACAAGGTAACATTTTAAGTGTGCAGGTTGTGGAAGGGTCATGGTTGGAGCTGTTTGGGAGATGTTTTTTATTTTTATATCGATTCCGTAAAGAAATATTTCCACATATTACTCCTGAGTCTTTCTCCTTTCACCTTCATCCTATGTCCCTTCCTTGCAGAGCTTTCTTTCAATTGAAAGAGGCTCTCTTCCTGCACATTTATGCCAGAGAGGTATTTAAACGTCTCTATCATATCTCCTCTTTCTTACCCTTCCTCCATTGTTAAGTCTGTCCCCATATGCCTGATGACAAAGTCCATTGGCCATTTTGGTAGCCACCCTCTGCACCGACTCCATCTTGTTCAGAGCCAGTGCAAGGACTGGAGGTGCCCTAGGCAGGCCCTCCATCCTACTGCCTCCTATGCACTCGTTGCCTGCCCCTCTCTGGAGCTGGTAACGGTGGCAATGTGCCCAAAACCACAACACAGCACAGCACTTACCCACCATCTCTGGAGCTCCGCCGTGGTTTCTGTTCTGCCAAATGTACTACTTCTGCTCCTTCCAACACAATTTCTGTTTTTGGATTCTAGGCTGTTGCTCTAACCACTAGGCTACTCCACTCCTACAACCAAGGGCAATGGAGGGTTTAAGTGATTTGCCCAGTATCACAAGGAGTGGCAGTGGGATTTCAACTTGGCTTCCCTGGTTCTCAGCCTACTGCTCTAACCATTAGGTTACTCCTCCACTCCACATACTATCCCTTGTACTGCTTGGACTCCCATACTTGTAGCTGTGCATGGAGAGTTTTTGATATCTGGTTCCCCTTAAGAGAAGGTGGTACCTGGTCAGCCTAAGATGCTCGTTTGGAAGAGACGCTATCCAGTATGATTGAGCTGTGGCTCCACCCCATGCTGACATCATTGTGGGTACTACTGTCTGAAGTGTTTACCATTTAGAAAATCTGCTGCTTTATCATGATAAGTACAAGACAGGATTTAAACATTTACAGGATGCAACCATTTATTCAACATTTCTATAATCGCTTCAGCCCCCCCCCCCCAATACGTTGTGCTTCTTCAGTCTGAGATTTACCAATATATTAGTGGATGACTGAAGAGCACATCACTAACAGTTTCTGAAATTCGGCCCCCACCTCTGTTGATTCATAAATCATATCCAATAAATTCCCTTTAATATGGGTTACCACCTGCACTAACTGACAATACCCCATATCAAACAATAACGAGAGTAAAAATGCCCACTATATTAAAATCCCCTAATACAATAAATCATGGAATTCCAATCTAGCCTCAGCAATTCTATCCCTCATCTCTCTCCATTGCTCCTGTGTCAGTCCTGGGGCACAATATAAACAGAGGAAACCCAATATTACTCTCCCCTAGCAACCAATTGGAATCTCCCCCGCTTCCCTGATCTCACTACCTGCAAACACTCATAATACTCAGGGCATAACAATGAACCACCAACCCCACCATCAGAAATCCATATTTCTGTAATAAAAAAAATACAATCCCCCATCCACTATAAAATCATGTAAAATATGCCAATTCCGACTAGCAGAACAGGCATTCACCAAGGAGCACGAAATCATTCTGCTATACCCTTTTCCCCCCCTCCATTTTTTGTAACCAACATAAAACACTATCCATTTTCTTCCTTCTCCTATAAAGCACAGTTACTTACCTGTAACAGGTGATCTCTGGGAACAGCAGGAATTAGTCCTCACATATGGGTACATCGGTACCGACGGAGCCTGCGCGGGAAAGCTCCCCAGCTTCCCAGAAGGAAAGCTTTTGGGGCCTCCCACAGCGCTTGCGCGCTGCCTTCCCGCCTTCCTGACCAACTCTCCTCAGTTCGAGTTTAAAGCTGAGACAATAGAGAGAGGAAAGGAAAGAGAGAGAGAGATACAACTCCTAGGGGAGGTGGGTGGGTTGTGAGGACTAATTCCTGCTGTTCCCAGAGATCACCTGTTACAGGTAAGTAACTGTGCTATCTCCAGGAACAAGCAGGAATAAGTCCTCACATATGGGGACTCCCTAGCTAAGATGCCCAGGAGATCCCCTCAAAGGGTATGAGACCCTGAAGGGTTCCTCATCTTCCTATGGATCTCAGGCATCCATTAAGGGAAGGTGGGCTGGAGTTGTTCAAGAGTGGAACAGGTGTCTGAGGACAGCCTGACCAAACAAGGCATCCCGGCGGGAGTCCTTGTCCAAACAGTAATGGGCTGTAAAGGTATGAACCGAGGCCCAGGTGGCTGCTCGACAGATCTGGTCGATGGACACAGAATTTAGATGAGCCATAGAGGTGGCCATGGCCCTCACATTGTGAGCGGTGAAAGGGCCCTCCAGAGAAAGGTTCTTACTCTGGTAAGCAAAAGAGATACACTGAGCAATCCAATTGGACAGTGTTCTTTTAGAGACTGGAAGTCCTAAATGAGAAGGATCAAAAGCAACAAAAAGCTGAGAAGACTTTCGATGTTGCTGTGTCCTGTGGAGGTAAAAGGCAAGAGCTCTTTTACAATCTAGAGTATGAAGGTTCCTCTCTGCACTGGATGCATGAGGAGCTGGAAAAAAGACAGGTAAATATACCTCTTGATTAAGATGAAAAGGGGAGACCACTTTAGGCATAAAGTGGGGATTGGTCCTAAGGACCACCTTATCATGATGGAACCTTGTATAAGGTGGATTAGCCACTAGAGCTTGCAGTTCACTGATACGGCGAGCTGAGGTGACTGCAATAAGGAAAATAACCTTCCAGGAAAGAAATTTCAAGGAGGTAGTGGCTAAGGGTTCAAAAGGTGGCTTCATAAGCTGACCAAGAACCAAATTTAAATCCCATGCCACCGGAGGAGGTCGAATGGGAGGTTTAGTCAAAGTTAGGCCTCTCATGAATCTTGCGATAAGAAGATGAGAGGAGATAGATTGTCCATTGAGAGGTTTAAGAGATGCTGAGATAGCACTCAAATGGACCCGTACTGAATTTGTTTTGAGTCCTGCATTGGAGAGATGCAGGAGATATTCCAATAGAGAATTCAAGGGGAGTGCTAGAGGGTCAAGACCCTTTTGAGCACACCAAATGGAAAATCTTTTCCATTTAAAAGCATAAGAACGCCTAGTGGAAGGTTTCCTAGAGGCATGGAGGATATCCTTCACTTGCTGCGAAAGATTGAAGTCTTGAAGGTCTAGGCCTTCAGTAACCAAGCTCTGAGGTGAAGGGACTTGGGGTTTGGGTGCCACAAAGTCCCCTTCTCCTGAGACAGAAGGTCTGGAGCCGCTCCCAAGTCCATGGAGGGGGCCTGGGAGAGATGCAGAAGTAGAGGGTACCACACTTGGCGTGGCCAGCGTGGAGCTATGAGGATCATGGACCCTTGATCCCTTTGAAGTTTGAACAGAGTCTTGGGAATCAAAGAAATGGGTGGGAAGGCATACAGGAAGCCCTGACCCCAATGTAGGAGGAAGGCATCCTTGGCCTGAACTCCCTGACACGGAATTCTGGAACAGAACCGGGGAAGTTTGGCATTCCACGGACTTACAAAGAGGTCTATGTCCGGGGTTCCCCATTTCTGGAAGATTCTGAGTACCTGATCCATGTGCAGGGACCATTCGTGTGGAAGCAGAACTCGACTGAGTCTGTCTGCCCAAGAGTTTTGGATTCCTGGAAGATATACTGCCAGGAGATGGATTTGATGCTCTCTGGCGAAGGCCCATAATCTTAGAGCTTCGTTGCAAAGTGACAGAGAGCCAGTCCCTCCTTGTTTATTTATGTAAAACATGGCTACTTGATTGTCCGTATGAATAAGGACTGTCATGTTGCTGAGGAGGGTATGAAAAACTGTGAGAGCTAGAAAGATTGCTCGAAGTTCCAAGTGGTTGATATGAAGGGAGGTCTCCTGTGGGGACCAAGTGCCTTGGGTGGATAGGTCCTGTAGATGAGCTCCCCAACCTGTTTGGGAGGCATCTGTTGTGAGGGTTGCTTGGGGCAACAAAGGTTGGAAGGGGGCCCCCAACAACAGATTTTGAGTGGACATCCACCATTGGAGAGACCAAAAGAGACGCTTGGAGGTTGCTATTTGGTCTGAGAGAGCTCCTGATGCTTGAGTCCACTGGTTGGACAAAGTCCATTGAGCTGCTCTCATATGTAGGCGAGCATAGGGCACCACATGTACTGTGGAGGCCATGTGGCCTAATAGTTGTAGCATCTCCCTGGCAGTCAAGTGGCTTCTGGACTGAGTCTGGGAGGCCAGTTGCACTAGACGTTGGCAACGGGCCTGAGGAAGGTAGGCCCTTGCAGTGGTGGTATCTAACCAGGCCCCTATGAATTCCAGGGACTGAGTAGGGGTGAGTTGAGACTTTGGCAGATTGATCACAAGTCCCAGATACTGCAGAATGCGTCTGGTGCGGTCCAGGGAAGTCTGAGCCTCGGACTGAGATGGAGCTCTGATGAGCCAGTCGTCCAGGTATGGGAAGACAAAAATTCCCAGGGCGCGTAGAAATGCAGCCACTATTGCCATGCATTTGGTAAACACTCTTGGAGCAGAGGCCATGCATTTGGTAAACACTCTTGGAGCATTTCTGTATTGGAAATGTTTTCTCTGGAACAGAAACCGTAGGAATTTTCTGTGGGATGGATGGATGAGTATATGTGTGTACGCATCCTTGAGATCTAGAGAACAAAGCCAATCCTGACTCTGCAGGTATGGAAGGAGAGTACCTAGAGAAAGCATCTTGAATTTCTCCTTGCATAGGAATTTGTTCAATTCTCTCAGATCTAGAATGGGTCTGTACCCCCCTGTTTTCTTGGGAATGAGAAAATAAGGGGAGTAAAACCCTGACCCCTGAAGAGGAGGAACCTCTTCTATTGCCCTTTGGGCGAGAAAGGTGGTCACCTCCTGACCCAACAGGTCTAGGAGAGATGGGGGAGAATTGAAATGTCTCACCATGGTATGGGGAGGAAGGCTGGAGAAATGCAGTTTGTAGCCCTCTCTGATGATAGAGAGGGTCCACTGTTCTGATGTGATTTGCTCCCATCTGGGAGCAAAATGAGTTAACCTTCCTGGAATGGTGAGAGGCTCTGGTTGTTGTAGAGCCAGAAAGGTTAAGTTCTCTAGTATTAAGTCAAAAACCCTGAGGGGGTTGGGACTGCTGGGCTGGAGCAGTCCCTGCAGGTTTTGCCCTGGCCTGTTTAGGTTTCTGACGCTTAGGAGCAAAGCGAACTGCAGAAGATTGTTGGCCAGTATTTGTAGAAAATCTGGCCTTCTTGTAGAAAGGCTTCTTAAAAGACTTTTTCTTGACAGGGGTAGAGGTAGACTTTGAAAGTCTATCTAAAGCAGCATTTTCTGCGTCCATTTGAGTGGCTTTGATTTGCCACTCCTTACCAAACAGATTTTCACCTGTACAGGGCAGATTTCCCAACCCATCCTGGACCCAGGGTTCTAGGTCAGAGGCCTGGAGCCAAGCAATTCTGCGAGCAGCTATAGCAATACCTGAGGCTCTGCTAGCACCCTCAAAGGAGTCAAAGGCTGCTCTGTTGGAGAACTTTGAAATATCTTGGGTATGCTTTAGCAAGAGAAGGAACTCCTCCTTTCTATCCTCTGGGATAAAGGGGAGAAAATGGCGCATCTTTAATGCAATCTCCTTCAGAAACATGCCCATATAGAGGCTGTATGAATTAATTCTGGCAATAAGCATACTGGCTTGGAAGATTTTTCTACCAAAAGTATCCAAAGTCCTACATTCTCTTCCTGGAGGAGTAGAAGAGTGTCTTTTGGTACTCTTTATCCTTTTCATAGCTGACTGCACCACAATAGAGTGGTGAGGGAGCTGAGTTTTTGAAACCCAGGAGAAGGAGGGACACGATACATGGTATCCAAACGACGAGAATGTGGAGATAGAGTGAGAGGAGTCTCCCATACGTCCATCATGTGTTCTTGAAGAATTTCATGAATGGGCAAGGTGACTGCCTCTTTGGGAACCTTAGAGTATCCCAAAATATCTAATTTTTTTGCTCTAGGTTCTTTTTCAGAGGTTACTGAAATAGAGAGACCTTTAGCTACTTCAATGATGAAGTCTTGAAAGGACAAATCCTCTGGAGGAGACATTCTCCTTTTTGGAGAAGAGGGCTCTTCAGGAAGAGTAAGAGATACTTCAGCAGAGTCATCTGATGAATCAGAATCATCAGAAGACTCGAAGTATCGTCTGTTGGCTTCCAGGGATCGATAAGCGTATCGACCGGTATCCACATCGGGGGTACCCGGAACCGGATCGGTATCG
The DNA here is from genome assembly GCA_033557465.1 of Ichthyophis bannanicus. Classification (NCBI taxonomy): domain Eukaryota; kingdom Metazoa; phylum Chordata; class Amphibia; order Gymnophiona; family Ichthyophiidae; genus Ichthyophis; species Ichthyophis bannanicus. The sequence continues at coordinate 1,137,675,269 of CM066033.1, read as the reverse complement.
GGAAAAACCCCGGAACCGGAACCGGTATCCTGGTTGAAGTGGATGCCCTGGGTACCGGTACCGGTTGTGGAACCGGAACCGGAGTCGGTACCGCTGGCTGCGGTACCGAGGGCGTCGCAGCTCTAATGAAAGCCATTATGGCCTGCTGCATGGATTGAACTGTATGATCCATAGACGCCACGACTGTCTGGATGTCGGTACCGGAAGACTGAACCGGTACCCCAGAGCAGTCTAACAGGTGATCGGTCGAGGCCGTGCCATCGATGTCAACCTGTAACCCCATAGGAGCAGCTTTGGAAGCCGGAGCTTCCCGCCGGGGTTGTTTGGCTGGGGCAGGGTCCTCAGGGTCAAGCCCAGGGGCATCTCGATACTTAGAGGGAGATTTGCCCTTTGAGGACCTGCCGGAAGAATGTTTGGTTACCTGAGATCCATCAGGAGAGGAAGACCTGGATGATGTCGATGCTGGAGTATCAGAAAACAGCATATGAAACTTGGCTGCTCGGTTTTGTAAGCCACGTTTAGACATTAAAGAACAGGATGGGCAATCCGGAATGGAGTGGTCAGCCCCAAACATTTAAGACACCATTCATGGGTGTCTGTAACCGATATAGTACCGCTACACTTGGTGCATTTTTTAAAACCAGAAGCTGGTTTCTCCATGAGGGAGAAGTTAGTGAAGGCCTAGAGGCCTAATAGAAAAAACACACCAAGTGGGGAAAAATAAGATATATATATATATATTTTTAAAGAAATAAAGAAAAAAAGACCGGCGGTACCGGTCTGGAATCGGGGAAGGCAGACACGCGGCCAAAGAAACAAATTAAAATAACAACTTCTTCAGCAGTGACAGGAACACGACCTGCTGGCTCCGCGGAAAAAGAAGAACTGAGGAGAGTTGGTCAGGAAGGCGGGAAGGCAGCGCGCATGTGCTGTGGGAGGCCCCAAAAGCTTTCCTTCTGGGAAGCTGGGGAGCTTTCCCGCGCAGGCTCCGTCGGTACTGACGTACCCATATGTGAGGACTCATTCCTGCTTGTTCCTGGCGATCCCTTTCTCCCAAAACATCCCATAATTCCCCCTCCCCATAACTACCTCAATAGACTGTCCAGTCCTCTGCACTCTCTCCCCCTTACTATAACACATCTTCCTCGACAAAAAAAACCAAACCATACACAGAATAACTTCACCCCACTACCCACCACCTGCCCCTAGTGTCTCACCATCGCAGTCCACAGTTCTTCTAAATGCTCCATGATCGTTTCAAATAGTGTGCTAAGTGGCATGCCCCTTGGCCATGCCTCTTAGCCAGGACCCACCTGGGCTGCATTGATTTTATCTTGGGGCTCATACATTTCGCAAATGATGACAATTGGGGGTGGGGCCAACGCACTACTCCTCTCCAAGGTCTCCCAGCCCTTACTGCACCAGCTCCCGGTAGCAGTTCTTTCTTGGTGGGTTTAATGGCAGGCAGATGGACTAGTGCAAGGCAGAGCAGGAAATCAGGCAATCCTCTCATTCATCTACTTGTCGGATGAGGGAGTTTGAAGACTCTGGAATCATGAGGCTTTCACAGCTATAAAAGTCAAGTCAAAAAACAGTCTCAAGGGCCTTCTATGCATGAGGAAACCTCCAGTCATTTCAAACACTCAGTAAAACCAGCATTAAAATATTTGATAGCCTGTGCGGGAGAGTGTTTTATGTGTGTGCATGTGGAGGAGTCTGTTTATCTAACATATTTTTGCACCCTTTCCACTCCACCTGACTCTATAATCTCTCCCCTAACCCCCCCACTATCTCCTCTTCCCCAGCCTCTCCCGCTGGCTCTTCCAGTCACCTTGCTTTCCCACAGCCCCACCTCCTATATACCAGTTTACTTGTTTTCCACCCACTTCCCTTCCCTCCTCTCCCTTACTTTGTATGCTCTCACCTCTCACTCATCACTGCAATGCTGTTCCCTACTCACCCCCATACTGTCACTCCTTTCTAAGTTTACTGGTGGCTGTAAAGCAAACAGTGCATTGAGCAGCCAGACAGCAGCAGAAACTAAGGGCTACACAGCTTCAAAAGCCACAGCTCATCTGGTTCTTTGTTGGTAGGGCCTGGAGATCCCTGATAACACTTTTCTCTCTTTCGGGACTCTTCTTCAGCTGGTGAGGCCCAAATTATAGACTTTATTTTCTTTGGCATTGGGCTTTTCACTGCCTCTTCATTTTTATGGTGCTCTGAACCAGCCCAAAAGGCTGTACCAGAGCAGACAGGGTAAGTCTAGTTTCAAGGTGCCCTAAGTGACTGCCTAGCTTGGTTCACCCAAGGGCTAGCTCTGCTGGTAGACTATTCTTCATTTTCTTCTGCACCTTTCTTTCGGCAACTTCAAACTATAAAACCTCATCTTTAAATGACATTTTCTATGGAAAAGTTCGCTTTTCAGCACTTCACTGAAACTTGTCAAATATTTGAATAGTATTATTATAGCCCTGCTTTCCTCCAGTGAATACATTTTGAGTGTCTTATGCCTCTCTTTGTAAGGCTTGTTTTGCAGGCATTTATATCATTTTACTATTTTTTTTCTAAACCACTTTTACTCTCTGAGTGACTTTACCAATTTTGCAATGTAGTTGAATGTAAATAGTTGAATGTAAATTGCAGTGGGGCATTCATATATCCTCATTCTAATGAATGAGAGACTTATTTCTTTGAATGTCTTTTTTAGTTATGCAACAAAGCAATATCAAGTAAGAAAGAAATGATGGACTTAGTTTTAACCTAATCAAGTTAGTAATTATTTCAGTGGTAAATTTATAGTAATGGTCCCCATGTTACAAACATCATCTTCCCTTCTCGTTAAAATCCAGCACAAGGTTTTGTCAGAGGTAGGAGAGATGAAAGTCAGCTGTTGCAAATAAACCTTTTAAATATGTCTCTCTTAAATTCTGGGATTCTTACATGTATTAAAAATTACATTCACAGATTCTTACTTACAATTAACTTTCATTCAGTTTAACCAAATTAAGTTTCATCTAATAGTTCTTACATGCATTTATGGTTTCTGTAACATTGTTCCCATGGGTTAATCAAGAGAGGAAATGGAGAATATTCTTTGAGAAAGTATGAAGTGGGAAAATGTTTGGAACTATTTATAGTGGCAGCACTCAGCTGTGGAAATCCCAGACATGATCATCTATTTATATTACTGTCCATGGGGTTAAAAGGGTAAGGCTAGAAATCTATTTGAATAAAGCTACATATTATGTCCAGCCCTTGACTTAAAAGCTGTTTTTTGTGGTTGAAATAACTATCTGTAGAGGGTTGTGACAGTTAAAAGGAATGTAGGAAGGAAACAAAAAGAAGCCATAAAGAGAGGAACTGCCAGAAAAAAATATATTTTCACAAAGAATCACAGGACCACCTTCATCCTGTAGATATCTTTTCTCCAAGTTCTAATGAGGGTAAGTTGGAATTTTATCTCCCCCAACAAAAAAAACTGATATTGGGAACAAAAGAATCAAGTCCGTTTTTTAATGTTTTTTTTACATCTAGGGGGATTATTTCAGAAGCCCTATTTGTGCTTTGGACATCTGAAAATGAGCATAGAGATGTCCAAAGCACGGAGAGATCTCCAGAGGCATTTTAGAAGCCAGGTCCCCAGTGTGAGACTGTCAAAGTCTGAACAGATTGGCTCTTCATATAGCAACTTCAACTGTTGTGGCCATGATACAAATTCTGGCTGTAGTTATGCATTGTGAGCTTCATTTACCCAATTTTTGTCAGGAAAGGAGGCCACGGTGAATAGCTTTCAGAGATGTGGGTAAGAACTTCAGAAGAAGTTAGAGGGTGAGTAAATACATTGGAAAAAGGATGAGTGCATTGGAAGTGGATTTGAGGATATGTTAGCTCCTCAGGAGGTGGTTGGGGAGGAGTGTTAATTCCTCAGAAAGGGCATGAGAGCATGGTTAGTGTGTTAGGGGAAAATAAGGCAACTATCAAGCAAGAGTTGGTGGTAGGGTTGCCAACTGGCTCCAGTCCTGGGGGATCATTGCATGCAGGGATATGTAGTTCTGATTTCTCCATTGCACTCCATAAGAAAAGGAAAACTACAAGTCACTGCATGCAATGGGGTAAATCCAGGACTGGATTAAGCCTGTTGGACGCATCTGGAGCCAGTTGGCAACCCTAGTTAGTGGCTATAATCTGAAGCCATCAAATTTTGTTATGACGCTCCTTAGATGAAAATAATTTGGTTTTTGTTTTGACTAGTAAGTTCTGAACAAACAATTGTAATATGCCTACAGAAGCAGGAAAATATTTGCAAATTTAAGGAAAATTCTTTACAGATCTCAAGTTATTGTATTGATAAATTCTTTAAAATGATGTAATATAGATAATTTGTTTATGGACATAGGGAAGGCAAAAATCAAATGCATTTCCATGTTTTAGACATGAACATGGATTCTAATTATTTCCCTACTTACAGTATATACATTGATGAGCATCACTTGTACTTTTACCTACAGACTGCAAAGGTGACTTTGGGGGTCAAGAGAAAGTGGGGTATTGAATAATGTGTGTAGATTTGTATAATCAAAACTAAATGTGCTGTTTTCAAAAGGAAGATTATGCAGGTGCAATCTCTGTAGGCAATTTATCTGGAGGCAATAACTAAAGCAAAGCAAAACCTGTGCACATGTTTGCTTTGATTGATGCAAACTCTGCAGGTGAAAAGGATCCATAGAGTTTGTTCAACATAGATTTTTTTTACCCCAAATATCAATCATGGGCCCTAAATCTAACCACTAGATGTTAGACAGGAACCATAACTCTCTCCCTTTCTGCAGCATTAGCAGCCTACCTAATGGAGAGAAGATCCAGGGACTTTCCACATGCAATACATAGCATTTGCCACCTGAGTTACTGAGCTGGCTGAAAGCCCTCTAAAAAAACCCCCTGCTGCGTTTTATTTACAGTATACAAGTTTGGATATGAAATATTTTTCACATAAGCCATTTGAAAATGAATCAGAACTATTAAAAGTTACCATCATAGGCCAGTTGTGTTTGAAAGTCACATAGAATATTGAATAGTAATGAAAGATTTTAACATTTGGAATCTTTGGGGATTCAGGGACTAATATTATCCTGGTTTAGATATTTTCTGGAAGATAGGATTGTGCAAGTGAAATCTCCCTATGGCACTTCCTCTTGGAGAACTGTGGATGCAGGAGTGCCGCAAGAGTCAGCACTTTCTGCCATGTTATTCAACATCTACATTGCTTCTCTATGTGACGTTTTTGGTACCTTAGGGTTTAGACTTTTGGATATATGAGGATGATGTTCAATTTTCAGTTCCGATTGATTTTATTGATGACTGTTCTACCGAAGTTACCCGCTGTATTGATGTCATTCGTGGTTGGATATTTCATAATAAATTGGCTCTTAATATATTAAAAACTGAAATACTAGCTCTGTCAAGAATTCCTATGGCTATATTTTCTGTTTCTGGCAATCAATATTCATCACTGACATTTAAATCTGAGATTCGTGACTTAAGGATAATACTGGATTCCTCAATGCATTTGAGGTTGCATATACAGAACTTGGTGAAGGTAGCCTATTATATGCTACATCTATTAAAACGTTTGAAACCATACCTTACTTCTGAAAATTTTCATATAGTTATCCAAACATGGGTGTTCTCCACATTTGATTATTGTAATAGTCTTTTTTTCTAGGTTTACCAATAGGCACTCTTCGATCTTTATAGTCTCTGCAGAATTTTGCTGCATGTCTTATCACTGGACATGGCCCTACTGATATTCAGCAGCAGTTGTACGCTTTGCATTGGTTACCAATAAAATACCAGATACAGTTTAAAGTTCTGACGATTGCCTTTAAATGCATTAATCAGATTGGTCCAATCAACTTGTCTTCCTTATTGAGCTTGTACTGTCCATAGAGGTCATTACGTTCCCAAGATGCTACTTTGTTAGTGTTTCTAAATTTTAAGGAAATCCACTATCATGAATTACAGAATATAATTTTTTCAATGTCTGTTCCACCTTTGTGGAATATATTACCAGAAGGTTTACGTAAGATTTCTGATTTGTCATCATTCAGAAGACAGTTAAAGCTTACTTTTGTAAGCATTTGCTACATTATGTTAATAATTGTATAATTAGAACTGCAATCTGATTGTTGCCTTTGTGTTTGGTATTATGTTAATTATTATGTTTTTATGTTAATTTTGAGGTTTTATTTTATACTGCTTTGTAATTTACATTTTAATATTGATTTTACTTCATATGATTTTGTATGTACTTCATGTAAATCCGCCATGTTAGTGAGTGGATGTTTAAATAAATAAATAAATAAATGAATAAGCTGTTCAAATAAAAACTTCATAGCATCCATACTAGTAGTGTGTGCTTTTCGATAGAATGATATTCTATTCTATGCCCACTAACTGTGAGATAGTTATGAAGTGTAATGACAGTTATTAAAATATATTACCTGTTTATACATTTTATTGAGTAAAACACTAAAATGGAAAGGATTTAAATGTACAGTTACAGTCAACAACGAGTTAAAATCCATTCAGTGATATGGATAACATAACCACGTAGACATATGTCAGCATTTTTACACTTCAGTTAAAATCCTTTCTTCACATTGTTGTTCCAGTCTTAGAGAAAGAGAAAGTCTTTCATAATCAGGTTATGCCAAACAATCACGGGACTGCAGCCTTTCAGATTAGTTTGTCAAGCGGTAGTTTTCAAAAGGGCAGATTTGGTGCTGTGTAATGGAGTCTGCAGAAAAAGAAAACAAGTTAATTATTTTGTAGTGCTAGGTTACAAAAAACTGGGCCTAATTCAAACCAATTTTTTGAGTTACCTGTCAGTGACACAGGGTGATTCAGGGTTGAAAATATGAAACTGGGAGATAGATAGCTGGGGGAAACAGCATTAAGGTGATGTTATTACAGTTAACTTTATTTGATATACCACTATTATACAGAATGTCTAGGCGATTAATAATGTAGTCTCATGTAACATAAAATCATATTTCTTCATAGAAGAGACACATGGGTAAAATAGATTCCTCATGTGTGAAAACGAGGGGGCAAAAACAGTACTGGAGTTCAACAAGGCATGGGACAAAATAGAAGATCTTTAGTAGCTAAGGAATGAGGTATGAAGTATTGCAGTATATAAGAAAAACAGATTAGATAAGTCTTGAGGTATTTATATAGAGACACATTCTAATATGTGCATCCAGGCCCCTGTGCTCCCGATCAAAATCGGGATGCACAGAGACAGACTCAATTCCAATCCTGCGGGATAAGAATCGGGTCTAGGGTCTGTATGTGCAGGCCGGGACCCAATTCCAATCAGCCTGCACATACAGACCCATGCCCGACTAACTCAGTGAGGCTCCTGAATGGAGCTGCAGTGCCATGGCGTCCCATTACCATGGCACAGGAGCCGCGATCCCCGGCTGCCAACCACACTTTCCTTTCCCTGCAGCCCGACCCCTGATCTGGCCTTCCATTGCCAGGGTTGGGCTGTGGGAAACCCCTTTCACCCCCTCACCTCACTGGTGCTGCCCGGGCTTGCTGTTCCCTGACATCCAGGGGGACTTATTCCATCTCCGAGGTGGAACAAGTCCCCCATCCAGTCTGCCAACCTCGGACGTACAGGGCCATCTTCAGAATCAGTCCTGTACGTCCGGGGTCGCGGACTGTTCATGGTGCACCCTCGCTCCACCTCCAGAACACCCTCTCCCAACCCCGACTATGCCTCCAAAAGGGACGTCCATCCCTGCTATTCATGTTACAGAATAGACCCATAATATATTCTTTATTTTTATATACTTGCTTGAAAAGCTGGAATAAACGTATTAAATATGTAATATATGCCATACTAGGTCAGACCAAAGGTCCATTGAGCCAGTATCCTATTTACAACAGTGGCCAATATAGGTCACAAGTACCTATCAGGTTTCCAAAAGGTAGACAGATTCCATGCTGCTTATCCAAGGGGTAATCAGTAGATTTTCCCAGTCCACTTTAATAATGGTTTATGGACTTTTCCTCAAGGAACTTGTCCGAATCTCTTTTATGTTTATGTTTATTAGATTTGATATACCGCTGAGGAAAATACATCACAGCGGTTTACATGGTAAAATTAGGCTCAGAAAAGGAAAGGAAGTTACAATATGAGACAGGAAAGCAAATGAGCAGAGTCATACAACAGGACAGGACGGGGAGAGGAAGGGAGGACAGAGAAGAGTGGGTCACACAAAGGGATCGGACAGGTCGAAGGCACGGGCAAAGAGATGAGTCTTGAGGTTTTTCTTAAAAGTAGAATGTTCAGGTTCAAGTCGGCTAGAGGAAGGCAGGGAGTTCCACAGGGCGGGGGCCAGGAAGAAAAATGCAGATGAGCGGGTGGACTGGAGTCGAGCAGCGGAGGGTGAAGGAAGGTAGAGGCGGTTGAGGTGGAAAGAACGGAGAGAGCGAGCGGGGGCATGTAAGCGTACAAGATTGAACAAATACTGAGGTGTGCGGGTGTGAATGACTCGGTGAAGAAGTACCAGGATTTTATAGTGGATACGGAATTTGATAGGTAACCAGTGCAGATGGATAAGGAGAGGTGTGACATGATCACGGATGGAGGAGTGAGAGAGTAAACGGGCTGCGGTATTTTGTATAAGTTGGAGGCGATGAAGGTGGACATTAGGGAGGCCGGCTAAGACTGAGTTACAAAAGTCAAGGCGGGACATAACGAGTGAGAGGAGGAGAGTGGTGAGGGCTGACATAGAGAGGAAAGGTCTGATAGCCCGGATTTGACGGAGATGGAAGAAGGAGAGTCGTGAGATATGTGCAACATGATCACGGAAAGTTAAAGCAGGGTCAAAGAGAACGCCAAGGTAGCAAAGGGAAGAAACTATGGGAACCGGTGAGCCAGAAAAAGAGGGGGAAAGTGTGGGCGGAGAGGCATCACGGGTGAACCACATGGCAAGGGTTTTGGTGAAGTTGAGGTGCAAACAGTGAGTAGTGAGCCAGTTGGCGACAGCGGAAGACAACGTAGCTACATTAGCAGCTTTTATTATAGTGTTCAGAAACGAATTCTAGAGTTTGATTACCTTTGAATGAAAAAAATATTTTCTACAATTAGTCTTAAATGTGCTATATTGGAGCTTCATTTAGTTTTCCCTAGTCTTTATATTTTTTGAAGGAGTAAACAACCGCTCTACGTATACCTGTTCTACTCCACTCATCATTTTATAGATCTTTATCTGATCTTCACGTAGAAGCCTTTCTTCCAAGCTGAAAAGCCCTAACCTTTTAAGCCTTTCCTTGTAGGGGTATCCTTCCGCCCTCTATCATTTTGATCGCTCTTCTCCGTAACTTTTCTGCTATATCCTTTTTTAGATATGGCGACCAGAACTGCACACAATGTTCAAGATGTGGTCACACCATAAAGCGATAGACACAGAGGCATCATAATATCCTTGGTTTTATTCTCCATTCCTTTCATTACGATTCCTAGCATTCTATTTGCATTCTTGGCTGCTACTGCACACCGAGTAGAAGGTTTCAAGATATTATCCATGATGATGCCTAGATCCTTTTCCTGGTGGTGATTCCTAATACAGAACCTTGCATTGTGCAACTGTAATTGGGTTGTTCTTCTCTAAGTGCATAAGTTTGCACGTATCCACATTAAATTTCAATTGCCGTTTGGATGCCCAGTCTCCCACTTTCTCAAGATCCTCTTGCAATTTTTCACAATCCTCTTGTGATTTAACAGCTTTGAATAATTTTGTCTCATTTGCAAATTTGATCACCTCACTCGTTCCCATCTCCAGGTCATTTATGAATACATTAAAAAGCAGCAGGCCCAGCACTGGTCCCTGGGATATTCCATTATTCACCTTTCTCAATTGAGAAAATTGGCCATCTAGCCCTACTCTCTGTTTTCTATCTTTTAATCAGTTTCCAATCCACAATACTATACTGCCTCCTATCCCATGAATTTTTAATTTCCTCAAGAGACTCTCATGAAGGACCTTTTGAAGTTCATGTTTGAGGGGAGGTGACTGAAAAATTCACACCAGGCATCACATATTATGAATTGTTGGCCTGTTTTCTCCTCCATCATCAATGCAAAAAGATGTAACGGATATTTTACTACCATCCATTAAACACTGGGTTTATAGGATTAGTGAAAAAAAATAATTACTTAAATAGTAGCTTGAATTTAAAATATTTCAAATCTTTGCCCTAATTGCTTATTTCTCCATTTTTACCCTTGTTTCATTAAAACAGAGAGGCTTATAAAGTGGTAGAATATCTGTGTGTTGTTGGTATTCTTATGTGTGTGATTTCCCCCTTTCTCCAGGAGCAAGCAGGAAGTCAGTCCTCACACATGGGTGATGTCAGTGCCGATGCAGCCCGCGTAGAGCATTTCCCCAGCTTTCAAAAAAAGCTTTTGGGTCATGCTACCATGCATGTGTGGTCCCCTTCCCCCCCAAGGGTGCCATCTTGCTCAGTCTCCTTTTTTCCGTGGAGCGCAACAGACGTCTGTCCTGTTTCCCCGGAAAACTCCTTGCAAAAATCCTTAAAAGTTTGTTTTCCCTTGTTGCGCAACGGTTCCTCGTCCTGCCTTAAGACAGCACTGGTTCCAACGCTGCTCTCGTTTCCTTCCACTTTTTGATTGAAGCAAGCCTCGATTGGTATTTGCATCCTTTTTTGACTAGGGGTCATTGATCCTGGCCGGGAGTCTCCCATCATATCTCCCGGTGGGTTCAAAAAATGTGACCGATGCAATCAAACCTTGTCAGTTACCGACACCCATGATTGTTGTCTTTGCTGCCTGGGAGCGGACCATGATTAGTTCACTCATGTTATCCTAGTTTTTACACCTGTCTCTTTAGATATCTTATGTATATAGTTCACCCATGTTGTCCAAGTTTGTACACCTGTTCTCTGTAAAACCGAACAGCCAGTTGTTCTGGTCATTTTTGTTTTACTGTAAACCGCGCTGATATCGAATAGTGCAGTATATAAGAAATTGTAATAAATAAAATAATAAATAAATGATAGCACCTCCTGTGACTTGTGCCAGGCAGTGACTCCAAAGACAAACAAAAAGAGGTCAGAGTTGCAGGAGAAACTATTCCCAAGGTCCGACTCGGCACCAGCCTCTCCGACACCGAGCGCTGAGGGGGTGACTCCTCTGAGAAGACCCCGGACCCCAAGAGGAAGAATAAAAAGTCCTTGAAGTCCATTGAGGCTGCACCGGAGAAACCCGGTAAAACCCCTCAGAGGGACTCGGGCAGCTCCTAGCAGCGCTCTACCAAGGTCCTCAATAAGAATTCCTCGGCCGGCGGAGACAATGCAACATTCTTCGAGACTGTAGTCCTCATCGAGGATGCACTCGCAAGTGTGCTGGCGCTGGGCCCGAGATCCTCAGTGCCCGTGTTGAAAGCTGCAGGGCTTTCTGGCTTGGAAACCAGAATGGCATCCATGGAGCAGAATATCTCTGCTATCCTGGCCCTGCAGCAAGCAATGATGGCTGGTTCATCCACATCATCTGCCCCCATGACCGACCCCTGACTTCAGAGGAGTCTCCAGGCATTGAGCCGAGCTCTGAACGACATTGGTCTCGGGTAAGCCCTCGGCACCAGTAGAGATCTTGGTCCCGTTTGGGTATCCGATCCTTCCCAGCCAGTTTCTACGACTCAGAACCCAGGTGCTCCAGCCTCTCGAGGCTGGCCTCAGATTCATCATCTCCCCTCAATTCCGAGTGGGAGACCAATGACGAGGCCTCCCTGGATACTAGTTGTCACTGAGACATCCCCTCAGAGCCCTTTCCCCCAGCGCCATTCTCCTCTGGAGGATGTGGCCTTCCATGATTTTGTCAGGGATTTGGCCCAAGCACTCTAGGTGCAAACTGAGGCGAAAGAAGACCCACGCATCGAAGAGCTGGAAATCCTCCAGTATGAGTCTCCACCCAAGGAAACTTTCACGGTGTTGGTGCAGCCGATCTCGGCCACCTTGCCGGCCATGGGTTTGTCATGTGGTGACTCAACAGAGGCTCTCCAAGAAGACCTCATCCCTTCCCCAAAAGAAACTATCGGGGAAAAGACCTCTGTTCCCGAAGAAAAAGGGATTTTTTTCATCAGAGTCACCATTACCAGCCCTTTTCGGGCCAACAACAGGATTCTCACCCCAAAAGCCAGGGCCATGGAGCCTGGAAGCCAAAAGCACAGAAGCCCCAGGTCCCAGCTCCCACCCAGCCTGGGGAAGCTTTTGACTCCTGGGGCAGGGCCTCTCCTCCCCTGGGAGACCCTCACCAGCCCACAGGGGCTGGCCTGGGACTCTTCACCCAGAGGTGGGCTGGGGTCACCTCAGACCAGTGGGTACTGCAGGTGGTAAAGGAAGGATATTTCCTTCACCTACAGCAGGTACCACCCAGGTTCTTTCCAGGACAGCTGGTGTGGCCTGTCCTTCACCAGACCTTCTGCTCTCAGAGCTCACAGGTATACTCAGGGACAACGCAGTACAGCCTGTATCCAAACACCTATGGGGAAAGAGCTTCTACTCCAGTTATTTCCTTGTCCCAAAAAGAACTTGGGACCTCAGGCCCATATTAGACCTGAGAAACTTAAACTAGTTTCTGGTGAGGGAGAAGTTCAAGATGCTTTCCCTTGGAACACTGCTGCCTTACCTCCGCCAGGGAGATTGACTGTGCTTCTTGGACCTAAAAGATGCATACACACACATCCTGATTCATCCCTCCCACAGGCAGTACCTACGGTTTGTGGTGGGGGGAGGGCACTACCAGTATAAGATGCTATCCTTTGGCCTGGCCTCCTCGCCAAGGGTCTTTACTAAGTGCCTGGTGGTGGTCGCCACCCACCTGCGCCTACAGGGGCTTTCGTCTTCCCCTACCTGGACAACTGGCTTATCAGAGGCAGCACAGCTTAAGAAGGCAGCAGGTTGCAGACAGGGCAATCCTCCTTCTGCAGCACCTGGGGTTCGTCATCAACTACCCCAAATCCCATCTCTCTCCAATCCAAAGTCTGGAGTTCATAGGTGCCCAGTTGGACACCTTACAGGTCAAGGCCATCCTCCCAACAGAAAGGGTAGAGTGCCTCAGGCGACTGGCAGGAGAGGTGCAGCGCTGTTGGTCAGTGCTGACTCGCCTCCTCCTCTGTCTACTGGGTCACAGGGACTCAACAGTCCACGTTATGCCTTCTGTTGCCTACACATGTGAACAGCCCAATGGTGCCTATGCTTGCAGTGGACTCAGGCCACCGGCAGGCTATGGGGCAAGGTCAGGGTTATGGACCCTCCGACTGGCGGAGTCCCTCAGTTGGTGGCAAAACCTGCGTCACCTCCAGGCGGGAATACCCTTCCAGGCACTCATGCCACAGTGGACCCTGATCACAGATGCTTCCTTTCTGAGTTGAGGGGCACATTGAGGAGGCCACTGCACACAGGGAAGCTGGTCTCAGGAGTCCCTCCTTCAGATCAACCTCCTGGAGCTCAGGGCAATTTTCTTGGCCCTATGAGCATTCCGCCACCGACTGCAACACCGACCTGTATTGATCCAGACAGATAACCAGGTCGTCATGTTTATATCAACAAGCAGGGGGACATGGATTTGTACTCCCTCTACCTGGAGGCATTAGCCCTCCTCTCCTTTGCAGCACGCAACAACATGCTGCTGCAAGCAGTGTACCTCCCGGGCATGGACAACTGCCTAGTGGACAGACTAAACAGAGTCCTTTGCCCACACGAGTGGCGCTTAAACCCCAGGATAGTGCAACAGCTCTTCCATCTCTGAAGCAGCCCTGTGATGGACCTATTTGCTTCTCCAGACAACACGCAGCTACCTTACTTCTGCTCCCATCAGCCGCACCCAGAGAGTGGTGGTGGATGCCTTCCTGATTTCATAGGCCGTGGGCCTGCTGTACGTGTTCCCACCGACTCCCCTGGTTGCCAAGACCCTTTTCAAGGTCCAGAACGAAGGGGCATCAGTTATATTGATTGCCCCCAGACAGCCCAGGCAACCTTGGTTCCCTCTGCTGCTCTCCATGTCTGTGGCACCTCCGGTCCTTCTGGGCCGAGCCCCAGACCTCCTGTCCCAGGAGGGAGGCTCTCTCCTGCACCCCAACCTGGGGTCACTAACACTAACAGTATGGCTGCTGAAAGGATAGTATTGGCCCCTCTCAATCTCCCAGAAGAAGTTGAGGAGATTCTCCTGGCCTCTCGGAAACCCTCCACCAGACGGGCTTACGCCTTTAAGTGGAGGTGGTTTTCAGTCTGGTGTGCGGAAAGGGAGGAGAATCCATTCTGTCAGGTTCAACTAATACTGCAGTACCTACTGCACCTGTCACACACTGGGCTGAAATCTAACTCAGTGAGGGTACATCTGAGTGCCATAGCCGCTATCACCACCACCCTGTCGAGGGAAAACCCCTCCTCTCAAGCCAGCCCCTGGTCTCCAGGTTCCCCCGGGGCCTCATGTTATCCAAGCCCCCTCTCTGCTCTCTGCCGGCAGAATGGGACCTCAACGTGGTGCTCTCTCAGTTCACCAAACCACCGTTCGAGCCCTTGGCCATTTGCCAACTAGGGTACCTGTCTTGGAAAGTGGCTTTCCTGGTGGCCCTCATGTCCGCTCGAAGAGCGAGTGAAGTCCCACCCTATACCAGATTCTACAAGAACAGGGTAGTGCTATGCACACACCCCAGATTCCTCCCGAAGGTGGTGTCCCCTTTCTACCTCAACCAAGAGGTGGTCCTCCCCACCTTCTTCCTGCGGCCTCATGCCAGCAAGGAGGAACTAATACTTCATACTCTGGATTGTAAGCGGGCCCTGTCCTACTTGCAACGGACTCAGGCCCATTGAAAAGCTCCTCAGCTTTTTGTATCTTATTACTCAAGCAGATTGGGGCTTCCCATGACTAAGCGAACTCTGTGCACTTGAGTAGCAGACTGTATTGGCCTCACCTATGAGAGAGCTGGTCTCTCCCTCGAGCACCAGATCACAGCGCATTGCCTGAGGGCGATGGCCACGTCGGTGGCCAACCTCTGCTCAGTGCCGGTGACGGAAATCTGCAAGAAAGCAACATGGTCTTCAATTCACACGTTCTCAGCTCACTACTTCCTGGAGAGCGAGTCCCGCAGGGACAGTGTCTTCGGCCAGGCAGTACTCCATAATATTCTTGGGGTGTAGGCAACTCCTGCCCTCTAACCCTTCTCTGTTCAGGCTACCGGAGTGATAGTGTCGCTAGATTCTAGGGTCTTGTAGAGTCTCTCAGTGGGGACCCACTTTCTGCAACTCACTGCTACCTGTTTGGTCATCATAGGTACTGTCATGGTTTGGTCCTCGGCAGCCTGGAGCTAGGGAGTCCCATATGTGAGAACTGACTTCCTGCTTGTTCCCGAAGAAAGCATAGTTACTCGCCTGTAACATGTGTTCTCCAGGGACAGCAGGAATCTGTCCTCACAACCCTCTCTCCTCCCCTGGGAGTTGTCTCCCTACCTTGTTTTATTTTATTACTGTCCTAGCTATGTTATCTGACTGAGCAAGATGGCATCCTTGGGTGGGAAGGTGACCATGCATGTGTGGTAGTATATCCCAAAGGCTTTCTGGGGAAATGCTCTGTGCGGGCTCTGTTGGCGCAGATGTCACCCATATCTGCTGTCCCTGGAGAACACCTCTTACAGGTGAGTAACTATGCTATAACTTGGAATGGTTAGACCTAGCTGCCTCAAACTGTGTGTGAAGGCAGTTCCTTAGTAGCCATCTAACTTTCCACTTTTCATAGATGGTGAGTGATTTAAAAAAGAAAAGGCAAAAGGAGAGGTGTTTAGCTCCTGCTGTCTTGTACAAAATACTCAAACTCATGCTGGCTGATCATATGTAAGTTAAAGTGTGAAGAACTCAGCCAGGATAATTTGGCCAGCAATGGGAGAGCAAGAAATAAGCAACTCTTCTCTTTCCGGGAGGAAGGGGTAGAGGAAGTGGGAGGCTAAAGGCTGGAGATGTTGAAGGGGTCTGGGTAGTCTTGTTGCAGACATCTTGTTTGGACAGGTCTGCAAAAATTTTTTTTTCGAGAGCTGTTTTGGTTATTCCACGTAATCTTTATGTTTTTTGGTGCACTGAATCTGAAAATGACCTCCATTTTGTCATAGAACATCACGTTTCCTGACAATTTAGGTAACTATGTTAAATAAGGCAATACCTCAAACTAAATGGAAATAGACTTATAAAATTAAAGTTTTATTACAATATTTTCATGAAAATTCGTTTTTGAACTGAAATGAGCTCACCTACACACAATAAACTTGATTCTTCTTCCTTGTGAGGCTCCTCTTGGTACATTTACGCTTGTGAGTAGCATCTGGAATGTCTCTCTGAAGCATCCAACAGTAGTCTGCCATCATTGTAATGCTCCATCTGCCCTGGTATCTCCTTTCCATCTCTTTAATGTCTTGGTGGAATCGTTCACCTTGTTCCTCATTCACAGCTCCCAAATTTTCAGGAAAGTAGTCAAGGTGGGACTGGAGGAAATGCACTTTCAAACTCATCAGGCAACCTAAAGCTTGAAATGCTTTCAGCATTCGTCCGACGACCTTTTTGTAGTGAGGATCTTTGTTATTGCCTAAAAATTTCTGTACGACTTCTTTAAATGCAATCCACCCTTCTTTTTGAGGATCCGTCATGGTATTGACAAACTCTTGATCAACTATAAGCCTTCTAATGTCTGGTCCGACGAACACACCCTTCCTTCAATTTTGTCTCCAACAGGCCTGGAAACTTGGTGACCAAGTATTTGAAGCATTCTCCATCTCTTGGAAGTGATTTTACGAATTGCTTCATCAATCCCAATTTTATGTGGAGAGGTGGTAGAAGAACTTTATGGGAAGGTACCAAAGTTTCTCGGAGGACATTTTTTTCACCGACTGTTAGCACCCTCAGCTGCCAACTCTTCTTGGCCCAGTGATTTTGTCAGTCTTGACTGTCCCATAGACACAGAAAACAAGGATATTTGGTATACCCAGCTTGTTGCCCGAGCAGCATGCACAAGACCTTCAAGTCCCCACACACTTGCCAACCATGGTCTTCATATTTAAGTTTACGAAGAACCAATTCCAAGTTCTTGTAGGTTTTCTTCAAGTGTACGGAATGACCTACAGGTATGGAAGCGTAAAAACCGTTGTGGAGTAAAACTGCTTTGAGGCTTCTTTTTGAAGAATCTATAAAAAGACGCCATTGCTCTGAATCATATTGGATTTTAAATTGACCCATCAGACCTTCGACATCGATACAATAAACCAACTTGTCTTCCTGGGCGAAGTAAGGAACGAACTCCTTTTCACGATGTCTGAACCATGAAGATGACACCCCTGGCAACAATAAATTCCTGCTTTTCAGCCTTGATCCGAGTAACTCAGCAGCATCTTTGGGAAGATTTAAGTCTCTTATCAAATCATTCATCTCCTCCTGAGAAAACAATTTTGGTCTTGTATCATCTTCAAAGTCAGAACTTGATTCGTCATCTGGTTCAGGTATGACTTCACTTTCATCGGAGCTAGGTATCTCTTCCAAGGTAGCAGGGGGCTTGGGTACTGGTATATCTGTGCCATGGGGGATGGGACGAATTGCCGAGTGAAGATTGGGGTATGAAATGGAATGCTTCCATTTGGAATTAAACCCTTTCA
The DNA here is from genome assembly GCA_033557465.1 of Ichthyophis bannanicus. Lineage (NCBI taxonomy): Eukaryota > Metazoa > Chordata > Amphibia > Gymnophiona > Ichthyophiidae > Ichthyophis > Ichthyophis bannanicus. Next base: position 1,137,657,543 of record CM066033.1, on the reverse strand, counting down.
CATCGCATGAACAAAAGTAACAGTCGTCACTATGGTTCTTTTGCTCTTGCCATACCATAGGAATCCCATAATGGAAAGATTTTTTCTTACCCTTGAACCAGTTTCAGAGGTCCTCAACACACCGTTTGCACACTTTATGAGGCGCCCAGACTTTATCTTGATCTCCAATTTTTAGTCCAAAGTATGCAAAGTATACTTTTTTCACAAAGTCTGTAATATTCTGCTGTTGCTTCAACACTGTATATTCACCACAGATGAAACAGAAACTGTCTGGCGAATTAATACACTTTCGTGGAGCCATAACATAACGGTTGAAGAATGACGAGCTAACATGAATTGCGAAAAAAAGTGTGAACAGCCTAGAACCAAGAACCTGATGATGATGATTCGTGCACAAGTGTGGCATGCAGGAGAGAGCAGCTCTGTGTCTGTACACGAGACGTCACAGTGCTGGCCACGCCCCCCTGCACTGACCGGAGCTGCTGCTATCTGCCCTGTGTCTCCCTCCCACTGGATTCTTCAGAAAGATTAACCCCTTCTACCATTAGAAGCCTCTCACTTGGTTTGCAGCTTGTCGTGCTGTGAGGGCTTGCGTGCATCAGTGATGCTGAGAGCTAAACTATCGGTAGTTTAACTACTGGCAGGGTCTCCCAAGATGGACAGGTCTCAGCTGAGGTGCCAGACCAAGACAAACCACCCATCTGGGCAGCAGCAGAATGGGATAGTGTTGACAGCGAAGGATCACATTTTTGTGACAACGGCAACACCACCAAACTTAAACTGCGCGGAAGAAAGGCCCGGCAATCTACTTCTGTATCTTGCCATGAAAACCCAATGGATAGTTACAACAAAACAAATTGTGCTATGGTGCTGGAAGAAGAGACCCCCAGGTCGGAAGGCACTCAACTAGCTACTGGGGAAGAGCTGAAGACTTTTCAGAGTAAAGCCAGCATTTATGATGTGGTTGGATCAAAGCCCTCTGGAAGTCTGACTGCTGATGTAGCTGCGCATGAAATGAGAGTCAGAAGCTGTAAAGATGTCTTACACATTGGAACATGAAATGTACAAAGCAGGAACCAAGGGAAGTTGGAGGTGGTCAAGAATGAAATGGAACGTGTACAACTTGATCTGTTGGGTGTCAGCGAACTGAAATGGACTGGCATCGGGCACTTTGCATCAGATGATCACATGGTCTACTATGCTGGAATGAAAGATAAAGAAGAAATGGTGTTGCATTTAAAATAAAGAAGAAACTTGCAAGAACTGTAATGAAATACAATGCAGTCAGCGAACACTTAATCTCTATTCGTCTACGAGGATTGCCTATCAACACAACTATAATTCAAGTATATGCCCCAACAACAGCTGCAGAAGAGAATGAAATTGAAGAGTTCTATGAACAAGTACAAGCTGAAATTGACAGAACATGCAAACAGGATATCCTGATAGTCATGGCTGACTGGAACGCAAAAGTTGGCAACAAAGAAGAAGGCAAAGTAGTTGGAAAATATGGACTTGGCAACAGAAATGAAGCTTGAGAAAGACTGATAGAATTCTGCAAGACCAATGATCTATTCATCTCAAACAGCTTCTTCCAGCAACACAAGCGGCGACTGTACACATGGACTTCACCCAATGGATTGTATAAAAATCAAATTGACTACATCTGTATAAGTCAACGATGGAAAAGTTCTATAACATCAACAAAGACAAAACCTGGAGCTGACTGTGGTACAGATCATCAAATACTAGTATGCAAACTCAAGCTAAAGTTGAAAAAGAGCAAACCACTCATGAATGCAGCAAAATATGACCTTGAGAATATACCACTGGAATTTAAAGACTGCCTGCAAAATCAATTTTCTGCTTTAGATACAAATGACGGAGCTCCAGAAGAGTTATGGAATGACATCAAGAAGGTTGTGTTGGAAGAAAGCGAGAAGTCTCTACAAAAGGTGAAAAAGAAAAAACAGCCAAAATGGATGACGGAAGAAACTCTGAAAATTGCCCAGAAACGCAGAGAAGCTAAAGCCAGAGGAGAAAGAAAGCTAATCGCAGAACTCAACTGAGATTTCCAACGTGCAGCAAGACAGGACAAGGAAAAGTACTACAATGACACTTGCAAGGAAATAGAAGCAGAAACTATTAGAGGAAGAACAAGATCAGCTTTCCTAAAGCTACGAGAGTTAAAGAAAAAGTTCCAGCCTCGAATTGGAATGTTACAAGATGCTCAAGGTTCTATGTTGAATGATGCTGAGAAGATCAAGAAAAGGTGGAAGGAATATACAGAGTTTTTATATGATAAAGATCAAGTGGACCAACAGCCGTTTCAACCTGAACCTTATGATCGGGAACCATTGGTGATGAAAGAAGAAGTTGAAGCAGCATTGAAAGCCTTATCAAAGAACAAAGCACCAGGCATCAATAGCATTCCCATAGAAGTATTACAGTAATCTGATGCAGCTGTTACCATACTTACAAGGCTCTAATGGGGGCTGAGATCTGCACCCGGCCAGCCTGCCCCCCCGAGCAGCAACTCCGGCCCATTCGGGGCTGTGGGAGGAGGGGAGGAGCAGCAGGCCGGCTTAAAAGAGAGCCGCTGCCGGCGGGAAAATCAAAAAGCCACCATCTTCCCCTAATCGGAGCTGAGATCTGCACCCGGCCAGCCTGCCCCCCCGAGCAGCAACTCCGGCCCATTCGGGGCTGTGGGAGGAGGGGAGGAGCAGCAGGCCGGCTTAAAAGAGAGCCGCTGCCGGCGGGAAAATCAAAAAGCCACCATCTTCCCCTAATCGGGGCTGAGATCTGCACCCGGCCAGCCTGCCCCCCCGAGCAGCAACTCCGGCCCATTCGGGGCTGTGGGAGGAGGGGAGGAGCAGCAGGCCGGCTTAAAAGAGAGCCGCTGCCGGCGGGAAAATCAAAAAGCCACCATCTTCCCCTAATCGGGGCTGAGATCTGCACCCGGCCAGCCTGCCCCCCGAGCAGCAACTCCGGCCCATTCGGGGCTGTGGGAGGAGGGGAGGAGCAGCAGGCCGGCTTAAAAGAGAGCCGCTGCCGGCGGGAAAATCAAAAAGCCACCATCTTCCCCTAATCGGGGCTGAGATCTGCACCCGGCCAGCCTGCCCCCCCGAGCAGCAACTCCGGCCCATTCGGGGCTGTGGGAGGAGGGGAGGAGCAGCAGGCCGGCTTAAAAGAGAGCCGCTGCCGGCGGGAAAATCAAAAAGCCACCATCTTCCCCTAATCGGGGCTGAGATCTGCACCCGGCCAGCCTGCCCCCCCGAGCAGCAACTCCGGCCCATTCGGGGCTGTGGGAGGAGGGGAGGAGCAGCAGGCCGGCTTAAAAGAGAGCCACTGCCGGCGGGAAAATCAAAAAGCCACCATCTTCCCCTAATCGGGGCTGAGATCTGCACCCGGCCAGCCTGCCCCCCCGAGCAGCAACTCCGGCCCATTCGGGGCTGTGGGAGGAGGGGAGGAGCAGCAGGCCGGCTTAAAAGAGAGCCGCTGCCGGCGGGAAAATCAAAAAGCCACCATCTTCCCCTAATCGGGGCTGAGATCTGCACCCGGCCAGCCTGCCCCCCCGAGCAGCAACTCCGGCCCATTCGGGGCTGTGGGAGGAGGGGAGGAGCAGCAGGCCGGCTTAAAAGAGAGCCGCTGCCGGCGGGAAAATCAAAAAGCCACCATCTTCCCCTAATCGGGGCTGAGATCTGCACCCGGCCAGCCTGCCCCCCCGAGCAGCAACTCCGGCCCATTCGGGGCTGTGGGAGGAGGGGAGGAGCAGCAGGCCGGCTTAAAAGAGAGCCGCTGCCAGGCGGGCCCGCGCCTGGTCGGGCCCGCGCCTGAGGGCCCTTTGGCGTGGCCCTTAGGCGGGGCACGTATCAGTGCTGAGCAAAGTGCAAGAAGCCATTGTGTTTGAGGTCACAGAGGCCTATAGAAAAAGAAACGACGCCGCTCCGAGACAGCCCTTTGTCCACAACTACAGTCATCGTTACCGTCTCCATTGTTTATGCTGATCACAGTCCATGAAGAAATCTGCAACATAACGAAAACCAGCAGCCACTCTCAAGTCCAGCTATTCACTAAATAGACTGTCATTTATGATAACCCGTATAAGCACAGCAGTGTCTCGACTGCCCGGCGGGTTTGAAACTAACCTCATCAACATCATCTGAAAAAGATCTCCGTCTTCTTCAAACCTCCAGCTGGAGCGCACCTATGGCAGACCTCGCTCTCACATTGAACCAAGCCACCTACCAATCACAGCAAGTATACCACTTCTAAAACACTGGCTATAAATGAGTCTTCCAGCACACCCATCTAAGCCAATATCAATATTCTCCTATGGTCACACATATCCTATGATCTGTAGCCTCATATACTGTTGTCAGTAGCCTATATAACTTTGTTGATAGTACCTATACCGTTGTCAGTAGCCTATATAACACTGTCAATAGCTTCTTATACTGTATAACATTGTTGATAGTACTTATACTGTTGTCAGTAGACTATATAACACGGTCAATAGCTTCTTATACTGTTGTCAGTAGCATCATATACCGTTGTCCATTGCCATACTGTTTTGTGTCTCACTACCGTACTCTCTGTCCTGCTATTGCACTATACGGCAGCATATCTACAGTACTTCGCACACAACAGGAACTCGCAAAATGGCCCTCCAGCTCTTCGCCCTTATCAGCTTTTTCCTACTGACTCACTGGCTCGGAACCTCCCAAGCCCTTTACATATCTCATGGAATTATCCCCATCTTAAATAGCCATGGAAAAAGGTGGTCTGGACCCCCATACTCCCACCCAGGAAGTGACACCTACACACGCCGCTCCCATTTGATACACATAGCACTCCAGCTGTCCAATACACCCACCCAGGAAGAACCTCCGAACTACCGACCCCTAAGATGTGCCATCATAAATGCGCGTTCTATTCGCAAAAAATGGCCTGTGGTTCTTGAAACAATTTCCCGCTATGACCTAGAGATACTCATGATCACAGAAACCTGGCTATCAGCTGAAGATAACGTTCTCATCAACCAACTTCTACCACCCAATTTCGCCATACACACAAGACATAGAGAAAACAAAAAAGGAGGAGGGGTGCTCATAGTCTCCAAATCGGACCTTAACTTCCACATAACAGATTCCTCTAGCTCAAACAATCTAGACATACTCTCCATTACAAACCAGCAAATCTCCCTCAACCTCTTATACAGGACACCGTCCACGTCTCCAGATGACCTCCCAACCATTATTGACCTTACTGCCAGCACCCTCAATCCCAATAAACCAAATTGGATAATGGGTGACTTCAATCTCCCATCGTTATCCCAAAACCACGCAATTGCCTTCCTTGGTGCTATGGAAGACCTGGGACTCAAGCAAATTATCAATAAACCCACTCATATAAAGGGAAACATTCTGGATTTGGTATTTGCTCCTCAGACAGTCTTTGAACAAAACCACAACCTACCAATATCAATCGTTGATGTACCCTGGTCAGACCACAAACTGATCATTTTCCAGATCCCCATCATCAATGAGAAGCTGTACAGAAGCCAAAACATGCACAGCACATCACGGACGCCCACAAGAAGATTTAGACCATTTAACAGAGAACACATCTTGGCTGAGACCCAATCACTCCTCAACAAAACCATACCAGACCTCGACGAACTAATCACCTCCTGGAACTCCAATCTGCATGCCATATCACAACCTCCAATTTCCAATAACACAAAGAGGAGAAAAAGAAGCACCGCCCCATGGTTCTCTCCTGAATTGCGATCCTCTCTGACTCAACTCCGCAGACTGGAACGCCGCTGGCGCAGATCACTTTCCACTGAAGATCAGACCGCCTACCGTACTCACCTCTCCACACACCGTGAAGCAATCACAACCACAATGAAACAATATCACACAGACACCCTAAAGAGATCACTGAATAAACCACGTGACCTCTTCAACCTGGTCAAATCCCTCTCAAAGGAACCTTCTCCCGAACAACACAGTGAGATTCATCCACAGAAATTCGCTGACTACATGCAATCCAAGATAGTGCAAACTAACAAGGTGTCAACAGTCCCGTTCCAAGAACCAACGAATGCAACCCCACTAAATAACTTCTCTACACCATCCACTAAATGCATCGAGGACACCATAGCATCTCTCAATACCTCCACTGCACAAACGGACCCATGCCCAGCTTTTTGGATTAAGGAGCTACGCTGTGCGTTCAGCCCTTTCATTGCAAATCTAATGAACCTCTCATTCACAACAGGGTACTTCCCTGCAGCACTCAAGCAGACTTCCATCAGGCCACTTTTGAAAAACCCCAAGCTAGACCCGCAAAAGGTCGAATCTTATAGGCCTATAGCTAGCATTCCCCTCTTAGCCAAGATAATTGAGAAGGAGGCACAACGGCAAATCCAAGATCATATAGACACCACAGCTCCCCTAGATCACTGCCAACATGGGTTCAGAGAATATCATGGGGTCGAGACCCTTCTCACTAACCTATTCAACGACATTATCACAGGCATTAACAACATCCGACAAGGATTTGTACTCGTCTTCTTAGACATCGCTGCGGCGTTCGACTCGGTAAGCCACGAAATTCTCCTCGGACGACTGAAAGAGAAAGGTATCTGCAACAGTGCATTAGAATGGTGTAACTCTTATCTGGATGGAAGATGGCAATATGTGAAGTCCGGTACAGAAGAGTCAAAACGCTTCCATCAAAAGCAAGGTGTGCCTCAAGGTTCCTCATTGTCTTCCCTACTATTTAACATATACATGCAGCCCATCTGCGACATCATAAGATCTTTCAAAGTCAACTGCTTGATATACGCAGATGACATTCTCTTATATATGCCTTTCTCTACAACTCAATTAGACCTGGCACCGTTGGTAGACTGCCTCAATTCGGTCTCAGAGTGGCTCCAATCACAAAACCTTCGCATTCAACATAAAAAAACAGAGGTGCTCTTCATCTCCAAAGACCCCAACTTCACCCCTCCAGCCCACGTCAGTGTCAAGGAAGCTGACCTACAAGCTAAAGAAACAATAAGATACCTTGGAGTTACATTGGACCAACGTCTGGATATGAAACATCACATAAATAACATAGTCAAAGCTGTATACTTCAAAATACGCTCGCTTAGGCATATGCGCTCCCTGTTGGACCCGGATGACTTCCGAACCATATATCAAGCGCTAATCCTGCCACACTTCGACTTTGCAAATGCCATATTACAAGGTCTCCCTCAATCCACTCTTAGCCCATTACAGATGGCCATGAATGCCGCAGCAAGAGTCCTCTACGGAGCCTCCAGAAGCGATCACGTAACTCCCATTCTTAAACAGCTTCACTGGCTCCCCATCCATGGGAGGATCATCTTTAAAACCCTAGTCCTATCATTCAAGGCAATCAAGGGTATCTCTTCCTCCTCACTCACAGATCTGATTCACACTGTACCCCCCAACAGATCCAGAAGAACAACAGCCGTAAACCTACTGACAACCTCGAAGGCGTTGACAAAGTGCAACATGACAACCTCAAACAGAGCCTTCAGTTTCTATGTACCCAAATGCTGGAACGCTCTACCCTCCGACATAAGGGCCATTACTGACCTACTCCAGTTCAGGAAGGCACTCAAATACCACCTCTTCCTTCAATACTACCCTACCAGCAATTGAACCAGAGGAAGTGACCCACTCATGAACACACCATGCCGTTCTTGATATTATTAAGACTCTATTCTGTTCTATGTAATTATCTCATGTATATAGTTTACCCCGGTTCTCCAAGTTTGTACTCCTGTTTGATGTAAACCAAACAGCTTGTTGTTATGGTCTTTATGTTATAATGTAAACCGCGCTGATGCCGAATAGTGCGGTATATAAGAACTTGTAATAAAAAAATAAAATAATAAAAAAATAAAACATCATGGCCAACTGAATGGAAAAGATCTGTGTTTATACCAATACTAAAGAAAGGTGATCCAACTGACTGTGGAAATTATCGCACAATCGCTCTGATCCCACATGCCAGCAAGATTCTACTTAAGATTATTCAAAAGAGACTACAACTATACCTGGAACAAGAATTACCTGAAGTGCAAGCAGGGTTCAGGAAAGGGCGAGGAACGAGAGACATCACTGCGGATTGAGATGGATCCTTGAAAAGACTAAAGAATACCAAAAGGATATCTATTTGTGCTTTATCGACTATAGCAAGGCTTTCGACTGTGTAAACCATGAGAAACTCTGGGCCACATTAAGAAGCATGGGTATACCAGAACACCTGATCGTTGTCTTGCGCAATCTGTACATTGATCAAGAAGCAACAGTTCGAACGGAACAAGGAGAAACAGAATGGTTTAAAATAAGCAAAGGTGTAAGACAAGGCTGCATACTTTCCCCCTACCTGTTTAATTTATATGCAGAACAAATTATCAGAGAAGCATGATTGTATGAAGACAACAGAGGTGTGAGGATTGGTGGAAGACTCATCAACAACCTTTGCTATGCTGATGATACTACATTAGTGGCTGAAAGTGAAGATGATCTGAAACATTTGCTTCTCACAATCAAAGAACATAGTCTCAAAATGGGCCTGCACCTTAATGTAAAGAAGACAAAGATCATGACAATTGGCATAAACAACAGGTTCATCGTTGAAGGAGAAGAAATTGAAATTGTGAACAACTTTAACCTACTTGGATCAACTATCATTAAAGAAGCAACAAGCAGTCAAGAAATCAAACGACGCATTGCTCTTGGCAGAATGGCTATGAAAGACCTAGATAAGATTCTCAAGAGCAGAGATGTCTCTCTCCATACAAAGATTCGACTTGTTCAAGCCATGGTATTTTCAATAACATCATATGGATGTGAAAGCTGGACAGTGAAAAAGACAGAGAGGTAGAAAACTGATACCTTTGAATTATGGTGCTGGCGGCGAATACTGTGTATACCATGGACTGCCCGAAGAACAAACCAGTCGGTACTAGAGGAGATCAAACCTAAGCTTTCTTTAGAAGCTCAGATGACAAGACTTCGACTTTCATACTTTGGACACATCATGCGAAGAGAGAGGTCATTAGAGAAAGACATCATGCTTGGCAAGATAGAAGGTCAACGCAAAAGAGGAAGGCCAGCAATGAGATGGATCGATACAATAACAGCAGCTACGGGTACCAGTCTGTCAACAATAAGCCGCCTGACTGAAGACTGAACACAATTTAGGATAGCTATCCAGAGGGTCGCCATGAGTCGACTCCGACTCGACGGCACTTAACAACAACAACAACAACCATTAGAAGCACGGACTTAAAACTTGCTTAGCTTATGTATATATTGCTGACCATCAGATTTACAGTGCTATATTTTTTTTTAAATAACTCGGACAACCCCTTTAAGGTTTTTTTGGCATTTTTTATCTTAAATGCACTTATGTGAATTAATTAATAGTAATGTGAATTAATTAATAGTAATTTGAAAAAAAATTGATAAATTTGAAGACAATTTTGCATGTTGTGGCAAATCATGATGTCTAGGAGTTTTTTCAATATTTTATTTGTTTTCAGCACACCAAAATACATGGAAATTAGATGAAAATAATCAAACAGCTTTTTAGTCGCAGACCTGTGTTATGAATCTGAGGGGAATGGCAGCATTGAATTTGGTTACTTTTCTTTCCTAACCACAGCTCAAGGTGAATAACATTTCAGGTTCAATAGTAGCTAGGTCCCTGTTCATGAGAGCTTACAATCTGATTTTGTACCCGAGATAATGGAGGATGAAGTGATATTCCTAAGATTATAATGAGTATCAACAGGATTTGAACTCTGGATTCCCTGCTACTCACCATGCTGCTTTAATCACTTCCTCACTTTGAGTTGGAGGCCTGTAGACTATACCAGTGTGGATGATAGTGCCATCTCCTCTTTCTCACACAATCCACAGTGCTTCTTTTCGCCACGGCTTTAATAATGCTTTTGACATATATGGCTACTCCTCCTCCTTTTCTGCGTTCTCTGTCTCGTCTAAATAAATCATAGCCGGCTATGGCTATATCCCATTAATGTGACTCATTCAACCATGATTTTGTAATGGCCACATTGTCCAAGTCCATTTCCACCATCAGGGCTTCCAGGTCAGGAACTTTGTTGACTAGACTTTAAGCATTTGTGCTCATTGCCTTCCAACTATTGTTGGCTGGCTTGCTTTCGTTTTGGACAAATTTTGTTCCAGACTCCTCTTCCCTCTTATCATTGAAGTGTGGATTATTTAACTGGTTTTGCTATATCATTTTTCTACCAGTCAAAATGGTGTACAATTAACAAGGTGCGGGCAATGGGGAATAACAATTTACATCAAACATCAACCTTGAAAGTATTTGTTATTGAAAGAACAATTTAGATGAATCCTCCTTGTTTGGAGTGGAACATGTCAAATGGGTAAGTATGAGGGAGGGGAACATTTGTTAGATGGGTGCTTAAGGGGGTGGGGTAAGAGGGATGTTGTTAGTTTGATGAGGGCATTCCTATGGTGATTCGATCTGCTGATCTATGCTGGAGTATTCCTGGAAAAGAATTAATATGACGACTATTATCAATGCTATTATGTTCCTGTTGGGAATGACTTCCTGAACTTGTTTTTTCCCATCTATTACCCCCTTGCCCTAGTTTAAATGCTTGCCCACATATAGTCTGAACTTTTCACTTAGGATCCTTTTTCCTGCCACAGAAAGATGCAGTCCATCTCCTCAGTACAGTCTTTTGTTGTTCCATCTATTGCCCCAGTTGCTTACATCTCTAAATCCTTCTTGTTTACACCAAGTTTGGAGCCACATATTAAAGTGGTTATATGATGCAGCCTCTCTTCCTCCTTACCATGAACAGGTAGAACTTCTGATAATACTATAGTGTTGATAATGGATTAAGTTTCCCTCCCAAAAGCTGAAAGTCCTTTTGTACTATAGAGATACCGTTTCTGTTTCTAGCTAGGTCATTTGTACCCAAGAGGATAACAAAAGGCTCAGGTTGATGCTGCAGGTGCTACTATGACCTACTATGTCCTAATGACCCTATGCCCCTGATCTCAACACGTAAAATATGGATAATTATGACTGGAAAATAGTTATACCAGAATATGATCTATTTGGGAAAGACGGAGTAGGAGAAAATAGTTTTAAAGCCACATAATGCAGGACTTAGCAGGTAAGATTGTGACACCGTAGGTTCATCTGGAAAAAGGGAATGAAACATTTGTTTACACAGGTATGATATAGAGATTTGCCTTATAGGCAGAAGAAATAAACAGAGATTTAATTCAAGAAATTCACAATATTGCCATTAAAGGGGAAGTCCTATAGAGAGGTGATTTAATTTTCCAGATGATGATTGAACATCCTAGCTAGGTTATTGTCTAGAAGTAGGAAGATCCTGGATACTCTACAGAAAGAGCTTTTCTGGCAACTGGTAACAGAACACAGGCAGGGGGGGGGGGGGGGGTCCATGCTGGACCTGATGCTATGAATGAGGAGAATGTTTCTGATGATGTGGTTCATTATTAGGATGCAGGTGGAGATGGTTCATTCTAAAGTGAGAGTCCTACACTTCAGGAAAACTTTATCAAAATGAAATAGCAGTGGAAAATATTGAAAGGAGATATTTTAAAGCCTATGCACCTTTTTGTTAAGAATTTAAAAAAAAAAGTAAAGAGGAAAAAGAGGTTGCTATGGTTCTCAAACTAAGTAACTGAAAAGATAAGGAAAAAGAGGTTAGACTTCATAAACTACAAGAGATCACAGAAAGAAGAGACAAAACATTATTTGGAGAAGCTAAGGGAAGCTGGTAAAGGAGTCAGGAAACCAAAGATGCAAATGGAAGAAGAAACAGCTAATACAGTAACATTGTGGGAGGGGGGGAGGAGAGAGGTTTTTTTTTTTTTTTAAAGATATGTTAGTAGCAGGAGGAAGTGCAAAAATGGTATTGTCAGACTCAAGGGAAAGAATATGCAGAAAATTACAAGGATAAAACGTAGTTACTCACTTGCAACAGGTGATCTCTGGGAACAGCAGGAATTTAGTCTTCACATATGGGTGACGTCTGTACAGGCAGAGCTTGCACGGGTACGCTTCCCAGCATCCAATAGGAAAGCTTTTGGGAGCACTCCACTGTGCCTGTGCAACTGCCTTCCCAGCTCCCTCTCCACAGTTGAGTCTGTAGCTAAGAAAGGAATGTAAATGAAACCCTTCAACTCCTAGGAGAGGAGGGTGGGTTGTGAAGACTAAATTCCTACTGTTCCCAGAGATCACTTGTTACAGGTGAATAACTGCGCTATATCAAGGAACAAGCAGGAATGTAGTCTTCACATATGGGACTCCCTAGCTCCAAGATGCCTGATGAAGTGACAGAACTGGTGGAGGTTTGCCTTGGAGTAGGCTCGAGAGGTCATGGATCTTACATAGATTTCTGTTATTGTCAAAGTCCGGATGAAGGGTAGGAGTTGCATCTAAGTCTGAAAGAGGTGCTGGAGTACAGCTTGACCAAACATGGCATACTGGCAGGAGTCCTTGTCCAGACAATAATGGGCAATGAAGGTATGGACGGAAGACCAAGTTGCTGCTTTGCAAATTTTGTCAAAGGCTACCAAGCATAGGTTTGCTATCGAGGTGACATGCCCTTCCAGGGTGAGTCCTGCTTTGTCATAGGCAAATGAAATGCAGTCCGCTATCCACATGGAGAGTGTATGTTTAGATACAGGTAGACCCCAGATGACTACGGTCAAAGGAGATGAACAATTGCGAGGTTTTATGATGACGAGTTCTTTGGAGATAAAAAGCCAAAGCACACTTGCAGTCAAGAGTGTATAGAGTTGCTTCCGCTCTAGATGCTTGCGCTCTAGGAAAGAAGACTGGAGGGTGAATTGACTGGTTTAAATGGAAAGGAGACACCACCATTGGCATAAAATGTGGGTGAGTCCGAAGGACAACCCTGTCATGGTGGAACTGGGTATAGGGAGGGTCCACCACCAGAGCCTGAAGTTCACTAATGCATCTAGCTGAAGTGAGGGCAATGAGAAAGAGTACCTTCCAAGACAGGAACTTCAGGGAGGTCATGGCTAATAGTTCAAAGGGTGGCTTGAGAAGCTGCACTAGAACGACATTGAGGTCCCAAGCCACAGGAGGTGGCTTAATGGGCGGCTTGGACAGCAGAAGACCTCTCATGAAACACACTACTAGTGGATGTGAGGAGATTGGCTGTTCATTTAGTAGGTAGTGAGAGGCCGCAATGGCACTGAGATGGATTCTCACAGAGTTGGTCTTTAGATCTGTTGAGGACAGGGGGAGCAGATACTGGAAGAGTAACTTCACTGGAGCAGAAAAAGGATTGAGATCTTTCTGGAAACACCAGATCATGTATCTATGCCACTTCAAAGTGTACAAACGTCTAGTGGAGGGCTTTCTGCAAGCGAGTAGGATTTCCTTAACCTCTTGTGAAAGGTCAATGTCCTTCAAAGCTAGGCTCTCAGCAGTCAAGCTGTGAGGCAGAGAGACTGTGGATTGCGATGGAGCAGTGAGTCATTGTCCTGGGAGAGGAGATCGAGCGCAGATCCTAATTGGAGAGGCTGAGTCTAAGTAGATGTAGTAGAAGTGGAAAACACAATTGCCGTGGCCAGTGAGGGGCTATGAGAATCATGGAGCTCTTGTTGGACTGAAGTTTGAAAAGTGTCTTGGGAATGAGGGTTATGGGAGGGAAAGCATAGAGAAGACCCTGACCCCAGTGTAGGTGAAAGGCATCCACCTGTTGGTTGCTGGATGTTGGAGTCCTTGTGCAAAAGCGAGGAAGCTTGGCATTCTGCGGAGTAGCAAACAGATCAATGTCTGGAGTGCCTCGGGTCTGGAAGATGTAGGACACTGTGTCCAGAAGGAGAGACCATTCATGGTGAAGAAGGATGCAACTCAGTTTGTCTGCCAAGACATTGAGATCCCCGGGGAGATACACCACTCAGAGGTATATTTGATGAGAGATGGCAAAGGACCACAGGTGAAGAGTTTCATGGTGGTCATGAGCCTGTTCTTCCCTGTTTGTTCACATACTGTAGAACATGGCTACCTGATTGTGCGTTCCGACTAGGACTTGTGCCCTGAGGCAGTGTTGAAACACTTGGAGGGCATTCGAGATGGCACGAAGTTCCAACAGATTTATTTGGAGGTGTGACTCGTGCATTGTCTAGAGTCCCTGTGTAAACAGGCTGCCCAGGTGTGCGCCCCAACCCAACTTGGAGGCATCCGTCCTCAGGGTGCATTGAAGTGGAGGCATCTGAAAAGGTGACCCTACAAGCAGATTTTCCGGAGACCACCACCGCTGGAGGGATGTTGATAGAGGGGCAGTGAATTGATCCTGTCCCTTAGATTGTCCAATTGATCCACAACATAGCCCCGTCAAACCTCTCCATATTTATCGCAACTCAACCCCACAACAGGACCAGGAGGACATACAACTTAAACAATTTGTGCGTCCCACAGAACGTGTGCAATACCAAAACTCTCACTAGCAACAGAGCGTTCACAAACTCAGCGCCCGCCCAATGGAACAACCTACCGCATAAGCTAAGAAGCAACAATGATTTGCAAGATTTTTGGAAACAGTTAAAAACCTATCTATTTCAAGAATATTATAATTGATCTATAAATGACCTGAAGTACAAAACTCAAATATGCAAAATAGCACGCAAGCCTATGTAAACAACCTGAAATGCAAACCACAAATATGCAACCTGTAAATATGTATATACTGTTCAAATAATCTACTGTACAAATCTATTTACATGTTATGCAATGAAAATGTATAAATGATTACTGTGTGAAGTTTTCAATGTAAACCGCTACTGATTGCTGGAAGAAGCGGTACATAAATGTAACCAAATAAATACATAAATTAATTAAACAGACCAAGGCCTGCCTCCACTGGGCCTCCATTGAGCTGTGCACATATGTAAGCGGGCATAGGGAATGACATGTACTGTAGAGGCCATGTACCTCAGGAGCTGCAGCATTTCGCGGGCAGTCAGATGGTCCTGTTGGAGTGTCTGGGACACTAGTTCGATTAGACGGGCACAGTGGAGCTGGGGCAGGAACGCCCTAGACTGTTGGGTGTCCAATAGGGCTACAATGAACTCTAGCCTTTGAGTGGAACGAACTGGGATTTTGGGACGTTTATGACAAATCCCAAGTGTTGTAGTACCGTGATGGTGCGATGCAAGGAAAGTCGCACCCCTAGTGAGATGTCTGCTTTTATGAGCCAGTCGTCTAAGTAAGGGAAGACAAATATCCCCAGAAACCTTAGATAGGTGACTACGACCACCATGCACTTTGTGAAGACTCTTGGGGCAGAGATGAGTCCGAAGGGAAGGACTCTGTATTGATAATGTGTTCCCTGAAAGGTGAAGCATAGATATTTCCTGTGTCCTGGATGGATGAGGATATGTGTATACGCTTCTTTTAAATCTAGAGAACAGTCAGTCCTGACTCTGGAGGTAGGGAAGAAGAATCATGAGGGAAATAATCTTGAACTTTTCTCGGACTAGAAACTTGTTGAGGTTTCTGAGGTCCAGAATGGACCAGTATCCTCCTGTTTTCTTTGGAATGAGAAAGTACAGAGAGTAGAAGCCCATTCCCTGCTGGGATGGGGTGACCTTCTCTGTGGCGCCCTGGGTCAGAAGAGAAGATACCTTGTCCTGTAGAAGAGCAGTGAGAGGGGGACGTGATTGAAATTACCCCATGAAAGTGGAGGGGGCATAGTTTGCAGATGAAGTCTGTACCCCTCCTGGACTATGCTTAATGTCTACTGCTCTGAAGTGATGAGGTGCCATATGTGGGCGTCGTATCATAGTTTGCCTGCTATGTGGAGGGGGTGGGGACCTCCAGAGGCAGGGTGGCAATGTTCTCTAGAAAGGAGTAAAAAAACAGGCGCAGACTGTGGCTGCGCAGCTGGCTGAGGTTTATCCCCTTGTGGCTTCTTCTGCTGCTTAGGAGTTTGTTACCTCTTCTGTGGTGCTTGAGTCTGGAATTGAATGGCAGGAGGATAAGAAAAGTAGAATTTCTTATTATTATTATAGAAAGACTTCCTTGCAGTTGCCTTTTTCTAACAGGGTCAGCTGTTGTTCTAGACAGTCTCTTTAGAGGAGTGTTTTCTGACTCTAATTGAGAGGCTTTATCTTTCCAGTCTTCGCCAAAAAGGTTTTCATCTGTGCAGCTTATCTTGAATCCACTGTTCAAGATCTGAGGCTTGAAGCCATGCAATTCTGTGTGTACCGATGCATATTGCTGAGGCTCCACTTGTGCATTCAAAAGCATTGAAGGTGGCCCTAATGACAAACTTCGATACGTTCTGGCTATGCTTGACTAGGGCAAGGTAGTCTGCTCTCTTACTATATGGAAGAAGAGGGGCAAAGGCTTCAAAGATCACTGGATATGAGGGGACATGGGATGAGGGTGAAAGGGGATAGATTCAGGAGTGATATGCAGAATTATTTATTTACGGAAAGAGTGGTGGATCCGTGGAATAGTCTCCCAGTGGAGGTGGTAGAGATGAGGATAGTATCTGAATTCAAAGAAGCATGGGGGTCCGGTACCGAGGCATTCCGATGCCGATTTTGATCGGTACCATTCGATTACGATTCCTCCGATGAATCAATCGGTACCAGAGAGGCTCTTCCAAAATATCCTTCTCTTTCCCCAGAATGCCGGATGTCTCCGCCGGAAGACATCTTTTCAAGACTTTATACAGGATGTGGCTCGGGGCCTCTCGATTACGGTGACCTCCGAGAAGGAACAGAGAGCTGAAGAACTCGAAATTCTTCAGTATCTGGAAGCCCCTAAGGAGGCCGCGACCTTACCCATTCATCGGATATTGCATGACCTCATGCTTAGGATGTGGGAAATACTTTTAACGGTGTCTCCACATTCTCGAAGACTCGATACCATGTACCGGGTACTGCAGTGTCCCGGTTTCCAGAAGACGCAGTTACCACACCATTCCATGGTTGTGGAATTGGCAATGCCAATTACCTCTTACCTCCTCAAGATAACATCTCAACCCTACTGTACACATGTAACACCCTAAATTCTCAGCACTCAATCTCATTGTACATATGTAATTAGTTCAGTTTGCATCCCCCGTGTTATCCAAGTTGTTACTCCTGTTCTCTGTAAAGCAAAACATGTTATCCAAGTTGTTACTCCTGTTCTATGTGAAGCCAAGCAGTTTGTTATGGTCATTTTGTTGTATGTAAATCGCGCTGACAATAGTGCGGTATATAAGAAATTGTAATAAATAAATAAATAAAAAAATGCGTCGAATTAAAAGTGCTAAGACACATTCATCTAATCCCTCGGGCCGTGAGGTGAGAACTCTCAATGCCTTTGGCCGTCGATGCTTTCAGGCCTCCACATTGTCGGTCAGAATAAGTTCATACATACTCTACATGGGTATGTTTCTTTGGGAGATGACTAAAAATTTGGAAATAATGGTTCCTCTTCTCCCAGATGACAAGAGGGCTGATTTCCTGACACTTGCTAAACATTCCAAGAATGTTTCCAAGTTCATGAATAGAGCAACTTTTGATTGTTTTGAGTGCATTAGCAGGACTTCTGCTATTTCCATCGGTGCACGTTGGATTGTTTGGTTACAAGCATCTGATTTAGAACAGTGGGTGCAAGATAAGCTGGGGAATATTCCTTGCACTGGAGAAAACCTCTTTGGCAAAGATGGGCAAGACAAAGATTCTCAGCTTGAGTCCGAGAATACCACCCTAAACCGGCTCTCTAGGACCACTGCCAACCCAGCTAAGAAAAAGATGGTAAAGAAACCCTTTTTCAAGAAGAAGTAGTTTTATCCTTCTTACACCCATGCGGTCCGCTTCATGCTTCCCAGAAGGGACAACAACAACCGAAGCAACAAAGGAAGGCTCAGGCCCCCAGAGCTCAACCAGCTCAGCTGACCCAGATGCCACAAGGTCTTTGACTTCCTGCTAGAGAACTTAGCTATCCTACCCCTGGAAATTCCAGAGCCAGTCCACATCCCAGGCAGACTATGTTACTTTGCCAAAAGATGGCACCAGATAACATCAGAACATTGGACTCTCTCCATAGTGACAGAGGGGTACAAACTTCACTTCCAAAGTATGCCCCCTCCCTCCACTCCAAGAGAATTCAGCTCTCGGCCCCCTCTTACCATTCTCTTGTGCCAAGAGATCACCACCCTTCTCGCTCAGGGTGCGATAGAGGAGGTGCCACTTTCCCAACAAGGTCTGGGCTTCTACTCCCCCTACTTTCTTATACAAAAGAAAACAGGAGGATACAGGCCCATTCTAGACTTCCGAGAATTAAACAAGTATCTGCTCTAAGAGAAATTCAAAATGATCTCTCTTGTAACACTTCTCCCTTACATCCAGAGTCAGGATTGGCTATTTTTATTTATTTATTTTTATTTACATTCTCTTATATACCGCGCTATTCTGCATCAGTGCGGTTTACATTGAACAAACTGAAATTACATTGAACAGGGCATAATAACTTGGAGATAACTATTTTACAGGGAACATGTTCTCTATGGCTATGTTCTCTAAGGCTATGTTCTCTAGACCTAAAGGATGCATATACACACATCCTTATCCACAAAGAACACAGGAGGTTTCTTCGGTTCCTCTTTCAGGGAAGACATTACCAGTACAGGGGGTTCTACCCTTCGGCCTGGCTTCTGCCCCAAGAGTCTTCACAAAATGCATGGCAGTAGTAGCAGCATTTCTAAGAACTCTAGGAATATTTGTCTTCCCCTACTTAGACGACTGGCTCATCCGAGCATCGTCTGCTCCACAGACCAGCTCTGCTCTCTACTTCACAAGGCAGGTTCTTCAACATTTGGGATTTGTAATAAATATTCCAAAATCCCAACTCACCCCTTCTTAATCCTTTGAGATCACAAGGGCTCTTCTAGACATGCAGCAGTCAAGGGCTTTTCTGCCACAGGTACGCTGCACTCAAATAGTTCAACTGGCTTCTCAAGCAGCTATGAAAACCTCCCTAACTGCTCGAGAGATGCTTCAGTTGCTTGGTCATATGGCTTCCACTCTACAAGTGGTTCCCTATGCTCATCTACACATGCGTGCAGCTCGTGGACTCTAGTTTCGCAATGGACTCAGGCATCAGGTTGTCTGGGGGACAAAATCAGGAACTCTGCACGCCTCATTTCATCCCTCCAATGGTGGCAATCACCAAAAAATCTACTCATAGGGTCACCTTTTCAGAAGCCACCACACCAATCCACCCTGACGATGGATGCATCCAAATTAGGATGGGGAGCTCATCTGGACAATCTCTCCACTCAGGGTCTTTGGACTCAGCAGGAGGCTCGGCTTCACATAAACCTGCTAGAACTCAGAGCCATCTTCAGTGCTCTCAGAGTGTTCCAGGACTACCTCCACTCCAAAACAGTTTTAGTCCAGACGAACAATCAGGTTGCCATGTTCTATGTGAACAAACAGGTTGGAACAGGTTCTCAGACGTTGTGCAATGAAGCCCTACACCTATGGTCCTTTGCCATATGCCTTCAGATATACCTACTAGCGGTGTATCTCCCTGGCAAGCAGAATCTCCTGGCAGACAAACTCAGTTGAGTACTACTGCCACACGAATGGTTTCTCCATTCAGAGCAAATTGCTCAAATCTTTCAAACCTGGGGAACCCCAGATATAGATCTGTTTGCAAGTCCTCAGAATGCCAAACTTCCCCGCTTCTGTTCCAGAATTCCTGCTCAGAACAGTCAGGCGATGGATGCTTTCCACCTCCACTGGGATCAGGACTTCCTATATGCCTAACCACCCATTCCCCTCATTCCCAAGCTCTGTTCAAGCTTCAGAGAGACAGGGGACATATGATCCTCATAGCCTCACGCTGGCCACAACAGACATGGTATCCATTGCTTCTACGTCTCTCTCAAGCCAAACCTCTGGAGTTGGGATGTGCTCCAGATCTTCTATCCCATGAGAACGGGACGCTTCTGCACCCGAATCCTCAGTCTTTGCACCTGATGGCGTGGCTGCTGAGAGCTTAGAACGCCAGGATATCATCCTCTCTCAACAGGTTAAAGATATCCTTCTGGCCTCCAGGAAACCTTCCACAAGGCATGCTTACATTTTTAAACGGAGAAGGTTCTCAGTCTGGTGTTCAAAAAAGGATCTTAATCCTTTTTCCATTCCAGTAGAGGCGTTACTTGAGTATCTCCTCCACCTTTCATCCTCTGGACTTAAAACTAATTCAGTAAGAGTTCACCTCAGTGCCATTGTGGCTTTTCACATGCCCTTTGATGAACAACCTGTCTCCTCTCAGCCACTTGTAGCACATTTTATGAGAGGTCTACTCTTAATTAGGCCACCACCTGTGGCATGGGATCTCAATCTTGTCCTTGGACAGCTCATGAAGCCACACTTCAAGCCCTTAGCCACTACAATCCTGAAGTTTCTTTCTTGGAAAGTCATCTTCCTAATTGCCCTCACTTCTGCAAGACGCATCAGTGAGCTCCAAGCTTTAGTGGCTGACCCTCCTTATACACGGGTCCACCATGATAAGGTAGTCCTTAGGATGCATTCTCACTTTATGCCAAAGGTGGTTTTCACCTTTTCATTTGAACCAGTCATTTGAACTGTTTTCTTTCCTAGGCCTCATGCATCTAGTGCAGAAAGGAATCTACATACAGTACTCTGGATTGCAAGCGTGCTTTGGCCTTTTATCTTCAGAGAACTAGGCAGCACAGAAAGGCTTCACAGCTTTTTGTTGCGTTTCATTCCAGTTACCTGGGTCTACCAGTTTCCAAGAGAACACTCTCCAATTGGATTGCAGACTGTATCTCTTTTACCTATGAGATTAAAGGACTTTCTCTTGAAGGTCATGTCACAGCACACAATGTGCAAGCAATGGCTGCCTCTATGGCAAATCTACTCTCAGTGGGGATTGATGAATTATGCAAAGCAGCAAACTGGTCCTCGGTCCACACCTTTGCGGCCCACTATTGCTTGGACAAGGACTCCCGTCAGGATGCCTCGTTTGGCCAGGATGTTCTCCAGCGTCTCTTTCAGACTTAGAACAGCTCCTACCCCCCGTCCCGGGTTTCGATACCAGAGATCTTTGGGAGGAAATATGACCTACTTCAGTCTGTGTTTCACTGTTTTCTCTGGGGTCATCTCCCTGGCATCTCCAAGCTAGGGAGTCCCATATGTGAAGACTACATTCCTGCTTGTTCCTGGAAATAGCGTAGTTACTCACCTGTAGCAGGTGATCTCCTAGAACAGCGGGAATTGAGTCTTCACAACCCACCCTCCTCCCCTAGGGGTTGTATTATCTCTCTTTTTCTCTCTCTCCTTTTATCTCAGCTACAAAGCCAAATGAGGAGGGAGAGTTGGAAAGGTGGGAAAGCAGCAGCACAGGCGCAGTGGGATGCTCCCAAAAGCTTTCCTTAGGACGCTGGGGAGCGTTTCCATGCGGGCTCCGTCAGTGCCGACGTCACCCATACATAAAGACTCAATTCCTGCTGTTCCCGGAGATCACCTGTTACAGGTGAGTAACTATGCTTTCTCCGGGGACAGCAGGAATCAGTCCTCACATATGGGTGACGTAGGCACCGACTGAGCCCTCGCGGAAGCATCCCCCAGCTTTCAAAGAAAGCCTTTGGGAGATACCACCAAGCATGCGTGGTCCCCTTCCCTCCCAAGGGTGCCATCTTGCTCAGTCAGATGACATAGTTAAAAGACGGCAAAAATAGAAGATTGTAAAGGAGCAACTCCAAGGGGAGGAGGGAGGGCTGTGAGGACTGATTCCTGCTGTCCCTGGAGAACACTAGTTACAGGTGAGTAACTACGCTTTCTCCGGGAACAAGCAGGAAGTCAGTCCTCACATATGGGACTCCCCAGTTACAGGCTACCGAAAGCCCATAGTAAAAAGAGGGGCTCCCTCACGGGGAGTCGCAAGCAATAGTAAATGAGTCCGTGTCCACAGACCACAATAGGACTTCCTGTGTCTGATTTAAACTAGCACTTCAGAAGCCTGAACATAGAAGGGTCGGAGGGTAGGAGTTGCCTAGACCCCGAAGAGGTTGCGGAGAACAGCCTGGCTGAAGGCACTGTCCCATCGGGACTCTCTTTCCAGGCAGTAATGGGCTGTGAAGGTATGGACTGAAGACTAGGTTGTGGCCCAGCAGATGTCCACCATCGGGAGAGAGTGCAAGTTTGCCACCAAGGCCGCCAAGGCCTTGACACGATACGCTGTGACGCGGCCTTCCAGTGGCAGCCCCGCCTGCTCATAGGCGAGGGCGATACAGTCCACCACCCAGGTGGACAGCATACACTTGGTCACCGCCTCCCCCAGCCTACTGGTGTCATAGGAGATGAAAAGCTGAGGAGCTTTGCGGTGGCCCTGAGTGCATTGGATATAGGAGGACAAAGCCTTCTTACAGTCCAAGGTGTGAAGGACAGTCTCCACCCGACTGGATTGAGGTCTTGGAAAGAAGGTAGGGGGCACCACTTCCTGGTTGAGATGGAAGGGCAACACTACCTTCAGAAGGAATTTGGGGTGTGTGCGAAGCACCACTCTTTTCTTGTAGAATCTGGTATAAGGCGCCTTCGCCACTAGGGCCTGAAGCTCGCTAAGTCTATGAGTGGAAGTGAGCGCAACCAGGAAAACCACTTTACAAGAGAGGTAGTGATGGTGGCAGGTGGCCAGAGGCTCGAAGGGTGTACAAGTGAACTGCCCCAACAGTACGTTGAGGTCCCATTCGGTTGCTGGAGGGCAAACCAGGGGCTTCAAGAAGAGCAGGCCCCGAAGAAAATGGGTCACCAGAAGCTGGATCTAGAGGGGCTTTCCATCCACCGGGTGGTGGTGCACTGCCAGGGCACTAAGGTGCACCCGGATGGAGTTAGACTTGAGCCCGGACTGAGAGAGGTGGAGAAGGTACTATAACACCAGTCTCACCGGGCAGAATGGGTCAGCCCCGTGCTCGGTGCACCAGGCCAAAAACCTGCACCATTTGAGGGCATAAGCCTTCCTAGTGGAGGCCTTACAAGAGGCCAGCAGAATCTCCTCCACCTCAACTGAAAGGTTGAAAGGGGCCAGAGTCACCCTCTCAGCAGCCATGCTGTCAGCGACAGGGACCCCAGGTTGGGGTGCAGAAGAGAACCCCCCTCCTGAGGCAGGAGTCCCAGAGTGGTCCCAAGGGGATGGGGGTCTCCACTGTCAACCAGAGGAGCAACGGGAAAGCGTAGTTACTCACCTGTAACAGGTGTTCTCCAGGAGCAGCAGGAATCAGTCCTCACTTATGGGTGACGTCGGCGCCGACGGAGCCCTCGCGGAGCAATTTTCCCCAGCTTTCAAAGAAAGCCTTTGGGAATTGCAGCGCGCATGCGCGGTCGTCTTCCCGCCCGAGGGTGCCATCTTAGCCAGTCAGATGACATAGCTAAAAAAGACAGCATAAAAATTTGCAAAAAAGAACATAAGCAGACGATTGCAACTCCAAGGGGAGGAGGGAGGGTAGTGAGGACTGATTCCTGCTGCTCCTGGAGAACACCTGTTACAGGTGAGTAACTACGCTTTCTCCAGGACCAAGCAGGAAGTCAGTCCTCACTTATGGGACTCCCAAGCTCAAGGCTACCGGAGACCCTAAGCACAAAAATGAGCTCCCTCTAGCTCAGCAGCACAGAAGGATAGAATCTTCGCTGAATTATCACCCACCGGTAGCCCACATCCGGGATGGAGGGTAGGAGTTGCTCAGACCTCAAAGAGATTACGGAGGACTGCCTGTCCGAAAGCACTGTCCCTACGGGACTCCCTCTCGAGACAGTAATGGACCGCAAAAGTCTGGCTCGAAGACCAAGTAGCGGCCCGGCAGATGTCTGCCAGCGGAACAGAGCGGAGGTAAGCCACTGACGTGGCCTTTGCCCGAACGCAATGAGCCGTGACTCGACTTTCTAAGGAGAGTCCGGCTGCCCCATAAGCCCAAGAGATACAGTCCGCAACCCAGATGGACAGAGTACGCTTGGAGACCGGGAGCCCCAATTTATTGGGGTCAAAAGACACAAAAAGCTGAGCAGCTTTACGGTGCTCCCGCGTACGGTCAAGGTAGAAGTTCAACGCCCTTCTACAGTCCAGGGTATGGAGGACCGTTTCAGCTCGGCTGGAGTGTGGTCTGGGAAAGAAGGTTGGAAGTACCACCTCCTGATTGATGTGAAAAGGGGAGACCACTTTAGGCAGAAATTTTGGGTGAGTCCGTAGGACTACCCTATTCTTGTAGAACCTAGTGTAAGGGGGATCAGACACGAGGGCCTGCAATTCACTTACGCGCCTAGCGGAAGTGAGGGCTATCAAGAACAGTGTTTTCCAAGACAGAAAACGTAGAGAACAGGTAGCCATAGGTTCAAAAGGCGGACAGGTGATCCGCTGCAAAACCACATTCAGGTCCCAGTCAGGCGCTGGCGGGCGCAGAGGTGGTTTAAGTAGAAGGAGACCTCGGAGAAACCTCGCTACGAGAGGGTCATTGGAGAGAGGTCTGCCGTCCACTGGCACATGATGTGCTGAAAGAGCACTGAGGTGAACTTTGACGGAGTTGGACTTAAGTCCCAGATTAGAGAGGTGCAGCAAGTACTGCAAGATCACCGACACCGGGCAGGAGAAGGGATCCTGAGACTGTTGGGTACACCAGACTGCAAAGCGACGCCATTTAAGGGCGTAGCATTTGCGGGTAGAAGGCCGTCGCGAAGCTAAGACGACCTCCTCCACCTCCGCCGGCAGGAGAAGGGGAGCAAGGACTACCCTCTCAGCAGCCAGGCCATAAGGTTGAGAGACCTGAGGTTGGGGTGCAGAAGGGACCCCTGATCCTGAGTGAGGAGATCCGGTTGTATCCCCAGAGGGATTGGGCCCTCCACCGCCAGTTGCAGCAGGAGTGGAAACCACGGCTGCCTGGGCCAGCGAGGGGCCACCAGGATCATGAAGGCTTTGTCTCGGAGAACCTTGAAAAGAGTCCGAGAGACCAGCGGGATGGGAGGGAAAGCGTACAGAAGGCTCCCCGACCACGAGATCAGAAAGGCGTCCGCCGCAACCCGAAGGGGGTGTGGCTGACGAGAGCAGAAGCGAGGAAGTTGCCGGTTGTGAGGACTGGCAAAGAGATCCACCGTGGGGAGACCCACTTGAGGAAGAGCTTCTGAACTACCAAGGGATCCAGACGCCACTCGTGCGGCTGGAGGACCCTGCTGAGTTTGTCTGCAAGGCAATTTTCTTGGCCCGGGAGATAAACTGCCTTGAGGAGAATGCCGTGACTGACGGCCCAAGAGCAGAGCTTCTGTGCCTCCCGGCAGAGGAGGAAGGAGCCCGTGCCCCCCTGCTTGTTCACGTAGAACATGGCAACCTGATTGTCCGTCTGGACAAGGACGGACTGTTGGGAAGTCAGGTGGGAGAAGGCCTTGAGAGCGAGGCGGATCGCCCTGAGCTCCAGGAAGTTGATCTGCTGAGCAGACTCCCACGTGGTCCAGAGGCCCTGAGTACGTGCCTCTTGGCAATGTGCTCCCCAGCCCAGGAGGGATGCATCGGTGGTCAGCACCCGGGTCGGCTGAGGTGACTGGAAAGGCATTCCGAATATCAGGTTCGGCTGCCGGAGCCACCACCGGAGAGACGAGAGCAGCGGCTCGGAGACGCGCACTAGGTCTGCCAGGCCGCCTGTGGCTTGTCGCCACTGCTGGCGGAGACACCATTGAGCAGACCGCATGTTCAGGCGGGCATTGGGGGTCACATGGACAGTGGAAGCCATATGGCCGAGCAGCCTCAGGAAGCGCCTGGCGGAGACCAGGGGCTGGCTGCGAAAGCGGTCGGCTAGGTCCATGAGCCGTTGAGCCCTGTCGAGCGGTAGGTACGCTCGTGCCCGAGGAGTGTGCAGCCTTGCGCCGATGAACTCGAGATCCTGTGAGGGGAGCAAAGTGGACTTTGCGAAGTTTATGACAAAGCCCAAGTGCTGCAGCAGAGTCACCGTGCGGCACGTGGCGTTGGTGACCTCCTGAGCGGACGCTGCTCTGATGAGCCAGTCGTCGAGGTACGGAAAGACATAGAGGCCGTGAAGCCGGAGATGGGCCGCCACGACCGCGAGACATTTTGTGAAGACTCGCGGTGCGGAGGATAGGCCAAAGGGCAGTACTCTGTACTGGTAATGATTTCCTGCCACCACAAACCTTAGGTATTGGCGGTGGCTTGGGTGGATGAGGATGTGCGTGTAGGCATCCTTTAGATCCAAGGAGCATAGCCAATCTCCCTGCTGGAGGTAGGGCAGAAGGATTCCAAGGGTAAGCATTTTGAACTTCTCCCGCACAAGGAACTTGTTGAGGTTGCGCAAGTCCAGGATGGGTCTGAGGCCCCCTGTTCTCTTTGGTATCAGAAAATACCTTGAATAAAAGCCTTGACCTCTCAGGTGGTGGGGCACCGGTTCCACCGCCTGTTCCTGCAGAAGACCTGCTAACTCCTGAAGGAGCAACTCCCTGTGCAGAGGGGGGCGCGAAGGTTCTCCCGGAAAATAGGAGGGAGGGACCTGATGGAAGTGGAGAAGGTAGCCCTCTCGCACGACCTGAAGCACCCAGGCATCTGCGGTGATGCTGGACCACCTGTGGGCGAAGTGAACCAGCCGGCCTCCGGTGCTGGGAGGGACCAGCGGGGGGGGAGAGGCTATGCTGAGCGAGTCAAAAACCCCCTCCCTGCTGAGCAGGGGCTGGTGGTGCAGGCTTGGGGGCTTGCTGCCTACGGGACCCGTTACCCCGTCCCTTGGCCTGCTGGCCCTGTTGGGGAGCTGCAGGGGCCTGATAATGGGGGTACTGTTTGTAGGCAGCCGCCTTCCTCGGGTAAAAGGACTTTTTTCCCGAGCCCTTCTTTTTCTGGGAAGGGGCGGAGGTCTTCCTAGAAAGCCTGGTCCTGGTGAGAGTCTCAGTCTCAATTTGTGCAGCCTTTTCCGCCATGGGCTTGCCAAAGAGGTTTTCGCCTCGGCAGGGGACATCGACCAACTTGTCCTGTACCCAGGGCTCAAGGTCCGACGACTGAAGCCAAGCCTGTCGGCGGGCACCGATGCCGGCTGCGGCCACTCTAGCCGAGGCCTCAAAGCCATCATAGGCTGCTCGGGACATGAACTTTGAGCATTCCCGAATGCCCGTGGACAAGGCTAGGAACCTCCGCAAGGGCTCCTCGGAGAGACCAGCGGAGAATCCGGCTAGCTCTTTAGCCAGATCCCGGAGATACATGCCCATGTATAGCTGGTAAGTCTGGACACGACATGCGAGCATAGAGCCCTGGAAGCACTTCTTGCCAAGGCCATCCAGGTTACGGGCCTCCCTTCCAGGAGGCACCGAGGAGTGCATCTTCTGGCTCTTAAGACGATGCATGGCCGATTCCACTACCATGGAATGGTGTGGCAGCTGTGCCTTCTGAAAGCCAGGGCTCTTGCGGACCCGATAGATAGAATCGACCCGCTTGCTCAGGACCGGCGCGGAGGCCGGACTCTCCCACATGCGGAAGAGTAGTCGTTCCAGCATAGGAGGAACCGGCACAGTAAAGTGCTCCCTCGCGGGAGAGTCATACTGGAGGGCGTCGAGCTCTTCGGCTCGAGGCTCCTCCTCGGGATCCGCAGGGAAGGCCAAAGCCTTGGCCATATCCCTAACGAAGTCCGAGAACCGGGCATCCTCCGGGGGGGACTGCTTCCGAGGCTCGGACCCCGGTGAGTCCGATGGGACACACCGAGTCCGGAAAGAATCAGGTGACTCTTCCTCCTCAGACTCCCAGACCGACCCCGACGAGGACTCGGTGGGGTCGGCCCGGGCAGGGTGCGGCGCCAGCCGCCCCGACGTCGAGGGAGTCGGCGTCGGCGACCTCGGTCCCGAACGGGAGGCCGAGGGTGACCTCGACCGAGGATCGACTCGAGTTCTCATTGACTCGAGGATCGGCTCGGTCTCCGGGGTCGACTTGGACGTCGACGTCCCGGCGGTCGGGGCAGCGGCGCCAGCGAGGCCAGCGAGCAGTGCCCGCTGCTGGTCCATGAAGGCAGACAGTCTGCTCTCCAAGGCCGTCAACCTGAGTCCGAGCTCAGGTGACCCAGCAGCCCCCGACTCGGGCCCCGACGGCGTCGGGCCCGACGTCGGCTGTCGCGGAGGCGAGTCCAGAAGGACTACAGGACTTACCCGGGCAGGCATCTCCGACTCCAGGCGAGGTCGCTTCGGGAGATGTTCCTTCTCCAAGGACCCGGGGCGGCTGTCGGGGCTATGCGACCTGGCCCTCGCGGAGCCAGGAGCGTCCACCGACGCCGCCCTCGCGGGTTTTTCCTTCCGACGATGGTCCCCGGAGGGAGAACCCCGGTCGGAGGAGCTCCGGCGACGGTCCGAGCTGGAGCCCATTGACACGGAGGCCTCCGACGAGGTCCGGGTACGGCTGGGGTCAGCGAAGATTCTCTCGCGCTGATGCCGCCGACTTCTCAACGCCTTCGAGGACAGTTTGCTGCAGGGCCCACAGATCAGTTCCTCATGATCCGGGCCCAAGCAGCGGAGGCAAAAGTCGTGTGTGTCGGTTAGTGACATATTTCGGTCACACCGACCACACCGCTTAAAGCCACTGGCAGCCATCGGGGGAAAAAGGGCCCCTGCGAGGTCAAAGGACCGGGCTGCCAGGGAAAACGAAAATGAAAGCTGACTAAGTCAGAAAAACCGAAAAAACGCTAGAGGACTCGAGACCGGCGTCGCGAGTCCGGGCGGGAAAACGATCGGCGTCGAACCGAAAGAAAAAAGTATAAAATAAAGAGGAAAATCAACTTTTTCGCGGGGACAAGACGGGGACGTCTGCAGGGCTCCGCGGAAAAAAGAAGACTGGCTAAGATGGCACCCTCGGGCGGGAAGACGACCGCGCATGCGCGCTGCAATTCCCAAAGGCTTTCTTTGAAAGCTGGGGAAAATTGCTCCGCGAGGGCTCCGTCGGCGCCGACGTCACCCATAAGTGAGGACTGACTTCCTGCTTGGTCCTGGAGAACCATGGTTGCCTGAGCCACCGAGGGGCTATCAGGATGAGTGAAGCCCTGTCGCAGAGGGTCAGGAACAAGGTCTTGGCGATCAGCGGTGTGGGAGGGAAAGCATATATGAGGCCTTCCGACCATGAGACAAGGAACGCGTCCGCCGCCATCCTGGAGAGGTGGGCCTGCTGGGAACAAAATCGGGGCAACTGGAAATTGTCCTGGCTGGCGAACAGGTCCATCACGGGTTCCCCCCAGATGTGGAAAAGTCGACTGGCTACTCTGGGGTCCAGCTGCTACTTGTGCGGCTGGAGGACTCTGCTCAGCCTGTCGACCAGAAGGTTGTCCTGGCCTGGTAGGTACACTGCCTGCAGGAGGATACCCTGTTGAATTGCGTACAAGCAGAGGATCACTGCCTCCTGACAAAAGGTACGCGACCCCGTGCCTTCCTGTTTGTTTACATAGAACATCACCAGCTGGTTGTCTGTCTGGGCTAACACCAGGTGGTGATGCAGGTGGCGGCTGAAAACTCGCAGGGCTAAGTATATGGCCTGCAGCTCAAGGAGGTTGATCTGCTGGGTGCTCTCTGGTGACCAGTTGCCCTGGGTGCTAAGCTCCCCGCAGTGGTTTCCCCAGCCGAGAAGGGAGGCATCCGTGGTGAGGACCCCTTGAGGGCTCGGGGCCTGAAAAGACATGCCCGCCTCAAGATGCTGGAGAGATTGCCACCAGACCAGGGAGTCCGCCAGTTGGCGGGTTACAGAAACTGTCTCAGAGGTGACCTGTGGCCTGAGACCACTGGTCCCGGGGACACCACTGCGCCGCCCTCATGTGGAGGCCAGCATCTGGGGTGACATGGACCGTGGAGGCCATGTGCCCGAGGAGGTGCAGAAGAAGCCGCGCAGGCACTGAGGGACGGTACTGTATGTGCTGTGCCACAGTCCTGAGACAGTCGGCTTGGTCCCTGGGCAAGAATGCCTTCGACTGGAGAGTGTCGAGCTTTGCCCCGATGAACTCCAGACATTGTGCCAGGAGGAGGTGAGACTTGGGGTAGTTTATGACGAACCCTAAGTGTTGCAGGACCTGGATGGTGCATGTGGTGGCTTGCTGCACCTCTGAGGCTGTGCCTCTCTTTATGAGCCAGTCGTCCAGGTAGGGGAAGAGGAAGACCCCTGGAGACGGAGGAAGGCAGCCACGACTGACAGGCATTTTGTGAACACTCTTGGGGCAGAGGCTATGTCGAAAGGGAGCACCCTGTACTGAAAATGCCTGTCCCCCACTATGAAGCACAGGTACTGCCTGTGGTTGGGGTGCATAAGGATGTGGGTATAAGCATCCTTGAGGTCCAAGGAGCATAGCCAATCTCCCTGATGGAGGTATGGCAGCAATTTTCCAAGGGAGAGCATCTTGAACCTCTCTCACCAGGAATTTGTTGAGGTTGTGCATGTCGAGGATGGGCCTTAGGCCCCCTGTCCTTTTTGGTACGAGGAAATACCTGGAATAGAACCCCTTGCCCTTGAGATGGTGGAGCACCGGTTCCACCGCTTTGTCCTTGAGAAGACCTGCCAACTCCTTCAGTAGACGGTCCTGGTGGAGGGGCTCTCCCGGGAAATAAGGGGGAGGTGTCTGAGTCAGATGGAGGAAGTAACCCTCTCTGACCACCCGAAGTGCCCAGGGGTCAGTGGTGATGATCAACCACCTCTGGGCATAGTGGGCTAGACGTCGCCCTGTGGGCTGCTGATCTCCTTGGGGTAGATAGGTTAAGCTCAAGGAGTCAAAAACTCTCCCCTGGCTGGGCTGGAGCTGGTGTTTTGGAGCTTCTACCTGGTGTTTTGGAGCTTCTGCCTGGTGTTTTGGAGCTTCTGCTTATGACGGCCATGTCCATGTCCCTTGGCCTGCTGACCCTGTTGGGGAATTAGGGAAGCCTGAAAAAGTGGGTAGTTTCTGTAAGCAGCTCCCTTCCTCGGGTAGAAGGGCTTTTTACCCAAGCCCTTCTGTCAGGGAGGGGCAGCAGTCTTTTTTTGAGAGCCTGGTCCTCATCATGAACTCTGTTTCCAGCTCAGCAGACTTGTCGGTCATGAGTTTGTCAAAGAGGTTCTCTCCTTGGCATGGGACATCGACCAATTTGTCCTGAATCCACTGCTCAATGTCGGATGACTGTAGCCAAGCTTGACAGCATGCACTGATTCCCGCCGCCGCTACTCGAGCCGCCAACTCAAACCTATCATAAGCCGCTCGAGACATGAATTTGGAGCACTCATGGACTGCCTTGGCCAAGTTCTTGAACTGCTGCAATGATTCCTTGGAGAGACCAGCTGAGAACCTGGCGAGTTCCTTCACCAGGTCTCTCAGGTACATGCCCATGTACAGCTGGTAGACCTGGATGCGACCGATGAGCACTGAGCTCTGGTAGCACTTTCTGCCGAGGGCCTCCAGGGTGTAGGCCTCCCTGCCATGGGGCACCAAGGAGTGCGTCTTCTGGCTTTTCACCGACTCCACCACCATGATGTTTTGCGGCAGCTGTGACTTTTGGAAGCCCGGGCTCCGGCAGACTCGATACATCGAGTCAAGCCATTTCTTCACCACCGGTACCAAAGCCGGTGTCACCCACATTTGGAGCATCAGCCGTTCCAGGATGGGAAGAATGGACACTGTGAGCAATTCATGCGGAGGAGCCTCGTACTGGAGGATTTCCTACTCATCTGCCCAAGGGTCCTCCTCAGACTCCATTGGGGAATGTCAGGGCTGACATATCCTTGACGAAATCAAGGAAGCCCATATCCTTCGGCGGGGACTGCCATCAAGGCTCCGAGACAGGAGAATCAGATGGGACGTCGCAGTGGCGATGGGTATCAGGGGACTCCTCGTCCTCCATCTCCCACTTGGAGTAGTCTATCGAGGACTTGTAGGAGAGCTGCTTCGTGGGCCTCGGGGCTCCCAAGGCCCCGCGACTGGTGCCCGGCATACCTGCGGGAGATGGCCACAGTCCTGTTGAGTGGGACTTGGATCGCGACCTCGGCCGAGGATAGACTTGAGGCCGAAGGACCTCGAGGATTGGCTCGGCCTCCAGGGATGTCTTGGACATTGAGGACCCAGTGGTCAGGACGGATGAACTGGTCACACTGGACAACAGCGCCTGCTGCTGGTCCATAAAGGCAGACAAACTGTGTTCTAGGGCTGCCATTCTGGACTCCAGACCAGAAGGCTCTGCAGCCTTTGGCGCAGGCACCGAGGGACTCAGGCCTGATGCCGACTCCCCCCAAAGGGGAATCCTTGACGAGGATGGTGCCTGGGGACTGAGGCCTGTTTGCAGTCAAATCCTTTCGGGGGACCTTTACAGGCTGCTCCTTCTCCGCAGCCTCAGATGAGCGCCTTGGAATGTGGGACCGGGCCCAGGGGGCACCCAGCCAGTCAGAACTGTCCAACACCACCACCTTCAAGGATTTCTTATTCTTCCTGGGTTCCCTCGAGGGTGACTCCCTTTCTGAGGACCCACGACGGAGTTCGAGTTCGGGAGATTTTGCATTAGGCGTTGAGGCCTCAGACGAGGCCCTGGCCTTCGGAGGCACTGGGGATTAGAGGAAAAACTTATCATGCTGCTGCTGGCAGCTCTTGAGGGCCTTCCTGGACATCCTTTTGCAGAGACCACAGGCTGCCGGGTTGTGGTCTGGCCCGAGGCAGCGGAGACGTGTGTGTCGGTCAAAGACATACATTTTAGAGCACTGATCACACTTTTTAAAGCCACTGGTAGCCATGGGGGAAAAAAGTACCCCTGCAAGGTCAAAGACTCTCCGGGCTGCCAGTTGGAAAAACGACGCAAAAATGCCAGGAAAAGAAAGAATGAAAACTACAAAAATAGACCCAAACTCAACACCAAGGCAACGAGGTTGGGTGGCAGGAGAGTACTGTTGCGATACTGGAGATGAGTATGAAACTCGGAAAGAAAAATGAACTTTTTCCGGTGACAAGTCAGACAAACGTCTGAAGGGCTCCACGGAAAAAAGGAGACTGAGCAAGATGGCACCATTGGGCGGGAAGGGGACCACGCCTGCATGGTGGCATCTCCCAAAGGCTTTCTTTGAAAGCTGGGGGGGTTGCTTCTGTGAGGGCTCCATCGGTGCTGACATCACCCATATGTGAGGACTGACTTCCTGCTTATTCCAGGAGAATACAGCAGTAATCTGGTATTAGTAAGTTTGCCAAAGAGGTCTTTGGCATGGATATAGTTATTGTAGAACATGGCAACACTGTTGTGGGGGGCTAAAAGTTAGTTTCACCAATTGTATGTTAGTTGCACTGGTTGTCCAAAGTTTTAATGTTGGTTTTTAAGTCTCAATATGGCTTGATTCCCAAATATCTTTCTGATTGACTTATGGTGTATCAAACAGGATGTACCATCTGTTAAGGCTGTACATTTGCAATGGGTCAGAAAGAGGACCTTTTCTCAGTGGGATAAGCTACCAGATGGCATGCATATGGAAACTAATTATCTTTGTTTTTGTAAGATGGTGAAGTCTTGATTGTAGCAGGAGATAGTTGGGGATGTCTGGGGCTATTTTTCTATATTGTAGAAAGATTTTTAATATTGTAATAGTATTGTATGTTGTGAATTTTCTTTGTATTTTTTTTGTACATCATCAAATAGCATTTGGATAATGGTGATTTATAAACCACAATAAATAAATACATAGAAGCACATTCCACTTTGGCTGTCCAGCCCCCTGTGCGGCCGATCGGAAGTGGGACGCCCAGAATTAGACCTGATTTTGATCCCGTGGGAGCTAGGCGTGCCTGCGGGATCAGAATCGGGTCTACGGCCTGAACGTGCAGGTCGGGCCCCAGCTACCTCAGTCAGGCTCCTGATTGAAACCGCGGTGCCATGGCATTCCATCACCATGGCACCGAGGTTCCATTCAGGGGCTGCAAATGCCGGCAACCACAGATTTTCTTCTTTCCCTGCAGCCAGACCCTCGATCCGGCCATCCATGGCCAGGGTCCGACTGCAGGGAACTTACTTGACCCCCTACCATTTTGCCCCGGCCCGGCGACAGGATCCCCTGACATCCAGGGGTACTTATTCCACCTCTGCGGTGGAATAAGTCCCCCGTCTGTGTTCACAGCCCTGGACATATAGGGTCGACCTCTAAAACGCCCCCTTTTGCCCCTTTCTAAGCCTCCTCATACAAACGCACTGCTCATACGGGAGAGGCATTAGCCGGAACCGGCAGGGGGAACGAATAGAGGGGATGAATGTCCAATCTGGACATCCATCCCCACTATTCGCTGAACTGAATGACTCCCATACTGTATAAAGGAAAAGTATGCTGACCATTTCAATACAACTAATAACATTATACAGAAAGTATAGTTAAAAAGAAAAATAGAGATTCATTGGAAGAAGGAAGAGTGTCGGACAAAGTAATAAATTGGAAGAGAAGTTTAAAAGAACAGTTAAGAAGCCCTTGATGTAGGACTAAAATCTGATATGGTCTGAAACAATAGTGCTTTGTTGGGTATGAAGATTTAAATTTTAAAAGAAATATTTTTAAGGTCATGGATTGTAAGTTTGAGATTTTATTTAAGAAGTTTGATTTATAAACAATTATCATTGAAAATGGACAAGTATCACTTCCATTCGGTAGAATATACTTTGGCGGTACTTATAAGTTAAAAAAAAAATTATTTATTAGATTTGGGATCACTTAGTATGGTGTAAAAGAAAAAATAAAGAAAATTTTCTCTCTCTGAAGA
The DNA here is from genome assembly GCA_033557465.1 of Ichthyophis bannanicus. NCBI lineage: Eukaryota > Metazoa > Chordata > Amphibia > Gymnophiona > Ichthyophiidae > Ichthyophis > Ichthyophis bannanicus. Next base: position 1,137,622,712 of record CM066033.1, on the reverse strand, counting down.
AATTTTATATAAAAAATGTTGAAACAGTTAATCTATCTCACCTGTTTCACCGTGACTGTGTTTGCAGTCACCTGGAGAGTGGAGCATCCACTCACCCAACTGAACCAGAGACTGCTTCCATACCATGATCACTGCATTGGGAGGCCTGGTCCCAGCCCTTTAGTCATCAATTCCTGGTTCATCCAAGAAATAAGGAGGGATCTGATGCTGGTAGAGACCATTTTGACAGCTTTACCAGGGACTGTGTTTGCTATCACCCAGAGAGTAGAGCATTCTGCTTGCCCTGCTGAGCCAGAGACTGCTTGCATATAGTGATTGCCACATCTTACAAACTCCAGAAGGAAGCTCTCTTTGGCACGATGCAAGTACTACACCGAGAGATGTAAATATTATGCCAAGCATTAGCAGCAAATTTGAGAGACTGAAATCATACTCCACATACCCTGGCTTAGAAGTGAGGTTCATGACTGTCATGGTATGTGCAAAACTAAACCAAAATGTAAAAGACGCCCTTAGTAAACAACACTAATCACTAAAATTTCAAAAAAATTCTAAGTAATTTCTTAAACACACATTTATTACAATATTTTATAAGGCATATATGACCTCAGGATGGCCTCGCCCCTATATGTGGCGAAACTAATCACCATAGGGTTAAAGCAGATGCTCACATCATAGGTCTCTAGCCTTCTTTTTTTATATCCCTTTTATATATTGCACAACTACCACATCTACTAATTATAATTTAATTTAACCAGTCAACATCCAAAAAAGTACTTTTAAGGATTCTTCCAATAAATAAAAACACAAACACAATAGTGATAAAGCATCTGCACGCTCACATGGACCTGAAATTCATGGACTGTCAGTTCATTATCCTACAAGAGAATGAAAAGAACTTTGGTAAGTTACAATTCTCTGCGCACCAACAAATAGGTTTACATTCACTTATCTGCATAGATCCAGAGTCAGTATCGAAATGCTCAGTTAAACCGCAGCTGCCATACCGCAATAGCTGAACAACCAAAAGGTTCCACCGTTGCGGCAGAGATTATCCGTGCCTCAACAAAAGCTTTTGTTTCACCTAATAGGCTTCTTCAGGAGTTCTCTCTACCATAGTTGTTAAAAAACACTAATGAAACTGGATACACAAAGTATCTGCAAATGTTTCAGACGTCAGGCGAAAACACCTCCTGCCGCTATCATGTCCACGGCATCTGACGTCAGCTGCTTTTCAAAGAACTTTTCACCAATAAAATAGCTTATTAAAGCTGACGTAATTCTTTATACAAACCAATACAAAAACGCATACAACATATCCAAATATACCAAAATTAAACACAGAAGAATAGATTGGAACTTTAAAGCTATCAGGCAGAACATCACATAAACAGTGTCCGTTCAATTTTATCATTCAACCCAAAAGGGTCTAACGTATGTAACTCATAGATACATTTTTGTTCTTTTTGTAACAGTATACGTCCTCTATCCCCTCTTCGTATATTCAAAGGGACATGTTCTAATATTGTACATCGTAATTCTTCAAAAGTATGACTACAGGACAAACAGTGCTGAACCAATGGTGTTTCCAGTCTTGTTTTGTTAATGCTGTATTTGTGCTCTGCCAGCCGTGTTCTCAGAGGATGAGTAGTTTTACCTACATACATCTTAAAACAAGGACACCATAAGGCATATATTACAAAGGAAGTATTGCAAGTTTTGTTTGTTTGTTTATTTATTTACATTCTCTTATATACCGCACTATTCTGCATCAGTGCGGTTTACATTGAACAAACTGAAATTACATTGAACAGGGCATTATAACTTGGAGATAACTATTTTACAGGGAACAAGTTGTATTCTGTTTAAGCGGATGACTTTTGCTTTCATATTCTGTGCAAATCTTATCTTCCATAATATTACAATACGAGCAATGGCCACATTTCTTATGTCCAAGTATAATAGCAGAGGTCTTTTGTCGATGAACTGCTTAACAAAGTGGATCCCTTAGATTCCTACCTCTACTGTATGCCATACGCACAGGATTACCTAAAAGTTTAGGATGAGTCATAAGAAGGTTTCATCTCTTTCTTATTGAAGCAGCTATCCGATTTGAAAGACTTGAATATGGCAATACACATTGTGGTGAGGAGAGCACTGCTGAGCATAGAGATACACAGGGAAATGAGTCCTGTCACTTTAAAGCAGAAAGTATCAAGGGTTTCCCTAGTAACCAAGAGTCTCTGACTCAGAACCTAGTCATCCCTAAGCCCCGCCCACAGCAGCACGTCAGGGAGAAGCTTGACCCTAATCACATGTGCTGGGAGCAAGGTGTGGCTCAGGAAGAAGACCCTTCCAAAAATCATTTCTATTTTTGGAGCTTACCTGGGAGTGTTTTTAATGTTGCCCATTGATATTACTGGTGCCCAGCTTGGTTATGTTTGTTTTCCCCTTTTTTCGAGGTCATTTCTGAGGTTTATTTGCCCTTTTGTCACCATACAAGGTGAATGAGTCCACAGTAAAATTGTGCAGAGAAGGTTTTCTGAGCCGTTCGGTCAGGTTATCTATCTCCAGGGACTGCACTGTCTCTGTGGCCACAGTGTGGTGTAGCAGACACAGCCAGTGCCTGTAGGACCAGAGGATCACAGGTTCAAATCCCAGCTAGGGCTCATGACAACCCAGTCCCCATAGTTTTACCCACCACGAAACAGTGATAGTCAGGACACCCCTGTATTGCAGAGCACATAAGCATGGTGCAAACACCCATATTTTACCCTACACCGCACACAAACCATACCAGTGGCCATTACCTACAGCCAATTCCCCCAAATACAATCCTGGAGTGCCACAACTCAATCCGGTCACATGCTTTTTCCAAGATAAGAACATGTCAGCATGTTGGCGGAAGGGTACAGGTGGCGGAGGGACCAGTGGCTGCAAGCCACAGCACACAGTGGCCTAGGCCTGTGCAGGCTGGCACGGTCCACCGCAACAGACAGGCTCTGTCGCATGTACAGTCATGGCCTCCCCAGGGAATGCAGCACATCTGTGGCAACACAGTGGTGCAGTGCACACAGACAGTGTGTGCAAGAACAGAAGGGCACAGGTTCAAAGCCCAGCTGGGGCTACTGCCAAACCTGTCCACATATTTTTCCCACAACTAAACCGTGATAGTAAGGACAAAACTGTATAGCTGAGAACATATGCATTGTTAATACGCCTATATTTTACCACACCAATCACAGACACCATAAACAGGCGCATTACCTAGAGCAGAGTCTCCCAAATGCAGTCCTGGAGGGCCCCACACCATTCAGGTCCCATGCTGCCTCTAATAATGATGCCTGTGCTGCATATCTATGCACCACCCCCATGGTATGCAGATGTAGCTCATGCATATTTATGAGGGACAGCATAAAAACCCAAACAGTGTTTGGAACACCAGGACTGGAGTCGGGAAACCCTGCCGTAAAGCAGCAGCCAACAGGGCCAGACACACCCACACACCCCCCACAGGCCGCATTGGCCAATGCCTTCTGGAGAGGCAGGACATTGGGCCCTGCCTGTATCTCCCAATACTAGCAGTTGCAAACCTTAGCAATGCCACCCTACACCTGGGTATACGGTACACAGCTATCAAACGCTTCCTATGATAACTGCCATATATCAATTCCTACGTTAAGCACATTTTGGTCATTGAGCTCCACCATAACAATCATTCTGATGTTTGCGGTGTGTGCTGCAGGTCTGGTCCCTGACAGTGTCTACCACCCTGGGGGGTGACCCCCAACAGTATTGAGTACCATATCCATGCCTGTACTGTGCCCAGGACTGGTGTGGTGGTTATGGCTGCTGACCTCATCTATAATAGCAGAATGCTGGCATAGGTGTGGGGGTGGCTGTCTGTCTATCCAGTGTGTGGTGGCTGCAAACACCTTCCACAGCCCACACTGCCAGCAATGTTGCCAGTATTGGGCTACCAATGTGCATAATGAGGAGCAAGGTACCATGGGTATAGGCCGGACTGGGTGGCCTGGCCAGGGTGCATCTGCACAGTGCATAGGGCACTGACTGGGACATTATAGTGCCTGGCCACCACCTACACAGACAGGGTGACCTCAGTATGTCCTGCTGAGAGATCACTCTCACCCTGACTGTGCAGTGACCACAGCATGGCTAGGCAACCCCCATAGTGCTATATAGTATTTCTCTTGTGTGATAGTTATGGGTTTCCTTTTGGGGCCCAGTCACTGATATATCTGCTTGCTGTGTATGCTGACATCCCAGTTCTGGGTGCATGCATCTCCACTGGGAACATGCACTATGGACTAACTAGCAGACTGTTTGTAGCTGGTATGTGTCTTGCTGGAGCGGCTTGCAGGGTGCAGTGGCTGATGGCTTGCTGCAGGAGAATAACAGATAGTGGTGGGGTGCAGCTTACCATGACCTTGTCTAATGTCTGTCTGCTATTGTGTTATGGATGTGTATAGAGCTGCATTAACTGCCCTGTGGGGTGTCTGTTCCTCAGCAGGACTGGGGTTGATGGTCCCCTCTACTGCCACCTTTGCAGGGAGGTAGAATGTGGATCTATTGATGGGAGACCATGTTTGCCACCCTCAGCCCTGAGGAGGGGGGGGGGGTGGTGGTGGTGGTGGTGCTGCATGGCCCACCTGGGGGTCCATGGGGCTACACCTGACTGAGACAGACAGAGATATCCATGATGTTTGTGCAGAAACTACCTATCTTACACATTAACACTGCTTTGGACCTCTGGCATGGCCTCCATCAGCCATGGAAGGTGTTGTGGACCTGGTCCTGGGCGCCTCATCGCACACTCAGGGTGAGCACAGTACCCGCACAATGTGACGGTGTGTAGCTACTCTGTGCCAGTAAAACACCCGGTCCATACCCCCTACCAGGCCGAGGTGCTGTGTGGGTGCACCCGGTCACTTCCTCCTACCAGGCCGAGGTGCTGTGGGGGTGCATTCCCCATCTTGTGTTCATCTGTGGACAGCTGATTTGCATGTGCAGTGCATCATGGGTACGGGTGGGCTAACCCTATCCTGGAGACCACAGCAGACTGTCTGTGTGGTGACGTGCAGGCTCTCTGCAGCCAGCCAGGGGCTTGTTAGCAGCTATAGAGCTGTAGCCTAATGGTTACTTCACTGCCTGTGAAGGCAGAGGTTATGGGTTCAAACCCACAGTGGGGTTCTTTGAAAGGGTTGTCCAAAGCATTGTTTTTCTTTAATGTACATTTTTTGATGCCAGCAAAAACACCCTCAGCGTACTGTACCCATAGGGTGCCTCTGAGAGCGCTTTATAGGGCACCCTATAGGGCACCTTATGGTTCCCGTCCATATAAGGTGCACTATACATTATCCTGTGACGCAACTTATAGGGTGCCCTATAGGGGATATATTAGGTTGCCGTGGCGGACAGTGCACTTTATAATGTGCCCTATGGAGTGCCATATAGGGTGCCTTTTACGGCACCTTCCATTACGGTACGTGAGGGCGTGTTTGCTGGCAGCAATTAATAAAATACACATACGGTGCTGCAGGAACAGATATGTACATTGCAAAGCTGATGCCACAGCCAGCCTTACGTATTAGGCACCCTGGGGAGCTACCTCATGACCCCTGTATCAGCAGTCAGTGCCTTAACCATTGTGCTCCACTGCTGCTCCTCCATGCATGTCAGCGCACCTACGTATGCTTTTCATTCCTTAAACTGCACAGTGCTACCATCAAAAACAGTACTCTGATCTTGCGGTACCTCATACGGCACCCTCTAAAGCACCCTATAAGCAACATTCTAGGGTGCCTTGGCGGACAGTGCACTTTAAAATGTGCCTTATAGGGCGCCTTATGTTAACACGCTTTGAGGGTGCGTTTGCTAGTAATGATAATTAAACTAAAAATAACATGCCCCCTAAAGCACTCTTCCCCATAATACGCAATGCCTCAGCCAGCCTTGTTCATTGGGCACTGTGGGGGATCGAACCCCTGATCCCTGCATCATTGGTCAGTGTCTTAACCATTGTGCTGTGGCTCTGATCCTGTGCTTGCACATCTGCGGGCCGCCTTATGCATCCCAATAATAGAACAGCCTCCTAAATCAATAGCGCACCGCCTAATGCCCATCTGCGCGCCGCCTTATGCCGCCCATTCTTTGTATGCCTCCTAGCACACAACACACCACACCACACCTTGTACATAGCTCACCCCAATCTAGCACACGATACAACACACACTCAACTAAATTGCACCCTCACTGCATGATTAACACACTCACTTTACTCGATTGTTTGCTGTGATACCACCTTGATTAATAAGATAAGGCGGTTTAAAAATACTGTTAAATAAATAAATAAATAAAATATCACCTCAGCCAACCATCGTCATTGAGCACAGTGGGGGATCGAACCCCTGATCCCTGCACCATTGGTAAGTGTCTTCACCATTGTGCTGTGGCTCTGCTCTTCTGTTTGCACATCAGCGCGCTGCTTATACCTCCCAGTATTAGACTGCCGCCAAAAACATCAGCGCGCCGCCTTATGCCTCCCAAAACATCAGTGCCCCGCTTTAGGCCACACAGTATTTCTCTGCCTCATAAATTAACAACTCAGCCAGCGTCATTGAGCACTGTGGGGGATCGAACCCCTGCTCCCTGCACCATTGGTAAGTGCCTTCACCATTGTGCTGTGGCTCTGCTCTTCTGTTTGCACATCAGCGTACCACATATGCCTCCCACGCAGTCATCTGATGCGCTAAGGTGCGGGGCGCACAAGGGCGCCGCGCACCTTAGCGCATATTTAAATTCCGGCTTTTCTTTTTCAGGACGGAACGCCCACTCCTTATATGGCATCCGCACTCTACCGCGGCCCGCACTTTAACGGGATCTTAGTAAACATACCCCTTTGTGTCATCTGCAAATTTGATAACCTCACTCGTTATTCCACTTTCCAGGTCATTTATGAATATGTCAAAAAGCAGCGGACCCAGAACAGATCCCTGGGGTACACCACTATTCACCTTTCTCCATTGGGAAAATTGGCCATTTAGCCCTACCCTCTGCTTTCTATCTTTTAACCAGTTCCTGATCCACAATAGTACACTGCCTCCTATCCCATGACTCTTTAGTTTTGCCAAAAGTCTCTGATGAGGGACCTTGTCAAAGGCTTTCTGAAAGTCCAGATACACAATATCAACCGACTCACCTTTGTCCACCTGTTTATTCACTCCTTCAAAAAAAACCATAACAGATTAGTAAGACAAGATCTTCCTTGTCTAAAGCCATGTTGGCTGTCTCCCAATAGGTCATGACTATCTACATGCTGAGTAATTTTATTCTTTATGATGGTTTCTACCATTTTTCCTGGTACTGACGTCAGGCTCACCGGTCTGTAGTTTCCCGGATCACCCCTGGAACCCTTTTTAAAAATTGGTGTTACATTGGCGATCCTCCAATCTTCAGGTATTAGAGATGATTTTAATGATAGTTCACAGATTACTGATAGCAGGTCTGCAATCTCATATTTCAGTTCTTTCAACACCCTTGGATGTATACCATCTGGCCCAGGTGATTTGCTACTCTTCAGTTTATCTAATAGTTGTAAGACATCTTCCCGATGTATCGATATTTCCTTCAATTCTTCCGCACCTTTAAATACCACTTCAGTCATGGGTAGCATCCCTACATCTTCCTCAGTAAAGACTGAAGCAAAGAATTCATTCAGTCTCTCCGCTATCGCCTTGTCGCCTCTTAGTGCTCCTTTAACCCCTTTATCATCTAATGGACCAACTGACTCTCTCACAGGTTTTTTGCTACGAATGTACTTGAAAAGGTCTTTATTTCGTGTTTTTGCTTCCGCAGCAAGCTTCTTCTCAAATTCTCTCTTTGCCTGCCTTATCAATGCCTTGCATTTGACTTGCCAGTGCTTGTGCTGTTTCCAGGTTTCGTCGTTTGGCTCTTTTTTCCATTTCCTGAAAGATGCTTTTTTGGCAACAACAGCCTCTCTGACCTCACCTTTAAACCATGCTGACAGTTTTTTGGACTTCCTTCCACTTTTCTTAAAGCGTGGAATACAGCTGGTCTGGGCTTCCAAGATAGTATTTTTCAACAACACCCAAGCTTGATGTACGTCTTTAACCTTTGTAACTGCTCCTTTTAGTTTTTTCTTAACTGTTTTCCTCATTTTATCATAGTCTCCCTTTCGAAAGTTAAAAGGTAGTACTGTGGATTTCCTTACTATCCCTCCTCCACTAATTAAATCAAAGGCGATCATGCTATGATCACTATTGCCAAGTGGCCCCAACACCCTTATTTATTTATTTATTTTTATTTTTATTTAAAGTCTCTTATATACCGCGCTATTTATCATCAGCGCGGTTTACATAGAACAGAACAATCTCAGTACATTTGAAATACGTATGAGTTACAGATAACAGGGCAGAAAACTTGGTCAACAAGGGTAACTATCTACAATTCAATAATGATTGACTGTTTGTATAAAACAACTAACAGAGCAGAGAATATAGTGTACAGCTGTAATTAAATCCAAAATTTCTTAATTCTAGGGTGTAGTGTTTATGCTTCTGGCTATTAGACTGTCTTTTGATATATTAGATAGCATTACGGTGGCTGGAAGTATTCAGTGAAGAGGTAGTGCTTGATAGCTTTTCTGAACTGCTTCATGTCACATATTGCTCTAATTTCTGGCTGAAGTTTATTCCAACCTCTAGGCGCATAGAATTTGAATGCTCTGTTGATCGATGATTGGGACCAATTTGTGGAATCACTCGGAATGATTAGGGTGTTTTCGGCAAATGGTCTCCTAGATCTTGTATTGGGAGTTAGACTGATGAGATCTGAAGTCGTTGCTGGTGATAATTTGTTGAAGGCCTTGAATGTAATGAGGAGAGCTTTATATCTAATTCTACATTCTATAGGGAGCCAGTGAAGGTCCCTAAGGATTGGTGTAATATGGTCTCTCTTTGATGCTCCAACTAGGATGCGAGCGGCAGCATTCATTGCTAGTTGCAGGGGGTTTATAGTGTTCTTTGGAAGACCATGTAATACAATATTCGCATAGTCAAAGTGAGGGGTGACTATTGCTTGGAATATTGAGCGGAAATCATTGTATTCTAGCATGGGTCTTAGGTGGCGTAATGTTTTTATCTTGAAGTAAATCTTTTTTACTGTATTTTTTATGTGGGAGGTAAAATCCAGTCGTTGATCAAGGATCACACCTAGGTAACGAATTGTATTCTTGATTGGGAGCTCAGCGTCCCGTACCTTAAGATATGCAGGGGGGGAGAAGAGCTTGTTTCTAGTGACCAATAAAACTTCCGTCTTTTTGAAATTGATTCGCATGTTTTGATCTAAGAGCCAATCCGCTATTGCATTGAAACAGTTGGTTAGGTTAGTGTAATTTGGACTTGTTATATCAAACGGGGTGTAGATAAGCACGTCGTCTGCGTAAATAAGGCAGGAGACATTAAAGGATTTGGTGATTTGGCAAATCGGCTGCATATATATGTTGAAGAGGAGTGCCGATAAGGAGGAGCCTTGTGGAACCCCTTGCGTTTGGAGGAATGGTTCGGATGTTCTGGAGTCAATGCGAACATGTTGCCAACGATCTTCAAGGTATGTTTTGCACCAGTTCCATGCTAGGCCTTGTATACCCTTTTCGTAGAGTCGTGCTAGTAGTATGTTATGGTCTACTGAGTCAAACGCCGCAGATATGTCAAGGAAGATCATGGCGACGCCAGACCTTATGTTGTTGATCCCACAGATGAGCGTGTTGATTAAGGAGGTCATGAGAGTCTCGACTCCGTGCATTTCCCTAAATCCATGTTGGCACGGATCAAGAGGGGAGGATGTATCAATATATTGCTGAATTTGGCGTTGAGTCTCTTTCTCCAGTATTTTGGCAAGCAGCGGGATGCTAGAGATTGGACGGTATGATTCTTCCTTCTTCGGGTCGATCTGGTTGTTCTTTAATAGGGGACGTATTGAGGTCTGTTTGAGTGCAGCTGGGAAAGTTCCAGAGGAATAGGAGAGGTTTGCAATTTTCGCTATGCATGGACTGAGCTCTGTGCGCATTGATTTGATCCAGTGTACTGGGCATGGGTCATTGGATGCAGTAGTGGTGTTCAAAGTAGCAATTAGTTCTTTAATGGATTTAGATGATGGAGGTGAGATACTCAGGAGTGGTTCTTGAGAGTGCGTGGATTGAGGGGACGCTTGTGATGAATTCAAATTTGTTCTTGTTAATTTGGATTGGATGTAAATTGCATACTGTTGAGGATGGATATGTTCTTGCTGTTGCGGTGCAGGTTCTTTAGATAGTGTTTTCACTAAATTGAATAGCTCACGAGGTTTGTTTAGTGAACGACTAAGTAGTTTTGCATGATGTTCTTTTCTTTTGGACCACATTAGTTCACGGTGATTTTTGAGGTGCGTCATGTATTCATCATGGATGTTGATTTCATGAGAGCGTCTCCACTTTCTTTCTAATCTTCTCAGTTGGAGCAGTGAAGTTCGGATATCTGGAGAGAACCAGGGGGCATTATGCCTTATGTTAGGATCCTTGTTAGGGGCGATCTCGTTGTGCATAGTAGGTAGTTGTGAATATTGTAGGAGTGTCTCATTCCAGTTGTCAACCATTTTATTTATGTTGGTTGTTGAGATTGACAGTTTAGGTAATACTTGTGTGTTGAACACTTCGATATCCAGTGATTTAAAGCGTCTATGGTGCGGTGGAGGCACATTTTTTGGTAGATTTGGCGGATTTGAATTTGTAGGTATCTGGAAAGTTATCAGACTATGATCTGACCAAGGAACCGGGGTGATGGTGAGGTCCAGCTGACTATTGTTGCCTGTTAGTGTAGGAGGAACAAAGATGAGGTCAAGGATGTTACCACGTTGGTGTGTCTGGAAGTCAACAATTTGCTTATAGTCAAGGTTTTCCATGGCGTCAAGCAAGGCGTTGGCTGTGGCAGGTGGCAAAGAGGCGAGATTAAAATCGCCTAGCAGCCAGTTGGGCTTATTAGGGTTATCAGGGTTACATGCAAGGCTAATTACATCTGAGATATCCTCTGATCGTGCATTCGGAGAAGCATAGATAAGATTAATTGAGTTATTCTTATTTGATATGGTTAATGTGTCAAGAAAATGAGTGCTCCTAGCAAAACTTACTCGGTATTGTGAGGAGGATTTAGCGAGGATGAAAACTCCACCGCCTCTTCTGTTCTCTCTGTTGCATGAATAGATGGAGAAGTTCGGGGGAGTCATTTGATTTACTATCACTGAGTCTGAATCTGATAACCAAGACTCGGTGACCATTAATATATCTAAGTTTGAGTAGATATTAAATCTGTTATGATAGGCCACTTGTTGCGAACAGAGCGTGCGTTAATAAGAGCACACCTCAGGTAACAACTAGGTTCAGATTTATTGATTGTTGTGGTGGGAGCTAGGTCTAAGGTTATGTAGAGTAGGTGAGACTGCCTTTTATGATGAACATACGACGAATGTTGGTGATGGTTGCAGTGGTTTTTTCTGCTTGCTCCATACAGTATAGGTATGGGGTTGAAGTCACGTAAAAGTGCTTCAGATATTTGGATGAGAATGGTGATGAGGATGGTGTATAGGAGGGTACGAGATATGTTGGATATGCACAAGCCGGGCATGGTAGTAAAATTGATTCAACTAAGGATTCTGTCGAATGGGTTATTGTGGTGAAAAGTGGGCGCCCAATGAAGATGTTTGTATAGGAAAAAGCTTTGTTACTTGCTTTTCTTTCCTATGAAGACTGACAACTTTGACCTCTTTATGAGTGAGTGAATGTCTATGCGGATAATCAGCTGTGTTAAGTAAAATACTTAGTGCATAGGTTGCAACAGAGGTACAGGTAAATAATCGTTTGCTAAACTTAGTAAACTCTTGGTGTGTAGTAACAGTTCTGGACTGTCACAAATTAAATTAAAATAGATACATTTTATATTTTGTATATTTTGGCTGCCAGAGATGTGGCTATTGATGCCAGTATAATGAAATAGAGACTGGCTCTACTATCACTGGTAATGTAGTATGAGAGCAAAAAGGTTGCCTGGGATAGAGCTATGGTGTGTGGTACTCATAGATAAGCTACTGACAACAGTATGGTGATTAGGAAACAGTATAGCTACTGACAAGGCTACTTGAACTAGATCTGGTGTTCCACTAAGGACTAGGTTTAATATGGCTTCCCCTCTGGTTGGTTCATGAACCAGCTGCTCCAAGAAGCAGTCATTTATTTCATCTAGGAACTTTATCTCCCTAGCATGTCCTGACGTGACACTGACCCAGTCGATACCGGGGTAATTGAAATCACCCATTATTATTACTGCGCTGTAACTTTTGTTAGCTTCCTTGATTTCTTTGAGCATTTCATCATCCATTTGGTCATTCTGGCCAGGTGCTCGATAGTACACCCCCACTGCCATTGCCTTCCCCCTTTTATATGGAATTTCAATCCATATAGATTCTACAGCAGATTTTGTTTCCTGCAAAACTTTAATGCTTTCTGAGTCAATGCCCTCTCTAACATAGAGCGCAACCCCTCCACCAATTTGATCAGCTCTATCATTACGATATAGTTTGTACCCAGGTATCACAGTATCCCACTGGTTTATTTATTTATTTATTTTATTTGGCATAGATTTGTATACCGCTACTTCCAGCAATCAGCAGCGGTCTACTGGTTGTCCTCCTTCCACCATGTCTCTGATATTCCAATCATATCTAACCTTTCATTTAGTGCTATATATTCTAACTCTCCCATCTTATTCTTTAGACTTCTAGCATTTGCATACAAGCATTTTAGAGAATGTATTTTATTCATGTTAATTTGGCTATTGTTAGACATGGGTAAATTGGGATCTTTAAGCTCTGTCTGCTCCATACTTGAGGGCATTTGGGCTACTTTACTCTTTTGTGGAACCTCTCTGCTTTTGGTAGTATCCTTCAAGGATACATTCTTCCGAACCATCCGCTCTTGGGCGACTGTCGGCTTTCCCCTAATATCTAGTTTAAAAGCTGCTCTATCTCCTTTTTAAAGGTTAATGCCAGCAGCCTGGTTCCATCCCGGTTAAGGTGAAGCCCATCCTTTCGGAAGAGCCCCTCCTTCCCCAGAATGTTCCCCAGTTCCTAACAAATCCAAAACCCTCATCTCTGCACCATTGTCTCATCCACGCATTGAGACTCCGAAGCTCTGCCTGCCTTTTGGGTCCTGCGCGTGGAACAGGAAGCATTTCGGAGAATGCTACCATGGAAGTTCTGGATTTCAACTTCCTACCTAAAAGCCTAAATTTTGCCTCCAGAACCTCACTACCACATTTTCCTATGTCATTGGTACCAACATCGTACATTCTTCTTAGACTTATTAATAAAAGAATCCCAATCCGGACTTCCTTTAATATCCTCCCCTAACAATGATGGAAGATTCAAAATATCATTCGTTCTTTCTGAACTAAAGCTAAAGGAATCCTTCCAACTGATAGCCATTGCAGTACAACTTATAAATTAATGAAAAACAACTGCCTAAGGGCAAACTAAGAAGAAATTAGATCTTACCTGCTAATTGTCTTTCCTTGAGCTGTCTCCGGGCCAGTCCAGGGAATGTTAGGGTTGTCAATCCTCCTTAGCAGCTGAGGACTGATGACTTCAAGCTTTCTTGAGAGGTGAAACCACTCCCCCTGAGGTCACCAGCCAGTCTTTCAGTCCTCAGCAGCTAAAGAGGATCGATTCTATTTTTTCTCCCTCTAATTTTATTAATTTATTTAGCAGTGCAAGTTGGCTCTAGCAGAGCTGATGGTTTCCTAAGTCCTGAGGAGTGTTGTTTTTGCTCACGATCAGCAGTGACAGAGAGGCTTCCTGGAATTGTTTTTAGCGGTATAAGGTAGAGCCTACCTTGTATAACTGCATACTTCTCTCTGACCAGAGTGATCCTGGGGGCCCCAGTAATTCCTCTGATATTTCCTCTGTTTTTGCTATTGAAGCGCTCCTCTGCATGTTCTGCTAGCAGCGGAACAAGATCGCAGCTTGGCATAACCTTCCGGGTAAGCTTTGTATCCCTAGCTGTACAGTATTTTTCTTTTTGTTTTGTTTCCGCATCGCGTTTGATGGCGTTTTTGGCGGTTTAGCTTCTCGGGGCCGTGGCAGGGCAAGCTGAGGCTTTAACTTGGTTTTTTGTTTATAAAGAAAGAGATAGTCATGGCAGAGAAGAGTGCATCGGAGGCAGAAAGACCGTTATTATCCGCGGAGCGAGCAGGGAAAACGGCCATTTTAAGCGCAACTGCCATTTCTGCACCGGAGCAGCACCGGCCTGCGAAACGGAAGTCTAAGGCTGCCAAGAGCGTTTCTCACGAGGAAAAACCTGTTCCTTTTCCTTCTGAGCTTCAGTCTGAAGTGTGCTCATTTTTTTCGCCAGAATTTATTTTGGCGATGCATAGAGCATTTTTACTTAAATCTGCTCAGCCTGCTTCAGGGGAAAGCCTTCAAAGCCCTACTCCTGTGGAAACCATTCAAAGCGCTGGGGCGCTTCAGCTTGAAGTCATCAGTCCTCAGCTGCTAAGGAGGATTGACAACCCTAACATTCCCTGGACTGGCCCGGAGAAGCGATAAGGAAACCAAAATGTAAAAGACGCCCTTAGTAAACAACACTAATCACTAAAATTTCAAAAAAATTCTAAGTAATTTCTTAAACGCACATTTATTACAATATTTTATAAGGCATATATGACCTCAGGATGGCCTCGCCCCTACATGTGGGAGTTGTGCAATATATAAAAGGGATAGAAAAAAAGAAAGCTAGAGACCTATGATGTGAACGTCTGTTTTAACCCTATGGTGATTAGTTTCGCCACATGTAGGGGCGAGGCCATCCTGAGGTCGTATATGCCTTATAAAATATTTTAATAAATGTGTGTTTAAGATATTACTTAGAATTTTTTTGAAATTTTAGTGATTAGTGTTGTTTACTAAGGGCGTCTTTTACATTTTGGTTTAGTTTGCTGTTAAGCAGTTGTGTTTCATTAATGTGCAAAACTAACCCATTTGGAGAAACTGCCCCAGAGGATTGTCCCTGCCCCTTCTGTCATCACTTCCAGGTTCAATGGGAGACCTGACTAAAAACTCACCCCTTCGAGGCTGCTTTTGGATCCTGATCCTCTTAGTCTCTGGTTCACCTCCTATGTGCTTCCGTGGTATTCTCCTAGATGCTTTCTATTCCCCAATTGTTGTGTCTGTAAGCTCTGATGAGAAGGGACTGTTTCATACATGTCCCTGTACAGTGCTGTTTACACCTTGAGCGCTATACAAATAATTATTAATAGTAAATTCTGCAGCACTGAGCCTCACTTGAGAGCTAATTTGTGTGATTATTAAATATATTTTTTGGTTTGTATTAGTTGAATTGTCAAATGTGTAAAGGGGAGGTAGTGTAGGGAGAGGAGTAAGGTATTGTGCCTGTCCTGGGTAGGGCGTAATATGGTAGTTTGAAGAGGACGGTTAGGTCTGCAAGAGAGAGGGATTTGCCTCGTTTGGGATTGGTAATAGGATTATGGGAGATAAGAGAGAAGGGAGGAGCCTAGCAGCTGGGTTGGTGAATATGAGATTAGTATTGAAGAAGGGGGAAATACTAGGGATTTAATTCAGCAATTTAGATTTACTGGCTGTTACAGAAACCTGGCTGTCTGAAAGGGAGAGGGTAGAGTTAGGTTGTATGAATTATTCCTTCAGGTTATAAGGTATTGTTCCACTCTAGGCAGAGGAAGAGGAGTGGTGGGATGTTGTTGATTTTTGAGGAGGAGATGAGATTGTTAGGTTCAGTAAGTGCAGTTGAGGGGGGTTGATGAGTTGTGTGTAAGAACAGGAGATGAGGGAAGGTTACAGATGATGGTGGTTTATATCCCCCTTAGATTAGATAAAATTACCCGGGATGAGTTAAGAATTATTGAGAGACTTGTACATTATTAAAATTGGTGGGTATAAGGGGATTTTAATTTGACACCCTATGAGAGAGGGAGGACTTGTAGAGTATTTTATGGAAGGTTTGTCAATTTTTTTTTCTTTTCATTAGTGCAAAGGGTATCCTCTCAATACATAATAAAGGCCACATTTCAGATTCTGTTAATAGACCTTGGGATTATGTGGTTGATGATGGTTGGAGCTTCACTACAATGCCATTCTCTTGGACTGTCATATTATTTCATCCTTTCCCCCATTTTTTGGAAGGCTATAGGAGATAGAGGGAGATGAAAGACAGAGGAATGTTTGAGTTGTGGGAAAAGAAGATGGGAAAGCCTTGCAGAGTGGCTTGGCAGGGCTTTTATGGGACCTTCAGGCAGAAGATTTAGAAATGATGGTGGAAATTGCAATCGGGAATTGCAGGAAATGTTGAATATGATAGCAACACTGAAGAAGCAAGTTGTAATAACAGGGGAACTTTATGGTTTACCCTTAGTTAAGAAAACTAAAAGTTTTGGAGCAGAAATGGGAGAGACAATGGCCTAAGACCCAGTGCAGATGTGAAAAAGATGAATGGAATTTTTTAAAATTGCTTTATCAAATTTTTTGTTACAAAGCAACCATAGGAAAATTACAGGCACCAAAAGTAAAGTAATATAACTTAACACAAAAGGAAAACAGCCTGAACTGTTGACCACATCTCGAGGAAGCAAACTGTCATGGATGCAGAGACATCAACAATGTTATAGTCAGATACATTTCCCACCTAAAATTAATATCAAAAGGAAAACAAAACAAACAAGAAATGGGCCAGTTCAGGTCAGGCATTACTTGCTAGGCAAAAGGTTCTCCAAAAGCAAAAGATCAGTATAAACATACTTTATCCACTCAAACGACACCAGACACTTACAAGGAAACGGAGGAAAAACGTCCCCCCCAGCTAAAACCCTGGGCCTTAACTACAGGAAGGACGTCCTCCTCAACTGAGTATATCGTGATACATCTGGAAAGGCAGCAATGTTCTGTTCGCAGAAAGAAACATCCCTCTTGCGGTAATAAGCTTTTAAAAAGGACATTTTATCCCCTGCCAAGGCCAGGATTATGACCAGTGTGGCATAGGAGGCAATCACATCATCTGAAATTTCAAGGAAATTAGTCCAATCAATATCCAATGCATCCCCTTCCTGGGCCAGCCCCAACCCCAGGGTGGGGAGATAAATAATACAAACGATCAACCAAAATTTTTCTGGCTCAGAAAACAAAAGAACTTCTTTACAATATTTATGAAATGAGATAAGTGGAGATAACAACCGACACTGGAAAATTTAACATTTTAATATTTTTTGCTCTCATATTGTTCTCTAACAGTTCTAAATGATGATACATTACATAAGAATCTTTTATACCCAGCGAGCCAGCAGACTGAAGTGAGCCAACTTGCCCCTCCAACCTATCTAGCCGCTGGGTAGTAAGGACCAGCTGCTGGTCCAAAGCCAGAGTCTTACAAACAACTTGCTCAGAAAAATTAATAGTTTGTTCCATGAAACCTTGTAATAGAAAATTAGTTTTTGATATTTCCCTCCAGTTGTCCACCAAAGTAACATCCATCATTCCACCATCTGAAACTGCAGGGGGATGCACCGGATGGTTAATCACTTTTAAGTCTTCTGGAGAACCCCCAAGCACAGCCTGCAGTGGACCCAATAGAGAGGCCTGTTCCCCAGCCAAACTAGATCCATTAAGGGAGCCACAGGGTTCCCATCCAATACTACCTGGGCTGAACCAGGATTAGGAGGAGGAGTCCGAACTATAGGACTTAAAGAAGCCCCAGATGACATTGAGGGGGATTCAACTGGATCCACTCTAGAAACAGCCGTGGAACCTGAAAGCACAATTACAGGTGAATCCAAAGGCCCAGAGATAACCTTGGGCGTCAAAGACAATGTCCCACCAGGTTTCTTCTTCAATGACTTAACTTTCCTCTTATCCCCTCCATGGGGATTTCCTATGGCAAAACCTAGGGGCCCTCAGGCCCCAAAGGGGCATACCCCTTTGGTCACATACCCCTTTGGACACACGGCCAAGAGAAGCTGTGTGGTCTTTTCAAACGTTCTGGGGTGCCCAAGAATGTCACCACAGGGCCGCTCCGTCTAAGAAGCCTCTCTCCGGATTAACAATGGCTCCTGCAACACCAGCAAACAGGGTCTTCACTGCCAGAAAGTATGCTCCCTTGGAAAATTATATTTATATTTGTAATACTAAATTAAGGCAGCAGAAAATATTTTTTCAGACATTTTGGTTAGGTGGTGAACCTCTCACATGAATTATTTAGGATAATAGGTCAGCTATTGGTGACTATTAAAGAACAGATTGTTAAAGACAAGGCTGGCCCATCCATTAGGCAAACTAGGCAGTCGCCTAGGAAAGCGGCTTCTCTTTTTGGGAGATGGGGGATCAAAGACCAGGAAATTCAAAGCCAAACAATAGATTCTGATAGCCGAGGGAGGGGGGGGGACATAATGTTTAAGGTTTGCTTAGGGCACCCACACCTTGATCCAACTCTGGGGCTGGCCCTGCTTAAAGACCTTCCAAGTTCTAATTTAATTGCTAAGTTTTTGTAGATGAATTAAGGAATTTGCAGGATTCCATGGGAGCATTTAGGTTGAGAATTCAGTGGGTTGTGGAGTTGGAGTCAGGGGAACAGTTGAATACTTTTACTTTTTAGCCAGTGAGTATGGAGGTAATATCTGAGAAAAGTAAAATCTGGTAAGGGATTACTAAATCCTTTGATTAAGGATTTTAAGGTTGAGCTATTGGATTTTTAAACAGATCTTATAAATTAATGTTTGTTGGAAGGAAGGGTTCTAGAGGAATTTTATTTTTTTTTTCAATTTAATCTTTATTAAATTTCCAATACAAATCCAGAATATACTGAATATGAATATGAATACAGATATAGCACAGTTACTTACCTGTAACAGGTGATCTCTGGGAACAGCAGGAATTAGTCCTCACATATGGGTACGTCGGTACCGACGGAGCCTGCGCGGGAATGCTCCCCAGCTTCCCAGAATGAAAGCTTTTGGGGCATCCCACAGCGCATGTGCGCTGCCTTCCCGCCTTTCCTACCAACTCTCCTCAGTTCAAGTTTAAAGCTGAGACAATAGAGAGAGAGAGGAAAGGAAAGACAAAGAGAGATACAACTCCTAGGGGAGGTGGGAGGGTTGTGAGGACTAATTCCTGCTGTTCCCAGAGATCACCTGTTACAGGTAAGTGTGCTATCTCCAGGAACAAGCAGGAATAAGTCCTCACATATGGGGACTCCCTAGCTAAGATGCCTGGGAGGATGATCCCCAAGGGTATGAGACCCTGAAGGGTTCCTTGTCTTCCTATGGATCTCAGGCATCCATTCAGGGAAGGAGGGCAGGAGTTGTTCAAGAATGGAACAGGTGTCTGAGGACAGCCTGACCAAACAAGGCATCCCGGCGGGAGTCCTTGTCCAAACAGTAATGTGCTGTGAAGGTATGAACCGAGGCCCAGGTGGCTGCTCGACAGATCTGGTCGATGGACACAGAATGAAGATGAGCCATAGAGGTGGCCATGGCCCTCACATTGTGAGCTGTGACATGGCCCTCCAGAGAAAGGTTCTTACTCTGGTAAGCAAAAGAAATACAATGAGCAATCCAATTGGACAGTGTTCTTTTAGAGACTGTAAGTCCTAAATGAGAAGGATCAAAAGCAACAAAAAGCTGGGAAGACATTCTATGTTGCTGTGTCCTGTGTAAGTAAAAAGCAAGAGCTCTTTTACAATCTAGAGTATGAAGGTTCCTCTCTGCAGTGGATGCATGAGGAGCTGGAAAAAAGACAGGTAAATATACATCTTGATTAAGATGAAAAGGTGAGACCACTTTAGGCATAAAGTGAGGATTTGTCCTAAGGACTACCTTATCATGATGGAACCTTGTATAAGGTGGATTAGCCACTAAGGCCTGCAGTTCACTGATGCGGCGAGCAGAAGTGATTGCAATAAGGAAAATAACCTTCCAGGAAAGAAATTTCAAGGAGGTAGTGGCTAAGGGTTCAAAAGGTGGCTTCATAAGCTGACCAAGAACCAAATTTAAGTCCCATGCCACCGGAGGAGGTCAAATGGGAGGTTTAGTTAAAGTTAGGCCTCTCATAAATCTTGCAATAAGAGGATGAGAGGAAACAGGTTGTCCATTGATAGGCTTAAGGGATGCTGCAATAGCACTTAAATGGACCCTTACTGAATTCGTCTTAAGGCCTGCATTGGAAAGATGCAGGAGATATTCTAATAGAGAATTCACAGGAAGTGCCATAGGGTCAAGACCCTGTTGAGCACACCAAATGGAAAATCTTTTCCATTTAAAAGCATAGGAACGCCTAGTGGAAGTTTTCCTGGAAGCATGGAGGATATCCCTCACTTGCTGCGAAAGATTGAAGTCTTGAAGGTCTAGGCCTTCAGTAACCAAGCTCTGAGGTGAAGGGACTTGGGGTTTGGATGCCACAAAGTCCCCTCCTCCTGAGACAGAAGGTCTGGAGCAGCTCCCAAGTCCAGGGAGGGGGCTTGGGAGAGATGCAGAAGTAGAGGGTACCACACTTGGCGTGGCCAGCGTGGAGCTATGAGGATCATAGATCCTTGATCCCTCTGAAGTTTCAACAGAGTCTTGGGAATCAAAGGAATGGGTGGAAAGGCATACAGGAAGTCCTGACCCCAATGAAGGAGGAAGGCATCCTTGGCCTGAACTCCCTGACACGGAATTCTGGAACAGAACCGGGGAAGTTTGGCATTCCACGGACTTGCAAATAGGTCTATGTCCGGGGTTCCCCATTCCTGGAAGATTCTGAGTGCCTGATCCATGTGCAGGGACCATTCGTGTGGAAGCAGAACTCGACTGAGTCTGTCTGCCCAAGAGTTTTGAATTCCTGGGAGGTATACTGCCAGGAGATGGATTTGATGCTCTCTGGCGAAGGCCCATAATCTTAGAGCTTCGTTGCAAAGCGACAGAGAGCCAGTTCCTCCTTGTTTGTTTATGTAAAACATGGCTACCTGATTGTCCGTTTGAATGAGGACTGTCTGGTAGCTGAGGAGGGTATGAAAGACCTTGAGAGCTAGGAACACTGCTCGAAGTTCCAAGAGGTTGATATGAAGAGAGGTCTCCTGTGGGGACCAAGTGCCTTGGGTGGAGAGGTCCTGTAGATGAGCTCCCCAACCTGTTTGGGAGGCATCTGTTGTGAGGATTGCTTGGGGCAACAAAGGTTGGAAGGGGGACCCCAGCAACAGATTTTGAGTGGACATCCACCACTGGAGAGACCAAAAGAGACGTTTGGAGTTTGCTATTTGGTCTGAGAGAGCTCCTGAAGCTTGAGTCCACTGGGTGGACAAAGTCCATTGAGCTGCTCTCATGTGTAGGCGAGCATAGGGCACCACATGTACTGTGGAAGCCATGTGGCCTAGTAGTTGTAGCATCTCCCGGGCAGTTAAGTGGCTCTTTGACTGAATCTGGGAGGCTAACTGCACTAGACGTTGGCAACGAGCCTGGGGAAGATAGGCTCTTGCAGTAGTGGTGTCCAACCAGGCCCCTATGAATTCTAGGGACTGAGTAGGGGTGAGCTGAGACTTTGGGAGGTTTACCACAAGTCCCAGATACTGCAGAATGCGCCTGGTGTGGTCCAGGGAAATTTGGGCTTCTGACTGAGATGGAGCTCGGATGAGCCAGTCGTCCAGGTAGGGGAAGACAAATATTCCCAGAGTGCGTAGAAATGCAGCAACTATTGCCATGCATTTGGTGAACACTCTTGGAGCAGAGGCTAGACCGAAAGGAAGCACTCTGTATTGGTAATGTTTTCCCTGGAACAGAAAACGTAGGAATTTTCTGTGAGATGGATGGATGAGGACATGAGTGTATGCATCCTTGAGATCTAGAGAACAAAGCCAATCCTGACTCTGTAGGTATGGAAGGAGAGTGCCTAGAGAAAGCATCTTGAACTTCTCTTGCATAGAAATTTGTTCAATTCTCTGAGATCTAGAATGGGTCTGTATCCCCCTGTTTTCTTTGGAATGAGAAAGTAGGGGGAGTAAAACCCTGACCCCTGTTGAAGAAGAGGAACTTCTTCTATGGCCCTCTGGGCCAGAAGGGTGGTTACCTCCTGATCCAGAAGGTCGAGGAGAGATGTGGGAGAATTGAAATGTCTCACCATGGTGTAGGGAGGAAGGTCTGAGAAATGAAGTTTGTAGCCCTCTCTGATGATGGAGAGGGTCCACTGCTCTGATGTGATTTGCTCCCATCTGGGAGCAAAATGAGCTAATCTTCCTGGAATGGTGAGAGGTTCTGGCTGTTGTAGAGCCAGAAAGGTTAAGTTCTCTAGTATCAAGTCAAAAATCCTGAGGGGCTTGGGACTGCTGGGTTGCAGCAGCCCCTGCAGGTTTAGGCCTGGCCTGTTTAGGTTGCTGACGCTTAGTAGCAAAGCGACCTGTAGAAGGTTGTTGACCAGAAGTGGAAGGAAATCTGCCCTTCTTGTAAAAAGACTTTTTAAAAGATTTTTTCTTGGCCGGAGTGGAGGTAGACTTAGAAAGTCTATCCAGAGCAGCATTTTCTGCATCCATTTGAGTGGCTTTAATTTGCCACTCTTTGCCAAATAGATTTTCACCTGTACAGGGCAGATTTCCTAAACCATCTTGAACCCAGGGTTCTAGATCAGAAGCCTGGAGCCAAGCAATTCTACGAGCAGCTATCGCAATGCCTGAGGCTCTGCTGGCACCTTCAAAAGAATCAAAGGCTGCCCTGTTGGAAAACTTTGAAATGTCTTGAGTATGCTTAAGCCAAAGAAGGAACTCATCCCTTTTATCCTCTGGAATAAAAGGGAGAAAGTTGTGCAGCTTTTCTGCAACCTCCTTCAGAAACATACCCATATAAAGGCTGTATGAATTGATTCTGGCAATAAGCATGCTATTTTGGAAGATATTCCTACCAAAAGCATCCAAGGTCCTGCATTCTCTTCCTGGAGGAGTAGAAGAGTGTCTTTTGGTACTCTTTATCCTCTTCATAGCTGACTGCACCACAATGGAGTGGTGAGGAAGCTGAGTTTTTTGAAATCCAGGAGAAGGAGGGACACGGTACATAGTGTCCAATCTACGAGAATGAGGAGAAAGGGTGAGAGGAGTCTCCCACAATTCAATCAAATGTTCTTGAAGAATTTCATGAATTGGCAAGGTGACTGCCTCTCTGGGAACCTTAGAGTATCCCAAAATATCTAATTTTTTTGCTCTAGGTTCTTTTTCAGAGGTTACTGAAATAGAGAGTCCTTTAGCTACTTCTATTATGAAGTCTTGAAAGGACAAATCCTCTGGAGGAGACATTCTCCTTTTTGGAGAAGGCGGCTCCTCAGGAAGGGTGACAGATACTTCAGGGGACTCATCCGATGACTCAGAATCATCAGAAGAATCGAAGTATTGTCTGCTTGATTCCAAAGATCGATAGGTGTATCGATTGGTACCGACATTGGGTGTCCCCGGTACCAGGTCGGTACCGAGAAAGAGCCCAGGACAGGGAGCCGGAATCGGTATCCTGGCCGATGTCGATGCAGCCGGTACCGGTATCGAAGTTGGTACCGGTACCGGTGCCGGTACACACAACAGAGCTTGTTGTGGTACCGACGGCGTCGCAGCCTTGATGAAAGCCAGTATAGCCTGCTGCATGGATTGCACAGTGTGATCCATGGACGCCACGACTGCCTGGATGTCGGTACCGGGAGATTGTGCCGGTACCCCAGAGCAGTCTAACAGGTGATCGGTCGAGGCCGTGCCATCGATGTTAACCTGTAACCCCATAGGAGGAGCTTTGGAAGCCGGAGCTTCCCGCCGGGGTTGTTTGGCTGGGGCAGGATCCTCAACGGCAAGCCCGGAGGCATCTCGATGCTTAGAGGGAGATTTGCCCTTCGAGGACCTGCTAAAAGTATGTTTGGTTACCTGAGATCCATCAGGAGAGGAAGACCTGGAAGATGTCGATGCCACCGCCGGTGCATCCGTGGGAAACAGCACATGGAGCTTGGCTGCCCGGTTCTGTAACCCTCGTTTAGACATTAGAGAACAGGACTGGCAATCCGGGATGGAGTGTTCAGGCCCCAAACATTTAAGACACCATTCATGGGTATCTGTAACAGAAATTGTACCGCTACACTTAGTGCATTTTTTGAAGCCGGAGGCTGTTTTTTCCATGAGGGAAAGTTTCTTTTGGGCCTGGAGGCCTAAGAAGAAAAATACACTAAGTGAGGAAAAGTATTAAAATAAAGAACTTCTTCAGCGATGACAGGAACACGACCTGCTGGCTCCACGGAAAAGAAGAACTGAGGAGAGTTGGTAGGAAAGGCGGGAAGGCAGCGCGCATGCGCTGTGGGATGCCCCAAAAGCTTTCATTCTGGGAAGCTGGGGAGCATTCCCGTGCAGGCTCCGTCGGTACCGACGTACCCATATGTGAGGACTTATTCCTGCTTGTTCCTGGAGATAATACAAAACACAAAGAAAGAAGAAAATCCAAACAACCTGGCATAGACCTCAATATTATATAACCACAATAAGGTCCCAAGCTAAAAAGAAATATTAATAAGAAAATCAATAAGGAAGACTCCAACCCAAAGAGCCTTCCATAGGAGCAATCCTGTTAAATGTGGCAGCCGGTGCGAGAATCAAACCCCCAACCCCTCCTTACCCTGAAGAAAAGAACTCAATTGCAGGGGTTCAAAAAAAAGAAATTGCTTTGATTTATATAATACCAAACATTTACACGGGTACTTTAACTTAAATTGTGCACCCAAATCGAGAGACCTCTGATGCAATGCCAGGAATTCTCCCCTCCTTCTTTGGGTGTCCCTTGATAAATCAGGAAATATCAAAATTTTTGACCCCATAAATTGGGAAACAGACATTTTCAAGAAATACAATCTCAGAACAGAGTTTCGATCAGACTCAAAAGCGAAGGACACCAACAGAGTAGCACGACTGGTCACCACCTCCAAGGAACTTTCCAAAAACTCAGTCAGATCCAACTGGGCTGGCTCAACTGTCCCCACAAGGCCCTTCCCTCCGCTCACTTCTTCAGAGGAAATAGATACATACTGAGCACGAACAATAGGAGGCAAAGTGTCAGCGGGCATGAGGAGGACCTCTGTAAGGTACAGGTAGTCGTCGACTTACGACCGTGTTTGGTTCCGACAGACCGATCGTAAGTCGACGTGGTCGTAAGTCGGGCTATGTTAAATTTAGGCTTTAATAATAAGCAGTCAGGGCAGGACGAAGCAGGCGGCGAGGGCACAGAGAAGGAAGAGCAGCCTCGGCGCTCCGAGTTTCCCGGGACCAGTGGCTTCCTAAAAGTTCGGGAAGAGCGCGCGCCCGCCCTGCAGCCCGAGGGCAACAGACACAAACATTGCTCTTACCCACGCCATATTTTTCTTCCGTTTTGGTTGGGACCCAGCGAGTCATTTTGGAGAGCTCCCCGCACTCCCCGTGTAACTTCTAGCGAGACTGCCCGGCGTGAGGCAGCTTCCTGGACTGACTCCTGAGCGCAGGCAAGAGGGGAGGGAAAAAATAGTGGTGTCATGTGGCAGCGAGCGTCATCGCCTGGGACACGGGGCTGCCGGTCGTAAAGTCGATCAGTCGTAAGTCGCATAGGTCGTAAGTCGACGACTACCTGTACTTACGTACCAGCCCCACAGAATCCAACAATGGAGATCTTGGAAAGTTTAAAAAGCGCAAATTATTCCTCCTTAATTGATTATCCAGGAACTCCAAACACCGAGCTGTAATCATCTGATCCTTGGCCTGGGTGCCACTCAAGACCTGAAGCTCTTCCACTTGGGTTTCAAGTCGTGAAACTCTAGAGGTTTGTTCCGCTACACTTGAGTTCAATGTCCCACTCTGCACCTTAAGAACAGAGAGTTCTTGAGAAAGAGCAACCACAAAAGGCAACAGGGATTTTTGAAGAGTGGAGATAGCGTCCCACAAGCTATCCAAAGTTACCTTTGCCGGCTTTTCCAAACTGCACAACACGGATGTTACCGAGACTGTAGGGGAGCCAGTACTCACAGGCTCTAACCCCTCCGCTGGCTCCAGCAACCTCCAACAACTCTCCTCCAGTAGCTAAAGCCACGGGACTGCTTGAATTCTGCTTCGGGGAGGCACCCCCTGATGCAGCCACGCTCCCACACACTGGAGGCACACCTGCAAGCAGCCCCTCCCCGATACTCCTTCCGGGTTGCGGCGGCAAGTTCTGTACGGGGCTTAACTCTACCTCATCGCTCAGATCCGCCGAAATATTCGACGGGTCCGCCGAAGCCACCGATGCCGCCATAGGGGGAAAAAAAGCTGGGATCGAGGATTGAGTTGATCCAACAGCAGGTAAAGAGGTTTCAGGGGGTTTAGCTTCACGTTGTTTCCTCTTTTTCCCCATTAGAGCAACTCAAACTCCCGGCTCTCATACCTCTCATTCGGCGTCCAACTCCTCCGCCATCTTGGAACCTCCTCTAGAGGAATTTAAAAAAAAGTTGTAGTTATGCCTATCTGGAAGGTGGGGAGGGGCTTTAGAGAAAGAAAGCTGTGGTAGATATCACCCAGTGGCTTGACAGCCATAGTTGGCAAAATTACTGCTTCAACTATTGAACTTTATGGAAGATCACCAAAAGTTAGATATTTTCCAATCTGGATTTTGGAATCAGCATAGAACAAAAACAGTTCTTGTAGTTTTGTCTGAGTTCATCATTAGATTTTGTGAAAGCGTAGTTACTCACCTGTCACAGGTGTTCTCTGGGGAGAGCAGTAATCAGTCCTCACAAATGCATTTTTGCTTTTTTTGCCGGTTGGTTCCCGATCATCTTCTTGCCACTTGAGTCTGCCCTCGCCTCAATGTGGCATTTTTTCTCAGGTCCTTTTTCTTTTTCAGTGCGCGGGTCTTTTCTCGCGCACTCCCTGAGACGTCTGACTTTGACTTCGCAGGTGCTATCTTCCCTGCTATTTTTTTAGTCAGCGGATTTAAGCAATGTGGCAAATGCCGCTGTACCATGTCCATAATGGATCGCCATAGTTGCTGTATCAAGTGCCTTGGTGCAAATCATGATGACTCCACTTCCTGCAGATGTTCAGCAAGAGCCAGAGGAATCGTGAAAAGCAGCGGGAAGAGCTTTTTGCTTCGAAGGCCTCTGCTGCAGTGCTGGCATCGAGTCTGGAATCGCTGCCCTTGGAGACCACGTCCGACTCCTCGGCGTTGTGCACACATGCTTGAACCGAGCCCCGAAGTATTGTAGCTTCGGACCGGGGGTCATCCTCAGAGAACCTCCCCATGGGCCCAGGACATTGTCGGATCCTGGAGCTGGGGGCAAGACCGCCAGTCCCTTGCCTCAGAGCCCTCGACTCAATGCCAAGGGCGATGACCTTGAGCAGCCCTCGAAGCTGCCCTGGCAGGAGGAGACTCTCACCGCATTGGGGGATCGGGCTCGATCCTCCGCCATGATCACCATTGGTGATTCCCCTTCGAGGGAGCCAGTTTTGGGCTCAATGCCTTCGAGGCCCAAACTGGTCGCTGCAGAACCTACTGGCATTGAAGCCAGGATGGCGGCCTTGGAACGCAGCCTGGCTGCTTTCCTCGAGACGCAGCAGAGCCCAATGCCCTGAGCCTCTGGGTTGACAGTGCCAACATCAGGATGAAGAAGGGTCACGTTCCCCTATGAGAGCAAATCCTGGGCATGGCTCAAGGGTATCGGGGTCGCCCAAGACAGCTGCAGAAGTAGTGGGAGCCATGGCTGCTGGGGCCACTGAGGAGCAATGAGAATTACCAAGGCCCGGTCTGACTGAACCTTGAGTAAGGTCTTAGGAACCAGGGGAGTAGGCGGGTATGTATTCAGCAGGCTCCCAGACCAAAACAGGAGGAAGGCGTCTGCTGCCACCCATTCTGGGGTCAGCCTCTGGAAGCAGAAGTGCAGCAGCTGTGCGTTTTTGGGGCTGGTGAAGAGGTCCAACTTCGGGGTCCCCCAATTTTGAAAGATGGAGATGAGCACTGCTGGGTTGAGGTACCACTCGTGGAGCTGAAAGACTCTGCTGAATCAATTTCAGAGCAGAATGTCTTGGCCCAGTAGGTAGACTGCCCAGAGGATCATGCCCTTCTCTGCAGCAAAGGTCCACTGGCGAACCGCCTCCCAACAGAGGAGGTATGAGTCTATTCCTCCCTGTTTGTTGATGAAGAACATTGCTACTTGGCGTCTGACTGAGGACAACCTGGCCCACCAGGTGGCTTTGGAACAACTGAAGGGCATTTGTCACAGCTCTGTTTCAGGAGGTTGATCTGGAGGGCACTTTCCTCCCAAGTCCAGGCGCCCTGTGACTGGAGACTGTCACAGTGGGCTCCCCAGCTGAGCTTGGAGGCGTCCGTGGTCAGAATTATGTTGGGGCGGAGGGGCCTGGAAGGGTGGGCTGGCCATGAGAGTCTGTCGGCTCTGTCACCAGGTGAGAGAGGCTGCTAGAGGCTAGGTAATCCAGACCCGATCCTCCAGTTGACTCGTGGCCTGAGTCCATTGAGTGCTGAGGGTCCACTGGGCCTGTCACATCCGTAGAAGGGCCTGTGGGGTTACATGAACCGTCAAGGCCATGTGCCCCAATAGGCACAACAAGAGAAAGGCAGATGCCGAGGAGCAACCCTGTTCCTCTTTTGCTAGGGTTGCTAGATGTTGCGCCCTGTCTAGAGCGTGGAAGGCTCTGGCTTCAGTGGAGTCCAGAAGGGCTGCTATGAACTTCAGGGGGTGGGTCGGTAGCAGATGCAACTTTGGGAAGCTGATCATGAATCACAGATGCTGTAGCACCCTGATGGTGTGGTGGGTCGCGTGATGTACCTCCTCTGGCAAGCTGGCCTTTAGGAGCCAGTCTTCCAGATAGGGGAAGACAAAGACTCCCAGCAAGTGGAGGTGAGCGGTGACTACCACCAGTCATTTGATGAACACTCAGGGGGCTGAGGAGATGCTCAAGGGGAGCACCCTGTACTGGTAGTGGCAGCCTTCGATGACAAAGCAAAGGTACTGATGGTACCGGGAATGGATCAGGATGTGGGTATAGGCATTTTTGAGATCCAAGGAGTATAGCCAGTCTCCCTGATGGAGGTAGGGTAGCAATGTTCCAAGGGATAGAATCTTGAACTTCCCCTTGACCAGAAAGTGGTTTAGGTCCCTCATATCTAGGATGGGTGGAAGCTCCCTGTCTTTTTTGGGACAAGGAAGTACCGGGAGTAGAACCCCGTACCCCAGAGGGGTGGAGGGACTCGAGTTCCTTCTGCAGGAGCTCTCTGTGCAGGGAAGTCATGGAAAGTTCCCCTGTGAAGAAGGGAGGAGACGTCTAATCAAAGTGCAGAAGGTAACCTTCTCGCACCACCTGCAGCACCCAGGCATCAGTGGTGATGCCCGGCCAGAGGTGAGCGAAGTAAACCAGACGTCTTCCCATGTGCCTTGGGCCCTGTTCCTTGGGAGGAAGGAGAACTATGCCCAAGGAATCAAAAGCCCCCCCCCCAGGCTGCAGCTGGGGTGCTATTTGGAGTTTGGAGGCTTTCTGCTTACGGGGGCCATGCTTCAGGCCCTTGACCTGCTGGCACTGTTGGGGAGCCTGATAGGTCGGAAATTGGGGGTACTTCCAGTAAGCCTTTTTCACCTTTGGGTGGACGGGCTTTTTCCCCGAAGTCTTCCGGCAGGAAGGGCCAGTGGACTTTCGGGACAGCCTAGTCCTGATCATGAACTCTGACTCTAACTCAACCGCCTTGTCGGTCATGGGTTTGCTGAAGAGGTTTTCTCCTTGGTAGGGGACATCGGCCAGTTTGTCCTGTATCCAGTGCTCCAAGTCTGAGGATTGTAGCCAAGCCAGGCAGTGGGTACTAATGCCCACTGCAGCCACACGAGCCACAGACTCAAAGCTGTCAGAGGCCGTTCGAGTCTGGAATTTGGAGCATTCCTTGACAGAGGAGACGATGGTCTGTAAGTGCTTGAGATTCACCTGCCAGCCCAGCTGAGAACCCAGCGAGCTCCTTCGCCAGGTCTCTCAGTTACATGCCCATGTACAGTTGGTAAGCCTGGATGTGAGCCGCGAGCATCGTGCCCTGGTAGCACTTTCTACTAAACCCATCGATGTTGTGGGCCTTCCAACCAGGGGGTACCGAGAAGTGCATCTTTTGACTCTTTATATGATGCATGGCAGACTCCACCACCATGGAATTGTGAGGCAGTTGTGTCTTCTGAAAACCGGGGATCTTGCCAACGTGATACTGGGAATCAAGTTGCCGGCTCAGTATTGGCACCATCACTGGACTCTCCCACATCCTGAACAGCAAGCGCTCCAAGATGGGGGGAATTGGCACCATCAGTGCCTTCTTCAGAGGGACCTCGTACTGGAGGATCTCCAAGTCCTCAGCATGAGGCTCGTCCTCCAGCTCTGCCACAAAGGCCAGGGCCTTCGACATCCCTCAAACAAAGTCGAGATATGCAAGGTCCTCGGGTGGGGACCTTTGGCACTCTTGAGGGGGAGATGGTTCAGAGGGGACATCCCTGTGTAACATGGTGTCGGGTGACTCATCATTGGTCTCCCAGCCCAACTCAGAGATGGACAAGACCTCGAGGTCTGAACGGTCTTCGGGGCGATGATCCACCAGTGCCAAGGGAGAGAGAGACACCCAACAAGCAGACCCTGAGGTGTTCAGGGGCGAGTCACACTTCGAGCGGGAGGCCAACAGACGTGGCTCCAAGGGGCGAATCGTTCCAGCACTGGCTGGACATTCTTCGGGGAGGTCCTCGCAGTGGAGGGCCCGATATCAGCACCGATGACCCGGAGGCTATGGGCATTGGGCCCCATTGTGCCTTGAGGAAGGCAGCCAGGTTGCGTTCCAAGGCTGCCATCCTGGCTTTGATGCCAACAGTCTCCACAGCGACTGGTTCAGGCCTTGAAGACATTGAGCCTGAAGCCAGCTCCTTTGAAGGGGAATCGCTAATAGTGATCATGTCGGAGGACCGAGCCCGATCCCCCGATGCACTGGGAGTTTCCTCCCTCCGGGGCAGCTTCAAGGGCCGATCTAGTCCATCACCCCCAGCATCGGGTCGAGGGCTCCAAGGAGGCCGGGGACCGGAGGTCTTACCCCTGGCTCCAGGATCGGACTTCAACAGTGCCCTGGGCCTACAGGAGAGGTCCTCCGAGGACAACTCCCAGTCCGAGGCTCTGCAGACTCAGGGTTTGGATCGAGCACGTATGCGTGATGCTGAGTCATTGGACGTGGTCTCTGAGGACAGTGATTCCAGACTCGATGCCGGCACCATGGCAGAGGCCTTTGAGCCAACAAGTTCCCCCCGCTGCTTTTCATGATTCTCCAGCTCTTGCAGGCAAAGTGGAGTTGTCGTGATCCGCACTGAAGTGCTTGATACAGCAACTGTGGTGGTCTGTTATGGACATGGTACAGGGGCAATTGCCACATTGCTTAAATCCACTGACCAAAAACATAGCGGGGATGATGGCACCCGCAAAGTCAAACTCAGACATCTCATTCAGGAAGGGCGTGAGAAAAGACCCGCGCACTGAAAAAGAAAAAGGACCCGAGAAAAAATGTGATGCCCAGGCGAGGACGGACTCGGGCAGTGAGATGATCGGGAACCAACTGGCAAAAGGAACAAAAACACATTTGCGAGGACTGACTTCCTGCTTGTTCCCGTAGAATAAAGCTTATTATCGGAAAGATGTAGGACTGTTGGGTACGGTACTGGACTGGATATCTTCCTTTTTGAAAGGAATATGCTTTCAAGTATGAGCAAATGGGGAGCTTTCAGGACCAAAGGTGGTGGAAATAAGGCAGAGCTCTAGGGCATTTCCATCTCCTCTATTATTTAATATATTTTTTGCATTAGGGGGCTTTGGTCATGGGCTTCAGGTCTAAGTACCATCTATATGCCAATGATATTCAATTAGTGTTCCTTTTGGAAGGGATAGGGTTAGTGTACTGCTTGCAATGCAATGTGTGCCCTTGAGTCAATGCTGACTCCTGGCAATCCAGCGCCTCCTGAGTTTTTTTTGGCAGTGTGACCAAAAGTAGATTGCCAGGCCGTTCCTCCGAGGCAACGGAGGGTTATGTGACTTGCCTAAGGCCACAAGGAATGCTAGTGGGAATCAAACCCTGGTCTCTTGGGTACCAAGAGCAGGAGACGTAGGGTGGATAGGCAACTTGTTTATTAAAACGGAACCCCAACGCGTTTCTGCAACGCCTTCCTCAGGGGGAATATCGCTTAAACAACAAACATATGAAATAAATGAATCAAAATAAAAACAATAGAGAAACAATTAAAACAATCAAAACAATTAAAAACAATTAAAACAGATGGCATATTAAGAGAAAATGCAGGAGTAACCTGTAAACTTATACAAAAACAATAATAACTATGTATAACAACGTGAATAATATAAATAAGTAAAAGAATATATCAATCAGACTGAAAGTAAAAAACGCAGGGCTGAGAAACCACAAAAGAGGACCTAAAATACAAGCATATACACCATACTTAGTAAGAGAGAACCACTATTGGTTAGGTCTATAATATGCAACATGAGAGAGAACAATTGTAACAACTATACACACTGTTGTACTAGAAGAGGTAACTGATTGTAGAAACATAAATAGATAAATAATTAAAAATGAGAGTAATAAATAATTAAGAACTAGACAGTACAAACAAATAGATAAGACTAGTTGCTTAAATTAATACAAAGTAAAGCACTAAAACAAGAGGGCTATAAAAACAATTAAAAAGAGAACAATTGTAACAACTCTACACACTGTTGTGCTAGAAGAGGTAACTGATTATAGAACCATAAATAGAGTGATAAATGATTAAGAACTAGACAGTACAAACAAATCGAGAAGACTAGTTGCTTAAAATAATACAAAGTAAAGAACTAAAACAAGAGGGCTATAAAAACAATTAAAAAGCAAAACTAGAGCTGAACTTAATATTAAGCAATAAATTAATTACAACATACTGTTGGGTGGTGTAGAAAATAACTATGACAGATAAAATACTACCAAAGTTAAATTGTAACACAACGCTTAAAATTATGCTCCATACACATAAGTAAAATGTTGGTAGGTACTAAAAAATAGGGAGACTGTATGGAAGTAAAATGTCAAACAATAAGGTATACAATGTATCGTAAAGCCTCGGGCACTCACCTAGTACGAACGTGTGAATCAAAAGAGAAACTAAAACGGTCAGGAGACGGCTTATATAATGAATAAAAAATAAAAACGTTGCGTCTTTGTTAGAAGGACAGAGAATGCAAAATGAAACTCGCTAAGACTAATGAGAGATAGATATGAAAATGTAGGAGACATACCATATAAAATTCAGCTACGTTGAGAATACTAATGCACAAATTGCACTGTGCAATTTGTGCATTAGTATATATAAGCTGTCTCCTGACCGTTTTAGTTTCTCTTTTGAATGGCATCCTTTTTACATCATATGGTTATGTTATACATTAACGCTCATGGTTTTATGATTTGATATCATGGTTTAATCAATTCGTATACTTTTTTACTCCTGTTCTAGTGTTTTATCCTTATTGTTCTTCTATAATATTACCGCTAGAGCACATACAATTCACACGCTCGTACTAGGTGAGTACCCGAGGCTTTATGATACATTGTATACCTTATTGTTTGACATTTTACCTACCAACATTTTACTTATGTGATTCAAGCTTTGAACGCTGCCAGTTTGGATGGGCCTGAAGCAGGGTGTTAAAAGTATCTCACATTAGGAACAGACACCCGAAACGTGGAGCCACGTCGCAATGATGTTTGCTGGCAGAAATCGTTAGTGCAAAGGATAGCACTCTCTAAAAAGCTAAGTTTGGATTCAAAAATTTTTTATCCATATCTAATTAAAAGGGGACTTGTTACAGCGGTACTCGGACTGGGTTCCTTGTACTTTGTTATCATATCCCGACAAAAAAAGTTATTTTTTTATGTAACACTTTTCAGGGGGTTTGTTCTTGGGACCTTTATTTATTTACTTATGTGTATGGAGCATAATTTTAAGCGTTGTGTTACAATTTAACTTTGGTAGTATTTTATCTGTCATAGTTATTTTCTACACCACCCAACAGTATGTTGTAATTACATTTATTGCTTAATATTAAGTTCAGCTCGTTTTGCTTTTTAATTGTTTTTATAGCCCTCTTGTTTTAGTACTTTACTTTGTATTATTTTAAGCAACTAGTCTTCTCGATTTGTTTGTACTGTCTAGTTCTTAATCATTTATCACTCTATTTATGGTTCTATAATCAGTTACCTCTTCTAGCACAACAGTGAGTAGAGTTGTTACAATTGTTCTCTTTTTAATTGTTTTTATAGCCCTCTTGTTTTAGTGCTTTACTTTGTATTAATTTAAGCAACTAGTCTTATCTATTTGTTTGTACTGTCTAGTTCTTAATTATTTATTACTCTCATTTTTAATTATTTATCTATTTATTTTTCTACAATCAGTTACCTCTTCTAGTACAACAGTGTATATAGTTGTTACAATTGTTCTCTCTCATGTTGCATATTATAGACCTAACCAAAAGTGGTTCTCTCTTACTAAGTATGGTGTATATGCTTGTATTTTAGGTCCTCTTTTGTGGTTTCTCAGCCCTGCGTTTTTTACTTTCAGTCTGATTGATATATTCTTTTACTTATTTATATTATTCACGTTGTTATACATAGTTATTATTGTTTTTGTATAAGTTTACAGGTTACTCCTGCATTTTCTCTTAATATGCCATCTGTTTTAATTGTTTTTAATTGTTTTGATTGTTTTAATTGTTTCTCTATTGTTTTTATTTTGATTCATTTATTTCATATGTTTGTTGTTTAAGCGATATCCCCCCTGAGGAAGGCGTTGCCGAAACGCGTTGGGGTTCCGTTTTAATAAACAAGTTGCCTATCCACCCTACGCCTCCTGCTCTTTGTGTTTGCCTGGACAGTCTGCAGGAGCGTCTGCTCCTTCTTGTGTTTCCCTCTTGGGTACCAAGCCAGGGCTCTAACCATTAGGCTACTCTTCCATTCCTGCAGCTTAGAATGGATCAATGTATGAAAGAATTGTGTCTTGGTTTCATGAGAGTGGGATGCAGAAAAACTGACTTATTACAGGTTGCCCCTGGGAAGGATGGTGGTGATAAGGTGGTGTTGAATATTAGGGAAATGGCCTGTACCCTAAGGGGAAAGAGTAAAATACTTGGGGATACAACTGTCGGCATGTTTTAGTCTTCAAGAGCATATTCTAGGGATGATGCATAGAGCAGAGGGTAAGTTTCATTTAGTGAATGGCTTGTGTCCCTATGTTGCTATAAGGGTACTTCAAATGGTGACTCAGGCCCTTGTGTTTTTGCACCTGGATTACTGTTATGCTTTATTGATGGAAGCCCTGGGTAAACTGGTCAAGAAACGCCATGTGTTGTAAAATACAGTGGCTAGAATAGTATTGGTGAAGCCTAGGAGGGAGAGGGCTACCCCCTTTTAATTGTCCTTCATTAGCTCCCTATGGAGGCCAGAATTAAAGTTTAAGGTGTTTGTCCTCATGTTCTGGGCACTGTGAGAGGGGTGACCGTTATATTTAGCAAACAAATTAA
Organism: Ichthyophis bannanicus; assembly: GCA_033557465.1. Taxonomy (NCBI): domain Eukaryota; kingdom Metazoa; phylum Chordata; class Amphibia; order Gymnophiona; family Ichthyophiidae; genus Ichthyophis; species Ichthyophis bannanicus. Next base: position 1,137,587,014 of record CM066033.1, on the reverse strand, counting down.
AAGGTATTGCTTGAGTCAGTTGTTGAAGCCAGGGAAGTTTGTTTGCTAGTAATCCCTTCGGTAAAGGAAGTTCAGTGGAAGCATTGGTGCATATGCATTTTTTCTGTTATGGCCCCTATTTGGTGGAATTCAATGCTTATTTTAGACTGGAGCAAAATTTAGGTGGTTTCAGTAAGTTGATTAAAATCTGGCTCCATGGCCACTGCAAGTTTTTCCACCCTAGGCAGACCCACTCACTGTCACCCCCCCCCCCCGGGGTGGTCTAAGGTTCTACCCTCCTGTCCCCTACATCCCTCATCTTACGGGGGGGGGGGGGAGAAAGACACCACGACTCCTCCATCATTCTTCAAAGCAGGATTTGGAGCCTGGTTTCTGCCACAATTACTGTGCTGGCAGCAGTGCTGAACTTGTTTACTGCACTAAAATGTTTTTTTGCAAAGGCAGTGGTGTGTTGAGGGAGATGGTAGTTGGTGACAGCCATGCAGAATTAGCAAGGATAGCTGGGATGTAGGTGAGAGAGGAAACTGCTGCTCTTGTTGTGGGACATGGCACAGTAGGTTCTGGGCAATGAGGTTCCTCCCACTCTAGTGCATCAGTCAGAATGGCAGAGCTAGCCGCTTCAGCACTGCAGCAGGCTTTGAAGCACCTGTGTGTGTACACTCATAGCCTGCTGCCCCACTCCTTCCAATGCAACCTTCCTGTCGGAGAGGGCAGGAACAGCAGACCATGAGTGCATGCACACGTGCAGGTTCTTCAAGGCCCACCACTGCCACTTCAAAGAATGGTGGAGGGGTCATGGTGCCACCGCCACCCACTGAGATCTGCCACCCTAGGCAGCTGCCTAGTGGGTGGACCAGCACTGATTTTGTGAAGTGTGAGAATTGTGTTTGGGGGGGAGGGGCGAAGTATACTGTGGTTTTCTGTTATTTTATTTGTAAGTTGATTTTATTATGTATGTTGATTTTGGAAATTGCTTTGAATGAGCTGGCTTCTGTATATGTAGTTTATAAGCTTTTTAAATAAATACTGTTGAATAAATAACATCTAACTTATTGACTACCATAGCATGTCTGACAGTTGTTTTTCAATTTTTCTAATGAATTTAGGGACTCTGCACCAACATTTTAATATTAACATGTATTAATGTGAATTATTTAGAGGCTCTGCATAAAATGGATTCTATAATAGATAATATGCAATAATGACATTAGCTCATGCTGTTAGCAAATGTCTCCATTGAAAGATAGGAGCCCATGGTAAATAATGTGAACATTATCCTCTGTTAACTTGAATGCAGGTTGCCATGTTATCAATCCAGAACCTGTCAAATGGACTAACAATGAATATAAAAGTCTTCCGTTTATCAACTGAAATATACAGCAAGGTCAATGCTAGTGCAAGCTTTTCCACATTATCTCTCAACTATGCTGTTGAACAACCACATTGAAGAAGAGAAGGTAATTCATTCTCTATGCCTATGCAATCTTTGATTTCTGCTAAGACAGTGAAAACTGCTTGGAAACCACAAACTTGTTTCACAAGGTCACTACCAATCTGAGCCAGATTTTAACTGGTAATCTAGAGTTAAACAGCTCTGTAAACCAGTTTCTGTATTTGGAGCCAGTCATGCTAAACTGGGGCTTCCCAAATCTATCCTGGTGAGTCCACAACCAGTTGTATTTTCAGAATAACCACAACCAAGATGCATGAGATACAACTTGATACATTTGAAACCCAATAATGGAAATTTATTTTACACATATCCCAAGAAATTGACTAGGTCTAGAGTCACCAAGGCAAATTTGGGAAGTCCTACAAGTTTTACCTGATCTGATATTTCTGAGTAAAAAAGAACTTTCTTACCTAGTATCCATTTTTCTGATATATACTTTATTTCAGGATGTTTCTTTCCTGTATAGTCTCCTATATATATTTTCGCTTGCCGTACTGTTTTGCATACTTTCCCTCTGCATAGCTGCACAAGTTCAGTAAGGCTGTGACAAGGTGGTTGACTGTTCAACGATATAAACATAGTGGGTTGATTTGAAAACAGGTCATGCTGAAATTCTCCCTTTGATAGTTGACGTTGCACTCTGCAAATCTGTAGCCGAAAAAACAAAATAAATTTACACATAAAATAAATTAAACTGCATCTGCGCTGTTTTTATATATTTACAATTACAATCAGCTATTTTCATTTTGAAAGCTTTTTTACTTTCTTATTTGGCATTTATTGTCCTGCTTGTCTTCCAGCACTTAACCACATTTCTTCTCACATGTAGACTAGTTAGGCATTAAGTGTGTGCATTTTTATAGCAATTTGTCATGTGCCTTTCTCCTTTTATTTTTCTTGGGTTAGAAATGGTGTCCCTTTGAAAGAATGCTTGACAGACAAGTTGTGTGGAGCAGACTAGCCTTCATTTCCTACTGCCCCTTCCCTACATTTGTTGGGAAGCTTAGTGTAATAGTGTGTGAACTGTGAGTTCATCCCTCCATTGGATGTCTGGAGAATGACTATTCCATATAAGATAAGAGTTGTTTTCCACATGTTTATGTTTATTTACTTTATATACCGCTAAACAATAACATCAAAGCGGTTTACATAAAATAAAAATACAGAAAGCCAATGGCAGAAAGTGGAAAGGAAGTTACAATAATGGATAGAAAAGCAAAACAGTGGATTCATACAACAAGACAAGAGAGGAGAGGAAAAAGAGGGGGAACAGGAAGAGCAAGATTACACAGAGGGGGAGGGGAGGTCGAAAGCGATGGGTTTTCAGACTGCTCTCAAAGGTGGTGTGCTGTTGTTCAAGCCGGATAGAGGAGGGTAAGGAATTCCAAAGGGCGGGACCGATGAAAAAGAAGGCAGAAGAGCGAGTGGACTGGAGATAGGCACGTGAAGGGGAGGGAAGATGTAAGCGATTAAGATGCATTGATCGTAAGGTGTGTGTAGGGGTGTGAAAGTGAATAAGGTCAGCCAGATATTGAGGAGAGTGAGTGTAAAGAACCTGGTGGATGAGTGAAAGGAATTTGAAGTGAATGCGGAATTTAATAGGGAGCCAGTGAAGGTGAATAAGAAGAGGGGTAATGTGATCATGAGGAGAAGAATGGGAAATAAGCCGAGCAGCGGTATTCTGGATACGTTGTAAGCGATGAAGTTGTGAAGAGGGAAGCCCAACCAGAACAGAGTTACAGAAATTGATGCGGGACATAACCAGGGATAAGAGAAGGGTAGTGAGGCCTGTGAAGTGAGAAAGGGGCGGATGCCATGAATTTGGCGGAGGAAGAAAAATGATGTTTTAGAAACATGAGAAATGTGATCCCGAAAAGACAGATCAGAAACGAAGAAGACACCCAGATAGCGAAAGGAAGATACCAGGGGAATAGGTGAGCCAGAAAGGGAAGGTGCAACCAAAGGAGGGGGACTACCGCGGGTAAACCAAATGGCAAGAGTATTCGTTAGGTTAAGATGTAGGCAATGGGTAGTGAGCCAGTCAACAACTGCAGAAAGGCAGGCGTTAAGAGGAGAGAGATCGGGACGGAGTGGAGAGGTGTGATGCAGGAGAACCAGATCGTCGGCATAGTAGAAAGCAGAAATCCCATGTTGTTGAATCAGTAAAGCAAGAGGTGAGAGAAAGGTATTAAAGAGGAGGGGGGCCAATACTGAGCCCTGTGGGGAAGAACTCGGAAGAAGATAGTGGGGTGGAGAGAGAGAGAACAGAGCAAGACCTGGAAGATAGGAAGGAGTGAAACAAGTGAAAAACCGTGCTGCAGAGACCCGCCTCACGTAAGCGGGCCAAAAGAAGGGAGTGGTCGACGAGATCAAAGGCAGCAGAAAGGTCCAGGGACACCGCCACCGAGAAGTCACATGTGAAGCTAGTATTATACTTAAATAAGTGGGTCAACATTTAAGTAATTAAGGAGACTGTAAAGTGGATACATATACGTTATTCTTCTTTGCTACTTCTATCTATTAACCTTCCATTTCAACATTCTTCATGTTTTGTACTTTGAGGATAAAAGTTCATTTTCAGATGTAGACTTGCAGGTTTTCAATGTGTGTTTTAATTCTGTTTTTCTCCCATGGGGTGAATGTTTGAAACCACGTATAATGATCAGAATGATGACTGAAATGTAGGTAAGGATTTGTTTCTTGCACAGAAGAGGAAAATGAACCATTAAGTGCCTTCTTTCCTGCTGGCCCTGGAAGCCAAGTCCTGGGGTAGGGCAAGGATATAAATTATCTGCCTGCTACCTTTGCCACTCCAGAAGCTCAGTATTCAAGGCAATGCCTAATTTATCTAATGGGAAATGCTAGCCCTGACTGCACAGCTGTGACATTTAGCAAGTGCTATTTCATGTGCTAAGTGCTTATGGTGGAAGAGGAATGGAAATGGGTGAAGAAGGGGCATGGGCAGCGCCTGGCAGTTAGTTTATAGTAAGCTATCATGTACTGTCACTGTTGCAGATAGAACAGATGCACTTACTATCTCCTGGTGAGGTGGTGGTTAAGAGCATCTGTGCTATTGGTGATACATTTATGACCAGTGTAGATACTAAACCACCTAACTCCCCACAGGATATCCCTGACATCAGTTTCATCCCACCCTCAGTTCTTCCTGAGAGTCTCCCTGGTATCTAGTGGGGTCAGGAGCAATCCTTGGATGTTCCTGACCTGTTGGTGTCTGGCTTCTTAATGGTGCCCCTTATTTGGCAGCTTGACCCTTAGCAGTAGTATTGTAAAACTACAGCAAGCATTTAGACATGCCATTTTGAAGTCAAATGAAGATGGGGCAGGGGCATACAGAGATTGTGCCGACGTGGCCCCATTAGACACTAGGAAACACCTGGTAAGAATCAAGGGGAGGTCCAAGGAGGCATGTGAAGGAAGTGGTGATGCTGAATTGGGGGGGGGGGGGGGTTAACATCTCCACTGGACACCTTAAATGCATTGGTATTCAATGGGACCTAGTTACAAATAGCCCATGCTAACCATTAGCTCATCTTAGTAAACATGCCCCTGAGAAGCTTTATGGTTGCAGTAGTGACTAACATGGCCCTTAAAATGGCTGAGTTGCCAAATGAACACCAGTAAATGGTTAGCGTCAAAGTAAATTAGAGAACTTGGATACTCTTTTTCCCTCATTGATGAAAACAGGGCTGCTTTAACCATTTAATGCCTCCTTTTATTTTTTCCTTACTGAATACCATTCCTACCTGATCCCTATTCCCACAAGCCCTTTAATCTAATGCTGCTGGCCCACTGTTTTAGCATTTCTCCTCCTCATTTCTAGCTGACAGTAGGACAGCTGCATACTCTGTCCTCTTTCATGAGGATTGATGCAAGCACCCCTCTACCTTCTTATGGCCCATGTGGAACAATGCAAATATGCAGGTGGTATCTGTTTATGTTTATTGTCATGTGATGTACCACTCTTAACAAAACAGCAGCAGGGCTATCTCCTTCCAGTCAGTGCCGGCTAATGGAAGTATGACACAAGGTGTTTTCCTCCTTCTGGTCTGTGTGGGCTGGTGTGAGCATAATATTAAAATATTCTGTCATGGACATGGCCAAATCAAGGAGACCAGGAACCTTAAATCTTGCACCCCTCCAATGCTTTTATGGTGGTTATTTGATATTCAATAAAATACCATTGAACTTTAATTATCAAAATTTGTGTGTGTGGCGGGGGAGGGGATAGAGGGGATAAGGGCTTGAAAGATTTTTTCTTTTTTTAAACTAAAGATTTTCATAATCCTTCCACAAATGCTCCTGGAACAATCCCGTAAAATAGATAATTTGACATCATGAGATCAATATTCTGACACACTTATATGATCAGCAGTGGTGCTCACCAGATATGGGGCTTATTAAGAAAAATATCCTGATGGATATATGACTAAATTCTGGCCATACAGAGAGGTGGCATTTTGCCCTGGTTGAGGATATGCAGCCACTGAATGGATTAATTTATCCATGTAGCTGACCTGCTGAAATAGTTGAACTAATTTTAAATGGTTAAGTTGTCCATTTAAAGCAATGCTAGAATAATTGGACACTCATTTTAAATTCATAGGGTGGCTAAATACCTAACCCCATACATTTAAATGTTACATCTTGTATAGATATATAATACAAATATATTTTATAAATCACATCACAGTGCCCGATGAATACCCCATCTGTGATTTTTCAGGGTAAATTATAAAAAAATAAATTCAATGCATACATTTATAAACTGAAAGAAATCCATACTGCATTGATTGAAAATAATCACTGAATTCCCTGGCAGGGTGTTTCCCCTTGCTACCATCACAGAACAAAAATCAAAATTCTTCCCTCACTTTAGTAACAATGACACAAACAACCTTCATTACCAGAAACTTTATAAAGGGAGAGGAAGTGGGCTGGGTTAGGAAGCAGATTAGCTCTGTCTTTGATCTGCATTGTGCTCTGCTCACTATAACCTAGTGGTGCCCAAAATTGGGGTTGGGACCCCAAGTGGGGTCAGTTCATTTGTGTGTGGAGTCACAAAAACATAGCCATTTTCCCTTCTCTCTGGGCTTTCACTGTGACCTATGCCAAGTAGTGGCAGTTACAAGTCAACATGTTGCATATGAGCTAATGAACATTCATAGGCCCTTGTCCCTCCTGGGTAAACTTCCTATTAGACTGGAAATCCATGCTGAGTACTGGTGTCTGTAAGCACACACGGCACACTAACACAAGGGACCCTATCATGACTGCTGCTACTGTTATCACTACTATTTCTGCTTTAAATAATTGTGGAGGGAGGAGGAGGTTGGAGACTTGCTATTTTGATTTCATCATCATCTGGGGTCACATGAATTCTCCATGAACAAGCAGGAAATAAGTCCTCAAGTATGGGTGACGTCACCAACAGAGCCTTGCATGGAATGCTCCCCAGCTTCCAAAGGAAGCTTTTGGGAGGTACACCATGCATGCGCACTTGCCTTCCTGCCCACCGTGGCACCATATTCTCCATTCTTTTTTTCTATGGAGCCCCTAGGATGTGTTCCTGCAGTCTGGAAAAACGTTTTCTATCTGGCTCTCGTGTCCGAGTTTTTTCTCTTCATTCTTTTCCACCTGTTATCGGTTAGCTGGGTTTTTTTTCCCTTTTTGTTTTTTTTTTGTGTGTTGTTCTGTTTTTTAAAAATTCGGCCCCCCCCCCCCCCCCGGGGTGGCTTTCCTGTCCACAGCAGTTTTTCAGTTTGACTTTGTCGAGGCGGTGTTTTTCAGCATGTCTAAGCCAGCTAGCCCTCACTTGGTTTGCAGCTTGTCGTGCTGTGAGGGTTTGAGTGCATCAGTGATGCTGAGAGCTAGGAAATCAGAAGCTTAGCTACTGGCAGAGTCTTCCAAGTTAGACAGGTCTCAGTTGAGATGCCAGACTAAGACAAACCACCCATTTGAGCAGCAGCAGAATGGGACAGTGTTGTAAGCGGAGAATCATATTTCTGTGACAAATGCAACAACACTGGAATTAACTGCATGGAAGAAAGGCTTGGCAAATCTACTTCTGTATCTTGCCACAAAACAAATTGCACTGTAGTGCTGGAAGATGAGACCCCTAGGTTGGAAGGCACTCAAATGAGCTGAAGATGTCTCAGAGTAAAGCCAGTGGGGATGAGCTGAAGATGTCTCAGAGTAAAGCCAGTATTTATGATGTGGTTGGATCTGCTGATGTAGCTGTGCATGAAAAGAGATTCAGAAGTTGCAAAGATGTCTTACATATTGGGACATGGAACGTACAAAGCATGAACCAAGGGAAGTTGGAGGTGGTCAAGAATGAAATGGAACATGTACAACTTGATCTGTTGGGTGTCAGTGAACTGAAATGGATTGGCTTTGGGCACTTTGCATCTGATGATCATATGGTCTACTATGCTGGAAATGAAAGACAAAGAAGAAATGGTGTTGCATTTATAATTAAGAAACTTGCAAGGACTGTAATGAAATGCAATGCAGTCAGTGAACGCTTAATTTCTATTCGTCTACGAGGAAAGCCCATCAACACAACTATATTTCAGGTATATGCCCCAACAACAGCTGCAGAAGAGGAAGATGTACGACTTCTATGAACAAGTACAAGCTGAAATTGACAGAACATGTAGTAAAATTCGTAGAATTGCTACTCTCTATTGCAAAGTTGTCCAACGTAACAGTTTATTACATTTCCAGAGCTACCACCCTGGCCCCCTACGAAGGGGCTTACCCTTTGGGCAGTTTTTAAGACTCCGTCGAAACTGTGATACTGTGGAAGATTTTGTTATTCATGCTCGAGACCTTAGTGATCGTTTGATCGAACGGGGTTACCCTTCCACGGTGATACGAAGAGCAATGACAAGGGCACGATTTATACACCGTGAATGGTTGTTGGACCCACAATACACGGCCACCAAACAAAATTCTGACGACACAATCGTGGGAATCCTTCCGTATATAGAAGGTAGTTCAGCAATTCTACGAATTTTACAACAGCATTGGTCTATGTTACAACTATTGGAGTGTTTTAAAAAACCCTTAAAAGTAGCGTTCTCTCGGGGACGTAATTTGGGGGACATGTTGATGAAGACATCTATGGCATCGGATCGATTAAACCGACAGCCAGTGACCACTGGTCATACCATATGTGGTACTTGCAAACATTGCGCTATCTCCTTGACAGGAGTTCACTGGACTCATCCGAAGACACAGCGTATGTATACGAGACGCTGGGATACAACCTGTCACTCTTGCTTTGTGATCTATATAATAATCTGCCCATGTTCCTTGTTTTATATTGGTCGGACAACTCGTCCAGTTAAAATTCGTCTGAACGAACATGCTTCTCGTTTACGCCACGGAGTATTGACAGCGCCAATAGTGTCTCACTGCATAACTTATAAACATCGTTTTGAGGATTTAGTATGGTCGGTCATCGACCATGCTCCATTGGATCCCAGAGGGGGAGATCACCTTCAGAAATTACATAGACTGGAACAGAGATGGCTTTTCCAATTGGATGCTGTGGAACCGGGCGGGCTCAATCGCGAGATTGAGTGGCAAGGCATTCTCTGACGTCATTGTGATCATACCAATCAGCACAGGGATTCCCCTAATCAGTGGGGTAGTTCCCTGTTCTCATTGGTTGGCTCCTGTTTAAATACGCAAAGAAATGCACTGCACTCATGAAGGAGGAGGTGTACCTTGGCCGCATGGACGGCGTCTTTTGGATTTCGTTGCCGGGAGTAGAGCAGTTTGACAGCATTTGATACAGGGCCTGAAGGCTCGAAACGCGCGCGTCATGCTAATAGATGATCTTTTGAGCAACGGAATAGCTGAGAAATCATCGGGATACTTCAGTTAACTAAAAGTTTTTCAAGTTTGAATAAAACGTTTTTTGATGACACAGGACCATAAATAAGAAAAAAAGTAGCTAGCAGTCTGGTGGGGGATAAGTAAAATGTCCTATCCCTCCCACGGCTTAGCTCCGACAAAAAATTAAGAGTCTGAGAGGTGCTATTACAGTGAATCTTGGTTTGTTTCTGTTAGACTCTGGGGCAGACCAGAGTATGCTGTCAAAGAGGCTTTGGAAGCGGATAGAGGCCCAAGAAGGATTTGAGCCTAGAACCCCTGAAAGCAAGGTTTACATTAGATGCATTCATGGTGCTGCTTCATCATATCCCATGTACAAGCTAATGGTTAAGGGCTTGGGGTACAAGAGGAAATTCCTTTAGCAGTGGTACCTAGGCTTCCATTTGATTTGGTTCTAGGAAGAGACTGGCCAAAATTTAAGCAGGGGCTGGTGAAAGGACTAGGGAAGAAGGAGGGAGATGGAATGATGGTAATAGCTCCCGGGCCTTTGTTTGAAAGTCCTCAGACCCCAGTCAAAAAGATGGTTAAACTTCCAGAAGACAAAACTACCAAGAAGCAGATTTTCACCTTGACATACCGTAGGGTCACAGAGAAGGCCCAAGCTTCTGAGCGAGCAACCCCTCAAGCTGCTGGGTTTGACCTTTGCAGTGTGGAAGATGCGACTATACCTGGCCAAGGAAAAGCCCTGGTTGACACTGGACTCCAAGTTGAAAAACCCATTGGGTGCTATGGGCGAGTAGCCCCAAGATCAGGATTAGCCCTGAAGTATTTCATTGACGTGGGAGCTGGAGTGATCGATCCCGATTACAGGGGCAATGTTAAAGTTCTGTTATTTAATTTTGGACAGAAGGATTACCATGTAAGGACGGGAGATCGAATTGCTCAATTGATATGTGAAAGACTGGGTTTTCCACCTGTGGAGGAAGTCACAACTTTGTCCAATTCTGAGCGTGGAACCAAGGGCTTTGGTTCAACTGAAGACAAGGGGGTAAAGAGCCTAGCTACCACCTGTGACCGTGGAAGGGAGGTGCATGAAGAGGAGGATTTGGGACCCCAAGTATCTGACTGTAAGGAAAGCTCAGAATCCCAAATAGGTGAGGACCTGTCAGTAGTACAGCAAGAAGAACTAAGGAAATTGCTGAAAGAACCTGGAGACACACATTTGGTTGCACATGAGATTATAACGCCACCTGGGAAGTTAATTCGACAAAGGCCATACCGCTTGCCTGAAGCAAAGAGACAGAAAGTAGTGGCACAAGTTCAGGAAATGTTAGACATGGGGGTAATAGAGGAGTTGAGGAGTCCCTGGAATAGCCCCATAGTCTTGGTGCCAAAGCCTGATGGCTCTTTAAGATTCTGTATTGGTTTCCGGCAGGTAAATGCAATATCAGTTTTTGATGCATATCCAATGCCAAGAATTGAAGAGCTATTGGACCAGCTTGGACAAGCCCAATATTTAACCACCCTTGATATGACGAAAGGCTATTAGCAAATCCCTCTAACCAGGGAGTCGAAGCCGAAGACTGCTTTCAGCACCCCCGTTGGCCTTTTTCAATTCAAAAGGATGCCTTTCGGACTGCATGGAGCGGCAGCTACCTGCCAAAGGTTAGTGGACCAGGTACTTCGACTCCATCAAAATTATGCCTTTGCCTATATGGATGATGTCATAATCCATAGCAATACTTGGGCGGAACATCTAAAGAGAATCAGAGCGGTCTTAGGCTCCATGAAGCATGCGGGAATCACTTTGAATCCAAAGAAGTGTGCCTTTGCTAAGAGAGAGGTAAAATACCTAGGCCACTTGGTGGGAAGAGGGAAAATTAAACCCCTAATGAGTAAGGTGGATAGTATCAGGAATTTTCCTCCCCCAACCACGAAGAAACAGCTGAGGAGTTTCTTGGGGCTTATCAGTTACTACCGCAGATTTATACCACAGTTTGCAGAGGAAAGTGCAATATTTACTGATATGCTGCGGAAGAATTGCCCAAATCAGCTGAAATGGACTCCCGAAGCTGAAAAAGCATTTTCAGTGCTGAAAGGGAAGTTGTGTACAGGACCAGTACTGAAAGGGGTGGATTTCAGAAAACCCTTCTTAGTTCAAACAGATGCCTCGGATGTAGGGCTGGGAGCCATGTTATCCCAATGTCATGAAGGGGAAGAGCATCCTGTGATGTACCTGAGCAGGAAATTGTCACCGGCTGAACAGAAGTATTCAACAATAGAGAAGGAATGCCTAGCCATAAAGTGGTCAGTGGAGGCATTAAGGTTTTATCTCACAGGGAGGAAGTTCCTACTGGTGGTTACAGCAGATGAAGAACCACAATGCCAGGTTGACACGCTGGTACATGGCCTTACAGGCATTTGATTTTCAAGTGAAACATCGTGCTGGAAAATTACACAAAAATGCGGATGCCCTTTCGCGTATTACGGACGGTAAAGAAGAGGTTTCACAATTGGCATCAGTCCGTAATAACTTAAGCAGGGGGGTATGTGATAAGGAAGCTTATCATAGTTCAGGAAAACACTGTTACTTACCTGTAACAGGTGATCTCTGGGAACAGCAGGAATAAGTCTTCACATATGGGTTTCGTCGGTACCGACGGAGCCTGCGCAGGAACGCTCCCCAGCGTCCAGTAAGAAAGCTTTTGGGAGCATCCCACAGCGCCTGCACGCTGCCTTCCCGCCTTTCCCAACCGCCTCTCTCCAGTTCGAGTTTTAAAGCTGAGACAAAGAGAGAGAGAGGAAAGGAAAGATAGATAGAGAGATACAACTCCTAGGGGAGGTGGGTGGGTTGTGAAGACTTATTCCTGCTGTTCCCGGAGATCACCTGTTACAGGTAAGTAACTGTGTTATCTCCAGGAACAAGCAGGAATGAGTCTTCACATATGGGGACTCCCTAGCTGCAGATGCCAGGGAGAGACCCCATGGTTGTGTGCCCTTGCAGAGGGCTCCACTTCCCCCCATGGATCTCTGGCATCCAACCAGGGTAGGTGGGTAGGTGTTGATTAGGAATGGAACAGGTCTTTGAGGACAGCCTGACCAAACGAGGCATCCCGGCGGGAGTCCTTGTCCAAACAGTAATGGGCTGTGAAGGTATGATTCGAGGTCCAGGTGGCCGCTCGACAGATTTGGTCGATGGACACAGTTTAGATGAGCTATTGAGGCTGCCATGGCTCTCACATTGTGAGCTGTGACATGGCCCTCCAGAGAAATGCTCCTACTCTGGTAGGCGAAAGAAATACACTGAGCAATCCAGTTGGACAGTGTTCTTTTAGAGACTGGAAGTCCTAAATGAGAAGGATCAAAAGCAACAAAGAGTTGAGAAGACTTTCTATGTTGCTTTGTTCTTTGTAAGTAGAAAGCGAGAGCTCTCTTACAATCCAAGGTATGAAGATTCCTCTCTGCATTTGATGCATGAGGTCCTGGAAAAAAGACAGGTAAATATACCTCCTGGTTTAGATGAAAAGGCGAGACCACTTTAGGCATAAAGTGTGGATTGGTCCTGAGGACTACCTTATCATGATGGAACCTTGTATAAGGTGGATTAGCCACCAAAGCTTGTAACTCACTGATGCGGCGTGCTGAGGTGACTGCAATGAGAAAAACAACTTTCCAAGAAAGAATTTCAAGGAGGTGGTGGCTAAAGGTTCAAAGGGTGGCTTCATAAGCTGGCCAAGAACCAGGTTTAAGTCCCATGCCACTGGAGGTGGTCTAATGGGAGGTTTAGTTAAAAGAAGGCCTCTCATGAATCTTGCTATAAGAGGGTGAGAGGAAATAGGTTGTCCACTGAGAGGCTTGAGAGACGCTGAAATAGCACTCAAATGGACTCTTACTGAATTTGTTTTCAGGCCTGCATGGGATAGATGCAGGAGATACTCTAGTAGAGAATTCAGAGGTATTGCAAGAGGGTTTAGACCCTTCTCTGAACACCAAATGGTAAATCTTTTCCATTTGAAAGCATAGGAACGCCTAGTAGAAGGCTTTCTAGAGGCATGAATAACATCTCTGACTTGCTGAGAGAGATGAAAATCTTGAAGGTCTAGGCCCTCAGCAACCAAGCCCTGAGATGGAGTGACTGGGGGCTTGGGTGCCACAATGTTCCCCCTTCCTGGGACAGAAGGTCTGGTGCAGAGCCCAAGTCCAGGGAAGGAGCTTGAGAGAGATGCAGAAGTAGAGGGTACCACACTTGGCGTGGCCAATGTGGAGCTATGAGGATCATGGTCCCTCGATCTCTCTGAAGCTTGAATAGTGTTTTGGGAATTAGGGGAATTGGTGGAAAGGCATAAAGGAAGTCTTGACTCCAGTGAAGGAGGAAGGCATCCTTGGCCTGAACTCCCTGACACGGAATTCTGGAACAGAACCGGGGAAGTTTGGCATTCCACAGACTTGCAAAGAGGTCTATGTCCGGGGTTCCCCAAATTCGAAAAATCCTGGCTACCTGGTCCATTTGGAGGGACCACTCGTGTGGGAGCAGAACTCGACTGAGTCTGTCCGCCCAAGAGTTTTGAATGCCTGGAAGATATACTGCCAGAAAATGGATGTGATGCTCTCTGGCGAAGGCCCACAGTCGCAAAGCTTCGTTGCAAAGCGACAGAGAGCCAGTTCCGCCCTGCTTGTTTACATAGAACATGGCTACTTGGTTGTCTGTATGGATGAGGACTCGGTCCTGTAGCTAAGCAGGGAATGGAATACTCTGAGAGCTAAGAATATTGCTCTGAATTCCAAGAGATTGATATGCAGAGAAGTCTCCTGTGGAGACCAGATGCCCTGGGTGGAGAGATCCTGCAGATGAGCTCCCCAACCCATTGGAGAAGCATCTGTTGTCAGAGTTGCTTGGGGTAGCGACTGCTGAAACGGGGACCCCAGCAACAGATTTGGAGGGGACTTCCACCACTGGAGAGATCAAAATAGGCGACTGGAGTTTGCTATGTTGTCTGACAGGCAACCTGATGCCTGAGTCCATTGGGTGGACAAAGTCCATTGAGCTGCCCTCATGTGAAGGTGAGCATATGGAACCACATGCACGGTGGATGCCATGTGGCCTAATAGTTGTAACATCTCTCGAGCAGTTAAATGGGACTTTAACTGTATCTGGGAGGCTAACTGCACCAAGCGTAGGCAACGGGCCTGAGGAAGATAGGCCCTTGCAGTTCTGGTATCCAGCAAGGCCCCTATAAACTCCAGAGACTGAGTAGGGGTGAGATGGGATTTTGGGATGTTTATTACCAGGCCCAAATACTGAAGTAACTGCAGGTTAGAGAAATCTGAGCCTCTGACTGGGATGAAGCTCGAATGAGCCAGTTGTCCAGATATGGGAAAACGAATATTCCTAGAGTGCGTAGAAATGCAGCTACTACAGCCATGCATTTCGTGAACACCCTTGGTGCAGAGGCCAGACCGAAAGGAAGCACACTGTATTGGTAGTGCTTTCCTTGAAAAAGGAACCGAAGGAACCTTCTGTGTGTTGGATGGATGAGGACATGGGTGTACGCATCCTTGAGATCTAGAGAACAAAGCCAGTCCTGACTCTGAAGGTATGGCAGCAGAGTACCGAGAGAAATCATCTTGAATTTCTCTTTGAATAGAAACTTGTTCAATTCTCTGAGATCTAAAATGGGTCTGTAGCCCCCTGTTTTCTTTGGAATAAGAAAATAAGGGGAGTAGAACCCTGAGCCCTGTTGAAGAAGGGGTACTTCTTCTATTGCCCCTTGGGCAAGAAGGGTAGCAATCTCCTGACCCAGAAGATTGAGGAGAGATGTTGGAGAATTGAACTGTTTCACCATGGTGTGGGGAGGAAGGTTTAAAAAATGAAGCTTGTACCCTTCCTTTATAATGGAGAGGGTCCATTGCTCTGCTGTGATTTGCTCCCATCTGGGAGCAAAGTAAGCTAACCTTCCTGGAATGGTGAGGGGCTCTGGTTCTTCCAGAGCCAGAAAGGCTAAGTTCTCTAGTTGCAAGTCAAAGGCCTTGAGGAGGCTGAGGCTGCTGGGCCGTGGGAGGCCTGGCAGCCTTTGACTTGGCCTGTTTAGGTGGTTGCTGACGCTTTGCAGCAAAACGACCTGCAGAAGATGCCTGTTGACCATAAGCAGGATAGTATCTTCCCTTTTTAGAAAAAGGTGTCTTTTTGAACAATCTTTTCTTAGCAGGAGCAGAGGTAGACTTTGAAAGTCGATCCAAAGCAGAGTTCTCAGCATCCATCTGAGTGGCCTTTGCTTTCCAATCCCTGCCAAAAAGGTTTTCACCTGTACAAGGAAGATTTCCCAATTCATCTGGGACCCAGAGTTCCAAATCAGATGCTTGTAACCAAGCAATTCTGCGTGCATCTATGGCAATAGCCGAGGCTCTACTTACACATTCAAAAGAGTCAAAGGCTGCACGGTTGGAAAATTTAGAAACATCTTGGGCATGTTTAAGCCAAGTGAGAAATTCCTGCCTTTTATCTTCTGAAATAAAAGGGGCTAAAGTCTGCAGATGATCTGTGACTTCTTTTAGAAACATCCCCATATAGAGACTATAGGAGTTGATTCTGGCAGCAAGCATATTAGCTTGGAAAACCCTTCTGCCAAAAGCATCAAGGGTTCTGCATTCACGTCCTGGAGGATTAGATGAGTGTCTCTTTGCACTCTTTATTTTCCTCATGGCAGACTCTACCACAATAGAGTGGCGAGGAAGCTGAGACTTATGAAAGCCAGGACAAGGAGGGACACGGTACATGGTGTCTAACCTACGAGAATAAGGAGAGGTAGTAAGAGGAGTCTCCCACATGCTCAACATGAGATCATAGAGAATCCCATGAATAGGTAAGGTGGCTGCTTCTTTAGGAGCCTTAGGGTATTGCAAAATATCTAATTGCTTGGCTCTAGGCTTTGACTCAGGGGCCACTGTAATGGAGAGGCCCCTAGCCACTTCCCTAATGAAGTCTTGAAAAGACAAGTCTTCTGGAGGAGACATTCTTCGTTTTGGAGAATCAGACTCCTGAGGAAGAAGTACTGGTGCCTCGACAGAAGCCTCCGACTCATCAGAGTCTTCGGAGGAATCTAAGTATCGCCTGTCTGGATGCTCCTGTAATGCCCGATACGCATACCGAGTGGTATCGACATCGGGAGTAAGCGGTACCGGTTTGGTACCGATGGGCATCATAGGACAGGGTACTGTTACAGTCGACACCGAAGCCGCTGTCGATGCAATCGGTACCGGCACTGGAAACAATGCCGGTGCCGGAGTCGGTACCGGCAACGGAGATTGTTGCGGTACCGAAGGCGTCGAAGCCTGCATAAACGCCGTTAGGGTGCGTTGCATGGACAGAATCTTCTGATCCATCGACGCCACCAGTCTCTGGATGTCGGTACCGGTGGAGGCCACCGGTACCCCAGAAAACGGCAACAGGTGATCAGTCGAGGCCGAGCCATCGATGTCAACCTGTGACCCCATAGATAATGCTTTGGAAGCCGTAACTTCCCGCCGGGGTAATTTTGCCGGTGCGGATTCTTCGAGGACAAGCCCGGAGGCATCTCGATGCTTAGAGGGAGATTTGCCCTTCGAGGACCGGCTAGATTTATGTTTGGTTACCTGAGATCCATGGGAGGAAGAAGAAGCCCTGGAAGACGTCGATGCCACCGAGGCTGCATCAGAGGGAAACAGGGTACTGAGCTTGTCTGCTCGGTTCTGCCGACCTCTTTTAGACATCATGGTACAGGACACACAATCCGTGATGGAATGGTCAGGACCAAAACATTTTAGACACCAATCATGGGTGTCGGTGACAGAAATAGTACCGCCACACTTTGTGCACTTTTTAAACCCGGAAGCGGGCTTCTCCATGAGGAGAAAAATGCTCAGGCCTAAGGCCCAAACCGCAAATGCACAGTTGAAGAAAGAAAAGGTTTTTTTTTTGCATAGAAAGAAAAGAAAAGACCGGCGGTCTGACGTCGAAGAAGGCAGACGCGACAGAAAAATAAAGAAAAAAATAAAGAATTCTTCTACGGTGACAGGAACACGACCTGCTGGCTCTGCGGAAAAGAAGAACTGGAGAGAGGCGGTTGGGAAAGGCGGGAAGGCAGCGCGCAGGCACTGTGGGATGCTCCCAAAAGCTTTCTTATTGGATGCTGGGGAGCGTTCCCGCACAGGCTCCGTCGGTACCGACGAAACCCATATGTGAAGACTCATTCCTGCTTGTTCCTGGAGATGAAATAATACAAGAGGTGAATTGGCTCTGAATAAGCAACCTGTACTAGCTGGTAAAAGCACTAAAACAGAGTGTTTACCTAAAAGACTACCAGACCCAGAATGCACTGGTTTACAGAAAGCCTCTAGGAGAGCTGAAGTAGGCAAACGTGTGCCTAATCAGAGAAGTAATGATGTAATCCCTAATCACACATTTCCTAGGGCAGGGCTTAATTCAGAACACCTGAAGTGTGCTAGGGTGGAGCGGCCATCTAGGCACTTTAAAGCTAGAAGGAATTCATCAGACAGACAGCAAGGAGAGCAAAGAAAGCAAGAGCAAGGACAGCAACGGGAGCTGGAGAAGGAGAGACTGATCGTGAACAGAAGGAAGAACAGCAAGACGTCCAGAAGGTCTAAGAAAGGAGCCCAAGGCAGTACGTATACTGGGAGAGATTCCTGGGGCAAGCATTCTTCATTGGACTGGAAGAAGTCAGAGGCTTGGAGATATACAGCCAGGAACCCTCGGACAGCACCTGTAAGGGAGACGGCTGCATCTACAGCAAGAAGGAGCTCTAATACCTGTTTAAGGAGGTATGGGAAAAGAGACCTAAAGTCCAAAGATTCTGACTGGAGAGCTGGGCACAGAAGATTTGCTACCTACTGGCCAAAATACCCAGAGAGGAAACCTAATGATAACGTGATCTCAGGTATGAACTCTGATCTGTTCCCTAGCTTTACACAAGGAAGACAGCAGGGAAACAGTTTTTTATCCTGGTAGAGATCAGTTAGAGAAATCCTCTGAGCCAGTGTATGGAAGTGATCCTATGATATTTCAAGAGCAAGGGAAAATATCAGATGAGGAAGTTGAATGCATGGATTGTTCTCTTTCTAAGCTGCTGTTCTAAAGTAATCCTCAGATATGGATCAAACACCAAAAGGAACTGTACTGATTTGTAGCTTCCCAGAAAAGTTTCTTTGAGAGAGCGCTTTGGGGGAAGTTGGAGCCATGTGGAGAGTGGACCAGCAATGGTTTGCAGCTGGTTAAGCACCTGTGATTCTAGCAAGGCACAAGTGCACGTGGGACTTTGAGGAAAAGCTGCTTCTCTGTGTGAAAGGAAGAAAGCTGTTTTTTTTGATAAAGAGAATTTTCCTTTTGGGTTTATTTTTCATTCCAGCACTGCTAAGAAAGTTTATTAGCAGGGGCTAGAAGAAAGACCTTTTCTGTTCCATCAAGGTCTTTACTAAGTTGTTGCATAAGTAATTCAGTTGCCTTATTTGTTTTGTTTTCTGAATGAAACTTCTGGAGAAAATTATCCTGTTGATGTTACCAAGCATATCTGTGCGAGGGAATAACACCCCATAAATAAAATCTGTTTTCTGCTTTACACTCGAGCAACTACAATTCTTTATTCTTGTTAAACGGCTAGTTTTTGTGTGAAGGAACTACAAGACCCACAATCCTTTGCAGGTCAAGTAAATTCATGTCCTTGCCAAGATTGTGGAACCTTCACAACAAGCACCCCCGTTTACAGGCTCTAAATGGATTTTAAGCACCTCGGTTTTCCCCATATTCAATTTGTATCCTGACACTTTGCTTATTTTTGAATTTATATTTCAGTACAAATTGGATGTTAATATCTAGAGTATCAATCCATTTACAAA
The DNA here is from genome assembly GCA_033557465.1 of Ichthyophis bannanicus. Lineage (NCBI taxonomy): Eukaryota > Metazoa > Chordata > Amphibia > Gymnophiona > Ichthyophiidae > Ichthyophis > Ichthyophis bannanicus. The sequence goes on along the minus strand of CM066033.1, from coordinate 1,137,567,813 downwards.
ACCTCTCTAATTGATCAATCGTGCCTGACCAAAGGAAAAAAATATCATCCAAATAGCGAGTCCAGTGGGTAATTTGAGAAAACCATGTAGAAGAATATAAAAATTCTCTTTCAAATTGTGCCATGAATAAAGTTGCTATTGACGGGGCAACTGTAGCTTCCATGGCTATACCATGTATTTGTAAGTAAAAATGATCTTCAAATAGGAAAAAATTATTTTTCAAGACTAGCTTCAGGATGTGTAAAATGAACTCCTTCGGGAGCCGAGCAGGCAATTGTAATGGTAAATTGGCTGCCATGTTTAAAGCTGCATCTTGATCAATGTTAGAATATAGAGCTGTAACAACAATGGTGACTAATAACATTGAAGATACAACATCGGCATTCAGACTTTGAAGTTTAGAAAGAAAATGGAACAAATCCTTTACAAAAGATGGGATCTGATGAGTCAAAGAACGTAGGAAGACATCACAAAATTGTGATAAATTTTAGATAGATCCTCTGCATGATACAATCGGGCGACCCGGAGGATTCTCTAAATCTTTATGTATTTTAGGTACCATGTACAGAATAGGTATCAATGGGTGTTTCTTATTCAGAAAATCAAATTCATGAAGAGTAATCCATTTAGATTCCAAAGCCTACATGGTATACTGCTTAATCAAAGAACTTAGGGATAAGGACGGGTCCTCCGCTAAGATTTGATAGTATTTAGAATATGATACATGCATTAATACTGATTGAATGTATTGTGATTTATCTTGTATAACGATGGCTCCTCCCTTATCTGCTCTATGTATGCTGATCTTAGTGCGTTCACGTAAACTTCGTAAATTTGCTCGTTGTTTACGCGATAAATTCGAAAAATTTAAAACAGACTTATCTTCCATAGATTTCACATCTTGTAAAACTAAATTTTGAAACATAGAAATTACTGGATCAATAGGACCTGGTGGAATCCATTTTGATCTTAACCTACAGACTGAGTCATCTGTTGATGTTGAAGGAGGTTTATTTGCAAAAAAAATGTGACACCTGTAATTTACGGAAGAATCGGTATAAAGCAATCCGCATGTGAAAGGGGTTATATTGGGTGGTGGGGACAAAAGAGAGCCCCAAATTTAGTATCTCCTTTTGAGATGGAGGGATAGATTGCAATGTTAAATCAATTACTGCTGCCTTGTAGTTGAGCGGGTTATTGGTTCCCTACGATCTTCGCCCTGTTGTTGATACTGAGGCCGGCATGAATAAAGGCGGCCTCTTGAAAAAACCTGCCCTGCACATTTACATTTACCATCCCGCGATTTTTTGTTCTTTTGCCCATTCTCCATAGAATCACTACTATCATCCTCCTCCGTATCTTCAAAAGTAACGTGTTTTTGTGCAATTTCTTCTTTATCCTGTGACTGCCAAGTATACACCTGGTCTTTCTCATAATCATTGGTGTTCCGTACAAATTTCTGAATCTTTACTTGACGTAAAGACTCTTGAAATTGTGATAACTGGGTATCATATATCTCCTTATCCGCCATAAACTTTACCAGTGTTATCCAAGTTTATACCCCTGTTCGATGTAAAACCAAACAGAATGTGTGTTTTGGTCACTTTGTTATACTGTAAACCGCGCTGATGCCGAATAGTGCGGTATATAAGCAACTGTAATAAATAATAAATAAATAAATAAAAAATACGGAGAGGAATGGCTAGCAGAAAAAAAGGAGGTGATAATGCCTCTGTATAAGTCTTTGGTGCGACCTCATTTGGAGTATGGTGTGCAATTCTGGAGACCGCACCTTCAAAAGGATGTGAACAGGATGGAGTCGGTGCAGAGGGTGGCTACTAAAATGATTAATGGGCTTCATTATAAAGCATATGAGGACAGACTTAAGGATCTTAATATGTATACCTTAGAGGAAAGGCGGGATAGAGGTGATATGATTGAGATGTTTAAATACCTCCGTGGCATAAATGTTCAGGGAGAGAGCCTCTTTCAATTGAAAGCAAGTTCTGCTACGAGGGGACATGGGATGAGGGTGAAGGGAGATAGATTCAGGAGTGATATGCGGAAATATTTCTTTACAGAATGAGTAGTGGATCCATGGAATAGTCTCCCAGTGGAGGTGGTAGAGATGAGGACAGTAACTGAATTCAAAAAAGCATGGGACCAACACAGAGGATCTCTAAAGGTAAGAACATAAGAACATAAGACATGCCATACTGGGTCAGACCGAGGTCCATCAAGCCCAGTATCCTGTTTCCAACAGTGGCCAATCTAGGTCCTACGTACCTAGCAATATCCCCAAAAGACACAGGTTCCATAATGCTTGTACTGGGTCAAGCATTGATATCCTGGGTCCCTTTTTAATAGTGGTTTATGGACCTTTCCTCCAGGAACTTGTCCAAACCTTTTTTTAAACCCAGCTATACTAACAGCCCTTACTACATCCTCCGGTAACAGATTCCAGAGTTTGATTACACGTTGAGTGAAAAAATATTTTCTCTTATTTGTCTTAAATAGTTTACCCTGTAGCTTCATTACATGTCCCCTAGTCTTTCTATATTCTGATAGCGTAAACAATTGATCCACGTTTATCCGTTCCACTCCATTCATTAATTTATAGACCTCTATCATATCTCCCCTCAGCCGTCTCTTTCCAGGCTAAAGAGCCCTAACCTTTTTAGCCTCTCTTCATAGGAGTAGCCTTCCATCCCCTTCACCAATTTGGTGGCTCTTCTCTGTACTTTTTCTAATAACGCTATGTCCTTTTTAAGATACGGCGACCAGAATTGCACACAATATTCAAGGTGCGGTCGTACCATGGAGCGATACAGAGGCATTATAATATCCTTTGTTTTATTCTCCATCCCTTTCTTTATGATACCTAGCATTCTATTTGCTTTCTTGGCCGCCGCTGCACACTGGGCGGAGGGTTTTAACATGTTATCCACGATGACTCCTAAGTCCTTTTCCTGGGTGGTGGTTTCTAATGTGGAGCCTTGCATCGTGTAACTATAGTGTGGGTTGTTCTTTCCTAGGTGCATAACTTTGCATTTGTCCACATTAAATTTCATCTGCCATTTGGATGCCCAGTCTTCCAATTTATCCAGATCCTCCTGCAGTTTTCCACAATCCTCTTGGGTAAAAAGTGGACTGTTGTAGTTGTTGTTATGGAAGGACAGACTAGATAGGCCATGTGGTCTTTTTCTGTCATCATGTTTCTATGTTTCTAGTAGAAACATGTAGGAGCTTTTATCATCTACTGATTTTGTCTTTTTCCATTTGCGTTCCGTTTTCCTTAGTTGTCCGTGGCCAACCTCCATTCTGTGTCTGCAGAGAAAATCTGCAGGGCTGCAATGTGGTCTTCGGTCCATATCTTCCCAGCCCACTATTGTCTGGATGGGGATTCCCAACAGGACATCAGTTTTGGCCAGGCTGTACTCCGACATCTCTTTGGGTCAGAGTCAACTCTTACCCACTAGCCCTTCTATCCAGTCAGGCTACCTGCTCAATATCCCTTCAGGTCGATGTTTGCTGAGGATACTGAATCAGATGAGTCCCTTGACGGGACTACCTCTCTGGTCTTCCTGACTTCTCGAGTTCTAGTTGCCCAGTTGGGCTGCTTATCTCCTCAGGTTATGATAGGCTGTAGCTTGGGAATCCCATATGTGAGGACTTGCTTCCTCCTGGTTCATGGAGAAAGCATGGTTACTCACCTGTAGCAGGTGTTCTTTGTGAACAGCAAAAATAAGTCCTCACAACCTTCCCACCTCCCTGGGGAGTTGCCTTTTTGGCTCCTGCTATGTTATTGTACTGGAGAATATGTGGCGCCGCAGCAGGCGGGAAGGCAGGCATGCATGCACAGTGTACTTCCCAAAAGCCTCTTTTGGAAGCTGGGGAGCGTTCTGTGTGGGGCTCCATCGCTGATGTCACCTATACATGAGGACTTATTCCTGCTCTTCATGGAGAACACCCGCTACAGGTGAGTAATTATGCATTTTCAGTTGTTAAAATGGGGTCATACACAGGGCCAGTCCAAGGATTTCTGCTGCCCCAGGCAGAAGCCCTGACATGCCATCCCACCACCTTCTGAACCATGCTGCTGCCAATTCCATTAGTGGGATGGCTTGGGATAGCTCGGCTCGGTGTGAAGGTGGCAGCGGCCCATGGCAGGCCATGTGCTTTGGCACACATGGCCTGCCATTTCTGAACTCCCTCTGACACAACTTCCTGTCGGAAGGGGATCAGAAGCAGCAGGCCATGTGTGCCGAAGCACATAGCCTGTCACCTTAGGCAGCTGCCTAGCGGTTGAGACAGGCCATTCCTAGTCATACAAGATAAAAGTTTGAAAAGCACTGCTCCAGTCTAACCCTCCATCCTGTCTTGTTCCCTAAAGCTGCCTGAGAGAGGATGGACTGAAGCAGAAGCAAAAGACTGTTCTCTGCTGTTTGAGATTCAGGTACAGGCTAATAGAGTTATCAGGCTAAAGAACTTTGTGCTCATTCAATGGGCCTCCTGCCATGTAGGTCCTGGGGCAACTGTCTGTTTTGCTCATAGGTAAAAGCGACTCCTGGATGAAAATACTATTGAGCTTGTGTAGCTTATGAGAGACAGAAGGCCAGTGCTGAAATGTAAATTAGCAAGTGCCAGCCAGCCATGTGATACTTATCTCTCATAACTGCTACATTACTTATTTATTCACTTAGCCAATAAGAGGCAGGAGAATGATCACTAATAAGAGATAAGTATCTTTGTTCATGGAGAAAGTGTTTAAACATGTAGTCAACAGGACAGAAAGTCCAGCTAAACTATCAGTTAGTAAGAAATAAAAATAATTGTGGGCAGGAAGCTTTGAATCTGAAAAATATTTCTTTATCGAGTGTTTGTTAGTGATATAGCGGAAGGGCTGTCGGGTAAGGTTTGCCTTTTTGTGGATGATACCAAAATCTGCAATAGAGTAGACACCCAGGAAGATGTAGATAACATGAGGAGGGATCTAGCTAAGCTTGAAGAATGGTTTAGAATCTGGCAGCTGGGATTTAATGTTAAAAAATATAAGGTCATACATTTGGGCTGCAGCAATCCAAGGGAGCAATATAGTATAGGGGGTGAATTACTCTTGTCCACTAAAGAAGAGCAGGACCTGGGTGTGGTTGTGTCTGATTTATTTATTTATTTATTTAGCTGTATTTATATCCCGCTTTTCACCGGGTCAAAGTGGCGTTACATAAAGGGGGAGGGGGAATTTACGTGTAGGGGTGGGGCCGTCACCGGGGAGGCTACATTGATGATTTCAAGGTAAGACATAGGACAGACTTTGGACGTAGACAGATTTTTGGACAAGGTTGGGTTAGTATAGTATAAGTTGGGTGGTCATGGTGGGTGAGATCAGAGGTTATTTCGCTTTTTGGTGGGCGTCATGTTGAGGTATTCCTGAAACAGGATGGTTTTCAGCTGCTTTCTAAAAGATAGTAAATCGGTGTTAGTAAATCGGTGATAGTAAATCGGTGTCTGATGATCTTAAAGTAGCTAAACAGGTAGAAAAGGCAATGGCAAAAGCTAGAAGGATGCTTGGGTGCATACGGAGAGGAATGACTATCAGAAAAAAGGAGGTGATAGTGCCTCTGTATAAGTCTTTGGTGCGACCTCATTTGGAGTATAGTGTGCAATTCTGGAGACCGCACCTTCAAAAGGATGTGAACAGGATGGAGTCGGTGCAGAGGGTGGCTACTAAAATGGTTAGTGGTCTTCATTATAAAGCATGAGGACAGACTTAAGGATCTTAATATGTACACCTTAGAGGAAAGGCGGGATAGAGGTGATATGATTGAGATGTTTAAATACCTCCGTGGCATAAATTTTCAGGGGGAGAGCCTCTTTCAATTGAAAGCAAGTTCTGCTACGAGGGGACATGGGATGAGGGTGAAGGGGGATAGATTCAGGAGTGATTTGCAGAAATATTTCTTTACGGAAAGAGTGGTGGATCCGTGGAATAGTCTCCCAGTGGAGGTAGTAGAGATGAGGACAGTAACTGAATTAAAAAAAGCAAGGGACAAACACAGAGGATCTTTAAAGGAAAAAAGGGGACTGTTGTAGTTGTTGATATGGAAGGACAGACTAGATAGGCCATGTGGTCTTTTTCTGTCATCATATTTCTGTTTCTATGTACCATAGTAACACAATATAAGATGGCAGATAAAGACCAATATGGTCCATCTAGTCTGCCCAATAAGGTGGTAAGAGTAGGTGTTCCTGCCGCTCCTTGTGTTTTAATTATTTTATTAAGAAAATAGATTCATCTTAAATGAAAGCAATCAAAAATCAGTACAGGCTAAGAGTAGTCTGTACACATTTTTATGATAGGTATTCTGCATTACAAAGATTATGCAAAGTAAATTGGAACAAAAAAAAATTAATGCTAGGTCCATCAAGCCCACCATCCTGTCTGCAAAAGTGGCCAGTTTGGGTCACAAGTACCTGGCAGATCACAGAAAGTAGATTTATTTCTGTCTCATAGCTCAATTCCAGGGATAAGCAAAGGCTCTCCCAGGTCTACCTGGCTAATAATTTTTTATGGACATTTTCTCCAGGTGTTTGTCCAAACCTCTCTTGAATTGCGCTATATTTGCTTGCCTTGACCACAGTCTCCATCTAAAGATTCCACAGCTTAACTGCACTGCCTGGATAAAGCTTTCTATGATTTGTTTTCAATCTGGTCATTAATTTTATGGAGTGTCCTCTTGTTTTTGTATTTTTTCCCAGGTGAAATGGTCATTTCCTATTTAGTTGTTCCATCCCACTCATGGTTCTATAAACTTTTATCTTATCTCCTCTCAGTCGTAAGATATTCTATCCTCTTTTTCATTTTTGTTACCCTTCTCTGAACCTCTTCTAGTTCTGCTATATTCTGAGATGGGGCAGTGAGAACTGCACACATATTCAAGGTGTGTCGCAGCAAGGACCTATAGAGAAGCATAATGATAGTCTCAGTTTTGTTCTCCATTCCATTTCAAATAATCTCTAACATTCTTTTTTTTGTGTTTAGCTTTTTATTTGTTTTTAATAAAAGTACAACTTGCAAAACAGCAAACTCACCATCAAACCCCCGCTTTCTCCCCAACGCCTCCTCCCTCCCCTCCCAATAATGTAGATACAATAGTAAATTACCCTCTTCGCCATCCCCTCCCCCATAGCCCCCCTAAAAAACCCCCAATGCTGAGCCCCTTTGCTCCCTAATCTACAGGTGATTACCCATAGACCGCCCCCCCAAGGTTTCCCATTCTATCCCATATTTTTGCATTCGTTGGCGCTGAGCCGTTGTAAGGCATTCCATAACCACCACTTGTCTAACCTGCTCCTCGCACTGCTCGGAGGTTCCCCCTACTACTTCCAAGCCGCTACTATGGTGCATCTGGCCAGACACAAGCAAGCCAATACTGCTTTACCCTTATCTCTCCTCTGTTCCCCCCACCAGGAAATCAACATTACTCCAGGATCCAGATCTATACCTACCCCCAGGAGCTTCGCCACCCAATCCTGTACCCCTCTCCAAAAGATCTGTATCTTGGGGCAAGTGGAGGAGTGGCCTAGTGGTTGGGGCAAGGTACTTCAGGCCGCAAGGTCGGGGGTTCAAATCCCACTAGAGGACAGCAACCTTGGGCCGGAAGGACTGGGGTTTCTAGTCCCACAGGTGCTCCTTGTGGTCTTGGGCAAGCCACTTAACCCTCCATAGCCCATGTTCCTTGTAAAATAGTTATCTCCAAGTTATAATGCCCTGTTCAATGTAATTTCAGTTTGTTCAATGTAAACCGCACTGATGCAGAATAGCGCGGTATATAAGAGAATGTAAATAAATAAAAAAAATAAAAATAAATAAAGTCCACCAGATATGCCAGAACGTCCCCTGTTCACCACACCCCCTCCAACAATCTGCAGACACCTTAGGGAACATTGGCTGAAGTCTATTTGGGGTGTAATACCAGCGAATTAAAAATTTTATATATGTTTTCCCAAATGGCTATGGATAATGGCATATGTTTGTCCACCACCAAGATGTGCTTCTGATCTTTCTGCGTTATTTTGCCCCCCCCCCGGCCTTTTCCCATTTCTTCATACAGGGTGATGGTCGAAAGGCTGTACCTTTATTGCTTTGTATAGGGCCGATACCAACCCCCTCAAATTCAGCTTCCCATACCACACCATTTCTAACTCAGTATACTCCCATTGCATACCCTGTTTCCTCAACTTCCTCAGCAAGAAGTGACATATCTGCCCATAATGAAATTGATCCCATTTAGTTAGCCCAAACTCCTCTCTAAGCTTCAAAAAGGGCGCTAATTCTCCATCATTGACAAATTGGTAGAAATACTTTAAGCACTATTGTGCTCAGTGATGATAGACTCCTGCTCCCTACCAGGAGCAAACCCCCTGTAGCCCTACAGTGGGGCCATGAACGAAAAGCCCTCTATGGTGTTGTAGCCTTCTCCCTTCCTCGCTTGATCCCACACCCTCACCACCTGTTGCATGCTAGGGCTACTTCTTCCCCAGCTTGCCCCATTCCCCTGGACCCTTCCATGGTAGCGCCTCCAGGCCCCCCGGCTGCAATAAAGATCGCTCCAAATACACAAATTTCTTCCCTTCCCCCTGTTCCTGCCAGTCCATCCAGTGCCTTATCTGTGCTGCTCAATAGTACGCCACCAAGCCCAGCACCCCTAAGACCTCCCATCTCCCTGGGGCGAAACATCATGTCCCTAGACACTTGAGGTTTTCTCTTCCAAATGTATTGAAAGATCTTGCGCTGTAATCGCCAAAGATTGGCCACCGGGACCAGTACTGCTGCCTGAAAAAAGTACAAAACCCAGGACACGATACACTCGTATTCATTTTGATGGCCGTGATTCGACCTAAGCACGATATCTCTAGTCGCATCCTAATGATAACGTGATCTCAGGTATGAACTCTGATCTGTTCCCTAGCTTTACACAAGGAAGACAGCAGGGAAACAGTTTTTTATCCTGGTAGAGATCAGTTAGAGAAATCCTCTGAGCCAGTGTATGGAAGTGATCCTATGATATTTCAAGAGCAAGGGAAAATATCAGATGAGGAAGTTGAATGCATGGATTGTTCTCTTTCTAAGCTGCTGTTCTAAAGTAATCCTCAGATATGGATCAAACACCAAAAGGAACTGTACTGATTTGTAGCTTCCCAGAAAAGTTTCTTTGAGAGAGCGCTTTGGGGGAAGTTGGAGCCATGTGGAGAGTGGACCAGCAATGGTTTGCAGCTGGTTAAGCACCTGTGATTCTAGCAAGGCACAAGTGCACGTGGGACTTTGAGGAAAGCTGCTTCTCTGTGTGAAAGGAAGAAAGCTGTTTTTTTTGATAAAGAGAATTTTCCTTTTGGGTTTATTTTTCATTCCAGCACTGCTAAGAAAGTTTATTAGCAGGGGCTAGAAGAAAGACCTTTTCTGTTCCATCAAGGTCTTTACTAAGTTGTTGCATAAGTAATTCAGTTGCCTTATTTGTTTTGTTTTCTGAATGAAACTTCTGGAGAAAATTATCCTGTTGATGTTACCAAGCATATCTGTGCGAGGGAATAACACCCCATAAATAAAATCTGTTTTCTGCTTTACACTCGAGCAACTACAATTCTTTATTCTTGTTAAACGGCTAGTTTTTGTGTGAAGGAACTACAAGACCCACAATCCTTTGCAGGTCAAGTAAATTCATGTCCTTGCCAAGATTGTGGAACCTTCACAACAAGCACCCCCGTTTACAGGCTCTAAATGGATTTTAAGCACCTCGGTTTTCCCCATATTCAATTTGTATCCTGACACTTTGCTTATTTTTGAATTTATATTTCAGTACAAATTGGATGTTAATATCTAGAGTATCAATCCATTTACAAAACCTCTCTAATTGATCAATCGTGCCTGACCAAAGGAAAAAATATCATCCAAATAGCGAGTCCAGTGGGTAATTTGAGAAAACCATGTAGAAGAATATAAAAATTCTCTTTCAAATTGTGCCATGAATAAAGTTGCTATTGACGGGGCAACTGTAGCTCCCATGGCTATACCATGTATTTGTAAGTAAAAATGATCTTCAAATAGGAAAAAATTATTTTTCAAGACTAGCTTCAGGATGTGTAAAATGAACTCCTTCGGTAGCCGAGCAGGCAATTGTAATGGTAAATTGGCTGCCATGTTTAAAGCTGCATCTTTAAAGCTGCATCTTGATCAATGTTAGAATATAGAGCTATAACAACAATGGTGACTAATAACATTGAAGATACAACATCGGCATTCAGACTTTGAAGTTTAGAAAGAAAATGGAACAAATCCTTTACAAAAGATGGGATCTGATGAGTCAAAGAACGTAGGAAGACATCACAAAATTGTGATAAATTTTAGATAGATCCTCTGCATGATACAATCGGGCGACCCGGAGGATTCTCTAAATCTTTATGTATTTTAGGTACCATGTACAGAATAGGTATCAATGGGTGTTTCTTATTCAGAAAATCAAATTCATGAAGAGTAATCCATTTAGATTCCAAAGCCTACATGGTATACTGCTTAATCAAAGAACTTAGGGATAAGGACGGGTCCTCCGCTAAGATTTGATAGTATTTAGAATATGATACATGCATTAATACTGATTGAATGTATTGTGATTTATCTTGTATAACGATGGCTCCTCCCTTATCTGCTCTATGTATGCTGATCTTAGTGCGTTCACGTAAACTTCGTAAATTTGCTCGTTGTTTACGCGATAAATTCGAAAAATTTAAAACAGACTTATCTTCCATAGATTTCACATCTTGTAAAACTAAATTTTGAAACATAGAAATTACTGGATCAATAGGACCTGGTGGAATCCATTTTGATCTTAACCTACAGACTGAGTCATCTGTTAATTAACGCCCCTGTACCTTCTCATCTAACAACTCTCTCAACTCTTTCCAAAATTCTACCTGCCTCCCATTAGAGCCATACACTGACATTATTGTCACCTCTTCCCCTCTGTACCCCCCGCACCCCTATCACTTTCCCCCCCGATCCTTAAAGGAAACCTGTATCTGTAACCTACACCCTTGTCTGACAGTGCCAAACCCCCCCCCCCGTTTCCCCCCTCCCCTTACCCGCAGAGAAGTATTGGTCAGGGCACAGTCGATTCTTCATCTGCCACTCATCTTTAGCTCGAAGATACATTTCTTGGACCAGGACAACATCCTATCGATCCCTAACCACTTCATGGTACAACAACTAATGTTTTGTGGACGAATTTAGCCCTTTAACATTGAGTGTGCTAATGCGCAGCGTTTGAATACTCCCCCCCCCCCCATGCCCCTCTCTTATCTACGTGCCTCTCTTGGGCCACTTTTCTGGTCTTTTTTCAGTGATCCCTACTCCACCTGCTCCCCCTTCTCCAAGGTACTCATCCCCTACCCCTCTTCTTTCATTCACTCTCTCATTCCCCCCACCTGAACTTAATCACATTCTTCCATCCCCACACTCTACCCTCTCCTCCATACCACACACCCCATCTCCACCAGGACTCAGACACATCACCTGCTCTTCGGGTAATGCCCTGTACTATAATCCATATCCCAAAAGGAAATCCCCAGTGATAGCACATATTTTCCTTCCTCAGATAATCAGTTACTATTCACATGGCTCTGTGCCTCACCAGGGTCCCCTGGGACAGATCATTAAAGATCTCCAACTCACTGATTTCCCACACTATGCACCAAATTTCCATTCAGTCCGCAGCACCTGCTCCTTGAGGGGAAAGGAACTCAGGCACACCACCACATCTCATGGGCCATTACCCCGGGATGGACCCAGACTCCTATGGGCCCTTTCAATCCGTATTTGGCCTATCTCATCCCCTCCAGATGCCACGAGCTGTAGCACATGCTCAAACAATTTTTTAACTACCGCCGTGCAGTCCTTATACTCAGTGGTTTCTCAGAGGTCTCTTACCCACAGATTGCTGTGCCGGGCGCGATCTTCCATCTCCTCCATTTTAACCACCAATTGATCCTGTTGCTGTTTGAGGACCTCCCAGCCCTCAGCCATCTCCTGTAGGCCATTCGCATGCCTCTCCATGTTATCTTCGACCTCGACCACATGACTGCCCAACTCTCCAATTTCCTGCTGCAGAGTGTTCAGTGTTGCAGTCAGGTCCACCCGCAGCACCATGATATTCCCTCGCATTTCCCATTGGAACTCTTGTAGCCACCCCTTCAAATCTCCCCATACAGGTCCATGCTCTGGGCAGGCCCCTCCACCTCAGAGCCCTCGGACTCACTTGCATGGGCCCGACGGGCCACATTTTTGACATCCCCGCCAGTCATACGCCAACTGTAAACTCTCCAACTTTTTGCGCACAGACGTCTGATTAGGCCAAATCCTCCACTCCTCAGCACCTTGGCTTCACTTATAAACTTATATTAGGTGGGCTCAGGATGGAGCTTCTTCAAGCAACGTCCATTGAGCTTGCTTATGACACCAGAAGTCCTTAATCTCTAACATTCTATTTGATTTCTTGGCAGCCACAACACATTGGGTTGAAAATTTCAACCCACTGTCCATAATGACTGCAAGATCATTACTTGAATTGTGACTCCTCAATAAGAACCCCTTATTTTGTACCTGTAGCTGGATTATTTTTCCTTATGCGTAGGGCCAGCCCACCTATTAGGAAGACTAGGTTTCCTTTTAGGGTGACAGTCCTCAAGGGCAGCAGAATGGTGCTGGCACAGCTGGTAAGACAGCGTCAGAAGAGCAAACTGCTGTCAGCACAGCGGTGGGCCTTTGAGCACTTGTGTGCATATGCTCAAGACTAGCTGCTCCAATTCTTTCTGACAGGAGGCTTGGGTTGAAGGAGGCAGGACTGACAGGCCAGGAGCACACACATAGGATGTCTGAAGGCCCGCTACCACACTAAGCTTCATAAGAACATAAGATTTGCCATACTTGGTCAGACCAATGATCCATCAAGCACAGTATCCTGTATCCAAATGTGGCCAATCCGGGTCACTAGTACCTGGCAGGATCCCAAAAGATAGACAGATTCCATACTACTTTTCTCAGGGGTAAGCAGTGGATATCCCCAATCCACTTTAACAATGGTTTATGGACTTTTCCTCCGGGAACTAGTCCAAACCTCTTTTAAACCCAGCTACACTAACAGCTTTTATGACATTCTCCAGCAAAGAATTCCAGAGTTTGATTACGCGTTGTCTTAAATGTATTACCCCGTAGCTTCATTTCATGTCCCTTAATCACCATACTTTTTGAAGGAGTAAATAACTGATTCACATTTATTCATTCCACTTCACTCATTATTTTATAGACCTCTATCATATCACCTCTCAGCCATCTCTTCTCCAAGCTAAAGAACTATAACCTTTTAAGCCTTTCCTCATAGAGGTATATTTCCATTTCCTTTATCATTTTGGTTGTCCTCCTCTGTACCGTTTACAATTACGCTATATCTTTTTTTTTAGTTGTGGTGACCAGAACTGCACATGGTACTCAAAGTGCGGTCAAGCCATGGAGAAATACAGAGGCATTATAAAACCTTTTTTTATTCTCCTTTCCTTTCCTTCTAACTCCTAACATGATATTAGCTTTCTTAACTGATGCACACTGAGCATAGGGTTTCAATGTTTATCCACTATGATGCCTAGACCCTTTTCCTAGATGGTGACCTCTAACGTGGTACCTTACATCAATGCAGCTATAGTTTGGGTGGTTCTTCCCTAAGAGGCTTAGTTGTGATCTGGATGTCTGAAGGTGTGCACTTGGATGTCAAAATCATGGACATGTCTCCAAAGCCATTCCACAAGTGACTTTCGCAGATGTCTCTGGTGCAAAAACATCCAAGCAGGCACAGGGATCTGGTGGAGGCATGTCCAGGGGAATGGCAATGTACATACATGTTTCCGTTCAATCTCAGAAATATTGTAGACGTTTACAGGCACGTCAATGTTTATACCTGCACTGGGCATGAATAAGCATCAGGAAAGTGCGTGTTTTCACCTTAAAACATCCAGAGAGTGTGGAGAAGATAGAGAATTAAGTGACTAGCCTTAGATCACAAAGACCCACACTGGGATTTGAACCCTGCTCTTAAGCCACTACTCTAACCATTATGCTACTAGACATCTTGGTTGTGAAATGCTATCCTGGGGACATCTATATAGAGGTTTGATACATGTGCATATTGGGCACATCCACGTTTCAGAAACTGTGCCAGAACTTGTACGTGCCTGCTTTTGTTTTCCCCAGACATTCTGTCTTTGACATCCTAGATTGCACTAGGATGCCCCATTGTGAAATATGCCTCTTTGTGCAAAATTTTGCACTTGTCCACATCAAATTTCCTCTGTCATTTGGATGTCTAGTTTCCCAGTTTCTCAAGGTCCTCTTGCAATTTCTCACAATCCTCTAGTGATTTAAGAACTTTGAATAATTTTATATCATCTGCAAATTTGATCACCTTATTTGATGTTCCCATTTACAGGTCATTTATAAATATGTTAAAAGCAGTAGACCCAGAACAGATCCCTGGGATACTCTACTCTTTACCTTTCTTCATTGAGAGTACTGAGTATTTTCAGTCATTTAACCAATTCTAAATCCATAAAAGGACATTGCCACCTACAGTATACTCATGATGTTTTAATTTTCTTACGAGCCTCTCATGAGGGACCTTGTTGAAGGCTTTCTGAAAATCCAGATACACCAAATCCATCGCTTCACTTTTATCCACCTGTTTATTCACATCTTCAGAAAAATGTAGCAGGATAGTGAGGCATGACATCACTGAAAGTTGCTTAGGTCTGCCTCCACCTGCTGACAGGGAGACATAACCCACTCATCTGAACTAGTCTAGCAGGATGATAAGGAAGAGGCAATGATATATGGAGTGTGCCAGTATACCCTTACAGACTGTCTTCATACTATCCAGATAGTACCAGAGAGGTCTGGGGGCAAAGCAATGAATTATCAGGATAGTAGTGATATTCAGTGCTGCTGTTTGAATAACCATCTTTATAACAGCTTAGGACAGCCTTTTTGTTATCCTTTATGGATAGTGGTGCTGAATATTGCCTCGATTTGGAAAACGCCAGCACTGACTGCCCTGTCTGAATAGCCAGTACCAGCCACTCCTCAAGATAGAAGTGCTGAATATCTGTATTATTTTTAGCTGTCATGGCCAGCATTTAAAAAAATTTCTGACCCTGGCAGTTCAATATTGACCCAAAAATGACTGACCATATAGATAGACATGGCTTATTTGGAGTGAATCAGTATAGGTTCATTAAAGGCAAATCTTGCCTTACCAGTTTACTAGATTTTTTTTTGAGGGTGTAACAAACAAGTGGATAATGGTGAACTGGTCAATACAGTGTATTTGGATTTTCAGAAGGCATTTGACAAAGTCCCTCAGCATCTCAACCACAAACTCCGCTGTCAACTCTGTCTCAAGCTTTAACAAAGCAAAAAGCTCTACATTTATTAAAATCCTGTTTCAGATGCCTTTTGCATCTTGTTCTCAAGTATTTTGGAACAAGCTCACTCTGTAACAATATTATCATTCTTTAATATATAATCTTGGTTTCTAAATAGGATTTCCAACTTTTTAAACTGTCTTTCCTCCTCTATAAAGAAGCAATTGTCCCCAAATACATGATCCATGCCCCCTGAGTCCCACCCCATACACATAATCTCCTTCACTCTCCAGAACCTTTCATCCTATAAACATATATTCAAATCTCCAAAGCCCCATCTCCGGACCAAACAAGATAAAAGCACAGCAGCCCCAGATGGGGACATTTCTCGTGACTAGCTATACTGCTGTTTGTGATGCTTAACTTTGGACCTGACTGTGGTCAGCAATGGCACTCTTGACTTATTTGACTGGGATTTGGATTGGGAGGCACTGAAAAGAGGAGCACCCAATGATGAAACATTGGGAGGGGCTTTGATCTTGGGTTCCTTCCCACTGGATCCTCTCCCTTCTCTTTCCACTACCTGTCCATGGCCCCTTGTTTTTACTTCCTGGACCTTTCCTGGTTCATTTCTCTCCTCCCTACCATGACCCCTCTACATTAGATGACACCTTTATCCATAATCCCTCTTCCTTCCATGGCCCTGTATGGCTTTTCTCCCCACCTATGGCCCCCTTTTAAAGTCTTCTCTCTCTGATACCCCATTCCATGGACTCATTCATGGTTTTTGTTTCTTACGCCTCCAATGGGTCCTCTCCAATGCATCAGTCTTTACTTAGCTTACCCTCCTCGCATTTTGTGAGTATTCTAGGCTTGATTGCAGCTGTCACAGTAATAGAAAAGCAATTCAGTGCAGGGTCCAGAACTAGCATGAGCTCGTTGCCAGGTCCTATGGTGATTCCACCCCTTGCATGGATTTCCTTGGTTACAAAAAGTCCATGCAGGATAATGGGATGGGGCCATTGTAGGGTCTGGCAGCATGCACCTCTGTTGGGTTTGACTGATTATCTCCATGGACAGGCTGGGGGATGATTCTTGGCTTTTATGGGGTCAGTTTTAATGATTTGCTGGCCATTGGCATGATAAGGAAAAATGACTAAGCTGGCATTTGGCAGCCTTATTTCCAAAGAATCTTTCTGTTCAGTTTGGGAAGCTGTTGTTTATTAAGTCTGTAGAAATCCAAAACTGAAATTGCATTTTTATTTAAAAAAACAAAACAAAATACCAGGGCATGCATTTCTCTGCTAGACACGAACATTTAAGTTGGTCTTAATCCTACTATATTTATAACCAGGGGCAATGACTTAAGAAGGTCTGTCAGTTCCCATGGGCATAGATTATTTCACAAGAATGCTGTGTGTTGAGATTAATGACAAGCTTTTTCAAATTTGGAAACACCGACCTTATGGTCCCACTACTGCAAACATGTTCATATATTGTTATGAGATAATTTATCAAAGGTTGTTACACTGAGGTATTCTGGGCTACTAATGCCCCGCTGATAATTTTAACCAGATGGCTAAAAAGTCAGATTCTTTATTAGTTCCTATGGTATGGTGCAGTGGTTGGACATAAGTTTGAAGCACTTTGTAACAGAAAGAAATAGAAACCCAGTCCAAGAAAAAGGTGTTCAGCTTTGAAAAGAGAAACCAGGGGTAGGCAGAGATATGACAGAGGTTTAGAAAATCACGAGTCATATGGAACAGGCTAATAACAAATGGTTATTTATTTTAATTAGTACTAGAACTAGGGGGCACACCATGAAACTAATGAGTAGCAGATTTAAAACAAATTTAAAAAGCGTCTTTTTCAGTCACTGTATAATTAATCAACGGAATTTGTTCCTCGAAGATATGATCAATAGCATAGCTGGGTTTGAAAAAGATTTGAATAGGTTTCTGGAGGATAGGCTAATTAACAGTTCTCAGGTAGGCAAACATAGGGAGCCTTACCTCCTATTTCTGGAAATGAAAACTTCGGAAAGGATCATCCCATTAAGATCTGCCAGATACATTCAAGTAACCTGGACCGAGCACTGCCAGAGATAGCATGCTCTGCACTTGCGACCATTGATCTGACCTAGCATGGCATATTTATTTATTTAACTGTGTTTATATACCACTGATCTATGAGTCTAAGCGGTTTATATAGAACAACTTGGCCAAGTTGGTTTACATGGAAGAGAAACAACTTAGAGAGATACATAGAACTATCTTACATGGAACAGTAACAACTTAGTAGAAACATGGAACTATAAATAGTAAACAATTGTTGGAATATAATATAAATAAAGATAAGAACAACCAATAAGGTGTGGGAGTGCTGTTAAGTGGAGGGGGGATGAGGATGGGTCTGGGATGAGGGAGAGAGTAGAGGGGTTGTGATGGCGGAACATTGGCTACGTATTCTCAATGGTGAAATGTTACATAGAAACATGATGAGAGAAAAAGACCACATGGCCTATCTAGTCTTTCCTTCCATATCAACCACGTCAACAGTTCCCTTTTTTCCTTTAGAGATCCTCTGTGTTTGTCCCATGTTTTTTAATTCAGATACTGTCCTCATCTCTCCTACCTCCACTGGGAGTCTAGTCCACGGATTCACCACTTTCCGTAAAGAAATATTTCCGCATATCACTCCTGAATCTATCCCCTTTCACCCTCATCCTATGTCCCCTCATAGCAGAGCTTGCTTTCAATTGAAAGAGGCTCTCCTCCTGTGCATTTATGCCACGGAGATATTTAAATGTCTTAATCATATCACTTCTATCCCGCCTTTCCTCTAAGGTATACATATTAAGATCCTTAAGTCTGTCCTCATATGCTTTATAATGAAGACCACTAACTATTTTAGTAACCACCCTCTGTACTGACTCCAGCCTGTTTATATCCTTTTGAAGGTGCGGTCTCCAGAATTGCACACAATACTCCAAATGAGGTTTCACCAAAGACTTATATAGAGGCACTATCATCTCCTTTCTTCTGCTGGCCATTTGCACCCAAGCATCCTTCTAACTTTTGCTGATGCCTTTTCTACCTGCTTAGCTACTCTAAGATCATCAGACACAATCATGCCTAGGTCCCGCTCTTCTTTAGTGGACAAAAGTACTTCACCTCCTATACTATATTGCTCACTTGGATTGCTGCAGTCCAAATGCATGACCTTGCATTTTTTAACATTAAATCTCAGCTGCCAAATTCTAGACCATTCTTCAAGTTTTTAGGTTTTTCTTGAAATCTGTGAGATCATTCATGGTGCGGAGATAGTCTGGTAATGCATTCCACAGTGCAGTTGCGAAGAGGGAGAAGGCCTTTTTGGATGTGATGGAGTTGGTTTTCGTGTTTAAAGATGGTATGTGGAGTGTGATGAGGGAGTTGGTTCTTCTGGATCTGTTATTAGGAGTTTTCTGTATCAATGACTGGAAGTATGTAGAAGACAGTCCATGGAAGAGCTTGAAGATTGTGTGGATAGACTTGTGTTTGATTCATGAGTGAAGGACAGCCAGTGCAGTTGTTTGAGTATTGGGGTTATATGTTCCATCCTTGGGGCATTGCAGAGAATGTGTGCTGCAGTATTTATTGCTTGTTGAAATGGTTGACGTGCAGATTTAGGTAAGCTTTGTAGAATGAGGTTACAGCAAACAAAGTGACGGAATGTGAGTACTTGAAGAACTGTGCGAAAATCGTTTTGGGTTCAGGAATGGTCTCAGATGTTGCACCATTTTGAGCTTGTGGTAGATAGTTCTTGTGATATTGGTTATGTGAGGGGAAAGTGTGAGGCACTGATCAAGGATGATCCCCATTTAGCATACTTGAGATTTGACTTGTAGTTGAGCACTAGCAACAGTTATGTGAGTAGGTGGTGTGAAGTTGGTATCCTTGAAGACTTCAGTTTTCTTGAAATTTATATTCATGTTGTGTTCAGTGAGCCAAGTTGATATGGGGGTAAAACATTTCTTTATGTAGGTGATGGTTGGTTAATGGTGTTAATTGGAGCATAAAATATGATATCATCTGCATATACGTGATAGAGTAAGTTGTGTACTTGTATTATAGAGCTGATTGGCTGAAGGAAGAAGTTTAACAACAATGAAGATAGGGCTGAGCCTTGGGGGACTCCCTGCTGCTGTAAGTAAGGCTCTAAGGTTTCATTGCCCAATTTTATTTGAAGATGGCAATCTGATAGTTATGATATGAACCATTTTAGCCTTTTAGTCCAGTTGGTTGCAGACGTTGAATGATCAGATTGCATGGAATGGAGTCAAAGGTGGCTTTGATGTCCAGGAATATAAGGATGAATCCTTTGTTTTGTCAATGCCTTTTGTGAGGTTTTTGGTTAGGACAGTAAGGAGGGATTCTATTCCATGTTGATGCCTGAAGCCATATTGCTGGGAGTCAAGTGGGTTGTTAGTGTCTGTGTATTCCTGTAGTTGTGAAAGTACTATTTTCTCTATTACTTTTGCCAGGAATAGCAGGGTAGCAATTGGACAGTATGAGGCTGGCTGTGTTGGGTCAGATGAGGCTTTTAGTGTTGCATGAATGGAGACTAGTTTTAGGGACGTGTGAATCACCCAGGAAATTGGTCACAGATTATCTTAGAAGCACAGCAAAGAGCACTGCATAACAGCCAGCTTTAATAAGTCTTCGCTCCCTCCCTCCCCAACTCCCACTCACCCCTGGGATAATCATTGCTTTATAGATGCTTAAATCTCTTAAAGGAAAGGAGATGTCATATTCACTCTCAAATGTAGCTGTTTCTCCTTATCAGGCATACATTAAGGACCTGAGATTAATTAAGCTTGAGGTGAAAAAAGTCCATTAAATGTATTGGGCCCGATTCTGTGCCATGAATAGTGGAGATGGATATCCGAATGGGACATCCTTCCTTGCTATTCATGCCTTTTCTGCCCGTGTCTACCTTCCCCGTCGGTTGTGCGGGGAGGTTAGACAGGGGCGGGGAAGGGGAAGCTCGGGGGTGGAGTCTGAGCGGAGTCTGAGCGGTTGCTGGCCCTGGACATACAGAGCCGATTCTAATGTCAGTCCTGTATGTCCAGGGCCAGCGACATGTGCAGGGAACCTATTCCACCTTGGTGGTGGAATAACTTCCCTGGACGTGTTTTTTTTTGTTCTGTCAGGGTGTGGATGGGGCAGCAAACCTTGGTAAGTAAACAACTTAAATACCTAAACACAACCTTAAAACTAAGATGCAGACAGCAATCCAGCAGTGAAACCGGGGCTTTCAAGTCTTTTGCATTGAGTGTCACATGTATGATTTTCTCCCAGTTGGCGAGGGGTCTTATTTATTTATTTATTTTATTTATTTAACAAGAACTTATATACCGCTGCTTCCATAGTTCAGCTGCGGTTTACAGATAACAACATTCAACAAAGCATAGTTTGTTTTACATATAACATCAGATAACTATAAGCAATATAAAATAAACAGAGTAATATTAAACTGAATGGCACAGAACAGTGCAACTTATATACATTATTTACATATAGACATTATGTGGGGTATAATCATGGAGAGAAGTTCAGAATCTGATAGGGAGAGTTTTCTTTTTATGTTGTAGTGAGATGTCAGACAAAGAATGGTTAGCCTTTATCTAATTCTTTTGAGTGGATGTCTTTACTATTGTAGTGTATTGTGAATAGATGGGTTTTCAATTTTTTGCGGAATTCTTTAATCTCTGTTAGCATTCTTAGTTCTTCTGGGAGGGAATTCCAGGCTATTGGGGCTGCATGAGAGAACGCTCTGTTGTTTGTTGATTTATTTGTTTTTATGAAGTCTTTGGGGGGTTTTAGTTTATTTGAATGACCTTTTCTTTGAGAAGGTTTTGAGTGTTCTTTAGTAATTAATTTACTTAATGTATGTGGTGCCATATCGAATAGTGTTTTAAATGTAGTTATTAATGTTTTGTATATTATCCTACTTTGAATTGGCAGCCAGTGAAGGGACTCTAGTATTGGTGTTATATGTTGATGAGAATGTGTTTTCGTTATTATCCTAGCTGCTGAGTTTTGTGCAATTTGAAGCCTTTTAATGTTTTGTTTTGTTGCGCCTAATAATATTAAATTAGCAAAGTCAAAGTGGGGGGTTATGGTGGCTTGAATTATGCTGATGAAATCATGTATGTATACAAGGGGTCTAAGTTGTTTAACTATTTTAAGCTTGAAATAAATTTTCTTTGTAGTGTTTCTGATATGGGTGTCTAATGTTAAATGTTTATCTATAATTACTCCTAAGTATCTGATTTCGTTTTTTATTTTGATTTCCTGGTTTTGTAGTGTTATATGTGTTGGTGGGGTATAGTCTTGGTTTTTAGTGACGATTAGCACTTCTGTTTTTGAGTGATTTATTTGGAGATTGTGGGCGTTTAGCCATAAAGTTATTTCTTTGAAGCAATCTGATAGGAGTTGCAACGGTATGTTAGGGATTGTGAATGGGATGTACATCATAATATCATCTGCATACAGATGATAGAGTACACCATATTTTTTAAAAATATTGCAAACTGGTTTTATGTATATGTTAAATAGGAGAGCTGAAAGTGCTGAGCCTTGAGGTAAACCTGTTTCAAATTTATATGATTCAGACGTTTGGTTGCCTATTCTAACATTTTGGGTTCTATTGCTCAGATAGGATGTGAACCATTTATGAACTGTAGAATATATTCCTATATGTCTTAAGTTGTTAAGCATTATTGAATGGTGAACACTATCAAAAGCTGCTGATATGTCCATAAATAATAGGATGAAGGCTTTTTTGTGGTTGTCAATTCCTCTTAAAAGTGTGTCAATTAGTACGGTCAGGAGTGTTTCAAGTCTTATGTGTGCACTAAGAGCAAGGAGCTCTTTGCTCTCAGGGAATGAGTCCAATCTCTGGAGGCTAGAGTAGCAGACTTGGAGGACATAAAAAAGACAGAGTGTACATAGACGAGACCTACAGGGATGTAGTAATGAAGTTCCACGTCCAGTCTGGCATTCCTGTTGCCATGGAGGAGAGAGGTCACATGACAGGACACCATCACCCTGATGTAGCAGGAAGTGATCCTGTAGCTAGGACTTGTCCTACAGGTGATGTAAAACCCTCTCGCACTGAGGAGGTTTCTCCAGGGCTATGTGCCCACGAGGGAAGGGCTAGGACAGCCATTATAGTTGGTGATTCGATCATTAGGAGGGTGGTGGATGTGAGGATCGCCTGGTAACATGCCTGCCTGGTGCGAAGGCAGCTGACAACATGTGCCACCTAGATGCCCTTGAGTATAGAGTTTCCCTTTCTCGCAGCTCTGTTAAGCCCGCTGGCACTGATGGGAAACAGGCATTTCCTGTTTCTCATCAGCGCCAGTGGGCTCAACTAACAGAGCTGCGAGAAAGGGAAACTCTCCTTTCGTGGCTCTGAAAAGCCGGCGCTGAGGGAAATAATACAAGGAGGGCTCTGCCAGGGAGGTGGGGGGGGGGGGTCCGCGGGACACTTCATTCTGCTGCGGCAGCAATGGCTCTTCTGATCGGGGGAGTTTTTTTTGAAGGTCGAGTGAGGCAGTCTTTTTGGGGGCAATTTTTGCCGCCCCCAAAAAGTTGCCGCCTGAGGCCACTGCCTCACTCGGCCTCATTATAGAGCCACCCCTGAGCTGGATGGTGTTTGGGCCTGAATGCGCCTTCTCTTTTGAATCTGTGGCGGCAGCTGGCTGATTGGCCTGGCGGTGGGGAGAAGCTCACCTTTCCCGCTCCCTGCTGCAGCTCCGATCGGCTGGCTGGATGATTCTTTTATGTTATTAATGCAAATTTGCCAGTCAAACAGAAGCAGGGAAGTGAAACACATGCTTGTATAGAGATTTTCTAGCACTTTTAAAATCTGACCATATTGAAAATGACCTAACTCTTATCATATCAATGTAACTTTCACTAGGCTAGGTGTCAATGGAGGAGTAGCCCAGCGGTTAGAACAACAGCATAGCACCCAGAGATCTGGCTTCAATTCCCACTGGCACTCATTGTGACCTTGGGCAAGTCATTTTACCCTCCATTGTCTGGGAAGAAAAGGCCTGGCAATATTCTTCTGGTCATACCTTGCCAGAAAACCTAGAGGCTGCTGGGTTGCCAGGAGTCAGCAATGACTTGACAGCACTTAAAAAAAAAAAAAGGTGCCAGATCTATTCTGTACAATCCCTACTCCCCCCATTGAAGATTGAACATACTCAGTAAATTTTTGTAAAGTTATCATGCTTCTGTTTGCAGACTGAACCATCTCCTCAGTGTATTTTTTATATAAGTTAAAAAATGCTATTTAAAATTTTTAATTTATTCCTCCAAAGGCCTGTCGGTAAAGATGCCTGAACAATTATGGACTGAGGATGCAAAGACCTTTCTCTACAGTCACAGACCACATATAAAGCAGTTTACATAAACATAATGGGCCCGATGTTTGTTTAAAGCAATTAATGTGGTTAGCAGATATCCTAACTGTGTTAATTGTGTGATCAGGATATTCAGCAGCACTAATGTGGTTGGTGCAGCTGAATATTTGTGAATGCCACCACTAGGTGCCCCGATGCTAGCCAGCTAGCATCAGGGCCTTCCGGGGCGGAGTGGGGGCTACATCCAGGGATAACCAGGCAACGATGATATTCAGCTGCTGCCTGGTTATCCCTCAGTGGTAAAAATTAGGCACAGTAAAGGCTGTCCTAACTTTTGCTGCTGAAGCTAACTAGGCAGTGGCTGAATATCATTGCTACCTGATTACACAGGTCTGCGACTAAAAAGCTGTTTGATTATTTTCATCTAATTTCCATGTATTTTGGTGTGCTAAAAACAAATAAAATATTGAAAAAACTCCTAGACGTCATGATTTGCCACAACATGCAAAATTGTCTTCAAATTTATCAATTTTTTTCAAATTACTATTAATTAATTCAAATTACTATTAATTAATTCACATAAGTGCATTTAAGATATCAAATGCCAAAAAAACCTTAAACGTGTTGTCCGAGTTATGTAAAAAAAAATATAGCACTGTAAATCTGATGGTCAGCAATATATACATAAGCTAAGCAAGTGTTAAGTCCGTGCTTCTAATGGTAGAAGGGGTTAATCTTTCCTGAAGAATCCAGTGGAAGGGAGACACAGGGAAGATAGCAGCAGCTCCGGTCAGTGCAGGGGGGCGTGGCCAGCACTGTGACGTCTCCTGTACAGACACAGAGCTGCTCTCTTCTGCATGCCACACTTGTGCATGAATCATCATCAGGTTCTTGGTTCTAGGCTGTTCACACTTTTTCAACGCAATTCGTGTTAGCTCGTCATTCTTCAACCGTTATGTTATGGCTCCGCGAACGTGTATTAATTCGCCAGACAGTTTCTGTTTCATCTGTTGTGAATATACAGTGTTGAAGCAACAGCAGAATATTACAGACTTTGTGAAAAAAGTATACTTTGCATACTTTGGACTAAAAATTGGAGATCAAGATAAAGTCTGGGTGCCTCAAAGTGTGCAAACGGTGTGTTGAGGACCTCCGAAACTGGTTCAAGGGTAAGAAACAATTTTTCCGTTATGGGATTCCTATGGTATGGCGAGAGCAAAAGAACCATAGTGACGACTGTTACTTTTGTTCATGCGATGTGAAAGGGTTTAATTCCAAATGGAAGCATTCCATTTCATACCCCAATCTTCACTCGGCAATTCGTCCCATCCCCCATGGCACAGATATACCAGTACCCAAGCCCCCTGCTACCTTGGAAGAGATACCTAGCTCCGATGAAGGTGAAGTCATACCTGAACCAGATGACGAATCAAGTTCTGACTTTGAAGATGATACAAGACCAAAATTGCTTTCTTAGGAGGAGATGAATGATTTGGTAAGAGACTTGAATCTTCCCAAAGATGCCGCTGAGTTACTCGGATCAAGGCTGAAAAGCAGGAATTTATTGTTGCCAGGAGTGTCATCTTCATGGTTCAGACATCGTGAAAAGGAGTTCATTCCTTACTTCGCCCAGGAAGACAAGTTGGTTTATTGCATCGATGTCGAAGGTCTGATGGGTCAATTTAAAATCTAATATGATTCAGAGCAATGGCGTCTTTTTATAGATTCTTCAAAAAGAAGTCTCAAAGCAGTTTTACTCCACAACGGTTTTTACGCTTCCATACCTGTAGGTCATTCCATACACTTGAACTTCGTAAACTTAAATATGAAGACCATGGTTGGCAAGTGTGTGGGGACTTGAAGGTCTTGTGCATGCTGCTTTGGCAACAAACTGGGTATACCAAATATCCTTGTTTTCTGTGTCTATGGGACAGTCGAGACCGACAAAATCACTGGACCAAGAAGAGTTGGCAGCCGAGGGTGCTAACAGTCAGTGAAAAAAATGTCCTCCGAGAAACTTTGGTACCTTCCCATAAAGTTCTTCTACCACCTCTCCACATAAAATTGGGATTGATGAAGCTATTCGTAAAATCACTTTCAAGAGATGGAAAATGCTTCAAATACTTGGTCACCAAGTTTCCAGGCCTGTCGGAGGCAAAATTGAAGGAAGGTGTGTTCATAAGACCAGACATTAGAAGGCTTATAGTTGATCAAGAGTTTGTCAGTACCATGACGGATCCTCAAAAAGAAGGGTGGATTGCATTTAAAGAAGTCTTACAGAAATTTTTAGGCAATAACAAAGATCCTCACTACAAAAAGATCGTCGGACGAATGCTGAAAGCATTTCAAGCTTTAGGTTGCCTGATGAGTTTGAAAGTGCATTTCCTCCAGTCCCACCTTGACTACTTTCCTGAAAATTTGGGAGCTGTGAGTGAGGAACAAGGTGAATGATTCCACCAAGACATTAAAGAGATGGAAAGGAGATACCAGGGCAACTGGAGCATTACAATGATGGCAGACTACTGTTGGATGCTTCAGAGAGACATTCCAGATGTTACTCACAAGCGTAAATGCACCAAGAGGAGCCTCACAAGGAAGAAGAATTGAGTTTAGTGTGTGTAGGTGAGCTCATTTCAGTTCAAAAAAGGATTTACATGAAAATATTGTAATAAAACTTTAATTTTATGTCTATTTCCATTTATTTTGAGGTATTGCCTTATTTAACATAGTTACCTAAATTGTCAGGATACGTGATGTCCTATGACAAAATGGAGGTCATTTTTTGATTCAGCGCACCAAAAAACAAAGATTACGTGGAATAACCAAAACAGCTCTCGAAAAAAAAAAATTTTCAGACCTGTGTTATTGCAGCCACTATCTGGCTGATTTGGATATTCAATGCCAGTGGCCAGAAATGGCCCTGGTAACCAATATCTGGATCTTAGATTCAGCGACAATGGCTAGCCACTTCCGCTGAATATCAGGCCCAGTGTTATCTTCTATATTTTAGTTTTGACTGCTTTCTCTTATTTTAGGAGTTTGCAATACCATTTGATGAATCAAAGTAAGGATAACACAGAGAAGCTGAAGTACACCATCTCATCAGTCTCAGAGGTTACTTTTACTTTGATATTTTCTCCCAATTAATAGCATTCTATTACATGGGTAACTAAAATCCTTAAAAACAATAGCAAGGCTACACTATACATTTTTATCATGTAAAAAAAACCACAGCTTTCACAAAATTCAGAAGTTCACAGAGGAACACAGAAAACTATACAGTCACAACTAAAAGCGACAAAAAGAGGAATAAGGATAGCAAAATCAAAGGCAGAAGAAAAGATGGCTAAAGATGTAAAGTGTGGCGACAAAACTTTATTCAGGTATATTAGGGAGAGGAGGAAAATCAGAGGTGGAATTGCAGGACTTAAAAGTGCTGGGAACGGATTTGTGGAAAGTGACATTGAAAAAGCGAAAATGCTAAACAAATACTTCTGTTCTGTTTTTACTAAAGAAAATCCACCTGTGATTAACAAATATACAAATGGGAATGGAGCAGATACCACACCATTCACAGAAGATGATGTGTTAGAATAGCTTGCAAAACTGAGAGTGGACAAGGCCAAGGGACCGGATGGGATACATCCCAGGATACTGAAAGAGCTCAGAGTGGTTCTGGCAGGGCTGTTTAAGGATGTTTTTAATAGATCCTTGGAGACATAAGAAGTTCCATAGGACTGGAGAAGAGCTGATGTGGTACCTCTTCACAAAAGTAGTAATAGGGAAGTAGTGACAAACTACAGGCCAGTAAGCCTTACCATGGTGGTGGGAAAAGTAATGAAGGCACTCTTGAAAGAGCAAATACTGGACTTTCTTGAAACCAACAGATTGCATGATCCAAGGCAACATGGTTTTACCAAAGGACGATCCTGCCAAACAAATCTGATTGAGTTCTTTGACTGGGTGACCAAAGAACTAGATCAAGGGCATGCAAGGGCATACCTAGATTTCAGCAAAGCCTTTGATACTATTCCTCATAGCAGGCTTATCAATAAACTCAACAGCTTGGGGATCGGTCCCAAGGTGGTGAACTGGATCAGAAACAGGTTGAAAGGAAGGTGGCTAGCGGTGTGCCCCAGGGTTCAGTCCTTGGACTGGTACTGTTCAATGTATTTGTGAGTGATATTGCTAAAGGACTGAATGGAAGTCTGTCTTTTTGCAGATGACACAAAAATTTGTAACATGAGGAAAGATCTACAAAAGCTGGAAGAATGGTCTAATGCTTGGCAGTTAAGATTTAATGTGAAGAAGTGCAGTGTCATGCACTTGGGAAGCAGAAATCCAAGGGAATTGTATGCGTTTGGGGACGAGAGTTTGGGGTGCACGGACCAGGAGAAGGACCTCGGAGTGATTGCTTTTGAGGATCTCAAGGTGGCAAAAGTGTGACAAAGTGGTGGCAAAAGCCAGAAGGATCCTGGGTTTCATACAAAGAGGAATTACCAGCAGAAAGGAAGAGTTACTAATGCCACTGTACAAGTTGCTGTTGAGGCCTCACTTGGAATATTGTGTTCAGTTTTGGAGACCATATCTCGCAAAGGATATAAAAAGACTTGAAACGGTTCGGAGGAAGGCAACCAAAATGATTTGGAGCCTGCGTCAGAAGACTTATGAGAAGAGACTTGAAGACCTAAATATGTACACTCTGGAGGAAAGGAGGGACAAGGGAGATATGATACAGACCTTTAAATACTTAAAGAGTATTAATGAACAAACAAACAAACCTCTTCCAAAGACGGGGAAGCTGTAAAACTAGAAGGCATAATATGAAGCTGCAAGGGGGTAAAACTGAAAGGTAATATCAGGAAATACTTTTTCACTGAAAGGGTGGTGGAGGCTTGAAATGCCCTCCCAATGGAAGTGGTGGGGCAAACACAGTGACAGAATTCAAAATGGCATGGGACAGACACAGTGGATCCCTTTATAGCAACAGGATAAAATCAAAACAAACGTAACTATCTCTTATATCTCAACAAATAGGGGTGACCTACACGGAGTGGTGGGTACATCCCTAAACAAAGGCATAGGGAGAAGTGACCTGCATGGAGTGGCAGGTGCACCTACTCTTACTGCCTTGCTGGGCAGACTAGATGGACCATACTGGTCTTTATCTGCTGTCATATACTATATAAGAAAATTACTATGAAGTGACTTTCTATTAAAATACATTAGTAAGAGTACAAGTGCTAGGCAAGTATACAGTACATTAAGAGGCAATTTTCAACAAC
This sequence comes from Ichthyophis bannanicus, assembly GCA_033557465.1. Taxonomy (NCBI): domain Eukaryota; kingdom Metazoa; phylum Chordata; class Amphibia; order Gymnophiona; family Ichthyophiidae; genus Ichthyophis; species Ichthyophis bannanicus. The sequence goes on along the minus strand of CM066033.1, from coordinate 1,137,538,650 downwards.
TTAGCTGGGATCTATACAAGTGAAATAAGGAGTTATGCATTTGGATGATGGCAGTGGTAAATTGCATTATGTAAGTAGTGGGTTACAGATAAATAGCCCAATGTACTTGATATACCGGCATAGAGCCAGCGGCCATCATGGTGGTTTACAATAATTATAATAAAAATGGAGGAGAAAGAGAGTGAAGGTAAAAATAAGCAGCTGAAAGGAAGCAGAGAAACTATTATAAATATATAGGCTGTAGAGAAGGGGAAATAACAAAGAGACAGGATCGACCTGAGGGCTGGAGTGAAAGGGGTAGTAGCCTAGGAAGGAAGACAAGAAAAGGGAGGATTAGGCAGAGTAATATCAACTTAGGTCAAGGAAACCTTAGGGAAGGCAGTGTGGAAAAACTAGGTCTTGAGTTCTTTTTTAAAGGCTGGGTTCTTGACGAAGCAAAGCGGGTAGAGAATTCCAAAGATGGTATCTGAGATAAGCAAAAGAGCAGTGTCTTGAGACTTCTGAATAAAGAGCCAAATGAGGAGGAACACAGAGAAGAGAACCCTGAGAAGAGCAAAAGAGTGAGCGGGAGAGTAGGAGGTAATAAGGGTAGCAAGATAGGGAGGAGAGAAGGCGTAGAAAGCATGGTGGACCAAAACCACAATTTTATATTGCAGGCAGAACAGGACATGGAACCAGTGAAGAGAATAAGTAAAGGTGTAGTATGGTCAAAGCGATGAATTCCATAGAGCTTGATGGCAGAAGATTGGACCAGCTTGAGATGTTTTATGGAATAGGAAGGGAGGCCATTATAGAGAGAGCTGCAGAGGTCTAACCTAGAAACTACGAGAGAAATCACAAGAAGTTGGAATTGTCTGTTTTAAGTTGCTATTCTATCACCTTTCTTTATCTTTCCTATCACATGATGGAAGTTCCTTTCCTTAATTTTTGACTTTATTGTACACTGTAAGCTGCACAGATTGTGCACAATTTTTTGCAGTATATCGAATAAAAGTAACCATAATCACAACTGAGAGAAGGGGAGAGCAGAATGGGCATCACAGAAAAAAACTGAACAGATATTTGTTCCTTAAAGGAAAAGGGAGAATCAAACACAACACCCAGGGTGCATACAGACTTGTAGAATAAGAGTAGTAAGAAAGATAAAGTTGAGAGAGGAGGAAGGGGTCGCAATCTAAGAGAAGGGAAGAAGATGGTCTCACATTTGGGCAAATTAAGGGAAAGGCAGTTCACAAAATCAAGAAACAAGAGCATCCAGGCTGTGTTGGAGAGGAGAAATATCATAATGAGGGGAATGGGTGGTAAAAAAAATCTGGACATCATCTGCATAGAGATATGGACTACAGCCCAGGAACTAGATCAAGAGTGGAAGAGCAACCAGAAAGATACTGAAAAAGGTGGGGGCCATAAGGGAGCCCTGGGGAACACTGGATACCATAGGGAAGAAGGAAGAAAGTCTAGAACCCGATGAGATTTGAAATGAACAGTTGTGCAGATAAGAGGAGAACCATTACAAAACAGTGTCTCAGAATCCAATGTCATAGAGGTGTTGCAAGAGGTGGTGATGATCCACATGATCGAAAGCAGAAGAAAGATCGAGAGAGACAAGTATATTAGAGTGGCCATGATCTAGGGCAGACCAAATTTCATTAAGTAGTGAGAAGTGTTTCAGTACTATGGCTGACCCGAAATCCAGTCTGTAGAGGGTGAAGAGTGAGCGTGCATTCAAAAATGAGGGAAAGTTGCCAGAGCATAATGCTTTCAAGGACCTTAGAGAGAAAGGAAGATTAGAGATGGGGCGATAGAGAGGGAAATAGGAGTAAGAGGAAGTTTCTTAAGGAGAGGAAGGATAAGAGCATGCTTCCAGGTGGAAGGAAGGAAGGTAACCAGCAGAAAGGATATTGGGAATGCGGAAAGCAGCTGACCTCTTGACCAACTGTGCAGGTCAAAGGTCAAGAGGGGAGGAGGATGGACCAACAGAGCAAAGAGCATGATCTAGACAGAAAGGGGTAAAGATAGGAATAATGGGAAGAGAGACTAAAAGTGGAAGAGGAGGCAGACTGTGAGGAGGGGAAGATGGAGAAATGGTAAGAAGAAAAAGAGGGGCTGAAGAGGTAACACAGAAGGAAGATGGAACTGGAGGGGTGAAGAAGCAGCAGAGGAAGTGAGGTAAGGAAGAGAGGAAGAGGCTGAAGAGGCAACTGAGGGAAAGGAAGGAACGGAAGAAAAAGTAAGGGAAGGAGGGGTTGAGGAAGAAGAGTGTGGGAGGGAAGCACAAAGAGGAGACTTTGGTAGAAAGAAAAGTTGCATAGGTGTCAGGGGAAGGTGGAGAAGGCATAGCAGAAGAGACAGAGGATGGAGCAAGGTGAAATTAGACTTATCTGCTAATTGTTGTTCCTTAAGGAACTCCAGTCTAGTCCCGAACCTTAGAAGTTGTGTTCGTCCTCCAGCAGCTTGGAGACTGAGCATGTCACAGTTTTGATGACACCAGCATAAGTATTGCAGGGACCGCCTTCTTGCTCCAGTACCCTATTGACAAAGCAGACTCACCAGAGCAATAATTAAGTAACCAGTTAAACTGTTTCTAAACTAGCTATAACATCCAATTACTTGTTAATACCTCATAAACAGTATTCTCAAATGACCTAAATTTTTTTTTTAATATATAGAAAGCACGACATCCCCAATTTCCAATCCCTCTCTGAAACCCCATCCCATGCGAGTCTCTTGCGGACCCCCCATGCGACTATGTCATATGCTTCAGGGAGCCGTCCGGCAGGCAATTCCAGGGAGGGATGCGGGACTAAACTGGAGTTCCTTAAGGAACAACAATTAGCAGGTAAGTCTAATTTCACCTTCCTTAGCGTCCCTCCAGTCTAGTCCCGAACCTTAGGAGATGTAACAGAGCAGTAATCCCTTTAATAGGAAGGGCCTGCCAGACCAGCCTGAAGCACCGTCGATCCAAACCTACAGTCCCCTTCTGCTTGAACATCAATCCTGTAATGTTTCACAAAAGTATGCAATGACGACCAAGTTGCCACTCTACAGATGTCCACCGCTGGCACCAAACTACACTCCACCCAAGACGCAGCCTGCGCCCTAGTGGAATGCGCCCTCAAACCAGCTGGAACAACTTTACCTTTCAGCAGATAAGCCGAAACAATAGTTTCCTTAATTCACTGAGCAATAGATGGCCTAACCGCCATCTCGCCTCGCCTCTGACCTCCAAACAGCACGAACAATCTGTCTGTTTTTTGGAACAAAGCTGTGCGCTGCAAATGTTTCCTCAATGCTCTCCCCACATCTAACCCTATGAAGCCGACTATCATCCTTGTCTTTGCCTGCCTTCTTGAACACCGGCAAAGACACCACCTGATTCACATGAAAAGCCGACACTACCTTCGGTAAGAAAGAGGGCACCGTCCGCAACACCACCTTGTTGACCTCAAAAACCAAAAACGGCTCTCTACACGACAAAGCCTGCAACTCTGAAATTCTTCTCGCCGAAGCGATAGCTACCAAAAACACCATCTTGAGAGTCAATGTCGTCTTCGCTAAGGGCTCAAATGGCTCCCGCACCAGCTTCTCCAGCACTGTATTCAGATCCCAACCCGGAACCGAAACCCTGCGTGGAGATCTCAAAAGTGCTGCCGCATGCAAAAACCTCTTTACATTGGGATGCAACCCAAGAGCCATCCCTTGCACCTTCCCTCGAAAACACGATATCGCTGCCAGCTGCACCCGAAGCAGCCGCCAGTCCTTTCTCAAATCCATCCTGCAAAAACGACAACACTTGCACCACCGAGGCTGCCAAAGCCTTAATCCTTCTGTCTTCGCACCAGGACTCAAAAATCTGCCAGACTCTGATGTATGCCAATGATGTAGATTTCCTTCTAGACATTAACAATGTCATAATCAGTGCCGCCGAGTACCCCTTGGCTGCTAACCTTGCCCTTTCAAGAGCCAAGCTCTAAGCGAGAACCGATCCACCTGAGGCATGGTCAACGGCCCCTGCTTCAGCAGATCTTTCCTGAGCGGCAGTCTCCACAGCGGCTCCACTAGAAGTCGCATCAAGTCGGCATACCAAGGCCTCCTTGGCCAATCCGGTGCCACCAGGACCACGTGTCCCTTGTGCCTTTCTATGCGCTGCAGGACTCGCCCTATCAGCACCCAAGGCGGGAATATGTACAGAAGACGCTCCTCCAGCCACCTTTGAATCAGAGCATCCAAACCTTCTGACATCCGCTCTCTTCTTCTACTGAAGAACCTGCCCACCTTAGCTGATGCATGCGTCACCATGAGGTCCATGGTCGGGTGTCCCCAACGCTGTATCAGCAATTCGAACACCTCCTGATGAAGAACCCATTCTCCTGGATCAACCTTGACTCAACTCAAAACTCGGCAGTCACATTGTCCACTCCCGCTACATACGCTGCCGACAACGCTTCCAGATTCGCCTCGGCCCAAATGAGCAACTCATCCGCTTTCTCCTCGAGAGCCACGCTTCCTGTACCTCCTTGACGATTGATGTACGCCACTGCCGTGGCGTTGTCTGAAAACACTCTTATTGCACTCCCCTTCAGCCCCCGCTGAAGGTCCTTCAGAGCTAGAGTGACTGCTCTCAGTTCTAACCTGTTGATTGACCAAGTCTTCTCCTGCTCCGTCCACTGCCCCTGAGCATACTGCCCCTCGAAGTGTGCTCCCCAGCTGAACATGCTTGTATCGGTCGTCAACACCCTCCAATCTGGGGCCTCCAGAGGCATCCCCTTTTCCAGACAGCCCGGGCGCAACCACCACTGCAGCGACTGTCTTGCTTCCGGAGGACAGACCAACCTTTTGGACAACTGATCGGACTGATGCGACCATCTCCTGAGCAGAGACCTTTGCAGCAGTCTCATGTGAGCTCTGGCCCATGGAACCACTTCTAGCGTGGCTGCCATCGTGCCCAATATTTGCAAATACTGCCACGCTGAGGGAGCCGTCTGTCCAGGAAGGCCCGAACCAACATTCTTAGCTTGCTGATCCTGCCTTGCGGCAGATACACTCTGCCCCTGTCCGTGTTGAAACGCGCCCCCAGATATTCCAACTCCTGAGCTGAATGCAGTTTGCTCTTTGCCACATTTACTACCCATCCTAGGGATTGCAGAAACTGTACCACTCGTCTCATAGCCACCACACTCTCGTCTTTCGACTTTGCCTGAATCAGCCAGTCGTCCAAGTAAGGATGAACCAACACTCTTTCCTTTCGCAACGCCGCCGCCACCACCACCACCACCATGACCTTGGTGAATGTCCTTGGTGCTGTCACCAACCCAAACGGCATTGCTTGGAACTGAAAATGACCCATCAGCACTGCAAACTGAAGAAACCTTTGATGCTCTATCCTGATCGGTATATGAAGATACGCTTCTGAAAGATCTAGGGACGTGAGGTACTCGCCTTGTCAAACCGCCGCTATGACCAATCGTAGTGATTCCATGCGAAAGTGCGACACCTTGAGACATCTGTTTACCCTTTTGAGGTCCAGAATCGGTCTCAAGGTTCCCTCCTTTTTTGGCACCACAAAATAGATGGAGTGCCGACTGCAGCCGTATTTGTCCTTCGGCACTAGCACTACCGCTTTCAGCTCCAATAACCTTTCTAAGGTTTCCTGTACTTCTACCCGCTTCAACCGTGTTCTGAAAGGAGATTGTACAAAAGCTTCTCTCACTGGACGCTGAAACTCTAGTGCATACCCTTTCTGCACGATTTCCAACACCCACCGATCCGACGTAATTTGGGCCCATACTGGAAAGAATTCCCTTAAGCGTCCTCCCACGGGAACCATTCCAGCCTGGGCCCCCCTTGCTTCATTGCGGTTTCTTACTGCTTGGGGAGGGGGAGGCCCCAAAACCTCTGCCTGCTCCCCTGAATCCCCGAGGCTCTGTACTGAAAATGTCCTCTCTGAAACTGACCAAATCTTGACTGACGAAAACGCCTAAACTCACGCTGTTGACTTCGCGAAGGGGTCACCGGACGCCCCTGCTTGACCTTATCCTCTGGCAATCTGCCCCCTTTTGAGTCTCCTAAATCCTTCACTAGCTTCTCTAGATCTTCCCCAAAGAGAAGCTTACCTAGACGAGCTTTGGATGCCGCATCCGCCGCCCAATTCTGGAGCCAGAGGGATCTCCTTGCCGCCACCACCGATGCCATACTCTTTGCCAACCCTCTTATAAGGTCATACTGACTATCCGCTAAATACGCAGCTCCCGACTCCATCCGAGCCGCCTCCTCAACCGTTCTGTCTACCTGCAGTCCCCTCATCCTTTGGGACCATCTCAAGCATGCCCTCGCCACCCAGGCTCCACAAATCGAAGCCTGTATGGAGAGAACATTAATCTCAAACACCTGCCGTAGAAACGTATCTAGCTTCCTATCCTGGGTATCTTTAAGTGCTGCACTTCCCTCAACGGGGATGGTAGTCTTCTTAGTAACCGACGACACCGCAGCATCCACCTTAGGGGGTTTAAACAGTTCCCTTTCTGCCTCTTGTAACGGATACAACCTGTTCAACACCTGGGAACTTTTAATACGTGCTTCCGGCGTATCCCACTTTTCCTGTATCATTTCCTTAAACACCCTATGCATTGGAAACGCCCGCTGAGACTTTCGTATCGCTTGTAACAATGGATCCTCCAAAGAATCATCCACTCCCTGTTCCTTGGCCGGCATATTCAACGCTTTCATTGTCTCTGCAATCAACGCCGAAAGCTCCTCTCTCCGGAATACCCGGACCACCCGTGCCTGGTCCTCCAGTTCTGCTAACTCTCCTTCCTCCAAATCTGGGTCCAAGTCTGAGTCCTCTAACTCCCCTGACTGTACCTCCAGCGCCACGTCCATGTCCGTCCTGTCCACAGCAATCTTGGCCCTTTTCTCAGGAACCATCTCCTCCTCCAGAGGGGCCCCCTCCCTCTTGGGTCCTAGCGCTACCGGCCCCGACAAGAGCCTGCTGCAGCAGGACTATAAACTGTTGGGAAAAAATCGCCCCCAAACCCCCCTGTATAGGAGCTTGGGACAAAGGAACATCTGGTGCCGAAGGAGGACCCGGCACCGGCTCCTGAAGCAGCATGGGGTTATCAAGGGGCTCCCCTGCCCCCAAGACCTCCTTTGTCACCTCTGTCCCACTATGCTCTTCCATACCTGACCGGGATGCCTCATGCGCACAAGCACTACACACACCTGCCTCTGAAACGGACCCCTTCCGGATCCCACAGAGGAGGCAGCGAGGTTTAGAAGGCATAAATATTTGTACACCTTAAAGTGTGCCTTTGCCTCTTTTTTTTTTTTTTTTACAAACGAAACTTTTCCTTAACATTAACCTGCCTCCTACCCTCGCTCCCTAAACCTGGTAACACCACTTCCAAACCAGCACCTGTTGCAGGCCTTCCTTCCCGCCGAAAAACCACACGGCGGTAAGATGGCCGCCGGAACTTCTGTCTCCTGCAACTGTCCACCGCCGACTGCCTACCCACGCTTAATTTCCCAGAGCAGATAGATCCACTCACCGGAGCCCTGCTCCACTGCTATCCGCACTTTTCTATCCGCTGTCCAGCTTCCCCGGTCTCCTCCGGACCGACGAAGCCCTTTCTTACCGCTGCTCCACTCACTCTGCTTCCACCCAGCACAAGCGGCAGCTCTCGATGGTTCCTCACCCACCATGGGGGATCGGATACCGGAGTCCCTGCTCTCGTCTCCCACACTCTACTCTGTACCCGATCAGTATTTCAGAGAGAGGGGGGACGGGGGGCCAGCTTTCAGACGAAATTCTGCAAATCTCAAAAAATTCGCAGATTTAAAGGGACCGCAGCCCCTATCCTTTTTTTCCCCAATATCCTGTCATCACTCCTAACTTTACCTAGTCCCTATCTAAAATATACTTAATGATTCCTTCAGTGAGTCCCGAGCCTCAGAACTCACGCCTCCTTCCGCTGCTTGGAGACTGAAAACTGGTGCAAGAAGGCGGTCCCTGCAATACTTATGCTGGTGTCATCAAAACTGTGACATGCTTAGTCTCCAAGCTGCGGGAGGACGTACACAACTTCTAAGGTTCGGGACTAGACTGGAGGGACGCTAAGGAAGCTGGCTGAGTATATGGAACAGCTGATGTGGTTAGCTGGTAGCATAAGAGAGTAGCTTTTGAGCATGTGCAGACCTAGTAGAGTGATCAGCCTTTTTCTAGGCTATGGCCTTTTATTTTCAAAGAAACCAAGAGGAAGGGGAATGACATTTCCTACATAGGTGCTCTGTGTGATGCAGGTGATGTTGAAGGAAGCAACAGCCAGGGTGGAGGGCTTGTGGGAAGGATTCAGTAAGCAAAGAGAGACTACTGCTTCAAGAGCAGAATACAGGTCAGTGGACCAGGTGGTCCATTGGATCACCTAGTCCACTACTATAAGCACCTATCACTGCTTATATGTGTATGTCTGCAGCACAAACAATCTTTAAAGGGGTATGTTCTGGGCGGACCTAGAATTATGCTTATATTTCCTATTTTTGCAAATGAAATACTCATTAACTTCATAAATCTAGACTTTGGCATTTCCGTCTACTCTGAGGCACCCATAAGTGTTAGCTAAATATTCATTTGGATCTGGAATCTGGAGGAATGATGGGGGCATTAAAACATTAAAAACCACATAAACTTTGTGTTTTGTGACTTAGCTCCTTAAATAACTTCTCTTGGATGTACAGCTTTGTAAAATCTGTCCATCGCACATTTAAGTGGCGGTACTCAACATATGCAAGCGACAATTTTGGAATCTATGGGATGTGTTTACTAAACCATCTTAATGTTACCGGCACTAGTTGCAGCGATAATGTGAAGACTGCCATATAAGGAGTGGGCGTTCCAGTCCTAAGGTAGCAAAAATCGGTATCGTGCGATAGTGGGCGCCATGGCACGTTATCGCGCGTTAACCCTAAGTACATGCCAGCGCAGTGTTAGACGCTATAATGATGTAGCCCACTGGTTACTGCAATGACTGTGAAGGCAGAGGTCATGGGTTCGATCCCGCAGTGGTGTAATCTAAAAAGGCTGTCTGAGGCATTTTCTTTTAATTTAAATCAGTGCTGCCAGCAAATACACCCTCACAGTGCCGTAACCTAAGGCGCCTCTTAGGTCACATTATAAAGTGCCCTGTCTGCCTATAATGTGCCTAAAGTGCACTGTATAGGGCGCCTTATAGGGCGCTTTACAGGGTGCCTTATAGGGCACTTTACAGGGCGCCCTATAGGGCACTTTACAGGGCGCCCTATAGGGCGCCTATGAGGCACTTTAGGCTACAGCACTGTGAGGGTGTTTCTGCCGGCAGCACTGATAGAAATGAAAAGGAAAAGCCTCAGACAGCATTCCTAAATAACACCACTGTGGGATCAAACCCATGACCTCTGCCTCCACAGTCACTGAAGTAACCAGTAGGCTACATCTCTATAGCTACTACCATACTGCTGGCTGGCTACAGAAAGACTGCAGGTCACCACACAAACTGTCTGCTGTGGTTACCAGGAAAGGGTAAACCCACCCGTACCCATGATGCACTGCACATGCAGATCAGCAGTCTACAGCTGATCACATAATGGGGTATGCACCCCCACAGCACCTAGGCCTGGTAGGGGGAACTGACCGTGTGTGTTACTGGCACAAAGTAGCTACAGACCGTGACATTGTGCTGGTCCTGTGCTCACCCTGAGGGTGAGGTGGGGCACCCAGCACCAGGTTCGCAGCACCTGGCTTGGCTGAGATAGGCTATGCTGCAGGTCCCCATCAGTACCAGTGTGTGACAGGTAGTCCTTGCAGACACACCTAGGATACACCTGTGTCAATCTGTATTTCCCAGTCACGTCTAGCCCTTGTGGATTATGATGCACCCAGATTTGTGCATATCCTGTGTGGGTGCCATAGTCACATATTATAGGTGAAGGGGGGTGTTTGGACCCAAAAGCAGATTATGTAGCACCACCCAACCTGCCCTCTGTGGCTCAGGGTGGGGGGACAGGATCTCCCACCAACAGATCCACATTGTACATCTCTGCAATGGTGGCAGTAAAGAGGACCATCATCCCCAGTCCTGCTGGGCAACAGGCACCCTACAGGGCAGTTGATGCAGATCTGTATGCATCACATAAGGCAATGGCAGACAGGCAGAATGCTGGAGAAGCTCAGCTGCCCCCCACCACTATCTGACATTCACCAGCAGAGGGCACAGTCAGTCTCTACCCACTGTACCCTGCAAGGTGTTCCAGCCATACACATGCTAACTGCAGACAGTCTGCTAGCTAGTACATACTGCATGTTACTGGAGGAACTGTGTACACCCACAAATGGGATGTGAGCACACACACCAAGCAGGTATGTCAGTGATTGGGCCCCAGAAAAGAGAACCCATAAATATCACTTGAGAGAAATGCTGCATAGCACTATGGGGGAACCTAGCCATGCCGTGGTCACTGCTCAGTCAGGGTAAGAGTGACCTCAACATGACATGCTGTGGCCACCCTGTCCGTGCAGGTGGTGGTCGGGCACTACAATGTCCCAGCCATTGCCCTATACCCTGTGCAGATGCATCCTGCCCAGGCCACCCTGTCCGGGCCATACCCACAGTACCTTGCTCCTCATTATGCACATTGGCAGGCTAAAACTGGAAATAGTGCAAGCAGTGTGGGCTTAGTAAGGTGTAGGCAGCCACAACACACTGGAAAGACATACACACACTCCCACACCTATGCCAGCATTGTGCAAATATGGAGGTTTGTGGCAGCCCTGGCCGCCACACCAGTCCTGGGCACAGTGTGGGCATTGCTATGGTACGCAATACTGTTGGGGTCACTCCCCGGGGTGGTAAACACTGTCAGAAGCAATAACCGAAACACACTCCACAGATATCAGAAAGGTTGCTATGATGAATCTCTATCAACAAATCGTGTTTAACTTAGGATTTGTTAGCTGACATTAATCATAGCAACCTTTTGATATATGTGGAACGTGTTCCCAAGTTTAGGATGGCATTGCTAAGGTATGCAGGTGCCAGTATTGGGAGATGCTGCTCCGCGCAGGGCCCAACAGCCTGACTCCCCATGAGGTTTTGGATAGTGGAGCCTGTGGTTGTGGGTGTTTGTGCCCCTGTTGGCCGCTGCTCAAGGGCAGAGGTTCTCAATTCCGGTCCTGGTGGGCCAAACACTGTTCAGGTTTTCATGCTGTCCCTAATGAATATGCATGAGATACATTTGCATACAATGGGGGTGATGCATACAAATGCAGCACAGGCATATTTATTAGGGACAGCATGAAACCTGAATGGTGTCTGGCCCTCCAGGACTGCAGTTGGGAAACTCTGCTCTAGGGATTGCACATGTTTATGGTGTCTGTGCTCTGTAGGGTAACATATAGGCATTTCAGGCATGTTTAATTTATCTACAATAAAGGTTCTGTCTTTATTACCACGGTTTAGTACTGGGTAAAATATGGGGAAAAGGCTGGCAGGAGCCACAGCTGGGACTTGAACTTGTGACCTTCTGCCCCTGAACACACTGGCTATGTGTATTGCACCAAACTGTTGCCACAGGGGCAGATCATTCCCTGGGGATACCATGACTCTTCGTCAGACAGACCTTGTCTGTTGCAGTGCATGGCACCCACCTAAACGGGGCTTGGCCGTGATCTGCTGTGGGCAGATGCCACTGCCCCCTCCACCACCAGCACTCCTCCGCCACCATGCTGACATGCCCTTATGCCGGTGGTGCTGGTGGTGCCCAGTCCCAGGCCATCCAGTGTGCCAGTAGGCAGCTGCCTATGGTGTGGGTTCTCAGGTAGGGGTGCCTACATGGACATGCGTGCTTCCCCCCGGCACCGCCTGTCAATGTTATGTGCCCTGGGGGTACCTGCTGGGTAATATCCCCTGTGACACTGTGGGACACACACTCGTGCCCATGTTGATCCCACGTCAGTTGCTGTCTTGCTGCTTTACAGTTTCGGCATTCCTATGTGCCACCTAGGCATCTGCCTAGTCCGCACTGTGCTCCAGCTGGACCACAGCATGGGCCGCCTGCAGCCCTCTTATCCCATTTACAGCATCAGTACAGTTGCCCTTTCCTACGTGCCCACTCTGCTGTTGCTGCACATGTGCACGCCATAACAAACCTGCCCAATATAAACGACAAAAACCCTGATCACCGCTATTTCAATGTGGGATCATTCACTTTGTAGGGGGACAGAGCATAGACCCTTCCAAACATGATATTTTCCTTTTTACGCTTTGTCAGTAGTGTTGCTTTATGTTTATCATTAATATCACTATTGGCCACCTTGGTTATTGGGATTTCATATGTGTTTCTGGTCATTTTCTATGTTTATTTGCCTTTTTGGTTCATGCACATGTATCACTACTATCACTTTTCTGGGTTTCCCTGCCTTTGCTGTACATTGCTGACTGAAATGGTTTCTCTGTCCTGCAAATGTGCCTAGCGTGAGGTTTTCACTGGCGCTAATTTTCAGAGCTTTATTTCACGGTGTTAGTGTGCATGGATCCACTCCCCGCCCATTGACCTCTTTTTTCCGCCTCTGGGGAGCCTTACTTCACCCTCTGGGGTACCTTTCTCCTCCCTTTGTGCACCTCACTGCCGCCGGAGACGTTATCGCGTGATAATGTCACCGCTGCTACGTTAAGACGGTTTAGTAAACATACCCCTATGTAACTCGTGTCACCATTTACACATTCAAAGCCTGAGTGATGCCACACTTTTTTTTAAAGTGTTTCTTTATAAAATAACTAATCCTATTTTATGTACTGCCAAATACATACATGTGGTCTTATAGATATTTTACAAAAGGCTCCATGGATATAGGCGTATGTATTTGAAAAGATTTGGTATCAAACATGTTTTTTGCTGGGCATTTTCCACGCAAATATTTCATGTAAAAAAACAACTAAAGACAAAAAAGAGCTACAAAGTAGGTAATTATTACTAATAGCATTTTTGTAGTAGGTTTGGCAGACAACAAGCTTTCCTTCAATCAAAACACAGAGACTGATAAGAAAAGCTAATTACAATATATTTTCTAAGCAAAAAGGTTCCATTGGGAACACTGTAGAAGATGTTTGGCAAATAAATCTAATGTCTGGCAGATATTCAATTCATACTTAAAGATATTTGGAGAAAGTCTTTCTTCACTTCAATTTTTTTTCCAGAACCCTCCCCCCCACCATAAACAAGCAGTCTATTTTAACCCTGGAATTACCGAGATTTTTTGCACACACTGAATACCGTTGGGGTCATAAATGACCCCACGACAAATTTTAATTGTTAACCATGAAAAATTTAAATTAAACAGACAAAATATTATTCCGAATTAATTATTTATTATATGAAGGTTAAATGTTTTGAAATGTAATGCTTTATCATAAAATTACATGAAGAAGAGTTGCCATGAAAGCAGTTTTTGCATGCACTTGATGAACACAGTAAAGTACTACTGTCATTTGCATGAGACACAGACAATTTCTGAATGTTCTTTGCAAACATTGCGCTTGCAGGAGGTGCAAACTATGTTGCTTTTCTTGTCTTTTTCTCTGGAATAGCAGTGACACTTTGCCCTTTTCTTTGGGATCCTGACATTGCAAACAGCATCAGTGGCTTCTTCAATGCTGGAAGAAGTCTCGCTGCAATTACTCTGAAGCAGCTGCTTTCCTAATTCCAAGAGGAATAGACAATGTCTGTGCTTTGACTTGGACTGCCATTCTGGATTTAGTGACACCCAAACAATGAAGGCGTTCAAAGCACTGATATCCAACATGTTGTAGAAGATTCTCACTGGCCAGCGTCTTGTCATTCGTTTTGTGGTATACGTGCGCAACATTTGATCTGCCGTACTACTCCACCTTTACTAGAATTATAGTCCAAGATCATGCGTGGTTTTTTGTCTGGACGTGTGTTATCTACTTCTTCTTGATCATTCAAACTGCTCAGAAGAACAACCACTTTTCCTTTCTTCGGGCAATAGGAAACCAAAGTGGCGTCGTCGCAAAAGGCAAACAGTGAAGTGAATACCTTTCGGCTCTTTGCTGTTACAAATTCTGGAGGTAATTCTTTTCTGTTCTTTCGAATTGTCCCCAAAAGTGTCATTTGTTTTTCTAGCAATTTCCGTGACAGGGATAAACTGCAGAAGAAATTGTCAACAGTAACATTTCTGCCAGATCGCGTCAATCCTTCAGTGAGTTGCAGCACAACCCTTTCACCCTGGATTCTGTTCCCTGATTTGTCCGCGTTCCCTTCCTGTATATACTTGAAGACGCAGAACATATGACGTTGCACTGTCACACAACAGCCATAGCTTTATGCCATATTTCCCAGGTTTGCTGGGAATATATTGTCTGAACGGAACATGGCCACGAAATGTAAGCAGTTGCTCATCCACGGTAACATTTTCACCAGGAACAAAGGCGTCACTTAGAGTTGCTTCCCAGGTATCAAAAACGTGTCTGATTGGAGTAAGCTTATCCACGCCTCGTTGTTCACGTCTGTTGGTTGCATCATCAAATCTGAGAGCACAAGAAATTTGCTGAAAATGGTTACGGGCCATATTTTTGCCGAAAACAGAACGACCATCTTCAAGGTTCCACAACTGAACTATGGATTCATTTCGTGACTTGTACACACCTGAGAGGATCAGAAGTCCAAGAAAACGTTGAAATGCTCTGTCTGTCAAATCTTTCCAGGTGTCATCATAAATGTGTCTTCCTTGTTTGCTTGTCCACATCATGATTTCATTCAATACGTTCTTCCTCATGAACAAGTGGAATGCTGCGAGAGGGCCATCAATATTTCGTACAGCATACCTTGTAGGACCTTGTTGTACGGGCATGACATTAGCTCTGGCGTATCTTCCAGCAGTTTGCTTTATAGGTTTCCTGTTCCATGATGTGGCATCCTTAGATACATAGGCTTCAATGGCAACATTTGTGCTTATAGTTGATGACCTCTTAGCTCCTCTACGACCACAACTGAGATTCCTCACAGATGATACCGACACTGAGGACTCCTGCCTTCTTCCCCGTCCAGCACAGCCTCGACCTGTAACTTGACTCTCTGCTGCAGGCGATGTTACCGGCTCAACATCAGTCTCACATTCACTTGGCGACCAACTGCTGTCGCCATCTGAATCATGACTGTCATCTTTATCGCCCGAACTTGGCTGATATGCTTCTTTGCTTGTTGAATATGCTGCATAATCAGACGACTCAGAGCCATCACTGTCAGCATCTCGTTGCAATATTTCTCTTACTTGGCCAGCTGAATACTTTCGTTTTGACATCATAAACAATAACCTAAAATAAATAAACAAAGATAAAGTTGAATAAAACGCAAAGCAGTTTTACTATAGGTGTACAATAATCGTGATGAACGAGCTGAAAGCCTTTAGATTTCATCGGAAATAATGAGAGAACATGTGATATGAATTACAGAAAATGTGTAATTTTCATAAAATAAGAGTACAAAAAATAAATGATACATAATTAATGATAAATACCTTTGTCAGATCAAAAAATTCACAAAACTGCAAATTGTATCACGATCCAAACCGGATGTAAGCAACTGGGGTCAAAAATGACTCTGTGCTGCAATTCAACACTAGCGTCACCTAGCGGATGAAAATTATTCCTCTCATGGCGCAATATAAAGAGAATATTGACATGTGAAAAGTCATAAAAAGATTGCATTCTTGAACAACTAGTTTCCGAGATACGCATTGTGAAACTTGCAATGGGGTCACTTTTGACCCCATCGGTACTCCCAGGGTTAAGATGAATACTGTAAAGAAATATGCAATTACCAAAAGATTCATGCTACAAGTTGTTGAAACGCTGATGTGAAGAAACACAATCCATTAACAAATCAACATGTGTCTTTGCAGACATTAATATTTGTGATTTTGTTATTAAGAAACTTGAACCTTGAAGGTTTTTCAATAAAGACTTTTTAAACCTATATTTGTGGTGTGGCCGTGTCCTCCTCTGGTCCTTGTGGACTTATTAAGCAACTTAAGTACAGATAACATGGCTGTCATCTACTTCTTATTCTAAACTGGCTCATCGGATAACAGAATAAAGTGAAAAAACGTATTCTATTTTACTTTGTAAAGTACTCCATAAAGTAAATAAATGGGAACTCTGGTCATCTAAATTAATTTTCTCATTGCAAGTCATCTACAACATTCATGCCATATCACTAATGTGAAGGTAGACTCAGTTTTCCTTAAATACAGATTTATTCTCTCTCTCACTTCACCTATTCAAAATTGCAGTGGGGCGGGGGGGGGGGAGGGGAGCGATGATGAACTGAGAGGCAAATACAGGTTGGGAAGCTTTGTCCAAGCTGTGACTTAATTTCATTTATAACAGCAAGATATGCTGGCTAATTTGTCTGAGATTTGCTTTGGATGATTACAAAATATCACCTTAGAAAACTGGCTAAGACCACAGTGCAACCTAATAAAGTTGGAAAATCTACTTGCTAACAGACGATGCAAGAGTGTATGAATATACAAGATGGCACCAGAACTAGCTTGGGTGGGGTCTCTCTCGGTCTAATGAACAACACCTCTCCAATATCAGATGTGTCTTCCAGACCTTCAGCCATAATGACAAGAAAGACAGACATGGAGGTAATATTAATAACCATAAGAGAGGGCAATACTTCATTAAATGAGAAAAATGACCCAGATTCAGATGTAGCTAGGAGGGGTGCAAGATGAGCTTAAGGTCGTGATGGACACAGTAAAGCATTTTGCCAGAGGCAGAGGATGAGATAGTAATTTAAAAAAAAAAAGAAGTTTAGGTTGGCAGGGACTCAATATACAAAGTTTATAGCAAAAAGTGGATGATCTAGAAACCACTTGCAGAGGTACAATTTATGTATCATACAAGTCCCTGAGAGCCTTGAAGTAGGCGGCATGATATATTTCTTGGGAAATCTGCTTAATGAGTTTTCTTGGTCCCTTCACTACTTGATGATGTAGCCATCAAAAAGGCCCACAAGGTCCCATGTGTGGCTCCCATGGCAAGCGGCAGACCCTGCCCCATTTTGGCAAAAATCTTAAAATGCAATCACAAGTAAACTGTTTTGGTGCTGGCAAGAAAGGCTGGCTTACTGCGATATAAGGACACTAAAAGATTTATTTTTCAAGACTTTAGCCCTGATTTGGATAGGAAAACACCACAATTTTGAGAAGTAAAAAAGCACTTTTACACACATGGTATTCTGCAGACTTTGCTATATCCTGCTAAACTCTGTTTTTGCTGGAAGGGGATTGTTTTTTGTGTGGATACTAAGGAAGCACAAGAAGGAGTAGAGAAAGAATGGAGTAGAAGCCTAGTGGTTAGAGCAATGGCCTGGTAACCAAAAGGCAGGGTGATGAACCACACTGTAGAAGGATCAAAAACCTATTTTTTAAACATCTGTGATTCTCTACATGGGCCATGTTCTGGTTACTGGAAGCCTTCATCAGAGGCTATGGGACCTTATTTACAAACATAAAGCAACATACTGTATTAAACAAACCAAAAAATATATACATCTCTTGTATAAATATGTGTAATTAAAATCAAAGTATGCTAATAATATAGTAAGCAGTGCAATAAGAAAAAGAGATAAAAACATAATCAAAATATCAACAAATATGTGTAAAAATGATATCAAATAACAATAAAATAAAATGAGGAATAATATTGATAGATGCATCAGACCCTAAAATGGACCAGTAAGGTCATCCATTTAAAACATTTATTTATTTTCAAACCTAAAACATGCAAGGGGGTATTTACTTAGCAAAAGTACCATTCAGTATGTAAAAAGAAGGATACTTGCTGAAGATGAATACGACTCTAGTGGACAAAACACGATACTTTAATCGCAGCTGAAAATGTAGACATGTTAAAAATAAATAAGTCATGAAAAACATAAAAGTAAAGACTTATGACCTAGATTGGCTACTGTTGGAAACAGGATACTGGGCTTGATGGACCTTGGTCTGACCCAGTATGGCATATCTTATGTTCTTATAGCAGTGTCATATTTGAAGTAATAGATAATTAAAATAATCCATAGTCACGATCAGTGAGGCAGTTGTAGGGAAAGGCTAGGGGCCAGGAATGCCACTACCAGGAATGCTGTGGTCGACGAGAGTGAGTTGTGGTGGGGGTCTCTGGGTTCATGTTGAGGCCGTGAGTCACAGCTGATGGGAGGTCAGGTGATTGGCTGGTTCAGGGACTGAGCTGCTAAGGGATGTTGAGAACCCTGGCACAGGCAGGAGCAACGATCAAAGCCCAGTGGCCTGCTCTGTTGTTGCAGAGGCATAGGAGAACAAGGCTTTGGCCTGTCAGTGGGCAGAGCTGTGGCTTTAAAGCTGAAGAGGCTGGTTGCGTCTGAGATTGGCTGGGCTGTTCGAGGCTGGTGGGATTCTAGGCCAGAGGATGAAGATGGGGTACAGCTGGGGAAGGCCAAAGGATTATTTTTAAAATACATCATAGGGGCTGCAATTTGTCATGAATTGTGGCCATGGATCCAATTATTTATTATTTTAAATGCAGACATGCCTCTCTTTCTCCACAATGCCAGCACTGCTGTGCACAAACTTGCTGCGATCTCATGGTCTCTGCGGACCACAGAGCACCTACAGCACCAGGTAAATAAATTAGAGAAAAAAATATTTTAGTAAATAGCTACAGTAACTATGAAGAGATTTACATTACTATTGCTATCGCTCCAACTTTCTGAACAGTAGCAGAGGCAGAAATGCTAGAGCTTATGTGGAGCAACTTAATTTTCTTAACAGTGGCAATAGGAGAAGCAACATAGATAAATCAACAAGAGATTATACAGTTGTGGCAAAGAAGAGAAGTACTGATTGGAGGCTGCAGCTGGGTGGCAAGAAGGGCAAGCAATAGGGTAGGGGAATGAGAGAGAGCCTGAGTGATGACGGTGGGGGAATGATAGAAAGAGCTGAGGAAGGACTCTGTAGACTATTTCTGCCACTGGCCTGTAGTAGTGCATTAAGGGCTGGTTCTACTAATCTTTATTTTCCTTTAGACATGGAATAGGAAAACAGCTTTAGTAAATTAGCTTCTAAAGGAGCTACACAGACCTCTAAGGGGATAACCCCAACATTGGTGAAGTTGAGGAGAGGAGGAATATCTCAGCCTCTGACTTCTACCTTTTCGGGCTGGTTCCTAAATTCTAAGGAAATTTGTTGAGACCTGTGCTAATCAATTATATAAGATCCAGAAATACACCGTTGTCTTATAAAGAATTTTTGTAAATGGAGGAAAAAAAAGCTCAGACATTGAATCAGGCAATGCAGCTTCTGAAGCTTTTGTCATCATCGTTTTTTTTTTTTTATCTTTGCATATACATCTGTGAACAATTCTAGTTTACACCATTCTGTGGTGGATTGTCAAACAGAACAGATTATTTGGTCAGATCATACCTGAAGAAGAGGAGAAGGCTGAATACATCTCTCTCTCCATCTGCTCTCCCAGAATCCTCTCTGAAAAACTCCATTTTGAAATGAATGAATAAAAAACAGTCTCTGTGTGTGTACTGTTTACCTTCAAACTGCTGATAAGATGGATTGCAGACAGAATGTTCGTCCCATTAGTATACATAAACAAGAGAAAGACAGGAATTGGGGGAGGTTAAGGGAGATGGGACATACAGATAAAACCTTTGCAAAGAACCATAAAACAAAACAGAGGAATGTGTTTCCAAGGTTGTTGTAAGGAATAACCATATAAGAGAAAAGGGAGAAATGGGTTAAAGAGAAAAAAAGTGTGAAGTGAATGTATAAAATAGTGCTTTGTAGAATGTAAAGTAGGCAGACAGTGACTGGAGCTCTGTATCGAGTGATGCCACTTTCTGCCTCACAGAATAACAACATGGTGTTATATTTGCTACAGACCTGTGTATTTTAGTTCAATAAATTAGATTGGTTTTACTTTTAAGTTGTCCTGTCTTACAAATTTACACACAAATTATAAGGAGTGGGCGAGGTCAAATATTGGGGTGCCAATGCAGCACTAAGGCACAAAGGAAAAAGCCCCAATATGCCCCACTGGAACTGATGCTAGGAGAGGAGAGGGAGGTGCGACATTTCTGTTTAACAACTAATTTTTACATAATACAGTTCTGGTCAACATTATTGGCACCCATGCAGTTCAACCCCTTAATGTCCAATATCTCCTTAAAAAAGGTGGCCAGTGAAATGGTTCTGGACTATATATGCACACATATTTGACACATGAAAGAATCAAATAAAACAAGACCAATTAAAAAAGGAAATAGTATAAAAACTGGGACATTGCTAGGACGTGATTATTTGCACACTTATAGACAATTCAAATCAGTTTGAACAAAAGAACCACATTCCAATTGCAGTAAAATTAGATGCACCTGTGATCAATTGTCAGTACTCACGACTTGAATCAACCAATGAATGATGTCTCTAATGTTTCAAATGGTCTGTTCCATTTTCACAATGGTGAAGACAAGAGAGCTGCCTGAGACCATCAGAAAAGCCATTATCACCAAACATCAAAGAGGTACAAGGCTATCTCCAAAGACCTTAGGATTCCTGTGTCTACAGTTTGCAATGTTATTAAGAGGTTTTCTGCCCATGGAACTGTCAAGAACCTCCCAGGATGTGGTGGGAAGAGGAAAATTAATCCAAGAAGTCTTCGAAGGTAAATGTGAACTGTTGAAAAACCATCATGTGCAACATCAAAAGAGCATAAGGCTGACCTGGAGCAATCTGAAGTAGTCGGTTCAACACGCACTACACAAAGAAGGACTTCAAAGGCGAAGGCCAAAGAGGATCCCACTGCTAAAAGACCGATATAAAAAAACGCCTGATTTTTGCCCAAATCCACCTTGAGAAAACACAATTCTTCTGGGACAATGTTCAGTGGACAGATCAAACCAAACTTGAGCTCTTTGGCAATGCAGACCAGCGATTCATTTGCAGGCAAAGAAATGAAACTTATAAGGAAAAAGAACACCCTTCCTAGAGTTAAATATGGTGGAGGTTCCATAATATTCTGGGGCTGTTTTTCTGCCTCAGGAACTGGAGAGGCCTGGAATGTATTAAAGAAATCAAGAAGTAAGAGGACTACCAAGGTATTTTGGAGTGAAATGTGTTACCTAGTGTCAGAAAGCTAGGTCTGGGTCAAATGTCATGGGTCCTCCAGCAGGACAATGACCCAAAATATACATCCAAATGTACAAAAAAGCAATTAAAAAGGAAAAAATGGACTATTTTAAACTGACCAGCAATAAGTCCTGATCTCAAATCAATCGAGAACCTTTGGAAAGAGCTGAAATCTGCCATTGGAAAAAAGGAATCCTGGAAAGATTCATGAGCTGAAACAAATCATAGTTGGAGAAACTACCAGCAGACAGATGTATGAAAATTATAGATAGCTACAATTGGAGGCTGTCCTCACAGCCAAGGGTTGTGCAACCAAATATTAGTGAAGGGTGCCATTAATCCTGTCCAGGTCATATTTTTTTTTCTCAGAAATTACTATGGCTAAGTTGTCCAGACATCTTTTTTTGTTTTTATATCTTTGAACAAATTATTAAAATATTATGATGAGATACCATTGGAATATTTCCAATTATTTCTCAAGATATTGTACACAACATGCCTAAAATGCAAGTGTGCCAATAATGTTGACCACAACTGTATGTGATTTATCACAGAAATGTAGGTTTTCTTGAAGGATTACTTTGAGTTCAATGATATTGGGGATGTAGCGAAGACTATTCTCTGGGATGCCATGAAAGCAGTAATCAGAGGGCAGTGCAGTGAATTTGGCTCATTTATGAAAAAGGAGATGAATTCTTGGTTGTCATTATTACGATTTTTGGAGGAAAAGCATAATATTTCCCGAACACCAGAAATTATAGCACAATTATTCAAGGTCAGGGCCAATATTAATTCAATTCTTATGGAGAGGGCAGAACTTCTGTACAGGAAATTGGGTCAGAAATACTACTCCTATGGGGCTAAGATCAACAGATTATTGGCCTCTCAGCTGAAACAGCAAGGCCAAAATATGATATTAGAAATACAGGACTCATCAAGTGGTATGCAGAGAGATGAACAAAATATTCTAGACTGTTTTGTTAAATATTATAAAAATCTTTATATATCTCAATGAGGCGTCTCAAATACAGGAGTTTCTGTCCGAGGTAGTGAGGTTGACCTTAACGGAGAAACAAAAGCCTTTTCTGGACACACCCATAGAGGGAGTAGAATTATGGATGGTTGTTAGGAATGCCGGAGAGGGGGGCAGCATGGCTGATGGGCTGGCAATTGAATTCTAGAAAAACCTTTGGCATCTTTTGTCTCCTATCTTGTTGAGAATCTTGAATGGGATAGTGATAATAGCATCCATTCCCAATTCTTTTTTATGGGAAAATATAAGAATCCTACACAATTTTGGTAAAGATCCTAAATTTTGTGGTTTGTATCACACTATTTTTAAATACAGATGCTAAGATCTTCTCTAATAGTAACAAACCACCTAAAAGAAGAGCTCGAGGATTTTTTCTTTTATCTCGCGGAAAGGCCTCAGACTAGTGGGTTACTTAATGAAAGATACTGTTAAACATAGTATCTATCAGTACCCGATTGCATCAATGGCCTAGTTTCCGCCTTTTTTCATAAATAACACACCTCCCTCTTTCCCAAAGTGTTTTTAACAAACTTGTTTCTCTTAATGAAATATTCACTTGACTTAACTTAAGAATGAAAGAACCACAACGGTGGCATTAATCATTCAATGTTTCTTCCTCTCTCGGGGTATCACACTTTCCCAACGCCTCACATACAACGTTGAATTGCGTTTCACTCATGAATTAGAGGTTCTTCAGGGGATTATGCTTGAATCAGCCAAATGTTTAACTATGAAATAATCATTAATAACCACATAAGTCATGTTCAACAAAAGAATGTTCAATAGGTGTAAAAAGAACTGTATTCATAAAACATAAAACCACGTTCACGTGTTTAGATTAAAAACATACCCAGAATTTAGCTGAAGCTGATGCACGGTTTATGTTTAAAGCATTCTTCTCTTCTAGTATTTCAACTTCGTTTGATCAATTGTTCAAAAAAACGCCGCGCATGTGCATTCACTTCATACCTCCTCTTCTTATAGTCACTCCCCCTCTGTGGACCTATCGAATGTGTCCAAATCGTTTTAACGCCCCTTAACAAACTCCCCATTCGATTTCGGCATTCAGTCCATGAGGCATCAAAGTCCTTAAAGAAAAAATCCACCGCTGTTCCCGAAATAATAGTGTTTGGTCCAAAGATTTACCAAATATGGGATGTGCTACTTGTTCAATAACAAAGCAGCGAAGATCTTGGAAACAGTGTTGTAATTCTTCGCAATGTGGAACGATCGGTGCTGACATCACCTTATGTTTCAACCGACTCCTGTGTTCTAACATTCTCGTCTTCAAAGGTCTAGTGGTCTTCCCGATATAAAGAAGATTGCAGGGACAACTAATCACATAGATTACATTCTTTTTTTTTTTTTTTTCAATATTTTATTTTGAACCATCAAACAAAGCATCAAATACAGAACAAAAGACAAGCGCTCCCTGGGGTGGACTCTGATCCCCAAGGTGCGAGATACATAGATGGTTACATAGTTTTTAGGATAGTACCCCTACTTCCCCCCTCCCCCACCCAACCTCCCCCCCAATAAACCCTTCCCCCCCCTCCCCCCCCGAAAGCAGTACCCACCCGGACCAGCATATATATAACATTACCGAACCTCAGTAGGTCTCCACATACAAACAGGGCCATCAACAGCCTAATTGCAGGGTTACATTACGTGTCCGAGGACTCAATTTTTGAATATAGGGCTCCCACAGTAACCAGAAAGCAGACCATCGCTTCACATGACCTCGCGCAGCCCGACACTCCAGGAGCATAAGTTGATGGAAGGAGTTCCGCCACTCCCAAAAAGAGGGAGGGTGGCTGTCCCTCCACCCACGTAGGATTGGGCCCTTACCCACCAGACATGCCTTCCGCACCAGCCAGCGACTCCATTTCCCCTTTGGAGGGGTGAGACCCAGGAGATCCAAGACGATCAAGGCCGCATCCCAGTGAACAGGTTGTCCAAGGAGGTCGGCCATAAATAGGGCAATTCTATGCCAGTAGGGGCGTATGCGCCGGCAGCCCCACCACATATGATACAAGGTCGCCAGGGGCTCCGCACAGCGTGGACAGCTACCATCCGCAGTCAAATGGCAGCGAAGGGCTCGCCGCGGAGAGAAATGAACCCTAGTTAAACACTTAATTTGAATTTCTCGCCAGCGAGCACCATCTGCCAGGCTCGCCACTCTCCGGAGGGCCACCAGAATAGTGCCATGGGGAATCTCCCGACCCAGTTCCGCCCCCCAGGCTCTTTCCACACCGCTGTAGTCTGGCTGTGGTCGAAACTGCTCCAACCGAAGATGGAAGGTCCGAATAGACGGCCGTTCGACTTCGCCAAACCCAAAAAACGCTATTATCTGGGCCGAGCGGTCGCCACAGAGTTCCGACCCTGGGAGGGAAGCCACGTAGTGGGCCACTTGCATATATGCAAAGAAATGTAGGGGCCCCAATTCATATTCGCGGGATAGCATGGGAAAGGGCTTAGGTTTGCCTGCCAGGTCCACCACATGGCCCAGAGTATGCACTCCTCTCTCCCCCCACAGACGAAACGCTGCGGTTTCAGTGCCTGGGGTAAAATTGGCATTGCCCCGAATAGGTAACCAGCTCGACACCTGCCACCGACGGCCCCAATAGGCATTCAATTTCCGCCAGGTTTTATAAACCGGGGCCAATAACACGCTGTCCGCCAAATGCGTAGGCCACCTACTTACCTCCAGGTGCAAAAGGGCCCGTAACGAATGGGGTGCCACGTATGCCTCCTCAAATGCCCTAGGGGTATAAAGATCGTTATCCCCAAGCCAGTCCCCCAAATGGCGGGCTTGACAAGCCAGTACATAAGCACCAAGATCTGGGAGCCCCCATCCCCCCCCACGGATCCTCCCCATTAGTCTACGATAAGAGATACGAGCTCTCGACCCCCTCCATAGAAAGCCCCGAAATTCCGCCTCAAAGCGCCTGATATTCCGACGAAGGATCCAAACAGGGAGGGTCTGTAGCCAATATAAGATCCGCGGCAGGAGGACCAATTTGATCGCTGCAATTCTCCCCATAAGGGATAGAGGGGGGGGTAGCCACGCCTGCAGCTGAGTCCTCACCTTGGTCAACATCCGTCGCAAGTTAGTCCTATATAGGTGATCTGAATGACAGGACAGTACAATCCCCAGGTATAGGAACTGGTGCTCAGCCCATCGAAGGGGCAATTCGCCCACCCAGCTGCCCCGAAGTCGTCCAGAGACATCAAGGGCTTCAGACTTATCCCTATTGATACTAAACCCTGCAAACTGCCCGAAGGCGCGGAACTCCTGTAAAAGAAGGGGTAGGGAGTCCCCGGGAGAAAGCAAGTGTACCAACAAGTCATCGGCAAAGGCCGAAATCTTAAATACCTGAGGCCCAATACCTACTCCCTGGATTGTCCGCATACCCGCCACTCGGCGTAAAAGAGGGTCCAAAGAAAGAACAAAAAGGAGAGGAGAGAGGGGGCAGCCCTGACGGGTCCCCCTCTGCAGCGAAAAAGGCTCTGATATGACCCCATTACAGAGTATCGCTGCGGTAGGATTGGCATACAAACTGTCGACCATTTTACAGAACGACGGCCCCAAACCATACTGAGGGAGAATGAATCGCAAGTATTGCCAATCCACCCTGTCAAAGGCTTTTTCTGCATCAAAACTAATCAAGAGAGAGGACAGATGTCTATGCTGAACCCATTCTAAAGACGCGATGATCTTGCGTAAGTTACGGACCGCGTATCGCCCCTTAACAAAACCGACCTGGGACTCATGGACCAGCTGCCCCAAGAACTCCGCCAAGCGGTCCGCCAAGATCTTAGCCATTAATTTAAGGTCGAAATTAAGCAAGGAAATCGGACGATACGAGGCCGCAGAAAGAGGGTCTTTTGCCGGTTTGGGGATAAGAACAATATGAGCATGGTTAGCCCCCCACCGAAAAGAGCCCTGCTGCGCTCTCCGATTATGTACGGCAGCCAGCGTTGGGGAGATCTGTTCATTGAGAATTTTATAGAATTCGGCGCCTAGACCATCGGATCCTGGGGATTTGTAGCAACTGGCTTTGGAAATAGCCCCTTGCAGCTCAGCCACCGTAATTGGCTGATCTAACTGTGCTCTTTGCTCTATTGAGAGGCGAGGCAAGTCCAGTCCCCTCACATAATCCGCCATCTGCGTGGGAGAAGTCGCCTCCGCAGCGTAAAGATTCTGAAAGAAGGAGCGAAAGACACGCGCTATCGCCGAGCTTTCCCTGTGTAAGGTCCCAAGATCATCTCGCAAAGCGGGCACCAATTTAGAGCCCCGGGGTCCACGAAGGCACCGAGCCAATAACTTCCCCGGCTTGTCCCCATAGCGGTACAATTGATAGCGATAATACAATACTGACTTCTTTGCTCTCTGGTGTAAAAGTTCGTTTAATTCCATTTGAGAGTCCCATAGCTGCTTTTTTAACCCCGCAGTAGGAGTGTGAGCCCAGCGGCGTCGCAATTTCGTCACCAAGCTCTCTAAGGCCATAATACGTTCGGCCCTTAATCGTCGTTTTCTGGCAAGAAACCCAATTATATCTCCCCTCAGTACGACCTTTGCTGTTTCCCAGAGCAATTCTGGGTCATCTTGATGACCCCTATGGTCGGCTTCGAATTCCTGCCACCGCCGCTGAATAAATGAGCGAAATTGGGCGTCTCTATATAATTCTAATGGAAAACGCCATTGGAAGGCCCGTGAAGTACTCCCACTCCAGAAGACTTCCATCCACACAAATGCATGGTCAGATATCTCTACAGGCCCTATCTGGGCGTCCCCCACCTTGGCAAACAGCCCAGCGGATAACAACAAGTAGTCTATACGTGCACTTGTGCCATGGGCCCGGGATTGGTGTGTGTAGTCCCGCTTGACCGGATGTAGTAATCGCCATGGATCCACTAACCCCAGCCTGGAACAGAAACGTCGCATTGCCCGAACCGTCGCCATTCTTTCTCTTTGCTCCCCCGCTTTAGAGGTATCGAGATCGACGTCCATGACCCCGTTGAAGTCCCCCCCCCCGAATAACGGGGAGCTCCGGCCACGTCTCAAGTGTGGAGGCAATGCGCGCATACAGGGACAAATCGAGTACATTGGGACAGTACACGCTACCAAGAACTACCGGCCTCCCCTCAAGGACTCCCCGCACCAGTACATATCTGCCCGTCGGATCAACGAGGTCTTTCACCACCTCCATCCTTACACGTTTGTGTATCAAAAGCACTACCCCTCCCTTCTTACCAAGAGCTGGGGCCCCCCAGACCTGTCCCACCCATTCCCGGCAGAGTTTACGGTGTTCGTCGGCAGTCTGGTGGGTTTCCTGAAGCATAGCGATGTCTGCTCCCTGCCTAGCCAGGGCCTGCAAAATTTTTGCCCGTTTGATTGGACTACCCAGGCCACAAACATTCCAGGAGATTATCTTAAGTGGCATGTATTATTAAACTGGGCACAGAAATGTCTGTTATATACCATACAGAATATAGGGAAGACACCCCCCCAGCCTGGGGTCCTCCCCCATAGCCCTTCAAAGACAGTCCTCGGCGTCCCTACCTCAACTGGTCCCCAAAAGTACAGCATTCCGTCTCCCCCCCCACCCCCTATCCCCCCTTTCCCCCCCCTTAACTACTCCCTCTCCCCCTCCTTCCCTCCCCCTCCCTCCCTCCGCCCCCCTTCGATTCCTTATTTCTACTACCATCCTCTTCTCCTCTTCAGTGAATTCCTAGATGCGTGTGGTACCCCCCCACTCCTCCAGCGCCCCGATTCCGCTACAGGCCACCCCTCCCCCCGGCCCCCCCAAAGACACAACCACCCCCCGGGCCTCTCCCCGCTCATCCCCTACACCCAGAAGAAACAACCAACATCTCTACTTAAAGGCAGTCAAGACAAACCCGGCAACCCTCCGCCCCCACACCAATTACCATCACCATCACTTTACAGTCCAAAGCAGGATGCGCTAAACTTGTTCACCAAGGCAATAGTCTTCACCTCCGATCCTCAGGACTCGGCTGCCACTGCGGCCCTCCGCCGTATCTCTTCCACGTAGGGCGTTGCTGCTGTCGCGGAGTCAAAAGTCCGACGGATCCCATCATGGGTGAAGACCAATCTTTTATTTATTTATTTATTTAGTATACATTTGTATACCGCTACTTCCAGCGATCAGCAGCGGTTTGATTACAGATTGGAAATTGTCAAATCATGACAGGAAATTTTTGAGGTATAAACACATTGATTAGACAGGAAAGCACAGCACACAGAGAACTATTTTACAGGGAACATGGGCTATGGAGGGTTAAGTGGCTTGCCCAAGACCACAAGGAGCACCTGTGGGACTAGAAACCCCAGTCCTTCCGGCCCAAGGTTGCTGTCCTCCAGTGGGATATTGGGCCATGAATTTAATATTATTGTCTATCAGGGTCTGGCACAATGGTCCATAATCTCGTCGCCGCTGCCCCAGGGCTGCTGAGTAATCCTGAACAATACGTATCCGGGCATTGTCCTTCTGAATGGTCCCTTTCTTTCGCGCTGCACGCAAGACCGCTTCTTTCTGTGGGAATCTCAGGAACTGTGCTATGGTCACCCTGGGTCGGGTATCGTTGGTCCTCCTAGGTCCAACCCGGTGTGCCCTCTCTATTTGCACTGAGGCACCTTCAGGTTCATTCGCCAGGAGTTGTTTCACCAGATCTTCTAAGTAGGATTGTAGGTCCCGATCCTCGACGGTATCTGGGATCCCAAGAAATCTCAGGTTATTGCGGCGGGATCTATTTTCTAGGTCATCTAGTTTGGCTTCCTGCCCCTGAAGCAGTTTTTTCACCCGAGCCATCTCCCGCTGTAGCTCCAGCACGTGCTCCTTTGACTTCTCTATCCGGTGCTCCGCCTCTTGTAGTCGGCCGCCCAAGGCCTCCACTGAGGTCTGGACAAGGTCCATACGGCCCCGCAGGTCCTCGAACTGAGCAGACAGCGCCCCCGCTACGGCTATGGAGATTTCATCCACCATCTCTGCTGCAGTCTTAGCCTCCCCCTTCAGCGGTGAGGATTGCTCCCCCCCCCTGGGCGGCAGGGGGGTCTTCTCCTTCTCCACTCGGCAGCCTCCTTTTGCCGCCATCGCCAAGGTCTCTGCTGTAGTCCACTCAGGTGGAGGGGGGGTCTCTCTCCCGTCCCCGCTCCACACGCCGGGCGACGAGGGCCTCAGTCGTCGACCTCCTCGGTTCGCAGCACAGTCCCAGATCCGAGCCTCAGGTGTCGCCTGGGCTGCTCAGGCCTCTGTACACAGGAGATAAAGTGTGGGTTCAGGGCTCTGAGGCGCTAGATGAAAGGCAGGGATCTCGGTCGGCCGAGCGCTGGAGGGAAGGCCTGGGTCACGGGCACCGATGCACCGGGGGTAGGTATAGATCTGGGGCCCCCAGGTGCCAAAGGTGGGGCAGTACGCCGAAGAAAGAACGCCAGTCCCGGGCCCCTACACGCAGGGGGGGGATAAAGCTTCAGTCTCGGGCTCCTATGCACTGGAGGCCGGGTGCAGGGCACAGGTTACAGGCTCTTCGATGGTGAAAGCAGGGCGCCGGTCAGAAACTCCAGGGTGCCGGAGGCAGGGGGGGCAAGGCTCAGTCCTGCATACCCCAGCGCAAAAGACAAGTCGCAGGCTCCCAACTGGCAAAAGGAGGCACGGGTCACTGTCTCCTATGGAGGGGAGAGGAGGGCCCCAGTCAATTCTGCTCGGTCCTTTGCGGGTCCCCTGGGGTGGGGGTGAAGGCAGGCAAAACAAGGGGCAGCCCACAGCCGGGCCCGATAAGGGATCTCAGCCTCCCCTGGTCTTTCCCGCGTCAGGCAGCCACTCAAGGCACAAGCTGGAGGCAGAAAGGGGGGGACGAGCACCAGCCGTGGAGCCGCGGCCGCCACAGGGATCCCCCTGCAATCCCGTGCAGGCTGTCCAGATTCGCCGACTGGCCTACTCACCCCGCCACGTGGCACTCACTCCAGCGCGGCGCCTGCAGCGCGAGCCGCGTGGATCCAGGCCGCCTCCTCAGATCTTCGGGTGCAGGTGAGAGGGGAGCGCCGGATCATCCCACCGGGCTGCGATCTGGGCAAGGGAGCTCGGGGGGTGTGTGGGAACCCCGAAATTAGCCCCGGTCAATCATTCAGCGGTGCCGGAGGAGCAAGGGGGCCCAGAGCTCGAGCGGCGTGCGACCGCACGGGCTCACCGCATCACCGGAAGTCCATAGATTACATTCTTAGACTCACATGTAGTCCTGC
The DNA here is from genome assembly GCA_033557465.1 of Ichthyophis bannanicus. Lineage (NCBI taxonomy): Eukaryota > Metazoa > Chordata > Amphibia > Gymnophiona > Ichthyophiidae > Ichthyophis > Ichthyophis bannanicus. The sequence continues at coordinate 1,137,508,122 of CM066033.1, read as the reverse complement.
TTCTCAAAACAAAATCTTTCCCACAGTGAGTAAATTGTTGTAATTCTCTAGTAATCTCACATATAGGGCAATGACCACATTTATGATGACCTAAAGGATCTTCTTTCTTAGATGGTGAAAAAATGGGCCGTAGAATTGTTGGACTTAATCTTTCTTTTAAATTTCTACTTCTACGCCAAACGCAGCGTATAGTCTTAGTTTGGAGTCCTGGAATAACAGAGTACACTAATATGTTTAGAAACAACCTTCTTAATTTTGTAACTGAAAGGGGAGTATTGTGTAATAAAATTTACAATATCGGAATCAGGAGCATTATCACTGTGGGCTTTTGATGGTACTAATAATCGAGATCTATCATTATACAATGCCCGTCGATAAGCTCTAGTTATAATTTGAGAGGGGTATCCTCTAATTTTGAAGTTAGAGGCTAAAGTCATCGCCTTCTTTTTATAATCCTGTGTTTCAGAACAGTTCCTGCGATAACGCAGGAACTGTGAAAATGGTAACCCCTCCTTCAATCGTAATGGGTGTGCACTATTGAAATGAAGGAAAGTATTACGGTCAATCGGCTTCCGGAATATTGAGGTCTTCCATTTGGTAGCGGTCTTACTTATGTGAACATCAAGAAAAACTATTTCTGTATGATGAATATTATGTGTAAATTGAATGTGGCTATCTTGAGTGTTTAACCACTTTAAAAAAAATTGTAAGTTTTCTAACGGACCAAGCCATAACATAAAAATGTCGTCAATAAATCGCTGCCAAAGTTTAATATAATTCATGAACTGAGATGGAAAAATGAATTGATCCTCGAAATATCCCATGAAGAGGTTGGCGATAGAGGGGGCAACCGTGGCCCCCATTGCCACCCCTGATATTTACTGAAAAATGTTGGCTTCAAATTGAAAATAATTGTGTAAAATAGTTAATTTTGTTAAAACTAACAAAAATAGAATCTGTGATTCTGTTAGATCCTCTCTACTCCGGAGCGCTCGAGCTACTGTTGCTATTGCTTGTGATTGAGGAATGCTGGTATATAGTGCTGTTACGTCTAAAGTTACCAAAATAATATTAGGATTTGTAGCCCATTGAGGACAAGCATCCAGGATCTGTAAAAAATGAGATGTATCTCTTATTTCAAATCATTTTTATTGAAAGTTTCACACAAAATCCAAACACCAATAGAAAAGTAAACTGGACAAGGCCCCCCCTCCCAAGTACAAGCAAGGAGGGTATCCCCCCGAAGTCCGAAGAGGCTAGCAATCCCCCCCCCCACCCTCCCTTCCCGACAGCAAGCACAGGCAATCAACAAACCCAACCTTAGGGACAGTAAGTACACTAGGGATAATTACATTGATAGCACTACAACATAGAGCTTGAGAGCACAACACAGCGTGGGAGGACCAGTAACCGCGCTCCCATACTGACTATAGGCATTAGCAAGCTCCAGCACTCAGAGCAGGTAAGAGGCGAAAAACATTGTGGCATAGGGCTCCCCAAAATAGGGAGTACCTCTTTTACACATTAAACACCCCCCCCTTTCCCGAGGGGACAATTGAGAAGTCAGGGAGGACCATAATTCCAAAAAACCCTCCCAACTCTTACCCCCTTTCTGCTGCGCTGTCAGTTTTTCCATACACATCAAATCAAACATGTAGTTCTCCCATAGCGCCAGACATGGACGGGAGGGAGCAATCCAGTGACTCAACAAGGCCCTCTTAACCAACAGAAAGCCCCGCTCAAGCAGTGCTTTGTGCCAGTAAGAAAACCTCTCATACCCCAGCTCCCAATTATGAAATAAACACACCTCTCGCTGCAGAACACTGCCCAACCCCAGCCACCTCTGTAACTTATTACAGACCTGTATCCACACAGCACGTACCCTCGGGCACCCCCAAAATTTGTGTGTTAGAGTCCCGGTGCCGCGGCCGCAACACTGACAGGTAGCAGATAACTGCAGCCCCACTTGAGAGGCCCATGTATCACTAGTGTACGCACGCCATAAAAATTTATACTGCATTTCCTGCAAATACACCCAAACCAGCCCTTTCGCTATCCCCTCAAAGGCCACCCTCAACATCTCCGACGTCATTTCCTCGACCCCATCTTTCCGCCACCGTAGTGCGAGCTCATTAAGAAATCCAGTACCCCCCGAAGGCCGGAGCACCCTCCGAGAAACCGTCTCCCCCAAACAACGCTCCTCTAACTGTTCCAAGATTACACGTGGGGACTCGGAAGCTAACCAAACTCCCCCTCCCCCCGCCGCCGGAACGGACGCCAAATAAGATCGGACTTGCAGATAGCCATAAAAGTCCTGGTGTCGAATATGGAACCAACGCTGCACCTGTTGAAAGCTATCCAAAACCCCATTGTCACTAGAATATAAATCACCCAGGCACCGAAGCCCCTTCTCAGCCCAAGCCCAAAAGATACTCGGCTGTGCGTACCCGGGTGGAAAGTCAGGATTACCCACCAAAGGCAGCAGAGGTGACTTACACCAATCCCACCCAAATCTCTGACATAACACTTTCCAGGCAGCGCGTAGGGCCCCCATATAACTCACCCTCCCACACCAGTCCTGATCGCCCTCGGCAACTGAACTGCATGCAAAAGATAGAGACCATGATACGGAGCCAGCATTTCCACCAACTGCCGAACAGGGGCACACCCCCCATCCCCCTCCAGCAACGCCCGTATATGACGAGCTAAATAACATAAATTATAATTACGCAAGGAAGGCAGCTCCAATCCCCCCTCCGTTCTCCAACTCATTAAGGCTCGTAGGGAGATCCGTGCCCTACGACCCCCCCATAAAAAACCCCGCAAGCACTGTTCAAACCGCTTCCAGTCTTTGTCCAAAATCCATAACGGCAATGTACGTAACACATATAACCATCTAGGAAACTCCACCATGACAAACAACGCAATCCTCCCCCTCAAGGACAGAGGCAGACTCCGCCATCTGGCAAAAGTTTTACTACTCCTAGCTAGTAAACCAGGTACATTAGCGCGATACAGATGTGCAGGTCTATCAGGGAGTTGTATCCCCAAGTACTTAATCACCCCGTCCGCCCACACCAACGGAAACACCCCTTCCCATCCCGGCCGTACTTTACCCCCAACATCTAGCACTACCGACTTCGTAGCATTAACTTTCAAACCCGAAAATCCCCCATATTCCTGTATCAACTGGAGCGCTCTTTCTAGAGATGTGGGCAACTTCGTAAGACACAACAACATATCATCGGCAAAAGCGCTGACTTTAATATCTTCCCCTCCCATGCGTATACCAGCAATCTCCGGGTCCCTCTGCAAAGCTCGTAGCAGCGGTTCCAAGGCCAGCACAAAAAGCAGCGGGGACAGAGGGCAACCCTGCCGAGTGCCCCTCTCTAACACAAAGGGTTCCGAAAAGACACCATTAGAGCCCACTCGAGCCATGGGTTGTGCATACAACGCTTGAACCCACTGCACAAAATGCCTGTGCAATCCAAACGCGGACAGCGTATCCCACATATAAACCCAGGCCACCCTATCAAACGCCTTTTTAGCATCCAGGCTGACAAGAAGCAAGGCCTCGTCCTTCTGCAGACAATGTTCCATTCCCAAAAGCAACTTAGCAATATTTCGAGAGGCCTCCCTCTCTTGCACAAACCCAACCTGTCGAGGGTCAATAAGCGACGGCAACAAAGGTGCAAGCCGGGCAGCTAAAACCGAAGCCAAAAGTTTCAAATCACAATTAATGAGAGAGATCGGGCGGTATGAGGCCGGATCCAACAGATCCTTCCCGGGTTTCGGAATCACAGTTATATCTGCACAACGCATATCCCGAGGAAAGATCCCGTTTGTGCGGGCCTCCTCAAACATCACTACCATAGAGGGGGCGAGGTGCGGAGCCAGTATTTTATAATATTCCATACTAAAGCCATCAGGCCCAGGAGCCCTATGAGATTTCCCACGTTTAATACCCGCAAGAAGCTCCGACACCGACAATGGCGCATTGAGCTTTGCCAAGTCCTCGTCCGAGACCCTTGGGAGAGACAAATTGCAGAGAAACGCTACCCCTTGCCCATAATCCCGTTCCTCCTCGCTGTACAGCTTCTTTTAAAAGGCTCGAAAAATCCGCGCAATGAGCGCAGGTTGATGCTGCAAGGTGCCATTCTGATCACGGAGCACAGGGATAAACCGTTTGCCTCTAGGATCTCGGACAAGTCTAGCCAGTAACTTCCCCGCCCTATTACCATAGAGATGAAGCCGATGTTTATAATAGTGCATCGAAAACGCAGCTCTCCGCTGTAGTAAAGCATTGAGCACCGCCTGCGAACGAGTATAATCCCTCTGGAGAACACCACCTCTACCCCGACACAGCTGACGCTGCAGAGTCCGTAGAGCATGTTCTGCTACCAAGATGCTACGGTCCAGATGTTTACGGCGCAACGCGGTGTAGGAAATAATCGCTCCTCTCATCACCACCTTACTAGCCTCCCAAAATAACATCGGGGAACAGTGTGGGGTATCATTAAATAAAACATATTCATCCCACTGTTTTGAAAAAGATAGAGTCGGAAAGCTTCATCCTCCCACAAATATACAGGGAATCTCCACCCCATTCTCTCCGGCCCCTGGCACTCCCAAGTAATCCAGACCATTCCATGGTCCGAAACGGCAATGGGTTCTATTTCCGCCTGCACGACTCGAGGGAGCCCCCCTTCACTAACAAGTATGTAATCTATGCGGGACCAGGTAAGATGCGCTCTCGATTGGTGTGTATATTCCCTAATCCCAGGGTGCAGGACTCGCCAAACATCCACAAGGGCCCCCACCCTACAAAGATAACTAACCCCTCTACGGGTCCAAGCCCCCTCCCCCCTTGATAAGACTTATCCAAACGTGGATCATGTGGACAATTAAAATCCCCAGGCACAATGACCTTAGCCCTCTCAGCATGCTTTAACAAGCCTATCAACTGGGTAAAAAATGCATGATCATAGACATTGGGTGCATAAAAATTCAATAACCAAAGTGGTTCATTATACAACTTACCCTGCAACAAAATATATCGCCCATGGGGGTCTGTTTGCACAACATTTACTTCAAAAGGGACCCCCCTCTTCACTAACACCACCACTCCAGCTTTCTTCTTACCCGACTCTGCTCCGTAAGACACCTCTACCCAATCCCGTGCAAGTTTTCGATGTTCTATAGCGCTCAAATTTATTTATTTATTTATTTAACACTTATTTATATACCGCATCTTCCAGCGATCAGTTGCGGTGTACAATTAACAACAATTAACAATGCAGAGCTTGTTTTACATAGAACAATTATAACTTTTTACATAGAACATCTTAACTTGTGCAACAAAGGGTTTAAAAATTAAACAGAATGATTCAGTAAATCAACTAACACTGTTTGTATTACAATTTAAACAGAAGTACTGTCTCTAAAACAGTTGTAACTATATACAAGTGGGGTATCAATGCATAGGAATGGAATGATTATTCATTTAAGTTTGTACATATTGATTATAGAAGGGAGTATAATCTTGATTTTGAGCAGGTTCATGTTTATCCTTTATCTAAGTTGAGTGGAGGGTTTTCTATGGTATTATAGTGTTTAGTGAATAGATAGGTTTTCAATTTTTTTCTGAATTCTATTATCTCTGTTAGTGATCGTAAGTCCTCTGGTAAAGAGTTCCAGACTGTTGGGGCTATGTGGGAAAAGGCTCTATTATTTGTTGATTTGTGAGTTCGTATATATTCTTTTGGCATCTTAAGTTTATTTGATTGTCCTTTTCTATGAGTGGGCTTAGGTGGTTCTTTGCTTATTAGGTTACAGAGTGTCTTCGGGGCCATGTCATTTAGGGCTTTGAATGTAGTTATTATTGTTTTGTATGTTATCCTGCTTTGTATTGGTAACCAGTGAAGGGATGCCAGTATCGGTGTAATGTGTTGGAGTGAATTTATCTTTAATATAATTCTAGCTGCGGCATTTTGCGCAAGTTGGATCCTTTTGATGTTTTGTTTTGAAATGCCTATAAGTATTAAGTTGGCGAAGTCGAAGTGTGGAGTTACGGTAGCCTGTATTATATTGATAAAATCTTGTATAAATACAAGGGGGCGTAATTGCTTGAGGATTTTGAGTTTGAAGTAGATTTTCTTTAATGTATTTCTAATGTGCGTTTCCATAGTAAGGTGTGTATCTAAAATGACACCTAGATATCTTATTTCATTTTTTATTTTAATTTCTTGGTTTTGTAGTGTTATATGGGTTGGAGGAGTGAATGTTTGGTTTTTTGTTACGATTAGGACTTCGGTTTTAGCATGGTTTATGTGGAGGTTTTGGGTTTTTAGCCAGTATGTAATTTCATTGTAGCAGTCTGATAGAAGTTGAATCGGTAGGTTAGGAATCGTAAAAGGTATGTACATCATGATATCATCCGCATAAAGGTGATATTGTACTCCAAATTTTTTAAAGATATTGCAGACTGGTTTTATATAGATATTGAAAAGTAGGGCTGACAGTGCTGAACCTTGTGGTAAACCTATTTCTTGTTTGTATGTGTTGGATGTTTGATTGCCTGCTCTTACATTTTGTGTTCTGTTATGTAAATATGAAGTGAACCATTTATGTACGGTGGAGTTTATGCCTAACAGTCTTAGGTTGTTGAGCAATATTGAGTGATGCACGCTATCAAAAGCTGCTGATATGTCAATGAAAAGGAGAATGTACGCCTGTTTGTGATTGTCAATTCCTTTTAGGAGTGTATCTATTAATACTGCTAGAAGCGTTTCTACTCCATGGCGGGGCCGGAAACCATATTGTTGTTCATCGAGTGGGTAAGATGAGTCTATGAATTCCTGTGTCTGTAGTTGCACTACCTTTTCAATTACTTTGGCCAAGAATGGTATGCTAGAAATGGGCCTATATGATGTTGGCAATGTTTTATCTAGTTTGCAGTTCTTTAAAATTGGACGTATTTGTGCATGTTTGAGCGGGGATGGGAGGTATCCTTGAGTGAGTGAGAGGTTTACTATTGGGAGAATATAGGATAGTAGAGTTGGTAGTGTGTTTTTTATCCATGATATTGGGCATGGATCTAAGTTTGAAGTTGTGGTATTTAGGCTGGAGATGATTGTTTTTAATGACACTTTTGAAATGGGGTAAAATTCTGACCATTCATCAACAGGTTGATAAGTGATGTTAATATTTTCTGAGGGCATGGCTGGTTTCTTAGATTTGTTTTGATAATGGTTAGCTAGGGTTTGAACTGAGATGTCTGTGATTTCGTTGCTAGAAGTTTGCTCGTTATTGGTTAGTTTTCTGACTATGGAAAATAGCTCCCTCGGTCTATTGTATGATTTTGTTAAGATTGCTGCGTAATAGTTTTTCTTTGTGCTGTCAATTGTTTGTTTGTAATTTGTTAGATAGTTACTGTATATTTCCTTGTGTACAGACAGCTTGGTTTTTCTCCATTTCGTTTCAAGTTTTCTTAGTTCTTTTTTCATTTGTCTTAGAGTGCTATTAAACCATGGTGAACTAATTGTTTTGGTGTATCTGATCATTTTATTAGGTTGTTTATTTATAGCTGCATTATTGATAGTATCATTCCAGTTGTTAACAGCATCATCCAAATTAGTTGTTGATAAGAAGTAGGGGATTGTTGAGTCAAGGAAGTCTGTTTCATTAAATTTTTTGAATTTTGAAGTAGTGGTGCTTCTTATGTGATTATTGCTGCTGGGGATGGGATATGAGAGATTTATTTTGATGATAAAATGATCAGACCAAGGTGTCTCTATGCATTCAGTGGAATTTGAGTTAACTAGCTTGAAGAGTATCTCAGGGAGAAGAACCAAATCTAATGTTCCTCCTTTGATATGTGTTGCAGTTTTAATTATTTGATGGTACTCTATGTCTGCTATGGTGTCTAGGAATAGTTTAGAGTCTGATGATGGTAGTGACGGAAGGTTAAAATCGCCTAGCATGATCACAGGATTTTGGTCAGTAGATGAACTGAGGAGTTCAATAAGAGAATCCAGGCCATCTGTTTTATTGTCTGGGGGTCTATATATTAAGCAAATTTTTATGAGGCCGATTTTTATTAATAATGTGTCTATGTTATTATTGATATTTGATTGGATTGGCTTGGCGTTTAAAGTTTTTCTTGTCATCATTAGAACTCCACCACCTTTTTTATTGGGTCTATGTTTGTAGAATGTGTCATAGTTCTCTTTATCAAGTTGATTTAGATAGACTGTATCTGTTTCAGTGAGCCATGTCTCTGTGACACATAAAATGTCAGGTTTTAAGTCAGTTATCAGGTCATTAAATATGGGTAATTTATTTTTCATTGATCGTGCATTAATGAGGATACATGATAGGGAGGATGAGTGGTTAGAACAGATTATATTATCTGTTAGTTTTGTGTTTGTTTGTTGTATGTGTATTAGTCTGTGATAATTAATTTTTGGGTAGTTTTGATGAGGGTGTCCCATGTGGCAGTCATTTCGAGTATGTGTGTGTATTATAGGTATAGTCATGTGATTTTTGTGGTTTAAACATAAGGATAGGTCAATTATTATTATTGTTAATAATATGCAGGTGTATAATATTCGTATGAGCATGTTGTTAGGGTGAGGCATTTTCAGTTTTATTGGCTCGGCTTAATGTGAGTGTATGCGTGGTTTTGGGCTACTGACAACAGTACTATATTCCTAGCAATGTTATATGCAGATATACTTTGAAATACTGACCACAGTACTATATTTCTAGCAATGTTATATGCAGATATACTTTGAAATACTGACCACAGTACTATATTTCTAGCAATGTTATATGCAGATATACTTTGAAATACTGACCACAGTACTATATTTCTAGCAATGTTATATGCAGATATACTTTGAAATACTGACCACAGTACTATATTTCTAGCAATGTTATATGCAGATATACTTTGAAATACTGACCACAGTACTATATTTCTCGCAATGTTATATACTTTGAAATACTGACAACAGTATTATATTACTAGTAATGCTATTTGCAGGTACATTTTCAGAATTAATATTATAGGTTAAGTTTTCAATTTCAATGCGGTTGCAGATGAGGTAATCAACACATTAATAGTGGATTTTGTTATGATGTCTCAGAGTTATTTGCAATATTAAACCAGAGAATTAAAATGTTTTTGCATGTATTGGTTTATACTTGCTGCGATTTGCAGGTCTGCTGTTTAGGGGATGTGCTCAGACTCAACCTTGATGGAGCTCTGCTATTCCTTGTTGCTGTTGCTGGTTTCAGTTTGTTTTCTGTGATCGTTTCGTGCTCCTTAGGGGCCTTTTCTGCGATTTTCTGTGTCTCTTGCAACAGGGCGATGTGTGCACCCTTTCTTTTGAGCCCCTGGAGTATCTTAGTACGCTTAATCGGAGAGCCTATGCCCCCCACATTCCAAGAAACTATCTTGACCTCAGGCATGTACCACTGCAAAGGATATCAACAGGCAATGCCGCACACTCTCCACCCAGAGACGCCCAGCCTCATCTCCGGGATCCTCGCCCTTCCCCTCCGCTGCGCCAAGATTTCCAAAAGGTATATACGCTCCTCCCCCCAGCAGATCTATCAGGAAAAAAATAGTGCTGTTCCCTGCTTATGCTCCCACCCGCCACCCTTTCCTCCTTCACTATCTCCCTCCCCCCACCCTCCTCTCTGCAGCCCCCCCTCCCCCTCCACCCCCCCACTCCCTACTTCCCCCTGCCCCACTACAACTACTCCCCGCCTACCTACCACACCCCAACCCCCCAAATATACTAACTATCGTCCTCAACTACTATAGCCGAGGCTGGACTTCGAGTCAGGCACTGCAGGGCCGCCCCAACCCACCCACCAAACAGTGCACAAGCAATATACACTCTGCCCTACCCAGCGAGCAGTATGCTGCATTCAAACATTCAACAGGCAACAACAACATTCAACGTACAACCACAACCGCCTCCTCTAGCCCCCACCTGTACAAAAACAGCACACCAATGCCCCCCCATATTCACAAGCAGCACAATAACGAGCCCACATATACACATTATACAGGTAAATACAAAGTCACGGTTTTAACTGTCTTCATGTCGGCTAAGCCGTGCAGACTATCTGAGCCAGAAACCTCCAGGTCCTAAGACAAGTCTCGGCATCCCAGAGTCTCAGCCGCTCTCCTCTGGAACTGGTGATTCTGCCGGGTCGTCACCCAAAGTGTCCAAAAAGGATCTGGCAGCACCGACCGTTGTAAAGGCATGATTTATGCCGGAGTGGGAAACTCTCAAGGTAGCTGGAAACGCTAGAGTGAACCGCATTTTCCTCCAAAAGAGAGCAGAGCAAATCGGCGCAAACTCCTTTCTCTTAGTTGCAACGGCTGCAGAGTAATCCTGAAAAAGCAGAAGTTTTTGATTTTCAAATGATACATCTCGCTTCCTTCGATATGCCTGAAGGAGTTGCATCTTGTGCTGAAAGTTTAAAATTCGAGCAATCAGCACCTGCGGCCGCAGGCGCGACTCGAGCTTCGGCCCCAGTCTATGAACAGGCTCCACTTTAAGATGACCCACCAATTCATCCAGACCTAACGCTTTGGGCAGCCAAGACTCAACCAGGGGCTGAAGCATGACATCCGTGGTGGATTCCGGTACCCCTACGATCCGCAGATTGTTCCTCCGGGAACGATTCTCGAGGTCCTCAACTTTCTCCAACAGGGCCGCCAGCTGCACACGCTGAGCCTCGTGCTCTCGAGACCTGCTCCCCACATCGTCTTCCAGCGCAGAAACTCTGTGCTCGACCTCCTCCACCCTTTGGCCCATTTCAGCCAGCGCAGTACCCATAGAATCCAGCTTGCTGAGGATGCGATCAAGTTTAGGATCTAGGAGTTTAACTACCTCCTTCGCCAGCTCTTCTGTAGCGGAGTCGGCACTCTCCGTTCCCGGGGAGGCCGGATTAGATCCTCCGGAAAGCGTGGCCCCCGACCGGGAAGCTTTCTCCCGCTCTTTCTTCGGCGGTGGGGGCATTTTTCGATGCTGTTTCGTTGCCACCGTGTCACCTACTATTACAGCAATATTCCGCAGCGGACTTAGACAGTTTCCACGGGCATCAGATGCAAAGAATAATAGTTAAAGCTGAGGCGGCCCCGGAGCGAGCAGAGAACACGTCCTCACTCGCTCATGTGCCACCGGAAGTCTCCAGATGTATCTCTTATATAAGAGGGGATATCTATTAATAACGGACGTAAAAAAGAATCTATGAAAATGGACAACGGTTCAAATAAAGAGCCTCTTGTCGAAACGATTGGTCTGCCTGGAGGATGTAACAGACTTTTATGTATTTTGGGGACTAGGTAAAAATTAGCTAAACGAGGATGTGGCTTGTTCAGAAACTCATATTCCTTCTGAGAAATAATCTTATCTTGTAAAGCTTGAGTAGTAATTCTCAAAATCTCTTTTTGAAGTTGTGGTGTAGGGTCAACAGTAAGGCATAGATAAGCTGTTGTGTCTGATAATTGTCGATTAGCTTCCAATAAATATTGATCTCTATTTAATACCACAATCGCCCCTCCCTTGTCGGCTCGTCTGATGACTATATCTGATCTTTTGGCCAATTCATGCATAGCTTTGATTTCCCTTTGTGTTAACTTAGTAGAAATGAACTTATGAGTTCGTTCTAAAGTTTCCATATCTTGCAGGATCAATGCTTTAAAAACTCCCAATGCGGAATGAATAGGGCCGGGGGGAGACCATGTGGATTTAAACAAAATTGGAACTCGACGATTTAAAACTGTTGTGGTTTTTGTTGTATCTGAATTTGTATTCAACTCTGTTTGTGTTGCAAAAAAATGCTTCAAATTTAATTTCCTTACAAGACCTTCAAGATCAATCCGGAATTGAAAGGGATCATAATTGATAATGGGAACATAAGACAATCCTCGATTTAACAATGACATCTGATCCGTAGTAAGAAATCTACCTGAAATGTTAATCACCAAAGTCTCCTCTCCAGTCGGTATCAACGTCGATGATTTCCCTTGTGCTCCGACTGTCGGGTTTTCACTCCCATGGTCTTTTTCTTCTTCTTGGTGTCTCCATCGTCGTCGCAAAAATCCTCCGTTGAGGTGTTAGTATCAGTCGAACTGAAATCTTTGGAGGTAGCCTCAAAAGATACTTGCTTACGAGACTGTTTTCTAGTGTTCTTACGTTTGGAGTCCATCCAGGGATAAACATATCCCATAGTATAATCGTCATTATCTCGTTTCAATTTTTTAATTTTAGCTTGCTGGACTTCAACTTTTACAATGTCCAATTTTTTCTTTATTTCATTCATTTTCGATTTAAAATGATCTCCCTGTTCCTTGTCTTTCAACTCCTGTAGCATCAGCTCCTCTTGTCGATGAAACTCATCTATAGTTGACTTAGATGTGTTAATGATTAACATCATGAGATCAAGGGAGCATTTATTCAGTATGCAATTCCAATTATTAATGAACTCGGGACTTGTGATAAACATCCGTGGCTCTTTATATATCCTAAGTCCTCTAGGATATACAAATTATAACTAGAGCTTATCGATGGGCATTGTATAATGATAGATCTCGATTATTAGTACCATCAAAAGCCCACAGTGATAATGCTCCTGATTCCGATATTGTAAATTTTATTACACAATACTCCCCTTTCAGTTACAAAATTAAGGAGATTGTTTCTAAACATATTAGTGTACTCCATGTTATTCCGGGATTCCAAACTAAGACTATACGCTGCGTTTGGCGTAGAAGTAGAAATTTAAAAGAAAGATTAAGTCCAACAATTCTATGGCCCATTTTTTCACCATCTAAGAAAGAAGATCCTTTAGGTCATCATAAATGTGGTCATTGCCCTATATGTGAGATTACTAGAGAATTACAACAATTTACTCACTGTGGGAAAGATTTTGTTTTGAGAAGCAGGACTACATGTGAGTCTAAGAATGTAATCTATGTGATTAGTTGTCCCTGCGATCTTCTTTATATCGGGAAGACCACTAGACCTTTGAAGACGAGAATGTTAGAACACAGGAGTCGGTTGAAACATAAGGTGATGTCAGCACCGATCGTTCCACATTGCGAAGAATTACAACACTGTTTCCAAGATCTTCGCTGCTTTGTTATTGAACAAGTAGCACATCCCATGTTTGGTAAATCTTTGGACCAAACACTATTATTTCGGGAACAGCGGTGGCTTTTTTCTTTAAGAACTTTGATGCCTCATGGACTGAATGCCGAAATCGAATGGGGAGTTTGTTAAGGGGCGTTAAAACGATTTGGACACATTCGATAGGTCCACAGAGGGGGAGTGACTATAAGAAGAGGAGGTATGAAGTGAATGCACATGTGCGGCGTTTTTTTGAACAATTGATCAAACGAAGTTGAAATACTAGAAGAGAAGAATGCTTTAAACATAAACCGTGCATCAGCTTCAGCTAAATTCTGGGTATATTTTTAATCTAAACACGTGAACGTGGTTTTATGATTTATGAATACAGTTCTTTTTACACCTATTGAACATTCTTTTGTTGAACATGACTTATGTGGTTATGATTATTTCACAGTTAAACATTTGGCTGATTCAAGCATAATCCCCTGAAGAACCTCTAATTCATGAGTGAAATGCAATTCAACGTTGTATGTGAGGCGTTGGGAAAGTGTGATACCCCGAGAGAGGAAGAAACATTGAATGATTAATGCCACCGTTGTGGTTCTTTCATTCTTAAGTTAACTCAAGTGAATATTTCATTAAGAGAAACAAGTCTGTTAAAAACACTTTGGGAAAGAGGGAGGTGTGTTATTAATGAAAAAAGGCGGAAACTAGGGCCATTGATGCAATCGGGTACTGACAGATACTATGTTTAAGAGTATCTTTCATTAAGTAACCCACTAGTCTGAGGCCTTTCCGCGAGATAAAAGAACAAATCCTCGAGCTCTTCTTTTAGGTGGTTTGTTACTATTGGAGTAGCGAATACTTATTGATAGTAATACACTATAGTTGCTCCATAAATTAGAACCCTTTTCTTCTTGTAAGATCTTCTCTAAAGCTAAAAGTCAAATGGAATTATGTCTGATATTATTCATAGGCACCGAATGGGATTCATAAAAGGGTGTTAGACATTATTGACTTTATCCATAGGTCAGAAGAGGACCCCATACTCTTTCTGGCCTTAAACGTTATGTAGGGCTGACACAAAGGTTTCTGCCACCCCAGGCAGGAGCCCCGGCTGTGCCACTGATTTCGTCTTCTGGGGGGACGCTGGCAGTGGCAGTTTAAAAGTGGTGGCTTTGTGCCACTGCTTTTGTGCCCATGGCAAGCCATGTGCTTCGGCACACATTGCCTGCCACTTCTGACCCCCCCTCCGACAGAAAGTTGTGTTGGAGGAGGGTCAGAAGCTGCAGGCCAAATGTGCCTTAGCACCTGGCCTGCTGTGGGCACCAAAGTAGTGGCAAAAAGCTGTCATATTGCCCACCAATGTCTGCCACCCTATGTGGCTGCCTAGCCCGCCTAGTAGATGGGCTGGCCCTGGATGAAGGAAAGGCACCTGACAGGGTTGAATAGGGGTATTTATTGGTAGTACTTAAATTAATTTTGGCCCAATTTTTTTGAGGGTGGTGCAATGTCTCTACAGTAACCCTATTGCACGATTGATGATCAAATGACCAACTTACTTCCCCTATCGGATCATCATCTGCTTACTTTCACTCTTAACCACCCGCTGACCATAGTCTCATCCTATCTCTACCAAGACATGTAGGAATCTTCATGCTATTAACTCGTAAGCTCTTTCCACTGCTGTTTCATCTCCTCTCTTATCTGTTGCTCCGTGCACCATAAGAAGAACCGGCGCCACTTGAAGGCGTAGGCGCACTTCATGGAGTCCTTGCTGGAGGTGAGGAGGATCTCCTCTACCTCTTTGGGAAGGTTGAAGGGCATTAGGGTGACCCATTCAGCAGCCATGCTGTGAGGTACAAGGAACCCAGGTTGGGTGAAGGATTGAGCCCTCCCTCCTTCCTAAGAAGCCCCGGTGAGCTCCTGAGAGGGACAGGTGATTCCATCGTGAGATGGAGCAGGAGAGGAAACGAAGGCTGTCGGGGTCATCTTGGGGCCACCAGAATCAGGGAAGCCTTGTCTCGCTGGGCTTTGAAGAGGGTCCGCGCTATCAGAAGCATGGGAGGGAAAGCATATAACAGGCCCTTCGACCATGAGATGAGGAAGGCATCCGGTGCCACCCAGGCTGGATGCGACTGTGGGCTGTAGAAACGCGGCAGATGAGCATTGGTCAGGCTGGCAGAGAGGTCAATGCTCAGGGTGCCCCATAACCTGAAGAGCCGCTGTGCCACCCTGGGGTCCAGGCACCACTTGTGCGGTTGGAGGACCCTGATCAGTCTGTCCGCCAGGGTAGTGTCCTGGCTCGGGAGGTATACCGCCCGGAGGAGCATCCCCCATCTGGTCACATATGAACAGAGCGCTATTGCCTCCTGGCAAAGGCAGTAGGAGCCTGTGCCCCCTGCTTGTTCAGATAACATAGAAACATAGAAATATGACGACAGAAAAAGACCACATGGCCTATCTAGTCTGTCCTTCCATATCAACAACTACAACAGTCCCCTTTTTATCTTTAGATATCCTCTGTGTTTGTCCCATGCTTTTTCGAATTCACTTACTGTCCTCATCTCTACCACCTCCACTGAGAGACTATTCCACAGATCCACTACTCTTTCCGTAAAGAAATGTTTCCGCATATCACTCCTGAATCTATCTCCCTTCACCCTCATCCCATGTCCCCTCGTAGCAGAACTTGCTTTCAATTGAAAGAGGCTCTCACCCTGAACATTTATGCCACAGAGGTATTTAAACATCTCAATCATATTACCTCTATCCCGCCTTTCCTCTAAGGTGTACATATTAAGATCCTTAAGTCTATCCTCATATGCTTTATAATGAAGACCACTAATCATTTTAGTAGTCACCCTCTGCACCGACTCCATCCTGTTCACATCCTTTTGAAGGTGTGGTCTCCAGAATTGCACACTATACTCCAAATGAGGTTGCACCAAAGACTTATACAGAGGCACTATCACCTCCTTTTTTCTGCACGCATCCTTCTAGCTTTTGTCGTTGCCTTTTCTACCTGTTTAGCTACTTTAAGATCATCAGACACAACCACGCCTAGGTCCCGCTCTTCTTTAGTGGACAAAAGCACTTCACCCCCTATACTATATTGCTCCCTTGGATTGCTGCAGCCCAAATGCATGACCTTACATTTTTTAACATTAAATCCCAGCTGCCAAATTCTAGACCATTCTTCAAGCTTAGCTAGATCCCTCCTCATGTTATCTACACCTTCCTGTGTGTCTACTCTATTGCAGATTTTGGTATCATCTGCAAAGATGCAAACCTTACCCGACAGCCCTTCTGCTATATCACTAACAAAGATGTTAAAAAGAATCGGACCAAGGACAGATCCCTGGGGCACACCACTGGTAACATCCTTCTCCTCAGAGTGAGCTCCATTTACCTGTACTCTTTGTTGCCTCCCACCCAACCAATTTCTAACCCAAGGAGTAACTTTAGGGTCCATCCCTAGGGTGCTCAGTTTGTTTATAAGTTGCCTGTGAGGAATAGTGTTGAAGGCTTTACTGAAATCCAAATACACCAGATCTAGGGCTCTCCCTCGGTCCAACTCCCTGGTCACCTAGTCAAAGAAATCAATCAGATTTGTCTGACAAGACCTGCCTCTGGTGAATCCATGCTTCCTCGGATCCTGTAATCCGCTGGACTCCAGAAACCTCACTATTTTCTCTTTCAGCAGCGTTTCCAATAATTTACTCACCACCGAAGTTAAACTAACAGGCCTGTAGTTTTCAACCACATCCTTACTTCCGCTTTTGTGTAAAGGCACCACATGAGCCTCTCTCCAGTCCTTTGGCACCACTCCCGACTCCAACGAGGCATTGAAAAGGTCAGTCAGTGGAGCTGCTAGAACGTCCCCAAGTTCCCTCAGTATTCTAGGGTGTATCTCATCCAGTCCCATCGCTTTGTCTACTTTAGGTTGAGCTGGTTTCTCACGAACACAGTCTTCTGAAAATTGTTCAAGATGTCCCTCGCTTCTGTTCCTGTTTGTGGGTGTTTTCTGAGGTCCTACTCCTGGTTCTTCATTTGTGAACACAGAACAGAAATATTTGTTAAGAAATTCCGCTTTATCCTTATCAGCTTCTACATATTCCTCTCCTGCACCCTTGAGTTTGATAATACCACTTTTGCCCTTCCTCTTCTCACTAACATCGTGACCTGGTTGTCCATGTGAACAAGCACTGACTGATGCTGTAGGCGGTGCTGGAAAGCCTTGAGTGCAAGGAAAATGGCCCTGAGCGCCAGCAGGTTGATTTGCTACTGGCTCTCCACCAGACGCCCTTGGTGCACAATGCCTCACAATGGGCACCCCAGTCAAGTAGGGAAGCATTTGTCATGAGGACCCTCTGGGGCCTTGGGAGTTGAAAAGGCATGCCCCTCCGCAGGTTTGGCGGAACCTGTCACCAACTGAGGGATTCCGCCAGCTGACGGGACATCGAGACCCTGTCCCAGAGCCTGCCCGTGGCCTGGGCCCACTGCGATTGGAGACACCACTGAGCTGCCCGTATGTGGAGATGGGCGTCAGGGACGACATGGACTGTGGAGGTGAAGCATCAATCGCGCTGATACGGTGTGATGACACTGCAACTCAGTCGCCAGGCCTGCATCTGCAATCTTGAGTCTTGAGGGCTATTGCCTCCTGGCAAAGCCCTGCATCTGGCAAAGGCCTGCATCTGCAATCTGCCCTGTCTTGGGGGAAGAAAAGCTGCAGCCTGGAGGATGTCCAGTGGGGCCCCTATGAACTCCAAGTCCTGAGTTGGGGTGAATTGGGATTTTGGGTGATTTATCACAAAGCCCAGTTGTTGTAGAACCCTGATGGTATGGCCTGTGGCATGCAGCATCTCTGTGGCTATGTCCCCTTTTACAAGCTAGTCATCCAGGTAAGGGAAGACGAAGGCCCCTTGGAGACGGTCGGCACCACAGCCAATCATTTGGTGAAGACCCGAGGGGCAGAAGCCAGGCCAAAGGGAAGTACCCTGTACTGGTAGTGGTCGCCTCCGACTATGAATCTTAGGTACTATCTGTGACTGGGATGGATAAGGATGTGGGTATAAGCATCCTTTAGGCCCAAGGAGTATAGCCAATCTCCCTGCCAGAGGTAGGGCAGCAATATTCCAAGGGAGAGCATCTTGAACTTCTCTTGCACCCGGAATTTGTTTAGGTTTCTCAGATCCAGGATGGGCCTTAGTCCACCTGTTCTTTTTGGGACCAGAAAGTATCTGGAGTAAAATCCCTTTCCTTTCAGGTGGTGTGGTACAGGATCCACAGCCCTGTCCCTGAGAAGGCCTGCAAGTTCTTGCATGAGCAGAGCCTAGTGCAGGGGAGACTGAGGAGACTCCCCTGGAAAGAAGGATGGAGGCAGCTGGTCTAGGTGGAGGAGGTAACCTTCCCTGACCACCTGAAGTGCCCACTAGTTGGTGGTGATGAAAGGGCCAGCTGTGGGCGAAGTGGACCAGACGCCTTCCTGTGGGTAGCTGATCCTCAAGAGGGAGAAAGGCTATGCCAGGGGCGTCAAAACCCCAACCCAGGCTGGGCTGGAGTCTGGGGCTCTTGGGCTTGCATGGGCCCTGACCTGCTCCCTTGCCATGGTGGCCCCGCTGAGGGGTCTGGATGGCCGGGTATGGAGGATATCCTTGATAGGGTTGGCCCTTTCTATGGAAAGGGGGCTTCTTTCCTGGAAGCTTCTTCCTGGGAAGTGTGGAAGTCCTCCTCGAGAGTCAAGTCCGAGTCACATACTCAGTCTCGATCTCGCAGCCTTGTCCTCCATGGACTTGCTGAAAAGCTGCTCCCTAAGGCATGGGACATCCAGGAGCTTCTCCTGCACCCATTGCTCGAGATTGGATGTCTGGAGCCAAGCCTGGTGTCGGGCCCCAATGCCCGCAGCTACTACCCATGCGCTGGACTCAAAGCCATCATAGGCAGTCTGGGAAAGGTACTTGGAACACTCCCCGATGGACTTCATAAGTGTCTGGAAGCGCTGGAGGTGATCCTCATCGAGGCCAGCTGCGAAGCCTCAGATTTCCTTCAACAGGTCTCAGAGGAACATACCGATGTAAAGTTGGTATGTCTGGATGCGGCAGGCAAGCATCGAGCCCTGGTAGCATTTTCACCCGAGGGTGTCAAGGGCGTGGGACTCCCTGCCCAGGGGCACCAAAGAGTGCATCTTCGGGCTCTTCTGTTGATGCATGGCCGACTCCAAAACCATGGATGTGTGGGGGAGTTGGGTCTTCCATAAACCGGGCCCACGCTGGACCCAGTACATGGTAACCAGGTGGCGACTGACAATCGGCTCCGAGGCCGGGGCCTCCCACATCTGGAAAAGGAGTCTATTAAGAATGGAGGGGACCGGGACCATTAGGGTCTCTTTAGGTGACTCCTCTTACTGGAGGATGTCGAGTTCCTCCGTATGAGGGTCCTCCTCTAACTCCGTAGTGAGGGAGAGGGCTCGCACCATGTCCTGGACAAACTCAAGGAATGAGGTGTCCTTGGATGGGGATTGGCGCCTAGCTGCCAGCGGGGACAGATCCAAAGGGAGGACCCGGTGGGCCCGGGACTCCGGGGACGTCTCGGCATCGGACTCCCAACCTGAGTAGTCCGAGGAAGACTCAAGGCCCGGCAGCTCCAAGGGCATCGTTGGCTCCGGTCTTCGATGTTTCAAGGCTGAGGCATGGCCAGAGCCAGAGGCACTCGCTTGCAAAAACCTCGCCCCCCAAGGAGTGGGAGCAAGATCGAGACCTTCGCCGAGGATCTACCCGAAGTGTCTGGCTCTCAGGGATCACTTTGGTGGCCCAGGGAGTCCTCGGTATCTGAGTTCCTGAGGTCTTGGCATGAGGACCAGTGGGGCTGGGTCTCGATGCTTGTTGGGATGTGAGGAATGCAGAAACACTGCGTTCAAGCACCAACATATGAGTTTCCCACTAAGGGGTGGCTGTCAGAGACAGCAACGCCGAGGTTACCGGGTCTGGTGTTGAGGAGGAGAGGGAATCCTCGGTGGGATGGCACTTGGGAAACCGAGGTCTGTCACCAGATGTCTCGACTTCTGACCTGGGTACCTTCCAGGGCCTGCACCCTCTCCGACTCCTCAGAGGCCTGTCGGGGGCTGAGGGACCATGCACGGGATTTCCCCTACTTGTCTGTCTCCCATGACGAGGTCATAGTAACATAGTATATGACGGCAGATAAATTAAACAGGCTCACAATTTGTTTAAAAGTTTTGTTTAAATTGCTGTGTTTAACTTGCAAAATTAAATATGGGCTAGCCCCTAATTATATATCAATCACTGGTTGTTTTGGGGCAACCCATAAGATATACTATGGCATCCAGGACAGTTTACATTTTCCTTCACCATATGATTTATTGCATTAAATTTAAGATAACCTGTTTAGTTATAGTGCTTCATACCACTGGACTACATTACGAACTGTGATCAGGGCCAAAGATTATACGAAATTTCGATGAAGGTTCAAGACTTGTGGTTTTTCAGTATTTTTTTTTCACTGAAACTTTCATTAAGTTTTCTAATGTAAAATTATACAACACGGTATCTCACTCTCCAAACATGTCTACAATTCCATACAATAGTGGGATTTGGCAAGCAAGTCAACCAACAGCAACAAATCCTCCCCCATCCTTTCTCTTAAACTCCAACTAACAAATAGCAGATAAGATCATCACCAACTCCTCCATCCTCCACCCCATTCCCAAAATTTATGCCACACATCTTCATGGTTACGCCCTTCTCTTCTACTGCCAACTTCAGACACTGTTCTTTCCACCTTGCTGCACTACCTGAGTCATCAGGCTTCATCTCTGGTCCTATTCAAAATCCAAGTTAAAAACTAATCTCTTTGAGGCTGCTTTTGAATTCTGACTCTTATTCTCCTGTCTACACCTATGTGTATTTTAATCATTTCCCTTAAGAATTCCCTAGTCCCATGTTGCTCTGCCTGTCTTAGCAGACTGTAAGCTCTCTGGAGCAGGGACTGTCTTTTATGTGTGCATGTACAGCGCTGTGTATGCCTAGAGGTGGTATATAATGATTGGTAGTAGTAGTAGTAGTTTCTTTTTGCCCCTGTTTAAATGCTGTCAGCTTCATTAGACTATGCATAATATGCAAGCTTTCAACAAATACCTCAGGGCCTGGTAAAGCAGGCTGGTTCCAATGCCAGGTAATCTTCCCCAGGGCCACAACCAAGTCATATTTCAAAATGTCCTGAATCTTCATTGGAATCCCAACTGGGTACTTATGCAAAAGACACATTGCAGGCTCCCAGAAAGCATGTGGCCCATCATCTCCTCTTAAATGTTGATACAGGAACTTGAGTATCGGCGCACAGCCGGGCACTACCACCACATATGGAAGAATGGACCTCACCTATCTGCAGCCCTGCCAACACACATCGTCACCCTTCATGGCCATCTGATGCAAACACACTGGTTTTAAGTGCCATCAATAAAGTAACTTCAAATCATTCTTCACCAGGTTAGCGGCACATGATATTTTCTTAATATGGTTAAAGATCCTTTTACATTCTAGGTCATCCAGGGTTACCCCCAAATCTCCCACTGAACCAAATGCTGTGGCATGGAAGAGGTTCTGGAAAACACCACATATATACTAGAAATAATCCTACCCGTTTCCATCCGACCCAGACAAAGTACCTCAAAGGTACTGTCCCCTTGAATATCCTCCCATACTTCTCTTCTCCTGCCCCCATCATCCGGCCATTTCAAAATGGCTCAGATCAAGGGACACTGCCCTCTAGACTCACACTAAGGGGCCGCACCACGCGACCATGGCCATCTTTGTTAGGTCCATTGATCGTGGCCATTTTGAAATGGCCAGATGACAGGGGCTGGAGCAGAGAGGACCATTCATGCCCTGTAGCCCTACTAGACTACCAGGATAAGCCAAGATAAGCTAAGAAGGGGGGGGGGGGTGTTGTTGGGGGAGGCATGGGATATTCCTTTGTAATGGGGAGGTGGGAGAGGGCTACGTACTGGCTAGCTGGGACTAATTTTAGAGGGTGGGAGCTTATCTTGACTAGCTAGCCAGGATGGTAGAGTGACTGGGGGGTGCAGTGATACCTCCTGGGCATCTCCTGGTGAGGATTGAGAGCTACCTAGGGGGGATAAGTGCTGCAGGGAAGCCAATACCTTTTTAAAATTTATACGATCTGTGTCGCAGGTCGCAAGACCATGGCACCAACATCATTGTTGATGGGGGGGGGGGGAGCCCCATTCGCGGCTGTGGGGAGGCACACAGTAGTGATTGAGGCATGGAGCTGCTGACAGCTCTGTGCACCCAGTTACTATCATCTCTCCCCTTGGATTTATGGCAGGGGCCCATGATACTTGCCAAGGTAGGTAATAGGGGTCTCCATGGGAAATCCAGAATCACCACAGTATTTGTAGGGGCTAACCCAGGAATGCCCCCTGCAGAAACCAGTTTTATTTCTTCCCTTACTGCACTGCGATAGCTGCAAAACCCTACTGTGGTTTAGTAGACATGCCACTAAAATGAGTTACTTTTTTAGTTCCAGTTTATTGCCATTTTTCTTTATGTTTAAATCTTTTTATTCATAGAACCAGAAAGTACAAAAGAAAACAACAGGTTCAGTTCCATAACCGGGGTCACAACACAAAGAAACCAAGCACAGAGATCATGCCCACAGGACAGAAACCCCCCTTCGTAGAGAACGCACTCACAGAATACGCAAAGAAATAGAAAGAGACAGCTAAAGCGATGACTGGAACCATGGGGATTATAATATGATACACCCCCCCACCCCGCCCCCCCCATAGCAATCCACCCCCCTCCTTACCCACCATTCCCTGTTTAACTACTGGAGCAGTAGAAGTGAAGTAAGAACATGGGCAGGCCCGGGGTGGATTCTGCTCCCAGGCCCACACCATCCATAAGATAGCCAGACATGCATGGATTCCCATTAACCCCCCCCCCTTATTCCCGTTCCCCTACCGAACTCCCGCCCCCCCCCACCCCTTTCGTAACGCGTCAGCCATATGGGTCTGTCACTATCCCGGGGACAGTCAGCCATCCCCAAGGAGAGTGAGAGAATACACCAAACCCATATTGTCAGTATCCGCTCAGGATTCTACTTCGGGCCCTCCAGGGTAACATGTGCAGATGAGGCCCCCAAGCCTCTAGAAAACGCCTCCAATCCTTCTCCTTCCTACCAACACGCATCCGTTCCATGAGCAGGGTCTTATGCAACTGCACTCTCCAGGCCCCATAAATGGGTCCCCGAATATCCAACCAATGTTGTAACACAAGCATACGAGCAGTCACCAAGACTAACCGAACCTAGCGCTTACCACCTGCCCCAATGTGGCCTCCCATTCATCCTCCCACAGATCCAGCACCGCGTTCTTAGCAGTCAAAGATATTGGCTGTTGTAAGCAGGCGGCCAGGTATGACGAGACCCGCTTCCAATACACCTGGGCTCTCGGGCAGTGCCAAAACATATGCCCCAGGGTGGCCCTGGGTGCATCACATCGCGGGCAGCAATGACTACCCCCCACCCCTGCGCGCCATGCCCGGATAGGGGCGAAGTGTAAACGACGTAGTATCTTATACTGAGTATCCCTGTGGAGCACCGATATGCTTAAAGAGGGAATAGCGGCCAAGCCTTCAACTAACTCTGCACCACAAACCCCTTCACCAAGGTCAAAGGCCCAAGCTGCCGCTAGCTCATCCACGCCAAGAGGTGGTACCCCGTCCCATAATGTTTTGTGCAGCCCGGACACACGTGCCCCTGACTCACCCCCTAATAACGTCAGCTCAAGTGTGGAACACACCTCCCCCTTCAGGGCCCCCACGGGGACCCCGCGAATATAGTTGCGGAGTTGTACATTTTGGAAAAAGTCCTTGTTCTTTAAGGAATATTGTTGACATAGCTCAGAAAAGGCAATCATCCCCCCTTCCAATGTCAGCACATGCTCCAAGTTTACCATACCTAACTCCTCCCATCCCTCAAAGTGAGACCTCCCCAGACCCGGTCCAAACTCGGCATTGCCCCTTATGGGAAGATAAGGCGTATGATGAGCCGAAAGCTTATGTCTGGAGCAGAAAAACCTCCACGCTTTCCGCACAGGGTCCAAGAGAGTCTTCCGAAAGTCACCAGACAAGTGCCGAACACGCTCAGCATGCAGAAGATACCGAAAATGAAAAGGGGACGCCACCGCTCGAAGCAACCCCAAGGGGGAGCAGCCCTCCAAATCCCAGAGCCAATCCCGAACCCACCGCAACAAACAGGCGATGTTATATTTCTGTATATCCGGGAAGCCTATGCCACCTAGCGCCCAAGGCTGTTGAAGAATCGCCAGGCGCACCCGTGGCCTGCGACCAGCCCAAAGGAATCGGTTGAATAGCCTTGTCAGCTGACGAAGGTCCGATCGCTTTAGTAGCAACGGGAGGATCTGAATCGGGTATAAGATCTTAGGAAAAATAGCCATCTTGCATAAAGCTACCCGACCCCCTGACAACGGAAGGTCGCGCCACTTATCAACACTGACCGCCACATCACTAATAATTTTGGAAACATTGAGTCTATAAAGATCCCCTAGATTCGCTGGTAAGTAGATACCCAAATACTTGAAGTGCCCCGCCGCCCATTTCAGAGGGAATTCCCCTTGTCAACCTAATTGTCCATCGGGCCCCACAAGCAGCGCCTCCGACTTGTCGAGGTTCAAATGAAATCCCGAGGACTCCCCATAATCTCGAATAAGCTGTAGCAACCGAGGTAATCCAATGTAAGGGTCCCCTAGATGGACCAGCAAATCGTCGGCAAAAGCGGCCACTCGAAACTCTTCCCGTCCCATTCGTATACCACAAAACTGGGAGGAAGCCCGTATCTGAATCAGGAGGGGTTCCAGCGTCAAAACAAAAAGAAGTGGGGACAGCGGGCAACCCTGACGAGTGCCCTCCTGAATACTAAAGTCCGCGGACATAACCCCATTTACCAGAACGGCCCCGATGGGGTCTGCATATAATAAGCGGACCACATCAACGAAAAAACCCGTAATCCCCATTGCTGCTAAAACTTGGTACATGAAGCCCCAATTAACGCGATCAAATGCTTTTTCAGCATCGAAACTTATAAGTAAGGATTGGTCCCCCGTCTGCCGCCCCGCACTAATAGAAAGTAAGATATGTTGTAAACTATACGCGGCATGGCGTCCCCTTACAAATCCCACCTGATCCTGATGTACCAGGGACGGCAAGTAGAGCGCAAGCCGATCTGCCATAATTTTAACTAAGAGCTTAATGTCAACATTCAGGAGCGAAATGGGACGGTAGGAGCCGGGCAGAAGAAGGTCCCGTCCTGGTTTAGGCAGAATAGTGACAAGGGCCTTGTTGGCCTCATACGGAAACTGCCCCCTCTGCACCAAGTCCTCAAAGTACCCCACAAGAGGAGCCACTAGGGCGTCACCTAGGACCTTATAAAACTCACTACAGAACCCATCAACCCCAGGAGCCCGCCCATTCTTCAAGCCCTTAATTCCCATCTGAACCTCCCGCCCCGAGATGGGTTGATTTAAAACCTCCAAATGCTCCGCATTAAGCCGTGGCAAAGGACATCCATCAAGAAAGCTATTACCCTCTTGAGGCCGCTCCCCATCCCCCGCATAGAGTTTCCGGAAAAAGTCAGTAAAAACGGTCTCAATAGCTGCCGCCTCCCGTCGGATAGTCCCGTCAGCATGCCGTATTGCCCCAATTTGTCGTGGGCCCCCTGCAGGCCGCATCAGAGCAGACATCAATTTCCCCGCCTTATTCCCCCATGCTGGTACAGCTTGTATCTATAATATAACATGGATTTTTGAGCCCGCCGATGAAGGAGCATCTCTAGCTCCGCCTGGAGCTCCCTCAGCTTACGTTGGTTGGGAACCGAGTTACACCCCGCCACCACCCTCCTCATCCTGCCTAAGTCCCTTTCTAACAAGAGAATACGCTGATTCAACCTCTTCCGCCGAAGACCATGATAGCTGATGATTTCCCCTCGCAGAACAGCTTTGCCCGCCTCCCATAGCAAAACCGGCGAGATATCGGGGCGGTCATTGAAGGCCAAATAGTCCCTCCAGCGGTCCCATAAGTATGCTTCAAAGTGCACATCTCCACAGAGATCCAGAGGATATCTCCACAGCCGACTTCGAGAGGGACGACTACCACGCAATTCAAGTATGACCATCGCATGGTCCGAGAGAATGGGAGACCCGATCTCTGCCTTTAAGACGCAACTGAAGAGCGAATCTGAGATTAAAAAATAGTCAATGCGAGACCACGTCCCATGAGCTCGAGACATATGAGTATAATCCCGATCTCCAGGATGCAGGAGTCTCCATACATCCAAGAGCTTCTGCGCCTCACACAAACCCCACAAGCGCCGGCAGCCCCGCTGGCTCCCTCGCACAACCGCTCCCGACCAGCATCCAGTACTTCATTGAAATCACCGCCGAAAATCACCTGATATCCACCAGTGTCTGCTAAAAGTCGTGTAATAGCCTGATAAAAGCGGGCCTCGTAACCGTTAGGCCCATACAACGAGCACAAGGCTACTTTCCTACCTTCCAACAGCCCCCAAACACACACATATCTCCCATCCACATCAGAGACTACCCGCTCCTCCTTCCAATCCACCGACTTGGCAATAAGGATGGCCACACCCCGTTTCTTCCCGACAGCGGGGGCCCCGTATACATGAGCGATATGACCTTTACCCAATTTAGCATGCTCCGCTGCCGTCTGGTGAGTTTCCTGCAACATTATAACCCCAAGGCGCTGACGCTTCAAGTGCTGAAGTACTTTATAGCGTTTCACCGGGGAGCCCAAGCCGCACACGTTCCAGGACGCAAAGCGAAGTCCGCTACTCATCGCACTGTAGAGAATATAAATTCTCAAAAATACAAGTCCACAACTCAGCTCGACGGGGACCCCTCCAGCCAAGGACCCCCATCCACACCCACAACATCCAAACACCCCAGAGCAGCCAAACCCACACAAACAAACACCAATTACCAGCCAACTTCCCATACAGACCCAGCCAACAGCAAACAATCCAAACCCCCCTACCTCCCAACCCCTCCCCGCTGCCCCCCATGCCCCCCCTCCCCCCCCCACTCTCTCACCCTCATTAGCAAGACCCCTTGCACCCCCCTCACTCCCCATCCACACCCCAACTAACTCCGCCTGCCTACCAGAGGCCGGTGACTTCCTATGGCTACCGGGCCCACCCCTCTAGTGCTTCCCAAGCCCCCCCCCCAACCAGCTATTGCTCTCCCCTCTCCCAGGACACACCCCAACTCTGGTCACAGGTCCCAAACTTCCAGGCACTCTGCCCCCAAGTCACATATATCCACACCGGGTTAAGCCGCCTCAGAGGGGGGCAGGAGAGAAGAGAGCATGTACATAATCGTCCGCGCCCCCGTCCCCAAGCCGCTCCTCTCCTACCCTCCTGTACCAGCCATGGAGATTGTGTCTGTCTGCACCCCAAGGGCTAGTGAGGGCAGGCAGTCACAGAGAAAACTGAGAGCAGAGACAGAGGCGTCCGTATTCCCCATGGTAAACCTCCCACCCATCCTCCAGGAGCAGCCCAAGCAATATCCAGCTCACGTTTCCAACCCCCTCTGCCCCCATGCCACGCCCCTCCACCCTTTCAGGACCAGAATAACACCCAGAGGAAGGATAGGGAGGCCCATCTGAGCCAGAAATCACAGATAGAAAACTACCCCCAGTGAACCCCACCACACCCAGCTGACAACTAGTTGAGATGGCCAACATAAAGGATAAATGACAGGCCCATAGAGGAATTCAAAGGCGGATCCAATCAGAAGTTTCTATGCCACTGACATCAGAGGCATGCCCTAGCTCGTGGAAAAGTGTCCCAGAAGCAACAAAGGTGAGCGCAATGGGTGTCTACTATTTAACCCCAGGCCAAAGCTGCCGAGGCAGTCTTCCAAACATCCCCCCCCCTTAAACGCACCCTCTCCTCCCCCCCATTCAACACAGCAGCGGGTCCTCAACTAATGGCCACGCGGCCCCACCGTCAAGCCCACAAAAAGGAGGGACAAAACAACCCCTGGAACTCCCCGGGGAATCCAAAAAGAAAAAAGGGAAAAGAAGGAAAAGAAAGCGCGCCACTGGCTCCCCCATCCCACTCCCCTCAGTCCCTCCCCTCCCACCCCCATCCTCACCCTGCCGATCCAAAACACTCTCCAAACCTGCCACCCCCCCAGGGAAGCGAGGAGGCGAGAGCCCCCTCAGCGTAAATTAGGGAACAGGGGGGGGGGAAGAGAGAGAAGAAACAGAAGCAAAGGAAGAAAAAAAACAACATACACGTAGTTAACACAAGGCAAATGCCCCAACTCAACAATAACCATATGTGGGGCGCAGTGACGCCAGAGCGATACTCCCCCAGGCCCCCATCTCACTGGCACACTAACATATGCCCATAATATAGATGGTATAAAATACAAGGTATAAAATACAAAGGGTCCAGAGCACATTGCCCCCAGGCGTGCCCGCCAGGCCCAGCAGGATCAGTTCACCGGCCCCCGATCAGTACTGCACCAGCAAAGTCACAATCCCAAGGCTTGCACCAGCCCTATCAAGGCACTGTCGCCGAGGGTTCACCCAGCTGCTCCAGCCATATGCGTGCCTCCTCCGGGGTCCCCAGATGCCTCGTTCGGCCTTGATGCTCCACCCGGAGTTTGGCAGGGTATAACAATGAAAAACGTATATCTCTGTTAGCCAGTTGTGCACAAATCGTGGAGAAAGCTCGGCGCTGCTGGCTTACTGAGAGTAGTCTTGAAACACCAAAAGCTGTGCCCCTCCGTTCTCTCGTCGCCTTTTAGCCCGAGCTGCCCGTAGCACCATCTCCTTCTGTCTGTAATCCAAGAAGCGGGCTATTACCACACGTGGCCTCTGTGCCTCTTCACGCCTCGGGCCCAAGCGGTGCATGCGCTCTAGATGTATAGGGGGCTCCGCAGACCCGGCCACGAGTTGCTCTATCCAGCCAGAGAGATACTTAGGGAGAGCAGAGTCCATAACTGTTTCAGGAACCCCAACAAAGCACAGATTTTTCCTGCGGCCCCTGTTCTCTAGATCTTCCAGTTTGTCAGCTTGCTTTTTCACCAGCATTTCAAGGGCCTGTACTTGGGCAGCTAAAGAGTGTTGGGCGTCCTCCACACCGGAGATTCTTCCCTCTGCCTGCTCCATTCTGCCCGTGAAGTCGGCGATCTTTTGAGCTACCGCACTCAACTGGCCACCAAGGTCACAAAAGCGCTCATCCAGCGCCTTCACTACTGCCGCGCTCACCTCCGCCACCATAGTATGTTCACCATCAGATTAGGGGCTTTTAGGTGCTCCGTCGGCCATTTTAGAATCAGGGCCCCGGACACGCTCTCTCTTGGTGATTTTTGTAGCCATCAGGCTGCTCCCAGAGATCGGGGGGGCAACACTGCTCCGGTCCTGCCACTCTCTCCGCTATTACTTAAGCCAGCCAGGGGAATTCAGCTTTCATGTAACAATGTAAATTGCAAGTTGGCGGGGTGGGTACCCGGAGCTGATCTATTCGCGTCCGATCAGCTCAGCGCCATACTGGAAGTCCTTGCCATTTTTCTTTACTAAATCACTTATTATATTGGGAAGTAATTTTAGTGCACAAAAATGTGTACTAAACCAGAAATAAAAGGATGCACTACTGTATAATCTAAAATTAAATGAGTGTCTCCTGTTTTTAATTCATTTCACCTGTTATTAGGAGTGAGAACAACATCCCTAGTTATAAAAAAAAAAACAGTGCCTGTTGTCTAGTTCCTAATAAGTTATGTGCCACAAAAAAGATATATAGGGTTTAAATAATCAAGCTCCTTGTAGCATTTCAAACCTTGGGAATAATTTTAACTTACGAGGTTTGCAATAATAATGAAAGCTAAACAGCGTGCATACTTTTGCTTTCATTATTGTCTCCTGAAAAATTACCTGCAGAGAACTGCATCTGTTTTTTCTGCAGGTAATTTTTCTGTTGGAAGGAACGTGTTAAGTCTTGATTATCCAAATTTTGGGAACCTTTAATTAAACACCACTAACCAGTTAATGTGCATTATAGCATGTGGTTACTGGCAGCAGTTAACACCAACGCACAGGCATGCCAGCTACCAAATGCCAAAACGCATGTTAACTGCCATTTGCACAGTAATAGGAAGAATGAGCAGGTTAGAGGTGAAGCGTGGGCAAAGGGAGCAAATTAGCGGCTGCGTGCAGTTAAGGTGGCAATTAGCGTGGGTGCACTGGACACCTCTGTGGGTGTGAGGTGCACCCATGTTAAGTGCACCGCACATTAAGGTACTCAGTCATGCATTAGATGCTGGGAACATGCTGATCATGCTCCCAGCTGCTAATGTGAGGGCTTTGAATGTTCTTACGTAAGTGTGCTGCATGTTAAGGTACTCAATCATGCATTAGATGCCGGGAACATGCTAATAGCACCCCTGACAGCTAACATGGAGGCTTTGGACTTAACTTACATTTTACTAAAGCCCACTAAGGTTTTGCACTTAACGTGTTACAAAGAGCCCCTTTTTGTGCCATTCCACCCCAGGTTTTTGCGTACCCCTGGAAAAGCCTGCCAAAATTCAAGGTGGGCAATAATCAAGCCCACATTTCAATGTGGTAAAACATTATTTTACCCATGGAATGCCTATGATTACTGGTTTCCAGACTGGTTACTATCAGCAAGCATGATGAAGAACTAAACTTCATCATGGAGGATCATGCAACACTGATGTGCCACTTTCTGCTAACTATGAAGTATACCGTATTTTTCGCACCATAAGACGCACCGGACCATAAGACGCACCTGGTTTTTCAGAGGGGAAAATAGGAAAAAAAATATTCTGTTTTGATTGCCTTATGCATCCTACGGAAAATAGGAAAAAAAATATTCTGTTTTGATTGCCTTATGCATCCTACCTATTTGCTGTGAAAGTGCTTATTATTGCTAGTAATATTGATGTTAGAATACCCCCAAGAGCCTCTAATTTTAACCCTAGCATATGAAGTCAGGAAACTGGGCTGGAAAAAGAGAAACGATGATTTCCAAGTCTTCCCCAATCCCTGCCAGAAGCCACTTACAGGAAGCTGTGTTCTGCTCAAGTGTAGCTATCGAACGTCCTGCTCTCCTATTACCTCATGATATCAGTGGCTTCTGGCAATCTGGGAAGCGCTGGCACCACCACAGAAGATCTCCTCCTTAGACACTCACCGACTCCTTCTTCTGCAGCCGCGGCTCCCTGCCTCGTAGGGAACCGCGGCTGTGCTTTTAAAATCATCTCGGAGCCCTTCCTGTCTTGACGGGCTCCGTGCAGCACTGTCCCGCCTCTAAAGGAAGTTGTTTACCACTTCCTTTGGAGGCGGGACAATGCTGCACGGAGCCCGTCAAGACAGGAAGGGCTCCGAGATGATTTTAAAAGCACAGCCGCGGTTCCCTACGAGGCAGGGAGCCGCGGTTGCAGAAGAAGGAGTCGGTGAGTGTCTAAGGAGGAGATCTTCTGTGGTGGTGGCTGGCACTGGTAAGCCTGAACACGGGGTGGGGGAGGGATGATGCAGTCCCCAAGGACACGGAAGGTCCCGGGGGACCCGCTGCCGCTCTGCAACTTCTTATATTCGCACCATAAGACGCAGGCACTTTTCCTCCCACTTTTTGGTGAAGAAAAAGTGCGTCTTATGGTGCGAAAAATACGGTAATTGCTTTGGAAACACAGAGTCTTGGCATTCTACTATCTGTGATCCTCTGCTTCTAAATGCCCATAGAAGTAGATAACTACTTTTCAGTCAAGATCATAAGAAAGTGTGAATGAACATGAAGGCGCTGTATTAGTGTGTCAACAGCAAGTTATATTTTCTGCCAAATTATACATCCTGAATTTTAATAAAGATTGAAAATGTAGGAAGGATAATTTTAAAAAATATTTCAATGGGTAAAAAGAGTATTTTACAAGAGGAAATAAGCCTTTATAAAATTGTCTGCCCTATATGCAGGTAAATTTATATATGTATCAACTGTATATGTAAAACTTTATCTAGATTGTCTAGAGGCATTGCCAAGTGAGAGTTGGAGAGGGCTTGGCATTTATGGACATATTTTATTTTAAATTCAACTGTATGTGCATAGATTAACCCTGAAAATCTATGTGCGTTAAAGAGCAGGTGTACATGCAAGTGCATACGTTCACTGGGATAATTCTCAGAGTGACAATATGTGCATCGTTGTGGCTTTTTTACTAAAGGGCGCAGTGATGTTGTGCCGAATGCACCCATAAGGCATGAATCATGGTGCGTTAGGGTAACATCACAGTGTTAACTGTTGGGAGTATGGAAAGCATGTTCCCAGCAGTATATGCAGCCCTGTCAAGGCACTAGAAGAGCACAGGTGCACTCAGTACTACCTATGGAGGTGGCAGTGAGTGCACCCACGGTACTAGCCCACCGTATAGGTAATATAGGTGTGCTGCCTGCATGGTGCTTGCCCCACCCACTCTCCATCCATAACCCTCCCACTTACAACCCTAATGTGCCACATGGATAGTTAGCACCATAATGCAGTGGCACTGTTATGGCTCTACACTAGCTGTCAACACGGGTCTACCACACGCCTGTAGCATGCATCAGACCCACGCTGACAGCTACCATCCTTTAGTAAAAAAACCTCCTTTGTTTAAAAAATTTACCAGGAGCTCCCTTGGCAATCTTCGCCATGCCTGAGAGGTCTGAATTCTCCTTCTTCTGGCTACTGGTGAGTGGAATGACGCTTTTGATGTGGGGCTACCTGAAGAATTTTCTGACGAAGATTTGCTAAGTACAGTCCATGAAATGGATGACAATATTCTTTCAGTTGATACTTCTATTTAGTCTACTTATGGTCTGAATTGGCAGGCAATGTCCTGGCGTCGAGAGATTTTGCAATCCCATAAGTCAGTGACTCTTGCCCAGGTTTCACAGACTGCGCTGAGGTCTGCGTTGGATACCCTTGTATCTATTTCTTCTTCTGAAGTTAATGTTCAGACTGCGATTGTGGAGAGTATGCAGTTGCATAGATCTCAACAAGAAGGTAATAAGTCTTTTTCTGCAACTAATACCAATGAGACTGACTCTTTAGATACAATTACAATTTTCTTAGGAGAAACTAACATCTAGTTTTATCTCTGGCATTAAGTCAAAAGTTATAGAGAACTCTTTGGTGGATTTTATATTGAAAATCATTTTCCAGGCTTTAAAATTTGTTATGAAATTACAACTGCAGCATGATGTAATTGTGAAGTTTGAGTTCCAACTACAAGATTTTCAGCAAACTTTGGCAAGTTGCTCTCAGGAAATTGCTAAAGTAGAAGAGGCTATAGTATAAAAGATATGGCTATGGATCTGATCAACGCTATCTTGTCACGTAAAGTTGAAAATATCGAGAGTATTGTTAAGAAGCATAATATTAGGATTATTAATGTTCCAGTTTTGAGTAATATTTCTGGTTTGGATCTATTTAAAAGTTACAGTATATAAAAGAAAATTTGGAAGTTCCTGAGTCTTCCTTACCTTCTATTTTAAACACTTATTACTTACTAATGAGAAAGAATGTTTCAAATAATCAGAAAGATGTAAAAGTTTCTTTTTCTAAGCCTGAAATCTCTAAGAGTACTGTTCCATCTGGCGACTTGTCTATGGAATTAGAGTGGCTGGTAAATCAACCTTACTTGTTACAGTGTTACTTGAGTCTGACCAAGACTGGGGATTTAAAATGTTTTTCTCTTATAGGGATAAGTAATTTCTTAGTTTTGTGTTTAGGATGATTGAAACTCAGTCTCATCATAAATTTCTTGCATTACAATCTTAGGTAGAGGTTATCGGAGCTACCTTTACTTTGAATTATCCTTATACATGCAGAATTAAATATGCCTCTAATGTATATGTTTTCTTTGATAGTAAACAAACAAGTGCAGAAAATGACCATGGAAGACTCGTACATACATTATTCTACGAACCAGTTCTGTTGCATGCTTTTCTAAGATGACTTTTCTGATACTGAGGATATTTGACTTGAGCTTTGATGGATATCAGTTATGATAAGTGTTGACATTTCTATTTCATTTAGTAATTTAGTATTTCTTTTTTCTTGGCTCCATTTATATTGTGGATTTAATTCAGTATTTCATTTTGATTTTCACGATTTATATTTACTTAAACAACAAATTTGAATAGCAAAAAAAAAAAAAATTTACTAGGGTCTGCACAGGGAAAACTATGCAATACCATACAATTAATCCCCCCCCCCAAAAAAAAAAGAGCAGTTTTAAAATGCAGTTTATCAATATAAATGGCTATTTATATAGGTAAAAAGGCTATTTGAATACTGCCTAGATAGTATGCAGGTAAAAATATGTAGCTCAGTCCTCAAGGGGAAGACTTTTACATACATTTTTGTGGAGGCTTAGGTCAGAGGAGGCCACAACATGAGCAATTTTGCATTTTCAAAACTACAACAAGAAGGGAAGCTATTTTGGACCTCATCCTTAGTGGCACGCAGGATCTGGTGCGAGAGATAAGGTTGTTGGACCACTTGACAATAGTGATCATAGCATGATCACATTTGATATAATAAATGAAAGAAGGATGGCAAGGAAATCCACAGTACTACCATTTAGCTTTCAAAAGGGAGACACTATGATAAGAAAACACTAAAAGGAGCTGCAGCTGCAAAGATTAAAGATTTACATAAAGTGTGGGTATTGTTTAAAAGTACTATCTTGGAAGCCCAGAACAGATGTATTCCATGCTTTAAGAAAAGTGGAAGGAAGGCCAAAAAACTGCCAGCATGGTTTAAAGGCAAGGTCAGAGAGGCTGTTGTTGCCAAAAAAAAGCATCTTTCAGGAAATTTATTTTATTTATTTATTGACATTCTTTTATATACCGCGCTATTCCACATCAGTGCGATTTACATGGAACACAAATTTACACATTTCCGTTGGTTGATCTGTGTTTACAATGAATGGGTACACGAACTTGGATCAAAACTTGGGTAACTATTTACATCTCAACAGGCTGGTATTGCAACATTCATCTGTACGGCATTGACTAGTTCATTGATGGGGGTGTTGCGGTGCTAACTTCCGGGTAGTACAAGAGGAAAAGGTGATGTTTTAATGCTTTCCTAAACTGGGCTAGGTCAGTGATCGCTCGGATGTTGGGTGGGAGGTTGTTCCAGCATCTCGGCGCACAGAATTTGAAAGCCCTGTTTGCTGTTGCCTGTGTGCACTGAGTTATTGCTTTCGGGACTATTAGGGTGTTGACCGTTACTGATCTTCTCAATCTGTTAGGTGAGTTGTTCTGTATGAGCTCTGTTAGGGATGAGGATGAGAGCCCATTGATGGCTTTGAAGGTCAGCAGTAAGGTTTTAAATGTGAGCCTGCCTTGTATAGGGAGCCAGTGGAGCTGTTTCAGGATGGGCGTCATGTGTTCCCTCCTGGATGTTCCCTGAAGAACTCTTGCTGCGGAGTTCATAGCGAGCTGCAGTGGGTGTAGAGTGGATTGAGGGAGTCCCTGCAGTATGGCATTTGCATAGTCAAAATGTGGTAAGATCCATGCCTGGTAAATCATCCGGAAGTCATCAGGCTCAAGAAGGAAGCGTAGGTGCCTGAGAGATCGGATTTTATGGTATACTGCTCTTGCTATATTGCCTATGTGAGTCTTCATGTCTAGTCGCTGGTCTAAGGTGACTCCGAGGTATCTGATCGTGGGTTTGGTAAGAAGGTCCGCTTCCTTGACCCTAAGAAAGGGTGGTGTGATGAAATTTGGGTTCCTTGTGATGAATAGAACTTCCGTTTCCTTATGCTGAATTTGAAGATTTTGGGTTAGGAGCCAGTTGGATACTGCATTAAAACAGTCTGTCAGTGGGGAGAGGTCTGGGTTCTCTGTCGAGAAAAGCATGTAAAGGAGAACATCATCAGCGTATATCAAGCAATTCACCTTGAAGGACCGGATGATGTCACATATAGGCTGCATGTAAATGTTGAACATCAGCGCAGAGAGGGAAGATCCTTGTGGGATGCCTTGGTTCTGGTGGAAAGGTTCAAATGTCGAGGCCTCTGATCGTACGTGCTGCCATCTGTCTGCGAGATACGACTTGCACCATTCTAGAGCTGTATCACATATCCCCTTCTCCTGAAGGCATCACAGGAGGAGCTTATGGCTTACTGAATCGAAAGCACCTGCTATGTCCATGAAAATGAGGACACACCCTTGATGGATGTTGTCAAATCCAGCCATTATGCTACTGAAGAGAGTGGTGAGGAGTGTTTCAACCCCATGCGCCTCTCTAAAACCATGCTGGCAGGGATCAAGCGGGGCAGAAGCTTCAATGTGTTCTTGAATTTGTCTTTGGACATCTTTTTCGATAATTTTGACCAGACGTGGTATGCTCGATATTGGTCTGTATGAGTTTGCCTTCTTGGGGTAAAGCTTGCTATTTTTTAGAAGTGGTCTGATGGACGTGCGTTTGAGGGATTGGGGGAATGTGCCTGTTGTGAAGGAACGGTCTATGAGCCTGGCTGTAAACGGGCTAAAGTCTGATCGTAACTCTTTTATCCAGGACACTGGGCAAGGGTCTAGTTTGTGCAGTGGTCGTGTTGAGCAGAGCGATTGTGTCTTCAATTTGTCTTTTGGTAGGTGTGGAGAATCTGGTCAGGGGTGTTAGATATCTAGGCTCAGGTGTGGTGGTTGGTGCTAGGGACTTATTGGTCTGACAAAGCTTTGATTGTAAGTAATCCGCGAAATCTTGAGGGTGGATCTCATTTGGTTGCTCGGGGGCTGGTTCTTTTGTTAGGTTCTTGACCAGTGCGAACAGGTCATGAGGTTTGTTAAGAGACCGCTTTAGTGTGTCAGAGTGGAATCTTCTCATGCTCACTGTTATTGCTCGGCGGTGCTTCCCCAGTTGCAAGTTATATGCCTCTTGGTCATCAGCGGAGTGGGATTTACGCCAGCGTCTTTCCAGCTTTCTTAGGAGGGTGAGAGAGGATCTTAGTTCAGTGGAGTACCAGGCTGCTGTGGCTCGTTTCCCTGGCGGTTTGTTTGAAGGTAGACGTAGAGAAATAGTACTGAGGCTTTCGTTCCAGTTGGAAACCAGCACCTCAGGGTCATGTGCTGTCAAGGCGAGGAGTGGGCGGGCTTGGTTTAGGATCATGGTTTTGTCAAAGGCCTTAAACCTCTGGGGTGCTGTTTTAGCGGTGCTGCTGAGCCTCCTGGCGTCCTTCTGAGCATTGTTGGTGAGGGGTATTAGGAATAAGATCAGCTTGTGATCAGACCAGGGTACTGTGGTGGTGGACAATATAGGGGTGTTGCTTGAGTTGAAAGTGGTTTGTGGGGCGAATACCAGGTCTAATAGGCCACCTTTCACATAGGTGGGTTCATTAACTAGTTGCCTGCTGCCAGTTGCCTGTTCATTAACCAGTTGCCTGTTCATTAACCAGTTGCCTGATTAATGAACAGGCAACTGGTAGAATAATGTATGTATATTGCCTGTTGCCTGTTCATTAACCAGTTGCCTGGTTAATTAACTGGTTAATTAACCAGGCAACTGGTTAATTAACCAGGCAAATGGGTGGGATAATTAACCAGTTGCCTGTTCATTAACCAGTTACCTGGTTAATTAACCAGTTCATTTACCAGTTGCCTGTTGCCAGTTGCCTGGAAAAAGGAGCCAATTGATGAAAATGGAAAACAACATAAGCATTGCCAAGTTAGATGCAAGGCAAAGAGAGAATTTGAAAAAAAAAGCTAGACATGGAAGCAAAAATGCATAATAAAAACATTTTCAAGTACATTTGTAGCAAAAAAACTGTGATAGAGTCAGTTGGACCATTGGATGATAGAGGAGTAAAAGAGGTGCTAAGTGAGGACAAGGCCATAGCAGAGAGACTGAATGAATTCTTTACTTTGGTCTTTACTGAAGAAGATATAGGGAATTTGTGTGTGCCTGAAATGGTATATAAAGGTGATGTATCAGAAGAATTGAAAGAAATATTGATAAACCGGGAAGATGTATTATAACTATTTGATAAATTGAAGAGTAGCAAATCACCTGGACTGTGTGGTATACATCTGAGGGTATTGAAAGAACTGAAATATAACATTGTAGAACTACTATTAGTAATCTGTGAACTATCATTAAAATCATCTCTAGTACTTGAAGAGTAGAGAATGGCCAATGTAACATCAATATTTAAAAAGGGTTCCAGGAATGATCTGGGAAACTACAAACTGGTGAGAGTCTGACATCAGTATTCAGTAAAATTATAGAAGTCCTTATTAAGAATTAAATTACTAATTATATATATAGGGGTATGTTTACTAAACGGTCTTAATGTTACTGGCGCTAGTTGCAGCGATAACGTGAGGAATGCCATATAAGGTGGTGGGCGCGTCGGCATAAAGGAAGCAATGGTGGGGTATCGTGCGATAGAGGGCGCTCTGGCCAACACTGCGCGATAGACACGCCGTGCCACTTTATCGCGCGGTAACCTTAAGTTCGCGTGCTAAACTGTGATCAAAGGACTAGAGGTGTAGCACACTGGTCAATACAATAACTGCTGATACAGCAGTCATGAGTTCGATCCCCCAGTGGGGATATGGAATGAGGCTAGCCGAGGCAATTCCTTTTCCTGCCTTAACAGGCAGACACATCCCAACAATCTGTACTGTCATCCAAAAAAAGCCACATCCCAGTGCCATAACCCAAAGCACCTTCTAGGGCGCAGCATGAGGCACATCATAAAGTGCTACATCAACCAAGGCGGATCAGAGTGTGCCCTAGAGGGCACCACGAATGGGTGGTACCCCCCAAGGCATCATATAAGGTACTGCATAAGCTGGAAGTACCTAAGGTGTCGCTAAAGATGCCCCAAGGATGTAAAGGTGACTAAAGAAATGTTGGCCAGGGGCAGTAAGGTGCATGAACCTCACAAGCATGAAATGTATGTGTCAAACACAGATGTAACCCTAACACAGCATAGAGCAGCAACACAAGGCAATGAAAAAGTGATGTAAGGAAGTAGATGTCTAAGGTGATGGAGCTGCCAAATCTGCATACAGCCCATGTGGCAGCTGGTAAAGTTGACAAATATATCGGGGGCAGCTGTACCGATGCACAGGGTGATGGTACTGTAAAGTACAAGCAGCACAGTGTGTGGCAGAGGATGGGAATACGTGTCGAGCAGAGGAGCCAGAGGTGGCAGGATAAGTGCAATGACAGGAGGACAGAGGACTAACAGTGCCATGCAGAGCCGACACAGGAGAGACAAACATGAAGAGCTGCGATACAGAAAAGGGTGCCAGTGCAGGACAAGGGATAGCAGCCTGCACATTACGGCAGGATGGCACAGAGCTGGCAGACACAGATAGACGGACAGAAGGATGGTTGGCAACTGTGATGAAGGTATAATGTGCCAGCAGCACAGATCCTCACAGATAGGACTGTTATAGGAATGCAAAGTAGTTGTGTAAGAGAGGCATTAAAGTGATTAGAACCAAGAAGAATCAAACCCATGACCACAAGCACAAAAGTCAATGCACAAACCAGTAGGCCACAACACCAACGTGAGTAGCACAGCAAAGGCTGCATACAAGAACACTGCAGGGCACCACACAAAAAGCCAGCTGTCTGCCAGGATAGGGCAACCCCAACAGTAATGAAGATGCACTGCAAATGCAGATCAGGTGTGTACAGCTAATATCACAGTCAGTAATTGGGACTACAGGCACATATAAACACATGCACGTACACAATAAAATGTTCTGCAGTGAATACAGCATGCAAAAGAGCAAAGAACCCAAACCCAAAGGGCGGCAGGGGATGCTCTGTGAAGCAGGGCAAAATGGGGAAAAGAATGGAAAAGGAGCACGTGAGAGCTGAACCTACAAACAGACATGGCCCAGATCAGTTACCTGGTTAATTAACCAGTTCATTTACCAGTTGCCTGGAAAAAGGAGCCAATTGATGAAAATGGAAAACAACATAAGCAGATCAGATCAACAACAGTAATGCCAATCCTCCAAGTCGACATGGTCAGTACAAAGAAAGAGCCATATGTAACAGCTAATATGCGATGGATAGGCTGGATCAAGGGCACACTGTGGTGTACAGGGAAGAGATGGAAGGGTGTGTGAAGAGGTGACCAATCATAACAGAGTTCATGGTCAAGTTAGCACAAAACCAACAAAAATCAATGGAACATGTGGCATGACAGCAACATGGCATGTGCGGCGTTGCCATTCTGGTCTCCAGGGGATGTGAGTCCATATCCTCAGTGCAGTCCAGCACACACCTCGGTGTTGGGCTGATGATCCCACATCAGCAGGAACCATCACCATGACACCAGGGCCCTGTACATGCCTCTATGCTGGGTCCTCTGCAACCTGGCGGTGAGGGGGAGCTGGGACACTGCACCTATAGCAACTATCATTACAACGGGGTGCCCGTTAGGGCACTGTGATCTGGTGTGATGCCTCCTGGGGTTGGGGCAGAGCTGGGAGCCTGCAACAGCAACAACAGCCATAACACCAGGATGAGTAATAGACCTCTGTGATGTGGCCTGGGGCCTCCTGAGGGTGGGGCGCAGCTGGGAAACGGCACCTGGAGCAACCACCATAACACCAGGATGTGTACTACATCTCTGTCACCAGGTCTGTGGGCCTCCTGGGGATAGGGCGCTGTTCCACACATCAACAGCAGCGGCTACCAGACCGCCAGGATGACTACTTGACTTCTGCATTCAGGTCTGGGGCCTCCTGGGATGTGGGTGGTGTTCCACACATAGATAGCAGTACCCCCCATACCACCAGGATGCATATCGGACCACTGTGATCTGGGCCAGGGCCTCCTGGGGATAGAGCAGTGCTGGGAACCTGCAACAACAGCACCCACCATACCACCAGGATATAGAATATACCTGTGTTATCTGGGCTGGGGCCTCCTGGGGAGAGAGCAACCTGCAATAGCAACACCTACCATACCACCAGGATGCATATGAGACCACTGTGATCTGGGCTGGGGCCTCCTGGGGATTGTCCAGAGCTGGTAATGCGTCACAGCAGCAGCCATCAGGACACCGGGGTGCCTAATAGAGCTCTGTCATGGGGGCTGCCACTCCTGGGGGTTGGGCAGAGGTGTGACCTGCAACAGGAGCAGCTAACATGGCACCATGCTGACCTCTGCACCTCTGTTTTCATGTCTGGAGCTCCTGGGGATTGGGCATACGTGCACACAGCAACATACGCAGAAAGATTGATCACAGGTTTGGCCACAGACAGGTGTCTCTCCCATGTGGTGCATGTCTTATGTGTTTTGATTGCTGGATCTTATGTTGCACACCTTCCAATTTGTGACCTGTCCTCATACACTTACGTCACGTGGGTAGTGTGCTACACAGTTGAAGCGCCTTGTGACGTGCACCACGTCCTCCT
Source organism: Ichthyophis bannanicus (assembly GCA_033557465.1). Classification (NCBI taxonomy): domain Eukaryota; kingdom Metazoa; phylum Chordata; class Amphibia; order Gymnophiona; family Ichthyophiidae; genus Ichthyophis; species Ichthyophis bannanicus. The sequence continues at coordinate 1,137,466,415 of CM066033.1, read as the reverse complement.
GACGTGTTCAAGATCCTGGCGTTTTGATGCACCTGGAAAGAGGTGCGGCTGCCTGGTGCAGATTAATGCTGCCAGTTGACATAGGTCCGAGCGGGTAAATGCTGGCTTGCGGAATCGCGTCGCCATTTTGGGTGGTGACCATGTGTTGGTGATGCACGCACGTACGCCGCGCATGTGCTATATCGTGCATATGCCGTGCTGTGCCCTACTACGCCGCACACGCCACATGCGTGTGTCATGGACGCCACACGGTGAACTATCTTTGGGGCTGCATGAATACACGTTGGATACGGTAATTGGCGGCCACAGTGACTGGCTTTAGTTTACAGCATCACATGCCTTACGCCGTTTGGCCTGGGCCGCATCTGGTGCACCTTAGCTTTTGGTGCTTTATGATGCGCTTTTGGCGATGAAACAACATGCCTCTCTTTAAGGTACGGGACAAAGGTAAAGGTGTATTAGGCTTGCGTCACTGATTCTAGCGATGCGTCTGACTGTTACAAACACTCAATAGTAGTAGTAGTACTCATCTTGCTGTTGGTGCACTGGGGATTCAAACCCATAAGCAGTGACTCTGAGGGCATTGTATTGACCAGTATGCTGTGCCTTTTCTCATAGCACGGGCTGACTACACAACCACTGCAGGTCAACCCAGTAACTGTCAGCTGTGCTTAGCGGAATCGGGTAGACCCCCAGCTAAGGCACTTTACAGGGTACCTTAGGTTTTCCAGCTGAGGTGATGGTTTATTTTTGGTGGGCACACTGCTATTTGCTATGGGGTATGTGTACTACACCATCCTAATGTTACCGGCGGAACTCCCAGCGATAATGTGAGCAATGCCATATAGGGAGGTGGGCGTGCCGGCGTCCACGTAGCATGCACTGTGTATCGCCCAAAAGGAGGTGCGTTGGCTGTTTATGCACGGTAACCTTAACTTTGTGGCAGTGCTGTGAGAATACGCATAGAGCTGTAGCCCACTGGTTAATACAATGACCACCAAGCCAGAGGTAATGGGTTCAATCCCTCAGAGGTCTCATCTAATAAGGCTGTCTGAGGCAATCTCTTTTGCTGCATGTAACAGTTAGACACATCTCTACAATCTGTGCTGCCAGCAGAAACACCCTCTCCTCATTGCCATCACCTATGGCACCCTGTAGGGCAGGGGGGTGTCTGGACCCACATGTGGATTAGGGGGCACCGCCTATCGACCCGCCCTCTCGGGAGCAAGGTGGGGGGACAGGATCTGCTACCAACAGACTCACACTCTACATCATTGCAATGGTGGTGGTGGAGGGACAGGATGAAGGGCTGTGGGACCAGCAACCCCGGTCCTGCAGGGGAAAGGGCACCCTCCAGGGCAGTCACTGCAGATGTTTGTATGACACAGGGCACTGGCAGACAGGCAGTAGGCCTGGAGACGCTCAGATGCCCCCCACCACCATCTGACATTCACCAGCAGAGGGCACGGTCAGTCTTCACCCGCTGCACTCTGCAAGGTGCTCCAGCCATACACACGCTAACTGCAGACGGTCTGCTAGCTAGTACCTAGTGCATGTTCCAGGTGAAACTGTGTGCACCCAGAGGTGGTATGTCAGTGATTGGGCCCCAGCCAGGGGAACTCCCAGATATCACTTGAGAGAAACACTGTATAGCACTAAGTGGGGACCTAGACATGTCATGGTCACTGCTCAGTCAGGGTGAGAGTGACCCTCCAGCATGACATGCTGTGGTCACCCTGTCCGTGCAGGTGGTGGTCGGACGCTACAATGTCCCAGCCATTGCCCTATGCCTTGTGCAGATGCATCCTGCCCAGGCTGCCCTGTCCGGCCCATACCCACAGTACCTTGCTCCTCATTATGCACATTGGCAGGCTAACACTGGAAACAGTGCAAGCATTGTGGGCTCATTAAGGTGTGGGCAGCCACAAAACACTGGATAGACATACACACACTCCCACACCTATTTCAGCATTGTGCAAATATAGAGATGGTTGACAGCCCTGGCCGCCACACCAGTCCTGGGCACAGCGCAGGCATTGCTATGGTACTCAGTACTGTTGGGGTCACTCCCCGGGGTGGTAAATACTATCAGAAACAAACACCGAAACACACTCCACAGATATCAGAAAGGTTGCTCTGATGGATCTCTGTTAACAAATTGTGTTTAATGTTGGACTTGTTATCTGATATTAATCATAGCAACCGTTTGATATATGTGGGACGTGTTTCCAAGTTTATGACGGCAATGCTGAGGTATGCAGGTTCTAGTATACGTAGATGCTGCTCCGCGCAGGGCCCAACACCCTGACTCTCCATGAGGCTTTGGATAGTGGAGCTGGCTGATGCTCTGGTGCAGAGGTTCCCAACTCCGGTCCTGGTGGGCCCAACACGATTCAGGTTTTCATGCTGTCCCGAATGAATATGCAGGAGCTACATTTGCATACAATGGGGGCGGTGCATAACAATGCATCTCAAGCATATTTCTTAGGGACAGCATGAGACCTGAATGTTGTTTGGCCCTCCGGGACTGCAGTTGGGAACCTCTGCTGTAGGGACTGCACATGTCTATGGTGAATGTGCTCTGTAGGGTAGGATATAGGCGTTTATGGCGTGTTTATTTTATCTGCAAAAACAGTTCCTTCTTTATTACCATGGTTTAGCACTGAGTATTTATTTATTTAGACAGTTTTGTATACCGCCTTATCCTTCAATCAAAGCGGTCACAACACAATTGGGGGATACATTTAACATGATATGAGACACATACACTAATACTTACAGGGAACATGGGCTATGGAGGGTTAAGTGGCTTGCCCAAGACCACAAGGAGCATCTGTGGGACTAGAAACCCCAGTCCTTCCGGCCCAAGGTTGCTGTCCTCTGGTGGGATTTGAACCTCCGACCTTCCGGCCTGAAGTACCTTGCCCCAACCACTAGGCTACTCCTCCCTAAATAATATAATACTCCTCCCTAAATAATATATGGGGACATGGTCTGCAGGAGCCACAGCTGAGACTTGAACCTGTGACCTTCTGCCCCTGAATGCACTGGCTCGATGTACTGCACCAAACTGTTGCCACAAAGGCAGGTCATTCCCTAGAGATACCATTACTGTTCATCAGACAGACAGATGTCTTTTGCAGTGCACGGCACCCACCTAGACAGGGCTTTGCCTTGGTCTGCTGTGGGCAGATGCCACTGCCCCCTCCACCACCAGCACTCCTCTGCCACCATGCCCTTATGCTGGTGGTGTGCAGTCCCAGGCCATCCAGTGTCCCGGTAGGCGGCTGCCTATGGTGTGTAATCTGGGGTAGGAGTGCCTGCATAGACATCCATGTTTCCCCCCCTGGCATCACCTGCCAATGTTCTGTGCCCTTTGGGGTGTTTGCTGGGTACTGTCCCCTGGGACACTGTGGGACACACACTCGTGGGCATGTTTGACCTTGATCAGTTGCTGATATTCCGTTTCTGCTTTTCTATGTGTCACCTAGGCATCTGACTAGCCTGCCCTCTGCCCCAGCTGCACCACTGCATGTCACACTTACAACCCCCTGTATCCCATGTGCAGCCTCACCATAGTGCCCTTTCGTACTTGGGCACTATCTGCTGCTGCTGCACATGTATCACTACTATCACTGTTCTTGGTCTCCCTGCCTTTGCTGTACATTGCTGACTGAAATGGTTTCTCTCTCCTTCACGTTTGCCTCTAACACCAGGTTTTCACTCGCGCTATTTTTCGGACCTTCATTTCACAGCGATAGTGTGCCTTGACCCTCTCCCCGCCCACTCTTCGCCCATTGACCCCTTCTCTCCGCCCCTGGGGAGCCTTACTCCACCCTCTGGGGAGCCTTACTCCACCCTCGGCGCACCTTACCGCCACAGGTGATGTTATCACACTGTAATGAGCCATTATCGCATGATAACGTCACGTATCGTGCGATAACATCGCAGCTGCAACATTAGCGCCGTTTAGTAAACATACCCCGTAGTCACGATTTAAAGGGAGAAAGCCAACATGGATTTAGCTAAGAAAAGTCTTGTCTTACTAATCTGTTAAATTTTTTTGAAGGTGTGAATAAACAGGTAGAAAAAGGTATAGTGTATTTGGATTTTCAGAAAGCCTTTGACAAGGTCCCTCATGAGAGACTCTTGGCGAAATTAAAAAGCCATGGGATTGGAGGCACTGTAGTATTGTGGATCAGGAACTGTTTAAAAGATAGAAAGCAGAGGGTAGAGCTAAATGGCCACTTTTCTCAGTGGAGAAAAGTAAATAGTGGAATACCCCAGGGATCTGTGCTGGGCCCGCTGCTTTTTAACATATTCATAAATGACCTGGAAATGGGAATAACGAGTGAGGTGATCAAATTTGCAGATGACACAAAATTATTCAAACTTTATTTATTTGTTATTTTTATACCGCTCCTTCCTAAGATCAGGGGCGGTGTAGAATGAACAACATTTCTACATAGAATACAATTTAACATTTTAAGACTGTAAGAGTTATAACTATGTACAAGGTAAGATGGGTGCTTTAGGACTTTTATGTTGTTAAAACACAAGAGGACTGTGAAAAATTGCAAGAGGACCTTGATAAATTAGAAGACTGGGGGTTCAAATGGCAGATGAAATTTAATGTGGACAAGTGCAAAGTTGTGCATCAAGGAAAAAACAACCCAAACTTTGGTTACATGATGCAAGATACCACTTTAGAAACCACCACCTAGAAAAAAGATTTAGGCATCATCTTGGATAATATTTTGAAACCCTTCACAGTGGTGGCCAAGAAAGCAAATAGAATGCTAAGATTCATAAGGAAAGGAATGGAGAATAAAACCATGGATATTATAATGCCTCTATATCGTTCCATGGTTCGACTGCACCTTGAATATTGTGTGCATTTCTGGTCACTGTATCTTAAAAATTTATAGCGGAATTAGAAAAGGTACAGAGAAGAGCCACCAAAATTGTAAAGGGGATGGAAGGATACCCCTATGAGGAAAGGCTTAAAACGTTAGGGCTCTTCAACTTGGAAAAGGGAAGGCTAGGGGGAGATATGATAGAGGTCTATAAATTAATGAATGGAGTGGAACAGGTAAATGGAGATCGGCTGTTTATGCCATCAAAAAGTAGAAAGACTAGAGGACACGGAATGAAGCTACAATGTAACCCATTTAAGACTAATAAGAGAAAATATTTTTTTCACTCTACATATAATCAAACTCTGGAATTTGTTACCGGAGGATATAGTAAAAGTTCTTAGTGTAGCTGGGTTTAAAAAAGGTTTGGAAAGTTCCTGGAAGAAAGGTCCATAAACCTTTATTAAAGATAATGTGGGAAATCCACTGCTTACCACAGGACAAGCATTGTGGATCCTGTGGACTTTGAGAACCTGCTAGGTACTTGTAACCTGGATTGGCCACTGTTGGAAATAGGATACTGGGCTTGATGAACCTTGGTCTGACCCATTATGGCATTTCTTATGTTACGCATATTTTTCATAAAAAAGCACACCTGAAGAAAAAGCAGGTGCAAATCAGAGTCTTCCTAGGCAGCTTTTAAAGGGAAAGTGTGCACATACTGACTCCAAATCCTCAGACTCTGCATCAGAACATCTAGTTTTGTACATTGCCTTCCATGAGGACAATGTTTGAAACATCAATTTAAGAACATAAGATATGCCATACTGGGTTTGACCAAGGATCCATCAAGTGCAGTATCCTGTTTCCAACAGTGGCCAATCCAGACCACAAGTACCGATCAGATTCCCAAAGGATATACAGATTCCATACTGCTTGTCCCTTGGGTAAGCAGTAGATTTACCCAGTCCTCTTTAATAATGGTTTATAAACTTTTCTTCCAGGAACTAATTCAAACCTCTTTTAAATCCGCCTACACTAACATCTTTTAATACATCCTCTGGTAACAAATTCCAGAGTTTGATTACGCATTGAGTGAAAAAAATATTTTCTCTGATTAGTCTTAAATGTGCTATATTCTAGCTACATTCTGTACCTCCTAGTCTTTCTACTTTTTGAAGGAGTAAACAACCGATCTACATTTGCCTGTTCCATTCCATTTATTATTTTATAAACCTCTATCGTATCTCTTCTGAGCAGTCTCTTATCCAAGGTGAAGAGTATTAACCTTTTAAGCCTTTTCTTGTAGGGTATCTTTCCATCCCCTTTACCATTTTGGTCGTTCTTCTCTGTACCTTTTCTAATTCTACTCTATCCTTTTTAAGATATGGCGATCAGAACTGCACACAATATTCAAGGTGCAGTCGCACCATGAAGTGATACAGCGGCATTATAATATCCTTCATTTTATTCTCCAGTCCTTCTTTATGATTCCTAGCATTCTATTTGCTTTCTTGGCCACGGCTGCAAAAGCTGACAAATGCCCTTCCTCAATACGTTGAAAAGCATGTATATAGTTTTTAGCCACATTAGGGAAGATATTACCGAGGGTAAATTTTAGTTGTGATTGGACAACTGCCCATGTAGATTGTTTTCCCTGCAAAATTTACCCCCACAAAATATAGTGGCAAAAATCTATGAGTACAAGTTTTAAAGGGAAGCCCCATTGCTTTGTCTACTTTTAGTTTGGCTAGTTTCTCACTACTAATTTGTATAATGCTACAAGGTGTACGCAGCACTATAAATATTTATTTATTTAGACAGATTTGTATGCCACCTTATCCTTCAGTCAAGGTGGTCACATCACAATTGGAGGGTTACATTTAACATTAGGGTACGTGTAAACATTTAGAGAGTACAGTTACTTATTAGTATTTAGACAGTATATTTGAAGGTAAAATTTAACATGAGGGTACGTGTAAACATTTAACATTAGGGTACGTGTAAACATTTGGATGGTACAGTTACTTATCGGCATTAGACTTGTGTGTGTGGGTAGGATGGGTGCGTGCTTGGTTGGCAGCGGGAGTAGAATTTCAGTTTGGATATGGGGTGTTGCCTGGATGCTCATATGTTTCTATAAATAAAAATATTTTGAGGTTTTAGATATAAGACACAGTCCCTGCTCATCACAGCTTACAATCTAATCAAGACATAAAAATATCACAAAATTGGGGACTAGAGTATGGCAAGATATCTATAAGTAGTGGACAAGAGAAATAGGAGCATCAGGATCCAAAAGCAGCCTCAAAGAGGTGGAATTTTAGCCTGGACTTGAATAGGACCAGAGAAGGAGCCTGATGCACCGACTCAGGTAGCTTGTTCCAGGCATATGGAGCAGCAAGGTCGAATGAACGAGGTCTGAAGGTGGCAGAGAAGAGCACAGATAAAAGGGATCTGCCCAAAGAGTGGCGTTCCCAAGAAAGAGTGTAGGGTGAGATAAGAGAGGAAAGGTAGTGAGGAGCTGCAGAGAAAATGCACTTGGAGGTTAGTAGAAGTTTGAACTGGATGTGGAAACAGACAGGGAGCCAGCAAAGTGATGAGAAGAGGTGTTACATGAGCATAGCGACACTGGCAGAACATAAGCCATGCAGCTGAGTTCTGAACAGACTAAAGGGGAGAAAGATAATTCAGGAGACCAAAAGAGGAGCAGGTTAAAATAGTCAAGACGGGAGGTGACTAGTGAATGGATGAGAGTCTTAGTAGTGTGTGTAGAAAGAAAGGAATGAATTTTGCCAATATTATAGAGAAAGTAGCGACAAGTTTTAGATATTTGTTGGGCATATGCAGAGAAAGAGAGAGTAGAGTCAAAGATGACTCTAAGGTTGCGAGCTGAGGAAACAGTGATGTTATCCACAGAAATGAAGAAGGGAGAAGGGGGGAGGTGGATTTAGGGAGAAAGATAATTGTGCCATATCATCACTAAAGTAGCTTTTACAGAGTCCAGTAATAATATAAAGCATCCGAGTTGCACATAAACTACAAACATTATTTAAAAAGAGATGGCTGATTCATAGCCTTAGTCAAGGAATATGGACAATATAATTCATATCAGCATGTCAGGATGGCACGTTCTGATGCACCTGCTTTGGTGCATTCTTTAATCAAAACCAATTTTAACATAAAAAGCTTGTTCATTATCTAAGCTTGACTATGTATGTCATTTCCTTCCCTACGTTTCCTGTAAATTGAAGATAAAAAGCAAATTGAGAGGAAACTACAATTAGAATACTTCCAACAACAGATGACTCAACTAGCACCTGAGAATTTGTTGTACAGGGCTATGAACTTCCGTTTCAATAAAATACCAAACAAGTTGTGTTTCCTTTACAAATAAGCTATTACATCAAGCCCTGTTCCTATGCTCAGTTTTTTTGTCTGTGATCCAACATTTTCTTTGGCAAATGCAAAGTCATTCTAATTAAAGTATGGAGAAAAACAAGAATCATTCATCATGCTTGCAACTGTACTCAAAGTGAAGAAAAAAACATCCTTATTTTTATGACCTCTAGATTTTAAACAGATCAAGTCTACTCTGGCTCTTTGCTGTCCAGACCTAAATATACAAAGCTGTTTTGAGGAAATACTATCATTTTAAGAAAATTGTTACATGAATGTAATGAGTCCCTTATATTAAACATGATCAAGAAAACAGCTGCAAATGAAGAGAGCAATTTTATAAAGATTTTCTCATATGTAAAAGCTGTTTTACATGTGGAAACGTTTTTAGAACATTGCACTGCCGAATACACGTATGTAAGTATGTATGCTTATATGTGCACCATGTATAGGCATTTCTGGCACACTAGTTTGGCCAGAGGGAGATGGAATTATGTTGAACGTGCATAGTTTATAAAATACAAATTCACATTTACGCTTTTGTTGTAGCAGGTGGAAATGTATACACAAGCGGGCCCAACCATTAGGCAAGACTAGAGGGCTGCTTAAGGCAACAGCTTCTGAAGGGAGCAAAAGGTAGTAGCAGCAGCAGGGGAGGGACATTTCCAGAACCACTTACTTGTGTGTTCATTTCACTGCTGTCGCTTCCCTGGTGTTTTGGATGTTCTACTCTAGACATCCCTTCTAAAATGCCACTTTATAATTTTTAAAATTAAACTTTGCTTTATATGCATGTGTGTGCCCACTCGCCCTGCAGGAAAAGAAATAGTTCTTTTAAACTCAAAAGAACTATTTCTTTTCCTGCAGGGAGAGTGGGCACACACATGCATATAAAGCAAAGTTTAATTTTAAAAATTATAAAGTGGCATTTTAGAAGGGATGTCTAGGAAGAATCTGGGATGTCTAGAGTAGAATATCCAAAACACCAGGGAAGCGGCAGCAGTGAAATGAACACACAGGTAAGTGGTTCTGGAAATGTCCCTCCCCCGCATATTGTAAGGCTATGTATGTGGACGGGTATAGGCCATTTCACAAATATGGATGCCCCCGAATGGGATGTCCACAGGACTGGGTACTTGAGTGTCCCGACTGGGGTATTTCAGAAAGGGGAGGGAGGGTGACTGTCCTGAGACTAGCATATCGTAGCCTGCCATTTTAGATGCTCAAACTTATGGTGGCGGGACTATAATATGTTTGGCATATGTATTTACATGCAGGAATTAATAACTGCAGCAATGAAAGTACATTTTGCACGTGCCCTGGAAGCATTGCATCCAAGAAACAAGCACTTTTTTCACCTTATTCATGGTCAGGAGCAGATATAGGTATGGGCATCTCACTAAAACCATATAAACCATAAAACTAACTAGGTTTGACATGCTTATGCCATTGTGAAATGACATGCATCTTCGTTGCTCCACTCAGGCCACTCCTCTGGGACCCTCCAATTCTACTCAGTGTTTACCAATGTGACAGGTGTTGATCCCAGGAGTGAGGTTGGGTTTGCATTTATGCACACATCATCTGAAATAAAGCAGAGTCCTCAATTCCAGTGAGTCCCCTTAGCTAGTATGCATGGGAGATAGGTTGCACATACTTTTGCATTTTCAAAAGTATGTGTGTACTATCAATTTGAAAATTGATACAGAACAGGTACTTTACCCTTGTTGAGCAGAGACTTTCCTGACGTGAGGTTACAGCACATGTAGTTTTATTTCTAAAACCACACAATTTGTTGTAGTTGGAAAAAGTACTTGTAGAAAAAGTAGATGCGCATTTCTTTTGGTAATTTTTTCTTAGGCAGTTTTCAAAGTGAAAGAAAGCATGGTTTTTTTTTCTACAATACATGTAGTGTGGAAACCACACTCCAAATAATTTTTCCAGTGCAGCAGTCTCATGTTGGATTATTAAAGCAATGCTAAAAAAAACAATTCCTGAAAAGTGTGTATATGGAGCATCAGAAGTAGACAAAAGTAATTGCCAAATCTCTCATATTTCTTAGGAAAATTACCATCTCAAGCACTTTACACTTAACAGAGATAAGAGTGCTGGCACTTCTCTGTAAGTATAAAGGACCCAGATATTCAAAGGGCATTTCCATGGTTAAGAGCCAGTTAACCATGTAAATGTCTGCTAACCGGATATTCAACGGCACTTACACAGGTAGTGCCGTCAAATATCCCCAACTATGTCCCCTTCGCACCCCGATGCTAGCTGGGTAGCATCGGGGCATGAAGGGGGCGTTCTGGGGTGCAGCAGAGGTGGGGACCAGTGCTAACCGTGCAGCACAGATATTGGAAGCTGCATAGTTAGTGCTCAGTGCCTATAAGAAAACCTTGCCTATCTTATAAGCACCGAGCGCTAACTGCAGCATCCAATATCAATGCTGCATGGTTAGCCTTGACGTCTACAAGGCAGTGCGGCCATACCCGGATATTCACTTTCATTACCACGGAAGTGAATATCCAGGGTTAAGGGGTCAGCAGGCAGGGATATGCGGCTACGCTGCTTAGCCCTGCCTAGATGAATATCGGGCCCAAAGTGTTTTGCAGCTCATTTTGTCTATTTCTGCAGCACTGAAGAAAGAGTGTCAATACAATGGGAATCTGCTTGGCCACATTAGCCCTGATGCAGCTTGTTGAAATCAGAAGTCAAGCTGGGTTATGGCGGCGTCTTTTACAATGGAAATATGAATGAAGCCTCCCCGTCCCGCCCTGTATCCCTCCTCCCCACCACCGATTCAGATAAGTGTTGCTTTCTAACTAAAATGCTATTGAATTATATTTGAGCTCTTTTGGAAAGTCAAATAAGCTCCTCTCCGTTCCTGTGCTGTACCAACCAGCAGCCCGATTCCAAACCCTTAAATTCAAAAGTATCTCAAGGCGCGCCTGTCATTGGGAACTAGATCGTTGGAGCGGAAGATCAGCAGCAGCGGTAGAGAGCGAGGAGGTAAGCTCCTCCCTGCTCCCCCCGCTAAACCAACCTGCAGCCCAACTCCAAATCTTTAAATTTAAAAGTACCTCGAGGTGAGCCTAGGCTTTGCAGACCTCGCCAAAGGGCCCTTAGAATGGCCTCAACCACAAATGACAGTACCTTCATGCATCGCCCTGATATAGCACATTTTTCAACAATTCAGCCACCTTTCTACTCTCTGACCAGAGTCCTATGTAAGTACACTAATTGAATAATATGGTTCAAGATTATAATTGCTCCAGCACACGAGTCATATATAATAGCTCTTGTACCTTACTCACCACTCTAGACACATTACTAACAACCAACATCTTACTGAACTCTTGCAACCACTGCTGCTTTATTTTACAATTACATGACTGGATTGCCTCTAACCAATTAAGCCTCTCCCTCTCATAGCAGTACACATTCCACCCAAACATACACCATGTATAATCTCACCTCACTTCTCCTCATACTGCTCTTTGCCAGTTATACTATAACACAGGCATACACACTCACCACACCTTCCATTATCCCTATTATACGACCCCAGTATAACTCCAGACTTCAAATACTTCTCCCCAAACCACATAAGAACATAAGATATGCCATACTGGGTCAGATCAAGGTCCATCAAGCCCAGTATCCTGTTTCCAACAGTGGCCAATCTAGGTCATAAGTACCTAGCAGTCTCCCCAAAAGACACAGGTTCCTCAATGCTTGTATTGGGTCAAGCAGTGCTATCCTGGGTCCCTTTTAATAATGCTTTATGGACCTTTCTTCCAGGAACTTGTCCAAACCTTTTTTAAACCCAGCTACACTAACAGCTTTTACTACATCATCCGGTAACAAATTCCAGAGTTTGATTAAATGTTGAGTGAAAAAATATTTTCTCTTATTAGTCTTAAATAGGTTACCCTGTAGCTCCATTGCATGTCCCCTAGTCTTTTTGTATTCTGATGATGTAAATAATCGATCTACGTTTACCTGTTTCACTCCATTCATTAAATCATAGACCTCTAAGAACATAAGAACATAAGAAATGCCATACTGGGTCAGACCAAGGTCCATCAAGCCCAGTATTCTGTTTCCAACAGTGGCCAATCTAGGTCATACGTACCTAGCAGTTTCCCCAAGGGACACAGGTTCCACAATGCTTGTATTGGTTCAAGCATTGATATCCTGGGTCCCTTCTTAATAATGGTTTATGGACCTTTCCTCCAGGAACTTGTCCAAACCTTTTTTAAACCCAGCTACACTAACAGCCTTTACTACATCCTCCGGTAACAAATTCCAGAGTTTGATTACACGTTGAGTGAAAAAATATTTTCTTTTATTAGTCTTAAATAGTTTACCCTGTAGCTTCATTGCATGTCCCCTAGTCTTTCTATATTCTGATAAGGTAAACAATCGATCTACGTTTACCCGTTCCACTCCGTTCATTAATTTATAGACTTCTATCATATCTCCCCTCAGCCGTCTCTTTTCCAGGTTAAACAGCCCCAACCTTTTTAGCCTTCCTTCATAGGAGTATCCTTACATCCCCTTTACCATTTTGGTGGCTCTTCTCTGAACCTTTTCTAAAATCGCTATATCCTTTTTAAGATACGGCGACCAGAATTGCACACAATATTCAAGGTGTGGTCTCACCATGGAACGATATAGAGGCATTATAATATCTTTTGTTTTATTTTCCATTCCTTTCCTTATCATACCTAGCATTCTATTTGCTCTCTTGGCCGCTGCTGCACACTGGGCCCAGGGTTTTAACATGGTATCCACAATGACGCCTAAATCTTTTTCCTGGGTGGTGGTTCCTAATGTGGAACCTTGCATCGTGTAACCATAGTTTGGGTTGTTCTTCCCTAGGTGCATAACCTTGCACTTGTCCACATTAAATTTCATCTGCCATTTTGATGCCCAGTTTTCCAATTTATCAAGATCCTCTTGCAATTTTCCACAATCCTCTTGGGTTTTAACAACTTTAAATAGTTTTGTGTCATCTGCAAATTTGATAACCTCACTCGTTATTCCACTTTCCAGGTCATTTATGAATATTTCAAAAAGCAGCGGACCCAGCACAGATCCCTGGGGTACACCACTATTCATTGGGAAAATTGGCCATTTAGCCCTACCCTCTGCTTTCTATCTTTTAACCAGTTCCTGATCCACAATAGTACACTGCCTCCTATCCCATGACTCTTTAGTGTTGCCAAAAGTCTCTGATGAGGGACCTTGTCAAAGGCTTTCTGAAAGTCCAGATACACAATATCAACCGACTCACCTTTGTCCACCTGATTATTCACTCCTTCAAAAAAACATAACAGATTAGTAAGACAAGATCTTTCTTGTCTAAAGCCATGTTGGCTGTCTGCCATTAGGTCATGACTATCTACATGCTGAGTAATTTTATTCTTTATGATGGTTTCTACCATTTTTCCCGGTACTGATGTCAGGCTCACCGGTCTGTAGTTTCCCGGATCACCCCTGTAACCCTTTTTAAAAATTGGTGTTACATTGGCGATCCTCCAATCTTCAGGTATTAGAGATGATTTTAATGTTAGTTCACGGATTACTAATAGCAGGTCTGCAATCTCGTATTTCAGTTCTTTCAACACCCTTGGATGTATACCATCCGGCCCAGGTGATTTGCTACTCTTCAGTTTATCTAATAGTTGTAATATATCTTCCCGATGTATCGATATTTCCTTCAATTCTTCCGCATCTTTAAATACCACTTCAGTCATGGGTAACATCCCTACATCTTCCTCAGTAAAGACTGAAGCAAAGAATTCATTCAATCTCTCTGCTATCGCCTTGTCGCCTCTTAGTGCTCCTTTAACCCCTTTATCATCTAATGGACCAACTGACTCTCTCACAGGTTTTTTGCTACGAATGTACTTGAAAAGGTCTTTACTTCGCGTTTTTGCTTCCGCAGCAAGCTTCTTCTCAAATTCTCCCTTTGCCTGCCTTATCAATGCCTTGCATTTGACTTGCCAGTGCTTGTGCTGTTTCCAGGTTTCGTCGTTTGGCTCTTTTTTCCATTTCCTGAAAGATGCTTTTTTGGCAACAACAGCCTCTCTGACCTCACCTTTAAACCATGCTGGCAGTTTTTTGGACTGCCTTCTACTTTTCTTAAAGCGTGGAATACAGCTGGTCTGGGCTTCCAAGATAGTATTTTTCAACAACAGCCAAGCCTGATGTACGTCTTTAACCTTTGCAACTGCTCCTTTTAGTTTTTTCTTAACTGTTTTCCTCATTTTATCATAGTTTCCCTTTCGAAAGTTAAAAGGTAGTACTGTGGATTTCCTTACTATCCCTCCTCCACTAATTAAATCAAAGGCGATCATGCTATGATCACTATTGCCAAATGGCCCCAACAACCTTATCTCTTCCACTAGATCTGGTGTTCCACTAAGGACTAGGTCTAATATGGCTTCCCCTCTGGTCGGTTCATGAACCAGCTGCTCCAAGAAGCAGTCATTTATTTCATCTAGGAACTTTATCTCCCTAGCATGTCCTGACGTGACACTGACCCAGTCGATACCGGGGTAGTTGAAATCACCCATTATTATTACTGCGCTGTAACTTTTGTTAGCTTTCTTGATTTCTTTGAGCATTTCATCATCCATTTGGTCATTCTGGCAAGGCGCTCGATAGTACAACCCCACTGCCATCGCCTTCCCCTTTTTACATGGAATTTCAATCCATAGAGATTCTATAGCGAATTTTGTTACCTGCAAAACTTTAATCCTTTGTGACTCAATGCCCTCTCTAACATAGAGCGCAACACTTCCACCAATTTAATCAGCTCTATCATTACGATATTGTTTGTAACCAGGTATAACAGTGTCCCACTGGTTGTCCTCATTCCACCATGTCTCTGAGATATAAATCATATCTAACTTCTCATTTAGTGCTATATATTCTAACTCTCCCATCTTATTTTTTTAGACTTCTAGCATTTGCATACAAGCATTTTAGAGACTGTATTTTATTCATATTAATCTGGTTATTGGTAGGCAGGGGTGATTTGGAATTGTTAAGCTCTGTCTGTTTTCAAAGGCATTTGGACTACCTTTGTCTTTATTGGAACCTCTCTGCTGATGTGCCCTAACTTCATTTTTTTGGTAGCATCCTTCAAGGATACATTGTTCCAAACCATGCGCTCTTGGGCGACTGTCGGCTATCCCCTATTATCTAGTTTAAAAGCTGCTCTATCTCCTTTTTAAAAGTTAATGCCAGCAACCTGGTTCCATCCTGGTTAAGGTGAAGCCCATTCCTTCGGAAGAGCCCCTCCTTTCCCCAGAATGTTCCCCATTTCCTAACAAATCCAAAACCCTCATCCATGCACCATTGTCTCATCCACGCATTGAGACTCCAGAGCTCTGTCTGCCTTTTGGGTCCTGGGCATGGATGGGATACATTTCGGAGAACGCTATCCTGGAAGTTCTGGATTTCAACTTCCTACCTAAAACCCTAAATTTAGCCTTCGGAACTTCCCTAGCACATTTTCCTATGTCATTAGTACCGACATGTACCAAGACAGCAGACTCCTCTCCAGCACTATCTAAGACCTTGTCTAGGTGGCACATGAGGTCCGCTACCTTCACACCAGGCAGGCGTGTTACCAGGCGATCCTCATGTCCACCAGCCACCCAGCTGTCTACATGCCTAATGATCGAATCACCAACTATAACGGCTGTCCTAACCCTTCCCTCCTGGGCACATGGCCCTGAAGAAACGTCCTCAGTGCGAAAGGGTTTTACATCACCTAGAGGACAGGTCCTAGCTATAGGATCACTTCCTGCCACACCAGGGTGATACTCTCCTGTCACGTGACCTCTCTCCTCCATGGCAACAGGGATGCTGCCAGACTGGAGGTGGGACTTCAGGACTATATCCCTGTAGGTCTCGCCTATGTACCTCTCTGTCTTCCTGATGTCTTCCAAGTCTGCTACTCTTGCCTCCAGAGATCGGACTCATTCCCTGAGAGCAAAGAGCTCCTTGCACCTTGTGCACACGTTAAGACCCCTCACCAACTGGGATATTTAAGTTCTTTACTTACTAAGGGTTGCTGGGAATACTTATACTAATAAAGCTATACCTAATACGTTTAATGTACTTTGTTCACCTGGAGTTTAATTAATCTGAGGTCCTTCATGTATGCTGATGAGAATAAGCAGCTGCACCTTAGAGTGAATATGGCACCTCCTTTCCTTTAAGAGGTTTAAGCATCTATAAAGCTATGATTATCCCAGGGGTGGGTGAGTGTTGGGGAGGGGGTATGGAGAGAGGGAGGGAGGGAAAGACAACTTATTAAAAGCTGGCTGCTACACTGTACCCTGTCCTGTGCTTCTAAGGTAATCTGTGACCAATCTCCAGGGGGAGTCTCACAGCCCTTGCTTGGATAGAGGGAGTCTTGGGTTCTAAATTTAACCAGAAAGCTCTCTGCTGTGTTTTAAATTTAAAATGAACGCTCTTTGCTGCTACTAGGCCCTGACTGAGTATGAAATTTAAACTGGAAGCTCTCTGCTGGGTTCTAAATTTAACCAGAAAGCTCTCTTCTAAATTTAACCAGAAAGCTCTCTTCTGTGGAGGAGTGGCCTAGTGGTTGGGGCAAGGTACTTCAGGCCGGAAGGTCGGGGGTTCAAATCCCACGAGAGGACAGCAACCTTGGGCCGGAAGGACTGGGGTTTCTAGTCCCACAGGTGCTCCTTGTGGTCTTGGGCAAGCCACTTAACCCTCCATAGCCCATGTTCCCTGTAAAATAGTTATCTCCAAGTTATAATGCCCTGTTCAATGTAATTTCAGTTTGTTCAATGTAAACCGCACTGATGCAGAACAGCGCGGTATATAAGAGAATATAATAAATAAATAAACAAACAGAAATACTTACAACCTGATCAAAATTCAACCATTTCCCTGGCTTACTTCTCTCCAGCTTCTGATCCGCCTACCAACCAACTACTAAAGTGCACTCTCATCAACACATGCTCCGTCCATGTATCCTGACAGATTAAAGGAAAATCACATTGACGTATTATGCATAACAGAATCATGGCTCGAGGAATCCAATACCGTCCTAGTAAATTAGCTCGCCATCCCTTCATTCCAGATTTTCAAACACGCCAGGATCACTAAGAGGGGTAGAGGTATCCTTATAATTTCCAAAGAGGACCGCCAAATCAAAATCACCAACACTAGCTCTACGAATAATCTGGACATCACCACTATCTCTAACACCCACTTATCTATTTGCCTTGCATACAGATCACCAACAGCTGATTCCAGTGACCTCTCACCACTAATCGAGGCGGCAAGTTCTCACCGCCACAGCAACAGCAACAAATGATTAACTCTGCTGGGCGACCTCAACCTACCTACTGCATCCAACAAACACTCCATATCTTTCATCCAAACCGCGCTGATGCTAAATAGTGCGGTATATAAGAAAGTTAAATAAATAAATAAATAAATCATTTCAGAACCAACACATTCCAGGGGAGGAACCCTATACCTTATCTTTACTCCAGTTAGTTGGCCATACCAACATCTTTCATCAGTGACTGAAAACACTCCAGTGTCTTGGTCAAACCACAAACTACTACCCTTCTTCCTACCAAAGCTGCCCACCACATTCACCTATAAAGTCCTCTCACCTCATTCACAGAAATTTTGGACATTTGACAGAGACTCATTCATCAGCAACATTCTGCCTATGGCTCCAGATGACCCAAACAAACTTGACTCTTTAATATCCGAATGGAATAACTGCATCGCCTCCTATGCCACTAAACCTGTCAGCCCAAACGGCATCAAGAGAACTCACCATGTTCCCTGGTTCACACCTGACCTCAAAACCTTAAAGAACAAGCTCAGGCAATAGAGTGTAAATGGAAGCGTCACAAGGTCCCATCCAATTACTCAGAAAACATAGTTGCCCAGAGCGATTCTACAAACTCATCCTTCTCAGAAAGAAAGAATACCATGCCAACATAATTAGATCCTCACTCAACTGGCCTAGGGAATGTTTCGGTATAGCCTTAAACCTACTCAAAAGCACAACTGCTAACAAGCTGGATGACACACTGTGTCCTGATGATATGGCACAATTTTTATAGTCTAAACAATCACCAATCACCACCACAACCTGTCAGACCGGTGACTCCACCAACGCCTCAAGTAAGCATACCTGGTGAAGATTTAGCCCCCCCCCCCATCATCTGCCCAGCAAATAGAAAATATTATCTCAAACCTTAATAGAACTACCTCCCCACTTGATCCCTGCCCATTCTCCTGGATCAGAATCTCCAGGCATGACCCCATCCCAACCATCCTTCCCATGGTTCAAGCTTCACTATGTCTGGGCTACATGCCGAAAGCCCTCAAGCAAGTCTCCATCAGGCTGTTAATAAAAAATCCAACAGCCGATCCTTCATCTGCATCCTCATACAAATCAATCTCTAGTATGCCATCCCTAGCTAAAATCATCGAAAAAGCAGTGCAACTACAAATGCAGGACTACATGGAGCTCCTAAGCCTCCTCAATCACCAGCAACATGGCCAAGTCCTTTCACAGTACGGAAAACCCACTAATCTCTCTCCTGGACATCATAATCAAAGGTACTGAAAAACCTCTCAAGGATTCATTCTTATTTTTCTTGACATCTTGGCAGCCTTTGACTCTGTTAACATGAGCAAGTCATTGCATGTCTCTTCTTAATTGGCCTAAGAGAAACGTACTACAATGGTCTTACCTGGATGACTAGTTTCAATAAGTTGAAATAGGAATGGAAGCTGTCTGCCTTTTCAGGCTACGCCAAGGCCTATCTCAGGGTTTCACTCTTTCCTCCTTAATGTTCAACATTTTCATCCAACCACTATGCAGCATTAAGAGTCACAATACCCTCTACCATTCCATCTGTATTTCGATGACATTTTAATCTATGCACCATTCTCCATCAACAATCCAGACTTCTCCACAATAGGTCAATGCCTTGAAGTGGTCATCCAATGACTAGGCCACCACAATATACACATCAGTCCTAACAAGACAGAAATCCTTCATATAACTAAGAACCCTACATTCTCCAAACCACCCAAGATCAGCTTGGCCAACTTAACACTATATGTAAAACATCAAGTAAAATACCTCTGCATTATACTTGACCAAAATCTTAACTACCAAGCCCACATCAAATAAGTTACCAGATCTGCATATCTCAGAATGAAAGCGATTCAGAACCTTCGGCCTCTATTGGATAAATCCGATTTCAGAAACGTCTGTCAGGCCCTCATCACTCCAATATTTGACTATGTAAACATCATACACCAGGGGCTCCCAAAAACCATTCTATTCCCTCTACAGCTTGCACAAAATACAGCTGCCAGAATAATTACAGGCTCTGCTCAACGAGGACACATTACCCCTGTACTAAAGCAACTCCATTAGCTCCCCATCTACATCAGAGTTAAGTACAAAGTCTCCCTCATCATCTTCAAGATCCTCCATAATCTCTCAGCGGACATCCTTCGGCCACTCAGTCTCAAACCTCTCAATAACAGATCAAGAAGAAAAGCCATCTACAACCTTCTATCTGTCCTGGCCTCGTTCTCCCATTCTAACCTCGCCACCTCTAGCAGAGCCTTCTCCTTCTATGCACCCACTATTTCGAACTCCCTTCCCCTAGAGACT
The DNA here is from genome assembly GCA_033557465.1 of Ichthyophis bannanicus. Classification (NCBI taxonomy): domain Eukaryota; kingdom Metazoa; phylum Chordata; class Amphibia; order Gymnophiona; family Ichthyophiidae; genus Ichthyophis; species Ichthyophis bannanicus. Next base: position 1,137,446,447 of record CM066033.1, on the reverse strand, counting down.
CAATCCTTGACAGACATTGGGGAGTTTCGGCGTAAACTAAAGACCCACCTCTTCCTAGAGCATTTTGGATCAGACACCCAATGACTTAATTATCCTCCCTTCAACACCTAGAACTTATGTTATCTCCCACATTTCACCTGCTTTGTAGAAATGCCCATACACATTTTCACTGTTTCATGTCACCTTCTACACACTATAAATCACTGGTTTTGCAGGTTGCTTATTAATTATTGCTGTTTATTTACTTGCTATGTTCTATGAAAGTTAAACTTGTTCCATGTACACTGCTTGTTCCATGTACACTGCTGTGACAGGTAGATACAGCAGTATAAAAAAGCTGCTAAATAAATAAATAAATAAATACAAATGTGCTGCTGTTGTTAAAAAGAAGATTTTGCATGAACTTTAGTGTTAAAAAATAATGAGAGGTTTATTAGAATACACTTGATGTGCCAGAAATATAAAGAATCATGTGTGAACAAAGTATTTTATTTTCACGAAGCTATGGACTTATGAATGATAGTATATGGGTCTGATGATTGAAATGGTCATTCTCCTAAGAAATATGGGAGAATTGGCAATTATTGCTAGCTGCCTCTGATGGTCCCTATACACACTTTTTAGGCATTTTTTTTTAAGTATTGTATATTTTCCTCTGCTAGTTTGTTTATATTTGAGTTTGTTGCTGGATCATTAAAGCAGCAGTAAGCTAGAGAACAGCCCCTATGATAGTAAAAAACAAACAGGGACCGAGCCTGGATTTAGGCACAGGCCCATGCCTAGAATCAAAATTCTAGTGGCGGCAAAGTTCCTGTTCACCCAGTGCTCCAAAACTCTAATCTATTCTTTCCTTTTTCTACCCCTCCACTCAGATCCTTGCAGACATAAGAACATAAGAAATGCCATACTGGGTCAGACCAAGTTCCATCAAGCCCAGTATCCTGTTTCCAACAGTGGCCAATCCAGGTCACAAGTACCTGGCAGGTTCCCAAAAAGGTACACAGATTCCACATTGCTTATCTTGGGGTTAGCAGTGGATTTCTCTGGGTTCTTTTTTTTTTTTTTTACAGTTTATGGACTTTTCCTCCAGGAACTTGTCCAAACCTTTTTTTAAACCCAGCTACACTAACAGCTTTTACTACATCCTCTGGTTACGAATTCCAGAGTTTGATTACTCATTGAGTGAAAAAATATTTTCTCTTATTAGTCCTAAATGCGCTACATTGTAGGTTCATTGAATGTCCCCTAGTCTTCCTACTTTTTGAAGGAGTAAGGTGAAATTAGGCCTTACCTTTCTTTCCTTGACTACCTCCAGTCCAGTTCAGGCATATGGGCTGTGCCCCCCAACCAGCAGATGGAGACTGAGCATGACAAGCTTTGCTGATGTCATCTATTAAGGGTGCTGTGCATCACTAAGCTGGCCAATATTAGAGTACCAAAGCAGAATTCAAGCCAACACTGACCCAACCGGTCAACCAAAACTAGAATCAAAAACGCTCATCCTTAGACAAAGTCCAAAAGGATCACAGGAATGGCAAAAAGGCCTCTTTTTTTTCCCCATAGAGAGGCCCCAACTGGTATCTCTCTCCCATTCTGCCTACTTTCCTTCTGATTGTTCTTTCCATGCTCTTATGCCTGCAGCTTCCAGGAAAGGCCTACACCATCATGGGTCCCCTGGACTCCGAGCTGCAGCAGAATCCATTGCCTGAAACTGGAAACCACCAGACCGGATGAGCGTGATAGGTCGGGTTCTGGACTGAACTGGAGGGATTCAAGGAAAAGCAATTAGCAGGTAAGGCCTAATTTCACCTTCCATATCATCCCTCCAGTCCAGTCTAGACACATGGGATGTACCACAGCAGTATTACCTATGGGGCGGGATCCACGACACCGGTTTGTAAAACAGTAGAGCAAAACTGTGCCTTCTCCTGCGCCCGGACATCGAGCTGATAATGCTTGATGAAAACATGCAAGGACGACCACATGGCCGCCCTACAAATCTCCCCAGGCGATACCAGATTAGCCTCTGCCCAGGACGCTCCATGCGCTCTAGTCAAATGTGCCCATAGGACCAGTGGAACTGGTGTCTGCTGTACCAGATAAGCAAAGTCAATCACCTCCCCCGTCACCTCCCCCGTCAACTTCCGCCAAACAAGACAAAGACAGTCAGATTGCCAAAAAAGGCTCTGTCTGCTTCAGGTACTGCCAGAGCACTCTCCTGGTGTCCAGGAGTCGCAGTAGAGAATTCCCCCCCCCGAGGGGCCCTTTCCCCACAATACCAGCAGAGAAATTGGCTGATTAACATGAAATGGTGTCACTATCTTTGGCAAAGAGGAGAGCAAATAGCAGCTTCCTGGAGCCATCTCCCTGGCATCTTCAGCTAGGGAGTCCCTATATGTGGAGTGGAGGAGTGGCCTAGTGGTTGGGGCAAGGTACTTCAGGCCGGAAGGTCGGGGGTTCAAATCCCACTAGAGGACAGCAACCTTGGGCCGGAAGGACTGGTGTTTCTAGTCCCACAGGTGCTCCTTGTGGTCTTGGGCAAGCCACTTAACCCTCCATAGCCCATGTTCCCTGTAAAATAGTTATCTCCAAGTTATAATGCCCTGTTCAATGTAATTTCAGTTTGTTCAATGTAAACCGCACTGATGCAGAATAGCGCGGTATATAAGAGAATGTAAATAAATAAAAAATGCTAGGTATGATATGGAAAGGAATGGAAAATAAAACAAAAGATATTATAATGCCTCTATATCGTTCCATGGTGAGACCGCACCTTGAATATTGTGTGCAATTCTGGTCGCCGTATCTTAAAACGGATATAGCAATTTTAGAAAAGATTCAGAGAAGAGCCACCAAAATGGTAAAGGGGATGGAAGGATACTCCTATGAAGAAAGGCTAAAAAGGTTAGGGCTCTTTAACCTGGAAAAGAGACGGCTGAGGGGAGATATGATAGAAGTCTATAAATTAATGAACGGAGTGGAACGGGTAAACGTAGATCGATTGTTTATGTTATCAGAATATAGAAAGACTAGGGGACATGCAATGAAGCTACAGGGTAAACTATTTAAGACTATAAAAGAAAATATTTTTTCACTCAACGTGTAATCAAACTCTGGAATTTGTTACCGGAGGATGTAGTAAAGGCTGTTAGTGTAGCTGGGTTTAAAAAAGGTTTGGACAAGTTCCTGGAGGAAAGGTCCATAAACCATTATTAAGAAGTGATCGAAGATATCAATGCTTGACCCAGTACAAGCATTGTGGAACTTGTGTCTCTTGGGGAAACTGCTAGGTACATATGACCTAGATTGGCCACTGTTGGAAACAGAATACTGGGCTTGATGGACCTTGGTCTGACCCAGTATGGCATATCTTATGTTCTTATGTAAACCGTCCGCAACACCACCTTCTCAGGTGGAACACCAGAAATGACCATACTGTCCTCTCTCTTTACTGGTTTCCATAAAATAATGAGTAAAGTGGAACAGGTAGACATACGAGGTGTGACAAAAAAGAAACGAGACTGTGACAGTCATGCCCATGACTCAATGCCAGTTGGTTAACCGCTTATGTCACTGTGTTGTGCAACATCTTGCCACTATTCTGCTATAATATTTTTCATCTCTCTCACTTTGTTTTTCTTTTTCAAGTTTTTTTGTAGCACACTGCTCTATCGCTTTGTCACGCAACTGGAGGTGGCAGAAATATGTAGCAAAGAATCAACTTGAAATTTCTAGTTAAGTTGGAGAAAGGCCCAACTAAGTGTCTCCAACTTCTCCAAAAGGCTTATGGAGAAGATGCAATGTCAAGGCCGTGAGTTGAGTGGCACAAACGCTTCAAGACTCCCATGAGGAGGATGACCACAAGTCAGGATGGCCTTCTACGACAAAGACGGCTGAGAACATTGACAGAGTGAACCAGCTGGTGCAGAGTGATCACAGATTGACAGTGCAGATGATAGCTGAGGAGTTCAGTCTGAACAGGGAGTCAGTGAGGACCATCTTGGTGCAGGAGCTGGGGATGCGGAAGGTGTGCACCAAGATGGTGCCCAAGCTTTTATCGGATGACCAGAAGGAGCACCGGGTCAATGTTTGTCGAGACTTGCTAGAGAAGATCCAGAGTTCGTTGGCCGAGTCATCACAGGAGACGAGACTTCGGTCTCCAGAACGACCCTTAAAGCAAGAGACAGGAGTGAAGGAGTAGCCTAGTGGTTGGGGCAAGGTACTTCAGGCCGGAAGGTCGGTGGTTCAAATCCCACTAGAGGATAGCAACCCTGGGCCGGAAGGAATGGGGTTTCTAGTCCCACAGGTGCTCCTTGTGGTCTTGGGCAAGCCACTTAACCCTCTATAGCCCATGTTCCCTGTAAAATAGTTATCTCCAAGTTATAATGCCTTGTTCAATGTAATTTCAGTTTGTTCAATGTAAACCGCACTGATGCAGAATAGCGCGGTATATAAGAGAATGTAAGTAAATAAATAAATAAACAGGGCCTGCAGTGAAAGACCCAACTGTCACCCAGATCCAAGAAGGCACGCATATCCAAATCAAGGACCAAGGTCATGCTGATCACATTCTTTGACCAGAAGGGAGTGGTCCATCATGAGTTTGTGCCTGAGGGTCAGACAGTCAACGAGCACTTCTACCATCAGGTCCTCAATCGCCTCCATCACCGGATTCAGCGGAGCAGGTGGGCTCTGTGGAGAGACAATTCGTGGCTGCCCCACCATGACAATGCACCCGCACACACCACGCTCAGTGTGAGACAGTTCTTGGCCAACAGACAGATCACAGCTCTCGACCACCCTCCTTATTCCCCAGATCTTGCACCGTGTGACTTCTAGTTCTTCCCCAGGCTGAAGACTGTGCTCAAAGGAACTCATTTTGCCTCTGTAGAAGAGATCAAGGCCACTGTGACGAGGGAGCTGAGTGACCTCAAGGAGGAGGACTTTACCGAGTGCTTCCGTACATGGCAGAAGCGAATGCAGAAGTGCATTAACTCTGCGGGGGATTACTTTGAAGGGGACAATGCGTAATTTCTCTGTAGATTTTGTAATAAAACATTTATAGGACAGTCTCGTTTCTTTTTTGTCATGCCTCGTAGACATATAATCCGGCCACCATGGCCCCCATGTATCTGGTGAAAGAAAGCACCGTTAAACTCAAAATAATTACGCTGTAAAACCAGAGTTAACAGTTGACGTAAACTTAATGTAATCTGTGTTTATTAAATGAGGTATTTGGATGCAATTTGTGTTTATTAAATGAAAATTTGTACAATTGCACAATTTAAAAGTATTTATTATATCTATGTTATTTTATATTTAATTAAAAAGCATTTATGATGCATAAGTAGTTTTGCATTTGATTTGTGAAGATGAATAATTCAAATTTGAGAATTTATTAAAATGTTTTCTAGCTTATAAATTGAAAGTTTTTTTGTAATAATTATAGGAATTTGCTAAGTTATTATTGGTGTGTCAACCCATGGGTCACTATTATTCACTATAGGGCTATTGTAAGGCTGTTGGCTACATTATATCATTGTATTATTTAGTTAGGGTTATAGCCCATAGTGATTATTGTAGTTATGGGACCATATATTGATTTCAGGACTGGGGAGTTGCAGTGCAAGGCAAAGCAGTAAAAGGGTTTTATTTTTCTGCTTACTGTAAATATAATGTATTCAAAAAAGAGAATTTACTCAGCTCTGCATTTTTCAGGTCCAACAACTTAACTGAGAGCAGCCTGAACTTCTAGATTCATGCAAATGGATCACACAACCGCCACTGAAGGAGAGGAATAAGAGCAAAGAGATGATGGCTTCATCTGTGAGCCCTTATCATATACACTGGGGATACCTGAATCATACCACCAGATGGCATCCAGCCCGAGTGTGTAGATCGAAGGAAAACACGTGGACTCAGATCTGTCCCAGCAATGAATCTGCCAGTCTTCACTCAAAAAGATATCAGCATCTTAACATCTCTCTATGACTACCCTTTAATTCTGGGCAGGCAACGGCCTGATCTCACAATCCATAAAGGCCTTAAAGCTATATAGAAAAAAGCTTCACATTGAAACTCAATTCTAAGATGTATTCAGCTGAAAGCAGCTGTAGAAAAGCTGTTCATGCGGAAATATCAGAATCTCATACTAAACACATAAATCCTAAGTTGGAAAGTGTTCGCTTTGTATATTGTACATTCCTATTTGCTGTTTCTTTTGTCTCTTTTGGCTTTTGTTTTTATGCATTTTATTCTGGTTTTGTTTTTATTTTCTTTGGTTTCATGTTATTGTGATCACAGGTTGTTTGCAAACTATTTTGTTTCTTTTTAAGAATTTATTTATATAGCCTTCTTGGGTCAACCATTCAAACTAGAACATACATACACTCACAATGTGACATTTATTTATTTATTTAATTCTCTTATATACCGCGCTATTCTGCATCAGTGCGGTTTACATTGAACAAACTGAAATTACATTGAACAGGGCATTATAACTTGGAGATAACTATTTTACAGGGAACATGACATGACATGCTTTCATTTCCTCCGGTGGTACACTTAAGCTCCTCTTTGTGAAAGACTCTGTGGGGAGAAGTGTGGTGAAGCTATCTCATTGTAGGTGGTGGGGGATAGATTTTATGGCATTTTTATGTATATATATGGTAGGATGGGTATGTTTGTTTCTAGGGGGAGAGTATGGGCTTGTGTGTGGGATTAAGTATCTCTGTAGGGGATACATATGTAGGGAGTATAGATGTGTGAGGGAAGTATGTGTGTGGGGGGGAAAAGGAGGTATCTGTGTGTTATGTGCAGGGAGGGGTCAAGGATGGGAGATGTGTAGATTGTGAGTGTGTAAGCGAGTGGGGGAAGGCTAGCTTTCTATTCTTTCAGTTTTTCTCTGTTCACTTTCTCCTCCTTCCCCTCCAGTCACTATATTTCTCCAGGACCAAACAGGAAGTCAGTCCTCACATATGGGTGACGCCGGTGCCGACGGAGCCCTCGTGCGGAGCATTTCCCCAGCTTTCAAAGAAAGCCTTTGGGAATGCAGTGCACATGAGCGGTCCCCTTCCCGCCCAAGGGTGCCATCTTGCTCAGTCTTTCTTTTTCCGTGGAACCCAACGGATGTAGTTCATGTCACCCAGTAAAAGCTGATTTTTTCAGCAATTTTTCGCATCTCTTTGTCCGGTTCAACGCCGGTTCCCCATCCCGCCTCGGCTCGGTACACCGGTATCGAGTCCGGAACTTCTTTTTTGTTTTTTCTCCTTTATGACTAGCATTCGCGCTTTTTCTGTTATTTTCACTGGCAGCCCGGTCTTTTGACCTTGCAGGGGCCCTTTTTCCTCTGATGGCTGCCAGCAGGTCCAAGAAATGTGATCAGTGTAAGAAACTTATGTCTCTCACCGATACACATGACTGCTGCCTCCGATGCCTCGGGCCTGACCATGACCCGCTGGTCTGTGGCTCGTGCGGCAAGATGTCGTCGAAGGCACTTTGGAGCCGTCAGCATCAACGTGAAACTATTTTTTCTGAGTCCGCGTCTGGCCGGGCCCGGACTTCATCAGAGGCCTCGACATCTCGGTAGTCCGACACCAAGCACCGTCGTGGGTCCTCTGAGAGGGGGTCTTCCGCCCAGGAGCACAAAAGGAAGCAGCAGCTCATGAGGGCGGCGTCAGTGGAGGCACCTGGGTCCTCGAGGGCCAGGTCGCGTAGCCCTGACCACGGTCCCGGGCTCTCGGAGTCGAAGAGGCCGTCCAAACTACCTTGCCTGGAGCCGGAGTCCCCAAGTCATGTAAGTTTTGTTGTCCTCGTTGACTCTTCTCCAGGAGAACTGCCGTCGGGGCCCGAGTCAGGAGCTGCTGAGTCTCCTGAACTTGGACTCAGGCTGACGGCCCTGGAGAGCAGCCTGACTGCCTTCATGGAGCAGCAGTGGGTACTGATCACCGGTCTGACCGGTGCATCTGCCCCGACCACTGGGACCTCAACATCCAAGTCAACCCCGGAGGCCATGCCGATCCTCGAGTCCATCATGTCTCGAATCGATCCTTGGCCAAGGTCTCCCCCAACCTGTGCGGGGCCGAGGTTGTCGACGCCAGTGCCCTCGGTGTCGGGGTGGGTGGCATCGAGGCCCACATGGCCGGAGCCGCTCGACTCCTCCTCGGATGGGTCGGCGTGGGAGACGGAGGACGAGGAGTCTCCTGACACCTTCCGGACCCGGTGCGTCCCATCAGACTCCCTGGAGTCTGAGCCTCGGAGACGGTCCCCCCCCCCTGGAAGGTACCCGGTTCTCAGATTTCGTCAGGGAGATGGCCAAGGCTTTGGCATTCCCTGTGGACGCCAAGGAGGAGCCTCGAGCTGAGGCGCTCGATACCCTCCAGTATGATTTTCCTCCGAAGGAAGCCTTTACTGTACCGGTTCCTCCGATGCTGGAACGGCTGCTCTTCGATATGTGGGAGGCACCGGCCTCGGCACCGGTTCTTAGCAAGCAGGTCGATTCCATTTATCGAGTCCGTAAGAGCCTTGGGTTCCAGAAGGCACAGCTGCCGCACAGCTCCATGGTTGTGGAATCGGCCATCCACAGGCTGAAAAGTCAAAAGATGCACTCCTCGGTGCCTCCTGACCGGGAGGCCTGGAACCTAGATGCCCTCGGTAGAAAGTGCTTCCAGGGCTCTATGCTGTCTTGCCGTGTCCAAACTTACCAGCTGTACATGGGCATGTACTTACGGGACCTGGCAAAGGAGATTGCCGGGTTCTCAGCTGGCCTCTCCGAGGAACCCTTGCAGAGATTCAAAGCCTTATCTTCAGGGATCCGAGAGTGCTCGAAGTTTATAGCTCAAGCAGCCTATGACGGCTTCGAGGCTTCGGCCTGGGTAGCAGCGGCCGGCATCAGTGCACGCCGTCAGGCCTGGCTTCAGTCATCGGATCTGGAGTCATGGGCACAGGATAAGTTGATCGATGTCCCGTGCCAAGGTGACAACCTATTCGGCAAGCCCATGACTGAAAAGGCAGCAGAAATCGAGACAGAGACTCTCACCAGGACAAGACTGTCCAGAAAGATTTCTGCCCCTTCTCAAAAAAATAAGGGCTCGGGAAAGAAGCCCTTTTTCCCGAGGAAGGGTGCTGCCTACAAAACCTACCCTCAATATCAGGCCTCTCCAGCTCCCCAACAGGGCCAGCAGGCCAAAGGGCAGGGGCATGGGCTCCGTAGGCAGAAAACTCCCAAGCCCCCAGCTCCGGCTCCTGCTCAGCAGGGAGGGTTTTTTTGACTCCCACAGCATAGCCTCTCCTCCGCCGGTGGCTCCACTCAGCACAGGAGGTCGGCTGACCCTGTACGCATACCGGTGGCCAGCCATCACAGGGGATACCTGGGTAACTGAGCATAGTCCAAAAGGGCTATATGCTCCATTTCCACCAGCTACCCTCTTCCTACTATCCAGGGGAGCCTCCAAGACTCCCTCTACACAGGAACCTCCTCCTTCAGGAGTTGGCAAGTCTTCTAAAGGAACAGGCGGTGGAACCTGTGCCCCACCACCTGAAAGGGCAAGGCTTCTACTCCAGGTACTTCCTAGTACCAAAAAGAACAGGTGGTCTATCCTAGACTTGCGAAATCTGAACAAGTTTCTAGAGAGGGGAAAGTTCAAGATGCTTACCCTTGGGATACTACTGCCCTACCTCCAGCAGGGAGACTGGCTTTTCTCCTTAGAACTAAAGGATGCTTATACTCACATCCTCATTCATCCAGACCACAGACAATACCTCAGATTTGTAGTGGGAGGAAACCATTTTCAGTACAGGGTACTTCCCTTTGGCCTAACCTCTGCCCCCAGAGTTTTCATCAAATGCCTGGCGGTGGTGGCGGATTTTCTTAGGAATCAGGGGATTTTTGTCTTCCCATACCTGGACGACTGGCTAATCAGGGGCCAGTCTCTCCAGGAGGCCTGACAGACCATTCTTCACACTGTCTTTCTTCTTCAGCATCTGGGCTTTATCATAAACTACGCAAAGTCCACTTTGCTCCCCTCTCAGAACCTAGAGTTTATAGGGGCCAGGTTGGACACCCTTCAGGCAAGAGTTTACTTGCCAGAGGACAGGGCCCACAGACTTCTGGACTTGGCTAACCAGTTCCAAAGCAATTCTCGTGTTTCCGCCAGGCACTACCTGCGGCTCCTGGGCCACATGGCATCCACGGTACATGTGACCCCGAATGCCCATCTGCACATGCGGGCTGCTCAATGGTGTCTCAGAGATCAGTGGACATAAGCCACCGGCGACCTCCGAGACAGGGTAAAGGTGTCCAGGCGACTTATGAACTCCTTACAGTGGTGGCTACATCTGCCAAACCTTCTCAGGGGTGTACCTTTTCAGGCTCCAGCACACACAAGGGTGCTGACGACAGATGCTTCCTTAATTTCAGTTTGTTCAATGTAAACCGCACTGATGCAGAATAGCGTGGTATATAAGAGAATGTAAATAAATAAATAAATAAAAATAAATAAAATAAATAATGGGCTGGGGTGCACATTGCTAGGCCACGTGCACTCAAGGCCTGTGGTCCCCTCGGGAGGCCACACAGCAGATCAACCTTTTAGAGCTGCGAGCAATCCGCTTAGCTCTGCAAACCTTCTGCCATGCTCTCTCTCAAAAGTCTGTCCTAGTTCAGACGGACAATCAGGTGGCAATGTTCTACGTGAACAAACAAGGGGGCACAGGGTTCAGGCCTCTATGTCAGGAGGCATTGGACCTTTGCTCCTTTGCAGTCCGACAAGGCATGTTTCTCAAAGCAGTTTATCTACCTGGTCAGGAGAACTTCCTAGCAGACAAGCTAAGCAGGATTCTCCAGCCTCACGAATGGTAGTTGAATCCTTTGGTGGTCCAGTAGATCTTACTCCACTGGGGACTTCCATCCATCGATCTCTTTGCAAGTCCACTAAATCGTCAGCTGCCCAGGTTTTGCTCCAGATAGCCGCATCCCCTGAGGATGGCAGCAGATGCTTTTCTAATCTCTTGGTCTACGGGCCTCCTGTATGCGTTTCCTCCCACGCCCCTGGTGGCCTTAACTCTGTTCAAGATCCTCCGGGACAAGGCCTCGGTGATTCTGGTAGCCCCCAGATGGCCGAGGCAGCCGTGGTTTCCATTTCTTCTACAGTTGGCGGTGGAAGCTCCGTTCTCTCTGGGGCTGCAACACGATCTCCTGTCTCAAGAGCAGGGTTCCCTTCTGCACCCCAACCTCAGGTCCCTCAATCTGATGGCCTGGCTGCTGAAAGGATAGTGCTAGCTCCCTTACTTCTACCCAAGGAGGTTGAGGAGGTGGTCTTGGCCTCTAGGAGACAGTCCACCAGAAAGTCCTATGCCCTCAAGTGGTGTAGGTTTACAGTATGGTGTGCTCAGCGCAATGAAGATCCTTTCTCGTGCCTTGTGCCAGTAGTACTGCAGTATCTACTTCACCTTTCAGATCTAGGCCTTAAGTCTAACTCGGTTCGGGTCCACCTCAGTGCTTTGTCAGCGCACCACTCACCTGTGGAAGGACAGTCTCTGTCGGTTCACCCTTTGGTGTCCAGATTTCTCAGAGGTCTACTTCTTCTCAAGCCTCCGGTTCGTCCACCGGCAACTGAGTGGGATTTGAACGTGGTCTTGCAGAAATTTACTCGCCCACCGTTTGAGCCAATGACTACTTGCCATTTGCGCTTCCTCTCTTGGAAAGCGATCTTCCTGGTGGCTCTTATCTCAGCCAGACGTGTGAGTGAACTACAAGCTCTGGTTTCTGATAGATTGTACATGCGATTCTATAGGAACAGGGTGGTCCTAGGACCCATCCCAAGTTCCTCCCAAAAGTGGTCTCCTCTTTCCACCTCAATCAGGAGGTGGTTCTTCCGACCTTTTTTCCCAGGCCGCATGCCAGCCGGGCTGAAACAGTCTTGCATACCCTGGACTGTAAAAGGGCGTTGTCCTTTTACATAGAACGTACGCGGGAGCATCAAAGGGCTACTCAGCTCTTTGTCTTTTTGACCCTATTAGGATGGGGTTACCTGTCTCCAAGCGTACGTTGTCCACTTGGGTAGCAGATTGCATCGCCTGCGCATACAGGGCAGCCGACCTCCCCTTGCAGGGTCGGGTCACAGCCCACCGTATCAGGATGAAAGCTGCGTCTGTAGCTCATTTCCACTCTGTTTCGTTGGCAGACATCTGCCGGGCCGCAACTTGGTCTTCAAGCCAGACATTTGCAGCCCATTACTGCCTGGAGAGAGAGTCCCAGCGGGACAGTGTTTTCGGCCAGGCGGTACTCCGTAATCTCTTTGAGGTTTAGGCAACTCCTACCCTCCGGCCCTTTGTGTTGGGCTACCATATGGGGTGCGTTCTCAGAGAAAATTCTTATCATGGATGCTGAGGCTCTTGGGAGGGAGCCATTTTTTCAGCTCTGGGCTCACGGTAGCCTAGAGCTGGGGAGTCCCATATGTGAGGACTGACTTCCTGCTTGGTCCTGGAGAAAGCGTAGTTACTCACCTGTAAGAGGTGTTCTCCAGGAGCAGCAGGAATCAGTCCTCACGACCCTCCCTCCTCCCCTGGAGTTGCAGTCCTATCCTTCATTTTGATTTTTGTTGTCTTTTAGCTAGGTCATCTGACTGAGCAAGATGGCACCCTTGGGTTGGAAGGGGACCGCGCATGCGTGCTGCATTCCCAAAGGCTTTCTTTGAAAGCTGGGGAAATGCTCCGCACGAGGGCTTTGTCGGTGCCGACGTCACCCATATGTGAGGACTGATTCCTGCTGCTCCTGGAGAACACCTGTTACAGGTGAGTAACTACACTTTCCCTCCCTCATTCCTCACTCTCTTCGCATTCTCTTCCCTATCCCTCCTCTTTTGTTTTCCTTTCTCCAAATTATTGCCCTGGATTCCATGCTAGACTTCTCCTGCCTGGCCTTTACTTCACTGGGTGGAGTAAGGCTTTCCGCTATTCTTCTACATCTTGTGCCACTATTGGAAAATCTTTGGGTGGCAGAGCCTGGCTTTCTTGCCATCAGTGGACTTAGTATGCATTACTGTTGCTGTGAAATATTTTCTATTGCCAATGGGAACAGACATCTCCCGCCAGCACTGGGGTCCATCTTTGTTGCACAAGCCTCTTTACCTTCCATATTTCAAGTTTTAGTTTCAGAAGCATGTGCGTTTCTGAAACAAAAACTTCTGAACAGATGAATGGATAAATAGAAAGATGGACTGTGCCTCGACAATAGGCCTTTTCGCTTATGTGATCTAAAAACAACCATCACTCTAAGTCAGCTAGTAGATTCTAGGGTATTGACACCAGCACAATGTGCTCCATCCAACTTCTTTCATGATATCTGTTTCATCTATGCAAGCAGGAGAAGCCATCTCAGCGAGCCCTGAGCCGGAAGTCAAAAGATGCAGAAGAAAATTTTCTTCAAGTTCTTGGGCAAACATGGATTAGGGATGCTATACAAGCAACATTCATGGCTCCTGGGAAAGTAGTAGTCCCAGTCATCACACTATGGCAACATCTACTGAATGGATTTAAGCATCAGGATTGCAGAGTTCCTGAGGGAGCAGTGAATGGCCCCGGCTGATGATGCTCACTGAGTTGAGCTAGGTGAATTGGAAGGAAATATAAAAAGAAAAAAAATAAGGATCCTTAGTTAATTGCTCATGAAAACTCATGGCAGCAGATCTCAGACCCAGCTCCAACTGGCTTAGAAGCCCACAAAAAGAGCAGGAGGAACTTGCCAGCCTCTATCCCACCCAAAAACATGAGTACAAGGAAACAGGAAAGTTATTTACCCTTTGAAACATGACTAGAACTAGAGGACAATCCATAAAAATAACTGGTAGCAGATTTACAGCAAAACAAATTTAAAGAAAAATATTTTTTCACTCAATGCACAACTAAATTTGTGGAATTTGCTGTAAGTTGATGTGGTCAAGGTCAGTAGTATAGCTGGGTTTAGAAAGGGTTTGGACAGGTTGCTGGAAGAAGATCCATTAACAACTATTAGCTTGGGAAGGCATGGGGAGTGCAACCTTTTACTGCTGGGGGCTCTAAATGAACAACAATCAGTGTATCTTTTAGGATCTGTAAACAACGTCTTCCAAATGACTCAGATTGATTACTATTGGATATGGAGTTTAATGGACTATTGGTTTAACCCAATATGGCTTTTTTAAAGTTCAATATGTTTATCAAAGGGTGCGAAAGAATACCATTTACTGTTTTAACAAATCAACAACAACATAGAAAACATGAACAAAGAAATAGTAAAGGTACAAAATTGATAATACATTGTTGGGGGTAATCATCCACCAATTGCCATAGTTTACTTAAAAAAAAGTCATTCTGAACTAAGGAGTCAATAGCAGAATTACAAAATCAACATTTATTATATTCTGTTCTATATATTTCCAAGAGTTTGACTAGGGTCTGGGCAGCTCTATGAGGAATGAAAAATAAAGTTTGGGAAAGAGATGCAGATAGACATATACAGAGTCTTGCCCCTAAAACAATTCCACTGTTTCTTCTAGGGTTCTCAATCCTTTCCTCTGGACAAACTTAACCAGTCAGCTTTTTAGGATAACGATAATTAATATGCATGAGAAAGAGTTGCAGAGATTGCCTCCACTGTGTGCAGATCTCTCTCATGCGTGTTTACTGTGGCTACCTGAAAACCTGTCTGCCTAAGTGCATCCTGAGGACTGGATTGAGAACCCCTGTTCTAGGGAAATCCCAATATCTCTCTCTCAAACCGTTTATATTTCTAGTACTCAGGTAAGACTTTATAAAACTTCAAAACTAGCTGATACTTGCCAAGTGACAGCAAAGTTCTAGAATAGTTGGCTTAGAAGTTGACACTGTTAAATTTCCATTACTGATATCATACACTTATCTCCCAGGAGCCCTGCTGGGGCATATGGCATCCATGGTGCATGTCACTCCAGATGCTCACCTGTGAATGCGGATGGCCCAGTGGGCCCTCCGTTCACAACAGTCCCAGGCTACGGGACGCTTGTGGTATAGGACGAAAATCACCCATCCCCTGGCTTTCTCTCTCATTTGGTGGCAAAACCTCCAGTGTCTACTGCCCGGGATGCTCTTCCAGCACCCTGGACCCCAAAGAATCCTTAAGACAGATGCTTCCAAACTGTGGTGGAGAGCACATTGCGATGACCTCTGCACTCAGGGCAGCTGATCACTAACGGAGAGTCTCCAGCAAATCAACCTGCTAGAGCTCCGAGCTATAGCCTTAGCCCACCAGGCGTTTTGCCACGATCTGCAGCACCAAGCAGTGATGGTTCAGAATGACAACTGGGTGGCAATGTTCTACATAAACAAGCAGGGGGGCATGGGTTCGGACCTGTTCTGCCAGGAAGCGGTGAGTCTCTCTGTTCGTATGCCAGCAGCAACAGAATTCTCCTGCGGGCAGTTTACCTCCTGGGTCAGGACGACACCCTGGCAGACCAGCTCAGCTGGGTCCTCCAGTCGCACTAGTGGAGGCTGGATCCCAAGGTGACCGGCCAGGTCTTCCAGCGCTGGGGTCTCCTGAGGGTGGACCTCTTTGCCAGTCCGGCCAATGCACAACTATCTCACTTCTGTTCTCGGCAGCTGCACCCCTCCCGGATGCCAGCCGATGCATTTCTGATCTCTTGGGTGGAGGGCCTCCTTTATGCCTTCCTGCCCACACTATTGATAGCCAAGAACCTATTCAAGGTTTAGCGTGACAGGGCCACAATGATCCTAGTGGCCCCCCGATGGACCAGGCAGCCATGGTTTTCCCTGCTCCTCTGCCTGGCCACATCACTCCCAGTTCCACTTGGGTGCAACCCAGGCCTACTGACGCAGGAAGAGGACTTTCTCCTGCATCCCAACCTGGCATCTCTGACACTCATGGTCTGGCTGTTGAAAGGGTAGTCCTAGCCCCTTTCAATCTCTCTATCAAAGTGGAGAAGGTCCTCCTTGCTTTCCGCAAAACCTCCACACATCAGGCGGAGGTTCTCAGTCTGGTGCGCAGAGCATCAGGTCAATCCCTTCTCCTGCTCCTTCTAGCTAGTGCTGCAGTACCTACTTTATTTATTTATTTATTAATTTATTTAAGTGTTTTTCTATATCACCCCTTCCAGGGATCAAGGGCGGTTTTCAAAGAACAAAACTAGGTACATTGAACTTTTAACACAAGTGTTACAAAGAACTGGTGATTTACAATGAACATATATTACAGTATTTACAGTAGTTAAATTTCAGTCACTATACACAAATGTGATTTGTTTTCATCATGTTACCATGGATGAGTTATGTGATGTCATATAGTTTGGATATTATTGGATTGGGAGAAATTGCAGTGAGCAAGTATGTAAATGTATCAATATTATGTTGGATTAGTAATATTTTGGTTTATTGAAAGTCCAAAATGTTCAAGGAACAGATGTATTTTAATTTCCTTGTGGAAGCTTTGAAGATCCTTGATTGTTCTTAATTTCTTAAGAAGGGAGTTCCAGAGTATGGGAGCAAAGAATGAGAAAGCCCTATTACTTGTGGTCCAGTTTGTTTTACAGTAATCAAAGGGAACTAATAATTGTTTTGAGTGCATCCTCTTCTTCTTCTTTCATTAGATGGAGCATTAATCAAGGAAGTGAGATACTTCACCTCCCCCGGGCAGGGCTGAAGTCTAACTCCGTCAGAGTGCACCTCAGTGCTCTCGCAGTGCACCACCATCTCAATGAGGGCAAACCCCTCTTTGTTCAACCCCTCATGTCTCGCTTCCTGAGGGCTCCTCCTTGTGTCTCCTCCTGTCGAAGCTGTCCATCTGTCCACCAGCAGCGGAGTGGGACCTTAATGTCGTGCTCTCCAAGCTCACCATGCCACCCATTGAGCCTCTCGGCTCCTGCCACCTCAAATATCTCTCCTGGAAGGTGGTGTTCCTCGTGACACTCATCTCTGCCCTCAGGGTCAGCGAGCTTCAGGCGTTCATGGCAGAACCACCATACACTAGGCTCTACAAGAACAGGGTCATGCTCCGCACACACCACAGGATTTTACCCAAGAAGGTATCTCCATTCCACCTCAACCAGCAGGTGCTGCTCCCCACCTTCTTCCCACAGCTTCATGCCAGCAGGGCAATTCTCCACACACTGGACTGTAAGCAGGTGCTCGTCTTTTATCTCAGGCGCATCCAGAAGCACTAGCAAGCTTCTCAGCTGTTTGTTTATTTTGACCTGAATCGGTTGGGAGCTGCAATCTCTAAGCGGACCCTATCCAACTGGGTCGCTGACTGCATTGCCTTTGCATATGAGCAGGCTTGTCTCTCACTGGAGCGCCATGTCACGGCGCACAGCGTCCAGGCTATGGCGGCCTCTGAAGCAAACTCGCGCTCTGTTTCCTTGTTGGAAATCTGCCAGGCCACCACCTGGCCCTCAGTCCACACTTTTGCAGGACAACACCTTCGGCCAGGCAGTAATCCATCATTTGTTTGTTGTATAGGCAGCTCCTGCCCTCTGGCCCTTGATGTATTCAGGCTACTGGAGCATTGGCTCCTCACTGGGCACTTGGCCAAGTGGGAGTCTGTTATCTCTTGACTCATTGCTGCTGCTCATAGTTCCCCCTTTTTCTGGTCACCTGTGAGGTTTTTACAGGTTTTTTGGTAGCCTGTAGCTAGGGAGTCCCATATGTGAGGACTGACTTCATGCTTGTTCCTGGAGAAAGCGTAGTTACTCACCTATAACAGGTGTTCTACGGGTACAGTAGGAATCTCTCTCTCCTCCCCGTGGAGTTGCTTTTTCTTTATGCCATCTTGTGCTATGATACCATACTGAGGCAAGATGACACCTTTGGGCGGGAAGGGGACCACACATGCATGGTACATCTCCCAAAAGCTTTCTTTGAAAGCTGGGGAGAGGTTACCGCACAGGCTCCGTCAGCGCCAACATCACTCATATGTGAAGCCTGATGCCTGCTGTCGCCGGAGAACACCTGTCACAGGTGAGTAACTACGCTTTCTCTGGTGTTGCACCGCATGTGAAGTCTGGCTTCTTGGGGTTTCAGTTTAATTTTTGTTTACATATTTTTATTTTAGGTTATATCATTTATTCTGTACTTGGTGAGGGTCTGTGTTCCGAGTGTGTGACCGAGGCCATGCATTCTGTTAACAGAGTTTGTATGTAGGGATCTGTACTGTAGTAATTTGACTTGTTTAGCCTTTCAAATAGATATATAGTGGGAGGAGTGGCCTAGTGGTTAGGACAAGGTACTTCAGGCCGGAGGGCCGGGGGTTCAAGTCCCACCTGGGGACAGCAATCTCAGGCCGGAGGGACTGGGATTTCTAGTCCTATAGGCACTCCTTGTGGTCTTGGGCAAGCCACTTAACCCTCCATTGCCCATGTTCCCTGTAAGTATTAGCGTATGTGTGTCATATCCCCTCGTGTTAAATGTATCTCCCAATTGACCCGGTGAAAAGCGGGATATAAATACAGCTAAATAAATAAATAAATATAGATGTTCTAGGGACTGCTGCAGTATTTATAGTGCTGCTTTTTTCTGGGTAGGACCCTTGTTGTATGAGTTTTGGAAGTTTATGCTAGTATGGTAGATTTGGCCTTGTAGATCTTCAGTGACTTTTGTAGGGTTTTATATTAGTTCACAATATACTCGATACTTGAGAATGTTTATGCTATTGTTAGTGAGATGACCAGAATCAGAATTTTTAAAAATATATTGAGTTCTGTGGGTGTCCTTCTTCTGCTCTGCACCCATTGTCGAGGGAGAGGTTTCTGTGGATACAGAATATATATTCAAAAAGAAAAAGCAAGAACCATAACGCAGTTTATAACAAAATGAAATACATTATAATTTTATCATTTGGGGTTATAAACTGTGCTGTGGTTCTCGCTTGTTCTTTTAGTTCCTTGGTGTATGAGCATCTTGCATTTCCTTTGTTTTTTGCAGAATATATTTTTAGATTATCACCATGCTGGTCCAGTGCACAGTTTCAGGAGATGCTGAGGTTGCCAAGCCCTTCTTGCTGTTTATGTTGGAGTCGAGGTGTTGTATTAGGGTCACAAAGTCCCTCTTGTTTTTCAGAGGGTGGGAAGTGATGTGGGGGTCACTGAGCCTCTCTTGTTTCCATGAAAGGTGGAAAATGCTGTGTTGGAGCACCAAGTTGCTCTTGTTTTTGTGGAAGTGGGAGGTATTGCACAGGTACTGCTGAGCCCCTCGTTTGACATATTTAGCAGCACGTTTCATAAGCTCTGCACTAGTAACATATGTGTGGGTCACATTACCAGCGTGGGGCTCTAGGCTAACTGCAGGAATGCAGTTACATACCACTGCAGTTACCACATTTCAATGTGGCAAAACAGCTGCCAGTGCAACTAAGGCCACCCCCACTGACATGGCATTAGTTGTACCCACACTACTTATTCTGAGGCATTCTTTTCTGCTGACAATGCAGATGCCTGCATGTGAGAGTTTTCTCTCATCATACTCTGGAGTAAAGCATAATTTTGGGAAAGAAATCCTGAAACCTAAGAGTAATGGGTAAAAGCATGGCTTACTCCTTGGTCTGGCTGGAAAGTAGCCATTATTCTTGCTCTTCTTTCACCAATTTTGCTTATAGTTTCTAGATGTACATTGACTGCATGGTTGTGTTTTTGATTCTTTCCTTCTGTACAAAATCTTTCTCTTGCATATTTTTTCAATGAGTAAAATATTTCTGAGCTGTCTGTACAACTAAGTATTTTTCTTTTGATCCATATTTAAAATTTAGCATGCTCTTGGACTATCACAGCCTGTTTATATGATGCTAAGTATTTACTACTAAGTAGTTATTTTTATTCTGGCTATGCATTTGCCCCTTCACTGCGATTTTCTTACAACATTGGATTTGAAGGAGAAATACTAGCATCATGTGAAAAGAGTTCACAAAGGAGTTTTGGGAAAAAGGAGGGTGGGGTGTAGCTAACATTAATAATAATAAGTGAGAGGGCACAGATTTATAGGTTGCAGGAGGGCTCCAGAAATCCTAGCAGCAGTCCTGATTCCAAGCAGAGAGAAGTGGACACCAAATGTCAAGCAGATAAGGAGGCAGGAGAAGAACCGATTGTAGAACCAAATCCAAATGGAAGGCTAAGGCAGAGCTCATGGGCGGGAAGGCAGTCAGACACCAAAGATCAGCAAACAAAAAAAAGCACTCAGAGCTCCCAAAAGAGACCTGAGGACAGTGGGGGGAGGGGTTCTAGGCTATATATATACTGTACCTATATATATATATATATATATATATATATATATATATATATATATATATATAGGTACAGGGAGCCAATTTGAGGGTGCCTTCTAGAGGGCCCAAACAGTCCAAGGGATATTCAGAAGAACCAATAGGGCAGCACATCATAGAGCTGAGACTGATAACAGTATGAAAAACAGGAAGAGGCCTTAGCAAGAAAAAGAAAATGCTTATTACTTCCGGAAATGCTGCAGTCCAGCAGCTTGGAAGGCAGCAGAGCAGCAAGAGCAAAGAGAAGTGTTCCTGCTGCTACTTTCTTCAAAGCAACAAATCAGTGAAGGGGCAGGCGGCTTGCAACGGTAGCCCTCCTGCTGCGCTTATCCAACTTACCAAGTAGTGCCAGCCCTGCTTGGAATACCCCATGCTGCAAGTCCTGGCAGCTTCCAAGTACTGGTGATCTCAACCTGAAGAGAAATGGAGCTGTTATATATGAAGGTGCATTCCCCAGTCCCTGGTGTTTGCCTAGAAAAGGCCTGGCCATGACATTGTGCTATGCAGTTTTGTTTTTTTAATTGTAACCACTGGAATTGAAAAGTGTTAAGAATTCAAAATTTTTCTTGGATGATGGGGAATGACAGTAATTTGCTATTTTTACTAACTGTCCTATCAATCTAATCCCTTTCTTTATCTAGGAAACCCACAGGGTAGTAGACTTGTGATTAGGAAATATGAGTTGCACCATAAAGGTACCATGCGAGAGGTTGTCCATTTAATTTCAATTTTCTCATCCAACTAGTTAAGTGATGTGAATGCAGATACAATTACTGGATGCGCTTTCATTCTGGGAGGTAGTATCATGCCCAATAAGTATAATGGTGGCGATAAATTCTTGTTCTGCTCTTACACACTAGGGAGTACCTCTCTCTGCAAGCATGGTTTTTGATGTCCATAGGAACCAATGATGGCATCTGTTGAAATGACAGACAAGGAAAATGGTTTCCTTTGGTCACTAAAGGCAATGAAGTACAAAACACTATTGAAATGTCTAAAACTGCATTGTTTTTTTAAGGCCAGATATGTAATTTTGTGAAATTATCGCACAATCGTTCTGATCCCACGTGCCAGCAAGATTCTACTCAAGATCATTCAGTAGAGACTCCAACCATACCTGGATCGAGAACTGCCTGAAGTGCAAGCAAGGTTCAGGAAAGGGCAAGGAACAAGAGACATCATCACAGATGTGAGATGGATCCTTGAAAAGACTAAAGAATACCAAAAGGATATCTATATATGTTTTATTGACTACAGCAAGGCTTTTGACTGTGTAAACCAGAACACCTGCTAGTTCTCTTGTACAACCTTTACATTGATCAAAAAGCAACCATACGGAACAAGGAGAAACAGAATGGTTTAAAAATCAGCAAAGGTGTACAACAAGGCTGCATACTTTCCCCCTGCCTGTTTAATTTATATGCAGAACAAATCATCAGAGAAGTAGGACTGTATGAAGACAACAGAGTTGTGCAGATTGGTGGAAGACTCATAACAACCTTCGCTATGCTGATGATACCACATTACTGGCTGAAAGCAAAGATGATCTGAAACATTTGCTTCTCAAGATCAAGGAAATAGTCTTAAAATGGGCCTGTACCTTAATGTAAAGGAGACAAAGATCCTGACAACTGGCAAAAATCAATAAGTTCATCGTTGATGAAGAAGAAATTGAAATAGTGGACAACTTTAACCTACTTGGATCAACTATTAATAAACAAGTAGTCAAGAAATCATTGTTCTTGGCAGAATAGCTATGAAGAACCTAGACAAGATTCTCAAGAGCAGAGATGTCTCTTCTCCATACAAAGATTTTATTATTTATTTATTTATTTTTATTTACAGTTCTTATATACCGCGCTTTTTGGTATCAGTGCGGTTTACAAATAACAGAAATTTGCATCAGAACAGGATCTTTTGCTTACACTGAACAGGGTATGTAACTTGGAATGTAACAGGGGTAACTATATACAAACTACCGTAGTAGTTGTAGAAACTATTTACAGCTTATATTCAGCAAGTTGTTAATCACAATGGGGAAAGATCTTGTGATCTATGATCATTGAGGGTGTGCCTAATGGGAGTCTAATTTGTGTAGCGTCAAGGGTTATGTTGTTGGGGCATCAGAGGCTGAGTGTGTGGGTTGCGGGTTAAAGTGATTGTGTTGGATTAGGGTGGACAAAGTGGAGGCAGAATAAGTAGTGTTTAAGGGCTTTTCTGAACTGAGAGATGTCATTGATTGTTCGGATGTGAGGTGGGAGGTCGTTCCAGCACCTAGGAGCATAGAATGTAAAAGCTCTATTCCTGGTTGTTTGTGTGCATTTGGTGGACTCAGTTGGTATAGTCAGCATATTAGCGGATATTGTCCTTCTCAGCCTGTTTGTGGGAGTGATGGTTAGGAGTGCGGAGAGGGATGGAGGGATTTGACTTGTTCAAGCCATGGTATTTTCAATAGTATCATATGGATGCGAAAGTTGGACAGTGAAAAAGATAGGAAGAAAATTGATGCCTTTGAATTATGGTGCAGGCAATAAATATCCCATGGACTGCCCAAACAACAAACCAGTCAGTACTAGAGGAGATCAAACCTAAGCTTTTCTTAGAAGCTCAGATGACAAGACTTTGACTTTCATACTTTGGACACATCATGCGAAGAGAGAAATCATTACAGAAAGACATCATGCTTGGCAATGTAGAAGGTCAACGCAAAAGAGCAAGGTCAGCAATGAGATGGATTGATACAATAACAGCAGCTATGGGTGCCATTCTGTCAACAATGAGCTGCCTGACTGAAGACCAAACACAGTTTAAGACAACTATCCAGAGGGTCACCATGAGTCGACACCGACTCGACGGCACTTAACAACAACATGTAATTCTGAATGGTTAGGTACGCAAAGCAACATGACAAACAAGATTGTTCCCTAAAGTTTGGAAGTGATTATATATTAACAACTGTATATCTGATTCTTTTTGGTTTTAAAAAATTATATATTTGTGTGCATTCTTTTTTTATTCCTGTCTTGGTTCTAGAGTGTATTTTTGTGTTCCTTTTCTCTTCAAATTGTATTTTTAAGATTTTTATTGATTTAGTAATATATGGTCTTTTCCACTAAAAAAATTATTCAACCATTTGCAAAAAATGTGTACAAATAATGAAAGTCATTCTTTTTTAAAGGTGGTTATCTGAAATACATGGTATAAACTCAGTAAACAGCAAATATGCAGCAAAACATAGCAAAGAACTTATGCATTCAGAATAGAATGTTTTAACATGTATGTCAGCTTTAGCATACGACAAAAATTTAAAACTACAACATGAGCTTTTGTTTAGCCTTGTCAGCTATTCAGAAGTTTAACTGATGTATCTATGGAACATATTTTAGACTTCTCAATAATATAACTCCCAGAACAGGTTTGTTTGCTGTCAAATGTCAACATATTTTTCTCTTTGCTGTCAAATGTCTTCTAAAGAGAAACTGGCCGGCATCAATAACTCTATTGCACTTTACATTTCATTGACTCTAAGGAAAAGAGCATGAAAGGAAGTAGTGCTTAAACAAAGAGCGCCATCAACACCGTGTCTTTTATGCTTGAACAGCGCTAAGAAAAGAAGCACAATTTCTAGACCTACTATTCTTAAATATGTTACTACATTACAGTCATACAGGCCAATGCAGAAAGCTGGCACTGAAGTCGTGCACTATTAGCTATGTATGCGTTTTTGTAGTGCACCGATAGTGTGGGAGTTTAGCACTGATATGCAGCAAAGGACGCATATGAAAGTGAGCTGTGTGCAGAACTTTGACATAAAATTGAAAGGATGGGAGCAAACGCATGCACAAACAACAGAGCGCTACAAGTGATTGTGTACGCATGCCCGTAAATGTCAAACGCTCACGTTATGCGTACAGGATGTGCAGGTTCTCACCCCATAATAATCAATACTATTTTAAGAAATCACAACAAAGAACCCTAAAATAAAAGATAAATAATAGAAATGAGTCCAAAAAACACACAAGGATAAGAAGCAAAAAACATTTCTTCTTAAACGCTGAACTTTCGCTTATACGCTGAAAGATATACGCAGAAAATTTTCACGTCGAAGGTAACTGTTCACCGGTACATACTCTGAAACAGTCTTTCCCTACACACGTAAAATGTTTGTCACCTCACACCAGGCGTAGAGATATTGGCGCTCCTGCTAGTTATGCAATCTCCAACGTATTTCTCTGCAATGGGTGCAGACCATATTAGCATTCTATTTTAATATGTGCAGCTCATTTTCATATTATTTAAATACGCAGTGTTGCTGTGTGTGCATACTTTTTCTGTTTACGTACATGTCAATCTCTTCTGCATTTGGCGTGGCAGAACTTATGCGTATAAGTTGAATTATCTGCGCGCAAAAGGCACACTAGTCTTTCTGCATCGGCCCAATATGCTTACAATTTTGCTATTTAAACCAGCTATGTTGATGAGACTATAAGAATTAGAAATTCATTCAAGAGGTAGAAATAGCTAACAATCTTATTTTGAAATGGACTGGAACTGCAGAGAGAGATCCATACCATTCTATTTCTGACAGTACTATTGTTTATCCAGACGTTTCTCTATGAACTATTCTTAAATGATTTCTGTTAAATTCTCCCTTTGAATACTGAAAGGAATAAAAGTATTTCTGTAAACAATTCAGTAAACATTCTCAAATTGCAGAGTTGAAATCTCCCCAGTTTATGGCAACGTGTTCTCTGATGAATAAGCATATTAGGGTCAATTTTCAGCCAGCATGATCACTAATGCTTCGCGCATTGAGTATATTCGGTGCTGCTATCTATAGAAGTAGAAACACTGAACATGAATATATAAATATATATATACAGGGTGGCCCAAAAAAAGTGAGACCATCTTGTAAATTAAAATCTTAAATAGTTTACTTATTTACCTTTTTTATCTATATAACGTCTTTATTTCGACAATTTCCGGTCGCCATCTTTTAAAAAAAATTTGTCAATCATTTACATCTGTCTTTTTGAATTTTTAAATAACTTATATACTACGAGATGGTCTCACTTTTTTGGGCCACCCTGTATATTCAATGGTGCTCTTGTCAGCAGGGCCAGCCCTAGACTTAATCCAAAGTGTTGGGCTTGAGATAAAATATGTTTACTCGTCAGTATATATGGAAGAAGTCATCAAATGGAAACGCTACATCAATGATATTTTCGTTTTATGGGGGTGAACTAAGGAAGATCTGTATGCTTTTTTTACGCATGTTAATGGCTGTGATCAGGCGATCAAGTTTGGAAAAGAGACGGCTGAGGGGAGATATGATAGAGGTCCATAAATTAATGAATGGAGTGGAATGGGTAAACGTAGATCGATTGTTTATGTCATCAGAATATAAAAAGACTAGAGGACATGCAATGAAGCTACAGGGTAACCTATTTAAGACTAATAAGAGAAAATATTTTTTCACTCAACGTGTAATCAAACTCTGGAATTTGTTACCGGAGGATATAGTAAAAGCTGTTAGTGTAGCTGGGTTTAAAAAATATTAGGACAAGTTCCTGGAGGAAAGGTCCATAAACCATTATTAAAAGGGACCCAGGATATCACTGCTTGACCCAATACAAGCATTGAGGAACCTGTGTCTTTTGGGGAAACTGCTAGGTACTTATGACCTAGATTGGCCACTGTTGGAAATAGGATATTGGGCTTGATGGACCTTGGTCTGACCCAGTATGGCATATCTTATGTTCTTATGAGATGGTTTGTAATGAAAATTCCATACATTTTCAGGATGTCTTAATACATAAGGCAGTAAACACTTTTGTGACTACTGTGTTTTCAAAACCAACAGAAATACTTTGTTATAATATAACAGTTTTCATTCAGTTCCATTAAAGAACAGTTTACCATTTTCACAGCTGTTGTGCTGTTGTCAAATTTGTTCTTCACATGTAGAATTTAGAGCACAGGCACACTTAATGGTGGAGAAGTTGGCAGAAAGGGGATACCCGCAAGAAGTTTTGAGAAAAGCATAAAAGCAGGCCTATTGTAATCAACTTGAGTGGCTATTAGATTCACCTCACCCCCTTATGCATACTGCACGTCTGAATATTTTACATGCATGCTGCAATACTCTTCTTTGTCATCTAAAATCGCTGTATCATTTATGAAAACATCAGTATGTTCTATCTGTACATCCAGTTTATGCCAATCTCAAACCTAGAGTTGCTTATAGTAGGGGTAGAAATAGAGTAGTTACTCACCTGTAACAGGTGTTCTCCAGGAGCAGCAGGAATCAGTCCTCACATATGGGTGACGTCGGCGCCGACGGAGCCCTCATGCGGAGCATTTCCCCAGCTTTCAAAGAAAGCCTTTGGGAATTGCAGCACGCATGCGCGGTCCTCTTCCCGCCCAAGGGTGCCATCTTGCTCAGTCTGATGACATAGCTAAAAGACAGCAAAAAAATTAGCAAAAATAAATCATATGACTGCAACTCCAAGGGGAGGAGGGAGGGTTGTGAGGACTGATTCCTGCTGCTCCTGGAGAACACCTGTTACAGGTGAGTCACTACTCTTTCTCCAGGACCAAGCAGGAAGTCAGTCCTCACATATGGGACTCCCTAGCTTAAGGCTACCGGAGACCTCAAGCGGAAAAAATGAGCTCCCTCTAGCTCGTCAGCACAGAAGGAAGGAATCTTCTCTGAGAACGCCCCCGACCAGTAGCCCAACACCAAGGCCGGAGGGTAGGAGTTGCCTAAACCCCAAAGAGATTATGGAGTACTGCCTGTGCGAAAGCACTGTCCCTGCGGGACTCCCTCTCAAGGCAGTAATGGGCTGCAAAAGTCTGGCTTGAAGACCAAGCAGCGGCCCGGCAGATGTCTGCCAACGGAACAGAGCGGAGATGAGCCACTGACGCAGCCTTCGCCCTGACACGATGAGCTGTGACTCGACCCTCCAAAGAGAGGCCGGCTGCCCCATAAGCCCAGGCAATACAGTCAGTGACCCATATGGACAGCGTACGCTTGGAGACAGGGAGCCCCAACTTATTGGGGTCAAAAGAAACGAAAAAGCTGAACAGCCTTCCGATGCTCCCGCGTACGGTCAAGGTAGAAGGATAACGCCCTCCTACAGTCCAGGATATGCAAGACCATCTCAGCCCAGTTGGCATGCGGCCTGGGAAAAAAGGTCGGAAGAACCACCTCCTGATTAAGGTGAAAGGGTGAGACAACCTTAGGAGGAAACTTAGGGTGAGTCCGTAAGACTACCCTATTCCTGTAGAACCTAGTGTAAGGAGGATCAGACACTAGAGCCTGCAGTTCACTCACTCGCCTAGCAGAGGTGAGAGCTACCAGAAATAAGGTTTTCCAGGAGAGAAAACGGAGAGGGCAGGTAGCCATAGGTTCAAAAGGCGGACAAGTAAGCCGCTGTAATACCACATTCAGATCCCACTCAGGGGCCGGTGGACGCAAAGGAGGCTTAAGCAGAAGGAGGCCTCTGAGGAAACGAGCCACCAAAGGGTGGTTGGAAAGAGGCCTGCCGTCCACCAGCGAGTGGTGAGCTGAGAGAGCACTCAGGTGAACTCTGACAGAGTTAGACTTAAGGCCCAGATTGGAGAGGTAAAGCAAATATTGCAACACCACCACTACCAAGCACGAGAAAGGATTCTCATTGTGCTGAGCACACCATGTAGAGAATCTACGCCACTTAAGAGCGTAGGATTTCCTGGTGGATTGCCGTCTAGAAGCTAAGACGACATCTTCCACCTCTCGAGGCAGCAGTAGGGGAGCCAGGACTACCCTTTCAGCAGCCAGGCCATCAGATGTAGGGACTGGAGGTTGGGGTGCAAGAGAGTCCCCTGATCCTGAAACAGGAGATCGTGTTGAAACCCCAGAGGCAGAGGGGTGTCCACCGCTAGCTGTAGCAAAGCGGGAACCACGGTTGCCTCGGCCACTTGGGGGCAATGAGAATCAATGAAGCCCCGTCCTTGAGGACTTTGAACAGCGTTCTGGACACTAGTGGTGTGGGAGGAAACGCATACAGTAGGCCTGTGGACCACGAGATTAGAAACGCATCTGCTGCTACTCTGAGGGGATGCAGTTGTCTGGAGCAAAATCTCAGGAGTTGCCGGTTCAGAGGGCTGGCGAAAAGATCCATGGTGGGGAGTCCCCACCTGAGAAAGATCTTCTGAACCACCAATGGGTTCAATCTCCATTCGTGTGGTTGCAGGATCCTGCTCAGTTTGTCTGCCAGGTAATTTTCCTGACCTGGGAGGTAGACAGCCTTGAGAAGGATCCCGTGATTGACAGCCCAAGAGCACAGCCGTTGAGCTTCCTGACAAAGAAGGTAGGAGCCTGTGCCTCCTTGTTTGTTCACATAGAACATGGCAACTTGATTGTCCGTCTGAACCAGTACAGACTGGTGAGAGGCGAGGTGGGAGAAGGCTCTCAGAGCTAGGCGTATCGCCCGTAGCTCCAGGAAGTTTATCTGTTGAGAAGCCTCCCAAGGGGTCCAGAGACCCTGAGTACAAGTCCCTTGGCAATGTGCTCCCCAACCGAGAAGCATCTGTTGTGAGCACTTGAGAAGGTGGAGGGGATTGAAAATCCACTCCGAGCACCAGATTCGGAAGATGAAGCCACCAATGCAGAGAGGAGACCAGTAGGTCGGATATCGTTATTGAGTCCGCCAGGCTCCCTGTGGCCTGAAGCCATTGAGTGCGAAGGCACCACTGAGCAGGCCGCATGTGCAGGCGGGCATTGGGGGTGACATGAACTGTGGAAGCCATATGGCCGAGTAGCCTCAGGAATTGCCTGGCAGAGACCAGGGAATTGCTGCGAAACTGGCTGGCCAGATCCATTAGCCTGTGGGCCCTGTCCAGAGGCAGAAAAGCCTTCGCTTGAAGAGTGTCGAGCCTGGCCCCTATGAACTCCAGGTTCTGGGACGGGAGCAAAGTGGACTTTGCGAAGTTTATGACAAACCCCAAGTGCTGAAGCAGAGCCACAGTGCGAAGGGTGGCCTGGTTGGCCTCCTGGGAAGATTGGCCCCTTATGAGCCAGTCGTCCAGGTACGGAAACACAAAAAGACCCTGAAGCCTCAGGTAGGCCACCACCACTGCCAGGCACTTGGTGAACACCCTGGGAGTGGATGCAGGCCAAAGGGTAGTACTCTGTACTGACAGTGGTTTCCTCCCACAACAAACCTGAGATATTGTCTGTGGTCTGGATGAATAAGGATGTGAGTATACGCATCCTTTAGATCTAAGGAGCATAGCCAGTCTCCCTGCTGGAGGTAGGGCAGCAGGATTCCAAGGGTAAGCATCTTGAACTTTTCCCTCTCCAGGAACTTGTTGAGGTTTCGCAAGTCTAGGATGGGTCTGAGGCTCCTGTCCTTTTTGGTACCAGAAAGTACCTGGAATAAAAGCCTTGACCTCTCAGGTGGTGGGACACCGGTTCCACAGCCTGATCCTTTAGCAGACCTGTCAACTCCTGAAGGAGTAGGTCCCTGTGCAGAGGAGGTCTTGGAGGCTCCCCTGGAAAGTAGGAGGGAGGTACCTGGTGAAAATGGAGAAGATAGCCCTTTTGGACTATATGAAGCACCCAGGTATCGGATGTGACGGCTGACCACCTGTGGGCAAAGTGGACCAGCCGGCCTCCTGTGCTGAGAGAAGCCAGCTGAGGAGAAGCGGCTATGCTGTTTGAGTCAAAAAACCCCACCCTGCTGAGCAGGGGCCGGTGTTGGTGGCTTGGGGCCTTCTGCCTACGGGGCCCTTGACCCTGCCCCTTGGCCTGCTGACCCTGTTGGGGAGCTGCAGAGGCTTGATAATGAGGGTATTGTTTGTAGGCAGATGACTTCCTCGGGTAAAAGGTCTTTTTTCCCGAGCCCTTCTTTTTCTGAGAAGGGGCAGAGGTTTTCCTGGAAAGCCTAGTCCTGGTCAGAGTCTTGGTCTCGAGTTCTGCAGCCTTTTCAGCCATGGGCTTGCCAAAGAGGTTTTCACCTCGGCAGGGGACATCGACCAACTTGTCCTGGACCCATGGCTCGAGGTCGGATGACTGTAGCCAAGCCTGTCGGTGGGCACCGATGCCGGCCCCGGCTACCCGGGCCGAAGCCTCGAAGCCATCGTAGGCTGCTCGAGAGATAAACTTCGAGCACTCTCGAATACCGGTGGACAAGGCCTGGAACCTCTGCAAAGGTTCCTCGGAGAGACCAGCAGAGAACCCGGCAATCTCCTTTGCCAGGTCTCGGAGGTACATGCCCATGTAGAGCTGGTATGTCTGGACACGGCAAGCAAGCATAGAGCCCTGGAAGCACTTCTTACCGAGGGCATCCAGGTTCCGGGCCTCTCGGCCGGGAGGCACTGAGGAGTGCATCTTCTGACTTTTCAGTCGATGCATGGCCGATTCCACAACCATGGAGTGGTGCGGTAATTGTGCCTTTTGGAACCCGGGGCTCTTGCGGACTCGATAAATGGAATCGACCCGCTTGCTTAACACCGGCGTCGAGACCGGGGTCTCCCACATGCGGAAGAGCAGCCGCTCCAGCATCGGAGGAACCGGAACAGTAAAGGGCTCCTTCAGGGGAGAGTCATACTGGAGGGTCTCAAGCTCCTCGGCTCGAGGCTCCTCCTCGGGATCCGCGGGGAAGGCCAAGGCCTTGGTCATATCCCGCACGAAATCTGAGAACCGGGTATCCTCCGGTGGGGACCGTCTCCGAGGTTCAGACTCGAGCGAGTCTGATGGGACACACCGAGTCCGATGAGTGTCGGGTGACTCTTCGTCCTCCGTCTCCCAGCCTGATTCCTCGGAGGAGGAATCGAGCAGCTCCGGTCGGGCGGGCACCGATGCCCTCCACCCCAACGCCGAGGGTATCGACGTCGACAACCTCGGCCCCGAACGGGAGGTCGAGGGAGACCGTGGCCGAGGATCGACTCGAGCCCGCATGGACTCGAGGATCTGCTCGGCCTCCGGGGTCAACTTGGACGTCGAGGTCCCGGTGGTCGGGGCAGATGCACCGGTGAGACCGGCGATCAATGCCCGCTGCTGTTCCATTAAGGCAGCAAAGCTGTTCTCCAAGGCCGTCAACCTGAGTCCGAGCTCAGGAGACCCAGCAGCCACCGACTCGGGCCCCGACAGCGTCGGGCCCGACGTCGGCTCCCTCGGAGGAGAGTCAACGAGGACAACAGCACTTACGTGTCCAGGAGACTCCATCTCGACACAAGGATGCTTGGCAGGCCTCTCCGACTCCGAAGACCCGGGACGGCTATCAGGGCTATGCGACCTGGCCCTCGAGGAACCAGGAGCGTCCACCGACGACGCCCTCGCGGGTTTCTTCTTCCTGCGATGCTCCCGTGAAGGTGACCCCCGCTCAGAGGAACCCTGACGCTGCTCGGGGCCGGAGTCCGAGACGTCGAGGCCTCTGACGAGGTCAGGGCCCGGCCGGACGCGGAGTCAGAAAAAATTCTATCCCTCTGGTGCTGCCGACTCCTCAATGCCTTCGAGGACATTTTGCCACACGGACCACAGATCATCAGGTCATGATCGGGTCCGAGGCAACGGAGGCAGCAGTCATGTGTGTAGGTAAGAGACATAAGTTTCTTACACTGATCACATTTCTTAAACCCGCTGGCAGCCATCGGGGGAAAAAGGTCCCCTGCTAGGTCAAAAGACCGGTCTGCCATGGAAAAAAGAAAAAAGGCGCGAACGCCAGTCACAAAGGACAAAAACCGAAAAAGAGAGAAAAGGACCCGATACCGGCGTATCGGTCCGAGTGGGAAAAGGATCCGGCGTCGAACCGGAGAAAAAAGAGAAAAACAGGGAAAATCAACTTTTTCCTCGGGGAAAAACGAACTACGTCTGTAGGGCTCCGCGGAAAAAAGAAGACTGAGCAAGATGGCACCCTTGGGCGGGAAGAGGACCACGCATGCGCGCTGCAATTCCCAAAGGCTTTCTTTGAAAGCTGGGGAAATGCTCCGCACGAGGGCTCCGTCGGCGCCGACGTCACCCATATGTGAGGACTGACTTCCTGTTTGGTCCTGGAGAATTGCTGGATATATTTATTTATTTATTTTTTTTATTTAACAGTATTTCTATACCGCCTTATCTTACAATCAAGGCGGTATCACAGCAAACAATCAAAAGGAGTGATCGTGTTTTTCATGCAGTGAAGGATATATCGTGATTTGTGTGTAAGATGTGTTGTGTGTTTGATTAGGTGAAGCTATGTACGTTGTGTGCTATAATACATTGTGTGCTATAATACATTCTTCTATACATTGTGTGTTATGAAACATCGTGTGCCGTTATACATTCACTTATCAGAGGGTCGGGGGGGGGGTAGGTTGGCTGTTCTTGGTAGTTAGATCATGTGACGTGTCCATAGTGTTCTTTGAATAGCGTTGTCTTCAGCTGTTTGCAAAAGTCTTTAAGGTCCGTCGTTGATCTCAGATCGTCTGGGAGGGTGTTCCAGATTTTTGGGGCAGCCAGGGAGAGTGCTCGTTCTGTGGTGTCCTTGCGTGTTTTTCTGAAGTCTCTAGGGGTGTTAACTCAGTTGGAGGTTCCTTTTCTTCTTGGGTGTGTGCTGGTGTCTGGTTGTATGAGAGTGTGCAGGCTGTTGGCTGAAGTGTGTTGTTTGATCTTAAATATGTGTATGATTGTTTTGTATTTGATGCGTGAACTGATTGGGAGCCAGTGTAGGTCTTTCAGAACGGGTGTGATGTGTTCCTGTCTTGTTGATCCAGTTATTATGTGGGCCGCCGTGTTTTGTGCTAGTTGTAGTGGTTTGAGTGTTTGTTTTGCTAGTCCAAGGTAGATTGGGTTGCAGAAGTCCAGTATGGGGTTATTAGAGCTTGGCATACGGTACGGAAGTGCTCAGTGGCGAGGAGGGGCTTAAGTCTTCTGATGATTCCCATCGTGTATTATGCATTTTTGATTGTTTTGCTTACGTGTGGCTTGAGATTCAGTTCATTGTCCAGGGTCACTCCGAGGTATTTTACTTCCGATTTTATTGGTATGGTTGTGTTTTGTATCTTGATGTCCGATGGGTGGATGAAGTCTGGGTTACGAGTGATGATTAGTGCCTCAGTCTTGCTGTAGTTGATTGCGAGGTTGTTGTTTTGACACCATCTTGTCATTTGTGTGAGGCAGTTTGTTATTTTAGAGTAGTCCGGGTTGTCAACTGTGATAGGTGTGTATATCATGATATCATCTGCATAGATTGTATATTGAATATTGTTCTTTTTCAGGATGTCGCATATTGGCTGGATGTAGATGTTAAACAGTAGTGCTGAGAGGGCCGATCCTTGTGGTACTCCTTGGAGGACTTTTATGGGTCGAGAGGTGTTGTGGCCTACCTTGACCTGTATCTGCCTGTTGGTTAGGTATGAGTGGAACCATTTTAAGGTGGGACCATGTAGCCCAATGTTTTGTAGTCTTTCCAGGAGAGGTTTGTGGTCTGCTGTGTCGAATGCTGAAGAGATGTCAATGAAGATCATTATGATTCCATTATTGGTGTTGTCTATGATTCAGAGGATGCTGTCGAAGAGGTAAATCAGTAATGTTTCGACTCCATGGTTGGGGCGAAAGCCGTGTTGGTTGTCATCCAGTGGTGCATGGTTGTCAATGTGTTCTTGTAGTTGGTGTTGTACTGTTTTTTTCGATGATTTTTGCCAGAAAGGGTATGCTGGATATTGGTCGGTATGCTGCTGGGTTGTTCTTGTCGAGAGTTGTTTTCTTTGGGATCGGTCTTACTGTGGCGAGCTTTAGTTGATTTGGCATGAATCCTTGAGTGAGGGAGTTGTGCACCATGTTGTGTATGATTTGGATGAAGCTTGATTTGGTGGCTTTGATCCATGACACTGGGCAAGGGTCTGTAGGAGCGGTGCTTGTATTGATTGCGGAGATGATGTGGGAGAGCTGCTCTGTTGATGGTGAGCTGAATGTGTCCCAGGTCTTAGGGTGCGAGTTAGACTTTGTGGGTGCGCTGGGTCTTGTTTGTTCTGCAGAGTGAAATTTTTCCTTGATATGGTCAGCAAATTTTTGCGGGTCTATTTGTACTTCATCTTCTGTCCTTTGCTCTTTTGTGAGGATTTTCACGATTTCGAATAGCTCTCTGGGTTTGTTGTTGGAGGTACTTATCATGTTTGTATGGTATTCTCTCTTTGATTGGTTGATGTGTTCATTGTATTGTTTTTGCTTTGTTAGGTATAGTTGTTGGGTTTCAGATGCCTTGGTCTTTCTCCATCTCCATTCTATCTTTCTGAGTTCCCTCTTTTCTTGTCGTATGGTTTTTGAGTACCACGGCTTGTGTTGTAACTTGTTGCAACGATGTTTCTTGGGTCTAGCATCTGTTGCTTTGGCGGCGTTATATAGGGTGCTGTTCCAGTTGGTGATTTGAGCCTCCAGGTCATCTGTTTCTATGGTCAATTGTTGTATCGTGTCCTGTAGGAACATGTCCCTGTCGAAGTTCTTGAATCGTCTTTGTGTGGGTGTGTTGTCTGAGCGTTCGTTTAGATTATCTTTTTGTAGTAACATCTTTATCTCAATTATGTAGTGGTCTGACCATGGAACTGGGGTGATGGTGGGTGTTGATATTAGTCCTCTTGAGGTTAGGTAGTTGGTTGCGAAGATGAGGTCTGGGGATGATCCGTGTCTGTGCGTTGGGGCATTGACTATTTGGGTGAACTGAAGTGAAGTCATCGCTTGAAGGAAAGCTTCTGCATCTTTGGTGTTGGTGGACTTGAGGTTGAAGTCTCCTAGCAGTAGAGTGGGTTTGTGGGTTGCGGTGATAGTGCAGACTGCTTCGAGCGTTGAGGCTAGTTCGTCAGGTGAGGCTCTGGGTGCTCTGTAGGTTAGGCAGAGTGCCATGTGTTTGTTCTCGATGCTGATTGTGTTACATTGTTGTGTGTCAGTGAAACTCTGAGCTTTGAACTTTAGGCTCTTTTTTGCAGTTATCAAGACTCCTCTTCCTCGCCTGTGGGTGTGTGGGCAGTTGTATGCTGTGTATGTGTCTGGTACCAATTGATTGAGTAGCACATTGTCGGTGGGACTGAGCCATGTCTCTGTGATGCAAAGTATGTCTGGCTGACGGTCGTCTATGTGGTCTGCTATTGTGTGTATCTTGTTGCATATGGATCTGGCGTTTATGAGCTCTATTGTTGTAGGCTTTGAATAATTTGTTGTTTCGTGTGTTTCCTTTGGACTAGTGTGGGTGTTTGATTTGTGCTTGGTTTGTCTTTTTGTCACGGATGTTCTGTGTGTGTCATTATGCGTGTACTGTGGTTCTATGTATGTCCAGGTTGTTGGTGGGTGCCATGGTGAGTTTGAGTGTGGGTAGTGGAAGTGTGTGGTTGGTGGCAGGAGTTGTGTGATGAGGAAGCTGAGTGGGAGAAACAATGTTGCGTGCATGTTGACTTTTGTGAAGTCCCGTTACTTTTACTTGCGTTTCTGATGTATTTCGCTTCTGTTTGCTCTCTGTTGATTTCTTCTGTGGTGCTGTCGACGAGGCTGTCTTTTGTTTGGATTCCTTCTGCTCGCCCTCGTGCCGTGCCTAAGGGCCACGCCAAAGGGCCCTCTGGCGAGGCCCTCAGGTGCGGGCGCGCCCTGCAGGGACGCCACTTTTATCTGCTGCTGGCTGCTGCTGCTTTCGCTCCCACTGCCCCGATTGGGTAGGAGCTGCGGTGGTAAAAGGAGGTGGAGTGTCCGGGTCAGCGGCTCCCTGGGAGCAGGGACGCCGCTTTTATCTGCTGCTGCTTTCACTCCCACTGCCCCGATTGGGCAGGAGCTGCGGTGGTAAAAGGAGGTGGAGTGTCTGGGTCAGCGGCTCCCTGGGAGCAGGGACGTCGCTTTTATCTGTTGCTGGCTGCTGCTGCTTTCGCTCCCACTGCCCCGATTGGGCAGGAGCTGCGGTGGTAAAAGGAGGTGGAGTGTCTGGGTCAGCGGCTCCCTGGGAGCAGGGACGTCGCTTTTATCTGTTGCTGGCTGCTGCTGCTTTCGCTCCCACTGCCCCAATTGGGCAGGAGCTGCGGTGGTAAAAGGAGGTGGAGTGTCCGGGTCAGCTTTGGGTTTGCCTTGCTGACCCACGAAGAATTCTAATGGGTGTTGGTGGTCATTCACAATGTGGACATTGTCAGTTCTGTTCTATAACAGAGGAAACTGATACAATCGTTCTCCCTGATAAGAGAATCTTTTAGATGTTTGCTACTTCATGTATATCACAATTTGTGGTGTACTTAATACACTAGCCTTGTAAGAAGATCTATATTGGGAAGACAACTAGGCAGCTGAAAATAAACTATTTATGTTCTGATGAGTGTATCTAAACATAAAAGAGAAACTCCATTGTTAGAGCATTGTGTGCAATTTATGCATGATTTTTCTGATTGGCGATGTGTAGCTATTGACCGCATTCCCCCGTCGTTGCACGGTGGAGACTGCAGGAAAATCTTTCTGCAATGAGATCAGAAATGGATATACCGTTTACATGCTATAGAACCTGAAGGATTAAATAATAAAATCGACTGGAGGATTTTTTGAGGCTTTGTGCCTTGATCAACTGTGCCGCTGCAAATCTTAAGGTGAGGATAATGAAAAAGTAGGAGGACATCTGTTGATTTGACTGGATGAACTGTTGGGAGCAATACTGATTGGAACTTTTTAAAGCCTATCATATTTTAGGTCTATCTGTTGAGTAACGGGTTACTGGGGGCTCCGTCTACCTTCTCCTCGATTGACCAGGCTTTAGTTTAAAAGTATAGGTGTCAGTTCAATATGCCATTGCTAGAGTGAATGCTAAACTGTTCCTTTGAGATATCACCCCTGAAGTAGCCGGGATTGGCAAAACAAAGATCTTTGTTGGGTGGTTGTTCTGCTTGAAGAGCTGGCAATTACAAGATAAGTAATTTTGAGCACTATTGTGCTATTTGTTCATTGCCTCCTCCAATTAAGTCTTATTCTTTTTCCATTCCAGGAACAGTTTTACTGTCAGATGGCAGAGTGCTGGCTACCCATATAGGGCAGTGGAACATTTTGATGAAAGGAATTTAAATATTCTAAAATAATTCTAAAATATTAATAAAAAAAAGCTCTGATTGGAAATGAATAAAAAATTGGGGAGTTTTTTGTCCGGTAGTGGTAGAATGCAGCACGTTCTCCTTTAGGCAGGTTTCCACTGCTAAGAGGGAAATTAGTTAAGTCACTGAGGCCTTTTTCTCCCTTAGTAAAA
Organism: Ichthyophis bannanicus; assembly: GCA_033557465.1. Taxonomy (NCBI): domain Eukaryota; kingdom Metazoa; phylum Chordata; class Amphibia; order Gymnophiona; family Ichthyophiidae; genus Ichthyophis; species Ichthyophis bannanicus. The sequence continues at coordinate 1,137,408,947 of CM066033.1, read as the reverse complement.
TCTGAATTGAAATTTGTGTCTTTTTGCTAGATGATTACCACTCTTCAGGCAGAAGTTTATTTATTTATTTTATTTATTTATTTAGACAGTTTTGTATACCGCCTTATCCTTCAATCAAAGCGGTCACAACACAAGTGGGGGATACATTTAACACGTGGGGATATGAGACACACACTAATACTTACAGGGAACATGGGCAATGGAGGGTTAAGTGGCTTGCCCAAGACCACAAGGAGCACCTGTGGGACTAGAAACCCCAGTCCTTCCGGCCCAAAGTTGCTGTCCTCTAGTGGGATTTGAACCCCTGACCTTCCGGCCTGAAGTACCTTGCCCCAACCACTAGGCTACTCCTCCCTCCTAGCCTAGTAGGGTTGGCCTTTTGTAAGTGTGTGAGAGATTGTCTCTGAGGATAACTTAGGGGTATGTTTACTAAACAGCGGTAGTGGCTTCCATGCGATATCGGAGCCATGGCCCCATTCTTTATCTTTATCTTTATCTTTAATTACATTTAATATACCGCCCTTTTCGAAACGTAAGGGCGGTTTACAATAAAATAATATAAATAAAAGCATTAAAACAGAAAGGAAATCCATTAAAATAGAGAAAAGATGGACCAAAGAGGTCACAAAACACAACAAACAAAAGACAGACCAAACAAACAAATGAGACATAATCAGACAAAGACAAAAGAACAAAACTATTGGGAGGGAAGGTCATAAGCCTGTTGAAACAGATAGGTTTTGAGCTGATTCTTGAATTGTTGGTAAGAAGATTCCAAACGGAGTGAAGAAGGTAGAGAATTCCAGAGTGAAGGACCCAAGAAGAAGAAGGCAGCATGCCGTGTCTGTTCGAGGTGAGCGCGAGACGGGGGGGGAAGAAACAGGCGGTTGGCATGCAAAGAGCGGAGCTGATGATAAGGGGTGTGAAGGGAAACCAGATTTGCTAAATACTGAGGATTGGAAGTGTGGATGACTTTATGTAGTATAATAAGGACCTTATATTTAAACCGGAAGCGTAATGGGAGCCAATGGAGACGAAACAAAAGAGGAGTGATATGGTCTGATTTACGAGCAAAAGTGATAATACGGGCGGCTGTGTTCTGTAGAAGCTGAAGACGTTTGAGCTGGTAGGCAGGAAGGTTGGCATAGATTATATTACAATAGTCCAGCCTGGACATGACTAGAGCTAACACCAAAGTGGTAAGGGAATCCTGGGACAAAACTGAACGAACTGCACGTATTTGCCGTAAAGTAAAGAAGGAGCGACGGGACAAGGCAGATACATGGTCATGGAAGGACAGGGATGAATCTAAAATCACCCCTAAGTACCGGAGAGAGGAAGTGAGAGGAATGGGCGTAGAATTGATTTGGGGTGCAATGACCGGACAAGAAGAACTCAAGGACACCCACATGGCGGAGGATTTAGTGGGATTTAGATGTAAATAATTAGATGAGAGCCAGGTGGCAACATGGGAAAGACAATCATTGAGGGGGGTGATATCAATAGCGACTGGAGAAGTGTGAAAGAGAAAGACAATATCATCAGCATAAATGTAGGTGGAAACTGGAAATTGTTGGGCCAAAAGGGGAAGAGGGGCAAGAAAAATATTAAAAAGCAGAGGGGAGAGAACTGATCCTTGGGGGACTCCACAGACCAATGGAATAGTCGGTGAGGACTGGTGAGCAGCATGGACAACATAGGAACGGGAAGTGAGAAAGGAACGGAACCAACGTAACACCACACCCCGAACACCAATATCAGAAAGACGGGACAAGAGGGTCTGATGATCAATTAAGTCAAATGCGGCAGATAGATCCAATGAAACCAAAAGTGTGATGTCACCCCGTTCATGTGCAACGTGAAGTTCGTTTACCAAAGCAAGAAGGATAGTTTCAGTGCTGTGTCCTGGTCTGAAGCCGGCCTGACGGGGGTGGAGAACATTAGTAGCCTCAACATGAGAGGAAAGTTGCAGAAAAACTAGGCGCTCCAACATTTTGGCAAGAAAGGGGAGGTTAGAGACTGGGCGCCAATGAGACAACACAGAGGGATCAAGGGAGGGCTGCTTCAGCAGGGGATGTACTACGGCAGATCTCCATGCCAAAGGGAAATGACCTGAAGATAAACTGGAATTAAACAGAGTGGTGATAAGAGGTATAAGCTGAAGAGAAGGGTCCACCAGCCAAGCAGAAAGGACTGGATCCAGAGCGCAGGTGGTCTTCCTAGACTGGGATAAGGTGAGTAATTTATTTATTTATTTATTTATTTAACAGTATTTCTAAACCGCCTTATCTTAATAATCAAGGTGGTATCACAGCAAGCAATCAGGTAAAGTGTGTGTGTTGTACATGCAGTGAGGATAAAACTTAGTTGTGTGAGGGATGTGTTGGGTGCTTGATTTGTTTGAGCTATATACAGGGTGGGCTATTTACAGTGGTGCTAGAATCATATTTTATATATATTCAGTTGAGGTAAGGGAGTGAAAAGAAGACCAAGTGTGAGATAAAGTCCTGTTAGTAGAGCTAGTCACACCAGGAATAGCAATACCAGAGGATTCAATAGTAGCAGGCTCCTCCAAGGAGAGGGGCAAGGGAGAAGCTGAGGAGAAAATGGATGGTGACAAAGGAAGCGGAGGAGCAGCAGGAAAAGAAGAACGTAAGTTCTGGACTTTATCAGAGAAAAAAGATGCTAAGGATGCGGGGGATGGCATGGCAACTTGAGAGGCAAAAGGGGAAACAGTAGAAGAAAGTTGCCGTAGAATTGTGTGCAATTGTCTTGAGGAATTGGCAGCTTGTGAAATACCTAGAGTGTAATATGAGCGTTTGGCAGATTGGACTGCGGAACGATATTCTGAATTGAATTGAATGGGGCCCTAGCGCCCCTCATCCTTCTGAGGGAGGTGGAAGTAGTCCTCCTGGCCTCTCGCAAGACCTCCACAAGACGGGCCTATGCCTTCAAGTGGCACAAGTTCTCTGTGTGGTGCACACAGCAACGAGTGAACCTGTTCTCTTGTATGGTACCTGTGGTGCTCCAATACTTGCTTCATCTCTCGCGATCTGGACTTAAGTCAAACTCCGTCAGGGTGCATCTGAGTGCCCTCTCCGCTAATCACCAAGCGTTAGAGGGCAAGACTCTTATCTGTGCAGCCCCTCAATACCCGTTTCATGCGGTGTTTACTGCTATTTAAGCCTCCCATCCGCCCGCACCCCCCACCCCCTGGCAGAATGGGACCTCAATGTGGTTCTGATGCAGCTCATCAAGCGACCCTTCGAGCCCTTGGCGACCTGCCACCTACGATACCTCTCATGGAAGGTGGCCTTCCTGGTGGAACTCACCTCTGCCCGCAAAGTCAGTGAGGTTCAGACCCTGGTGGTAGAGCCACCCTACACCAGATTCTACAAGAACAGGGTCATGCTCCATACTCATCTGAAATTTCTGCCTAAGGTAGTGCTTGACTTCCACCTCAATCAGGAGGTAGTGTTTCCTACCTTCTTCCCGCAACCCCAGGCCAATAGGGCATCAGCTGTCCTCCATACCCTAGACTGCAAGAGGGCCCGTCCTATCTGCTGCACACCCATGGCCATCGCAAAGCTTTGCAGCTTTTTGTCTCATATGACCCCAGCCATGGGGGAAGTTGCCAACAAGTGGACTCTGTCCATCTGGGTGGCGGATTGCTTCGCCTTCGCACATAGTGAAGCCGAAGTTCCCCTTGAGCGCTGAGTCATGGCACACATTGTTAGGGCGATGGCGACCTTGGTCGCAAACCTCCGGTCTGTGCCTTTGGCCAACATCTGCTGGGCTGTCACCTGGTCTTCCGTCAACAATTTTGCAGCCCATTACTACCTGGAGAGGGAGTCCTGATGGGACAATACCTTCGGCCAGGCCATATTCCGAAACCTCTTCGGGGTTTAGACAACTCCTGCCCTTCGACCCTTCTTGTTCAGGCTACTGGAGCCTCGGTTCTCCCTGGACATTGGGGGTCCTCAGAATCTGTCCTCAGATTCGCTTGAGGCTGCTAACAGCTGGGCCATGATTTTCTACCAGTCCTCGGTAGCCTGTAGCTAGGGAGTCCTATATGTGAGGACTGACTTCCTGCTTGTTCCTGGAGAAAGCATAGTTACTCACCTGTAACAGGTGTTCTCCAGGGACAGCAAGAATCAGTCCTCACAATCCTCCCTCCTCCCCTTGGAGTTGTGGTTTATTTTTTGCCATCTTCTTGATGGGGCTCTAGCTTGAAGATGGCACCCTTGGGCAGGAAGGGGACCATGCATGCATGGTAGCATCTCTCAAAGGTTTTCTTTGAAGCTGGGGAGATGCTTCCACGAGGGATCTGTTGGCGCCAACGTCACCTATACGTGAGGACTGATTCCTGTTGTTTCTGGAGAACACCAGTTACAGGTGAGTAACTATGCTTAATCTGTAGTGATGGACTCTCCTGAAGCAGGTTTTTTTTTATTACCTCAACTGCCCGGGGGCTTGCAAAAGCTGACAAATCCATCAGTTCAAGCACGGTCCTCTAAAGTAAGAGAACTGACAGCTGTGGCTTCAGCAAAGCAAGGTGTTCTTCCTACAATCATCCTCCCTGTGGCACCCCTATCAAAACTAGTTCAAAACATCTTAAATATTAATAAAAAACATCTGCTCACAAATAAACACCATGGGAAAATCTTGCTCTCCCTACTGCATACTTCTCTTTTCTTTGCTGTTCCTCTTCCAGTCCTGTGCTCTGAAAGCTTTGCACCATGTTTGCGAGTATTTCTACATAAATTAGTATCACTTGATAGCAGCCAAGCAAAAACAGCATGACAGGAAATTGAAAAATAAGAGTGGACCTAGAAAGAATTTATTTATTTATTTTATTTAGCTGTTTTTCTATACCACCTTTCCTCAGTCGAAGTGGACTACATGGAACTAAACAGTTAATAGCACAGTGTAACAATGTAAACTCTAACTATATACAGCATATGTTTGGATAGATAGGGATAACGAGCTATATACATATTTAGTGTTTCTGGGTGTACTGGTTATATGGGCATTTGTCATATATTGCATCTTGAGTTGTAGGGGGTCGTTGATTCTGTGGAGATTTATAAGGTTGGGCTGAAGTGTTTGGAGAAAAGATGTGTCTAATTGCTTCCTGAAGCTGCTGAAGTTGATAATGTTTCTTATGGGGTTTGGTAGTGCATTCTAGACTGATGATGCGCAGAGTTGTAAGGAGCACTCACAGGCTTAATGGCTGTATTTAGTTCTGGCATGGGGAATGACTAGGGTGTTCCTGGTAGAGGTTCATCTTGACCTGTTGGGTTGTGGGGTTTCAAGAAGAGTGTGCAAGTGATTTGGGAAGTCGGAGTGGATGGTTTTGTGGGTTAGGAGGAGGATATTATATTTTGTACAACTGTGTAGTGGTACCAGTGGAGTTGTTTGAGAACGGGTGGAGGGTACTTAGTGGGAGCAGCTGGTAGTGGTTGAGAATTGCTGGCATAGAGTTCCACTGAGAAAATGTGATTGGAGAGATGCTGGGGCTCAGTATGTTGGAAAAGATGATTCTCAGAACTACCTTTCAATAGCAGAAATTTTATCAGAAGCCCAGTCCCAAAACTCAGTTTGCTTGACTTTACCACTTGAATTTCCCACTGCAGTACTATAGATTCCTAAACAGAACCAACATGTTAGCAGAATCTCTCACCTCAGCTGCCCATGGAAAACACAGATTCAAAAAAGGAAACCCTCTCAAGTAGCCAAAATAAATAGCAAAGGAAACAAACTCTATAAATAAGGTCAAAAATACAGATAAATAATTCAAATAGACAATCATATATAGCGCATCCAGAAAAACACAAATTCATTAAAGCCCAGCTCATTTAAAGAGGAAAATACCTCAGTAACCCTCTGGGTCCTTACACCCAAATGGAATTCACTGCATAATTTAAGTAGCCTAAGCTAAGTACTTTTGACAGCACTTTGGAAGCACTTTTGAAGTACTTTAGAAATACTTTGGACGCACTTTGAATGCCAACAGCTCTGGATCAGAACTGTAGAGAATGTGATAGTATATTTATTCAATTTTTGTGAGGAATAGTTGTGGATAATTTTTTTTTTGCAGAGCTTCACATGTTCTAAGAGGTTTTTGACCGCTGATGTTTTGAGTTTTAGCCAGATATTATCATTGTACCTGGCTAGCTCACCCTCATTCCGTTTGGGTGTAAGTAAGGACCCGGAGGGTTACTGAAGTCTTTTCCTCTTTAAATGAGCTGGGCTTTAATGAATTTGTGTTTTTTTGGATACTCTATATGATTGTCTATGTGGATTATTTATCTGTATTGTTGGCCTTATTAAAGGAGTTTTAGTTTCCTTTGCCATGGAAAACACAGACCATCGCCTAGTGAAGAATAAGAAACTACAGATTAAGAACAAATAAGCAGACTAACAGTGAAATGGAAAACTCAAAACCAGATTCTGAGCTGTGGAACACTGAAGAAAGAAACAGAATATATATTTCTTTGGAATAAATGAATTTTGCATATTTTCAATCCTCTAAAAACTAGTACTCTTTTGGACTTTCGTTGTTTGATTATTTTATTTTTCCAAATGTGTTGAACCCTGTTCTCTCTCGCTACCATTTCCTCTTGTTTTTTTTTCTCCTAAGTCATTTTCAAGGATCTTATTTCCAATTTCTGTTTCTTTGCTCTCCTGTCTTCTTCACTTCCTTCCCCATATCTCTCTCTGACATTGATCCTTCTAGTTCATCTTTCTTCTCTATTTCTCTTATCTGCCTTTTTACCTAACTGTAGATTTCATTCCCCCTCTGGTTTCCAGTATCTATCTTTTCTTGGCAAGAGTAGGATGTATAGGTCCCGGAGGATACCATGTTGATCTAAACGCCAGGAGCTTGTAGCCAAATCATTGGAAACATTACAAGACGCATATTTAGAGATTTGGTTCTTCAGGATATGGCAGAAAAAGAAGTCTGGTACCATTCAACTGTATTAACGAAGATTGAACAACAAGTCTTACGACAACTTCAGGAACGTGAGGATATTGTGATTCGACGAGCAGATAAGGGAGGGGCGATAGTGGTCATGAATCGAAACTCCTATATAGCAGAAGCATTACATCAATTAGAAGATGTCTCTGTTTATGAGATTTTGTCTGAAGATCCGACGTTAGAGATACAAGCTAGCATTAGAGGCATCACAGACACAGCCCTTAACAATAAATTGATCTCTCAGAAAGAATGGAAATATTTAAATAAATCTAGTCCGCAAGGAGCCATCTTCTATACGGTGCCTAAGATTCATAAAAACTTGGAGAGACCGCCGGGTCGCCCGATTGTCTCGACCCGTGGCTCTGTTCTGGAACCGTTGTCAACGTATGTTGATTCTTACCTGCGCCCATTATTACCGCATATCCCCTCATATTTAAAGGATACAACCGATTTCCTGCAGTCTTTAGAAAAACATCAAGCCCTAGCTCAAAAAACATCAAGCCCTAGCTCAAAGAGAAAATATTCTACTCATTACTCTTGATGTGAGATCACTCTATACGAGTATCCCACAGGCAGCAGCATTTGAAATAGTAAAATCGTCCCTACAGTCTAGAGGTGACCTTACAAAAGAACAGATATGTTTCCTTTTACAATTAACAGACATCACCATTTTTCAAAATTATTTTTGGTTTGCCAACACAATATATCATCAGTTGTCGGGGGTGGCTATGGGAGCTACGTGTGCTCCTTCCATAGCCACCCTCTACATGGCGAGCTATGAAGAGAAGTGGCTCCATACCAGTCCGTACAAATCCCACATAAAATTGTGGAAAAGATTTATAGATGATGTTTTTTTATTGTGGGAAGGAACACAGGAACGTTTCGAAACATTTTTCTGCTGGCTAAACAATTGTGATGTTAATATACAGTTCACATACGAATGTGGTAGGGACGAGATCACATACCTGGATGTGCTAGTAACTAGGGGAGAAGGAGGTTGGGTCACCACTCTGTATCGGAAGGAGATAGACCGTAACACACTTGCATTTTCAAAGTGCCCATCCTCCCCGATTAAAGACAGGGCTCCCATTTTCTCAATTTTTAAGATTTAGGAGAAACTGTTCAGAGCGGCATGACTATAAAGTTCAATCCAGGCGGTTAACAAGTAATTTTCTAGAGAGGGGCTACCCACCATCAGTAGTCAAAAGAGCATATCAAAGGGCGTTGAACAACGACCAAGACTCGCTTTTGCAAGGGGTTTCCAGAAGAGACACGGGTCGGGAGGATGAGAATATAAATCTTATCACCCGTTATTCACCATTGAGTGGTCACCTTCAGCGGATAATCAAAACACATAGTTCGGTGTTACAGCTAATACCAGCTCTTCAAAATAAGAAAATCCGTTGTGTCTGGCAGAGGGGAAAAAATCGTAAGGAGTATTTGAGTCCTTCCCGATTGAGCATTAAGGAACCACAGTTAGTGAAAGAGATGATTGCTAATGGCCACCGAAAATGCGGTGGGTGCAAGATCTGTTCAATCACTAGCGAATTGGAAGTTTTCCATTATAGAAATAAGGATTATGTTTTGCGGCATTATTCAGATTGTACATCAACCCATGTAGTTTATGTAGTACAATGCCCGTGTGGTTTGTTGTACGTAGGAAAGACCAGTAGAATATTTAAACTTCGTATGGCTGAGCATAAGAGCCGTCTTAAACATCAGAAGTTGGAGGCACCGATGGTACAACACTGTTTAACATTTCAACACACGTTCACTGATCTGCGATGTTTTTGTATAGAAAAGGTACATGGTGGTAGACAGGGTAGATCATTGGATCAGTGGTTGACCACTCGTGAACAGTGGTGGATATTTGAACTTGGTTCAGTAGTACCAGGGGGATTAAACATGCAAATAGAGTGGCGAGCATGTATAGCCTAATCCAAACAGTAATTTAGATGATTTAGGACTGCGAGAAACGAAAGACGGCTCCTTTCAATTTAGTAATTTGAAGATAATCCCTTAAGAATCCTAGGGTTTAAATCCCAGCTGAGGGAGCTATTCCGCATGCGCGGCGTTCTTCCTGATAGTTGGTACACTTGTTTGGAGAAGAGAACAAGATTGAGGTAGAACGTGGGCAGCCGAACAGTAAGTCTGTAGGGCAGAGGATATATTGATATGTTATTAAATGAGAATTTAGAAGTGAATGGAGCGGTGGAGGCTAGATTATGAGTGGCGTTTCATTTGATTTTTTCAGATAGAAGCAGAATTGCGTAGATTGGCCCCTGAGGAACCGTGTGGAGAAACGCGTAGGCAATGCCATTGAACAGCGTTGGGATGTTTTACAGCTGAGAAGAAACTTTTAAATGGACATTGTTAAACATCATGTAATAGAAACTAGTTAACTACAACATACACGATCAGCATTCAGCTTCACCATGAAAGTTTTCGTCTATAAGAATGTTTAAAAATTTCGTTTACAAGAATGTTTAAAAATTATTTTTCACAATGATATCACTTTTCTAGCGGGAGTTACTTTTATGAAAATGAAATTGAAATCACACTTTTGTTTAGTTATCTAATGAGAGGTCGTTGATGCAAACAGAGATTTGATGAGGGTCAGATTCTGGCCCCGTTATTTATTCTTCAGTCTGAGACCTCATGGGATATACTAAGTGTGAATTATGATGGAGATAAAACCCGCTAAAATATCATAATAGTGACCATAAGCTCATTCGTTTTGACAAATTGAAAAAATGTGGAGTGTAACAGTATTTTAGTGATAAATTCACATTCCGTAATAAGCACCTTTAGGAGTTTATATGCAAATTAGCCACATATTAAACTTGGCGCAAATGGAAGCGTTAAACTGGGAGAACATGTCAAACATATGTGCACAGAAGTTGGTGCAAGTTTGGCATGCTCTCTCAGAGAAACAGGGCCATTGCTTGGCTAATTTGCATATGTGCCCTGATAGTACTTTGACGGCATTGGGGGCTTTCCCTGATGCCTGGTTAATCTGAAGGGAAGTGTCAAACTTCCCCTCAGATGATCTTGGCATTGGGGAAAGCCCCCGATAGAAAGCAAATCTATGGTGGCCCAACAGCCTCAATCCTCCCACCTGCCCGACTAAAAAAAAATCCCTGGTGGCCTAGCGGCCCTGAACCCCCCACCCAGTACCTTCAACAAAGGAGTGGGAGTGCTGCCCATGTGCTCCTGCGCCACCATCTTGAAAAATGGTGGCGCGATGCACCAGATGGTGTCAGATTGCCATATAAGGCATTTTCTAACTTATATGGCAGTCTGACCCTACCTGGTGCATCCCAAGATGCATCGCACGGGGCCAGGCACCCCTATTTTTCAAGATGGCAGCGCTCCTGCTCCTTTGTGAAGGTACTGGGAGGGGGTGAGGCTGCTAGGCCACCAGGCTTATTTTTAGTTGGGCAGGTGGAGGGGAGGGGGATCGGGGCAGCTGAGCCACCAGGGTTTTTTTTTAATTGGGCGGATGAGGGGGAATTGGGCCACCGGGGATTTGTTTTCTGTTGGGGGCCAACAGTATTCTGATGGCATCGGGGGCTTTGACTGATGCCTGGATCATCTGAGGGGAAGTTTGACACTTCCCCTCAGATGATCCAGGCACTGGGGAAAGTCCCTGATGCTCTTAAAATACTGTTGTGGGCATGCATAAAACATTTAAGCCACCTCAAGACTAGGCATAGAAATACTGGCACTAAGGCTGGTTTCTAAATCCTCTATGTGTTTCTCTGCATTAGGCGCAGACAATATTAGCATGACATTATTACAGCTAGCTCACTTGTCTATAATTTAAATACTCTTGGCGTTAATTGTGCACTAGCTTTTCCTTTGCTGTATATGCGTGCGTCTGCCTCTTTTCTGCTTTTGGCTGTGGCAGTAATTGCGCCTAAAAGCGGCGTCATCTGTGCTTAAATGCTGCACTAGTTTTCTGCATCATCCCTACAGTCTCACAGCCTACTCATACTCTTCACCCACTCATCTAGTCCCTATTGTACTACTGATATTTGATTATTGTGATAAGGAAGCTTATCATAGCTCAGGAAGGAGCTATAGGAAAGGTGAAGTGACTCTGAACAAGCAACCTGTCAGTTCTGGTAGAAATAAGAAAACAGAATTTTCCCATAAAAGACTACCAGTCCCAGAATGCACCAGGTTTCCAACAGCCATTAGAGGAGCTGAAGTGGGGAAACGTGTGTTCAATCAGGAGGGCTATGAGGTAATCCCCAAGCACTCATCTCAAAGGGCAGGGCCTGATTCAGCACAGCTGCGCTGTGCTAGGGTGGAGCACTCTTCAAAGCAGAATAAAAGTAGAGTTTATTCTACAGAGAATTATCCTCATCCTCAGGATCAGCTTGGAAATCCTCATCTTGGACATCTTCATCATCGGGAGGATCATCAGAAGCAGAAGCCAGAGCGGACGAACAGAGAGGGCAAGAAACCCTTTGGAAGAAAGAAGAGAAAAGCATTTGGGAGGTCTAAAGGAGTCCAGAGCAGTACGTATACTGGGAGACATTCAAAAGGCCAGCATACACCATTGGACTGGGGAAAGCCAGAGGAATGGTGCTGCAGAGCTAGGAATCTCCAGACGGTACCTGTGAGGGAGACGGCTGCACGTGGAAGGGACCCTAAGACCCGTGCCAGAAGGTATGTGAAGAGAGATCCAGTGTCCAGGGATCTGGATTGGAAGGCTGGACATAAGAACTGGACTACATACTGACCAGGCTATTTAGAGAGGAACTCTAACAGCAATGGAAGCTCAGGTATGAACACTGATCTATGCCCTAGCTATAACCTTGAAAGACAGCAGGGAAACAAGTATTCTCCTGAGAGTGCTACATTGAGAAATTCCTCTGTGCCAATCCATGATATTGAACCCATGATTGTTGAGGAAGGGGGAGCGATCTTAGATACAGGCTGTGAATATATGGATTGCTCTCTGTCTAAACTCCTTTGGTAATTTTCTGTTACAAAGTACAACAACCATCACAAAGAAATACAAACTTGTTCTTTAATCTACTCAGAAAAGCTCCTGAAGTAGGATTTGAGCCACGCAGTAGAAAGCAAGCCAGCAAAGGGGTTTCAGCTGGGTAACTGCTAGCAATTGAGCCTTACCTAATTGCTTGTGAGCTCTGAGGGAATCACTTCTGAATCTATGTGTGAAGATATAAGAAGTTAACCTGAAAAGAACAGTTTTTCCCTTCTTTGTGGGTTTTGCTTGTTGTTTGATACACTGCTAAGAAAATATTAGCTAAAGCCTACAGAAAAGACCAGTTTGTTACCAACCAGGTCTTTATTCTTTTGATTTGATTGCCTGACAAGTTCATCTGTTGTTTTCCTGATTTTGTTTTTCTAAGTTTAACACTGAAAGCAAGTATCCTGTTTTATGTGCTACCAAGCATATCTGTGTTGGGAGAAATAACCCCCTAAATAAATATCTTATTGGCTTTACACTCAAGCACAACTAATTATTGTGAGCAGCTGTGTCTGGTGTGAATGAACTGCATTTCCCACAATCCCTTGCAAATCATATTGATATATGCACTTGCCAAGACTGTGAACATTCTCACCCAGGCAGCCGTCTGACATTACTTTCTCAGTCCCTACTATATCTCCAGCTAATCTCCAAGGGGTATGTTTACTAAACTGCGGTAATGTTACAGACCGCGCATTAGGTAACGTTAACGATCGTTAGGTAACGTTACCTAACGAGCGTTAGCATTCCCGGGCGCGGTAAACACCGCAGAGGGTGGAGACAGGGTGGACAGAAGGGGTCAATGGGCGGGGAGAGTCTCCCTGCACACTAACGCACTGAACTGAAGGGCTTAATCCTACCGTGAATGAAAACCTGCCGTTAGATGCACATTTGCAGGAGAGAGAAACCATTTCAGTGTCAGCAATGTACAGCATAGGCAGGGAGCCCAACAAAAGTGATAGTAGTGCTCCATTTGCAGCAACAGCATAGTGCCCGAGTATGAAAGGCCACTATGGCGATGGTGCAAATGGGGCATAGGGGGCTGCAGGCGGGACATGTAGCGGGGGCAGCTGGGGCACAGGGTGGACTAGGCGGGCGCCTAGATGGCACACAGGAACCGGAAATCAGCATGACAGCAACTGACAAAGGCCAAACACAATCCACCTACATCTACCTGGTCCACCCGAGCTAACAGTTGCCAGGGCACTGACCTAACATCCCCCCAGCCAACCCAACCCCAAGCGGAAGGGACATACTATTGTAGGCAGTGATGGGGGGGATGTGAGGATGCTCATGTATGCCTCCTGCCCCAGACCCCTCTCCCTAGGCAACCACCTACCCACACAGTGGATGGCCTGGGACTGCGCACTACCAGCACCGACAGCATGTGTCATGTCAGCATGGCAGGGGGGGTGTGCCCGTGCTGGAGGGGGCAGTGGCACCTGCTTGCAGTGCACCTAGGCCATGCCCTGTATCAGTACGTGGTGTGCAGTGCAACATAAAAGGTCTGCCTGAGGAAAAGTACAGGTAGCCCCAGGGACTACCATGCATCTGTGGCAACAGTGTGGTGCAGTACACACAGCCAGTGTATCCATAAGCAGAGGGTCACAGGTTCAAGTCCCAGCTGTGGTTCCTGCAGAGCATGTCCCTATATTTTACTCTACAATGCAGATACAACAGCAACATGTGCAAAGCCCAAAGCAGCGGCAAACAGGGGTACAAACACCCACTCACACAGGCTCCACAATCCAAAGATGCATGGAGAGTCAGGCTGTTGGTCCCAGCATTGAGCTGCAGTTATCACCAGAGCACTACTACTACCTCCTGCACAGTTTAGCAATGTTGGCACTGTGTTCAGAACCAATGTGGCGGGCAGGGTTGCCAACCACCCCTATCTTTGCACAATGCTGCAATAGGAACGTGTGTGTGTGTGTATGTCTATCCATTGTTCTGTGGCTGCCCACCCCTCTCTGGGCCCAAAATGTCCCACTGTTACCAGCGTTAGCCTGAATATGTGCATAATGAGGAGCAAGGTGTTGTGGGTATGGCCCGGACAGGGCGGATTGGCCAGGATGCATCTTCACAGCGTGTGGGGCAATGGCTGGGACACTGTAGTGCCCAACCACCACCTGCATGGACAGGGTGGCCACAGCATGTCATGCTGGGAGGGCACTCAATCTAACCGAGCAGTGACCATGGCATGTCTAGGTTCCCACATAGCGCTCCACACCATCTGCCTCCAGTGATACTTTTGTGATCCCAGTGCTGGGGCCCCAATCACTGAGATGCCTGCTTGGTGCACATAGTTCCTTTGTGAGCATGCACTATGGAATGGCTAGTGGACTGTCTGCAGTTAGACTGTGCATGGTTGGAACACCTATAAGGTGCAGTCTGACTGTGCTGTCTGCTGGTGATTGGCAGACAGTGGTGTGAGGCAGTTGGGGTTTTCCAGAGCTAACCCCAGCATTGCTGCTGGTCTGCCACTGCCCCAGCCACAGGTATGGCTCTGGCCCACCAACCCTGGACCGCTGTCTTATATCAGCAGGGTGGAGGTTGCTTCACGGGGGGCTGGGGCACCTGTCCCTTACCTACCAAAAGGGTGATGTGAGCCCTTTGGGGTATGTAGTGTATACCATTTTGACCTATAAAGATACTGCTACACAAACCTCATGCAAGTCTGGAAACCCCTCTGCCCTGATAACAGGTGCCCATGTCAGCCAGACCCTAACACGGGGTACACCCTAATCTGGGTGGTGTTCCAGAGGGACACATGTGACTGCAGGATACAGATGGACACCGAATTACCTTCAGCTGCACTGCAAGGAACACCTGTCACACACTGGTAGTGATGGGGATGTACAGCAGGGCCTATCTCTAGCACCACATGTACTGCGGACCTAGTGCTGGGCACCCATCCTATCCCTCAGGGGGAACACAGAACCTGCACAATGGCATGGTCTGTAGCTACTCTGTGCCAGTATCACGCATTGTCAGTTCGTCTTTCCAAGTTGAGGTACCGGAGAGGTGCAGACCCCATTTGCTGATCAGCTGTAGACAGCTATTCAGCATGTGCATTGCATCATGGGTACTGGTGGGGTTACCCTATCCTGGCACTCACAGCAGACAGTTTGTGCGGTGACCTGCAGTCCTTCTGTACCCAGCCATTGCTGTGACATACACCACGGAGGTATAGCCTACTGGTTGTTCACTGTAAACCGCACTGATGATAAAGAGTGCGGTATAAAAGAACTGTTAAATAAATAAAAGAACTGTTAAATTCTCGACAGTGTTCATGGGTTCAATTCCTCATGCCTGTAACAGTCATATTTTTGCATTTTTGTGCTGCCAGCCCATAATACCCTCGCCACAATTGCCAACATTCCCTCGGTCCGTCTATCTGCGTCTGTCAGCTGTGTAGAGTCCTGTCTGCCAGTGCAGGCTGTCACCCCATGTCCTGCACTGCTACCCTTTCCTGCATTGCGCCTCTTCATGCTTGCCTCGCCTGTGCCTGATCTGCCTGGCACCACCACTCCTCTGTCCACCCATCATTGTAACTATCCTGCCACCTCCGCCTCCACTGGGGGACACGTATTCCCATCGTCTGCCACCAACTGTCTTTCCAGTACTTTACATTGCCAACACCCCGTGCTGTGGTACAGTTGCCCCCACCATGTTTGTCATCAGTACTGGCAGCCACATGGGATGCCTGCAGATATGGCAGGTCCAGCGGCTCCCAGCTCTTCCTCCTTCACTCACCTGTTCATTGCCTTTCCTGAGTCCTCTATCTAGTGTTATGGCTACATCTGTCTCTGTTCCTCACAGGTCATGCATGTCACCCTGAGACACCTTGCAGCCCTTAGGGAACACTAACCTAGGACACCATAACCTTGTTAGGCCACCTTAACCTATGGTTCCATAGCCCAAGGTGCCTTCTACGGCGCTTAGCCTAAGGAGCCCTATAGGGCACCTTATGAGGCACCTTACAAGGCACCTTACAGGGCGCCTTGTAAGGCGCGTTAGTCTAAGGCGCCTTGGAACGTGC
Source organism: Ichthyophis bannanicus (assembly GCA_033557465.1). Lineage (NCBI taxonomy): Eukaryota > Metazoa > Chordata > Amphibia > Gymnophiona > Ichthyophiidae > Ichthyophis > Ichthyophis bannanicus. The sequence continues at coordinate 1,137,392,918 of CM066033.1, read as the reverse complement.
GTTAGCTGATACGGCTTGCTGTAATGATGCACCGCCCACGCCTTTATATGGGCATCTGTACCTTTACCGCGGAACCTAACGCGAGTGACATTACCGCAGTTTAGTAAACATACCCCCAAAGTCTCTACTCTTCCACCCTACCAAGTCCCTAAACCCTCACTTACATTCCCAATACCCAGCAAATCTTAAAGTCTATCCGTTTTCTGTTCTCCCACCGAATTTGAGAATCTCCACCTGTCCAAGCCCCTGCTCTCCTGCATTCCCATGTTCCTGCTCCCCTTCCCAGCACCCACCCATCTACCCTTCAATATTCATTAACCCTGCCTTTGCTCCTCCTTACCAGAGCATCCATGCTTATGCCCCTCTCTCTAATCCTTCCCCTGTATGAGCTTTTCTCCTTACTCACATAATATGTCCTCCTCTCCTTTCTCTCCTAGCTTCTGCCTCTTTTTTCCCACCCAGACCTCAGATTCTATGCCCTTTCAGCCCCATAGCCTCAGCATCATCCCCTTTCTCTCCCAGTCTCCAGCTCCCCTCCAGCATCAGCCCTCTTCTAGTTCCAGCCCCCCCAAACATCAACTCTTTCAGTCCCAGTCACATCCTCTCATGATCATCCCTCAGCATCTGTCCCAGCCAGCCACCTTCTCCCTCCCCAGTCATCAGCATCAGTCCCAGAGAATCACCTCCTCTCTTCTCCACCTCTCCCTACCTCCACCACAGCCACATTCATGTTTTACACAGCCACAGCTGTGCTGTGCTGGATCCACCACTGGCACTGTGCATTTTTATAAAGCAGACACAGTCTCTCTCAAGAAACGGCAAGTACCCGTTTTTGCCTTTCAAAAATACTGCAATGCCGGCAGCAGCAGCACAGCGTGGGAACAAAGGGATTAAAAGCTCCTGCTGCTGTGAAGGGGTCAAGTAGGTGAGGCAGGCTTTTGGCGCCCTTAAGCTTGGGCACTTCAAGTCAGTGCCTCACTAACTTGCCCTTTAAGCCAGCCTGACAACATAGGAGCTGAAGACAGCTTCTCAAGCTGAAGAAACCCTTACTCTTTAGATATATTTATTTGATTTTATAAAGCACTATTTCGGAATCAGTGCGGTTTACACAGAACAGAATAAACGTTTTACATTGAACAGGCATCACAGAACAATAGAATAAACGTCTAATTTGCAAAATAAACAATAAGCATATTACATTGAACAGGGGCGTAAACTTGGGTAGCAACAGGGACAACTAAGTTACAAGCTGGTATGTGCTCCGTAAGCAGTTAGAGTGGTCTGAGCTAAGCCTGGCATCAGGCAAAGTCTTTATCGTAGCTATGGTATATGGTCATAGTATAGTTGGAACAAATGAGTTTTTATTGCTTTTCTGAAGGTTGACACATTGGAGATGGATCGGATCGGGGATGGGAGGGTGGATCGGGGCAGATGTTCAGAAGTCTTTTTCTTAAAACTCAGAATATCTTGTTGAAATACCTAGAGATTTACATCATAAGATTTTGTTTCTTGCCATTCAAAGTTTAGAAGCCAAAGTTGATAAGAAAGTTGATTTTGTTGAGAAGAAATGAATAGAACAGCTGAACAAACTTCAAAATTAGAGGCAGAGGTTACAAAAATACATTGGAACTTGATTCAGGCTTTACAAGGAAGTGAAGCCTCTAAAATGGTTATTGCTGCTGTGACTAAAAATAATATCAATTAAAGAGCACCAGAATGATGCAAAAAAATTCAGTTTTGAGTTTGCATGTGACTGACTTTGCAGGAGCAGTTTACATATTCAATCAGAGATATATACATGGCTTTGTTTTAAACAATTTTAGGCTTTGACTTTTCACTGAAAAGGTTAGTAGGATTTTGGAGAAAGAGAAGGATTTTTGCAACCTTTTTCCAAATCTGTAATGGAAGTAGCTAATGTTTACACTGTATGATCCAATAATTTGTCTCAGCCAGTACTGCTTCTCCCCTATAACATGTGTTTTCTAAAACCTACAAGTTTGATCAAGCATGGAAGTGTTTATGTTTATGTTTATTGAGATTTGATATACAGTCATCTGATAGTGCTGAGACATAATAAATCTCCAAGTGTAAAATTTTCAGCGAGTGTGGCCCTTCTCACATGCAGTTGTCTCCTTAGTCCCTCAGTTTACTATCTAGCAAAAGGAGGAATGCAGCTCTTGCAGAGGTGGGAGGAGACTCCTGCTGTCTATAGAAAACACCTGTTATAGGCGAGAAATAATGCTTTTTCTGCCAAAAAAACAGGATTGAGTTAGGCATACAAGTCTGTGACTCCCAAACTCAAGGTTGCTTGGTTTAATTTGTCCATTGTCCAGGAGCAGCCCAATCATAAAGAAAGAAGTGAGAGCTGGTATTGTTACAAAGATAGCTTGGTCAGCACAGCTTGACTGAATGCACTGTCTCAGATTGTAGACTGGTCTAAACAGTAGTGTAAAATGAAGGTCTGAAGCAAAGATCAAGTTGCTGCATTACACATGGAATCCAGTCAGACAGATTTCAGTGGAGCTGCAGTAGCTCCAATTTAATTTAACAACAGTGCTCATATTCCGCTTTTACAAGCTATAGACATACAAATCGGAGTACAAAATTGAAGTATAGACATTAAGGATGATTCAAATATTTATCCCATAACCACGTCTTTAAAACTTTTCAAAATTGGACATAATCATCAATGCCCCTAATTTCATTGGGCTTCACTTCACTGGTTAGAAGAGTACCATTTTCTTCGTAACAAATTGTCTAGCATCCTGCATCCAATTCTGTTCAAGCTCACTTGGCTACTGCAGTACCAACTCTGTTGGGATCAAAGGAGACAACAGCTGATTGGACGACTTTGTGAGCTATTCAGGTCTTTAAAAGTAGTAAGTGAGAGTCATTTTGTAGTGAAATTTGTGAAGGAACCTCCCACGTGGCTTCTTATGAGGTTCAGGGCAAATAGTAGGGAGTAGTATTTCCTTTTTTTTTCAATTTTTTATTTATAATATTATAATCATAACATATCCGGAAAATAAAGATTGAATAGTCTGAACAATAGCAATCCATACCATAAATCAGATTGAAAGGAAAAATATACATAAGTACTAGTCCACAATAACAGATCCAATAAAGAAAATATACTATAAAAAAAAGGAAACTACATCTTAGTAGCAAAGATCCTATAACATGGCAACTGGTGCAGGATACTAAGTTTCCGCAGCATTTTCTCTAGCAAACAAAACCTGTGCCAGTTGCTGGGGTTCAAAAAGAGAAATTGCTTAGACTGAAAAACAATAATACGCTTACATGGATATTTCAATCGAAAGTTTCCACCCAAAGCAGTGACTCTCCAGCGAAATGCCAGAAAGTCACGACACAGCTTTTGGGTATCCCTAGCTAGATCAGGAAAAATAGAAATGTTGGACCGCATAAATTGAGAAGACATATTCCAAAAATATAATCTTAAAACAGAGTTTCGGTCCGACTCAAAAGCAAAACCAACCAAGGTGGTGAATCTGCTGGTCACCACATCTAGGGAACTCTCAAGGAAGCCAGTGAGATCCAAGTTCACTGACTCAGCCAGATCATTGGAGGCTGACGCAGCATCCGGAACAAAAGAAGCAACAGTCACATATTCAGTTTTTGCAATAGAGAGGTAAAGCCTCAGATGGCATCTTCAGAGTTTCCACAATGTACTTACAGAGCAAGTCCAATGAAGTCAGCAAGGAGACCGAGGAAAATTGAGGAATCTCAGATTATTTCTACAAAGCTGGTTCTCCAAGAATTCTATCTTCCGAGCCTGGACATTATGCTCCTTGAGATGAGTACCACCAAGTACTTGCAAATCCCCTACCTGGATTCCAGCTGGTTCACCTGGGCAGCCTGCTGGGCTAGATCCAAAACAACTGCTTGTTGACTTTCTTTCAAAGAAAAAAAACCTCTTGGTTAACCACTTTCACAGTAACAGAGAGAGAATGGTGCAACGAAGAAATAGCATCCCACAAGCTATCAAGTGTCACTAGGGCCGGCTTTCCAACCCGACAAACCCAGAAGCAGATGCAGCTGAGGATGGAGCCAAGATCTTCCCTTGGGTACCAGGAGGAACACCATCTCTTCAATTCTTCCCGATGAGGGTAAAGGCCAAGGCAGAGAAGCTCGCATCCTGGAGATAAATGCATGGCTGCATGGATGGTGTCATCGAGAGCATTTTGGTTTCCTGGACCATGGGATGCTGTTCCAAGGGTTGCAGAGCAGAGATGGCATTCATCTGTCCAAGAAGGGTCAACATTTCTTCAGTAGCAGACTGGCTAACCTATTGAAGTGGGTTTTAAACTAGATTTGTTGGGGATGGGTGAAGAAAGCCCCTAGGTAAGTGAAACATTAAATACCTTTAAGGAAATAAGTAAAAGGGGCAACATATGGAAAGCAGTGTATATAAATGCCCATTGCATAGAAAATAAGATTCCAGATGTTGAGGCTTTAATGGGAGAGGCTGACTTGGATTTAGTGGCAGTAACAGAGACATGGTTCATGGACAACCATGACTGGGATGTAACTATACCAGGCTATACTTTATACAGAAAGGAGAGGATAGGAAGAAGGGGAGAGGATAGGAAGAAGGGGAGGGGGAGTGGCACTATATGTAAAAAAATAATATTAAAGCTATGGATATACAGGGCTTAAAAGGGAGAGAGGAGGCACTGTGGGTTAAACTAGAAAGAAGGAAAGAGAAATCTGTTTGCATTGGCATGATATACAGACAGGGAGGTCTTTGGGAGCAATGTGTCCAAATGGGCTCGTTTTGCACATACTATGACAGTAATGAATCTCAATTTCTAAGCCAGGGCATGTGGAGTATGATCTCAGTCCCTCTACAGCTAAAACTTGCATTGTGCCATCAACCTTCCTTCTACAGTTCATAATAACTGACATGCCACATTTTCTAATACTCTGACTGCACTGCTTGGTATTTGAGGATCTTCTCTTTCTCCACCTGATTCAGAGTAATTGCTTGGAACTGACACCTCTAATCAATATTATTCTGGTTTTCTCCTTTACTACTATGTCCAGTTTCATTGCATCCAGCTTTGAATCAGTCAGAATGGGAATATATCAGGTTATCAAAATCTCTTCATTCTCCATAATAATCTTAGTGTTTTTCTGGGACAGTGATGCTGTAATGTTTACAAAGTTTCCAGTGGAAGAGGCATGCCATTTTATTGTGCCTTTCAGTACAAAATGTTTCTGCCAATAGGGCTTTGCAGCCAGCTACGAGATGAGTAACCTTTTCTAGCCCTCTCTTACATAATCTATGTATGTTAGTTTTCCCAGCTTTTTCCATGCTTATTATGACCCAACTCATCCATAATCCACTGTTCGAGGTTGCAACTATAAGTGTGCCTGCCGCTCCGTGCAGGTCACCCCTCCCCATGCCTTTGTTTAGGGTTGTACCCACCACTCCGTGAGGGTCACTTCTACTTGTTGAGATAGCAGAGACAGTTAAGTTTATTTTAATTTTTATCCTGTTTCTATAATCAAAATAAACTTAACTGTCTCTGATATCTTAACAAAGTGACTTGCAAGAAGCGGTGGATACACCCCTAAACAAAGGCATGGAGCAGCGGGCGCACCTACTCTTGCCACCTTCCTGGGCAGACTAGATGGACCATGCTGGTCTTTATCTGCCGTCATATACTATGTTACTATGTCTTTCATCCTTAGGTTACAGTTCACCTGTACAGCGCTGCGTATGCCTTCTGCGCTATATAAATTATTAATAGTAGCACATTAAATTTATTTTCAAGATCTCAAAAGAAGGCCCCTTTATACAGCTTATGACCTTATTCACCTTATTTAAATTCAGCTTGGAAGCTGCCATATTCATGTTTCCACATAGGCTAGGAGCTCAACATTTAATTTTTCCATCTCCAGGCCTTCTTCCAGCCTTTCTTCCTCCTCCTTAGTTAACATCTTGGTCTGTGCTTTGTTTATCTCACTCTCCTGCATTTCTGGATTCCTAGTTCCAGAACTATCTCAGCTTTCCTTATAAAAGTACTCTGTACTGAAACTCCTTTTTCTTTCTTATCAATCTTTTTTCTGGTGTTGCTATGCTCTTGTAAGCCGTTTTCTCAGGTCACTGGCTCCCTATTCATTTCTGCATCCAGTTCAAACTTCTATTTACTTACAAGTGCATTCATTCTGTGGCTTCTATCTTTCCTCTCTTAATCTCACTCTACACTCCTCCTCGGAAACTCCGCTCCTCTGGTAGATCCCTTTTATCTGTGCTCTTCTCTGCCACTGTCAACTTCATACTTTGTTCATTCCACCTTGCTGCTCCATATGCCTGGAACAAACTACCTGAGTCGGTGGTCGGGCTCTTTCTCTGGTCCTATTAAAGTCCAGGCTGAAGATAACCTCTTTGAAAATGCTATTGGACCCTGATGCTCCTTATTCTCTTGTCCACTACTTATGTGTATCTTGCCATACTCTAGTCCCCAGTTTTGTGATTTTTTTTCATCTTATTTTTATTTATTTAACAATCGCTTATATACCGCGACCTTCCAAAGACCAGGTGCGGTTTACAATGAACAAGTTAAGAAACAGTATAACAATACTGTTTTTTTATTAGATCTTGATTAGATTGCAAGCTGTGATGAGAAGGGACAGTGTCTTACATCTGTACGTACAGCACTTCATATACCTTGTAGCACTATACAAACAATTAGTAGTAGTAGTAGTTATGAAGACTTTTTCAGTACATTCATAGCAAAAAAACCCTGTGACAGAGTCAGTTGGACCATTAGATGATAGAGGGGTAAAAGGAGCACTAAGAGGGGACAAGGCCATAGCGGAGAGACTGAATGAATTCTTTGCTTTGGTCTTTACTGAGGAAGATGTAGGGATGTTACCCATGACTGAAATGGTATTTAAAGGTGATGTCGCAGAAGAACTGAAAAAAATATCAATACACTGGGAAGATGTATTACAACTATTTGATAAACTGAAGAGTAGCAAATCACCTGGACTAGATGGAATATATCCAAAGGTGTTAAAAGAACTGAAATATGAGATTGCAGATCTACTATTAGTAATCTGTGAACTATCATCATCTGTAATAACTGAAAATTGGAGAACGGCCAGTGTAATGCCAATTTTTAAAAAGGGTTCCAGGGGTGATCCGGGAAACTACAGACTGGTGAGCCTGAAGTCAGTACTGGGAAAAATGGTAGAACCATTATAAAGAACAAAATTACTGAACATGTAGATAGTCATGGTCTAATGGGAAACCGCCAACATGGCTAGCCAAGGAAGGTCTTGTCTTACTAATCTGTTATGGTTTTTTTTGAAGGTGTGACTAAACATGTAGTTGGTTGATATAGTGTATTTGGATTTTCAGAAAGCCTTTGACAAGGTCCCTCATGAAAGACTTTTGGCAAAATTAAAAAGCATGGGATAGGAAGCAGTGTATTATTGTGGATCAGGAACTGGTTAAAAGATAGAAAGCAGAGAGTAGGGCTAAATAGCCAATTTCCCAATGGAGAAAGATGAATTGTGGAGTACCCGAGGGATCTGTGCTGGGTCCGCGGGTTTTTAACATATTCGTAAATGACCAGGAAATGGGAATAATGAGTGAGGTAATCAGATTTGCAGACGACACAAAATTATTAAAAGTTGTTATAACCCATGAGGATTGTGAAAAATTGCATGAGGACCTTGATAAATTGGAAGACTGGGCATCCAAATGGCAGATGAAATTTAATGTGGACAAGTGCAAATTTATGCACCTTGGAAAGAACCCTCCTTTTAATTCTTTTAAAGCAAAACTGAAAACTCATCTCTTCTGTTCAGCCTTTGACCTCCCTCCCCCTTCCTTACCCCTCTCCCCTCCCACTTGCTAAGATACAGCTTCCCTACCCTCCTGCCCCCCTCCTCACTACCTCCCTTGCTTACCTTCCCTTGTCAACGTATATTGCTTGTCCATTTGTCTACTACCCCTCTCTACTATTGTTTGTACTTTTGCCTTTTCTCTACTAATCTTATGCTATTTTCTGTCCCTTTTTTAATGATTTTATGGCGTTCCTTTCCTTTCTTTCTTCGCAGCCCTATCTTTTTTAATTTTCGTTCGTAAACCGCCCAGATGCTATTGTTTATGGGCGGTATATAAAGTTTTAAATAAGCATAAACAACCCAAACTATGGTTATACAATGCAAGTTTCCACATTAGGAACCACCACTCAAGAAAAAAGATTTAAGCGTCATCGTGGATAACATGTTGAAATCCTCTGCCCAGTGTGCAGCAGCAGCCAAGAGAGCAAATAGAATGTTAGGTATCATAAGGAAAGTATTGGAGAATGAACTTCGCTGTTTTCCTTTATTTTTTTGGATTTCCAATATGGTTTTACGTTTTGTTTTTACTTTTGTTCACAATTTTATTGGTGTACTCTAATTTATTTTTATCTTTTTTTCCAGATTGTCCACTCTCTGCCCCCCTTGGTCCCACTTTCTGCCTTGCTATGTCTCCATTTGTATCCCTTCTTTGTCCCCCTCTTCCCCCTTTCCTTTTCCTCCCCTCCTTTTCCCCACTCTCTTTTTCCTTCTCTTTCTCCTTCCCCTCCTTCTTTCTTTTCTCCCCTTTTTCTCTTCTTTTTTCTTCCCCCTTCCCCTCCCTCCCTCCCTCCTTCCCTGTCCTTCCTCTTCCTTTCCCCCTTCCATCTCCCTCTTCCTCTTCCCCTCCCCCCTTCTCCCCCTCCTTTCTTTCCCCCTCCTCCCCTTCCCCCTCTTCTCTCCTCTCCTCTCCTTTCCCTTCCATCTCCTTTTTATTACGTTTGTTTTTATTGTTTATTTTATGATTTTATTAGCTTTTATCTTCATTTTTAGTACATCCTTTATTTATGATTTAATGGCCATTGTTTGTATTAATAAAGAGCTCCATTTTTAATTTCTTAATGAAAGCATTTTTGCTGGTTTTATTTCTTACTTTTATCTGATTATCATACTTTTAGTTTTTATGACCATGATTTTACATATTTGGAGTCTCCTTTTAGTATTTTTTACCCTTCTGAATGTGTTTTTATTTGTTCGTGTTTTCTTTATTTATTTACACTTTCCAGTATCTATTACTTCTTTTTTCTCTTCCCCTTCCCCTCTTCACCCTACTTTCCCCCTTTCCCTTCTCCCTCCTTCCCTTCCCACCCCCTTCCTCTCCAGTCTACTCTGTCTGAGTTCCCGGTTCTAATTGTGTCACATGTGACATGGTCTTTCTGTTCCACTGTCCACACAGACAGTTACACTACATCTTAACCCCTAATAATTATTCTATTCTGGTGCCCTGAAGACATCTACACTAGATTTCAATACAGTTTGCACAGTTTTTGACTGAGGTCACTTAACCCTCCGTTGCCTCAGGTATTCATAGATTGTGAGCCCTTTGGGGACGAGGGAATGTATCTAGTACCTGCTTGTAGTGATTGTAAACCACTCTGATGCCCTTCAGCCTGGGCGGTATATCAAGAAATTGCATAAACATAAACATCTCTAGCGCATATCTTTTTATTGAGCCTTGTCGGCTCTCAGTCGTGCTTTTAGAATTTTATCAGCAGTATACTTGTCCAGGTTTTGGAGCCATGTTCCTCAACCAATATACAGTTTACTCATTCTTTTTCTCTCTTGTTTATACATTTATATATTCTTTCATTTTGGTGAATTTTATTCTCATTCACACTAGCTCCCTTTGCACATGTAAATGAGCTACCTTTGACCCCTGAGTGGCGCAAAACTGCGGTGTTCAAAAGTTCCACTGTTCTTTCACTCATTTTGAATACTTTTTAGTTACTGAGCATTTGCTTTGGCAGGTCTCGGCTTTGGGATTGGTAAGGTACATACATTTTTGATTCATGATTTATCGGTAGATGGACTAGTATCTTCTGAAGGTTTAAGCAGTGCCTTAATTTAATAATGAGTTTTCTGCTTCTGGGGATAAAACAAGTGCACATACATTTTTCATTATCGATGATAGATTTGCTACATATTTTCCTCCTTCAAAGCTTTTTTGTATGTTTGTCCCTGCTCTGACATCATTTTATTTAAGTTGTCATCTAGAATCATTCTCTATTTTAAGACATCTGTCCCCTGATTTTCTCATTTTAGTTGATTCGTTTTTTCTCTGGTTTACGCTTTTCTGGGCTTCGTCCCTGGCTTCTTACTGCTGTTATATAGTCTACAATTGCTCTGCACTGTTTTACATGATTCTAATTATTTAGTAGTAGTGAAGCATGGTGAATATTAGTCACAACGGTGAGATTAGAATGGGCTTCCCAATTAGCACATTTTATGAAGTTTGTTATTCTAGGGTTTTGTACTCTTACAGTCCTGCTTCTGCTTTTATAGCCCTGATTTTATGAATTATGAACTGGATTCCGTCCATTCCACGGTGTTGAATCCCTTTTGTTAGTCCTCTTTGACACCCTTATATGTGGGATAAATGATATAAAGTACACTTTCATACTTATTTTTCTCAACATAACCTCTGCCTTTCTTTAACATCAGACACAACGCTCTTCATGCTAGGCTAGCACAAATCGGAGTATCAGGAAGAGCTTATCATTGGTTTCAATCATATATCTCTGAGTGAAAACAACAAGTTCATTTTGGACAAGAAACTTCCACTACATTCAAACGGGAACAAGGAATACCCCAGGGCTTGGCCCTATCAGCCCTTTTATTTAACCTTTATCTGCAACCAATCTGTAATATATTCAAGAAATTCAAAGTGAATTACCACATCTATGCAGATGATATTATGATATGCAGAACCAATAGGTAACTTTATCACAGCCCAAAACATAATGGAATCCTGCATATCGGAAACCGAAGCCTGGCTTAATTCAAATAACCTTTCCATTAATTAAAAAAAAATGAGGTACTCTTCATTTCAAGGAACCCAAATTTCACTCCCCCATCTACATTCAAAATACTCAATATGACCCTACCAATGAAAAAAAGTAATGTATCTAGGTGTTCTACTAGATCAATCCCTCGCCTTTTCTGCACACATAAAACAGATAACCAAAACTATATACTTCAAATTAAGAACACAACACCACCTAAGACCCCTACTGGACATACATGACTTCAGATCAGTGGTTCATGCTCTTATTACCCCACACCTTGATTTCTGCAATAGCCTCCTCTATGGTATACTCAAAAAATATCAGAAACAACTTAAAATTGAGCAAAATGTAACTGCTAGAATTGTTTGCAAAGCCCGAATTTCTGACCACATAACACCTTTACTATACAATTTACATTGGCTTCCTATAACAAGTAGAACCCAATATAAAATAATAATGACAACTTTTAAAATCACTATTAATATTGCTCCATCATACCTGTCATCATTAATTTCTCATCCAACAATCATTAGAGCAAGAAGGAAACATTCTCAGGACACTCTTCAAATTCCTCCCACCTTTCACAAATCAAAACAAATTACAGGTAACCGTGACTTCTCTTTTGTTGCACCTACTTTATGGAATGCCCTTCCAGACTTCTTACGTGCCATTAAAGATTTGCAAACATTTAGGAAAGAATTAAAATCTCTGCTGTTCAGTCAACATTATGGAGAAAGTAATGGATATAATGTTGCACCCCACGAACTAACCCAAGCACATCCCGTTCAATGATACACCCCTGATCCACAAAGAAAATTAAGAACTACACTCCCTGTAAATAGTCTTTGTTCATAGTTTTATGTACGAGGGTTGCTCAGAAAGTAATGCCCCACATGTTTTTTCTCAGTCCAGAATGAAGATAGAGGTGTGAAATTGAAAGGGTAGTAACTTGGAACTTCAAAGGACACACAAGTGTAATTTTACAGTGGTCCAACAAATAGTGAGGCGGTAGTGATCCTTCAAATGGCATCTGTGAATGACACACGGTACAAACAACGAGCTGTAATTGAATTCTTGGTGGAGGAGAAAGAAAGTGTGAGAAACATTCACAAATGGTTGTGTGCTGTGTATCGAAGTTCTGCGGTAGATAGGAGCACCATTGGACGATGGGTGAAGAGAGTAAAGGCTTCAGGAAGTGGTAAAAGAGAACTGGAAGATCAGCCACAGTCTGGGCGTCCTGTCTCAGCCACCAGTCCAGACAAGTTGCAGCGCGCTGATGACATTATTCGTGCGGATCAGCGCATCACGAGTCGGGAACTGTCCGTACAGCTTTCCGTCAGTAGAGGTAGTGCAATGGCAATTATTGACTTTTTGGGATATTCAAAGGTGTGTACAAGATGGGTTCCACGAAGTCTCACAACCAAACAGAAACGCCAAAGGAAAGACATCTGCTCTGATTTGTTGGAACATTTTGAAGCTGAGGGAGAGGTCTTTTTGTCCCGGATCGTCACAGGTGATGAAACCTGGACTCACCACTATGAACCAGAGACTAAAAGGCAGTCCATTCCATACACAGCACACAACTGTTTGTGAATGTTTCTCACACTTTCTTTCTCCTCCACCAAGAATTCAATTACAGCTCATTGTTTGTACCGTGTGTCACTCACAGATGCCATTTGAAGGATCACTACTGCCTCGCTATTTGTCGGACGACTGTAAAATTACACACGTGTCCTTTGAAGTTCCAAGTTACCACCCTTTCAGTTTCACACCTCTATCTTCATTCTGGACTGAGAAAAAACATGTGGGGCATTACTTTCTGAGTGACCCTCGTACATAGTTCTGTTAAATGTTTAAATTACTGACTGTTATGATCTGTTCCATGTAATAATGTTCTCTGTAAACCTCCCCTGATCTCAGGAAGGGGCGGTATAGAAGTAATGCTAAATAAATAAATAAATAAATTACACAGGTACACTACCAAAAAACTGCCTCCAGTTTTGCAACTGATTCCTATAGATTTTGGGGTGCTGAATCCAGGAAAAATAGCCAAAATGTTCCATCACGTCACGTTTTTTGCAAAATTAGATTTCTTACCCATATATGAAATGTTCACATAATTTCTTTTTAGCCGACTGCAGTTTATTTTCTTGGCCCAAAATAGAGGTTGTAATGGTTAACTAACTAGAAACACTCCCTCATGATATTTTAGAGTGTTTTGTATTCATTTTATACATTAACAGGACAATTGGGAGGCGGGGGGCTAAATCCAGTACTCGCGCTGGCGCATGTTCTTTCCTGTTCGCCTTGTCTCGTTCGCTCGCTCAAACACGGTGGTTGCGACATGAACGTTCCTGTCAAATTTCAGTTTCTTGCAAGTTCATTATTACCTTTTGTTTGCTCAGTCGTAATCCAGCTTTATTCCGAAGTGGTTCACTACAGTTGTAGTTTGCAGTGCTGTGTATTTGTGATGGCTCACAGAGCCAGAGGTTGCGTCAACTCTTCGGACAGTTTTTGTTTTATTTGTGGGGAATATACCGTGAAAAAGCGGCAGAGGAACATTTCTGCATTTATTAAAAAAGTATATTTCGCCTATTTCGGTTTGAAGTTAGGCGATCAAGACAAACCGTGGGCTCCTCACAAAGTGTGCAAGACATGTGAGGAAGATCTACGCTTATGGATGAAAGGTAAAAAACAAGCATTTCGTTTCGGAATACCTATGATGTGGCGTGAACAAAGAGACCACAGCAGTGACTGCTATTTTTGCTCTTGCATTGTGAAGGGATACAACTTAAAAAATAAGAACGTAATAAGTTACCCCAACCTTCCCTCAGCAATTAGGCCTATGCCTCATAGCAACGAAGTACCTGTGCCTGAACCACCAAAATCTTTGGATCATATTTGTGTGGATGGTTCTGATCATGATGAGACTCATCAGATGGCTTTTCCCGATGAGTCCAGTACTTCCGAGTTTGAAACTGAACCAGATCCGAAACCTGAACTTTTCTCTCAAGCTGAATTGAATGATTTAGTCCGGGATTTAGGACTCCCAAAAGATGCTGCCCAACTGCTAGGTTCTCGGCTTAAACAGAAAAATCTATTGTCACCAGGAACAACTTTTTATTGGTACCGCAACCGCGAGACACAATTTTTGAAGTATTTCAGCAAAGAGGAAGATTTGGTATTTTGCAACAATATATACGGAGTGATGGAAAAGTTTAAACTCAAGTATGATCCTGCTGAATGGCGGCTGTTCATTGATTCGTCAAAAGACAGCATAAAAGGTGTTCTTCTTCATAATGGCAACACATTCGCTTCAGTTCCTATTGCTCACTCTGTTATTCTCCAAGAAAAATACGAGAATTTGGCCCTGATTCTTCAGAAGATTCGTTATGATGAGCATAAGTGGATGATTTGTGGAGACTTTAAAATTCTATCCATGCTATTAGGGCAGCAATCCGGTTTCACCAAATATCCCTGCTTCCTTTGCTTGTGGGATAGCCGGGCCCGTGACCTACACTGGGGGAAAAAAGACTGGCCAATTCGGGAGTATTTGAGACCCGGTGAGAAAAATGTTCTTCATGAGAGCTTGGTACCTCGTGATAAAATTCTATTACCACCTCTCCACATTAAGTTGGGTCTCATTAAGCAATTCATCAAGTCCCTTCCAAAAGATGGTGAGTGCTTTCGGTACCTTTGCTCAAAGTTCCCCCGACTTTCTGAAGCAAAGCTAAAGGAAGGAGTGTTTTTTGGCCTTGATATAAGGAAACTCATTTCAGATGGAGCATTCGCTGAAACGATGTCTGAGAAGGAAAAAGAAGCCTGGGATTCCTTCAAGGATGTTGTTCTCAAATTCTTTGGGAACAGGCGGGATGAGAACTATAAGGATATTGTTGCCAGGATGCTCAATGCCTTCAAAGAACAAGGCTGTAACATGAGCCTGAAAGTCCATTTCTTGCACTCCCATGTGAACTACTTTCCCGAAAACTTGGGGGCGTACAGTGAAGAACAAGGTGAAAGGTTTCACCAGGACATTAAGGACGCAGAGAGAAGGTACCAAGGAAGATGGAACACCACTATGATGGCTGATTTCTGCTGGTTGCTGCTGCGGGAAACCCCAGATGAAAAATGCGCCAAGCAGCGCACCAAGAGAAGCATTCGGGGGAAGAAGAAACGGGCCCACCAGGAGATTGATTGACCCAAGAATGACTTTAAAATCTAAACTGTGTTGACAAATATCGTGTTTTTACTAAACTTTGAAATAAAAATTTGCTAGTTATTACCACAGTGTCGGATCTCATTTATTAGAATTTTATTTTCACACCATCGGGTGTTTGTCTTCATGTATTGCAATGGTGCGGTTTGCGTTTTCTATTCTTACATACATACCTGTACAACATTTTTTGCACATTTCTTTGCTTTGTTTTGTGTCTAACCTCGCTCTTATATGCTCAATGTTTGTGCACATGTATGTGGCTGTTTTAAGTGCAGACAATTTTGCTACCATCACAGTGTGTTTTGTTGACATTACTCTATTCTTATGTGCTGCCTTGTTACAATTTTCTTTATTCTTATTTAAATAACTACTAAACAATTAGTATAAAGAATTCATCCAATAAACTTTTATCTCGATCGCACTCAATCTGAAACGTTCACCTCAAACTGCTAACCCAATGTAGCAAAAAATCTGTACGTGATGGAGAAAATTGGTTACCAGATTTGGATTCAGTGCACCAAAAAACGTAAAAATCAATCGAAACATTAGAGGCAGTTTAAAAAAAATTTTTTTTAGTGTACCTGTGTTATTGGTTCTTCTAAACTGACTTCACACAGTGTTCTGTTGTAAGTACCTTCACATTATGACTGGTTATAGGCACACAGTCTAGGTCCTCCTCATCTCTCTTTTCTCCCCTTTTATTTCTCTTATTCTACATGTTGTATGTATTTTTTCGCACCTTAATATTTCAATATATATTCTGCCTTGCGTTTTTAAGTTTTTAATATCTTTACTCGTTTTATATTCAATTATTTGCAATGTTTGTTTTATATTTGTTTTTAATCATTTTCATTTATTGTATGTATATATTTGTATTCATTGTATTTATGTTTTTTTTGAGGATGTGTACCCCTGCGGAAGGCAACAGCCGAAACACATAGGGGTTCATCATATAATAAAGCACCTGTGACCTCCATACACCACTCACTGGTTTAGGTTCCCAAAAAGGTACACAGATTCCATGCTGCTTATTCCAGGTGTAAGCAGTGCATTTCTCACAATCCACTTTAATATTGGGTAATGGACTTTTCCTTCAGAAACGTGTCCAAATCTCTTCTAAATCTAGCTGCACTATCAGCTTTTATTACATCCTCTGATAATGAATTCCAAAGTTTGAATAAGCGTTCCACTCCGCTCATTATTTTATAGACCTCTATCATATCTCCCCTGAGCCGTGTCTCTTTTCCAAGCTGAAGAACCTCAATCTTTTAAGCCTTTCCTCGTAGAGGTATCCTTCCATCTCCTTTATCCTTTTGACCATTTTTCTCTGTACCTTTTCTAATAACGTGATATCCTTTTTAAGATATGGTGACCAGTATGCATACAATATTTAAGGTGTGCTCGTACCATGGAGCTATACATAGGCATTATAATATCATTGGTTTTATTCTCCATTCCTTTTCTTATGATTCCTAGCATTCTATTTGCTTTCTTGGCCACCATTGCACAGAGCAGAAGATTACAACGTATTATCCACAATGTCGCCTAAATCTTTTTCCTGGGTGGCAATTCATAATGTGAAACCTTACATCTTGTAATTGTAGTTTGGGTTGTTCTTCTCTAAGTGCATAACTTTGCACTTGTCCACATTAAATTTCATCTGCCATTTGGACACAGTCTCCCAATTTGTCAAAGTCCTCTTGCAATTTTTCACAATTCTCTTGTGTTTAACAACATTAAAAATTTTGTTTCATCTGTAAATTTGATCACCTCACTCGTTATTCCCATTTCCAGGTCATTTATGAATATGTTAAAAAGCAGCAGGCCCAGCACAGATCCTTGAGGTACTCCACTATTCGCCTTTCTCCACTGAGAAAATTGGCCATTGGCTACTCTGTTTTCTATCTTTTAACCAATTCACAATCCACTCCTGCCCACTTCTTATTCAAGGCCTCCAAGGATTGCTTGAGATAGGCCCAGAAAGAAGGGGAGGGACTATGGTAGGTGGGAGATCTTTAGGGAGGGGTTAGGAAGGAAAGAGAGTCCACAGGTTGTTTTTGGAGGGGATGGGGAGGGAAAAAATCCAAGAGATTTTTGATAGCTACTGGGTCCTTTAAAATAGTGTCTGGGAGAATCAGAACATGTGGTAGTGGCAATAAGCTCCTGGAGTGCAGAATAAAGCATGCTTGCCATGTTGATCGCAAGTGGTACTATTCATTTACTGTGGAAGTCACTAACCTGCAAAAGTTAGTGACTTCTGTGGTAAAGTGTAGTTACTCACCTGTAACAGGTGATCTCCGGGAACAGCAGGAATTTAGTCTTCACATATGGGTATCGTCGGTAACCGAGCGGGAACGCTCCCAGGCGTCCAATAGGAACAGTTTGGGAGCATCCCACAGCACATGCATGCTGCCTTCCTGCCTCTGTACCTCTCTCACTTCAGTTGAGTTTATAGCTGAGACCATAGGAGAGAAGTAGAGAAAGAGATAGAGACAGACAACTCCTAGGGGAGGTGGGTGGGTTGTGAAGACTAAATTCCTGCTGTTCCTGGAGATCACCTGTTACAGGTGAGTAACTAAGCTATCTCCAGGAATGTAGTCTTCACATATGGGGACTCCCCAGCTGAAAGATGCCAAGGGGTGACCCCAGCAAGCTGCAAACCCAGGTGAGATGGGTCATGCTTCCTCTGGCATCCAAACCGTGGACGGTGGGTAGGAGTTGTATTAAGTATGGAAGAGATACTGGAGAACAGTCTGGCCAAACGAGGCATCCCTATGGGAGTCCTTGTCTAAACAGTAGTGGGCTGTGAAGGTGTGTACCGAAGCCCAAGTGGCTGCTTTGCAGATGTCATCCATAGACACAGAACGAAGGTTAGCCGTTGAGGCTGCCATTGCTCTCACATTGTGAGCTGTGACATGGCCCTCTGATATGTATAGGATATGTAATCTGCAATCCAATTTGACAGAGTTCTTTTGGAAACTGGAAGTCCCAAATGACTAGAGTCAAAAGCCACAAAAAGCTGAGAAGATTTTCTATGTGGCTTAGTTCTTTGGAGATAAAAGGCTAAGGCTCTTTTACAATCCAATGTGTGAAGATTCCTTTCCACATTAGAGGCATGAGGCCTAGGGAAGAATATAGGAATATAAACCGACTGGTTTAAATGGAAAGGCGAAACCACCTTTGGCATAAAGTGAGGATGAGTCCTGAGGACTACTTTATCATGGTGGAACCTTATATAAGGAGGGTCAGCTACTAATGCCTGTAGTAAACTAATGCGTCTTGCAGAAGTGATGGCAATTAGGAAAATAACTTTCCATGAAAGAAACTTTAGGTCTGAAGTGGCTAAAGGTTCAAAGGGTGGTTTCATAAGCTGACCAAGAACAAGATTTAAATCCCATGCCACCGGTGGTGGTTTAATGGGAGGTTTTGTTAAGAGTAGGCCTCTCATAAATCTTGATACAAGTGGATGAGAGGAAATAGGTTGTCCATCGAAAGGTTTATGAAAAGCAGCAATAGCACTAAGATGGACTCTCACTGAATTGGTCTTCAGACCAGAAGTTGATAATTGGAGGAGATACTCTAGTAGCGACTCTACAGGTATCAAAAGGGGGTTAAGTCCCTTTTGTGAACACCAGACAGAGAACCTTTTCCACTTAAAAGCATAGGAACATCTTGTGGAAGGTTTTCTGGAAGCCAGAAGGATATCCTTTACTTGTTGAGAAAGGTTAATATCCTGGAATTCTAGGCTTTCAGTAACCAGGCCCTGAGATGTAGGGACTGGGGATTGGGATGCAGTAAGCATCCGTCCTCCTGAGATAGAAGATCTGGAGCATGCCCCAACTCCAGAGGAGTGGTTTGAGAGAGACTCAGAAGAAGAGGATACCACGTTTGTCGTGGCCAATGTGGAGCTATGAGTATCATACGACTTCTGTCTCTCTGAAGTTTGAATAAAGTTTTGGGAATGAGTGGAATGGATGGGAAGGCGTAGAGGAAGTCCTGACCCCAGTGGAGTAGGAAAGCCGGGATTCTAGAACAGAATCGGGGAAGTTTGGCATTCTGTGGACTTGCAAAGAAGTCTATATCTGGTGTTCCCCAGATTTGAAATACTCGAGCAAGCTGGTATGAGTGGATGGACCACTCGTGTGGCAGCAGTATTCAACTGAGTCTGTCTGCCCATAAGTTTTGAATGTCCAGAAGGTATACCGCAAACAGGTGAATTTGCAACACTCTGGTGAGGGCCCATAGTCGCAAAGCTTCGTTGCATAGCGACAGAGAGCCTGTTCTGCCTTGCTTATTCACATAGAACATACCTGATTGTCGGTTTGGACCAGAACTGTTTTGTTACTGAGATGGGTTTGAAAGACTTGAATAGCATTGAAAATGGTTCTCAACTCTAGGAGGTTTATGTGAAGGAAAACCACCTGTGAGGTCCAAAACCCTTGAGTGGAGAGATTGTGCAAGTGGGCCCACCAACCCATCTTGGACACATCTGTTGTTAGAGTGGCCAGATATAAAGGCTGCTGGAAAGGAGAGCCTACGAGGAGGTTTGCTAGAGATTGTCACCACTGCAGGGACGAAATCAGACGTGTGGTGTTTCTGATCTTGCCCATTAACTGACCCGAGACCTGTGACCATTGAGAGGATAGGGTCCATTGGGCTGCTCGCATGTGGAGGCGAGCATAGGGAACCACATGGACAGCGGATGCCTTGTGTCCCAGAAGTTCAAGCATCTCTCGAGCAGTAAGGAACACTTTCATAGATGCTTGATATGCCAGTTGTATTATTCGTAGACAGCGTGGCTGCGGCAGGAAAGCCTTTGACTGCCATGTGTCTAGACGAGCCCCTATGAATTCGAGAGATTGAGAGGGGTGAGATGAGATTTTGGGAGGTTTATGACCAGTCCCAAGTATTGAAGAATTCTCATTGCTCGAGAAAGAGCGAAGCTGGCCTCTGGAGCTGTCGATGCTCGAATGAGCCAATTGTCTATGTAAAGGAAGACGAATATTCCCAGAGTCCTCATAAATGCTGCTACCACTGCCATGCATTTTGTGAAGACTCTTGGAGCAGAGGCCAGTCCGAAAGGAAGAACTCTGTACTGGAAGTATTTTCCTTGGACTATGAATCGAAGGAATTTCCTGTGATCTGAGTGGATGAGAATATGCGTGTACGCATCTCTTAGATCTAGAGAACATAGCCAGTCCTGACTTTGAAGGTATGGTAGAAGTGTCCCGAGGGAGATCATTTTGAACTTTTCTCAGAACAAATATTTGTTTAATTCTCTGAGGTCTAGTATAGGCCTGTGTCCCCGTCTTCTTTGGAATAAGAAAATAGGGGGAGTAAAACCCTGTCCCCTGTTGGGGTATGGGTGGCACTTCTTTGATTGCTCCTTGAGCAAGAAGTGATGTGACTTCCTGCCACAAAAGGTTGGTGGCAGGGGCTTGAGAATTGAACTATTTTATTATTGTAGGTGGGGGCAAGTTGAGAAAATGAAGCTTGTACCCGTGTCGTACAATGGACAGAGTCCAGTTTTCTGATGTTATTTGTTGCCAACTTTTGGCAAAATGGCATAGGGGCTTGTTTACAAAGCCGCGGTAGCGGTTCGCGGTCGTTATCGGAGCCGCGGCCCCATTGAAATCAATGGGGTCGCGGCTCCGATAACGATCGCGAACCGCTACCGCAGCTTTGTAAACAAGCCCCATAGTCTTCCTGGAATGGTTAAGGGTTCTGGACTTTTCAGGGACAGAATGACTAAGTTCTCTAGGTAGAAGTCAAAGACCCTGAGGGGGCTGGGTCTGTTGGGCCGGTTGAGCTCTTTGAGCTTGCGGCTTTCTTTGCTGTCAGTTCTGTTGCTGCCCCTTCTGGGGAACATGAAGCGGACAGTGACTTTGATGGGTGTTAAGAGGGGTAAGGTTTCTTTGTCTTACTGAAAAAGGGTTTTTTGAATGTTTTCTTCTTTGCTGGGTTGGCTGTAGACTTTGATAGTCTGTTCAAGGTAGTATTTTTAGATTCAAGCTGATTAGCCTTGTCCTGCCAGTCCTTGCCAAAGAGATTGTCTCCTGTACAAGGAATGTTTCCCAGCTTTTCTTGCACCCATTGTTCTAAGTCTGATGCTTGAAGCCAAGCAATACGATGTGCTCCTATGGATATAGCAGAGGTTCTGCTAATATATTCAAAGCAATCAAAGATAGCACGGTTCATAAATTTAGAGACATTCTGGGCGTGTTTGACCAGAATAAGGTAGTCTGCTCTTTTTTCCTCAGAGACACAAGGGCTAATGAGCTCTAGGTCTTTTGTGGCTTCTTCCAGGAACATTCCCATATAAAGAATGTAGGAACTGATCCTGGCTGATAGCATGGAGGATTGAAAGCAT
Organism: Ichthyophis bannanicus; assembly: GCA_033557465.1. NCBI lineage: Eukaryota > Metazoa > Chordata > Amphibia > Gymnophiona > Ichthyophiidae > Ichthyophis > Ichthyophis bannanicus. The sequence continues at coordinate 1,137,371,449 of CM066033.1, read as the reverse complement.
CGACGCCCAAAGGCATCGAATATCTTGGATTCCCGGCCTGGAGGATTAGAAGAATGTGTTTTAGCACTCTTGATTCTTCGCATGGCCGATTCCACTTCCATTGAATGGTGTGGTAAGTGAGTTTTTTGAAAACCAGGACAACTTGGCACTCGGTACATAGTGTCAAGGCGTCGAGAATGTGAAGATATCGTTAAAGGAGTTTCCCACATTCTCAACATCAGATCATGTAAGATCTTATGAATGGGAAGCATAGCTGCCTCCTTGGGAGCCATAGGGTATTGTAGAATTCTTAATTCTTCTGCCCTAGGTTCCTTTTCTGGAATCACAGTGATTGCAAGACCCTTTGCTAAATCACATATGAAATCCTGGAAGGACATATCTTCTGGAGGAGACATCCTGCGTTGAGGAGGAGGAGTTGAATCCTCTAATAGATTCGCTCTGGTACCGGTAGAATTGTCAGAGTCATCGGAATCGGAAGACTCAAATGCACTCTGTACCGGGTGCTCCCGTAACGCATAGAAACATAGAAACATGATGACAGAAAAAGACCACATGGCCTATCTAGTCTGTCCTTCCATAACAACAACTACGTCCACTTTTTCCATGTTATCGGTACCGCTCGAAGTCGGTACTGAAATGTCTTGGTTCCTGATCCCCGATACCCAAGATAGACTCAAGGCTCAGCATGGGGGGAAGCAGTCCTGTCAAAGCAGGTACTGTTGGTACCGATACCTGTTGAACCGTCTGTAAGCTGCTAAGAGGGACGCTAGACTGCGTTCAATAGCGAGGATTCTCTTGTCCATTGCTCCTGCCGATGCCTGGGTGTCGGTACTGGTGGAAGCGGCTATGACCCCAGAACATGGCACCAGTAGTTCTGCAGAGGTGGAAGCCTCTGGGACATCCTGGAGCCCCATTAATGCTTTGGAGCCCGAAGACTCCTGCCGGGGCTGTTTTGCCGGTGAACTATCCTCGAGGGCAATGCCACTGGTATCTCGATACTTTGAAGGAGATTTACCCTTCGAGGACCGGCCAGTCTTAGAAGACTTAAGTTTAGTTACCTGAGATCCATGGGAGGAAGATGAAGCCCTGGAAGACGTTGATGCAAGTGACATCGTATCCACGGCAAAAAGGGTACCGAGTTTTGCAGCTCTATTCTGCAGGCCCCTTTTGGTCATCTTTGTGCAGGAGAGATACTCCGTTGGACAATGTTCAGGACCTAAACATTTTAGACACCAATCATGGGTGTGGGTGATGGAAATGGTACCGCCACACTTTGAGCATTTTTTGAAACCACTAGCTGGTTTCTCCATGCCTGAAAAAAAGTGGGCCTAGTGCCCAAAATGACGCTTAGCACCAGTAACAGGGGAAAGACCCCTGAAGAGAATACAAGTTTTTTAAAAAAAAAAAAGAACCACTGGCGGTATCGGTAGGCGTCGAATGAAGGCAGACGCGACCACAAAAAACAAAGAATAAAAGGAGATTTTCTGTGGTGACAGGGTACACGTCCTGTCGGCTCCGTGGAAAATGAAGAACTGAAATGAGAGAGGTACAGAGGCGGGAAGGCAGCAAGCATTTGCTGTGGGATGCTCCCAAAAGCGTTCCTATTGGACGCTGGGGAGCGTTCCCGCGTGGGCTCCATCAGTACCGATGATACCCATATGTGAAGACTACATTCCTGCTTGTTCCTGGAGATATTAAGCTCTGGTAAAATGAAACCTTTTACCACAATTTAGTAACCCTCACCCTAAATTTGGTGTGGACTGTGTATGTCAGAAAAGGTTTCTCTCTTTATGAAGACAGAAAAGCAGATAAATAATGTGATATTTCAGAATCTAGGATAGACTTACATACAGTACTATGGGAGATATTTTCAGTAAAGTAATACTTGGTTATTATATTGCTGCTGGCAGCAGACAAATGTTTTGATTTATATGTTTATGTATTAAAAGAAATATTTATAGTGGTTTAAATTTTGCTTTCATATGAAGATTCCAGGGTACAAAATCTGCATATAGTTTTCTGCTAGATATTTTCTTATTTCTCTATTAATTGCTTCTCCTACAAAGTAAAAATAGGATTTTTTTACAGCATCTTCAATTACCATATTTAGAAACATTTTCTGTTTTTTTATTTTGTTTTTGAGTGTGTTTTGACCTAAGAATGATATTTTGTCAAAAACTTTGAAATTAGTAAAAAAAAATAAAGAAAAAAAAACAAAAAGAAAAAGCTAAAGTTCATACTTAAGCTTTTGCATAGAAACAGAGATTTGAGGCAGATAAAAACAGGAAAACTTCATTATGGCTACAGTAGAGAAAGCAACAAGAAGAATGCACTAGAATGGCAAAACAGGAAACTTCAGTGTAATGTTTTGCACATATGAATGGATTTCTTCAGTACACAAACAACCATAAAACTTTCAAAAATCACACCATGACAAAAACACCAGTAGTAGTTGCTCCGAACATTGCTTGAATCAATGTTTAAGACCTGTGCTTCTGACAACAGAAGCAGAATTTAGGTAAAAGATGGACGTCTGCAGCATCTCCCTTTTTCTACTAGTTCTATTGCAATATCCATACAAGGTAGACAGACTTTCTAAATATGAAGAGAAAACTTAAGTACTGCATCCTCCCCCAAGAAAAACAAAAAAACACCCACGCATTTACTACACTTTGATTTTATTCCAGCGTCTGTTCTCATGAGTGGCCATTGTTACAACTTGTTGCCAGCCCAAGAGATTATAAGCTGCAAAAAGTCTTCCACACTGGGAAGTCTCTCTCTTAAGCTGATACACAAATCACCTAAAACTTGCCAATAATCTCTGAAATGCTTCCCGTTCCACGCACCGGACCCAAAAGACAGGCAGAGCTCTGGAGTCTCAATGCGTGGATGAGAAGATGGTGCAAAGAAGAGGGTTTTGCATTTGTTAAGAACTGGGCAACATTCTGGGGAAAGGAGGGGCTTTTCAGAAGGGATGGGCTCCACCTTAAACGGAATGGAACCAGGCTGCTGACATTAACCTTTAAAAAGGAGATCGAGCAGCTTTTAAACTAGACAATAGGGGAAAGCCGACAGTCGCCGAAGAGCGCATGTTTCGGAACAATGTATCCTTGAAGGATACTAGCAAAAGAAGAAATTAGACCTTACCTGCTAATTGTCTTTCCTTGAGATCTCTCTGGGCCAGTCCAGGAACATTAGGGTAGTCAAACTCCTCCAGCAGCTGAGGACTAAATTCTGAAGTTTTGCTGACATCCTATCCTGCTCCCCCTGGTGTCAGAACCTCAGTCTACCATTGTCAAAGCAGTCTGTGAAAATATCTCATTCCACAATTCAAAACTACTAGTGCAACAAACACTAACACAACAAAAACCAACATCCAGAGCCTACCTAAAATGTAGCCAGCTCCTTTTTTAAAATTTTTTAAATTTTATTCTATTTTATTCCAATTGAATTCCCCCTTCTTAGAATGGGCTTTATAGCTAACCCCCCGCTACTAGCAGGGAGCCCCATAGCCCACGCCACTCCGGACTTTCTGGGTGGAAGATCAAGAATAAATACCATTGAGTCCTCCTCCCATCAATGCCAATGCCACTATGCCTCGCAAAACAAGGCCAGCAGACGTACTAGACCCTACCGTCAAAATTCTTCCAATGAAATCCGCAAATGATCTGGGTGGGCCCTGGACTGGCACAGAGAGATCTCAAGGAAAGACAATTAGCAGGTAAGGTCTAATTTTTTCTTGCTCTTCGTCTCTCCGGGCCAGTCCAGGAACATTAGGGAAGTACCAAAGCAGTACCTAACCCCGGGAGGGACCCGCTAGGCACGCTATGATGGCCGAGGCCCCCACATTTGCATCTCCTCTGATTGAACATTCAATCTATAGTGCTTTGCAAAAGTGTGAAGGGATGACCAAGTAGCCGCCCGGCATATGCCCACCGGTGGAATCAAAGCAAACTCGGCCCAGGACGCCACCTGGCTCTGAGTAGAATGAGCATGGAGCCCTTCTGGGGGCGCTCTTCCACTCGCCTGATATGCTGCTGATACTGCATGTTTTACCCATCGAGCAATAGAGGCTTTGGAGGCCGCTTCACCTTTCCAAGGTCCCCCAAACAGCACAAACAACCTGTCTGTCCATCAAAAAGGTTTCATTCTAAATATGACCTGGGAGAGGACGTGACGTCACCACTTGAGATGGCGGCCTTAAAGAGGAGCTCTCCTCGAGACGGAGGAAAAAGAGCAATAAGCGATAGCATCGAGCCCCCCCTCCCCCGAGGAGTGCATATCACTTGGAAAGCAGGAGATATGGCCGTTAAACATGTCGGTCCGGAAAAAACTTGAGAAATATCGGTCCTCCTATGCCACATTGCAATTGCAGATGGAGCGGGGTGAAAGAGATGGTTCGGAGACGGAGGAGGAATTGGAGAACGCAGAGCAGCAGTGCAAGCGAAGAGATCTATGGCGCTGGTGTAAGGAAATAAAAACAGAGGTGCTTGGTGTGAAACAAGAGGTAAAGGAGATTTTGAACGAGTTCAAATGGGATTTGCAGGCCCTAGGGGAGAGAGTGGACTATCTGGAAGAGCACGTGGAGGAGGCAGCAAGGGCCAAGGAAAGCACGCATAGCTTGTATGATTCCTGGAAAAAAGAAAGCGAGGAAATGCGAGATAAGATTGAAGACCTTGAGAATAGGTCGCGTCGTTGTAATATACGAATTCTGGGAGTGCTGGAGGACGAGCAATTTAAGCAAGCCCATCGCGTGGTCCAAGAAATCTGTGAGGCCTTGTTGAGTGCGGAGGGCCAGGAAGCACCAGGGGCTAAAAGAGAGATTGAAATTGAGCGAGCACATAGAGCTCTAAAATCCCCTCAGGGGAACCATCCACGGGACATCATTGCTTGCTTATCAAATTACCGGATTAAGGAGGAAATCATGAAGGCGGCGGCAAAGAAAGGCACACTACAGTGGCGTGATGCAGCTATTGAAGTCTTTCAGGATTTAGTTCCCTCAACCCTACAACGTAGAAGGGCAATGCGCCCGGTGACATTGTACTTGCGACAAGAAAGTATCAGATATAAATGGCTTTTCCCGTTTGGGCAACACAAAGGGAGCACCAAATCACGCGAAGCAGAAAGAAACCAGTCCAAGGCGTGATAAGAGGAAAGACTGAGTCCTTTATTAGGCCTTTGACCGCCCGACACAGGCCGTGTTTCGTCACCCTTCATCAGGGGCTAGCCAGGCAAGAAAACTAAAAACATAAATATACAAATGTTTAAAACTGTAAAAGAACAAACAAACCAATAAATCAATACAATAAATACAATTAATAATATTATAAAACAATAAGCAAATAGTAATAAAATATAAAACCAAATAAAAAACAATTGCGCTCAGGACCAAAAAAGCACATGTAAAAACATGCAAATATATATAAATGAATACATATGGATACCAACCTCTATTGAAGGAAGTGAGAATAATCTTACTTCATGCTGTTATAAGAATGTCTAAATAAGCATATACACTAAAATACATAAATAGATGGATTAAAAATGTTAAAATTAACATATTGCATGAATAATACATATGCATTAATAAAACAATCAATGAAACAATCAAAGAGGTGGACAAAAAAAGAAAGAGAGGAGGCAAAAAATGTAACAACCACCAATGTAGGAGGTATGATCAATGGAATTGGCAGGAGTGAGTCAGTAATCAATAAGGCTAAAAGGCTAAAAAGGGGGGGGGGGAACAATAAATTACATGGCACAGCAAACAGCAATGGTCAGAAACACATACAGAAATGTTAATGCACATTGACTGTATACTTAAAAGCTAATGATGGCAAAAGAGGCAATACAATTATGGGCAAAAAATCTTTTTAAAAAATGTTACCAACAAGTGGTACATGTGTTTTAAACATAAAAATGTCATAGCGCTAGTGCGTATAGATGTGCTCCTAAGGCCATAAAAAGCATAACCTAAAAATGTCACCAAACTTTAAAAAGGATCGAGTGTGTAACTGAATCGGAACAAAATATATAGGGTGCAAACATGAATCATAATACTCGGTTCATATTGCGTCATGTAACTTCTCAAACAAAAGGGGTAATACGATTGAGAACAAGGGAATATTAAAAAAGGAATGTTAAAAAAGGGGAACATTACCAACAGTGGTACAAGGAGTGTAAAAATAAAAAGAAGACATCATAGCGCTAGTAGGTAAAAATATTAATAAAACCATAGTGAATAGATATAGTGAAAACAAAATCAAAATCTAAAAATCGCCAAGTGTTAAAAGAGACCAAATATGTAACTCAATCGGGACAAAAAACTAAAGTGCAAGCATAACTGATCATTCCGGTTCCAAATTACATTAAGAAACCCTCGAACGAGAAATATAACATCAAAACCCCGTTATCATAAAGAAAAGACTACCTTCTCAGAGCTGCCATCTATACTAGTATTTAAAAATACTATCCTCGAAGCCCAGACCAGCTGTATTCCACGCATTAAGAAAAGTGGAAGAAAGTCCAAAAAACTGCCAGCATGGTTTAAAGGTGAGGTCAGAGAGGCTGTTGCTGCCAAAAGAGCAACCTTCAGGAAATGGAAAAAAGAGCAAAATGATGAAAACTGGAAACAGCACAAGCACTGGCAAGTTAAATGCAAAGCATTGATAAGGCAGGCAAAGCGGGAATTTGAGAAGAAACTTGCTACAGAAGCAAAAACACGAAATAAAGACTTTTTCAAGTACATTCGTAGCAAAAGGCCTGTGAGAGAGTCAATTGGACCGTTAGATGATAGAGGGGTAAAAGGGGCAGTAAGAGGAGACAAGGCTATAGCAGAGAGACTGAATGAATTCTTTGCTTCGGTCTTTACTGAGGAAGATGTAGGGATGTTACCCAAGACTGAAGTGGTATTTAAAGGTGATACTGCAGAGGAATTGAGAGAAATATCGCTACACCGGGAAGATATATTACAACTATTTGATAAACTGAATAGTAGCAAATCACCTGGACCGGATGGTATACATCCCAGAGTGTTGAAAGAACTGAAATATGAGATTGCAGACCTGCTATTGGTAATCTGTGAACTTTCATTAAAATCATCTGTAATACCTGAAGATTGGAGGGTCGCCAACGTAACACCAATTTTTAAAAAGGGTTCCAGGGGTGACCCGGGAAATTACAGACCGGTGAGCCTGACGTCAGTACCAGGGAAAATGGTAGAAACCATCATAAAGAACAAAATTACACAGCATGTAGATAGTCATGGCCTAATGGGAGACAGCCAACATGGCTTTAGACAAGGAAGATCTTGTCTTACTAATCTGATCTGTTTTTTTGAAGGTGTGCATAAACAGGTAGACAAAGGTGAGTCGGTTGATATAGTGTATCTGGACTTTCAGAAAGCTTTTGACAAGGTCCCCCATCAGAGACTTTTGGCAAAGCTAAAAAGTCATGGGATAGGAGGCAGTGTACTATTGTGGATCGGGAACTGGTTAAAAGATAGAAAGCAGAGGGTAGGGCTAAATGGCCAATATTCCCAATGGAAAAAGGTGAATAGTGGAGTACCCCAGGGATCTGTACTGGGTCCGCTACTTTTTGACATATTCATAAATGACCTGGAAAAGGGAATAACTAGTGAGGTTATCAAATTTGCAGATGACACAAAACTGTTTAAAGTTGTTAAAACCCAAGAGGATTGTGGAAAACTGCAGGAGGATCTGGATAAATTGGAAGACTGGGCATCCAAATGGCAGATGAAATTTAATGTGGACAAGTGCAAAGTTATGCACCTAGGAAAGAACAACCCACACTATAGTTACACGATGCAAGGTTCCACATTAGAAACCACCACCCAGGAAAAAGATTTAGGAGTCATCGTGGATAACATGTTAAAACCCTCTGCCCAGTGTGCAGCGGCAGCCAAGAAAGCAAATAGAATGCTAGGTATCATAAGGAAAGGGATGGAGAATAAAACAAAGGATATTATAATGCCTCTGTATCGCTCCATGGTACGACCGCACCTTGAATATTGTGTGCAATTCTGGTCACCGTATCTTAAAAAGGACATAGAGTTATTAGAAAAAGTACAGAGAAGAGCCACCAAATTGGTGAAGGGGATGGAAGGCTACTCCTATGAAGAGAGGCTAAAAAGGTTAGGGCTCTTTAACCTGGAAAAGAGACGGCTGAGGGGAGATATGATAGAGGTGTATAAATTAATGAATGGAGTGGAACGGATAAACGTGGATCAATTGTTTACGCTATCAGAATATAGAAGGACTAGGGGACATGTAATGAAGCTACAGGGTAAACTATTTAAGACAAATAAGAGAAAATATTTCTTCACTCAACGTGTAATCAAACTCTGGAATCTGTTACCGGAGGATGTAGTAAGGGCTGTTAGTATAGCTGGGTTTAAAAAAGGTTTGGACAAGTTCCTGGAGGAAAGGTCCATAAACCACTATTAAAAAGGGACCCAGGATATCAATGCTTGACCTAGTACAAGCACTGCAGAACCTGTGTCTTTTGGGGAACCTGCTAGGTACGTATGACCTAGATTGGCCACTGTTGGAAACAGGATACTGGGCTTGATGGACCTCGGTCTGACCCAGTATGGCATTTCTTATGTTCTTATGTTCTTACTCTGTAGACCCGCAGCAGGCTGAAAAAACGCCGACACATGCGCTTTAAAAAACAAAACAAAAGTAAAAGGGGCGGAGCCAAAACGTCTGGCGGGACTATTAACAATACCTTTGTAAAAGAGATAAATGAAAAATGAATAGGGAGAGAGAGAGAAAGAGGAAGTATTTCTGTCCTTTATAGTGAATTTTCTCCAGCACCTCCCTTTGAGGTCTGCTATTGTTTCCAGCACCTCCCTTTGAGGTCTGCTATTCTTTGTCCTGCAGACTAACCTCATCAAGCAAACTAAGACCATCAAGTTCTCTCCTGATTGGCAAGGAGAGGGTGTGTCTTACAGACACATCAGGTAAACTAACCTCATTAAGTCTGGAGACTGACATCCTCAGGGGGTCCAAGCTGCTTGCACTCCAAGGTCTGGGAACAGCCATGACACCTATGCTAGGCATAATGTCATGCTGATGTATGCTGACACTTGTATGTTGTACAGCGCTGCGTGCATGGCACTATTTAAGTGCTAAATAGTAGTAGTAGTAGTAATATACCCCCTACCACTCACACACACAGCCCATACAGTCTCCCCCAACCACCCACTCCCAGTGTCGTTACCACACTATCGAGATAACATTACTATGTCTTATCCCACCCAGACCTTCAGAAGATATTTATTTATTTATTTTATTTTACATTCTCTTATATACCGCGCTATTCTGCATCAGTGCGGTTTACATTGAACAAACTGAAATTACATTGAACAGGGCATTATAACTTGGAGATAACTATTTTACAGGGAACATGGGCTATGGAGGGTTAAGTGGCTTGCCCAAGACCACAAGGAGCACCTGTGGGACTAGAAACCCCAGTCCTTCCGGCCCAAGGTTGCTGTCCTCTAGTGGGATTTGAACCACCGACCTTCCGGCCTGAAGTACCTTGCCCCAACCACTAGGCTACTCCTCCACTCCATGCCTTTCTATAAATGAAGGAAGGTAGATGCCACTGTGTCATATTGTAAATGTGCACTTTTAACTTGTCTTTTTTTACATTTATTTTTAACTCATTCATCCTTGGCCTTACATCTGTTTATAAACTTGGTAGGATACTAAGTGTCTGGTGCTGATTTGTTTAATCATTGTCATTTCTGATTATAAGTTTTTCTTGAGAGATATTTTCTTTAAAATTTCAATAAATAAAGTTAAACATGCTCTGGGTAGTACTGCTGCTTAACTCCATTTCTTTTCTTTCTCTGAAGTACAGTTGTGGTCAACATTATTGGCACCCTTGCATTTTAGGTATGTTGTGTACAATATCTTGAGAAATAATTGGAAATATTCCAAATGTATTTTATAATAATATTTTAATAGTATATTCAAAGGGATACGACAAAAAAAAAAATGCCTGTGCAACTTAAATGTAGTCATTTCTGAGAAAAACAACAAAATGTGACTCAGACAGGATTAATGGCACCCTCTGTTAATATTTGGTTGCACAACCCTTGGCAGTGATAATAGCCTCCAAACGTTTCTTGTAGCCATCTATAAGTTTCATACATCTGTCTGCTGGCAATTTCTCCCACTCTTCAATTGTGATTTGTTCCAGCTCATGAATGTTTCTAGGATTTCTTTTATCAATGACAGATTTCATCTCTTTCCAAAGGTTTTCGATTGGATTGAGATCAGGCGTAAGATTCGTGAAAGGCAGAAGGAGACACTATTTGTCCCCAAGTCCTCAGACTTGGCTACATCATCAACTTTGGAAAAGGTGCCCTTGGGGCGGCTGTGGAGGACACAGAACTGGGTGGCTGCTGAGCTCACTCAGAGCCCCAAGGATGTGGAGTGTTGGACCAGCCACCGTCTGTGGAGGATCATCCCTGGAAGGAATGGATTTTGACCAAGTCCTCATTGGGGGGCGATGCCGGTACCGCGGGTAAGACCTTCGAGTATCGGCATCACAGCCCTCGATGGGACTCTAAAGGTGAGGACTGGGAGTGGCCCCCAAAGCTGCTCCAGCGGGAAGTGGTTCCCACCCCCTCGGAGGATTGCCCTCTAGCTGCTGAGACGATCACCATTGGCAAGCCCCCACTGAGGGAACTGGCATCAGGACTGATACTCTTGATGCCCACGCCGGTGGCTGCAGAGCCTTCGGACTTCGAGGCCAGAATGGTGACCCTGGAGCACAGTCTTGCTGCCTTGCTGGAGAGCCAGAAGACCCCAGTTCCAGTTCCCTCCAGTTCCTCAGGGCCGACGACAGGCCCCTCCACTGCGAGGACCTCACCGGAGGAGATCCAGCCTGTCCTGCAATGGCATGCCCTGTGGGCTGATCATGTCTTAGTCTGAGCCTCGGGCTTCTCCACCGAGTGCTTCGGGATTGTAGTGCCAGGAGTCCTGGCTGCCGTCCTCGCCCCCCACTGCACACTCACGTGATTCCTGCTGGCGTTTCAAGCTGTCTTCCGATTTGGAATGGGAGATGGACGAGTCTCCTGATACCACTCAGCATCAGGATGTTCCGTCGGACCCCTCTCCTCCTCAGGAGCATTGGAGGTCCCTGCCAGAGGATCTCTCCTTCCTGGACTTTATCTGGGACATGAGCAAAGCCCTCACCTTCACCATCGAGGCAGAGGAGGAGCCTTGGGCGGAGGACCGGGACATACTTCAGTATAACTCTCCTCCCAAGGAGGCTATTAATGTTGCTGGTGCCTCCCATCTTGGAGCGCCTGCTTTTCAGGATGTGGGAAGCCCTAGTTACGTTTCCCATTGTGAGCAAGCATTTTGATTCCATTTATTAGGACTGGTACACAACTCCATGGTGGTAGAGTCAGCTATGCACCGAATCAAAATTCAGAAGATGCACTGCACGGTGCCCCAGGTCGGGAGGCCTGGCACCATGGACAGGTTTGGTAAGAAGTGTTTCCATGGCTTGATGCTCATGGCCCATATTCAGGCTTACGTCATGGGCATGTACCTGACAGACCTAGCGAAGGAGCTCACTGGGTTCTCAGCTGGGCTGTCCAATGAATATCTCCAGCACTTCAGGAACTTGGTGACCACCGTCAAAGAGTGCTTCAAATATATGACTTGAGCAGCCTATGACGTATTTGATTCTTTGACTGTGGTAGGCATTGGTGCCTGTCGCCTGGCATGGCTACAGTCCTCAGACCAAGGGCAATGGGTTCAGGACAAATTGGTCAATGTCCCCTGCTGGGGGGAGAATCTCTTCAGCAAGCTTATGACGAGTACAATGCCTGAGTTGGAGACCAAGCTAATAACCAGAGCCTGGCTCTCTCGAAAGATCACTGATCCTTCCCAATGGAAGGCTTCAGGGAATAAGTCCTTCTACCCGAAGAAGGTGGCCTATGGAATATATCCTCAATATCAGGCCTATGAGTCCTATTAAGCTACCCTGCAGGAGCAGTCAACCAAGGGCCCCTATAGACCTAAAGCCCCCAACCAGTGCCTTTGCCGCAGCCTGAGGGGGGTTGACACCTGGGTCATAGCCCCTCTTTCCATGGGAGGTCAGGAGCTGCAATAGATAGAGGTATGTCTCACGTTCTTTGCCCACTGGTGGCTCAGCATTACAACTGACACCTGGGCACTTCAGGTGGTAAAGGAGGGCTAACCTCCTTCACTTCCACCAGACACTCCCCTCGTTCTTTCTATGGGAACTTCCTCTGGATCCCACCTATTGGGACCTCCTTCAAAGGGAGCTCACGGCTCTTCTCACCGACAAGGCAGTGGCTTCCCCAGAGGGGAAGCCATATTAGACCTAGTCCTTAGTGGAACACCAGATCTAGTGCAAGAGATAAGGGTGTTGGGGCCACTTGGCAATAGTGATCATAGCATGATCGCCTTTGATTTAATTAGTGGAGGAGGGATAGTAAGGAAATCCACAGTACTACCTTTTAACTTTCGAAAGGGAGACTATGATAAAATGAGGAAAACAGTTAAGAAAAAACTAAAAGGAGCAGTTGCGAAGGTTAAAGACGTACATCAAGCTTGGGTGGTGTTGAAAAATACTATCTTGGAAGCCCAGACCAGCTGTATTCCACGCTTTAAGAAAATTGGAAGGAAGTCCAAAAAACTGCCAGCATGGTTTAAAGGTGAGGTCAGAGAGGCTGTTGTTGCCAAAAAAGCATCTTTCAGGAAATGGAAAAAAGAGCCAAACGACGAAACCTGGAAACAGCACAAGCACTGGCAAGTCAAATGCAAGGCATTGATAAGGCAGGCAAAGAGAGAATTTGAGAAGAAGCTTGCTGCGGAAGCAAAAACGCGAAATAAAGACCTTTTCAAGTACATTCGTAGCAAAAAACCTGTGATAGAGTCAGTTGGTCCATTAGATGATAAAGGGGTTAAAGGAGCACTAAGAGGCGACAAGGCAATAGCGGAGAGACTGAATGAATTCTTTGCTTCGGTCTTTACTGAGGAAGATGTAGGGATGTTACCCATGACTGAAGTGGTATTTAAAGGTGCGGAAGAATTGAAGGAAATATTGATACATCGGGAAGATGTCTTACAACTATTAGATAAACTGAAGAGTAGCAAATCACCTGGGCCGGATGGCATACATCCAAGGGTGTTGAAAGAACTGAAATATGAGATTGCAGAACTGCTATCAGTAATCTGTGAACTATCATTAAAATCATCTCTAATACCTGAAGATTGGAGGAACGCCAATGTAACACCAAAACTGAAAGGGGGTATTTTAAGGGCAACCAACCATTTTGTTAAAATGGTAAATAAAGGCAAAAGGAAAAGGAGACCGCTATGGTTTTCGAAGGAAGTAGCTGAAAAAGTGAAGAAAAAGAGGGAGGCCTTCATGAAATACAAGAGATCACAGAGAGAGGAAGACAGGCATCTGTATTTGGAAAAACTTAGAGAAGCTAGCAAAGTAGTCAAGAAGGCAAAGATTCAAAAGGAGGAGGAAATAGCCAATGCAATAAAATGGGGGGATAAGACATTTTTCAGATATATTAGTGAGAAGAGGAAGGGCAAAAGTGGTATTGTCAGACTCAAGGGTGCAGGGGGGGAATATGTAGAAGCTGATAAGGATAAAGCGGAATTGCTTAACAAATATTTTTGTTCTGTGTTCACAGATGAAGAACCAGGAGCAGGACCTCAGAAAACACCCACAAATAAGAACAGAAGCGAGGGACATCTTGAACAATTTTCAGAAGACTGTGTTCGTGAGAAACTAGCTCAACTTAAAGTAGACAAAACGATGGGACCGGATGGGATACACCCTAGAATACTGAGGGAACTTGGGGACATTCTAGCAACTCCACTGACTGACCTTTTCAATGCCTCGTTGGAGTCGGGAGTGGTGCCAAAGGACTGGAGAGAGGCTCATGTGGTGCCTTTACACAAAAGCGGAAGTAAGGATGTGGTTGAAAACTACAGGCTGGTTAGTTTAACTTCGGTGGTGAGTAAATTATTGAAAACGCTGCTGAAAGAGAAAATAGTGAGGTTTCTGGAGTCCAGCGGATTACAGGATCCGAGGCAGCATGGATTCACCAGAGGCAGGTCTTGTCAGACAAATCTGATTGATTTCTTTGACTGGGTGACCAGGGAGTTGGACCGAGGGAGAGCTCTAGATGTGGTGTATTTAGATTTCAGTAAAGCCTTTGATACTGTTCCTCAAAGGCGACTTATAAACAAACTGAGCACCCTAGGGATGGACCCTAAAGTTACTGCTTGGGTTAGAAATTGGTTGGGTGGGAGGCGACAAAGAGTACAAGTAAATGGAGCTCACTCTGAGGAGAAGGATGTTACCAGTGGTGTGCCCCAGGGATCTGTCCTTGGTCCGATTCTTTTTAACATCTTTGTTAGTGATATAGCAGAAGGGCTGTTGGGTAAGGTTTGCCTCTTTGCAGATGATACCAAAATCTGCAATAGAGTAGACACCCAGGAAGGTGTAGATAACATGAGGAGGGATCTAGCTAAGCTTGAAGAATGGTCTAGAATTTGGCAGCTTGGATTTAATGTTAAAAAATGTAAGGTCATGCATTTGGGCTGCAGCAATCCAAGGGAGCAATACAGTATAGGAGGTGAAGTACTTTTGTCCACTAAAGAAGAGCGGGACCTAGGCGTGGTTGTGTCTGATGATCTTAAAGTAGCTAAACAGGTAGAAAAGGCGACGGCAAAAGCTAGAAAGATGCTTGGGTGCATACGGAGAGGAATGGCTAGCAGAAAAAAGGAGGTGATAATGCCTCTGTATAAGTCTTTGGTGCGACCTCATTTGGAGTATGGTGTGCAATTCTGGAGACCGCACCTTCAAAAGGATGTGAACAGGATGGAGTCGGTGCAGAGGGTGGCTACTAAAATGATTAGTGGGCTTCATTATAAAGCATATGAGGACAGACTTAAGGATCTTAATATGTACACCTTAGAGGAAAGGCGGGATAGAGGTGATATGATTGAGATGTTTAAATACCTCCGTGGCATAAATGTTCAGGGAGAGAGCCTCTTTCAATTGAAAGCAAGTTCTGATACGAGGGGACATTTATTTATTTATTTATTTAGCATACATTTATAACCCGCAACTTCCAGAGTTCAGTTGCGGTTCACAATAAACAACAATCCACAAAGCAAAAGCTTAGTTTTACATTGAACATTTTGTAACAATAAAAGTTTTACGTTGAACATTTTGTAACAATAAAAGTAAATGTAAACATAATGAACTTATGCATAATAGCAAAATTGGCTGGTAAATTATATACAATAAACTATTACAAATAAATTAAATTATATACAATAAACTATATACAAATATATGTTGTGGGTACTTTAGAATTGAATCATGGTGTTTTTATAATAGTGTATTGTCTGTTAAGTTGTTGGAAATAGTATTAGTCATGATTTTTAACCTTTATCTGAGTGTATCAAGGGGTTATCTATGTTGCCGTAGTGCATGGAGAATAAGTAGGTTTTTAGTTTTTTACGGAGTTCCATAATTTCGGTTATAGTTCTTAGGTCCTCCGGAAGGGAATTCCAAATAGTTGGGGCAGCATGGGAAAAAGCTCTGTTGTTAGTTAATTTATTTGCTTTTATGAAATCATTAGGAGTTTTTAGTTTATTTGAGTATCCTTTTCTGTGTGTGGTTTTTTGAGATTCCATGCTAATTAGTTTGCTTAATGGGATTGGGGCCATGTTATTTAAAGCTTTATATATAGTTATTGTGGTTTTATATATTATCCTACTTTGAATTGGCAACCAGTGTAGGGAAGCTAGTATTGGTGTTATGTGCTGAATTGAGTGTGCTTTCATGATAATTCTAGCTGCTGCGTTTTGTGCTAATTGGATTCGTTTTATGTTTTGTTTCGTTATACCTAAGAGAATTTGGTTGGCAAAATCAAAGTGCGGTGTTATTGTAGCCTGTATTATATTAATGAAGTCTAGTTGGTGTACTAATGGTCGTAGTTGTTTAAGGATTTTAAGTTTAAAGTATATTTTCTTTATGGTGTTTCTGATGTGAGTGTTCATCGTCAGATGAGTATCTAGGATAACACCTAGGTATCTTATTTCATTTTTTATTTTAATGTCGTGGTTTTGCAATGTTATGTGGGTTGGAGGGATATATGATTGATTTTTTGTTACAATTAGAACTTCTGTTTTTGCATGGTTAATGTGAAGGTTTTGAGCTTTTAGCCATGTTGTAATTTCATTGAAGCAATCAGATAGTAGTTTTATTGGTAAGTTAGGGATTGTAAATGGGATGTACAGCATAATATCATCTGCATATAGATGATAGTATACTCCGAATTTTTTAAAGATATCACAGATAGGTTTTATGTAAATATTAAACAGGAGGGCTGATAGTGCGGAGCCTTGTGGGAGACCAACTTCTTGTTTATATATGGTTGATGTTTGGTTACCAATTCTTACATTTTGTGTTCTATTATTTAGGTAAGAGGTAAACCATTTATGTACAGTGTCTTTTATTCCTATTTGATTTAGGTTATTAAGCATTATAGTGTGGTGAACACTATCAAATGCTGCCGAAATATCAATAAATAAGAGTATAAATGCTTGTTTATGATTATTGATCCCTTTGAGAAGTGTATCGGTTAAGACTGTTAAAAGTGTTTCAACTCCATGTTGAGGCCTAAATCCATATTGTTGGTCATCAAGCGGGTAGGATGAATCAAGGTATTCTTGTGTCTGAATTTGTACCACTTTTTCTATTATTTTAGCCAAAAAAGGGATACTTGAAATGGGTCTGTATGATTTTGGTGATGTTTTATCAAGCGTGTTATTTTTGAGAATTGGCCGGATTTGTGCGTGTTTGAGCGTAGAGGGGAGGTGTCCTTGAAGCAATGATAGCGTTTCTATAGGGAGGATGTATGATAGAAGTATTGGGAGTGTACTTTTTATCCATGTTACTGGGCATGGATCAAGAAAGGATGTTGTGGTGTTGAGGTTAGTAATGATATTCTTTAGTGCGTCTTTTGATATGGGATGAAATTTTGACCATTCTTCTGAGCAGTGATGAACTGTATTTATGTTGTTTAGAGTCATTATAGGTTGCATAGATTTGTTTTGATAGTGGGTGGCTAAGTTTTGTACCGAAATTTCAGTGATTTCAGTGTTCGATGTTTGAGGATTATTAGTAAGGTTTCTAACAATTGAGAAAAGTTCACGTGGTCTATTATAAGATTTTGATAAGATTGCTGCAAAATAAGATTTTTTTATGTTATCTAATGTATCTTTGTATTTTGTGAGATGGTTGTTATATTTTCCTTGTTGATGGTTGATTTGGTTTTGCGCCATTTATGTTCTAGTTTTCGTAGTTCTTTTTTCATTTGTTTTAGCGTGTTGTTGAACCATGGAGTTCTGTTTATTTTTAAATTAGAGGGCTTTTTGAATCGTTGATCAAGTTTGGCTGCATTGTTGATAGTTTCATGCCAGGTTATTACAGCTTCGTCTAGATTCATTGGGGATGATGAGAGGTGGGGTATTGTTGTATCCAAGAATTCGGTTTCATTAAATTTTTTGAATTTTGTAGTGGGATTGCTTTGTGTGTTATTTTTATTTTTATTGGTGTAGAATGTGAAGTATGTTTTGATAATGTGATGATCAGACCAGGGTATTTGTATATATTCTATGGAGTCTGTGTTGAATAATTTGTAGAGAGTGCTTGGGAGGAGAATAAGGTCAAGGATGCCTCCTTTTATATGTGTTGCTGTATTAATTATTTGATGATAGTCCATGTCTGATATGGATTCTAGGAACAAGTTGGCTTCTGATGCTGGAAGTGATGGGAGATTGAAGTCGCCTAGCATGATTATGGGATTATGATCTGTAGATGAGCCTAGGAATTCAATTAGAGAATCTAGGCTATCTGTTTTTTGGTCAGGGGGTCTATATATTAGGCAAATTCTACAAATGTTGGTTTTTATAATTAAGGTGTCAATATTGTTGGGTATGGTAGATGGTATTGTTCTTGCATTTAATCCCTTTTTTGTCATTATTAGTACTCCTCCTCCTTTTTTGTTAGTTCTATGTGTATAGTTTATATCGTATTCATTGCTATTAAGTTGATTTAAGTAGATTGTATCTGTTTCAGTTAGCCATGTTTCCGTTACGCATAACATATCAGGTTTTGAGTCGGTTATTAAATCATTGAATATGGGGAGTTTGTTTTTCATAGAGCGGGCATTTATAAGGATGCAAGTTAGAGGGGTGGTGTTATTGGTGTTAATTTCCTTTGTTATTTGTGGAGCATTAGTTTGTTTTATTTGTATAAGTCTGTGGTAGTTTATTTTTGCATGGAGGATTGAGGTAACGTGTCCAAAGTGGCTGTGATTTCTAATTGTGGATTGTATTATAGGGATTGGCATGTGATTTTTAGATGTTAAGCTTAGTGTTAGGTTAATTAAAATTGTCAGTATTATACAGCTGTATGTTATTTTTAGTATCATGTTGTTTGAGCGTGACATGTTCAAAGATTGGAAGGTATTTGTTGTGGATTAAGTTGCTAGTAGTTAGTTTGTGTCTAATAGTTGCAATAAGAGTTGCAGTTAGTATGTATCTATGAGTAGCAATTACAGTTATCTAGTATTTGTAACAGTTGTAACTTATACAGATTAGAAAGTTGGTTGCAACAGATAAGACAGGTAATAATTAGAGAATTCCTGGTAACAGTATGGATCAAGTATTGGTTATACAATTACTTACTGGCAAGAGTATAGATCAGGCAGTAGTTAAGATTGATCATCAGGCTGTACATATAGAAAGGTGACTACTGGAGACAGTAGAAATCACAGAAGTATACAGTGTGAATGTGCTAGCAACAATATATTGTAAATACAAAGAATATAATTGGGTCTGGATAGGTTAAGCAATTGCTCGATATACTCTTACGTTTTGTAGAATACTAAATGTCCAATAGGTTGAAGAATGAAGCGCTGCTACTCTTACTGTCGGTGGCTCTATCCTCCGTCTGGTGTGAACTGGCTGGGGAGGGTTGTATATGATGGCAGGGGTTTTTTATGGTTCAGGAGCTCTGATGTCAATCCGAGCAGGAGCGATGTTGACTTGATGGAAGATGGCCTCCGCCTAAGGGCCACGCCAAAGGGCCCTCTGGCGAGGCCCTCAGGCGCGGGCCCGACAGGCGCGGGTCCGCCTGGTAGCGCTCCTTGTTTTAAAGGAGCTACAGCCCCTCCTCCCACGGTCCCGATTGGACCGGAGTTAGCAGCGGCAGATTGTTGCCCCTCTCGGGGGATTAAATGGCTGCCTTTCCCGCCGGTAGCGCTCCTTGTTTTAAAGGAGCTACAGCCCCTCCTCCCACGGTCCCGATTGGACCGGAGTTAGCAGCGGCAGATTGTTGCCCCTCTCGGGGGATTAAATGGCTGCCTTTCCCGCCGGTAGCGCTCCTTGTTTTAAAGGAGCTACAGCCCCTCCTCCCACGGTCCCGATTGGACCGGAGTTAGCAGCGGCAGATTGTTGCCCCTCTCGGGGGATTAAATGGCTGCCTTTCCCGCCGGTAGCGCTCCTTGTTTTAAAGGAGCTACAGCCCCTCCTCCCACGGTCCCGATTGGACCGGAGTTAGCAGCGGCAGATTGTTGCCCCTCTCGGGGGATTAAATGGCTGCCTTTCCCGCCGGTAGCGCTCCTTGTTTTAAAGGAGCTACAGCCCCTCCTCCCACGGTCCCGATTGGACCGGAGTTAGCAGCGGCAGATTGTTGCCCCTCTCGGGGGATTAAATGGCTGCCTTTCCCGCCGGTAGCGCTCCTTGTTTTAAAGGAGCTACAGCCCCTCCTCCCACGGTCCCGATTGGACCGGAGTTAGCAGCGGCAGATTGTTGCCCCTCTCGGGGGATTAAATGGCTGCCTTTCCCGCCGGTAGCGCTCCTTGTTTTAAAGGAGCTACAGCCCCTCCTCCCACGGTCCCGATTGGACCGGAGTTAGCAGCGGCAGATTGTTGCCCCTCTCGGGGGATTAAATGGCTGCCTTTCCCGCCGGTAGCGCTCCTTGTTTTAAAGGAGCTACAGCCCCTCCTCCCACGGTCCCGATTGGACCGGAGTTAGCAGCGGCAGATTGTTGCCCCTCTCGGGGGATTAAATGGCTGCCTTTCCCGCCGGTAGCGCTCCTTGTTTTAAAGGAGCTACAGCCCCTCCTCCCACGGTCCCGATTGGACCGGAGTTAGCAGCGGCAGATTGTTGCCCCTCTCGGGGATTAAATGGCTGCCTTTCCCGCCGGTAGCGCTCCTTGTTTTAAAGGAGCTACAGCCCCTCCTCCCACGGTCCCGATTGGACCGGAGTTAGCAGCGGCAGATTGTTGCCCCTCTCGGGGGATTAAATGGCTGCCTTTCCCGCCGGTAGCGCTCCTTGTTTTAAAGGAGCTACAGCCCCTCCTCCCACGGTCCCGATTGGACCGGAGTTAGCAGCGGCAGATTGTTGCCCCTCTCGGGGGATTAAATGGGATGAGGGTGAAGGGAGATAGATTCAGGAGTGATATGCGGAAATATTTCTTTACAGAAAGAGTAGTGGATCCATGGAATAGTCTCCCAGTGGAGGTGGTAGAGATGAGGACAGTAACAGAATTCAAAAAAGTATGGGACTAACACAGAGGATCTCTAAAGGTAAAAAGTGGACTGTTGTAGTTGTTGTTATGGAAGGACAGACTAGACAGGCCATGTGGTCTTTTTCTGTCATCATGTTTCTATGTTTCTAAGTCAAAGGCCTTGTGGAGGCTGAGACTGCTGCGGCGGTTGAGGCTTAGCAGTCTTTGCTTTTCTTTGTTTGGATGGTTGCTGACCCTTCCGGACAGGTTGATCTGCAGGGCGTCCCTGCTGGGAATAAGCAGGATAAAACTGTTTCTTTTTAGAAAAGAATGGTTTCTTGAAAGATTTATTTTTTGCAGGATCAGCTGTGCCCTTGGATAGTCTGTCCAAGGTGGAGTTGTCAGCATCCAACTCATTGGCCTTTTCTTGCCAATCTTTGCCAAACAGGTTCTCACCAGTACAAGGAATATTGCCCAATTTGTCTTGTACCCAGAGCTCCAAATCAGATGCCTGGAGCCAGGCAATTCTACGTGCACCTATGGCAATGGCAGAGGTTCTGCTTATGCACTCAAAACAGTCAAAAGCTGCATGGTTGACAAATTTGGAAACATCCTGGGCATGTTTGACCAATGTGAGAAAATCCTGTCTTCTATCCTCAGGGAGAAGAGGACTCAAAACCTCTAAATCTCCTGTGATTTCCTTCAGGAACATTCCCATATATAGAATATGGGAACTGATCCTGGCAGAAAGCATGGAAGCTTGGAAGGTACGATGTCCAAAAGCATCCAAAGTTCTGCACTCACGTCCTGGGGGATTAGAGGCATGCCTCTTTGCACTCCTGATCCTTCTCATAGCTGACTCCACCACAATGGAGTGGTGAGGGAGCTGAGTTTTCTGGAAACCAGGACAAGGAGGGACTCGATACATAGTGTCAAGTCTACGAGAATGAGGAGAGGTGGTAAGAGGAGTCTCACACATTTTGAGCATGAGATCATGCAAGATCTCATGGATGGGCAAAGTAGCTGCCTCCTTAGGAGCTTTGGGATATTGCAAAATTTCCAGCTCCTTTGCTCTGGGATCTGTTTCAGGAGCCACAGTAATGGAGAGACCCCGAGCCACCTCCCTGATGAAATCCTGGAAGGAGATATCCTCTGGAGGAGACATCCTACGTTTAGGGGAGGAGGGCTCCTCTGGAAGAAGTGCTCCGGTATCGACAGAACTATCGGAATCCTCAGATTCCTCTGAGGACTCGAAGTACCTTCTGTCTGGATGCTCCTGTAGAGCCCGATACCCGTACCGACCGAAGTCGGTACCGGGGGGAATCGGTACCGGAGTATCGGTACCGGAGGGCATCGGGTGACTAGGTGCCGACAATGCTATCGGTACCGGTACCGATACCGATACCGGTGCCGGAGTCGGTGCTGGTACCGGCTGAACTGTCTGACGCGGTTCCGAGGGTGTCGATGCCGCAAGGAGAGCCGCCAGACTGCGTTCAATAGCCAGGAACCTCTGGTCTATCAACGCTGCCGATGCCTGGATGTCAGTACCGGAGAAGACAGCTGGTACCCCAGAGCATGGCACCAGTAGTTCTGCCGAGGTCGAGGTCGAGGCCTCGAGAACGTCCTGGGGTCCCGATAATGCTTTGGAAGCTGAAGCCTCCCGCCGGGGCAATTTTGCCGGTGCAGAATCCTCAAGGGCAACGCCAGAGGCATCTCGGTGCTTAGAGGGAGATCTACCCTTTGAGGACTGGCTGGACTTATGTTTAGTTACCTGAGATCCACGGGAGGAAGAGGAAGCCCTGGAAGATGTCGATGCCACCGAAGCTGCATCAGAGGGAAATAGGGTACTGAGCTTAGCAGCTCGGTTCTGCCGACCTCTTTTAGATATCATGGCACAGGACATACAATCCGTGATGGAGTGGTCAGGATCTAAACATTTCAGACACCATTCATGGGTGTCGGTGACAGAGATGGTACTGCCACACTTGGTGCACGTTTTGAAACCTGAAACAGGTTTCTCCATTGTAGGAAAAAGTTTTGGGCCTAAGGTCCAAAATGGCGCGTGCACCTGGGAAAAACGGGAAAAATACTAAATATATATATATTGTTTTAAAAACAGAAATAAAGAAAGGAAAACCGGCGGTACCGGTAAAGCGTCGAGGAAGGCAGACGCGACCACAAAAAAAGAAAGTAAAAGGGAAGAATTTTCTGCGGTGACAGGAACAACGACCTTCTGGCTCCGCGGAAAACGAAGAACTGGAGAGAGGCAGTTGGGAAAGGCGGGAAGGCAGCACGCAGGCACTGTGGGATGCTCCCAAAAGCTTCCTAATTGGACGCTGGGGAGCGTTCCCGCGCAGGCTCCGTCGGTACCGACGATACCCATATGTGAAGACTACATTCCTGCTTGTTCCTGGAGATTACACATTCACATTCTTCAATTATATTTTACAGGTGAGTAAGATGCTTTTTCTAGCAATTTGCACTAACCTTCGAAGACTTCTTGGATTAATTTTATTCTTTCCACCACGTCTTGGGAGGTTCTTGACAGGTCCATGAGCAGAAAGTTTCTTAATAACATTGCAACCTGTAGACAGAGGAATCCCAAGTTCTTTGGAGATGACCTTGAAATTTGATGTTAGGTGATAATGACTTTTCTGACAGGGAGTGAATGTGGCCATTTTAAACATTAGAGCCATCATTCATTGATTGATTCAAGTCATGTGAGTACTGACAGTTGATCACAGGTGTGTCTAATGTTACTGCAATGAGAATGTAGTTCTTCTGTTCAAACTGATTTGAATTGTTTATAAGGGTGCCAATAATCATGTCCTATTCAATGAAGTAAACCTGTGCTTATCCCCACAATTCACTATTATAATTATTAAAGGAATAACGAAACCTATAAAAAATTAATTGTTGTCAGAACTATTGTCTTGAAGATACTATCTTCTCGTAGCCATCCTTTCCTTTTTATTCTTTTATTAGGGACGCAACCCTCAACATTCCCCAAGAGATACACCAACCCCTTAGTTAAAAACCGGGAAAGGAAAATTGTAACTAAAGCACTATGCACTTAGCTGTCCATAATCCAGCCCGAGAATCGGCGCGACAAACAGTCTTCGTGAAATCACATGATACTACCATATGGCAGTCCTCTGCCGTTCTTCCAAAGGGCCATATTCCAGCCAGCAGCGTAGCAAAGTGCTCACAGTCCTTCCAAGATATGCAATTCATAGTAACCCAACGTTGTGTTTCAGGCCGTAGATCCTCCTGGCCCTTCCTCAAACTTTCTTGCAAATCCAAAACGTCAGCACGTGATCATGTGGTTTATATCTCCAACACAGATCACATGTCAGTTGACTTCCAATAGGCAATGGACAACAAGTAAACTTCCACACTTCCAAAATGATCTGTATCCTCAAAGTAAATGCCACCAATCCAATGAGGAATTCAAGCCAGAGGGGGTCAGAGAGTTCAAAGTGTATATCCAGTACTGTTCTCAATACTGCAAACGAGATAAACAATCTTCTCCTCTCACTCTCTCTGGTATATGATCCAAAATCCGGCACCATAAAACCTGAAAAACATGATGATGTTCATGACAATGAAGAGCAACCGGAGCAGATAACACCTTTGTAGTTATCTGTGAGCGGTGTTCCTGTAACCGCTTCTTCATTGAACGTGAAGTCCTACCTATATAGATCTTATTACACGGACATACCACCACGTATACCACAAATGTCGACTGACACATGGTATGAAACTTGCTATATACCAATCATTGCTGGAACGGATGTTCCCAGCATGGACCCTCTAGCGTGATCTCACAAAAATCACAACCAGCGCAGCGGAAATGACCCTTTAATCCATCAGATGATACTTGGGTACAAACTGTATATCTACAGATAAAGTACTAATCCGTTCAAAAAATTCTTTAAGTTGTGATTCTGTGTGAGTCCAAAAGAAAAAAAATATCATCTAAATACAGAGTCCACATACGGATGTGAGTAAACCATCAAGAAGAATACATAAATTATGTTTCAAATTGGGACATATAGAATGTCGCTACTGATGGGGCCACTGTAACACCCATTGCAATCCCGTACATTTGCTGGTAGTACTGTCCCTCAAACTGAAAAAAATTCCTAGTCAACACTAATGACAATAATACAGTTTGTACCCAAGTATCATCGGGACTTTATTGAATTTTTAGATTTGTGACTTTACAAGCATCAGTCTACAGTTCACTCCATGCTGTTTCGTAAAGAAGTCCAGCGAAATACTCTACTGCATTATCAGAGTTATCACCCAGGGCCCTTACGGCATGGTTTGCCGGTGGGTCAATTTATTAGTCTATGGCGGCTTTGCTTGACGGATGCTGAATTTAGAACACAGGCACAGGATTTAAAAAGAGGTTGAGCGATAGGGGATACCCCACTGCAATAATTAAAAGAGCATATTGGAGAGCGAGATTTAATTATGCTGAATGGTGGAGTTGTGCATCAGGACATGAGTCTAAGAATTCGGAAGGACCACAATCTTTTGTAGGAATTTTACCCTTATATGCAGAATACTACTAATGTCATGGACATTCTTCAGAAACATTGGTCAGTTTTATCTCTTCATTCATGTTTCAATAAACCATTAATGATGGCTTTCAGGAAAGGACGTAATATCGCGGACTGGGTAGTACATGCGGTGGATGAACCTACATCTGATGGATTAAAGAGTCATTTCTGTTGCGCTGGTTGTGATTTTTGTGAGATCATGCTAGAGGGTCCATGCTGGGAACATCCGTCCCAGCATCGATTGGTATATAACAAGTTTTATACCATGTGTCAGTCGACATTTGTGGTATACATGGTGGTATGTCCGTGTAATTTATTTATTTATTTTATTTAACATTTCTTATATACCGCCTTTCATGATATCAAGGCGGTTTACATTGAACAAGGCATTATAACTTGGAGATAACTTTTTTTTTTTTTTTTTACAGGGAACATGGGCAATGGAGGGTTAAGTGGCTTGCCCAAGACCACAAGGAGCACCCGTGGGACTAGAAACCCCAGTCCTTCCGTAATAAGATCTATATAGGTAGGACTTCACATTCAATGAAGAAACGGTTACAGGAACACCGCTCACGGATAACTACAAAGGTGTTGTCATGCTCCGGTTGCTCTTCATTGTCATGTTTTTCAGGATTTACGGCGGCGGATTTTGGATCATATACCAGAAAGAGTGAGAAGAGGCGATCGTTTATCTCGTTTGCAGTATCGAGAACAGTACTGGATATACACTTTGAACTCTCTGACCCCCTTCTTATCCCTCATTTGGCGGAAAAAATCCATTGCTTCAATGTTCATTTTTTTTTGCATTTTTCCCCTTTCCCCCTCACCCTTTATCTCTTCCTTCCCAACCCCCTCCCCAGCTACTCATTATTCCTCCCAATCCCTAAAATTTACCTTACCCCTCTTTTTTATGCCATTCAGTGTACCACCCTCATACCCTCTGGAATTGGCTTCTCTTATGATGTTTGTAGGCTGCTATTTCACACCATTTATTTATTTATTTAACCTTTTTTATATACCGTCTTTCTACAAATCAAGACGGTTTACATAAAACATTTTGTGGCAGTATGTTTCAACTGTTTACATAGAACAAGTTAACAGGGATATATAGGTAAACAATATAATCTAATTAAATGAACAATGAACAACTATTTACAAAGGTATATACAGAGATATCACATGGCTGCATAATAGATTTTTGAGAGGGCAGGGGCGGGAAGAGGATGTAAAAGGTTAGGTACTAAGGTGGTAGGGAAAAATGTTCGAGGAAAAGATGAGTTTTTAACTGCTTTCGGAACTCAGAGTGGTTTGGACAGTTTCGCAGCTCGTGAGGAAGGGTATTCCATAAAGACGGAGCATAGAGGGAGAAAGCCCTGTTACAGGTAGATTGTTTGGAATGTCTTTTAGTTGATGGGATGGTCAGTTGGTTTTTGGTAATGGCTTCTCCAATCTCCCCTAGGCATCTAAGTCCCCTGCATCCCCACTCTTTATAGACTCCTTCTTCCATTCCTGGCATAAAGTCCCCCATTCCCACAATAAAGGTCCTCTGTGAGTACCTCTTACCCGCCATAAACTTTGTTCTAGTCCCCAGCCATACATTTTTTGTAAAAGCCCTAAAGGGATTTGCATTCTCTTCCTTTTCCTTGAGGGTCCCATATCTAAGATTCCAAATTTGAATCCGTATGCCCCACTTGTTCCATTTGAACCCACTATGGTATCTCTCCCTCCCCTTTCTATGCTATTAACGCCCTAAGTTGGGCTGCTCTATAATAATTTTCAACACTGAGCACTCCTACTCCCTTCCTCTCTATATAAAAACATTGTGTTTCTTGACAACTTCCTCGCCCATATAAAATCCATTATCAAATTTTGAAATTGTTTGAGATACACCTTGGGTACTACAAATAGCATGGAGCTAAATAAAAATAATATCCGTAGTAGCACATTCATTTTTATAACGACTATTCTTCCTAGCACAAAAGGAATAACTCCTTCCATTTCTGTAAATCTCTCCTAACAGGGGATCATAATTCCATTCTTTCAACTATTTGGCGTTATTGCCTAATTGTATCCCTAAATATCTATCTTTATTAATTAATTAATTAAACATTTTTATACCACATTTTCCATTAGATCAAATGTGATTTACAAAAAACAACATTTGAATTGTACAAGGAACAGCACATATTCAGTCATATGGAACCATTTAAACTATGTACATTAACATTGTTATGACAATCAAAATGATTAAAAAAAAACCTATATACATATTCTGTCCCAATAGCATAATGTATGCAATTGGGAAGATACCCACTTAAAAGAGAATCTCTCCTGCAATCTTTTTTCCAACTCTTCAGGGAGATTAAATACAAACATTTCTGTTTTTCCTAGATTTACTTTGAATCTTGATACTTCACTATATTGTCTAATTTCCTTCATCTGAAAAGGTAAAGTGGTGAGGGGTTCTCTTAATGTAAAGATAACATTGTCTGCAAAAAGGGCTATTTTAGACACTATTGAGCCCATTTGCATCCCTTTAATATCCATTTGCCCTCTTACCTTTTCCGCAAGCGGTTCTATCACTAGGGCAAAAAATAATGGGGACAGTGGGCACCCCTGTCGTGTTCCCTGCCCTAACCTAAAGGATTAATCCGTATACGTGCTCTCAGATTAGCATATAAGACTTGTACCCATCCAAAGTTTCCAGCCAGCCCCATTTCTTCCAAAATCTGCATCATAAAGGGCCATTCCACCTATCAAATGCTTTTTCAGCATCTACAGTGATAAACACTGCTTTCTTCCCACTTGTTTGTAACTGCCAAGTTAAATTCCCTATTTTCCGTATATTATTGCCCCCCTGCCTCCCTTTAATAAAGCCTGTTTGATCCCTGTTTACAAACTTCGGCATTACCCCTTGCTATCTATTTGCCAATATTTTAGCCAGCAACTTGGCGTCTACATTAAGCAAAGATATTAGTTTATATGAACACAAACCGTGGGATCGCCGGGTTTTGGCAGAACAGTTATTCCTGCTTCTTCCAGGCCAAAATGTCATTAAAAACCTCAACCAGGATAGGGTGGAGTGGCTCCTGAAACAATTCATAAAGTTTTGCTGTAAGGCCATCTAATCCTGGTGCTTTTCCCATCTTTAGGGACTTTATAGCTTCTTTGATCTCTACTCCACTAATAGACCCGTCTATGCGTTCTGCTTCCTCCTCTCCAATTTTTTGCAATCTACAATTCTTCAAATCTTGCACACTTTTTTCCTCCCCTTTCTCTACCTCACTATTATACAACTGGGTGTAATATTCCTTAAATAATGGTTGAATTTCATTATTTCCGTGTACCATCCTTCCCTTGGGGTTCCGAATACCTCCAATGTTACTTTGCTGTGCCTGCACCTTAATTCTTCCTTCCAGAATTCTACCTGCTTTGTTTCCTCCCTCAAAAAAGGGGCAAGGTACTTCAGGCCGGAAGGTTGGGGGTTCAAATCCCACTAGAGGACAGCAACCTTGGGCCGGAAGGACTGGGGTTTCTAGTCCCACAGGTGCTCCTTGTGGTCTTGGGCAAGCCACTTAACCCTCCATAGCCCATGTTCCCTGTAAATACTTATCTCCAAGTTATAATGCCCTGTTCAATGTAATTTCAGTTTGTTCAATGTAAACCGCACTGATGTAGAATAGCGCGGTATATAAGAGAATGTAAATAAATAAATAAAAATAAATAAAATAAGTTTGTCTAATTGTATTTAAATAATAAGCAATCTTATTTGCCCTTAACCTTCCCAGCTCCACCCTTAAAACCTTTAATTCCCTCAATACTGTAGGACTGCGATCACTCTGATGACTGCATTCTAATTCCTTTATTTTCCCCAAGATTTGCCTCTCCGTCTCTCCTTTCAGTTTTTTCACCCTTGCTGCTACCCCTATCAAATGTCCTCTTACCATGGCTTTCAACCCATTCCACACCATCTCTAGCGCCACTTCCCCATCTAGATTAAACTTCAGGTACTCCTTTTTCGGGTTAGGAATATTCGCTTCTCAAATTTTCCTATGTGCCATTTACCGTCACCAGAGATCTTGCTACAAAAGTATTTTAGAGGCCTTGGTTTTGGCTATGGCCGTTTCTATAGCTATCTCTAAGCTTTATTATTTATCTGGATGGAGAGTCTCTAGTGGGTCCCTAGTCGGGTTTGATTCACTTCAGGGCCATCAAGACCTTGATCGGACTAAATTCCTAGAGGACTCACAGGATACTATAACGTCTCGTGCTACTCTTTATTTATTTTTTATTTTATTTAGCAAGCATTTGTATACCGCTCCTTCCAGCGATCAGAAGCGGGTATGATTACATAGAAAAAGCTGTCTAATCAAACAGAAAAATTGTGGTTTATACATATTGATTTGAAGGGTAAGCACGGCACACAGAAAATTATCTACTTCTTATCTTATTGGGAAAAGAAATTAACATTATGTACATTTTTACATCAAAAGTTCACTGGGACTCTGGGTAGATAGATGCCCCTCAAGTGGTCTTAGAACAGGTTGAAATGCCTTTGAAATAGGTGCGTCTTAAGTTTTTTCCTAAAGTCTAATAGATCTTTGCTGGCTCGTAGATCGCGCGGCAGTTGGTTCCATAGTGTCGGTGCTGTGTAAGAGAAAGCCCTGTTACTAGTGCTGACCTTGACAGATCTTATATCAGTTGGAGTGTGAAGGGTGTTGGAGTTGATGGCTCTTCTGTTTCTATCGGTGGGTTGTTTGCCGATTAGGGTGGAGAGGAAGGACGGAGCTATATTGTGAATGAGTTTGTAAGTGGTTGTCAGTATTTTGTAATTTGTGCGCGCTGTAATGGGGAGCCAGTGCAACTCAATTAGTACTGGTGTGATGTGTTCAGTTAGACTTTTTCTCATAATGATCCTGGCAGCTACATTCTGCGCCATTTGCAGGATGTTAAGGGTTTTTTTAGGCAGACCTTGCAGAATGGCGTTGCAGTAGTCAAAATGTGGCATGATGAGTGCTTGCGCGATGGATCTGAAGTCATGGGGATCAATAATGTTCCGAATAGGTTGTAGAACTCTCAGTTTGTGGAAAACTGCCCTGTTGGTTTTGCGGAGGTGTTTCTCCATTTTTAGGTCACAGTCAAATGTTACTCCTAGATATTTTATTTCTTTCTTCGTTTGGTAGGTATTGTTGCATAGGGTTATTGATGTAGGGGGGTCAAAATTTGCTTCCCTGGAGATATACATCACCTCAGTTTTCTTATGGTTGATTGCCATGCTGCTTTGTTGTAACCAGTTTTGCATCTCGCCAAGGCATGTTTCGAGTGGGCTGTAGTCCAGGATATCAGTGTCAAGTTGAGTGTACAACATAATATCATCGGCATAAATGTGGTAGTTGATTTTGTGCTTTTGTTTGTTGTAACTCTTGTTGTAACTTTTGTTTCTGAACAAAATAGAATATCCATATTTAAAAGTTACTTTAAAAATAGGGTAGCAATGTTTTGTGGTGCCAAAGTACAATTATTTCCTGATGTCTCAAGGGCCACGCAGCTTAGGAGAAGGGCCTTTTAGCCCTGAAGCCTAGGGTGTTGGCACTTGGGGCTACTTTTTTTCTTAGGTATCCCTGTAAGTGTTTAATTATGGTACAGGAATCTCAGTATGTAGCTGTGGATTCCTTACAGTTGGAAGTCTTTCTAAATGGTAGAGAGGGAAAGGAGAAATAAGAAAATTAAGGTTAAGGATGAGGTTTGGAGGACATAGAATATAGGCTGTGTATTTTGAGCCGTTTGGCTTTACTTTTCTTTTGTATGATGATTTTTTATTGTTATCCCCATGTTGTGGGCTGTGAGATAGTGACTGTATTTCCTTTTGGGATTGTTTAATCCCTTTTTTTTTTGATGTTACGTTAAAGGGCACTAGAGTTTCCCGTATGCTTGCTTTGTAAGTATTTGATTGAAAACTTGATAAATAAAATAAAAAAACAAACCAGGTACTCCTGAATTACTCTAGTTATATTGTCTATGTTTTCCTGTTCTTCTAAAATTGATTCTTTGAGTCTTCAGATCTGTGTATCCCAAATTAAAAGTTACACTCACTGGGGGACATGGTCTGTCCATGTTATTGAGCCTTGTTCTACTTCTCTCACTTTTGACATCCAATCTCCACATACCCATATCATATCCAATTGACTATACGATCCATAAGGAGCTGAATAGAAAGCGTACCTTCGTTCCCCCGGGTGTCTACATCTCCAAACATCTATAAGCCCCATCCGTTCTTTCAATTTTAGCAAACTGCCCCTTTCTTTTTTCCCTCTCCTATCACTTCCCCCTACTATTATCCAGGCATACATTCACAGTGAGGTTAAAATCTTCTCCTACTATCATAGATACTCCCCCTAATTTCTCAAATTCTACCACCATTTGATCGTAAAACTCCCTTAGCTTTTCATTAAGGCCATATATACTTAATACCCAAACTTCCTCCCCTGCCATCCATATTTTCACTCCTACACACCTCCCTTCCTTATCCTGATATTCTCCCACCACCTTGTCCTGCATATTTCCACTTACCATTATTCACACCCCTCCCTTCCTAGGTTCAGCTCTGTGTCCCACTAATATTACATATGAGTATCTCTTTGTTTCAAGTAACTTTTCCTGGCCCACTTTCAGGTGGGTCTCTTGAGTGCACACAAAGTCATCCTTCAACCTATTCCCCTCACACTCCATCAGCCTCTGTTTATGCCAGGTTCTCAACCCTTTCACATTCATTGTAACTACTGTTACTGTTTGTTCCCCTGCCTGTTGTTCCTCTTTCCCCCTTCTTCCTCCTCCCAGCCTTTGTTGTTTCCCCCCTGCCCCATCCTTATTCCCCCTCCCCCCATCCTCCTTCTCCTGAGGTACCACCTAGAGTAGTGCCTATCTCTCTAGATCCCAGCACCCGTCCCGCCCCTCCCCCCCAGACACTGCATCACCTTACCCCCTTTTCGCATCCTTCCATTCCCTCTCATAACAATCATTTCCCCTGCTTCCATATAGCCCCTCAGCCATCTCTTTTCCAGCTTGAAAAGCTCTAACCTGTTAAGCCCATCCTCATAGGGGTATCCTTCCATCCCCTTTACCATTTTGGTGGCTCTTCTCTGAACCTTTTCTAATAACGCTATATCCTTTTTACGATACGGTGACCAGAACTGCACACAATTTTCAAGGTACAGTCGCACCAAGGAAAAATACAGAGGCATTATAATATCCTTGTTTTATTCTCCATTCCTTTCCTTATGATTCCAAGCATTTTATTTATCTTCTTGGCTGCTGCTGCAAACTGGGTGGAGGGTTTCAACATGTTATCCTTGATGACACCTAAATCTTTTTCTTGGGTGGTGGTTCCTAATGTGGAACCTTGCATCATGTAACCATAGTTTGGGTTGTTCTTTCCTAAGTGCATAACTTTGCACTTGTTCACATTAAATTTCATCTGCCATTTGGATACCCAGTCTTCCAATTTATCAAGGTCCTCTTGCAATTTTTCACAATCCTCTTGGGTTTTAGCAACTTTGAATAATTTTGTGTCATCTGCAAATTTGACTACCTCACTCATTATTCCCATTTCCAGGTTATTTACAAATATGTTAAAAAGCAGCGGACCTAGCATAGAGGTCTATAAATTAATGAATGGAGTGGAACGGATAAACGTAGATCGATTCTTTACGCCATCAAAATGTAGAAAGACTAGGAGATATGCAATGAAGCTACAGTGTAACCTGTTTAAGAATGATAAGAGAAAATATTTTTTCAATCAATGTGTAATCAAGCTTGGAATTGGTTACCAGAGGATGTAGTAAAAGCTGTTAGTGTAGCTGGTTTTAAAAAAGGTTTGGACAAGTTCCTGGAGGAAAGGTCCATAAACCATTATTAAAAAGAACCCAGGTAATCCACTGCTTGTCCCAGTACAAACATTATGGAACCTGTGTGTTGAAAATCACTGCTACCCATTTAGCCTCGGTGGCTGCCGGCGCATCCAGCCAAAACTGGCAGTTGGCGGGCGGGCTATGCATCGACCTGGCACATAGCCTGCCTAACTGAAAATCTGGCCCAAAATTACTGAACATATAGATAGTCATGGTTTAATGGGAGAAAGCTAACATGGATTTAGCTAACCAAGGAAAGTCTTGTTTTACTAATCTGTTATATTTTTTTGAAGGTGTAAACAAACAGCTAGACAAAGGTAAGCTGTGGTTTCACATCTTCTACACCCTCCGCGCTCCGCTCTCCTCACAATTGCCCCAACTGCTGAACAGTTAACCCAATCCTTTCATAAGGTCTTGTCACTGCAGCATGAATTTTCCAATGTATCCTCTTTCTTACCCTCTCTCCTTGATTCTCCTGCTCCTTCATCCAATGGATTCTCTCTTGCTAGTCAAGCTCTCACTCATACTTGGTCCTCCTTCAGTCCTATTCTTTTGTCAGCTCTAACAATGACTACCTGTGCCTCCGACCCTATCCTGTTCTCTTGGATCCCAGTTGCTTCTCAGTCTCTTCTCCCTCAAATTTATTTATTTTTATTTATTTAGTATACATTTGTATACCGCTACTTCCAGCGATCAGCAGCGTTTTTTGATTACAGATTGGAAATTGTCAAATCATGACAGGAAATTTTTGAGGTATAAACACATTGATTAGACAGGAAAGCACAGCACACAGAGAACTATTTTACAGGGAACATGGGCTATGAAGGGTTAAGTGGCTTGCCCAAGACCACAAGGAGCACCTGTGGGACTAGAAACCCCAGTCCTTCCGGCCCAAGGTTGCTGTCCTCTAGTGGGATTTGAACCCCCGACCTTCTGGCCTGAAGTACCTTGACCCAACCACTAGGCTACTCCTCCACTCCACTCCAATTCTTACTCTCTTCAATAACAGCTTATCTTCTGGAACCTTCCTTCACTGCTGGTAATCTGCCTTGGTTCACCCCCTTCTGAAGAACTCCTCCCTTGACCCCTCTGTTCCTGTGCACTATTGCCCTGTCTCCAATCTTCCTCTTCTCTCTAAAGTCTTAGAAAAACTTGTCTTTGCTCAGCTCACAGATCATCTTGAGCACACTAACTTTCTTCATCCTCAGCAATTTGGTTTTCATGCTGGTCACGGCTCTTGGGGGTTTCCAAGGCAGTTTTCTGGACCCCAGTCGGGTGACCCTCGGTCTCGAGGCGCGAGCCAGCTCTTCTGGGCAAAAGTGCCTGCTGGGTGGAGAGGATGGCAGAAACACTGTGCTCCAGTGCCAACATATAGGACTCCCACTCGGGAATGGGTCCCTGTGACGCCGACGTTACTGGGTCTGGCATGGAGGAGGAGAGGCGGTACTCACCGGGACGATCCTCAGGAGACCGGGCGCCATCGCAGAAGCCTCCGTGTTCATACGAGGTACATTTTGAGGCCGCTCCTTGTCCGATCCTCGGGAACGCCAGGGAGGGCTAAGGGAACGAGCGCGAGACCGCTCTCACTTATCCGGAGCCCCCAACGACTTCGAGGTCTTCTTCTTCTTCCGCCGTTCCACCTTGGGCGAACCCTGATCGGAGTGACGCCTGGGGTGCAGGGTCAGTACGGGGGACCCTGTCAGTGGTGGATTGGCGGGGCGAGGTGCCACCGGGGATCCCGAGGCTGCCTTATGGAAAATGTTATTGGACTTCTGCTTATGGCTTAGAAAGGCTTTAGTGGACATTTTCTTACAAAGTGAGCAGAGCGCCGGGTTGTGGTCAGCCCCCAGATACAGTAGACAGCAGTCGTGGGTATCTGTGAGTGACATATTTTTGGAGCATCTGTCACATTTCTTAAAACTGGTGGCCATGGGGGCAAAAACGGCCCCTGCGAGGTCAAAAACTCTCGAGGCCAGTGGTGGAAAACAAAAGGGCATGAAAAGGGCCTGAAAGAAAAACACTAAGGGAAAACAAAAAAGGGATCCCCTAGCACATAGCCGAAGCAGGGGCGAAGGGGAGGACGGGATAGCACTGGTGCAACTGGAAAAAAGGCCAAAAGGCCGAAGTCAAAAAAGCTTTTTCCGAGGGACGAGGACATGCGTCCAAAGGGCTCCGCGGAAAAAGGGAGACTGAGCAAGATGGCACCTTTGGGCGGGAAGAGGACCATGCATATGTGGCAGCAATCCCAAAGGCTTTCTTTGAAAGCTGGAGAATTGCTCTGCGCAGGCTCCATCGGTGCCGTCACCCATAAGTGAGGACTGACTTCCTGCTTATTCCTGGAGAATGGAAAAAACTCCCCTGCAACACCCATGCCCGACTGTGCACATCGGCTGAGGGGTCCAAAATGTCTACCCGAGGGGCATGGTCTGATCACGTGATTGTGCCATGATCCGCCACCGCCCCACCATCCAATAAGCATTAACAACAAATAATCAATTCTGGTATGAACCTGATGGACAGGCGAGTAATAAGTGCAACCCCGCTCCCCATGATGGGTATCCTGCCAGATGTCCCAAAGATCCAAATCCACTAATAATGCCCGAAGCACTCTACTAGCCTTCCTCACCCCCAGAGCAGCTTTGCTCGTGGAGTCCAGATCAGGCAACATGCATGTGTTACAATCGCCACCCAAAACCACACACCCTTTAGCAAATTCTGCCAATGAATCTTTCAAGGCCACAAAAAATAGCAGTTGACCCTCATTAGGAGCATATACATTGGCAATGGTGAAGAGGATACCATCAAGGCAAACATTTAGGAAAATCCACCTCCCAGCCTTATCCCTCTGTACATCCTCAACTACAATGTGTAAAGTCTGTTGCAACCGTATGGCCACTTCTTGCGACCCTGCATGTTGGAGGTGGCCCAAAACTCTAGGTAGGTTCTTTGCCACAGCCAGACCTGCTGGATGCTGCAGAGATGTGTCTCCTGCAAAAAAACTACCTCACCTCCCATGTTCCACAGTTCCTTAAACAAAAGGAAGCATTTCGGGGGGGGGGGGGGGTTCAGACCATTCACATGAAAAGATATACATTTCAACATGGTATACTATGACTCACCCCCTGCCCCCATGCCATTGTCAGTGGACTTGTTAGTTCCTCACCCTCGCTAGGCATTCACACACAGGAACCCCTTCCACCACACTCTCTTCTCATCAGGATCCATTATCAGGACCCCCCCTCCCTGGTCTTCCCCTCTCGAAGGATCTTACTATTCCCATTACAAACCCCAATCAGAGCATCCCCCAAAACCATTCCAAACCCTATCCCCTTGCGCCCTCTCCGTCCGTCCCTCTGTTTCCATCCGCTTCCCACCTCACGTGAGTATCTGCATTTGTAGCGGATTAGGACAATGAACATCCCACATCTTCTGGACAGCCCCGGTCTCCTCTTCCACCCACCTCCCTCTCCACAGAACATTCCCCCAAATAACAAAATCAAGCAGGAGGCCCTGAACATTAGAAGCAAACGACAAACAAACAGCATGAGCCGGAATTGCCCAATCCAGTCCAGCAAAGAGACACTGCATCGTAGAAGTCTCCTATCGAGATAAGAGTAATAAAGGTCTAGTCTCAGTGCAGGCTACCAGAAGTTAGATTAGCCCCTCGGCCCTGCAACATGTCTTCCATCGTAAATGGAGTACACAACTTGGGCTATTACAGTAACTGGGTGGGTTTCCCCATCCGCTACCACTTGGTTTGTGTAGGGTCGCGAGGAAGATGACGTGGGTGTTGTATTACTTTCCATGAGGCCCACCTGTGTAAGGCCCACAGGCCTTGATATGATCCTTAGCAGACACCTTCTTAACCGCCACCACGAAGTTCATTCCAAAGGGGAAGGACCAGGAGTAACGAATCCCCTCCTTCAGCAAGACCTCAATGATTGGTATGCCGCTGGGAAATGAAACCTAAGTAAAAGTGGAAAGATCTTGGTAGAGGGACACTTGCACCTCACGATATTGCAGCGTTTTCTTTTCCCAGCTTTTCCTCAGCAGCAGGTCCGCATCAGAGTAGCGCAAAAATCTCACAATGATGTCATGTGGCTTATTTCCAGGCAGTTTCCCCAATGCATGGTGGATCCTCTCGATTTCCATTAAAGCTCCCCGGGCCTGGAACTCCTCTGGCATCAACAAGTCCTGGGTTATAGCTCTCGCCACATCCTCAAGGTTCTCAGTACCACCAGAAGGCTTAGCAATTCCTCTCAAGTGCATGTTATTGCGATGGGCTCTATTCTCTATGTCATCGAACTTGTGTGTAAGCTCCAAAATTTGTAAGTGTTGCTTGTCTGCTGCACATTGTAGCTCTGTCAGGGCCTCAGCATGATCTTCTATTTTTGTCTCAGCCTCCTCTACGCAATGTCCCACCTCCTTAATATCACCACGGATGTCAGCAATGGTATTCATGATATCCTCCCGCATTGAATGGAACTCCGAAGCCATATCGTTAAAGTCCTGTTGAAGCTCACGTTACAGGAAGGTGTGCTCAAGGGCTGTCGCTCCCCTGTGCTCGGTACCGCCTGACTCCTTCTCCTCCGACTCATCAGACACCATGTACAGCAGTGAGCTGCCACGCAGCCCAGCCTTGCCGAGAAGCCGCTGTGACGCACACGGCCTCTCTTTTGTCTCCTGCAGCTTACTTTTCGCCGCCATCAGGTCCCTGGCACTCTCCGTGTTAGCCGCAGCAAAACGCTCACCACTCCGTCTCCCGCAGATGTAATTTCAGGGGCTTTTGTTTGCTCGAGGTGGCGGAGAGAAGAACCGATGCTGCACTTAGTGTTGGTGACGTCACTTCCTTCTTCGGGCCTGCTCCTTTTTTAACATATTCATAAATGACCTGGAACATATTCATAAATGACCCGTAAGAGTACCAGGTCAGCATACCTGGGCACCTAAGAACATACGATATGCCATACTGGGTCAGACCAAGGTCCATCAAGCCCAGTATCCTGTTTCCAACAGTGAACAATCTAGGTCATAAGTACCTAGCTGTCTCCCCAAAAGACACAGGTTCCTCAATGCTTGTATTGGGTCAAGCAGTGATATCCTGGGTCCCTTTTAATAATGGTTTATGGACCTTTCCTCCAGGAAATTGTCCAAATCTTTTTTAAACCCAGTTACACTAACAGCTTTTACTACATCCTCTGGTAAGAAATTCCAGAGTTTGATTACACAATGAGTGAAAAAAATATTTTCTCTTATTAGTCTTAAATAGGTTACCCTGTAGCTTCATTGCATGTCCCCTAGTCTTTTTATATTCTGATGACGTAAACAATCGATCTATGTTTACCCATTCCACTCCATTCATTAATTTATAGACCTCTATCATATCTCCCCTCAACTGTCTCTTTTCCAGGTTGAAGAGCCCTAACCTTTTTAGCCTCTCTTCATAGGAGTATCCTTCCATCCCCTTTACCATTTTAGTGGCTCTTCTCTGAACCTTTTCTAATAACACTATATCCTTTTTAAGATACGGCAACCAGAATTGCACACAATATTCAAGATGCGGTCGCATCATGGAATGATACAGAGGCATTATAATATCCTATGTCTTATTTTTCATTCCTTTCCTTATGATACCTAGCATTCTATTTGCTCTCTTGGCCGCCACTGCACACTGGGCGGAGGGTTTTAACAAGTTATCCACAATGACGCCTAAATCTTTTTCCTGGGTGGTGGTTCCCAATATGGAACCTTGCATCGTGTAACCATAGTTTTGGTTGTTCTTTCCTAGGTGTATAACTTTGCACTTGTCCACATTAAATTTCATCTACCATTTGGATGCTCAGTCTTCCAATTTATCAAGATCCTCTTGCAAATTTCCACAATCCTCTTGGGTTTTAACCACTTTTAAATAGTTTTCTGTCATCTGCAAATTTGATAACCTCTGTCGTTATTCCCCTTACCAGGTCATTTATGAATATGTCAAAAAGCAGTGGACCCAGCACAGATCCCTGCGGCACTCCACTATTCACCTTTTTTCAATGGGAAAATTGGCCATTTAGCCCTATCCTATGCTTTCTTTCTTTTAACCAGTTCCTTATCCACAATAGTACACTGCCTCCTATCCCATGACTCTTTAGTTTTGCTAAATGTCTCTGATGAGGGACCCTGTCAAAGGTTTTCTGAAAATCCAGATAAACAATAACAACCGACTCATCTTTGTCTAACTGTTTATTCACACCTTAAAAAAAACATAACAGATTAGTAAGACAAGGTCTTCCTTGTCTAAAGCCATGTTGGCTGTGTCCCATTAAGCCATGACTATCTACATGTTGAGTAATTTTGTTCTTTACAATGGTTTCTACCATTTTTCCTGGTACTGACATCAGGCTCACCAGTCTGTAGTTTCCCGGATCATCCCTGGAACCCTTTTTAAAAATTGGCATTACATTGGCCATCCTCCAATCTTCAGGTATTACAGATGATTTTAATGATAGTTCACAGATTACTAATAGCAGGTCTGCAATCTCATATTTCAGTTCTTTCAACACCCTTGAATGTATACCATCTGGTCCAGGTGATTTGCTACTCTTCAGTTTATCAAATAGTTGTAATACATCTTGCCGGTGTATCGATATTTCTTTCAATTCTTCCACAGTATCACCTTTAAATACCACTTCAGTCATGGGTAACATCCCTACATCTTCCTCAGTAAAGACTGAAGCAAAGAATTCATTCAGTCTCTCCGCTATAGCCTTGTCCCCTCTTACTGGCCTTTTTAACCCTCTATCATCTAATGGTCCAACTGACTTGATTCCCTGCACTATCCGGCCTAGCAGTGCCATGGAGGAATCACATAAAGATGACCTTCCACGGGCCACTGCTGAATGAGGGCAGTGAGGCCTGCGACCTCCTCCCTCTTCTGCTGAAACTCTGTTGGACTTTGGAGATGCATACGTCACCAAGAAGTCCATGATCGGAGTGCCCCATCTACTCACCATGTGCCAGAAGACCTCTTGGCATAAGGACCATTTGCCAGGGTCCATCTGCACCTGACTCAGGACATCCGCCATCACATTGTTTGTTCCTGAAACGTGCACCCCCCTACAGCATTTGAAGATACTCTTCGGACCACAGCAGCAATACCTCCGCTTCTTCGAGGCCCACGCTGCCCATTTCTCCTTGCCAATTGATGTAGGCCACTGTGGTCACATTGTCCGATAAGGCCTGGACGACCCACCCTTGCACTCTGGCCAGAAAGTCCGGAGTGCCAGTGCGACCGCTCTCACCTCCAGTGGATTTATGGACTACCCAGTTTTGTGTGGAGTCCATGCTTGAGCAAACTGCCCCACTGTGAGCTCTCCATCTTGATAGAAGTATGTCCGTTGACTGTGGGATCCAGCCTGGAGCCTCCAAAGGCATTCCTGCTGTCCACTTCGCCGGCTGGAGTCATCAGCGGAAGTCCTCTCTAATCCCCATTGGGCAGGACAACTGCTGCGACAATGGATTGCTGGTGTGCTCCCCTGCGCCGCAGCACTCTCTGTAGTGGTCACAAGTGTGCTCTTATCCATGGCACAAGGTCGCGAGTCGCTGCCATGGTCCCGAGCTGCTGAAGATAATGCCATGCTGTTGGAGCCTTCCTTAGCAGGAATTGATGACACCAGCCACTGCAATCCCTGCGCACTCTATACCAGGAGAAAAAACCCCTTCCCCTCTAGGGAGAAAAAGTGTGCTCTGAGATATGTGATCTCCTGGGATGGTACCAAGCGACCCTTGGCCCTGTTGATCACCCATCCAAGACTTTGCCAAAAGGTCACCACTCTTACCACTGCCTCTTCGCTCCCGCTCCGTGTATGAGCCAGTCGTCAAGGTAAGGGTGGATCAGAAAGACTTTGCAGGAATTCTACGACCATTGCTGGAGGTTGCTGGCTTGCGTTTCGGGATCTTGCCCAAAATAACTGGTCATCGAGACACAGGTACACCCAAGCTCCTCCCTGGCAGTGTGCCTCCTCCACCATCACCCTGACCTTGATGAATGTAAGTGGCGCCATCGCTAGCTCGAACGACAATGCTCGAAACTGCAAATGCCACCTAGGCACCAAGAAGTGGAGCAAAACTGTTGGTGTTCCAGCCTTATAGGGAAGTGCAGAAAGGCCTTCATGAGGTCGAGGGAAGTCCTGAACTCCCCGCCTCTCACTGCCAGTATTACGGATCGCAACGCTTCCATGTGAAACCAGGGCACTCTTAGACCCCTGCTTACTTGCTTGAGGTCGAGAATAGGCCGAAAGGAAAAAAGTACAGTATTTTATTTAAACCACGCAATAGATTGAGTACGTATGAGACCTGCACTGGTCCTTGGGAACCAGCATGAGGCCCCTTTAATGCAGAAGTAACTGCAGAAGCCTTATCAGGGTGTCTTTTACCACCCGGCTTTGTCACATTCCTTGCAGGGGGACTGCACAAAGGATGGAACCAGTGATCTGGGCAATTCCAGCACCTAACTCTCATGGATGACTTCTAAGCCCCACTGGTTGGACGCTATCTACTGTAGACTCAGGCAGGGAATCCTGCTGCTGACCTCCCATGGGCTGAACCGCCACCTGGGCCCTCCTTGCTTCCTTGTGATTTCTTAGGTCCCAAGAACAAGGAGGTGTTACAGAACCCCGTCCCACTAGGGAGATAACATTTCTAGATGACATAAATACCTGCTTCTTGGAGCAGCCAGTTCATAAAGCGTTGAGAGGGGAAGACATCTTGGACCTAGCCCTTAGCGAAAAACAAAATCTGGTGAGAGATGAGGATGTTGGGACCACCTGGCAATAGTGTTCATAGCATGATTGCGTTTAAATTATTAAAAGGAGGAAGGATAACGAAGGCAATATACAGTGCTACCGTTAAACTTGCCAAAGGGAGACTAAGATAAAAAGAGGAAAATAGTTAAGAAAAAACTAAAAGGACCAGCTGCAGAGGCTAAAGGTTGTTCTTTTTATCAGCTCCAAGCGGCCCACACTCCAAAGCAAAACTGGCCATGCACCCCAAACAGGGACATCAACAAGCTGGACTTGTCTGGGGTAATGGTGGGCCAAGTGACCCACCCAAAGTCACACGGAGCTCCAGTGGGAATTGAAAACCGACCTCCCAGCTCAAACCAGGGCTCTAACCACTAGGCCACTCCTCCACTTTACAACTGGGATGGGGCCTATTCCAGCCGCCTGGATCCTGAGCGTCCCACTCCGTGTCAGCCACTTCCATTACAAATCGATCCCCCCATGCTAACATCCCAGATTCTGCTCCTTGGATAAGGCATAAGAACCAGGTAGTTCTGTACTTAAGCCACAAATGGCTTGCCACCTGCCTCTTTCAGCCTCATCTAGGCATGAAGGCAGCAAATTCTTGCCTCCTACTTAAACTAGCACTCCATCATCCCCAGCACTCAGCACACTGGCAACTATAACAGCAGTGGGATCTGAACCCTGGCTATGCAGCTCTCAGGTCACTGCTTGAACCATTAGGCTATCCTAAAAGCCGTTAACCCCCAACTGCTTTGAAGTTGAGGGCTGAGGAGAGGGGCGTTCCTCACTATAAGGCTCCAAAAGGGATTGTGCGGCTCAGGGCTCCCCCGCCAACAGAATGGCCAAGCCAAGACCTTCTATGGCCTGCGAGCCGCCCCCTAATGTCCCAGAGGTACTGATCTGACCAGAGCCATCAGTCCACTCCTCCTGCAAGCTCTAGCTCCCTGGTGAAAACTGCTGTCTCCTCTCTCGCTACTCCAAAGATTTAGTAAACCCCCCCCCCCAAAAAAATGCTCATGAAAAAAAAGCTAAATGAAAAACAACAAAACACGGACGAGCTAGCCCAGCGTCCGCAGAGGCCTCCCCCTGTCTGACCACATGTCTAATAGTAATGGTGCAGCTTGTGCTCACAAAATGGTGAATTGCCGTGCTGCTTGGCCACACTGCTTCCCCCCCGCAGGTGCAGCCAACGGCCTCCCGGTGCTGAAATATACCCTTGGCTGCCCGCTGTTGCCCCACTAGCTTACCGTCTTTTCAGATGCGCCATTACTCCCTGCCTCGTGCTCAGCCGCTGTCCCCGGCTTCAGCACAGAGGTGGGAGATCAAACAGAGAGCCTCTGCAAGCAGCTTCTCACCCGATCACGGGTTCGGGAGCCGAATGGCCTCTATGAAACGGGGACCGTGTTCTCC
Source organism: Ichthyophis bannanicus (assembly GCA_033557465.1). Classification (NCBI taxonomy): domain Eukaryota; kingdom Metazoa; phylum Chordata; class Amphibia; order Gymnophiona; family Ichthyophiidae; genus Ichthyophis; species Ichthyophis bannanicus. The sequence goes on along the minus strand of CM066033.1, from coordinate 1,137,328,150 downwards.
TCATCTGGGAGGGAGAGCCCCTGTCCCGCTGCCATTGAAAATGAACTTTTTTTTTTGTGTTTAACTTTATGCGACAGCCAGCTCAAAAAAACAAATCAGGAAGAAAAAAGGCAGCCCCAAGCTGCCCATCTAAAAAGAATAAGTCTTACTGTAATCCCAAATCAAAGAACCTAGCTACTTCTACTATTTAGCTCTCAGTGGGCCCAGAGTCTGGGATCACCTGCTCCAGCTGCTTGGAGACTGAGCATACTGGGGCTGGAAGGAGAAGCCAACTGCCTAACTACACTGATATCATCAAAAGATGACATGCTCAGTTTCCAAGCTGCTGGAAGGGGAGCACAACCCAGAGGTGCAGGACTGGACTGGAGGGATGATAAGGAATCAAACTCTGGAATTTGTTACCAGAGGAATTAGTAAAAGCTGTTAGTGTAGCTAGGTTTAAAAAAAAGTTTGGACAAGTCCTGGAGGAAAAGTCCATAAACCATTATTAAAGAGGACTTGGGAAATCCACTGCTTGCAGTGAGACAAGCATTGTGGAACCTGTTTGTCTTTTTGGGAACCTGCTAGGTACTTGTGAGGGAGAAGTGACTCAGTGGTTGGGACAGGTTACCTCAGGCCAGAGGGCAGGGGGTTCAATTCCCGCATGGGGGCAAGCAACCTCAGGCCGGAGGGACTGGGGGTCTCTAGTCCCATGGCCACTCCTTGTGGTCTTGGGCAAGCCACTTAACCCTCCATTGCCTCAGGTACACTTAGATTGTGAGCCATTCGGGGACAAGGGAATAAAAAGTACCTCTTAGTATACATGTAAACCGCTCTGATGCGCAAGTAAAGGGCGGTATATCAAGTGCCTAAACCATAACCATAAACCATAACCTGGATTAGCCACTGTTGGAAACAGGATACTGGGCTTGATGGACCTTGGTCTGACTCAGTATGACATTTCTTATGTTCTTATGTTTATCTTAATGTAACCTATTTAAAAGTAATAAGAGGGGACATGCAATGTAACCTGTTTAAGACTAATAAGAGAAAATATTTTCACACTCAATGTGTAATTAATCTTTGGAATTCGTTACTGGAAGATGTAGTAAAAGCTGTTAGTGTAGCTAGGTTTAAAAAAGGTTTGGACAAGTGCTTGAAGGAAAGATCCATTAACCACACAGGTACACTAAAAAAGAATTTTTTTTAAACTGCCTCTAATGTTTCGATTGATTTTTACGTTTTTTGGTGCGCTGAATCCAAATCTGGTAACCAATTTGCTCCATCACGTACAGAGTTTTTGCTACATTGGGTTAGCAGTTTGAGGTGAACGTTTCAGATTGAGTGCGATCGAGATAAAAGTTTCTTGGATGAATTCTTTATACTAATTGTTTAGTAGTTATTCAAATAAGAATAAAGAAAATTGTAACAAGGCAGCACATAAGAATAGAGTAATGTCAACAAAACACACTGTGATGGTAGCAAAATTGTCTGCACTTAAAACAGCCACATACATGTGCACAAACATTGAGCATATAAGAGCGAGGTTAGACACAAAGCAAAGCAAAGAAATGTACAAAAAATGTTGTACAGGTATGTATGTAAGAATAGAAAACGCAAACCGCACCATTGCAATACATGAAGACAAACACCCGATGGTGTGAAAATAAAATTCTAATAAATGAGATCCGACACTGTGGTAATAACTAGCAAATTTTTATTTCAAAGTTTAGTAAAAACACGATATTTGTCAACACAGTTTAGATTTTAAAGTCATTCTTGGGTCAATCAATCTCCTGGTGGGCCCGTTTCTTCTTCCCCCGAATGCTTCTCTTGGTGCGCTGCTTGGCGTATTTTTTCATCTGGGGTTTCCCGCAGCAGCAACCAGCAGAAATCAGCCATCATAGTGGTGTTCCATCTTCCTTGGTACCTTCTCTCTGCGTCCTTGATGTCCTGGTGAAACCTTTCACCTTGTTCTTCACTGTACGCCCCCAGGTTTTCGGGAAAGTAGTTCACATGGGAGTGCAAGAAATGGACTTTCAGGCTCATGTTACAGCCTTGTTCTTTGAAGGCATTGAGCATCCTGGCAACAATATCCTTATAGTTCTCATCCCGCCTGTTCCCCAAGAATTTGAGAACATCATCCTTGAAGGAATCCCAGGCTTCTTTTTCCTTCTCAGACATCGTTTCAGCGAATGCTCCATCTGAAATGAGTTTCCTTATATCAGGGCCAACAAACACTCCTTCCTTTAGCTTTGCTTCAGAAAGTCGGGGGAACTTTGAGCAAAGGTACCGAAAGCACTCACCATCTTTTGGAAGGGACTTGATGAATTGCTTAATGAGACCCAACTTAATGTGGAGAGGTGGTAATAGAATTTTATCACGAGGTACCAAGCTCTCATGAAGAACATTTTTCTCACCGGGTCTCAAATACTCCCGAATTGGCCAGTCTTTTTTCCCCCAGTGTAGGTCGCGGGCCCGGCTATCCCACAAGCAAAGGAAGCAGGGATATTTGGTGAAACCGGATTGCTGCCCTAATAGCATGGATAGAATTTTAAAGTCTCCACAAATCATCCACTTATGAAGAATCAGGGCCAAATTCTCGTATTTTTCTTGGAGAATAACAGAGTGAGCAATAGGAACTGAAGCGAATGTGTTGCCATTATGAAGAAGAACACCTTTTATGCTGTCTTTTGAAGAATCAATGAACAGCCGCCATTCAGCAGGATCATACTTGAGTTTAAACTTTTCCATCACTCCGTATATATCGTTGCAAAATACCAAATCTTCCTCTTTGCTGAAATACTTCAAAAAATGTGTCTCGCGGTTGCGGTACCAATAAAAAGTTGTTCCTGGTGACAATAGATTTTTCTGTTTAAGCCGAGAACCTAGCAGTTGGGCAGCATCTTTTGGGAGTCCTAAATCCCGGACTCACTCATTCAATTCAGCTTGAGAGAAAAGTTCAGGTTTCGGATCTGGTTCAGTTTCAAACTCGGAAGTACTGGACTCATCGGGAAAAGCCATCTGATGAGTCTCTTCCTGATCAGAACCGTCCACACAAATATGATCCAAAGATTTTGGTGGTTCAGGCACAGGTACTTCGTTGCTATGAGGCATAGGACTAATTGCTGAGGGAAGGTTGGGGTAACTTATTACGTTCTTATTTTTTAAGTTGTATCCCTTCACAATGCAAGAGCAAAAATAGCAGTCACTGCTGTGGTCTCTTTGTTCACGCCACATCATAGGTATTCCGAAACGAAATGCTTGTTTTTTACCTTTCATCCATAAGCGTAGATCTTCCTCACATGTCTTGCACACTTTGTGAGGAGCCCACGGTTTGTCTTGATCGCCTAACTTCAAACCCCGAAATAGGCGAAATATACTTTTTTAATAAATGCAGAAATGTTCCTCTGCCGCTTTTTCACGGTATATTCCCCACAAATAAAACAAAAACTGTCCGGAGAGTTGACGCAACCTCTGGCTCTGTGAGCCATCACAAATACACAGCACTGCAAACTACAACTGTAGTGAACCACTTCGGAATAAAGCTGGATTACGACTTAGCAAACAAAAGGTAATAATGAACTTGCAAGAAACTGAAATTTGACAGGAACGTTCATGTCGCAACCACCGTGTTTGAGCGAGCGAATGAGGCGAGGCGAACAGGAAAGAACATGCGCCAGCGCGAGTACTGGATTTAGCCCCCCGCCTCCCAATTGTCCTGTTAATGTATAAAATGAATACAAAACACTCTAAAATATCATGAGGGAGTGTTTCTAGTTCAGCGATGGCGAACCTATGGCACGCGAAGGCCTTGCAGCTGGCACGCGGGAAGGTCCGCAATCGAAAAAAAAAAAAAAACCCTGTCTGCTGCCGCTGTCGGGGCCGCCGCGGCAGAATCGAGCGTGCCGCGGGGCCCCCCGGGACCCGGCAGAACCAGCCCTCCCGTAGCAGCTCTCTCTTAGGAGCTACAGTCCGCCGCGCCGGCTTGCAGAGCGCGAAGGGAAGAGTTTCCCTTTCGCGACTCCGTTAAGCCCGCGGGGGCTGATGGGAACTTCCCATCAGCCCCCGCGGGCTTAACAGAGCAGCGAGGGAACTCTTCCCTCGCGCTCTGCAAGCCGGCGCGGCTGACTGCAGCTCCAAAGAGAGAGCTGCGACGGGGAGGGCAGGCTCTGCCGGTGGGTACAGGGGGGCCCCGCGGCACGCTCGATTCTGCCGCGGCGGCCCCGACAGCGGCAGCAGACAGGTTTTCTTTTTTTTTTTTAATTTTCCCTGGGCTGGGCTGGGCTGGGCTGGGGGGGGTGGGGGTTAGGAGTGGTGATGGGCTGGGCTGGGCTGGGCTGGGGGGGGTGGGGGGGAGGAGTGGTGTGGGGCGGGGAGGGGCTGGGGGGGTTGGGAGTGGTGTTGGGCTGGGCTGGGGGGGGTTAGGAGTGGTGATGGGCTGGGCTGGGCTGGGGGGGTTAGGAGTGGTGATGGGCTCTGGGCTGGGGGGGTTAGGAGTGGTGATGGGCTGGGCTGGGCTGGGGGGGGTTAGGAGTAGTGATGGGCTGGGCTGTGCTGGGCTGGGGGGTGTTAGGAGTAGTGATGGGCTGGGGGGGGGGGGTATAGGAGTTGTGATGGGCACTGGGATTGGGGTGTTAGGAGTGGTGATGGACACTGGGCTGGCTGGGGGGGGTTAGGAGTGGTGATGGGCACTGGGCTGGCTGGGGGGGTTAGGAGTGGTGATGGGCGCTGGGCTGGGGGGGTTAGGAGTGGTGATGGGCGCTGGGCTGGGGGGGTTAGGAGTGGTGATAGGCGCTGGGGGGGCTTAAACTAAAAATTGAGTGATGGGGGATTAGGACTGGGAGTGGGCTGATGGGGAGGTTAGGACTGGAAATGGGCTGGTGGGATTAGGACTGGGAGTGGGCTATGGGGGGCTAGGACTGGTAATGGGTTGGGGGGGTTGCTAGGACTGGAAATGGGCTGAGTGGAAGGGGGCTTGAACTGCAAATAGCTGTTGGGGATGGGGCTTGGAATGGAAATGGGCTGAGGGGAAGTGGGGGGCTTGAACTGCAAATAGCTGATGGGGACGGGGCTTGGAATGGAAATGGGCTGAGGGGAAGTGGGGGGGCTTGAAGAAGGGAATGGATGCTGGGTGAGACTGGAACTAGAAGGGAGCTGATGTTGGGGGAGGATTAGAATGGGATGGGGCTGGGAGAGTAAAATGGAGAGGGGAAAAATATTTTGTGTAGGAGGGATGAAAAATCTACAATTGGCCAGGTATTGGGAGAGTAATTGGGGATTGAGGATGGAGGGGTAAAATTTGTGTGGATGAAATAGGAATGAGGAAAGAGCAAAAGGAGAAAGATTAGTATGTTAAAGCAGATGTAGAGAGAGAGAGAATGGAAAAAAAACTAGAAGAGAGAAGAAAGGACAAATGGACAGCAGACGATGGAGAGTTAGCAGAAAACATGAAGAAACCAGAAGAAAATGGCTGGACCAATTGCAACTGAAAAAAAATGCACAAAAGGTAGAAAGATATCTCTTTATTTTGAATTTATTAACTGGAATATGTCAGCTCTGGGAAATGTGCATCATTAACATCTGCGCTTTGTTTGGTACAAGAGGAAATTCCTATTTGACGTTGCCACTTGTTCTCTTTCCCCAGTATTCACTGAAATGTATTGGTTTAATATTTGCAGTGTTGCCTTTTGATAGGTAGGGTATGGTGCTTTGTGAGTCCTGGTAATGCTGTCAGGATACGGCGGGTTTGCTATGGGTTCTAAATGGGCAGCGTTTGTAGTAGTTCCTAATGTGCCTGGCGGTTGGCACTGGATTATAGTAATGTAGAAATCTTTTAGGTCTTTCTTTATCCATACACTCATTAAGAGACATGTTTACTAAAAGTTAGTGTATGGTAACATTATGCAAATATTTATGCAAATAAGACCACTTATGCAAATGACGTGCTGGCACTTTGAGGAAATTCTTTGGTTTTGTGCGGCAGTTTGGGCACTCGGGCTCAAAAAGGTTAGCCATCACTGTTCTAGTTAGTTAACCATTACAACCTCTATTTTGGGCCAAGAAAATAAACTGCAGTCGGCTAAAAAGAAATTATGTGAACATTCCTTATATGGGTAAGAAATCTAATTTTGCAAGAAAACGTGACGTGATGGAACATTTTGGCTATTTTTCCTGGATTCAGCACCCCAAAATCTATAGGAATCAGTTGCAAAACTGGAGGCAGTTTTTTGGTAGTGTACCTGTGCCATTATTAAAGAACTGACCTTCAAAGATCACATAAAGCAGACTGTCAAATCCATCTACAATAAAATAAGAACGCTGAAACACTTAAGACCTCTACTTGCCCCTAATGATTTCAGAACAATCTTCCAATCCCTTGTGACACCACATTTTGATTACGCCAACGTCATCCTGCATGGTCTGCCCAAGAGCACCCTCAACCCACTTCAATTGGCGATGAACTCAGCCAGCCCGCATCCTCTGCTGTACTTCCAGAAGAGACCACATCACTCCCATACTAACGGAGCTTCACTGGCTACCCCTACAAGCCAGGATCACCTACAAAGCACTATTGCTTTCCTTTAAAGTAATCAATCAGATAGCCCCACCTTCCCTCTCTTCACTTCTTACCAACACCCCCACGAACAGGCTAAGAAGATCAGCAGCCGCTAATACCCTTGCTATACCAAAAGAGTACACTAAATGTAACCAAGCAACCAGAGATAGGGCCTTCACTTTATTTGCTCCAACCTGCTGGAACAATCTCCCTCCGCATATCCGATCATTAAAGGACCTCTCCCAATTTAGAAAGGTCCTGAAACACTACCTATTCTGTCTTCACCTTTTAGGCACTAACCCTACGCCCCCTCCCCCCATCTCTCAAATCACCCACACAGCCTCTGACACCCCAACAACATAGCCCTGATAGAACACCAATCAGACCCTCTGCACACCCAAAAGTCCATAGACCTCAAAGTTTCTACACCATGATTTTCAATGTGTTATATGAACTGTAAATTGTCCACAGGTGAAATATAGTTTGTATATAGGATGTATATAGTTTCCCCTGTTACTTCCAAGTTACCGACCCTGTTGTAATGTAAGCAAAAGATTGTTCTAATGCTAAAATGTGTTATCTGTGAACCGCGCTGATACCAAAGAGTGCGGTATATAAGAATTGTAAATAAATAAATAAAGAGGACCTGGGAAATCCACTGCTTACCCGGGGGCAAGCATTGTGCAACCTATGTATCTTTTTGCGAACCTGACAGGTACTTGTGACCTGAATTGGCCACTCTTGGAAAGAAAATAATGGGCTTGATGGACCCTGGGTTAGACCCAGTATGGCATTTCTTATATTCTTATTTCTACCCATAAAACAGTTAAATGCTCGGAATTGTCTCTTTTGTAAATTGTCCAACACATGTGCATAACATGCAATAGTAAATACTTGCGTAAGTATGTATCAGGGAGGCTTTCCTGGGATGGTGTAGACAGTGCACTTATATGCACTGTTTGAACTTCAAATGTAAGCAAGTTTTCACAGGAAAAATACAGTAGCTGTATAGATGTGTGTGTGTATTTTTCCCAAGTCAGTTTTCAATGGAACATTTTTCCCTGTAAAAACGGATGTACTAAGAGAACAAAAAGTACCCGCACACTTTACATATACATGCTTTGCCCCATAAAGATTAATGTGAATGCACAGAATCCACAACAAGCAAGGTTACTGAAGTCTAATGAACTGGAACTGCGTGATGAAGATGCCAGAACCTGTCACTGCAAGCCTACCGTCAACACTATTAATTCCTACTTTTGTTGTTAATTTGTACTTTTTGCTTTAAGGAAACAGATGTTATGTACAAGGTCTATTACCATTTGTTACAAATCCTGTATCTGAAATAACTGCATTTTGCTTTCATATGAGTTCATACTTCCTGTTCATTCCCTTCTCTTCTCTATTGATGATATCTTGCATTTGTCTTCTGAGCCACAAGTAGAATGGGTATGTTCTTGAAAAGCATAACATGGTAAATTTTGGTGTTATGATGCACACTCAAAGTTTTTCTAGTGTAAAAGCAATATTGAACATAGGAAATGCATGGAATTCCTCTGAAATGGATGAGGTTAAAGTAGTAGAGATTCTATATGACAATACCTATCTTTCTATTAACTTTAATGCTAAGGCAAATAGGTTATTTTTGCTTCCTGACACTTTAATAGAAATTTAGCATTATCATAAGATTAAATAAAAAACAGAATGTTTGGTGTAAACGATACTATCTTTTAAGTTGCTAAACTAACATTAATATCCAGAATTGGCTATAGAATGTTAACTTAGACCAATTTGCAGCAAGATTGAGCAGACATCAAACAAAAACTTTTAAATCATGCAACCAATTTAACTGTTTAGAGTGAAAAAAACATTCTTTTGAATTTTTACATTTTCTTTCTCCTTGGATGTGGACATTGTTAAAAAACTGCCAATACTGTTTAACAGGATGCTTTTGACTTAAGCTCAGATAATAACCACCACTACAATGGTCACAATTGCTTAGGTACTAGCAGAAATCTGCAAAATATTTATGGCAAAATGACTTTGTGTTCTCAAAACACCCATTCTCTTCCTCCTTGACCCCTTCACTCTCCCCACCCTCTGCAGCTCAACCCCAGTACCTTCTCTTCCCTACCTTCCCAGCCCTATCCAAGGACACTCTTCTCTATCTTCTCCAGCCCAAACTTACCACTGCTATATCTCTAATCCAACTGGCCCATGCAGGCCAATGCAGTCTCACAGCTGTTTCCTCCATCTGAAAGTCCACATGGGCCACTGCTTCTGTTTATGTGGTGGGCAGATCAATGTCAGACTTCTAGGTATATCAGCCCCCTTCACCTTCCTCTGGTTTCATGAGCAAGATACTAATGTCTGCACCTTCTTCCATTCCAGGCAGCCACCAGACTTGGTGTGCACATGCACGCACAATAGCAGTCGTGCACCAGGTTGAATATGGAAAGATATCTCAGATCTGCTACAGCTTTAGATAGCCGGGCTGGTAAACAAATCATCAGTGGAAGGATCTTTCTCTAAAGAGCTGGGTCATGTGGTATTGATTCTTCTATTGAAAGGAGAAATGTTAGATGATACTCAGAATACAAATCGGCCAGGAGCTAATATTTCTGTGTTGGCTAAGACAGATCAATTCTAATAGTCTCTCTCTGAATTTGGATAGGATGCAATCAGGATTTAGGAAGCTGTTCAGTACAGAAACTGTGTTAGCTACAATAAGCTAAAGCTTGTCTTAGGTAAAGGGAGACAGGTTTTTGTATTACAATAAGATTTATCAGCAGCCTTAGATTTAGTTAATCATGAGATATTGCTGGCTAGATTGGATTCTGTAATGCTGGAGGGGAAGGTATGACAGTGGTCTGAGGATTTTTAAAAAATCGGGTCCAACAAGTTACTTGGTGAGAGGAGGTTTCAGAAGTTTGGTCTATGAGATGTGGGGTCCTGCAAGGGTCCCCACTGTTTCCTATTTAATTTTTGCTTGAGTTTCCTTGGTCCAATTTTACAGGACCTGGGTATCTTTTAATATTTCTATGAAGACAACATTGCAGGAAAGTTAAGATTATATAGATGGGTGCTTTTTGCATATACAGAATTGGACAAATAGGAACAGTTTAAAAATCACCCCAGAAAAGACAAATTATATTGGTGGGGAGGTGGAATATAACCTTTCCTATGGTTCTGCCCACAATGCCGGTTTAAAGATCTCTCCTTAGTGAAGAATCACTTAGTGGGGGATCACCATTGATTCTGGGTTAACCATGGAATCACAAATGTCAGTTTTAATAAAGAAAATTTTTAATAATTTGTGACTTACAAGACATCTAAGTGCATTTTTGTACTTACTGTAAGTCATTACAATCTGTGATGAAAATATTGTACTTGCCCATATGGACTATTGTAATATTGTTATGATGGGCTTACCTGATAAACAACTCCAGAGGTTGCAAAATTTGCAGAATGTGGCATCTAAGCTCATTTTGAGTGGAACCAGATGGGAGAGAGTGACACCTTTCTTGGTTAGGCTGTGCTGACTTCCCAAAAGAGAATATATTTTATTTAAGCTTAAATCATTTATTTTCAAAATTTTACAGGGTATGGCTCCAGACTATCTTAGTTCATTTATCACACTGTATGTACCTAATTATTCATTAAGATCAAGGAAAGAAATTAAGCTGGCATTTCCATCAGCAAGGTCTTTACATTTACAGGAAAGCACAGTTACTTACCTGTAACAGGTGATCTCTGGGAACAGCAGGAATAAGTCTTCACATATGGGTATGTCGGTAACGACGGAGCCTGCGCGGGAACGCTCCCCAGCGTCCAATCAGAAAGCTTTTGGGAGCATCCCACAGCGCCTGCGTGCTGCCTTCCCGCCTTTCCAACTGTCTCTCCTCAGCTGAGTTTTATAGCTGAGACAAAGAGGGAGAGAGAGGGAAAGGAAGAGAGATATATATATATAGAGAGAGAGACAACTCCTAGGGGAGGTGGGTGGGTTGTGAAGACTTATTCCTGCTGTTCCCAGAGATCACCTGTTACAGGTAAGTAACTGTGCTATCTCCAGGAACAAGCAGGAATGAGTCTTCACATATGGGGACTCCCTAGCTTTTGATGCCAGGGAGAGAGCCCATAAGTTGTGTGTCCCTGGGACAGGGTTGCACTTCCCCACCTGGATCTCTGGCATCCCCTGAGGGATGGTGGGTAGGAGTTGATTAAGTATGGAACAGGTGTTTGATAACAGCCTGACCAAACAAGGCATCCCTGCGGGAGTCCTTGTCCAAACAGTAATGGGCTGTGAAGGTATGAACCGAGGCCCAAGTGGCTGCTCGACAGATGTCGTCGATAGACACAGAGTTCAGGTGAGCCATTGAGGCTGCCATGGCTCTCACATTGTGAGCTGTGACATGGCCCTCGAGAGAAATGTTCTTGCTCTGATAGGTGAAAGAAATACATTGGGCAATCCAGTTGGAAAGTGTTCTCTTGGAGACTGGTTGTCCCAAATGAGAAGGATCAAAAGCAACAAAGAGTTGAGAAGACTTTCTATGTTGTTGTGTCCTCTGTAAGTAAAAATCTAGAGCTCTTTTACAGTTCAGGGTATGAAGATTCCTCTCTGCACTTGATGCATGAGGCCCTGGAAAAAAGACAGGTAGGTAGACCTCTTGGTTGAGGTGAAAAGGCGAGACCACCTTAGGCATAAAGTGTGGATTAGTCCTAAGGACCACCTTGTCATGATGGAACCTTGTATAAGGTGGATTAGCTACTAGTGCTTGCAATTCACTGATGCGGCATGCTGATGTGATTGCAATGAGAAAGATAACCTTCCAAGAAAGGTATTTCAAGGAGGTAGTAGCTAAAGGTTCAAAAGGCGGCTTCATAAGCTGACCAAGAACCAATTTCAGTCCCATGCCACTGGAGGTGGTCTAATGGGAGGCTTTGTTAAAAGGAGGCCTCTCATGAACCTTGCTACAAGGGGATGAGAGGAAACAGGTTGTCCATTTAGAGGCTTGAGGGAAGCTGCAATAGCACTCAGATGGACTCTTACTGAATTTGTCTTAAGGCCTGCATTAGACTGATGCAGGAGATACTCCAGCAACGATTCCAGAGGTATTGAACGGGGGTTAAGACCCTTTCCAGAACACCAGATGGTAAACCTTTTTCACTTGAAGGCGTAAGAACGTCTAGTGGAAGGTTTTCTGGAAGCATAAAGAACATCTTTCATTTGTTGAGAAAGATGAAGATCCTGGAGATCTAGGCCTTCAGCAACCAAGCCCTGAGATGCAGAGACTGGGGATTGGGGTGCCACAACTTTCCGTCTTCCTGAGAGAGGAGGTCTGGAGCAGACCCTAACTCTAGGGAGGGAGCTTGAGAGAGTGTCCATCAAGCACTATTTATTCACTTTGCACTTCAAGCTACCATACACACCATAGAATTGTCTTCCGCATCACTCATCTAACCCTTACACATAACAACAACCCAGAACAAAGGTTTAAAATGTGAAAATACTGAATTTCGTTAAATACCAAACCTTGATGTAACATATTTAATTGTATATAGTTATCCCCAGTTCGCACCCAGTTTACCTTCCCTGTTATCTGTAAACCTAGATCAGTTATATATTGGCAGGTATGTTGTTGTTTAATGTAAACCGCACTGATGATGAATAGTGCGGTATATAAAAACTGTTAAATAAATAAATAAATAAATAAATAAATGAATGTAGAAGCAGAGGGTACCACACTTGCCGTGGCCAATGTGGAGCTATGAGAATCATGTGGCCTCTGTCTCTCTGAAGCTTGAACAGGGTTTTGGGAATTAGGGGAATGGGTGGAAAGGCATACAGGAAGTTTTGACCCCAATGGAGGAGGAAAGCATCCCTTGCCTGAGCCCCCTGAGCTGGAGTTCTGGAACAGAACCGGGGAAGTTTGGCATTCCACAGACTTGCAAAGAGGTCTATGTCCGGGGTTCCCCAAATTTGAAAAATCTTGGATACCTGGCCCATATGTAGGGACCACTCGTGTGGAAGCAGAACGCGACTGAGTCTGTCTGCCCAAGAGTTTTGAGCACTTGGAAGATAGACTGCCAGAAGATGAATGTGATGCCCTCTGGCGAGGCCCCACAGTCGCAAAGCTTCGTTGCAAAGCGACTGAGAGCCAGTTCCTCCCTGCTTGTTTATATAGAACATGGCTACCTAATTGCCCGTGTGGACAAGGACTGTCTTGTGGCTGAGCAGGGTGTGGAAAACTCGCAGAGCAAGGAAGATTGCTCTGAGTTCTAAGAGATTGATATGTAGACAAGTCTCCTGTGGGGACCAGATGCCCTGGGTGGAGAGGTCCTGAAGATGAGCTCCTCAGCTCATTGGAGAAGCATCTGTTGTAAGAGTTGCCTGGGGTAGAGGCTGTTGAAAAGGACACCCCAGCAACAGGTTCTGAGGGGACCTCCACCACTGGAGGGACAAAATGAGGCGACTTGTGTTTGCTATTTTGTCTGACAGGCAGCCTAATGCCTGGGTCCATTGGGTGGATAAAGTCCACTGAACTGCTCTCATGTGAAGGCGAGCATATGGTACCACATGAACGGTGGATGCCATGTGGCCTAGCAATTGTAACATTTCTCGAGCAGTTAGAAGGGGTTTTGACTCTGCTTGAGAAGCTAACTGCATCAAGTGAAGGCAACGGGCCTGGGGAAGATAGGCCCTTGCCTTTGTGGTATCCAGTAGCGCCCCTATAAACTCCAGGGACTGAGTAGGGATCAAATTGAATTTTGGGATGTTTATTACCAGCCCTAAATATTGAAGGATACGCATTGTGCAGGTTAGAGCAGTCTTGGCCTCTGATTGAGTGGGAGCTCGAATGAGCCAGTCGTCCAGATAAGGGAAGACAAATATTCCCAGGGTGCGCAGAAAAGCAGCAACCACTGCCATGCATTTTGTGAACACCCTTGGTGCAGAGGCCAGGCCAAAGGGGAGCACTCTGTATTGATAGTGCTTCTCCTGGAAAAGGAACCTTCTGTGAGTTGGATGGATGAGAACATGAGTGTACGCATCCTTGAGATCTAGAGAGCAAAGCCAATCCTGACTCTGAAGATATGGCAGCAGAGTTCCTAGAGAAACCATCTTGAATTTCTCTTTGACTAGGAATCTGTTCAACTCTCTGAGATCTAAAATGGGTCCGAAGCCCCCTGTTTTCTTTGGGATAAGAAAATAGGGGGAGTAGAACCCTGTGCCCTGTTGTTGAGAAGGCACTTCCTCTATTGCCCCCTGGGCTAGAAGAGTGGCAACCTCCTGCCCTGACAGGCTGAGGAGGGAGGTTGGAGAATTGAACTGGTGCACTCTTGTGAGAGGGGGCAAGCTGGAAAAATGAAGCTTGTACCCCTCTCTTATGATGGAGAGCGTCCAATGCTCTGCTGTGATTTGTCCCCATCTGGGAGCAAAGTGACATAACCTTCCTGGAATGGTGGGAGGCTCTGGTCCTTCTAGAGCCAGGAAGGCTAAGTTCTCTAGCAGAGAGTCAAAGGCCCTGAGGGGGCTGAGATTGCTGGGCTGGAGCAGGCCTCGCAGCCTTTGCCTTGGTCTGTTTGGAGGATTGCTGACGTTTGGAAGGAAACTGAGCTGCAGAAGATGCTCTCTGACTATAAGCAGGATAGGATCTTCCCTTTTTAGAAAAAGGTGTTTTCTTGAACAACCTTTTCTTAGCAGGAGCAGCAGTAGATTTCGATAGTCTATCCAAAGCAGAATTTTCAGCATCCATTTGATTGGCTTTTCCTTGCCAATCTTTACCAAACAGATTCTCACCTGTACATGGGATATTTCCCAATTTATCTTGGACCCAGGTCTCCAAATCAGATGCTTGAAGCCAAGCAATCCTACGTGCACCTATAGCTATAGCTGAGGCTCTGCTTACGCATTCAAAGGAGTCGAAAGCTGCACGGTTGGAGAATTTGGAGATATCCTGGGCATGTTTGCGCCCAGAGAGAAATTCTTGCCTTTTATTGTCAGACATAAAAGGACTTAAAGTCAGCAAATGGTCAGTGGCTTCTTTTAAAAACATTCCCATGTAGAGACTATAAGAATTAATTCTCGCAGCAAGCATGGAAGCTTGGAAGACTCTTCTACCAAAAGCATCCAAGGTTCTACATTCACATCCTGGAGGATTAGAGGCATGTCTCTTGGCACTTCTAATCTTTCTCATTGCAGACTCAACCACAATAGAGTGGTGAGGAAGCTGAGTTTTATGGAAACCAAGACAAGGAGGGACACGATACATGGTGTCCAACCTGTGAGAATGAGGAGAGGTGGTTAGAGGCGCTTTCCACATCCTTAACATGAGATCATACAGAATCTCATGAATAGGCAAGGTAGCTGCCTCTTTAGGAGTTTTAGGATATTGTAGCATATCTAACTCCTTAGCTCTAGGCTCTGACTCTGGGGCTACTGTAATAGAGAGGCCCCGAGCCACCTCTCTGATAAAGTCTTGAAAAGACAAGTCCTCTGGAGAAGACATCCTTCGTTTAGGAGAGGACTCCTCCTGTGGAAGAAGCATCGCTGCATCGACAGACTCTTCAAAATTCTCAGAGTCATCAGAGGAATCGAAGTATCGTCTGTCGGGATGCTCTTGCAAAGCCCGATACCCGTACCGACTGGGATCGGTATCGGGAATCACCGGTACCGGGGTATCGGTACCAGAGGGCTGCAGAGGGCAGGGTACCGGCATAGCTGACACCGATGCCGATGTCGATGCCACCGGTACTGGAATCGATGCCAATGGCGATACCGGAGCCGGTACCGGCGGAGTAGTCTGTTGCGGTACCACGGGCGTCGATGCCACAAGGAAAGCCGCCAGACTGCGTTCGATGGACAGAATCCTCTGATCCATCGACGCCACCAATGCCTGGAAGTTGGTACCGGTGGAAGCCACCGGTACCCCAGAGCATGGCACCAGGAGATCTGTTGAGGCCACGCCATCTAGATCATCCTGGAACCCCGATGATGCATTAGAAGCCGAAGCCTCCCGCCGGGGTAATTTTGCCGGTGCAGAATCCTCAAGGGCAAGGCCAGGGGCATCTCGATGCTTAGAAGGAGATTTGCCCTTCGAGGACCGGCTGGATTTATGTTTAGTTACCGGAGATCCATGTGAGGAAAAAGCAGCCCTGGAAGACGTCGATGCCACAGAAGCTGCATCAGAGGGAAACAGGGTACTGAGCTTGGCAGCTCGGTTCTGTCGACCTCTCTTAGACATCATGGAACAGGACACACAATCTTCAATGGAATGGTCAGAGCTTAAGCACTTTAGACACCAGTCATGGGTGTCGGTGACGGAGATAGTACCGCCACATTTTGTGCACTTCTTAAATCCTGAGGCAGGCTTTTCCATATTTAAGGAAAAGGGTTTGGGGCCTAAGGCCCAAAACTGAAGTACACCTGAAGAAAAATAAATGGAAAAAAGGTTTGTTTGTTTTTTTAAAAAGAAAAGAATAAGAACCGGCGGTACCGGTATAGAGTTGAGGAAGGCAGACGCGACAGAAAAGAAATAAAGAAAAAATAAGGAAATTCTTCTGCGGTGACAGGAACACGACCTGCTGGCTCCGCGGAAAAAGAACAACAGAGGAGAGACAGTTGGAAAGGCGGGAAGGCAGCACGCAGGCGTTGTGGGATGCTCCCAAAAGCTTTCTGATTGGACGCTGGGGAGCGTTCCTGCGCAGGCTCCGTCGGTACCGACGTACCCATATATGAAGACTCATTCCTGCTTGTTCCTGGAGATATAAGAAATCAATTATTTATGGACTTGTCCTCTATTATGTAGAATTTACTTCCTTTAAAATTGTGTGAAGAGATCCAAGATGGCACTGTGAGCATGTGTGCTGGAGGACGTGTTGGCATGTGCTCTCCTGAGGCCTATGATCTGGAGTATCTGCTTACTGATCGGTGATGGGTAAGAGGAAGGGGAAGGGGAAGCTTCGCACCCGCTCCTCTTCGTCAGGCAATGTTTGAGGTCTTCAGTGTTGCTTCCGCTTCCCCGCTACTGGCTTCCATGAGCCCGCCCAGTGGGGTTTCCCCGGGCAACAGTGAAGGGGCTTCTCTTAGCCCTATTCTGCAGATATTGCTTCTTAATCCTGGAAGTATAGTTGCTGCTGGCGTTCTGGAGTACAAGCTGACCAATGTGGCTGTTGCTGTCCCCTGGCTGCGAGGAGTCCAGGTTAAGAACATAAGATATGCCATACTGAATCAGACCAAGGTCCATCAAGCCCAGTATCCTGTTTCCAACAGTGGCCAATCTAGGTCATAAGTACCTAGCAGTTTCCCCAAAAGACACAGGTTCCACAGTGCTTGTATTGGGTCAAGCAGTGATATCCTGGGTCCTTTTTAATAATGGTTTATGGACCTTTCCTTCAAGAACTTGTCCAAACCTTTTTTAAACCCAGCTATACTAACAGCTTTTACTACATCCTCCGGTAACATATTCCAGAGTTCAATTACACGTTGAGTGAAAAAATATTTTCTCTTATTAGTCTTAAATAGCTTACTTTGTAGCTTCATTGCATGTCCCCTAGACTTTCTATATTCTAATGATGTAAACAATCGATCTATGTTTACTCGTTCCACTCCATTTATTAATTTATAGACCTCTATTATATCTCCCCTCTGCCATCTCTTTTCCAGGTTGAAGAGCCCTAACCTTTTTAGCCTCTATTCATAGGGGCATCCTTTCATCCCCTTTACCATTTTGGTGGCTCTTCTCTGTACCTTTTCTAATAATGCTATATTCTTTTTAAGGTGCGGTTGCACCATGGAACGATACAGAGGCATTATAATATCATTTGTTTTATTTTCCATTCCTTTCCTTATGATACTTAGCATTCTATTTGCTCTCTTGGCCGCCACTGCTGCACACTGGGCGGAGGGTTTTAACATGTTATCCACGATGATGCCTAAATCTTTTATCTATTGGAACCTCTCTGTTGGGATGCCCTAACTTCCCTCTTTTGCTACTATCCTTCAATGATACATCATTTTAAACAATATGCACTTTGACCCCTGTCGACTTTCCCCTATTATCTAGTTTAAAAACTGCTCTATCTCCTTTTTAAAGGTTAATGCCAGCAGCCTGGTTCCATCCCGGTTAAAGTGAAGCCCATTCCTTCGGAAGAGCCCCTCCATTCCCCAGTTCCTAATAAATCCAAAACCCTCATCTTTGCACCATCGTCTCATCTATGAATTGAGTCTCTGGAGCTCTGCCTGCAGCACTTTCTAAGACCTTGTCTAGGTTGCTGCTTCATCTCTTCTGTTGGTTGGGACTGCTGCTGTCCAGTTGGTGGTCCCCCGAAGAACTGGGGGGGGGGGGGGTCATCATGCAGGATAAAGGTGAGACAATGCCCGGTGGAATGCTTTGTGATGTGCAGAGGCCAAAGGTCATAACTTTGGAGTCACTGTGGCGTGTGATGCACGGTTTTAACTCTTTTCTTTAATTAATTTCTGGATGCTTGGTGGGTGATCTTTCTGTGGTATTCCAGGCTGTGGTGGAGAACTCCAAGTCATTAGAAGCTGTTGTGGAAAGAATGGACATAGTGTGGGCTGTAGGTGATGCTTTAATAAAGGACAGTACAGTCACTTTTAGATGAAAGGAGTACCTTGAAAACCAATCTAGATGCAATAATTTGTGTCTGCTGAACTTTCGCAAATCTTCACTTATACTAGTGATATGGCGAAAAACCATCTGACCGAGATACTTGGGATGGATCTTATTTATTTTATTTATTTATTTACATTCTCTTATATACTGCGCTATTCTGCATCAGTGCGGTTTACATTGAACAAACTGAAATTACATTGAACAGGGCATTATAACTTGGAGATAACTATTTTACAGGGAACATGGGCTATGGAGGGTTAAGTGGCTTGCCCAAGACCACAAGGAGCACCTGTGGGACTAGAAACCCCAGTCCCTCCGGCCCAAGGTTGCTGTCCTCTAGTGGGATTTGAACCCCCGAACCTCTGGCCTGAGGTACCTTGCCCCAACCACTAGGCCACTCCTTCAACCTCCCTCTGTTGGTGAGGGCCCAATACCTCTCCCCAGGTGGGGGTTTGCCATCTGAGGGGCAGGGAGTCTCTGTTGAGGATAATTTGACAGAGTTTTTGGAATCCTCCCTGGAGGTTGTGACCCAATGGATCCACCCTTATTCTAACATTTGCCTTGGAGGTGGACTGCAACCTGGTTTTCAAACTGTATTTCCGCTCAATGTATAAGTTATTTTTTGGTTCAATAAGGTGTATATTTCCTGACTTTTCTAGAAGTACACAAAAGGGATTCTTGGCTCCAGCCTTGGCCCTTGGGTTGACTTTTGTGCTTCGTTTTCCTTGTGTTTGTATTGTAGTTTGTGAGGGTAAGACTTTTACATTTTTTGAACCTAAAATGCTTGCTGATTTTATTTCTACTAGGGAGGGGATAAGTGCATTAATATCTGCTCCACAGCCATCACTGTAGAGGCTCTTGGGGGAGGGGCGAGGTAATGGGGTTCATCCTTAGGTTTTTCCTTTAGTCTTATTGTGTTAGCTATATGACTTTTTTCTCTTTTCCTGTTCTTGGAGCTTGATTTCCTGTATTGTGGGCTAATATTGTACTGCATATTAGTTATTTGATTTCTATGACTGATTATTTCTAGTTCCATTCTACTACTACTACTACTACTACTACTATTATTATTATTATTAATCATTTATACTGTGCTACAAAGCATACACAGCACTGTACAAACATATAAAGAAGATAATCCCTGCTCATAGAGCTTATAATCAAATCAAGACAGACAGCAAGGTGAAAAGATCGAAGTCTGGAGTTTGCAGAAGAAGAAAAAGGCATAGAGAAGAAAGCCAAAGGAGGAGCGGAGTTCATGAAGAAGGGTGTAGGGAAAGAGAAGGTAATGAGGGGCAGTAGAGCAAATGCATTTATAGGTTAGAAGGAGAAGTTTGAATTGGATACAGAAATGGAAAGGGAGCCAGTGAAGTGATTTTAGAAGAACGGTTATATGAGTGTAATGGGGCTGGCAGAAGATTAGCTGTGCAGCAAAGTTCTGGATAGATTGAAAAGGAGAGAAATGACACTGAGGGAGACCAGCAAAGAAGAGATTGCAGTAGTCAAGACGAGAGGTGACCAAAGAGTGGACAAGAGCCTTAATAGTGTGTTCAGAGAGGAAGGGACGAATTTTGCTAATGTTGTAGAGAAAGAAACGACAGGTTTTAGCTATATGTTGAATATTTATTTATTTTATTTATCTATTTCTTCTATACCGCCCCTTCCAGAGATCAAGGGCGGTTTACATGGAACAAGTTAACAAATTATGTATACTTCGGTATACATTTACATTGAACAGAAACTTTCTAACTTTTTACAAATAATAATAAATGTGATAAACTGTCCAAACTATTTACATAGGTTATTAACAAGTGGTTATATACAATGTGTTACAGAATAATCATAGGTCATGCGTAAGTGGTGGAATTTATTTCCATTTTTTATCATAAGTTTTGTGTGTGTGTGGGAGGACTGTGTGGGGTTAGCTAATTGCGGTTTTGGGAGTTTTGAGTTTGTGTGTCTGTGGATGCTGTGGGACAGGACTTGGGGGGTATGGGATTTGGAAATGTTCGGAGAATAGGTAGGTTTTGAGTTCATTCCGAAATTGGGAGAGGTCTTTTATGATACGGAGGCCTAATGGAAGATCATTCCAGAGCATGGGGGCAGTGAACGTGAAGGCTCTGGCACTTGGGGATTTTTTAGTCTTCGTGAATGTTTTTGGCATATCAAGTGAGTGGGCTGCGTTTTGTCTGTGAGCTCTTGATTCGGATGGGGTCTGTAGTAGTGTTGATAGGTGTGAGGGGGCGATGTCGTTTAGGAGCTTGAAAGTTGTTAGGAGAATTTTGTATCTGATTTGGCTGTTTATAGGGAGCCAATGTAGTTCTAGGAGTATAGGGGTCACATGGTCTGTTAGACGAGCTTTAGTAATTACTTTTGCACAGATGTTCTGAGCTCTTTGTAATAGGTATGTGTTTTTTTGTGGTAGGCCAATTAGGAGACTGTTGCAATAATCAAAATGGGGTGTGATGAGTGTATTATTAAGTTGATTGTAAATAGTTCAAAATTGTTCCATGTAAAACTTTGTTCAGTTCTTGTTACCTGTAAACCGCCTCTGATCTCTGGAAGAGGCGGTATATAAAAAAAGTTTAAATAAATAAATAAATAAATAAATAAAATAAATATTAACAACCGATCTAAAGTCATGTGTGTCAAGGAGGGGCCTTAGGTGTTGTATGGTTTTGAGTTTATGAAATATGGTTCTTACTGTCTGCTTTATGTGCGGTAGCATGGTAAGAGTATGATCTATTATTACACCCAGGTATTTTACCTCTTTTTTAACAGGTATAGATGTATTGTTGATTGAGATTGTTGTTGGAAAAGTGTCCTCGGTCACGGGTGTTCTTGTAACGAACATTGCTTCCGTTTTTTTGAGGTTAATGCTGAGGTAATTGGTTTCCATCCAAGAGGTGGTCTCAGCCATGCATTCAGATAGGGTGTCGTAAGTGGGGTTTTTGGTGGTTATGGGGATAGCGAGCATGATATCGTCAGCATAAATAAAGTGACTAATCCTGTGTTTTCTAAATATGTTTGTGATAGGTTGCAGGTATAGGTTGAAAAGGAGGGCAGAAAGGGCTGATCCCTGAGGTATTCCTTGTCCTTGGGGGAAGGTTTCTGATGCTTCTTGGTCTATTTGAACACGTATTAGTCTATGTGTGATGTAGGACTTGAACCATTTGAGAACAGTCCCACCTATTCCTAAGTTTCCTAGTCTATTGATCAGAGTAGGGTGGTTGATGTTGTCAAAGGCGGCAGAGATGTCTATAAAGAGGAGTAGGAAGCCTTGATTGTTGACATCTGTGCCTTTGATGAGGTAGTCCATCAGTGTAATCAAGAGGGTTTCCACTCTGTGGAAGGGGCGGAAACCAAACTGGCGTGAGTCAAGGGGTTTGTGCTCATCAATATGCTCTTGTAATTGTAATTGAATTGTTTTTTCTATTATTTTAGCAATAAATGGAATGCTGGCTATCGGTCTGTATGAATTTGGGTCTTTTGAGTCAAGTTTATTGTTTTTTATTATTGGGCGAAGCGTTGTGAATATGTCTGGAGAAGGAAAAGGAGGAATCATTCACTTGTCTTTTGGAAAGTGTAATTGAAATATTCATAAATAAAAAAAAAATCATGAATTGACAATCCTATCTTCAATTTGACTGTGTTCTGAAAACTTGGTTGTTTCAAGAATATTTATTTGACTGAAGTGAATTTATAACCTTGACGTTTTCCTCTAATAAGTTCTTCTATCTTCTATTTTAAGAGTCTCTGAATTAATAGAGAATGTATTCTTTGATTTTACTCCAAAGTAGTTATGTACTTATGTTTAGATAGTGGTCATTTTTATATATAATGTGATTTATATAAATTCTGTTTTCTGGAATCTACCTTGAGCTGAGGTGTTAAAGCAGAATACATATGTTCCTATTAAATTAAATTAAATATTGGATCCAAATATACAGAAAGTGCTGAGGTACGAAAGTAAACATCCACAGTTGGTCTCTCAAATATAGAAGGAATAAGAGGATCTGTCAACATCTATAGGGAAGAACACCACAGAATTTGCAAAACAAGAGAAAGACATTTTAAAGGATCAGATCAATAAACAAGGAAAAACAACTGGCTAAAGCACAAATACAGCCGGAAAAACAGAAAGTTACTTCAGAAACCATAGATTACTCAAAACCTGACACATTAAAGTTAAAGGAGAGGTGAATTTAAACCTAAACATGGGAAACTAATTAATTTCAAGGCTGTGGACAATATAGCTACTATGATAAAAAAATTGCAACTGGTTCAGAACCTCCTATCTGTTTGTTGACCTACGTAGCTAGATATGAACATGTCACTCCCCTTTTCTTCCAGCAAAATTTGCTTCCACTTTCGTACAGGTCCCATTTCAAAATACTTATGCATGCTCATAAAGCATTCAGTACCAGCTTTCCCATTTATTTCTCTGTCTTACTGACCCCTTATTGTCCTCCTCGCACTCTTCATTCCCAGAATGCAAACCTACTAATCATCCCTCCTGTTTCTCTTTTTCGCATGGAAGCTTCTCGTTACTCAGCATTCTATTTCTTGGCTCCATCCTTATTGGAATTCCCTTCCTATGCCCATACGTTCCAAGTCCTCCTATAAAAAATTTAAGATGCTCTTGAAAACCCACTTTTTCAAAGAAGCTTTTTGGGGCTGCTTGGCCTAGGATTGAGGTTGTACCTGTTGTTCTTTGTCTTTTTATTATTTGTTACATTTCTATTTTAACTGGTGTTTTGTTTGGGTAATTTGATGTAAACCACTCTGATCTAGGGCAATATAGAAAGCTTTAATAAACAGAAACAAAATTGGTAAGGCAGAAAAATACAGATTTTGTTGCACTGAACAAGAAATGGGCACACATCTCACTGCTGGGTGTGAAGTACTATTGTCAAAAAAACCTGTATACACGAAAATATAAAGCAACCCATCTCATTCACTGGAACTATATAAACACTAACACTGCTGTGCCATAAAAACACTGGGAATCATGAACTTGATAGAATCATGGAGAATAAAGTTGTAATACCTGGAATATTCCTATTCCTATGGTAAAGGAGAACAGCACAAGAAAAGCATTATTAATAGAACTGTCTGTGCCAAGTGACTATTCTCTACTACAGGTGGAAAAATAAATCTTTAGTGCCAACAAATGCAATTAGAGACCAAGAAAATGTGGTGGAAAGATACAGAAATTGTCTCAATCCTCTGGCCTGATTAAAAAGATTGTTCAAGTGGATCTTGCTGTGAACTTCAGGAGGTGGTTCTCTGGCACCGTGCAAGTGTTGAGATGAATACTGAGAGAGAATCTGAGATATTGAGGTCATTTCCAAACTCCCCCTAACACACACCGCAGCACCCTCACAATGTTCTCTTTAATCTGCGCCAGATCCTCCGCCAGCATTCCCACCAGTGGTGGGAGGGGCAGAGAGATCGATAGCTCTGCACCTCCCCCCTGCCAGCAGGAATGTTGGCGGCGGACCCAGTGCAGGTTAGCGGGAACATTGATTCCAAGGTGTTTTACTTCACTCTTAACTGGGATTGGCCGGTTACCTATTAATAGGTTGGGGGGGGGGATAAATGTTGTGTCTTTTGTGATTATGAGGGCTTCAGATTTATTGTAGTTGATTGTTAAGTTGCATTGTGCTAGCCATTCATTATGCGTTGAGTAGAAAAATATTTTCTCTTATTAGACTTAAATTTGTTATATCATAGCTTCATTGTGTGTCCCCTAGTCTTTCTATTTTTTTATGGTGTAAACAACCGATCTACATTTACCTGATTCACTCAATTCATTAATTTATAGACCTCTATCATATCTCCACTCAGCTGTCTCTTTTCCAAGTTGAAGAGCCCTACCCTTTTAGGCCTTTCCTTATAGGAGTATCCTTCCTTCCCCTTTACCATTTTGCTGGCTCTTCCCTGAACCTTTTCTAATTCTGCTATATCCTTTTTAAGATATGGCAACCAGAATTTCACACAATATTCAAGGTGTGGTTGCACCATGGAATAATACAGAGGCATTATAACATCCTTGGGTTTATTCTCCATTCCTTTCCTTATGATTCCTAGCATTCTATTTGCTTTCTTGGCCACCGCTGCACACTGGGTGGAGGGTTTCAACGTATTATCCAGATGACGCCTAAATCTTTTTCCTGGATGGTGGTTCCTAATGTGGAACCATACTTTGGGCTGTTCTTTCTTAGGTGCATAACTTTGCGCTTGTCCACATTAAATTTCATCTGCCATTTGGATGTCCAATCCTCCAGTTTTTAAAGGTCCTCTTGCAATTTTTCACAATCCTCTTGTGTTTTAACAACTTTGAATAATTTTGTGTCATCTGCAAATTTGATCACCTCATTCATTATTCCCATGTCCAGGTCATTTATAAATATGTTAAAAAGCAGCGGCCCAGCACAGGTCCCTGAGGTACTCGCCTTTCCCTATTTACTTTAAAAGCTGCTCTATCTCCTTTTTAAAGGTTAATGCCAGCAGCCTGGTTCCAGCTTTGTTAAGGTGGAGCCCTTTTGGAAAAGCCCCTTCCTTCCTCAGAATGTTGCTCAGTTCCTAAAAAATTCAAACCCCTCTCCTTGTATCATCATCTTATCCACGCAATGAGACTCCGGAGCTCTGTCTGCCTTTTCGATCCTGCATGTGGAACAAGAAGCATTTCAGAGAATGCTACCCTGAAAGTTCTGGATTTCAACTTCCTACCTAAAAGCGGCTTCCAAAACCGCCCTCCCACATGTTCCTATGTCATTGGTACCAACATGTACCAAGACAGCAGGCTCCTCCCCAGCATTATTTAAAATCATGTCTAGGTGGTGTCTGAGGTTTACTACCTTTGCACCAGGCAGGCATGTTACCAGGCGAACCTCACATCCACCAGCCACCCAGCTATCTACATGCCTAATGATTGAATCACCAAGTATAACAGCCATCTTACACACCTTCCCTCATGAGTACATGTCCCTGGAGAAACCTCCACAGTGCAAGAGGTTTTACATCATCTGGAGGACAGGTCCTAGCTACAGGATCACTTCCTGCCACACTAAGGTGATGCTTTCCTTTCATGTGACCTCTCTCCTCCATGGCAACAGAGAGGCTGCCAGATTGGAGGTGGGACTTACAGTAAGTACTATGTCCCTGTAGGTCTTGTCTATATACCTCTCTATCTTCCTTAGATCCTCCAAGTCTTCTACCCTAGCCTCTAAAGATCAGACTCATTCCCTGAGAACAAAGAGCTCCTTGCACCTACTGCACACATAAGACCCCTCACCAATTGTGAGAAAATCATACATGAGACACTGAATGCAAAAGAATGGATAGCTCCCATCTCACTGCTGGACTGCTATCTGCATCTCAGTTGTAAGGTTTTGTTTAGCTATTTAAGTTGTTTACTTACTTAAAGTTGCTATTGATACTTGTACTAATACAACTATACCTAATGAGTTCACTTCAAGATTAATTAATTTCAGGGCCTAAATTTATCTACTTCTGATGAGGACAACCAGCTGAACCTTAAAGTGAATTTACTACCTCTTTCCCTTTAATAGGTTTAAGAACCTGTAAAGTAAAGCTAAGACTATGCTTGGGGTGGGTGGGAGGGAAAGAACACTTAGTGAAAACTGGCTTGCTACACAGTGCTCTCGCCTGTGCTTCTAAGGTAATTAAATAACAATTCCCTGGGTGAGTCACACAGCCCTTGGTTTGATAGAGGGAGCTTTTCAAATTGCCCATTTGTTTTCAATAGTTGTTAAAGCCAAGTGACAGATCAATTTCACGGGTCTCTTGCCTCCTAACTGGAAGGCCTCTCTGTAAAGGTCTCTAGAAAAATTTCTCTCTCTTTCTGATCAAAGAATATTTACCATATTCTACCTTGTATGCTAAGCTATACTCTGATTTGATTTAAATGAAAAGCTCTCTGATGGTACTAAGCCCTGACTGACTTAACAAAAACAATGAATTTTAAAATACAGATTTATCAGCTTTAACCGAAAGAATTCTCTTTACCCCAAAATTTAGAGAATTTCCCAGAAGGTAAATACTTACAAGTGCAGATTTCTTTCCAGCAGGAGCAGTCCCATTTGGTAGTCCTTCAAGACTACCTCTATCTCATTTCATTCAAAATAGTACATTCATGGAGTGGAGGAGTACTAGTGCAGTGCTTTTCAATCATCTATTGCAGTAATCCCGAAAACCAGGCTGGCTAGGTGCGCCTCCAGCAGAGTGGTTAGAGCACTAGGCTAGAACTAGGGAAACCAGAGTTCAGATCCTATCACTGCTCCTTATGATCTTGAACAAGTCATTTAACCCTCCACTGCTTCAGGTGCACACAGATTGTAAGCCCTCCAAGAACAGGGAAATAATGTCTGTACCTGAATGTAAGTTGTCTTGAGCAACTACTGGAAAGGCGTGAGCTAAATACAAAATTAAGTAAGTGCCAAAAGAGCTTTTTACCAGATGTGCTTAGGATATTTTCCTTTCCCTCTTTCCCTGTTCATCCAGTAATATTTTTATTCTGTATAGTAATATAAGATAGATACTCTCAAGCACAGATGCCTAGAGACTGCTGACATTATCTCACAAAATTATCTGTCAGTTTGCAGCTGCACAGCTTCTGTTTGACAGAATAGCGCATACAAAGACACTTCTGTTAAATGACTGGTATTAAAAGAAGCATGAAGGTTAATGGTACAGGAATGAAAGAAACTCCGACTCTTTAAACGCTTGTGTATTTTACCACCAGCTCAACCATTAAGCAAGACTAAGCAGTTGCCTATGATGGCAGTTTCTGAAGGGCAGCAAAGAGCAGCAGTAGTTAGATCTCTACCACCAGACGCTCAAAGAGCCATCAGCACATTCTTTTACCTGCAGGAAGAGCAGACACATACAAAGCACAGATTTATATTTTAAAAGTTGATGTGCAATTATGCAATTTTACAGGATTGTTGTGGGGGAGGGATGTTTGGGATGATTATGATTGTTGAGTTATCAAAATCTCTGTTGGGGGGAGGGGATGGACATAAAGCTAAAGGTTTGCTTAAAGCACCCAGTACCCATGCACTGATTCTATATTTTACACTAGCACTTTCAGGGAACAATAATCAAAACTGCCCACATTGATGCAAATTCTGCAGTAGATTTTACCCACAGGGTTTGAACCAGTAATCAAAACAAACCTGTGTTGGTACTTTTGCTTTGATTATTGCCTAAGAAAAATATGCTTGTAGATATTTGCACCTGTTTGTTCTGCAGGTAGTTTTTCCAGCAAGAACTATGCACACTGTTTCCTCCCCTGACTTAAACCCACTCTCAGAAATGTCTATGAACTGCGTGAGTAAAATTATACAAGTTTCAGAACGAGACACCTAATTTTATCTGTATTAAGAGTGAGATATATTCAAGAAGTCTATTTCTGTTGACAAAGTGCTGTTTGGCCTATGGAAATAGCTTTGAATATTATCCTCTTACAGATTAAGGGGCCCTTTTACTAAAGCACCAACAAGGGTCTACACTTGCCAGGTATTGAGAGCAAAACATAATAGTAGCATAGTAAGTGACAGCAGATAAAGAACAGCATGGTCCATCTAGCCTGCCCTATGTGTGGTTAAGTGCAACAGTTGCATGCTGTCAGAGGCATACCCCAGCAGTTAGTGCACAGAGTTGTACCCTAACATGTCGAGCAGCATTCACAATCAACAAGGAAGCACCTAACACCGCCCATAGAGGTATCATTAGGTTCAGCTGCACTCAGGGTCAGCAGAAGGCCTTTTATTTTGTGAGGGCCCACATTCCACTCTATCTCAGCCCCATGGGCGGAGACCCTTCCTGTTCTGCCCATGGGAGATTGGATCCCCACGGGAAGAAAAGAAAGGGGTCTTTGCTGCGATTGCGGCTTTTCTTCTTCCACCCATGGGCAGCCTGCTGCCTGCCAGCCGCAATCAGGCAAAGACCCTTCTTATCTGCCCGCGGGAGATCGGATCCCCGCAAGCAGAAAAGGAAGAGTCTGTGTCATAATCGCAGCCAGCAGGAGGTGTAATCACAGCAAAGATCCTTCGTGGTCTGCTCACAGGGAATCTTATCTGCTGCCTGCAGGGGATGGGATCCCTGCGGGCAGCCTGCCACCACAATTTTTGGTGGGGCCAGGCCTGTATGGCTCACCCCTTTCCGATGCCTATGGCTGCACTTATTGCCACAATGACAGTGAACATGCAATATGTACCCTAAGGTTAACTGCAATGTGCTCTCCATACCCACAGTTCACCCCTAACCTGCCCATTCCCCACTCCATCGCACAATGGGCAATTAATGCTGGTCAACACAAAAGAGGAAGGCCAGCAATGAGATAGACCTATACAGTAACAGTAGCGATGGATGCCACTTTATCAGCAATTAGACGCCTGACTGGAGACTGAACATAGTTTAGGACAACTAGCCAAAGGGTCGCCATGAGTCGGCACTGACTCGACAACACTTAACAACAGCTGTCATGCCTATGTGATAACCGTTATGTGGCCCCTGCGCTCACAGTTACCAAATGCAAAAATGCTTGTTAACCACATAGCACACTCTAGTAAAAGAACCTCTAAGTATTCTGCCACAATGAATGGATATACGTATAATGGGTGTTCAAGTGGCCCTAAATGAGCAATAAAAATATAGCAAGAGCCTACCAAACAATTGATTATTTATAAAAGTATTTGTACATTTAAAACAGAATCTTTTTCTAGCAGTTCTTAAAAGGCTTCACCTCCTGATTTGCCAGGTCCATTTCAGATTCACTATATTATCCCTTTTAGAAATGATTTAATAACACTGCCAACACCAGTAGATAACTATATCTCTTTTCCTCTCTCTGGTAGTTTTGTGGAATGCTTCTTGGAATAATATGTCAGTAAGGTCAGGATTCATAATTAGTTCAGCATTTTGAAAACTGTTATTGGAACTACAGACCAACAGACTAGAGACTTTAAGCTAATTCAAACCTTTACAATCTTTTTTTTTCCTATGGAAGACAAATGCATTCACTGATCTTTGCTCACTGCAAGAGCAAACCTGTTTGGAATTTATCTCTTGATGGCAGCTAATTTAGACACAGGTCTCCAAAGTATACACATTAGTGCGATAAGCCAGTATGGATTACCAGGTCTGTACTAACATAGTATTTCACTAATTGATTTTGAAGTAGGTGATTTCCTTATGTCAATCAAGTATACAGTTTTATTGAGTCTTGCTTTAAAAATGGTGTGAAATGAGAAACGTAAATATCAGAAAGGTACACTTTAAAAAGGAATTAGAAACATTTCATAAAACTGTTTCTATTCTGCAAAACATACTGTATACATACAGGGGCGGCCCAAGGGGGGTGCGGGGCCATGTGCGGAGACTCGGTGCGGGGCCTCATTTGCATAAGGGGCCTCATTTGCATAAATATTTGCATAATGTTATCACACACTAACTTTTAGTAAACATGCCTCTTAATGAGTATATGGATAAAGAAAGACTAAAAGGTTACTACATTACTATAATCCAGTACCAACCGCCAGGCACATTAGTAACTACTACAAACACTGCCCATTTAGAACCCATAGCAAACCCGCCGTATCCTAACAGCACTACCAGGACTCACAAAGCACCATACCCTAACTATCAAAAGGCAACACTGCAAATATTAAACCAATACATTTCAGAGAACAACAATACATGACCTACTGGGGAAAGAACAAGTGGCAATGCCAAATAGGAATTATATAAACAGAATACCTCAGCTCAGTTACACATGCAGAACATAGACCATCACCAAACAAGGAATCACAATTTAGAAACAGGAAGACAATAATTAAACTGGGAACCCTAAAAGCCAAACTTGGAATGTACAACAACAATGTAGAAATAAAACTATAAATTAATTTCCTCTTGTACTAAACAAAGCGCAAAAATTAATGATGCACATTTCTCAGAGCTGACATATTCCAGTTAATAAATTCAAAATAAAGAGAGATTTTTCTACCTTTTGTGCATTTTTTTTCAGTTGCAATTGTTCCAGCCACTTTCTTCTGGTTTCTTCGTGTCTTCTGCTAACTCTCCATCTGCTGTCCATTTGTCCTTCTTCTGTCTTCTTGTTTTTTTTTCCATTCTCTCTCTACATCTGCTTTAACATACTAATCTTTCTCCTTTTGCTCTTTCCTCATTCCTATTTCATCCACTCAAATTTTACCCCTCCATCCTCAATCCCCACTTACTCTCCCAATATCCGGCCAATTGTAGATTTGTCTTCCCTCCCACGCAAAATATTTTTCCCTCTCCATTTCACTCTCTCAGCTCCATCCCATTCTAATCCTCCCCCAACATCAGCTCCTTTCTAGTACCAGCCCCACCCAGCATCTGCTCCCTTCTTGTCCCTGCATCAGCCCATTTCCAGTCCTAGTCCCCCATCAGCCCATTTCCAATCCTATCCTAGCCCCACCATCTGCCCATTTCCAGTCCTAGCTCCCCCATCCATTTCCAGTCCTATCAGTTCCTCCATCAGCTCATTTCCAATCCCAGCCCCCCATCAGCTTATTTCTATTCCTTTCCTAGCCCCACCATCAGCCCATGTCAAATCCTAGCTCCCCTCCACTCAGCCCATTTCCAATCCAAGCCCCCCATGAGCCTACTTCCAGTTCTAGCCCCTCCATGAGTCCATTTCAATTCAAGCCCCCACCACAGCCCATTTCCAACCTTAGCACCTCCAACAGCCCATTTCCAGTCCTATCCTGGCCCCTCCATCAGCCCATTTCCTGTCCTAGCCCCCCCCCCACTCAGCCCATTTCCAGTCCTAGCTCCCTCTCCTCACAGCCCATTTCCATTCCAAGCCCCCCTCCCCATCAGCTATTTGCAGTTCAAGCCCACTTTCCACTGAGACCTTTTCCATTCCTAGCGCCTGTCCCCATCAGCTTTTTTCCGTTATAGCCCCCCTTCCACTCAGCCCTTTTCCAGTCCTAGCAACCCCCCATCAGCCCACTTCCAGTCCGAACCCCCTATAGCCCATTACCAGTCCTAACCCCCCCATCAGCCCACTTCCAGTCCGAACCCCCTATAGCCTATTACCAGTCCTAACCCCCCCATCAGCCCACTTCTAGTCCTTACCCTCCCATCAGCCCATTTTTAGTCTTACCCCCCCATCAACCCATTACCAGTCCTAACCCCCCATCAACCCATTACCAGTCCTAACCCCCCATCAGCCGACTTGTAGTCTTAGCCCCCCCCAACAGCCCATTACCAGTCCTAACCCCCCATCAGCCCATTACCTGTCCTAAACCCCCCATAGCCCATTTCCAGTCCTAATCCCCCATCAGCCACTTGTAGTCGTAGCTCCCCATAGCCCATTACCTGTTGTAACCCCCCCATAGCCCAGTACCAGTCCTAACCCCCCCCAGCCCATTACCAGTCCTAACGCCCCCCACAGCCCATTACCAGTCCTAACCCCCTATCAGCCTACTTGTAGTCTTAGCCCCCCATAGCCCATTACCTGTTGTAACCCCCCATCAGCCCATTACCTGTCCTAACACCCCCATAGCCCATTTCCAGTCCTAATCCCCCCATCAGCCCACTTGTAGTCATAGCTCCCCATAGCCCATTACCTGTTGTAATCCCAACATAGACCATTACCAGTCCTAATGCCCCCCACAGCCCATTACCAGTCCTAACACCCCCCATCAGCCCATTCCCAGTCTTAACCCCCCCCATCAGCCCACTTGCAGTCCGAACCCCCTATAGCCCATTACTAGTCCTAACCCCCCCCATCAGCCCAGTTCCAGTCCGAACCCCCTCCCTCTCTCCCTCCCTCCCCCCCCATCAGCCCATTTACAGTCCTTACCCCCCATCAGCCCAGTTACCGTCCTTACCCGCCCCCCCCCATCAGCCCAGCTAAGTTTAAAAATCCCCCCCCAGAAACCGGCTGCTGCTGCCGCCGTGGCAGCGGCAGAATCGAGAATCCCGTGGGGCCCCCCTGTCCTGCAGTCTTCTATGCGGCCTCAGCGCGGGCTTTTCAGAGCCGCGCGAAGGGAGAGTTTCCCTTTCTCGCGGCTCTGTTAATCCCGCTGCGGGGCTGATGGGATTTCCCATCAGCCCCGCGGCGTGATTAACAGAGCTGCGAGAGGAGAAGCTCTCTCTCTTCGCGCAGCTCTGACAGCCGATGCTGAGGCCGCATAGAAGACTGCAGGACAGGGGGGCCCCGCGGGATTCTCGATTCTGCCGCTGCCACGGCGGCAGCGGCAGCAGCAGCAGCCAGTTTCTGGTTTTTTTTTTTTTAAACTTAGCTGGGCTGATGGGGGGGGAGGGGTGGTAAGGACTGTAAATGGGCTGATTCTCGATTCTGCCGCTGCCATGGTGGCAGCGGCAGCCGCAGCCGGTTTCTGATTTTTTTAAACTTTGCTGGGATGCAAGATGTTTTTTGCGCGGGGCCCCCTGAAACGCGTGGCCCTGTGCAAAAAACATTCTTGCTCAATGGACGGGCTGGCCCTGTATACATGCAGATATTTTCCAGAACTTCGATCCCATGTTTTGTCACCTCCAAGCTTGATTTCTGCAGTTCCCTGCCCCTGATTGCTTCTTCATTTTCAGTTGATGAGAAGAATTGCCACTTGCCTTATGTTTAACAAACCAAAATTCTATCCCACTCTACTCACTCCTTTCTCTAGGTCTAATTCCACTGAAATTCCTGGTCCCAACATACTCAATATTTTAGAACACGTGTTCTCCCAACCTGCAGTCTCTGATCTCCCTTTACATTTTTCTCCCCTAAGATCTTAGTGTTCTCTTTGTCTCCCTCATGCCACTAATTTCTGAGTCTGCAAATAGTGACCCTTCCCCTTGATGACCTATCGTGTTCTTATGTTTTCAGTCGCCAAAGAGCGCATGGTTCGGAAGGATGTATCCTTGAAGGATACTAACAAAAAAGGGAAGTTAGGACATCCCGACAGAGAGGTTCCAATAAAGATAAAAGTAACCCAGAAGCCCTTAAGTACAGAGCACACAGAGTTGAAAGATTCCAAATTACCCCCTATCAACTGATAACCAGATTAATATGAATGAAATACAACCTTTAAAATGCCTGTATGCTAATGCTAGAAGTCTAAAAAATAAAATGGAAGAGTTAGAATATTTAGCACTAAATAAAGGGTTAGATATGATTGGCATCTCAGAGACCTGGTGGAAGGAGGTCAACCAATGGGACACTGTGATACCTGGGTACAAACTATAACGCAATGATAGGGTAGATCGAATTGGTGGAGGGGTTGCACTCTATGTCACACAGGATTAAATTTTTGCAGGAAACAAAATACACTGTAGAATCTCTATGGAAAGAAATTCTTTGTAAAAAGGAGAAAACAATGGCAGTGGGGCTGTACTACCGATCGCATGGCCAGAATGAACATATGGATGATGAAACGCTAAAAGAAATCAGGGAAACTCACAAAAGTTATTACACAATAATAATGGGTGATTTTAATTTCTTGGTATTGACTAGGTCAGTGTCACAGCAGTACATGCTAGGGAGATAAAGTTTCTAGATGAAATAACTGCTTCTTGAAGCAGCTGGTTCATGTACCGACAAGAGGAAAAGCTATTTTGGACCTAGTCCTTAGTGAAACACAGATCTGGTGCAAGAGATAAGGGTGTTGGGGACACTTTGCAATAGCGATCATAGCATGATCGCATTTGATTTTTTTTTAATTAATTTGTATTCATAACATTACAGTTCAAACAAGAACACAGGAAACAGATTCCAAATCAGGGGATACAGAACCAAAAACGTATTCCCAAAAGGTAAAACAAGGGGATATAAGCCCACATCACGGGGAGCACAAAGAATCCAAAAGAAAATAGTCAAAGGAAAACAAATGGCAAAAAAAACAATGCCACACAATATCTTCACTCCAGCACTGCAGAATGGCCAATGTAATGCCAATTTTTAAAAATGTTTCCAGGGGGTGATCCAGGAAACTACAGACATCAGTACCGGGCAAAATGATAGAAACCATTATAAAGAATAAAATTACTGAACATGTAGATAGTCATGGTTTAATGGGAGGAAGCCAACATGGATTTAGTAAAGGAAAGTCTTGTCTTACTAATCTATTATATTTTTTGAAGGTGCGAATAAAAAGGTAGACAAAGGTGAGTCAGTTGATATAGTGTATTCGGATTTTCAGAAAGCTTTTGACAATGTCTCTCATGATGTAGGGTGGCCAACTGGCACCAGATTTTAGGGACGCCCTGATCCAGTCCAGTCTTACCTTCCTAGCTGCATGGACTTGCTATCTGGATTTGAGTAATCAGCAAAGTAAAACCAGAACTGGATCAGGGTGTCCCTAAAATCTGGAGCCAGTTGATTACCCTATTCATGACAGACTTTTGGTGAAATTAAAAACTCATGGGATAAGAGGCAGTGTACTACTGTGGATCAGGAACTGGTTAAAAGACAGAAAGCAGGGAGTAGGGCTAAATGGCCAATTTTCTCAATGGAGAAAGGTGAATAGTGGAGTACCCCAGGGATCTGTGCTGGGCCCGCTGCTTTTTACAGATTCATAAATGTCCTGGAAATGGGAATAACGAGTGATGTGATCATCTTTGCAGATGACACAAAATTATTCGAAGTTGTTAAAACACAACAGGACTGTGAAAAATTGCAACACCACCTTGATAAATTGGAAGACTGGACACCCAAATAGCAGATGAAATTTAATGTGGACAAGTGCAAATTTATGTACCTCGGAAAGAACCACCCAAACTTTGGTTACACGATGCAAGGTACCACCTTAGAAACCACCAGCCAGGAAAATATTTAGGCATCACTGTGGATAATATATTGAAACCCTCCACTCAGTGTACAGTGGCAGATGAGAAAGCAAATAGAATGCTAAGAATCATAAAGAAAGAAGTGGAGAATAAAACCAAGGATATTATGCTGCCTCTGTATGGTTCCATGGCGAGACCACACCTTGAATATTGTGTGCAATTCTGGTCAACATATCTTAAAAAGGATATAGCAGAATTAGAAAAAGTACAGATAAGAGCCACCAAAATTGGTAAAGGGGATGAAAGGATACCCCTATGAGGAAAGGCTTAAAAGGTTACAGCTCTTCAACTTGGAAAAGAGGCAGCTGAGGGGAGATATAATAGAGGTCTATAAATTAATGGATGGAGTGGAACACGTAAATGTAGATCGGTTGTTTACACCATTAAAAAAATAGAAAGACTAAGGGACACGCAATGAAGCTACAATGTAACCCATTTAAGACTAATAAGAGAAAATATTTTTCACTTAACGTGTAATCAAACTCTGGAATTCGTTACTGGAGGATGTAGTAAAAGCTGTTAGTGTAGCTGGGTTTTAAAAAGGTTTGGATAAGTCCCTGGAGGAAAGGCCCATAAACCGTTATTAAAGAGGACCTCGGAACTCCATTAGCTACCCCGGAACAAGCAGTGTGGAACCTGTGTACCTTTTTGGGAACCTGCTAGGTACTTGTGACCTGGATTGGCCACTGTTGGAAACAGAATACTGGGCTTGATGGACCTTGGTCTAACCCAGGACGCCATTTTTTTATATCCTTATGTAGGGAAAGGCTGCCCTGGCCAGGAATCAAACCTGGGTCAACAGCTTTGAAGGCAGCTATGCTCACTACTATAAGACCAATGCTGCAAAGGCATGTATTTTATTTCTAGTATTAGCCTGATGGGGCATGTTTGCTATTTTCAGTCTTAAACAGTATTCTCAATTAAAAACAAAGCAGCAAGATATAGTTAGAACAGTGGTCTTACAATTAGATTTAAAAAGACCTCAGTTTATGAAGGAACACATTAAAAACCCACTTTCAAAAATATAGAGGCAGCAATAGCTAACAGGAGAAATATTAATGCATGGAACTGCAGCTCAAGTGAAGCTTCTTTCTTGTAACAGGTGCTCTCTGAAGACAGCAGTTTACCAGACACAAGCAGATCACAAGACTATGCTTGGCACTGAACAGCTGTTAAAAATTACCCTCTAAATTTCATCTGCCATTTGAATGCCCAATTGCCCAGTGTCACAATTTCTTCCTGCAATTTCTCACAATTCATATGCGATTTAACTATTTTGAATAATTTGGTATCATCTGCAAATTTGATGACCTCACTCATTGTTCCCATTTCCAGATCATTTGTAAATATGCTAAAAAAGTACCGGTCCCAGATCCAGTGGTAACAGAGGAGACTGGAATGTACAGGCTGGTAATTCTTACTTTGATGGTGCGCTAAGTTCACTATCTCAGTCAGGTAGGTTGTAATATAAGCAGGCTATGTCAAACGAGTCTAATTAATTTTGTTTGAGTGAGTGACTAGAGAATTAGATCAAGGGCATAGGAGACTCATGAATAAACTGAGCAGCCTATGGGTCAAGGTGCGGACTGGATTAAAAATTGGTTGATGATAGACAGGGCAGTGGAAAATGGAATTCATTTAGAGGCGAGAAATGTGAAAAGTGGTATGCCCTAGGAATTGGCCCTGGAACTATCTCTGTTCAGTATCTTTGTGAGCGCTATTACAGAAGGGTTAAAATGTGCAGTTTGCCTTTTTGTGAATGACATGAACATCTGTAACACAGAGGACACTACTCAGGGAATAAACAAAATAATTTCAACACATAATACAGGTACACTACCAAAAAACTGCCTCCAGTTTTGCAACTGATTCCTATAGATTTTGGGGTGCTGAATCCAGGAAAAATAGCCAAAATGTTCCATCACGTCACGTTTTCTTGCAAAATTAGATTTCTTACCCATATAAGGAATGTTCACATAATTTCTTTTTAGCCGACTGCAGTTTATTTTCTTGGCCCAAAATAGAGGTTGTAATGGTTAACTAACTAGAAACACTCCCTCATGATATTTTAGAGTGTTTTGTATTCATTTTATACATTAACAGGACAATTGGGAGGCGGGGGGCTAAATCCAGTACTCGCGCTGGCGCATGTTCTTTCCTGTTCGCCTCGCCTCGTTCGCTCGCTCAAACACGGTGGTTGCGACATGAACGTTCCTGTCAAATTTTAGTTTCTTGCAAGTTCATTATTACCTTTTGTTTGCTCAGTCGTAATCCAGCTTTATTCCGAAGTGGTTCACTACAGTTGTAGTTTGCAGTGCTGTGTATTTGTGATGGCTCACAGAGCCAGAGGTTGCGTCAACTCTCCGGACAGTTTTTGTTTTATTTGTGGGGAATATACCGTGAAAAAGCAGCAGAGGAACATTTCTGCATTTATTAAAAAAGTATATTTCGCCTATTTCGATTTGAAGTTAGGCGATCAAGACAAACCGTGGGCTCCTCACAAAGTGTGCAAGACATGTGAGGAAGATCTACGCTTATGGATGAAAGGTAAAAAACAAGCATTTCGTTTCGGAATACCTATGATGTGGCGTGAACAAAGAGACCACAGCAGTGACTGCTATTTTTGCTCTTGCATTGTGAAGGGATACAACTTAAAAAATAAGAACGTAATAAGTTACCCCAACCTTCCCTCAGCAATTAGGCCTATGCCTCATAGCAACGAAGTACCTGTGCCTGAACCACCAAAATCTTTGGATCATATTTGTGTGGACGGTTCTGATCATGATGAGACTCATCAGATGGCTTTTCCCGATGAGTCCAGTACTTCCGAGTTTGAAACTGAACCAGATCCGAAACCTGAACTTTTCTCTCAAGCTGAATTGAATGATTTAGTCCGGGATTTAGGACTCCCAAAAGATGCTGCCCAACTGCTAGGTTCTCGGCTTAAACAGAAAAATCTATTGTCACCAGGAACAACTTTTTATTGGTACCGCAACCGCGAGACACAATTTTTGAAGTATTTCAGCAAAGAGGAAGATTTGGTATTTTGCAACGATATATACGGAGTGATGGAAAAGTTTAAACTCAAGTATGATCCTGCTGAATGGCGGCTGTTCATTGATTCGTCAAAAGACAGCATAAAAGGTGTTCTTCTTCATAATGGCAACACATTCGCTTCAGTTCCTATTGCTCACTCTGTTATTCTCCAAGAAAAATACGAGAATTTGGCCCCGATTCTTCAGAAGATTCGTTATGATGAGCATAAGTGGATGATTTGTGGAGACTTTAAAATTCTATCCATGCTATTAGGGCAGCAATCCGGTTTCACCAAATATCCCTGCTTCCCTTGCTTGTGGGATAGCCGGGCCCGCGACCTACACTGGGGGAAAAAAGACTGGCCAATTCGGGAGTATTTGAGACCCGGTGAGAAAAATGTTCTTCATGAGAGCTTGGTACCTCGTGATAAAATTCTATTACCACCTCTCCACATTAAGTTGGGTCTCATTAAGCAATTCATCAAGTCCCTTCCAAAAGATGGTGAGTGCTTTCGGTACCTTTGCTCAAAGTTCCCCCGACTTTCTGAAGCAAAGCTAAAGGAAGGAGTGTTTGTTGGCCCTGATATAAGGAAACTCATTTCAGATGGAGCATTCGCTGAAACGATGTCTGAGAAGGAAAAAGAAGCCTGGGATTCCTTCAAGGATGTTGTTCTCAAATTCTTGGGGAACAGGCGGGATGAGAACTATAAGGATATTGTTGCCAGGATGCTCAATGCCTTCAAAGAACAAGGCTGTAACATGAGCCTGAAAGTCCATTTCTTGCACTCCCATGTGAACTACTTTCCCGAAAACCTGGGGCGTACAGTGAAGAACAAGGTGAAAGGTTTCACCAGGACATCAAGGACGCAGAGAGAAGGTACCAAGGAAGATGGAACACCACTATGATGGCTGATTTCTGCTGGTTGCTGATGCGGGAAACCCCAGATGAAAAAT
Source organism: Ichthyophis bannanicus (assembly GCA_033557465.1). Taxonomy (NCBI): domain Eukaryota; kingdom Metazoa; phylum Chordata; class Amphibia; order Gymnophiona; family Ichthyophiidae; genus Ichthyophis; species Ichthyophis bannanicus. Next base: position 1,137,289,124 of record CM066033.1, on the reverse strand, counting down.
ACGCCAAGCAGCGCACCAAGAGAAGCATTCGGGGGAAGAAGAAACGGGCCCACCAGGAGATTGATTGACCCAAGAATGACTTTAAAATCTAAACTGTGTTGACAAATATCGTGTTTTTACTAAACTTTGAAATAAAAATTTGCTAGTTATTACCACAGTGTCGGATCTCATTTATTAGAATTTTATTTTCACACCATCGGGTGTTTGTCTTCATGTATTGCAATGGTGCGGTTTGCGTTTTCTATTCTTACATACATACCTGTACAACATTTTTTGCACATTTCTTTGCTTTGCTTTGTGTCTAACCTCGCTCTTATATGCTTAATGCTTGTGCACATGTATGTGGCTGTTTTAAGTGCAGACAATTTTGCTACCATCACAGTGTGTTTTGTTGACATTACTCTATTCTTATGTGCTGCCTTGTTACAATTTTCTTTATTCTTATTTGAATAACTACTAAACAATTAGTATAAAGAATTCATCCAAGAAACTTTTATCTCGATCGCACTCAATCTGAAACGTTCACCTCAAACTGCTAACCAATGTAGTAAAAAAATCTGTACGTGATGGAGCAAATTGGTTACCAGATTTGGATTCAGCGCACCAAAAAACGTAAAAATCAATCGAAACATTAGAGGCAGTTTAAAAAAATCAAACTCTGGCATTAATTACCAGAGGATGTAGCAAAAACCGTTAGTGTAGCTGGATTTAAAAGAGATTTGAACAAGTTCCTGGAGGAAAGGTCCATAGACCATTATTAAAGAGGACCAGGAAAACCCACTGCTGATCCTTCTGATAACCAGCATGGAATATGTGTACCTTTTTGGGAACCTGACAGTTACTTGTGATCTGGATTGGCCGCTGCTGGAAACAGGATACTGAGCTTCATGGACCCTTGGTCTGACCTGTATGGCATAGCTTATGTTCTTATCTGAAAAAAATTAGAAAACTGGCCAAATGTTTGGCAGTTAAGCTTTAATGTGAAGTGCAGAGTGGGGCAGTAGCTGATGGGCAAGGACCAGGAGTTAAGTAAAATATTTGGGAGTCATGCTGGATCAAAACCTTAGCCTACAATCTCATATAAATAAGACCACAAATAACACCTACTATAAAATGAAGATCATTCAAAAACTGAAGCCACTCTTAACCAAGACTATTTCTGAGCCGTTTGCCAAGTCATCATTCCTATGCTACCAAGAAGGGCCACTGCCACATTCAATGCACATACCCACTCTGCCTGATAACCTAATCTAAGAAAGGTCCCCTGCATGCAATGCACATCTCTCCTTCCTCCCAAGCCTGTGTTTCCCCAGCCCATCCAAAAAGGTGCTTCCTCCCTGTTTCTGCACCAAGTTACTAATAACACTGAGCTTTATGGATAGGCTACAAGAGCGATGATGGTTGAATAGGAGAATGTGTGGTTTCAAAGAATAAAAAAGCATTATATCCTTGACATTTTTAAAATTATTCACACTTTTTTTTTTAGCATCCTTCTTCTCCTCGTCCCCCACAAAACAAAACAAACACACATAATTTACCCCACCTAATTTTCAAAAAAACACTATCCATACAGTTTGCTTTGAAAATGTTCTAAAATGTACGCAGAGTAAAACAATCAAAATAGTTTGTAACGATGGTGCCTACTCAAAACTATCCCCAGCAGGGCCAGTGCAAAGGTTTCGAGTGCCGTAGGTGAACCTTCACTTACACTCCTCCACCCAGCCCCCCTTCAGAATTTAAACTTTGCTTTGTATATATGTGTGTGTGCCTGCACTCCATGATGCTGATGGTTTTTTGAGGTTTTGTGGCAATCAAAATCCATTGTTTTGCCTTGACTGCTGCTGATCTTTGCTGCCCTTCAGAAACTGACGCCCTAGGTGACCACACAGTCCTGTCTAATATTTGAGCCAGCCCTGGATAAGTTTCTCTTGTTATCTAAGTCGCTGTCTGTACCGTTCTCTTTATCCATGCTCCCTGCCTCTATACACTATACCTTATCTAGTCCCTCCAGTGAGTCTTTATCTCCTCTCTTCTATCTTATGATGATTTATAGTTCCTCTCTATATTTGATTTAGTTTGTTATTGTAAACCACTTTGCCATGTATTTGAAAGGCGGTATATCAAACCTTAATAAACCGTAAACCATTACACCAGTTCTGCGATTACTGCAACTCACTGTACCAAGGCCTCCCAAAACACACCATCCACCCACTACAATTGGTGCAAAACACGGCAGCTCGCATCATCAGTGGATCCATAAGACACAACCACATAACCATCCTTCTGAACCAACTACACTGGCTCCCAATACACTCCCGCACCAATTCAAGACAACACAACATCTTCAAAATACTACAGAACATCTCAGCGGACATCCTACAAAAGTTGATCACAAGAGACCTGAACAACCGACCAAGATGAACCAATAACAAGAACATAATTATCACACCCAATGCTCACACAAAAGCTAAACAAAGCACATGCAAGAGAGCTTTCTCATTCGCTGCACCTGCCCTATGGAACTCTCTCCCAGAACACATCCGAGCCAATAAGGGCAGCAAAGACTTCAGAAAGAAGTTGAAAACATCCCCTTACATAGAACACTTTGGAACCATCACAAAGCACAACATAAACAGAACACCCCCATCTAACCCTGATCACCTCGCTCATCACTCCTATCTCCTGATCATTTATGAATATGTTAAACAGCACAGGTACAGGCCCTTGAGGTACTCCATTACTGACCCTTTTCTATGTGGATAACTGATTATTTAGACCTAGACTCTGTTTCCTGTCTTTTAGCCAGTTTGCAGTCCACAAGAGAACATTGTCTACTCTACTATCCTATGACTCTAGTTTCCTAAGGAGTCTCTCAAGAGGACTTTGTCAAATGCTTTCTGAAAATCCAACCACACTATTTCAGCCAGCTCGCCAGTGTCCATATTCTCAACGCAGGAAAATCAACACATTTGATTAAGTTAGAAACTTAGCAATTCTCCTGTCAATCTCCATCTTAAAAAATATTGAAGGTAACACTGGGATCAGACTTAAAAGGGAGTGAATGTACATTATAGCACTTTGGAGACTGAGCCAATGGCTGCAGACTCGACCTGTAGAGACTGGCACAATGGGAGCCGTTGAGTCTGGAAGAGAAAGCTCACCTTCAAATAATACTATTTTGGCTAGTGCAGTAAGTCCTGCACCTTCTTGCTCTCAGAAGCATATGTTAAAGCTTTGGAGCTTTTGCTCAGATCAGACTCTTTCCATTTCTAAGCTCAAAGCTTTTCTCTGCTTTATCAGGGAATGTGAGAATTTTCTCGACTCTGAGGCTTGCCCTCCAACTAAAAAGTAGAGAAGTTTGAGGGCATCTTCCCTGCACTTTGCCCACCAGTGGTGAATGCAGTTCTGTGGTCCGCACACTGAACTTTTAGCACCAACTATATGGAGATGAAGGAAGCTCTGGACCTGAGGGCCTTAAGGCCGTTTTTGAAACCTCTGGAAAAAAATGAATCTATTTAGTACCAACAGTGGTCACATGACACACTTGCGTGATCTACTGAACCTGTTGTTTTTACAGACAATAGAGCACTACCAGTTATTCATAAAAATGGAACATTTTAGTTACAAATTATGCTTACCAACATATATTTAGCTGAACAGTTAAGTGTAGTGAATTGTATAGCAAATGGAGGGGAATTTGAAAGTTGTTTTGTGAAATAATTGTCTGATTGATGAAATTTCAATAAAGACTTGAAGAAGTGTAGCAAGGATCTCTAGGAATACTGCCTTTGATTAAGCTTCTTAGGGCAAGTTTTAAACTTGCACAAATTGAGATGAATTCGCAACACACACATATATAGGTACTAAAAAGGGATATTAACTGAACTAATGAAGGTGCTATGAAAGCGAAAAGTAAAAACATGAAGAAAGGATTACATTCAAAAGAAACTCATTTAGATATTTTGTGAGATATATTTTAACTTTTCAAATTCACACAGCTGGTGAAGCAAAATGACACCATGAGTGTTCATTATTCTCCCTTCCTTCCTTCAATTTATAGGCTGCCTAGCCCAGATGACATTCACAGGCAACACCTGGAATTCTCACTAGCCGCAAAGACTAAAGGGATGTCTCATACAAGATGTTCCTTACACATCATTCTATGGGCTGGCTGAGGCAGCCACAGTAATGCCTTTCCTTCCTCACCAGGACCAGCAAGTTGCTTTTGCAATGTACACAATCCTGGCTATCCCTGGATAAGATACTCAAATTCTAGTTTCTTGAGCCATAGCACACAATTCTGTGGTCTTAGCCACATAGCAGGCTTGTTTATTAATTTTAGAGAATGGAAGCAAAGCTATCGTTGAAAGAAAATAACAGGTAATAAAATAAATAAATATATATGTACATATACACACACTATGGAGGCTAAAAACCTTATGTATATGTAAATGGTCATATGCATGTAAGTAGCAATTTAAAAAAAAGCTGCTGTTGACATATGCATTCCTGCAGCATGCAGAGATCTTAAGGAGGCATGTATAATGTGCATTCCCTTTTTTGCAACAGAAACACATGCATAGTTTGAAGCATCACTCATTAACTGCCACCTCCCCCTAGGACACTTTTGCAGCCTGGTTTTGCCACTGACTGAGTCTGGTGTTTTATTGTGTTATGTGATTTCTGATTTAAAGTTTGAATTAAGAAAGGAGACGGGTACGAGTGCTTATGTTATAGCATTATGTGCATACATTTTGCCTGCATAGTGTCTGGGCAACTTTAAAAAGCGATTTCTGCACCTAAATGGCTTTTAAAAATACTCGTTGATGTGTTATCATATTCCACAATTACTTCAATTTAATGGCTTCTTGTTGAAATTTCTAATCAACAAAGATAAGAAGCATTCTAAAAGGTTATGCTTAGAATTTCTCCTGACATACATACATTAACAATAAATGATTTTCTCAGTGTTGAACTCCTGAATTTGTAAACATTTTTATCAGGCACTCAGGCTCCCAATGATCCCTTCACCTGTAAACAGACAGTGAAGATCAAAGTATGCTGGTATATTAAATATAGCTGTTTTACTTCAAGAACTGCAAGCATATGTAATAAAATGCTACCGCTTTCAAAGCAGTTCAAGTTAAGCAAAAAAAGAAAAAGAAAAAAAGAAGCTATTTGAACTAGTGGCACTGCAGGATGGCTGATCTGACAACAGCCTACGGGATGTTGTGGTATGCATCCATGTAGGAAACCAAGTTTTTGAAAGAACATTAAAGAAAACAGAATTCTCTGAGTATTGTAAGGCCCCTTAGCCTTACTAAAACTAAAACCATTCCCTCCGTCAAAGAAGGGTCAAAATCCAGGCTATGCATTCACTCGAGTGGACATAAGCTGGCTCTTGGCAACAGGGAGTGTAGAGAGACAACTTGTGGAAATTGAGAGTTCTTTCCAGAACAGCAGAGACAGGGAGAACCCATCCTTGGATGAAGGACACTGAGCAGATTAAGATTTTCTTGGACAGAAAGAACTAAAGGAGATCTTTTTTTGAAAGACAAAAAGAAAAACATGTCTACAGAAACTGGAGATGCTCAGATTTGCTTCATCCCTGAGTTTTTCAGTGGTGACAGGAAGATGCCATGGTGCTAGAGATAGCTTTCTAGATAGGACATGTTAGAAAAGGTGTTGAAAAATGAAAGCCATTTTCCTATTCAATTAGAATCTATTGTTCCATTTCAAAAGTAAATGGAGAGCCTGTCCTCTAAAGCAGGGGCGATGGATAAGATGAATACAGGCACTGTGGGAAGCATCTGTTTGTGAATGGATTTTAATGGACTATTTTTTCTGTTACTACTTGCTGGATCATCTACCTCAGAATGAAGCTGCTTCCGACTTTGAGGGATGGCACTAGCCTGAACTTCAGTAGGAAGGACAGATGTGGGGACTATATGGATTAAAACAGTATAAGAACATAAGAACATAAGATATGCCATACTGGGTCAGACCAAGGTCCATCAAGCCCAGTATTCTGTTTCCAACAGTGGCCAATCTAGGTCATATGTACCTAGCAGTTTCCCCAAGAGACACAAGTTCCACAATGCTTGTATGAAGTGCTTTCTTTCCTGTCCACCCAATTATTCCTATCCACACAATCAAATATATATCCCAGCTGCCAGCTATAGCGTGGGATCCCTTGTGGGATATGCCTCCTTATCCATGGCAGTTTGTCAGTTTGTTCTATTTTGCTCCAACCTCTTTTGCATGATCCTCCTTTTATGGTCTATACCAAGCACTCCTCCCACCATAACCCAACCAGCTACCATTACTAGCGTAGCAATTCCCTGAATATCTAGCTTCTTCAGTCCTCAAAATGTTTTCAGATGACTCCCTACCAACGCTAAATCATTTCACTGATACAGTCACTATATATTCTACCAGAGAATCAGCTGCCAATCAATTATATTGACACAGTCGACCAGGCAGATCCACCTCTGTGAGCAACTGTATTCTAGCTAGGACTTCTAGAATTTCTGTATCAGTGGTCTTTAGTGTCATATATTGGTGTACATAGTATACAGATCAAGATGACTTGACTCTGAAGTGCTAAAGGCTCTTAATTACTCATCAGGACTGTACCAAGGGCAGTGGAAGCAGCACAGGACACCAAGTAAGGAAGGGCTGCCGATGTCAACATACGGCTTCCAGGAAGCCCAACAAAAGTGAGTTCCTGTGCATGGCTTGGGGGCGCATTTCTAGTCTGATATGGTCCTGTTGCTCGTACGTAGCATTTAAAACATTCTTATACTGAAAAATATAGAGAGAAAGGGACCATCAACCAGGGATTTAGTCTACTTTATTCCATAAGTTTTAACTCATTATCTCATGTGTGTCCTCATCAGTACCATATACTGTTAAAATATATTTATTATTGAAAAACATTAAAACTTACCTGAAAAATGTGTACGGGAACTCAGTCAATCAATTCCAACATGAATTCATGTTTCAAGAGGTATTTGCCTTTTCATTTTATGTCTTAGGAGTGTGGAAATCATTACCAGATGAGTTGCAATTAGGGATTTGCAAGTATTTAGGAAAGAACTGAGAACTCACTGTTCATCAAATATTTGGGACTAAACCTTAAAAGTAGCATTCCCTACCAGCATTGGGAACTACATTTCATATCATATTTATTTGTTTGTCCATTGTTAATGTTATTTGTTTCTTGCTTGTCCGGTGGCATTGTAGATGATGTTTGTAACCCACTTCGACTTTTTGTAAATAAGCGGGACAGAAATGTGTTAAAAAAAATAAAGTGTGGCATTTAAGGACAATATCTACTAATCTTGTTGTTCACGTTTTCTTTTAAAAAAGTAAAGATATCTAAGTTGGTTTAATACTATCAAGTGGTTGTCCATAACAGTGTTGCTGGAGTTGGATGTGTGGATTCATACAATCCCAGGACTCATCCTACCTATTCTCAGATCCACTTGAAAAGCCCTGCTGTCATACTATTTTATTTATTTATTTAGACAGTTTTGTATACCGCCTTATCCTTCAATCAAAGCGGTCACAACACAATTGGGGGATACATTTAACACGCGGGGATATGAGACACATACTTACAGGGAACATGGGCAATGGAGGGTTAAGTGGCTTGCCCAAGACCAGAAGGAGCATCTGTGGGACTAGAAACCCCAGTCCTTCTGGCCCAAGGTTGCTGTCCTCTAATGGGATTTGAACCCCCGACCTTCCGGCCTGAAGTACCTTACCCTAACCACTAGGCTACTCCTAGGCTACTATAATATACACAAAAGAGTGGTATCAAGCTATGGACACTTTTGCACTGTTATATACACAGAATTAAAAAGCTTATTATTAATAAGGAGGAATAATGAACATGAAATAATTCAATATGCAAATAACAAGGGGAAAAGCAAAATGGATTAAATAGAAAACATTGACTAGCATGCTTAACATTAACTCACGTGCAGATTTAATCACTGCCCTTCCTCAGTCAAAACAGACAGTCCTATTGGTCAACTCACACACACTTTCTGGGCTGTTCAGGTAGGATCAGATGCTGACTTTCTACACAGTTAATTTGTCAGCAACCTGCTGAGCTTCACACACTTTGCTAGTGGATTTGTATGAGCAGGTAACTGAAGCAAATGTCAACCAGTCTAATTCTGGATCAGGCAATAGAGTTTACACTTCCAATTCTAACTGCTAGCCGCTGCAGAATTCTACAGAATCAGGATGTCACCTGCAGGGTAGCTTAAAAGTCATTAAAGAAAATGAGTTCTTAGAGGAGGAAAAAGAGCCCTAGAGCAAAACAAGGAATGACAGTAACTCTGAAATCTCCCATTTTGCCCCAGGATTTTCTGCTCACATGCAGGCAGTACCTCACAACTGTGAAGACAATTCTTTCTTTTATTTCAGAGTTCATGAGAAAAAATTCTAAACTACTGGAGGGTAGAAGAGTTATGTGTGACCAATTTATCCTGCTGTCTATAGAGAATACCAGTTATAGACAAGCAACTTTGCTTTCTCCACAGCAAAACAGGATGACTCAGTAACTTATGTGGGATTGTCAAAGCCTAAGTTTGTCTTTAAGTCCCCTAACCACACTCTTAAGGCAACCTGCATTATGGGTGGGAAGAAGTTAAAAAAAACAACCCAACAACATTTGAGTCAGACCAGTCAAAACCCATAGCTGGTCAGCCAACAGGAGCTGACCGGATAAGGGTACTGACCATGATATTCAGAAGCACAATCCGGATAGTGCTTCTGAATATCTCCACAGATCACCCTGACACTATCTGTGGGTAGAGTGAGGGCACATCAGCACTATCCAGATAAGTGCTGGCTGAATATCGCGTTGACCGGATAAATGCTAGCATCACTCAGCCTGAATATTCAGTGGCGGCTCCTATCCGGATATCCTGCTGATAATTAAGCCCTATATCTAAAAATATATCTCCAGGAGCCAAATAAATCTAGAACACAAAATGAAAACACAAACCCCCAAACTAGGCACAAAAATGCAAAAAGCACAAAAAATATATAACAAAAAACAAAAGCCAACATGCGAGAGAAAACCAGAACCTGCTCGGATACAAAACCTATCATACAATAAATAGAGGAAAAAAGACCTGAATCAACCCTCTAACCAACATGAGTAAGGAGGCAGAGTCTATCAAGGGACAAACATGCCACACTAATCGATAAGACTCTGTAAACATCAGCGGTCAAAAAAACCTCTATAAAAAAACCAAACAGGTACACCTTGGTGTTTGAATATCAAGATCTCAATTTTTAGATTGATTTCTTACTACTGACTGCCCAAATTTATTATCATCGCAAAAGACGTAAATATATGCATGTACTGTAAATGCAAGAATTCTGATTTGTGTGGGGATCTTATGATTTTTAGGTGGTCACCAAACATATGGATCAATAATCAAAAGCACTATGCAGCCAGCATTGGGAGTTGGCTGCATGAACACTTATGTTTGAATTTGCTGGCATGAACAACATATACTTTAGGCCATATAATTTGATCTATATTACAGCTATGCCACCCTGAGTACGCCTGATCTTGGAAGCTAAGCAGGGTTGGGCCTGATGACGGACTACTTTGGAATACCAGGTGTTGTAGACTTCCTGCATGGAAGAAAGGCCTACAAAGCTATTACACCTTGACAAAAAATCCCAGGGCATAGTTGTAACATGAATAATATCCATAGGTTTGCTAGGAATCAATATTGATCCAATGGCACTTAACATAATTCAGTCTAATTTGGGTGGCGATTAAGGGCAGAGCCACAAGTTATATGGATAATGAGCTAGCAATAACATTCAGCTACTATCCATATAACTTGTGTTTAAGTCTGAGTGCAGAAACGCAGATCTAACTTTATATGGGTAACCTAGCCATACAAAGTTATGCTAGTATATTCAGCACTCAGATGATGAAAATATGCGTTAAAGTATATGGTTAAATTACTGGTTTATCTTAATGCAGTTGCTGGATTGCTGAATATTTCCCTCATGGCTTTTCATTACAGCTTTGAGTATGCCTCGATTTTGTACTTAAGGTACGTTATTTGGTTTGATAAATCTTGGAAGCTTGCCAAAATATTAAGTTCAGTAAGGGTCTCAATTATAAAGACTGATTTTAATTATTCATTCAGGACTATTTTGGTTGAGTTATTTTTGTTATTGATGATCTGAACTTATGCTAGTCATTTATGCTGTTTGTTGATCATTTATTTCTATTTGTGTCTTGTTTCCTGAAAGACTGCTTCAAAAAACTCATCATTATTATTATAATGTATTATGTTTCCATTGTGCCCTGTTCAGGTCATCATTGTGGAAAGATGGGTTAAAAAACTAAAACACAGCAACTTTACATATTTCTTCAGTGGATCTAGAACCAAAGTGCATTGTAGAAGCTGCCATTGGTTTGACATTGTATGCTTTCAAATGACCTTTTAACAAGGGGCCTGCTTTTGCAAAGCAAACATAGATACAGTACATTCTGAGATCCAGTTCACAATTGTGTGTTATATAACTGTTAGCCCAAGTCTCTTAGGGTCATAAGAGACAAAAAGGTAGGTGGAATTTCTGATATCTTTAGATACTGTATGTCAATGTAGAAACATAGTGCTCTTTTATCTAAGGTATAGAAGTATGATTCTATTACATGAAGGTAAAGTCTCATAAAGAGGGTTAGAAAGACAATAGACTGTTTCAAATGGGAATCAGAGACAATTTTGAAGGACTAGAAGGACAGTCTTGAAGGACTAGAAAAAGGGACTGTTACTTCTGGAGAGAGATCTGCAACTGTGAGTATATACTTCTGGTAATTTTCTAAAAGCAATTCTTTGTATTAAAGCTAATTAATCTGTGAACCCACTATTTTTTGTTAAATCAGTCAGGGCCTAGTAGCAGCAGTTTAAGTTTAAATTTAAAACACAGAGGAGAACTTTCTGGTTACATTTCATACCCAGCAGAGAGCTTGTAGTTTAAATTTAATAGTCACTCAGGGCCTAGTAACAGCAAAGTACTTTTAGTTTACATTTAAAACACAGAAGAGAGCTTTCTGGTTACATTTGGAACCCAGCAGAGAACTTGTAGTCTAAATTCAATAGTCACTCAGGGCCTAGCATCAGCAAAGTACTTTTAGCTTAAATTTAAAACACAGAAGAGAGCTTTCTGGTTAAATTTAGAACCCAGCAGAGAGTTTGTAGTTTAAATTTCATAAGAAGTTAGAGCCTAGCAGCAGCTAAGAGCTATAATTTAAATCAAATCAGAATATAACTTACCTCAGCAGCACAAGACAGGGTACTGTGTAGCAGCCCTCTTTTAATAAGTGTTATTTCCCTCCCTCCCTCCCCACACCCACCCACCCCTGCGATAATCGTAGCTTTATAGGTACTTACACATCTTAAAAGACAGGAGGTGCTCTCAGATGCAGCTCATTACCCAAATCAGTCATACACTAAGGACCTGAGATTAGTTAAGCTTCAGGTGAACAAGGTATATTACACGTATTAGGTACAGTTTTATTAGTATAAATATCCATAGCAACCCTTAGTAAGTAAAGAACTTAGATCTAAACACAATATTAAAACTAAGATGCAGACAGCAGTCCAGCAGCGGGATGGGGGCTTTCCAGTCTTTTGCAATGAGTGTCACATGTATGATTTTCTCCCAGTTGGTGAGAGGTCTTAAGTGTGCACTAGGTGCAAGGAGCTCTTTGCTCTCAGGGAACGAGTCCGTTCTCTAGAGGCTACAGTAGCAGACTTGGAAAGCATAAGACAGACAGAGAGTTACATAGACGAGACCTACAGGGATATAGTCCTGAAGTCCCACCTCCAGTCTGGCAGCATCCCTGTTGCCATGGAGGAGAGAGGTCACGTGAGAGGAGAGCATCACCCTGGTGTGGCAGGAAGTGATGTAAAACCCTCTCACACCGAGGACATTTCTCCAGGGCCATGTGCCCATGAGGGAAGGGTTAGGACAGCCGTTATAATTGGTGATTCGATCATTAGGCATGTAGATAGCTGGGTGACTGGTGGACGTGAGGATCGCCTGGTAACATGCCTGCCTGGTGCAAAGGCAGCGGACCTCACGCGCCACCTAGATAAGGTCTTAGATAGTGCTGGGGAGGAGTCTGCTGTCTTGGTACATGTCGGTACCAATGACATAGGAAAATGTGGTAGGGAGGTTCTGGAGGCTAAATTTAGGCTTTTAGGTAGGAAGTTGAAATCCAGAACTTCCAGGGTGGCGTTTGTCACAATGTGGATCCAGCAGAGCCCATGGAAATAGGCATTTCAGCAAGTAATGAAACTGACACTGACATTTCAGGCAGGCAAATGTCAGGAAGTTGCTATAGGCAACACAAACAAACTGGGTCACGAGCTACAGAAACACGCCCAAGCAGCAGAAAGGCTGAGGGATCGTTAGGAGATGAAAGCCAGCTGGGAGTGGGTGGAGTTGACACACACACACACACAGATAAACCCAATGCACGTGGAGTTAAAGGAGGTGCCAGAGGAGTGAGGAGTGGGAGAGCGGTGCAAAGTGTGCAGAGAAAGGAAACAGGAAGGAACACAGGAACAAGCAGCTTTGAGAATTCAAGGAGCCAAAGACGTGCTGGGGAAAGCTCGGGTTGTAATGAAGCCGGTGAGAGAGCTGTAAAAGCTGAAAGGTTTTATTCCCAGGCAGAGAGAGAGAGCCCAGGTGATTGCTATTACAAGCAGTGCACAGAGACGTCCGAGCTCAGCAAACGTTATCCAGAAGGTAACAGAGAATTCAATGTGGAAGCTAGCTTGAGGAAGGCAGGAAAAGCCACTTACCAGAATAACAGATACAGAAAAGATAAAGTCTTTTTACCTGAGGATATTGTTATATCTGGGAGAAAGGCAGAGCCTGTGGAAAGTTTCCGTTTGGTTTTACTCCAGTAACTACAGCTGCACCAAGAAGCCTGAACCAGAGTGAGCTGGGAGGTAAGCTGATTTCTACTAATAGAGGGAGAAGTGAATGTTATAACTTACCCTGTGGTTATCAGCAGTGGAAAGGCTCCCAGGCCAAACACTCCAGTGAATATGGTAATAGCCTGATACACAGTCTGACGGAGGGAGAAAGAGAATCTCCATATAATAGGGAGAGACTGTTTGGTAACGTTCCTTGCTGTGCAAAGGAGGAATTGTTAAACGCAGAACCTGAGGAAATGCAATGTGAAATACAAGGGGACCAAGCTGTTAGTGAACACATGGACTGTACGCTCACGATAACTGATGAGTTTTCCTCTCTGCGGTGAACAAGCTGTGAAAACGTGATAAGCACTAAAGCTACAAAGAAAAGGTTTTGTTTGCTTGTAGTTGCTAAGTTTTGGAAGCAGCAAAGAAAAACTTTTATTTGCTTGAAGAGTACTGTTTGAAATACTCTTAAGTTATGTGATTAAGAAAGCTGAAGTTAAGCAATTTTTGTTTCTTTACTTTGTGCCCAAAGTGGGGCTGTCTACCTTTTATTTTTACCACCAAAAGAATCCTCCCGGAAGGGCAATAAAAACTGTCTTAAGCCTTAAATCGTGTCCACAACTCGTTCTTTTGACTAGCCAGAAAACTACAACTCCCAGAGTGCCAAGCAAGGCCCTCTATACCTTATTCCAGGCTGGTTAACTACAAGGCCCCCGGCTCCATACCCTACCTTAACCCGTGGGGCGAGCAAGAGGGTGACACGTTCTCCGAAATGCTTCCTGTTCCACGCGAAGGACCCAAAAGGCAGGCAGAGCTCCGGAGTCTCAATGTGTGGATGAGACAATGGTGCAGAGATGAGGGTTTTGGATTTGTTAGGAACTGGGGAACATTCTGGGGAAAGGAGGGGCTCTTCCGAAGGGATGGGCTTCACCTTAACCGGGATGGAACCAGGCTGCTGGCATTAACCTTTAAAAAGGAGATAGAGCAGCTTTTAAACTAGATATTAGGGGAAAGCCGACAGTCGCCCAAGAGCGGAAGGTTCGGAAGAATGTATCTTTGAATGATACTACCAAAAGCAGAGAGGTTCCACAAAAGAGTAAAGTAGCCCAAATGCCCTCAAGTATGGAGCAGACAGAGCTTAAAGATCCCAAATTACCCATGTCTAACAATAGCCAAATTAATATGAATAAAATACATTCTCTAAAATGCTTGTATGCAAATGCTAGAAGTCTAAAAAATAAGATGGGAGAGTTAGAATATATAGCACTAAATGAAAGGTTAGATATGATTGGAATATCAGAGACATGGTGGAAGGAGGACAACCAGTGGGACACTGTGATACCTGGGTACAAACTATATCGAAATGATAGAGCTGATCAAATTGGTGGAGGGGTTGCTCTCTATCTTAGAGAGGGCATTGAGTCAGAAAGGATTAAAGTTTTGCAGGAAACAAAATCTGCTGTAGAATCTATATGGATTGAAATTCCATGTAAAAGGGGGAAGGCAATGGCAGTGGGGGTGTACTATCGAGCGCCTGGCCAGAATGACCAAATGGATGATGAAATGCTCAAAGAAATCAAGGAAGCTAACAAATGTTAAAGCGCAGTAATAATAATGGGTGATTTCAACTACCCCGGTATCGACTGGGTCAGTGTCACGTCAGGACATGCTAGGGAGATAAAGTTCCTAGATGAAATAAATGACTGCTTCTTGGAGCAGCTGGTTCATGAACCGACCAGAGGGGAAGCCATATTAGACCTAGTCCTTAGTGGAACACCAGATCTAGTGCAAGAGATAAGGTTGTTGGGGCCACTTGGCAATAGTGATCATAGCATGATCGCCTTTGATTTAATTAGTGGAGGAGGGACAGTAAGGAAATCCACAGTACTACCTTTTAACTTTCGAAAGGGAGACTATGATAAAATGAGAAAAATAGTTAAGAAAAAACTAAAAGGAGCAGTTGCAAAGGTTAAAGACTTACATCAAGCTTGGATGTTGTTGAAAAATACTATCTTGGAAGCCCAGACCAGCTGTATTCCACGCTTTAAGAAAAGTGGAAGGAAGTCCAAAAAACTGCCAGCATGGTTTAAAGGTGAGGTCAGAGAGGCTGTTGTTGCCAAAAAAGCATCTTTCAGGAAATGGAAAAAAGAGCCAAATGACGAAACCTGGAAACAGCACAAGCACTGGCAAGTCAAATTCAAGGCATTGATAAGGCAGGCAAAGGGAGAATTTGAGAAGAAGCTTGCTGCGGAAGCAAAAACGTGAAGTAAAGACCTTTTCAAGCACATTCGTAGCAAAAAACCTGTGAGAGAATCAGTTGGTCCTTTAGATGATAGAGGGGTTAAAGGAGCACTAAGAGGCGACAAGGCGATAGCGGAGAGACTGAATGAATTCTTTGCTTCAGTCTTTACTGAGGAAGATGTAGGGATGTTACCCATGACTGAAGTGGTATTTAAAGGTGCGGAAGAATTGAAGGAAATATCGATACATCGGGAAGATGTATTACAACTATTAGATAAACTGAAGAGTAGCAAATCACCTGGGCCGGATGGTATACATCCAAGGGTGTTGAAAGAACTGAATATGAGATTGCAGACCTGCTATTAGTAATCTGTGAACTATCATTAAAATCATCTCTAATACCTGAAGATTGGAGGATCGCCAATGTAACACCAATTTTTAAAAAGGGTTCCAGGGGTGATCCGGGAAACTACAGACCGGTGAGCCTGACATCTGTACCGGGAAAAATGGTAGAAACCATCATAAAGAATAAAATTACTCAGCATGTAGATAGTCATGACCTAATGGGAGACAGCCAACATGGCTTTAGACAAGGAAGATCTTGTCTTACTAATCTGTTATGTTTTTTTGAAGGAGTGAATAATCAGGTGGACAAAGGTGAGTCGGCTGATATTGTGTATCTGGACTTTCAGAAAGCCATTGACAAGGTCCCTCATCAGAGACTTTTGGCAAAACTGAAGAGTCATGGGATAGGAGGCAGTGTACTATTGTGGATCAAGAACTGGTTAAAAGATAGAAAGCAGAGGGTAGGGCTAAATGGCCAATTTTCCCAATGGAGAAAGGTGAATAGTGGTGTACCACAGGGATCTGTGCTGGGTCCGCTGCTTTTTGACATATTCATAAATGACCTGGAAAGTGGAATAACGAGTGAGGTTATCAAATTTGCAAATGACACAAAACTATTTAAAGTTGTTAAAACCCAAGAGGATTGTGGAAAATTGCAAGAGGATCTTGATAAATTGGAAGATGAAATTTAATGTGGACAAGTGCAAAGTTATGCATCTAGGGAAGAACAACCCAAACTATGGTTACACAATGCAAGGTTCCACATTAGGAACCACCACCCAGGAAAAAGATTTAGGCGTCATTGTGGATACCATGTTAAAACTCTCGGCCCAGTGTGCAGCAGCGGCCAAGAGAGCAAATAGTATGCTAGGTATGATAAGGAAAGGAATGGAAAATAAAACAAAAGATATTATAATGCCTCTATATCGTTCCATGGTGAGACCGCACCTTGAATATTGTGTGCAATTCTGGTCGCCGTATCTTAAAAAGGATATAGCGATTTTAGAAAAGGTTCAGAGAAGAGCCACCAAAATGGTAAAGGGGATGGAAGGATACTCCTATGAAGAAAGGCTAAAAAGGTTAGGGCTCTTTAACCTGGAAAAGAGATGGCTGAGGGGAGATATGATAGAAGTCTATAAATTAATGAACGGAGTGGAACGGGTAAACGTAGATCGATTGTTACCTTATCAGAATATAGAAAGACTAGGGGACATGCAATGAAGCTACAGGGTAAACTATTTAAGACTAATAAAAGAAAATATTTTTTCACTCAACGTGTAATCAAACTCTGGAATTTGTTACCGGAGAATGTAGTAAAGGCTGTTAGTGTAGCTGGGTTTAAAAAAGGTTTGGACAAGTTCCTGGAGGAAAGGTCCTTAAACCATTATTAAGAAGGGACCCAGGATATCAATTCTTGAACCAATACAAGCATTGTGGAACCTTTGTCCATTGTAGAAACTGCTAGGTACATATGACCTAGATTGGCCACTGTTGGAAACAGAATACTGGGCTTGATGGACCTTGGTCTGACCCAGTATGGCATATCTTATGTTCTTATTTTGAGGAAATTTTTCTGATATATATGCAAAATTACTTTAGTATCATATAATTTTGTGTACAGTGGATAAGTCACTAGTACCTGAAGTTACTATCCTGGCAGAAATAGTTGAAAATAAGGATTATCGTTTTCTAGGTTAAATACTTGAGATAAGCATTTTTTAGATTTAAAAGTCAACCTTATCAGCTATAAGTGGGCACCTCAATGGAGATCTCAAGATAGTGCAGGTCATCTTATGGGAGCTAAAGGTGAAGCATTTCATGAAACAAGTTAAAGGGCGAGAAGAAACTGATTTTCTTTCCTTTTGATTATTGTAAGCACTTAGTACAATAAGTTGAACTTTCACTGAATTTTTTGAAAACAGATCTGGATAGATAGAAAAGATGGTCTAGTAACTTTAGTGCGAAACAGGCAAAGCAATTTAAGCCCTTGTACATACACAATATGGTAACTCTCTTACTTGTAAAAGCACAAGAGTTTCTGATTGACAGTTTCCTTAAGACAAGGAGCACCTGATAAAAGATTATTTTAGCAGTCAAAAAAAGAAAATACTGTCCCTTTAACATCCATTCTAAGAAAAGAACGCTTGCAACACCGAATTTAGACAAGGCTCAGTTGATCTGGATCCCATATTGACAATCAAAGGAAAACAGGGAATCACATCTACTTGGAGCAGGAAGGAGTGGTAAGTATCATAGTTACTTGATCTTTCTCAATGTTTTATCAAGGTCTTGGTTATCAGCAGGAAGGGAGGCTAAGCATAGGGAAGGCCTACTCCCCAAATGTAACCTGATCATCTTTTCTAAGTTCAAATACGGGAGACACTCAATCAAGCTGGGGGAGGGAGGGTTTCAAAGTTAGAGAAAATAAAAAAAGTTTATAATTACAATTTTAATTTTAATCCAACATTTTAATCAGTAGACTACGTTTATAACTTTACTTACAAATGTGCCAATCAGGCCTATTTGTTGTACTTTTCTACAGAGTGAATTTTCTTCAAAATAGCAACATTTCCACTAAGATAATTTAAAAATTCTGGGAAACTCAACTCAAAATTGTACCTTACAATCATTAGACATTTGAGAGTCTCTACATGCAGTTGGGTTTTTTCTGTAGACCACACTTTGTTCATGATTGAAAAGCACTTTTCAGTTGGAGCATTGGAACCTGGCAAACATCAAAAAAATTCAGCCAGATTGCATAAATTTTTTTATGGTACCTCATTACTTTTGAGGTGTTCAAACACCCCTTTCCATTTTTCATCGACCGTGGTGTCTGTTTTTTCCCATTCTTGAATTTTTTTTTCAGAAACAAATGACTTAAGAGAATTCATGAAACAGTTCAGTATCATTTAGTACAGACTCTAGGCCAGATCTTGTAGACAAAACGTATTCTAAAGACGACTCTAGCTCACACCAGTCTGGTTGTTTTTGAAGGAGGGTCCACTGTTGTATCCCAATCTCCTGGAAGTGAGTGGTCCACTTATCAAAGTAATCAATGCAAGTGGTGTAGAAAGATGACACAGATTGCTTGAAATCTGCTTCATCAATGCTGCCCTCTTCTTCAATATCTTTTTTCTTCTTGTTGATTCTCAGAGGCAAAAACACTTCATTCCTCCTAGTTAATAACTTATTTCTAAGGTCACTGATTACTCCAGCCACTTCTATTATTGAGAGTTTTTGAGACTTAATTTTTAAAGTCGCATTTTGGAAAATTATTGCCTGACTGTGCAGTAAGTACAGCCAAACCTCTACTGATTCATTCTCAAAAAAGTCGTTGATGATAACTGGGCATTTTTCCTGGCCCAGAAAATATGATTTCACTGGTTGGAACATTTTAAATAACTCTCTCTATGGCTGACAGTAAAGCCAAAAAGGGCGAGTGGTGTACGAGGTCACAGGTGCCTGTATTGTAAGACCCCTACGTGTTTTGGCTGTTGCCTTCCTCAAGGGGTGCACAGCTTAAAGAAATAATAATAAAATGAATAATACATTTAGAAACATTAAAAAGAATTAAAAACAAAAACAGCAGCCAACATAAGTTAAATACATAAATAGATAAATAATTAAAAAAATCATATGTGAATAACTAAGTAAAAACATGTAGCCAAACACATAAAAAGCATAAATGATCAAAGTCATAAAACAACAAACAAAGGGCAGGAGGGAGTGAAAGAGTAGTTACTCACCTGTAACAGGTGTTCTCCAGGAGCAGCAGGAATCAGTCCTCACATATGGGTGTCATCGGCGCCGATGAAGCCCCAGCGGAGCATTTCCCCAGCTTTCTATGAAAGCCTTTGGGAATGCAGGCACGCATGCACGGTTCCCTTCCCGCCTAAAGGTGCCATCTTACCTCAGTCAAATGACATAGCTAAGAACAGCACACAAAAATGAAAAAATAAACTATGTACAACTGCAACTCCAAGGGGAGGAGGGAGGGTTGTGAGGACTGATTCCTGCTGCTCCTGGAGAACACCTGTTACAGGTGAGTAACTACTCTTTCTCCAGGACCAAGCAGGAAGTCAGTTCTCACATATGGGTGACTCCCTAGCTCTGGGCTACCGAGGAACCCAGGCTGAACAAGAGTACTCACTCTAGTCTCAGCAGCAAAGAAAGGCTTTTCAAGGACACAACCTCCACCGGTAGCCCAACAGAGGGCAGGAGGGCAGGAGTTGCCTAAACCTCAAAGAGATTCCGGAGTACTGCTTGGCCAAAAGCACTGTCCCTACGGGACTCCCTCTCCAGACAGTAATGGGCCTCAAAGGTCTGGCTTGAAGACCAAGTTGCAGCCCTGCAGATGTCTACCAAGGGCACAGAGCGGAGATGAGCCACTGAGGCAGCCATTGCCCTGACACGATGGGCCGTGACCCTACCCTACAAAGGAAGGTCAGCCGCTTTGTAAGCCCAGGTGATACAGTCAGCCACCCAGATGGACAAGGTACGCTTGGACACAGCCAACCCCAACTTATTGGGGTCAAAGGATACGAAGAGCTGAGTAGCCCTTCTATGCCCCTGCGTACGGTCAAGGTAGAAGGATAAGGCCCTCCTACAGTCCAGGGTATGCAGGACTGCTTCAGCCTGGCTGGCATGAGGCCTAGGGAAGAATGTTGGAAGAACCACCTCCTGATTGAGGTGGAAAGAGGAGACAACCTTTGGGAGGAACTTTGAATGAGTCCTAAGGACTACCCTGTTCCTATAAAACCTGGTGTAAGGCCTATCACAGACCAGGGCCTGAAGCTCACTCACTCGCCTAGCCGAGGTAAGGGCTATCAGGAAGAGTGTCTTCCAGGAGAGGAAGCGCAGTGGACAAATAGCCATCGGCTCAAAAGGTGGGCGAGTCAGCTGCTGCAAGACCACATTCAGCTCCCACTCAGGGGCAGGAGGACGGATTGGAGGCTTGAGCAAAAGCAAGCCCCTGAGAAAGCGGGACACCAAGGGGTGACCTGACAGAGAATGTCCCTCCACCAGTGAGTGGTGAGCTACTAGAGCTGAGAGGTGGACCCGAACAGAATTGGATTTACGTCCCTGATTTGATAAGTACAGTAAGTACTGAAGCACTACTGGCACAGTACAGGAGAAAGGATCCTCTGTACGTAGCTGACACCACACATAAAACCTTTTCCATTTGAGAGCATAGGTTTTCCTAGTGGACTGTTTCCTAGAGGCTAGGACAACCTCCTCAACTTCCTGAGGTAGGCCCCAGAGAGCCAAGACTACCCTTGCAGCCTCCAGGCCATCAAATTGAGAGCTTTGAGATTGGGGTACAGAAGGGAACCCCGCTCCTGAGAGAGAAGGTCGGGTTGCAACCCCAGAGGCAGTGGGGGATCCACCGCCAGTTGAAGCAGAAGAGGAAACCAAGGCTGTCTCGGCCACCTGGGAGCCACCAGCAGGACCGAGGCCTTGTCCTGAAGAAGTTTGAAGAGAGTTCGGGCCACCAAGGGCGTGGGAGGAAACACATACAGGAGGCCCTGAGACCATGGAATCAGAAAAGCATCTGCTGCTATTCACAGAGGATGCGGTTGCCTGGAGCAGAACTTTGGCAGTTGCTTGTTCATTGGGCTGGCAAAGAGATCTACCAAAGGGAGACCCCATTTTAGGAAGATCTTCTGAACTATTGAAGGATGCAGCTGCCACTCGTGCTGCTGCAGAATCCTGCTTAATCTGTCGGCCAGATAGTTGTCCTGGCCTGGAAGGTATACAGCCTTGAGGATCATGTTGTGCTTGAGGGCAAATGAACAAAGGTCCTGAGCCTCCCGACAAAGGATTTTGGACCCAGTCCCGCCCTGTTTGTTGACATAAAACATGGCTACCTGGTTGTCTGTCTGAACCAGGACAAATTGATGAGCCAGGGTAGGAGAGAAAGCTTTGAGTGCTAATTGAATAGCTCTGAGTTCGAGGAGATTGATCTGCTGTGCAGCTTCCCAAGGAGACCACAGGCCCTGGGTGCACTTGCCTACACAATGAGCTCCCCAGCCCTGCAGGGAGGCGTCTGTGGTCAGTATCACCGTGTATCCAGGAATCTGAAAAGGTACCCCCTTTAGAAGATTGGGTGGGTGCAGCCACCAGTTGAGGGAGTTCAGAAATTGTCTGGACACCCTTATCCTGTCTGTGAGGCTGCCTGTGGCTTGTGACCACTGAGTCCGAAGGCACCACTGTGCAGGCCTCATATGGAGCCTGGCATTGGGGGTCACATGTACTGTCGAAGCCATGTGGCCAAGCAGCCTCAGGCAGAGTCTGGCGGAGACCACTGACCCCCTGAGAAACTGATTTGCTAAGTTCATCAGTCTGTGGGCCCTGTTTGCTGGCAAGAATGCCTTTGCCAGGACAGAGTCCAGCCTTGCCCCTATGAACTCCAAGTTTTGGGAGGAGAGCAAAGTGGACTTTGCGAAGTTTATGACATAACCCAGGCCTTGAAGAAGAGCAATAGTCCTGAGGGTGGCCTGTCTGGCCTGCTGGCACGTTTGACCTCTAATGAGCCAGTCGTCCAGATAGGGGAAGACAAAGATTCCCTGATTTCTCAGGTAGGCCGCCACCACTGCCAGGCATTTGGTAAAGACCCTGGGAGCTGAGGTGAGGCCGAAAGTCAGCACTCTGTACTGATAATGGTTTCCTCCCACAATGAACCTGAGGTACTTTCTGTGGTCTGGATGAATGAGGATGTGAGTGTACACATCCTTTAGATCTAAGGAGCATAACCAATCTCCCTGCTGGAGGTAGGGCAGAAGTGTTCCAAGAGTAAGCATCTTGAACTTTTCTTTCTTTAGGAACTTGTTGAGGTTCCTGAGGTCCAGAATGGGTCGAAGGCCACCAGTTCTTTTGGGTATCAGGAAATACCTGGAGTAGAATCCGTGACCTTGCAAGTGGGGAGGCACAGGCTCCACTGCCCTGTCCACCAACAGACCTTGAAGCTCTTGAAGGAGAAGGTCTGTGTGCAGGGGAGGCCTTGGAGGCTCCCCTGGAAAGTAAGGGGGAGGCAGTTGGTGAAAATGTAGTGCATAGCCCCTGCGGACTATGTCCAACACCCAACTGTCCCCGGTGATAAGGGGCCACTGGTGGGCAAAGAGGGCTAGGCGACCTACTGTGCAGGGTTGGGAGAGCAGGGATGGAGAGGTTACGCTCAAGGAGTCAAAAACCCCCACCCTGCTGAGTGGGAGCAGGGGCCAGAGGCTTGGGGGTCCTCTGCCTACGGGGCCCATTACCCTGCCCCTTGGCTTGCTGACCCTGAGGGGCAGCTTGGGCAGCCTGATATTGAGGGTACTGTTTGTAGGCAGTGCCCTTCCTCGGGTAAAAGGGCTTTTTACCCGAGCCCTTCTTTTTGTGAGAAGGGGCAGAGGTCTTCCTAAACAGCCTTGTCCGTGTAAGGTGCTCTGTTCGAGCTGACCGGCCTTCTCGGTCATGGGCTTGCCAAAAAGGTTTTCACCTCGGCAAGGGACATCGACCAACTTGTCCTGAACCCATGGCTCGAGGTCCGATGACTGCAGCCACGCCTGGCGTCGAGCTGCGATGCTGGCTGCCGCAACTCGGGCCGAAGCCTCGAAGCCATCGTAGGCAGCGCGGGACATGAACTTCGAGCAGTCCCGAATCCCCGAGGACAAGGACTTAAATCTCTGCAAGGGTTCCCCGGAGAGACCAGCAGAGAACCCGGCCAACTCCTTGGCCAGGTCCCGCAAGTACATGCCCATGTACAGCTGGTACGACTGGACACGGCAAGCAAGCATCGAGCCCTGGAAGAACTTTCTACCAACGCCATCAAGGTTTCGGGCCTCCCTGCCAGGGGGCACCACGGAGTGCATCTTCTGGCTCTTCAGACGATGCATGGCCGATTCCACAACCATAGAATGGTGTGGTAGCTGTGCCTTCTGAAAACCAGGGCTCTTCCTGAGTCGATAAATCGAGTTGACTCGCTTGCTCAGAACCGGCGCCGAGGCCGGTGCCTCCCACATACGGAAGAGGAGCCGTTCCAGCATCGGAGGAACCGGGACAGTAAAGGCCTCCTTCGGAGGAGAGTCATACGGCAGCGCCTCGAGCTCTTCGGCTCGAGGCTCTTCCTCGGGGTCCGCCGGAATAGCCAAGGCAGTGGCCATATCCCGGACGAACTCCGAGAACCAAGTATCCTCCAGAGGGGATCTACTCTGGGGCTCAGACTGCGGTGAGTCCGACGGGACGCACCAAGTCTTGAACATATCGGGAGACTCCTCGTCCTCCGTCTCCCAGGCGGACTCGTCCAAGGAGGAGTCAGGGTCCGACCCCGCGGGGCCCTGGAGCACCTGCCCCGATGCCGGGGGCACCGGCGTTGACGCACTCGGTCCCGAACGGAAGGTTGAGGGAGACCGCGACCGAGGTCGACTTCGAGCCAAGATGGACTCGAGTATCGGCTCGGTCTCTGGGGTTGACTTCGAAGTCGATGTCCCGGTGGTCGGGGCAGATGCACCAGACAGGCTGGCCATCAGTGCCCGCTGCTGCTCCATGAAGGCAGACAGTCTGTTCTCCAAGGCTGTCATCCTGAGACTCAGCTCGGGAGATGCAGCAGCCACCGACTCGGGCCCCGGTGGCGCCGGGCCCGACGTCGGCTCTCTGGGAGGAGAGTCCTCGAGGACTACGGGGCTTACGTGTCCAGCAGACTCCGGCTGCACGCAAGGAACTTTGGCAGGCTTCTCTTGTTCCACGGGCCCGGGGCGACGGTCGGGGGTCTTAGACCTGGCCCTCGAGGAGCCAGGGACCTCCGACGACGACGCCCTTGCGAGCCGCTTCTTCCTCTTCCGTTCCCGGTCGGGGGACCCCCTGTCTGAGGAGCTTCGACGGCGCTCGGGATCGGAATCCCGAGATGTCGAGGCCTCAGACGAGGTCCGGGCCCGGCCAGAGGCTGAGTCCGAGAAAAGCCTTTCCTTCTGCTGCTGGAGACTTCGGAGTGCCTTGGAAGACATCTTCCCACATGGCCCGCATGACTTAGGGTCATGATCGGGACCGAGGCACCGAAGGCAGCAGTCGTGTGTGTCGGTGAGAGACATTAATTTCTTACACCGATCACACTTTTTAAAACCACTGGAAGCCATCGTTGAAAATAGAGTCCCCGCGAGGTCAAAGAACCGGCCTTCCAGGGAAAATGGAAAAAAGGGCGCGAACGCCAGCCACGAAGGGCAAAAACCGAAAAAGAAGAATCGGGCTCGATACCAGTGTACCGAACCTGGCGGGAGGGGAACCGGCGTCGAACCGGGAGAAAAAATAGCGATAATCGCCGAAAAAAATCTACTTTTAACCGGGAGGACAGGACTCATGTCCGGTGGGCTTCACGGAAAAAAAGAGACTGAGGTAAGATGGCACCTTTAAGCGGGAAGGGAACCGCGCATGCGTGCCTGCATTCCCAAAGGCTTTCATAGAAAGCTGGGGAAATGCTCCGCTGGGGCTTCATCGGCGCCGATGACACCCATATGTGAGGACTGACTTCCTGCTTGGTCCTGGAGAAAATAAATGACAAACCTAACAACTTATGCAGAGCCCATATGTGAGAAGAGAGATGGAGGTGGTACAATAGGAATCTAATTAGTGGGAGCCAAACTCACTCTTGCACTCTGTGATAGTCCTTTTGAGAGCTAGTGTTACATGAATGTACTATTTTAAAATAAGAGATAAAATGATAATTTATATACAAATGCTTTGTAGGGAGACAACGGGAATGGATGCTATTCTATTAAAACCAAACCATATTAAACAGAGCCAAATGTGTAGTGCATTGAAAAAAAATATAAAAAAGTAACCCAATATACACAGACCAATATGAGTAAAAGAGGTGTATTGTGCAACTTTAATTATAAAAAAAGGAGAGATTTGGTTAGAAACCAAAATACTACTGTTCATAAATGTGTTAGGAGCCAAACTGAGGCAGCCATGAGGTAGCTATAGGTAGCCCTTCCCCCAAGCCATGCTGCGAACTGTAGATAGCCCTTCCCCCAAGCCATGCTGCAAGCCATGAGGCTCTGATCAGCCTGACCCTTCCCCCGCAAGCCATGAGGTAATCAGCCTGCTAAGAGAGACATTGAGATTCCAGTAGGCACCCTTCCCCCACTCCAGGTCAGAGCACAGTATTTCCCTAGCCCTGAAACCAACAGACCAGAGCATACCGGTTTGGACAGGTCACCCAGGTACCTCCCCAGGGGCTGCTGATTGGTGGGCAGGAAATACCTGTGGCAAATGGGATTGTAGAATAAGTTAAAAACTGTACTGTATATAAGGCATTGTAGGCCGTCCCTCGGGGTTCAGACCCTTGTGGAGGTTGCTGGTGTCTCTGTCTGATCCTGTGTGCACATTAAAAGTTCCTGTTTGCATTCCAGCCTGTCTGAGAGTCTTCCTTCTGTGGGTGAGTGATAGAATAAGAGCTTTTCACAGCGATTGCTGCAACATTTTGGTGCGTTGGCCGGGAAGTATTAAAAGAAAAGCCTCTCTCATCACACCCACGGTGGGAAGACTTCTGCTTTTGCAGCATCTGGGCCTCCACCAGTCAGGGACCGGCCCCTCCAGGTGATTAACTGTCCTTGGCGCCCCCGGGCCACTTTGTGCTCGGAAGGACACCTTGATTTGTCTGGACAGCTGGTCCCTGCGGTTGAATCCCCGATTGAAAAACCAGCTGGATAGACTGGCATCCAAACTTCCTGTCTGATCAGAGTTCTGGTGAGTACTGCTACCTTGTCTGGGGCTAGTTCTGTACTCTATCTGTGAGTCCTGGTAATTTCTGGGAACCTGTAGCAGCCTGATCAACTGCACGAGCAGTCCTAGTACGGGCCTTAGTGGCCCTGAAGCCATTGCTCGTCCTGTATCTGAATCTGAATACCGGTAAAATCTGAATATCTGAAACTGCAGTAATCTGAGATCTTTTAAAAGCGCTGCCGAAAGAAAAAAATGTAACTAAATATAGCACTTGATAAGTTAATACCTGAGATAAAGAATAGATCGCTGCTTCTCTTCTTTCCGTTCTGCTTGTGGAGAGTTTTCTGAAGCGTGACTGCAAGGAGAGGGCTCTAATATGCTTCCGTTCCGTTTCTAATTTGTGTTAATTTCTGCTCCGGTGTGAATTCTGCCCTCCATGTGCTCCGGTGTGGTTTTACTGCCTTTCTCTGAACCCCCGATGTAATTTCTGTGCTCCGATGTAAGTTTCTGTCCCTCCCCATGCTGCCGCTGTGTTGATTTCTGCTCCGGTGTGAGTTCTGCCCTCCATGTGCCCCGGTGTGGATCTGCTGCCTTTCCCTGAACCCCCGATGTAATTTCTCTGCTCCGATGTTAATTTCTGCTTCCCCATGTGCTCCGGTGCTCCCCTGAACCCCCGCTGAGATCCTCTGCCTCCCGGTACTGTCCCGATGCTTCTCTGAGCCCCCGCTGCAGTTGCCTGCCTCCCGGTAGTCTCCCGGTGCTGCTCTGAGCCCCCGCTGCAATCCCCTGCCTCCCGGTAGTCTCCCGGTGCTGCTCTGAGCTACCGCTGCAGTTGCCTGCCTCCCGGTAGTCTCCCGGTGCTGCTCTGACCCCCCGCCGAATTTTCCCGCCTTCCGCTAAGCCCCCCGCTTAGTTTTCTGCCCCCCTGAGCCCCCGCCGAATTTTTGTGCCTCCCTGAGCCCCCGCTGAATTTTTTGTGCCTTCCTGAGCCCCCGCTGAATTTCTGTGCCTGCCGCTGAGCCCCCGCCGATTTTTTTTGTGCCTTCCCGAGCTGTCCCGATGCACCGCTGAGCCCCCCGCTGGGTTTCCTGCCTTTAAACAAAAATAAATAAATAAAATGCTAACCTTTTTGTTTTTTTGTTTTTTTTTAATCGATTGAAGAAGTGGTCGCTTGGAGGTCCATCACTTTCTTTTTTCCATCTGTGGAGTAGAGGGTGAGCCTGTGTGAAGGAGCCCGGTGGGGTGGCAGCCATCTTGGGAACACCACGTGTGCGAATTCCCCTGCACCCAGGAGCAACTATCGGGACGCACGTGGAGGCGGCCATCTTGAAAAGGCCATGTGTAAGCTACACTCCAATATATATAAAGCGACTCCGGATCTCCATCTAGTGGACATTAGCTGTAATTACTACCATTCTCTGTGTTTTAAGTGATCCTGGAGCTCCATCTGGTGGACATTGTAAGAATAGCTAGCTTATATATATATTTTAACTCTTGTCTAAATCAAATCTGAGTATATATTTTGTTAATTGCCAAGACCTATATTATAAAAATTTTGTGTTTTTTTTTTCCTCTCTCTCCCCTCCTGTATTAAGAATAGATAGGGTCTGTATTATAAATTGTATTATTTTTCCCGGATTAAGTCTAGATAGGATCAGTATTTAAAAATGCATTAATTACTCTCACTCTTACTGTAAATTGCATTTTTTTCTCTCTCCAAATTGAGATTAGGCTAGAAGATCTGCTCTACATTGTATACTGCACTTAGATATTGAACTAGAATTAGAGCATGGGGTCGGGAAAGTCTAAAGAGAAAACGCCCCTACAGTACATGCTTCGCCATTTTAAATCTGGGTTTAGAGAAGATTATGGGGTACCTCTCTCCACCTCCAGATTAACCCTTTTGTGTGAGAGGGAATGGCCAGCCTTAGTTAAGTTATGGCCTCCTCAGGGGTCTATTGATTTGGCCACTGTGTCCTTGGTCCATCAAATTGTAGCAAAAGAGCACCCTGACCAGTTCCCATATATTGACTCATGGCTGGCCATATGCCAACTCAGACCAAAGTGGCTCCAGCGCTGTCACGAGGATCAGTGTAGAGTAATGGTGGCGGCCATCTGTCGCCAAAAGGGACGGACACCCGCCCCTATCTACCAGGGACGGGACTCTCCTGATATTCCTCCACGTCCCCTCCCTCTACTTCAACCCCGTGTCCCGTCCGCACCACAGCAGGATCCGTCCACAGCTGAAAGGTCAGGACTTCTTGGGGTGGGTGATGCCAGAGTTAGGGAAGGTTCTACAGACTCCGGCCCCTCATCTTCAGATTCCCTTCTCACATCTGGTGCCACCTCCAGTGGCACCATCTCCTCCCCCGAGAGTACAGGGGCTGGGCTAGAATCGTCACCCCCGTTAGCCCACCGCCTGCGGTCGCGAGATCTCCAATTACCACTACGACAAGTACAGGGGCTCCCGTATATTGATGCTACTGGAAAGGTGGCAGTGGGACCATCAAGCCTGATTTATGTCCCCTTCTCCACAACGGACCTGCTCAACTGGAAAACCCACTATGCCTCATATACTGAAAAGCCCCAAGAACTGACAGATCTTATGACCAGTATTATGCAAACACACCAGCCTACCTGGTCGGACATTAAACAATTGCTTGCCACCTTATTCAATACAGAAGAACGGGCGCGCATTGTACGGGCCGCCCTCAAGTGGCTGGAGAAACATCCTGCCCAAGAGGGAGAAGTAAATCCACGGCAGCAGGCAGAGGCAGAATTCCCGAATAAAGACCCCCGCTGGGACCCGAATGACCCTGTTGGAGCAGCGTCTCTCACTCGCTTCCGGACTGCACTCCTTGAAGGCCTTAAGAAAGGGGGGCAACGAGCTATGAACATCAGTAAAGTCGCAGAAGTTCTCCAGTTTCCTGACGAAAGTCCGGCGGTATTTTATGAGCGTCTGACTGAAGCATACCGATTATATACCCCCCATGATCCAGCAGACCCTGAGAATCTTAAGATGGTGAATAATGCCTTTGTGGCCCAGGCACAAGGTGATATACGGCGGAAGCTGCAGAAACTGGAAGGGTTTGCGGGCATGAATGCAACGCAATTGATGGAAGTGGCACAAAAAGTATATGTAAATCGTGACCAGGAGCAGAAGCGAGAGTCGGAGCGCCGGATGAAAAAAAAGGCAGACTTCCTAGCAGCCGCCTTAGCCGAGCGACCACCAGTTCCAGCCTGGGCCAGAGAAGGAAATAGGGGACGAGGACGCGGATATGGGGCGGCCGAGGTTTCCCCTAAGCCCCACTCAATGTGCCTATTGCAAAGAGGAGGGACACTGGAAGAATGACTGTCCAAATCGTAACACAAGGCGAGGGAGATATCCATCCACGAGGGGTGTAAGAGCACCCGTACAAACCACATGCTCAGATGACTACTAGGCCAGACCGGGCTCCAAGTTTCTGTTGGGTCCCCAGGAGCCTATGGTCAACATGAATTTAGGGAGAGCGCCCAGAGACCTTTTCTGCAAAACCGCACGTGCCAGTTGGGAGGGGGACGGACCATCACTCACCAGTTCCTATATATGCCTGAATGTCCCATACCCTTGCTGGGTCGGGATGTTCTGGCAAAACTCCAGGCCCAAATCTCATTCGGGTCTGATGGCCAGGCTGAGCTCGAAATACCCAGCCTGGGCCCAACAGTTTTGGTACTGTCCGTCCCCCGAGAAGAAGAATGGCGGTTATATGAGATCGCAAAGCCACTCTATGAGTCTACAAAGGGCCCAGAGAAGAGCCCCCTTTGAAAGGGGTCGAGACCAACAGGAGGCCTTTGAACATTTGAAAAGGGCATTACTGTCATCGCCAGCCCTGGGCCTTTCGGATGTCACCAAGCCTTTCACCTTCTATGTACACGAAGCAGCAGGAACAGCTTGGGGGTCTTGACCCAACAACTGGGGTCTTGGCCGCGACCAGTCACCTGCCTGTCTGGACTGCTGGATCCAGTGGCCAAGGGATGGCCACCTTGCCTGAGAGCAATAGCAGCAACAGCCTTGTTGGTGGAAGAGTCTGATAAACTGTCCATGGGCCAAGGCCTTCTAGTCACCGTCCCACATTCAGTCCAAACATTGTTGGAGCATAAAGGAAGTCACTGGTTCACCAGCTCCCGGATGTTGGAATACCAGAGCATGTTATGGGGAAATCCCAGAGTGCAAATAACTACCAGCCAAGCCCTAAACCCTGCTACATTCCTGCCTGTTGGCCCAGGACCACCTGATCACGACTGCCTGGAAGTGATAGATACAGTCTTCTCCAGTTGCCCTGATCTGACAGATGAGCCGCTAAGCAATCCGGATGAGACCTACTACATAGATGGAAGCAGTCTGATGCTGGAGGGCCGCAGGTGTGCGGGGTATGCGGTGGTGGCGATGGAAAGCTCAGCCTTTACCCCCCTGGAATATCCACACAGAAGGCGGAACTCATTGCCCTTACCCATGCCTTAACCCTTGGGGCTACGGCCCCCAGATATTGGCCCAGTCCCAAATACTCCTCTGCGGCTTGCCTCTAGTAATACAGCCCTCAACCGCCTCTAGCGGTTGAGGTCTTACTTAAAAAGGGGGGAATGAGGCAGCCATGAGGTAGCTATAGGTAGCCCTTCCCCCAAGCCATGCTGCGAACTGTAGATAGCCCTTCCCCCAAGCCATGCTGCAAGCCATGAGGCTCTGATCAGCCTGACCCTTCCCCCGCAAGCCATGAGGTAATCAGCCTGCTAAGAGAGACATTGAGATTCCAGTAGGCACCCTTCCCCCACTCCAGGTCAGAGCACAGTATTTCCCTAGCCCTGAAACCAACAGACCAGAGCATACCGGTTTGGACAGGTCACCCAGGTACCTCCCCAGGGGCTGCTGATTGGTGGGCAGGAAATACCTGTGGCAAATGGGATTGTAGAATAAGTTAAAAACTGTACTGTATATAAGGCATTGTAGGCCGTCCCTCGGGGTTCAGACCCTTGTGGAGGTTGCTGGTGTCTCTGTCTGATCCTGTGTGCACATTAAAAGTTCCTGTTTGCATTCCAGCCTGTCTGAGAGTCTTCCTTCTGTGGGTGAGTGATAGAATAAGAGCTTTTCACAGCGATTGCTGCAACAAAACTGATGGAGTAAATAAAAAAGGGGAAAGGGGAAAACCATGACTAAATAGTATTGTTCTCTTGTCTAGTCATGTCGGACCCAGATTGTAGCAGGAGATCTATTATCTATTCGAAGTCTGTCCCTCCAACCCTCAGATGAAAACACAGAGACAGACCGGTATGCAAACACATGCTGTTTATTGTGCGCACAGTCTCAGGCAGAGCCGGCACCCTGAACAAAACGATCTGAGAGCCCATGTGGCGTCACACACTGTCTTATATACAGTAAGTTTTCAAACCCATACTAGCTTCCCATTTGTCTCAGGTATCCCCTCTCCACCAATCAGTAGCCCCTGGGGGGGGGGAAGGGGTGTGGGCTATCATATAGCATGCCTAAATGACCTGTCTAAACTGGTATGCTCTGGTCTGCTGGACTCTGGGCGAAAGGGTATGTGTTTAAGTTTTGTTTCACTGTAACTCAGGCTGAGAGGGGAGGGGTTACCCTCACAGCTACCTTCCTGGCTGCCTCAAGATGATATTCAATGTAAATAGTCATAGTCTAGCTGATAAAAATCTATAAAAATGGGGAAATATCTACTGAAGTGAAATAACATAAAACTTAGTACTGAAAATGTCGGGATCACCGGTAGTAAATGCTGTATGAGACTCAAACAATGTAAAAACAGAAACAGGCTTATCGAGGAGAATCTGTGCACATGTAAAACATAAATTTTGTAACATACCTGACCTAAAAATATGCTTATTTTTATCATGCAGTGCAA
Organism: Ichthyophis bannanicus; assembly: GCA_033557465.1. NCBI lineage: Eukaryota > Metazoa > Chordata > Amphibia > Gymnophiona > Ichthyophiidae > Ichthyophis > Ichthyophis bannanicus. Next base: position 1,137,256,948 of record CM066033.1, on the reverse strand, counting down.
ACCTATAAATACAGTGGGCTCTGTGCCGGCATGCTGTTTTTTTAAGTCATTTAAAACCTTCAACACCACGCGAAAAGGAAGGTCAGAGCTCCACAGGCCATATAAATAAAAATAACAATTAAAGGAGATACAGTATATTAACCAACTTTAATAATGATAAAAGGGGGGACTTTATCAAATGTGAGAATCCTCCTGTTTGCAATTGCTAAAACAAGTTGCTAGCGTTCCCTTGTCTATTAATGTCGGAGCCAAGTAATATCTTCAAGAGAAAAAGTGTGAAACTGTGAAATAATTACAGACTGGTCAATAAATTACACTAAAAACAAAAGAGACATTTATCAAAATTGAATAGATTAAGGGCTGTGCTACACCTGAATCTTAACGTAAAATGTGAGAATGGAAAAATCCCATTCTTGTGATAAAAAGCAACGAACGCTGTATTTAACTTAAACAGATAATATATGAATAAGAACTACAGCGGGCTTGTTAGAAGAGGATCTGTTTAAAAATAAGTTAATTTCCTACTATGTACATGTAAAGCACAAGTTTTATAATATACCGTATCCAAAAGAAAAATTTTTCTCACTTCCTTCAGGCGGAGCAACCTGTGAATACAGTGAGTTCTATGCTGGCGTGCTGTGTTGTAAAGACATTTAAAGCATTCAAAAGCGCGCCAAAAAAAGAGGTCAGAGATCACTGTTCAAAGGGCAAAATTAAAGAGCATCACCGAGTCCAGTAAATACTCATTCCAACAGTAAAAAACGCTCTTAAGATCACATGAGAGAAGCTATAGAACCATTGTTCCTAATACACATTAAAATAAAACTGATAAAAAGCTAATAAAACATTATAAAAAACATTGCTCAAGCAATAAAAACACAAAGGAGAACAAACATAAAACCATATATGATTATTACATTAAAATTAAAGATTGTATCTATCTAATTACAAAGGGAGAGAAAGGTAAAAAAAGGGGGAGGGGGAAAGAGGGAGGGAAAAAGGGGGGTAAGAAGGAAGAGAGGGAGGGAAGGGAGATGAAGGGGGAAGGAGGGGGAGAGGAAGGGGAGAGAGGAAGGGGGAAAGCAGGGGGGAGGAGGAGGCAAGGGAGGGGGAGGGGGAGGGAAGGAAGAGGCTTTGGTGGGGTCAGGGCCCATGTGGCCTACCCCTTTTCAATGCCTTTGTCATTTTTATATTTAATGGCAGTCATGAAAATGTAATGCACAGAAAACCAAGACAAACAACTGCACTTCAGGCGTGCCCGCGCCTAAGGGCCTCGCCAAAGGGCCCTTAGGCCTGGCCCTTCGCGTAAACTTGGCATTTCTGAAGCATGACCTACTATGTCCTTAGCTCCAGAACATAAAATTTTCTCACAACGGTAAGGATCTAGATATTGAGCAGTTTCTGTCATTACCAGCACACATTATTCAAGCAACACAAAATGGAATTAAAACAGCATCTAATTATCTGCTGCACGTTAGCCATCATACTCCTTGAATCACACGTTTAGGCATACTCGGCACACCTGCAACCAATACCAATCTTACGCAATCAAAATCATCATAGACCAATCACAGCACAATTTAAAGTAAACAAAAGAAATGCATATAATACTGATAAACTAATTCATATTACCGTTGGAAACTCACCAACATGCCCCAAGCATTATGAAACGTCAAACCCAGCAGGACCAAAATGTAGTTTAATCAATGCTCAATCAGTAAGAAACCAGATATCAATTATAACAGACTACATCAACAGCAGCAAAACAAACATTATGTTCATTACTGATCCTGGATCTCATATACTGATACAGTCCTACTCAACCAACTTAAATGACCAAACTATAACATCGTTCATTATCCAAGAGAAAAGAAACCCGGAGGAGGGGTTCTAATATTAAGAAAAGACTAGCTAAAACTTTCATTCACATCATCTGAAAGTAATGAAGGTTTAGACATACTAAAGGTAGAAAACAAGCAATTCATGTTTTGTCTTCTCCATAGATCACCCACATCTAATGCCAATGACCTCACAACAATTTTAGAATTGATGTGCTGATAAAGCAATTAACAAATGACCAATCATTCTGGGGGATTTCAATCTTGCCTCAACATCCCCTGGTCATGTCCAATCATTCCTCAATGCTATGGATGCTATTGGCTTTCATCAAACAGTCAGCACACCCACACATAGTAAGGGAAATATGTTAGAAATTACATTCATGCCTTACGACTTCACAAACAATTCATTACACCCTACAATTCTAATACATCCTGTACCATGGCCTGATCATTAACTAATTAAATTCACAATTACACATTACCCATCTAAGAAGTAGATAAACAATTCACCTTCAGTATGCCGATTCAAACATTTCAACAAAGATGAATTCCTAAAGGATACTTTATCACACCTTAATCCAGACTTAACTGACATAGATTATATACTAGGTAACTGGAATACAGTTATAACCAGAGCTTCAGCAGCACCTCAAACCCCACCACACAGGATGAAGAAGAGATCTGAAATCTGGTATACTCAAGATCTAAGATACATAAGAAGACATCTACTTAGACTAGAGTGCAAATGGAGAATCACAAAACTCCCCCAAGACCAGCAATATTACATGACCACTCTACAAACTTATCGTGAAAAAAAAAAAAAAAAAAGAGAACTTACAGTACCATACAAATATTATGAAATCTTTAAATCATCCCAGATAACTATTTAAAATTGCAAAATCTTTAGTCTGGGCTCCCAACACAGATAATAATTCTAATTCTATTAGCCCTCAGATATTAGCTGACCATTACAAGAATGAACTTAATACACTTGTACCAGTCTCCACAATGCCAGCTCCCATCTGAAATAACAAACCCCATGTATGGCAATTGTTCACACCAATCAATATAGAACACCTGAAACAAATTATTACCAATATCAATACTACAACATCTGCACTTGACCCATGCCCTGTTAGCTGGGTTAAATTAACAACAGAATTAGCACCTACCATACTTAAAATGACTAACATATCATTAACAAAATCTCTTAGCTAAGATATATTCACCCAAAAAGGTTTCATATAAATCTCATAACAAATCTACTTAACGATAGTTAACTTCCTAAACTCTATTAAGGGGTAAGTGAGATCTCAGGATGGCTATATGCCCTACATTTGGCAAAACTTTCACCACAGGGACTAGCAGACGCTCACATCACTGATCTCCAACCTCCCTCTATTTTTAATTTATTAAATAATCCATAGTTTTATTTGATATCCATCTAATAACCAATATTTATTATAGTATTAAATTAAATTCTGATAAGTACTTTTCAGCATTAAAACTGTTTTCTCAACAAACCTCTTAGCGTCTCAAACCTTCAAAAGTATCAGAACTAGCCGTTCTGAAATTGCCACTCATTCTTATTAAGACATTTCACCATAGGGACTAGCAGACGCTCATATCACTGATCTTCAACCTCCCTCTATTTTTAATTTATTAAATAATCCATATTTTTATTTGATATCCATCTAATAACCAATATCTATTATAGTATTAAATTAAATCCTGATAAGTACTTTTCAGCATTAAAACCGTTTTCTCAACAAACTTCTTAGAGGGCGCTTGCTGTTGCAAAAAGGGGATCCCTAATAGATAAGACATTAAATATCGTGTGTGAATTGTTTTAAGAGGTCGTTGATGCACGTATGGCATTGGCATAGTTGAAGTGGTGCATAATCAATGCCAATATTAGTCTGAGACCTACACACACACACACACACGAGAGTTGTAAGATCTAGCGGGTCCCCTTATTATAGAATAAACGTCATCTGATATAACATTTGCCTTGAGGAAAATTTGGAGGAATTTACAACAAGTAGTTGGTTGCAAAAAGAACAGCAATGGATTTATAAATTAAATGCATTAGTTCCTTGTGGCTTAAATGACAAAATAGAATGGGCACTATTTAAAAAAAAAAAAAAAAGATCCTACTGCTGGAGTGAACTAGAGGCTCTAACCGTACCCTGGGTTTTAAAAGTGTTAAGATTAGTAGTGGTGTGGTTTTTTAAGAAGTTTCGTCATTATATGGAGTGTTTCCATTGGTAGTTAGCTTCTTTATAGATGGCTACGTCAGACGCCGTTTTTTAGCAATGACTTTTGTGGGAACCCCGGAAGAAGCCAATATTGGCGAAATAAATAGTTTTGTTGTGGATGAAATTCTATAACCCCTGAAGAAGCCTATCTTGGTGAAATGATGATCTTTGTTGGGTGTTTGAGGAACGGGCATTGGTGCCCGATTCTGCGAAGAAGAGAGATTGCTGTACTGTGAGCCTTGGGAATGAAGCAGACTATACACATTTCTAAGTCTGGAACTTTGAGCTCGAAAGATAAGTAATTATAAATCTATTAGTTGAGTTTGGTTGCTAAATTGTTGATCTTTGGCTCTCACTTTTTTGCAGGAGACGGCACCTATTTCTTCATAAGAATGAGTGGCAATTTCAGAACGGCTAGTTCTGATACCTTTGAAGGTTTGAGACGCTAAGAGGTTTGTTGAGAAAACAGTTTTAATGCTGAAAAGTACTTATCAGAATTTAACTTAGTACTATAATAAATATTGGTTATTAGATGATATCAAATAAAAATATGGATTATTTAATAAATTAAAAATAGAGGGAGGTTGGAGATCAGTGATGTGAGCGTCTGCTAGTCCCTATGGTGAAATTTTCGCCAAATGTAGGTCATATAGCCATCCTGAGATCTCATTTACCCCTTAATAGAGTTTAGGAAGATAACTATCGTTAAGTAAATTTGTTATGAGATTTATATGAAACCTTTTTGGGTGAATATAGCTTAGCTAAGAGATTTTGTTGGTGTGTCTTATTAGGCTCTTACTGTAGATAGTTATACTTTGTAACAGTGTGTTTTCTGTGTGCTTCTATCGCACAGAAGCCCCATAGTTGCTCTATTCTCCCCACCACCTCTGTTATCGGGAGTACCCCTATATTTTTCCACCAGCGAAAGAGACTCATCCGGGCTGCAGTTACACAGTACCCCTTTAGCCTCCCCAAATCTCCTTCTCCTCCTCCCTCCACCTCCTCATTCAAGATAACCATCGCAGGCATAAACTGAACCCGCACCTTGGTAATATCTGCTGTGAAGCTTTCCACTACTTTCCAATACTTATGCACATTGGGACAACTCCAGATCATATGTAACAGGTCCCCCCTTTCCCCACACCCCTTCCAGCAAAGCTCCGAGCTATCTGGGTACATCGCATGCATCCATTCCGGGGTTCAGTACATTCTCAGCCTTAACTTATAGCTACTTTCCAGCATTGCTGTCCCTGGGGCTAACCGGTGAGTTCTAGCGTAAATACCATCCCACCTAATGGGATCCCATTGTCCTCCCAACTCCTCTTCCCACTTCTTTTGACTGCTAATTATCCCCATATTATGCTCCCCCAGAAGCTTATACAACCGTGATATCATCTGAGTTACCATCCCCCTCTTTCCCATCATTTCCTCAAATGGTGTGGGTTTAGCTGCCCAGTCCTTTTTTACTTCTTTCTGCTGCAAACAATACCACATGCGAATATATGCATACCTGTCTCGCTCCTCCAAGTGGTATTGCCTCTGTAATTCCTCAAACCCCCTAAGACCCCCCCTTCCCCTACCATTTGACCAATCTTCCGCAGCCCCTTCCTCCCCACCTCTTAAATACCCCCGGCCTCCCCCATCCCACCCTCTACTACCGTCTGAAGATAGGTATCCCGTGAGTACTTCTTCCCCACCCATCAAACACCTCTTTCACTTCATCCATACCTGTTGGGTGAGTTCCATATACAGATTCTCCCCCCATCCCCCTCCTCCTAACCCTGGGTCCCATATCCAGGCCTCTGTATTCACGTCCTCCCCTCTTTCCATTCGTACCCACCCTGGATGTTCCAGCCCGTCTCTCCACACAAAGACCACCCGGAGTTGCGCCGCCTCATAATATCTGAACAGAGATGGAACCCCCGGCCCCCCTCCTCCTTAGGCCTATACATTGTGGCCCTGGCCACTTTTGGGTGCTTCCCATCCCAAATGAACTGCATCAGCAAGTTTTGCATCTTATCTATTTCCTTTTTTGCCACTCTACAAGTTAAGGACATAAACACAAACAGCAACCTCGGCAATATATTCATTTTCACAACCGCTATTCGGCCCATCCATGACAGGTACAGTCCCCTCTAGAAAGATCCTGCCTAATACTTTCAACCAATCCTTGGTAATTCCATTGCTTAATCCTAGATAAAGGAGTCCCCAGCTGGATCCCCAAACAATGGAAACTGCCCTCCACCCACCGGAACCTAAAATTTTGCCGCAGACTATCCTCAACTCTGGGTACCAAATTAAACCCCAACATTTATTTCCGTTTTGCCTTGATTCATTTGATATCCTGCTATCTGGCTATATCGCCGTATGACCTTCATTAGCACCGGCAACGTTGTAAGTGGTTGTGTCAATGTGAAAATATCATCATCCGCAAACAACCCAATCTTTTCCTCTCGCTCCCCATATCCTTACTCCTTTTATGTCTGCTTCCCTCCTAATGTATTCTGCCAGTGGTTCGACAGCCAACATGAACAGCAGAGGAGACAATGGACATCCCTGTCTGGTGCCTCTGTTAAGCTCAAAGCTATCTGAATACCCTCCATTCACTCTGACTCTAGCCCGTGGGCCCTGATACAGTGCCCTTATCCAACTAATATACTACGTCCCAAAACCCATTTTCTCTACTTGGAACATATATGGCCACTCCACGCAGTCGAATGCTTTTTCCGCATCTACCATGACCATCACTGCTGACTCTTGAGACCTCTGAAGATGCCAGGCTATATTCAAAATCTTTCGCACATTATCACTTCCCTGCCTTCCCTTAACGAAACCTGCCTGATCGGGATGAATCAGCTGTGGCACTACATCTTGGATCTGGTTTTCCAATACCTTCGCCAAGATCTTGGCATCCAAATTTATTAATGATATAAGTCTATAGGACCCACATACTCCCTGTCTTTACCTGGCTTTGGCAGTACCGTAATACCTGCTTCCGCCATAGACTTTGGAAGGTTTTCACCTTGGAGAACCCTATTCAATATCTGAGTGAAGATGGGCGTGATGTGGTCTGACAGAACTTTATAAAATTTCACCGTATACCCATCCAAGCCAGGTGCCTTCCCAATTTTTAATGTGGCTATAGCCCTCCGTACCTCCTCGTCCTGAATCTCTTGCCCTAAGCATTCCCTCTCCTCCACATCCACCTGTGGGAGGTGGCACTCATTCAAAAATGCTTCAATCTCCTCTCGCCCCACTGTTGTTTCACTTTTATACAGATTTTCATAAAAGTCCCTAAATACCGTTCTGATACCCTTAGTCCAGTGTTCCATTTCGCCTTTATTATTCCTAATCCCATCAATAAACGCTGCCTGCGTCCGCGCTTTTAGGCGACAAGCTAAAAGTCTCCCCGCCCTATTTTTCCCTTCAAAGTGGGCCTGCTTCAACACCGCCAGCTTATACGCCATCTCTTGAGCTCGTAGATTACTCAGCTCTGCCCTCACCTTAATGAGCTCTGCAATAGTGCACGGGTCCTGCACTGCTTGATGCGCTCTCTCTAATCTCTCCAGTTTCTGTAATAATTCCTTTTCTGCAGCCCCTTTCTCCCTCTTTACTTGCGTGCCCAAGCTAACCAGCTGTCCCCGAACTACCGCCTTTAGTCCATCCCATAGAGTCACCATTGACACCTCCCCTGTGTTATTCAACCTTATATATTCAGTTATACTGTCCCAAAGCTTCCTCACATACCTCTCCTTAAGCAATGAATCATTTAGCTTCCAAAATTTTAAACTATCATCTTCATTGCCCAAGGCTAGTTTTACGCTAACTGGGGCATGGTCTGACCAGGTTATCAGCCCATGTTCCACCTCCTGTACCTTCGCTACCCACTGTCCCCCACACCAAATCATATCTAACCTACTGTAGGTTCCATGTACCAGAGAGTAGAACATATACTTCCGCTCCCCTGGGTGCCAACTTCTCCAAAGATCAACCAACCCCAATCTCTCCCTCAACTTTTGCAGACTTCTCCTATCCCCTCGCCCCCCCCCCCCCCAACCCCTGACCTCCACTAGTATCCAATCTTGGGTTACAAGTCACATTAAAATCCCCTCCCAAAATTATAGAAGTACTTCCAAATTCTTCTAACTCCTTCAAGATTTGCTCTTACGCCTCCCCCTGCCTTTCATTTGGTCCATACAAGCTAATCACTCACACCTCCTCCCTCTCTATTTGTAATTTCACCCCCCTCATCTACCCCCTTTACCCCTACATGTACTTCTCACCATATGCTGATAGTCGCTTCCCACCAAGATCCCAATCCCCCCCTTTTGTGAGTTCGCCCTCTGCCCTGCTAGTACCACCTTAGGGTATTGTTTAGACTCCAAGAGATATTCCTGCCCCACCCGCAGGTGAGTTTCCTGTATACACAAAATTTTTGCCCCCAGTCTACTGCCCTCTTGTCCTAAAAGATTCCTTTTCTGCTAGGTGCGCAACCCCTTTACATTCAAAGTTGCAATCATTAATGTTTTCCTCCTCTGGCCTATCTTTACCTGGTTGCTCCCTCCCTTCCTCCCAGCCCCCTCCACGTCCTGTGCACCTGTCCAAATTCCCCTTATACTCCCTCTCCCCCCTACCGCTAGTCCCTGTTTCCGTGTCCCTTCCCTGTTTACCCATCACCTTAGACCCCCTCCTCCCCTCCCTCCACATACCCCCCTAATCCTCCTTCTCCAGAGGATTCAACCAGAGTAGTGCGCCTCCTACCTCCCCCAGCCACTTACTTCTAGCTCCCCCCTACTTCCTTTCCTTTCCATGTGCTCCCTCCCCCTGCCAATTCCCTGACCCTCCCCCTTATTCATACCCCCTCTTCTTCCCCACCCCACTCCCTGACCCCCCTCCCCTTTATACCTCCTCCCCGCCTTCCTCCCTCTTCCCTCACCCTGTTCATAAATCATGCAAAAATCAACATTTCACCCATTTCTCTTCTTCAGCTCCACCTCCCTCCACCCCTCTCCTCCTATCTCTACCCACTCCTCCCCTTCCGAACAAACAATTCTTTTAAAACTCCTCCACCCCTCCCACAATGTATACCCATCATAGAATCAGTCCTCAGGTTCCTTCCACGTTCCGGTCCTCTTAGCTGCTCCTGCTGGTCTGCCACTCCTGGCTCTCCTCGCGCTGCTGCAGCTGCCTCCACTCTGTTGATCCTGCCGCTTTAGGGGAATCCTGGGGCCGCAATCCCACTTCTCGCAGGACTGCCCATTGCCTCCTCTTGTGATTGTGTCCTCCATGTCCTCTCCTTTAGAGTAAAGGAGAGTCCAAACGGGTGCAGGCATCGTTACTTGACTTCCGCCTTCTTCAAGATTTGTGTCACTGGTTGCATTGCCCTCCTCTGCTGAAGTTCCTGCAGACAAGTCCTCATATATATGCACTGGATATCCCTGCCATGTTAAAGTTCCAAAACCCCTCACCTTGGTGGCAATTCTCTCCTTTATTTTGTATCTTGTCAGGCATATTATAATGTCTCTAGGCCTGTTCCCTAAAAGTGGGCCCAGCGCTCTGTGTGCTCTCTTGATTTGTATGTCCTCAGACACCACCTCCTCCCCCCCTTTCTTTAGCACTTCTAGACACACCGACACTGCCACCTTTTCGCTGTTTTGGAATTCTTTCTCCTCTGGGATTCCTCGTATTCTCAAATTATTTCTACGCGAGCGGTTTTCCAAATTTTCCAATTTATAGAGTATAGCCTCTTGCTGGAAGCGTAACTTTATACTTCTTTGTGTCCCTTCTTCCTGCTGCTGCTCAATCTCCTGCAGCCGGTTTTCATGATCTCCCATCCTGCACACCAGGTCCCCAATTTCCTCCTTCAAAGGCCCCAAGAGCTCAGTTAGCTCGCTTTTCACTGACTGTACCTCCTTTTTAATTTCAAGGAACCAGTCCCTGAGCTCCGCTCTTGTGATACTATGTGCAGGGTCTTTCCCTTGTGCCAACACACTCCCCGTCTCCAACTCTTCCTCCCGCTCTTCATTTTCTCCCTGCAGATTTTTATTTTCAATCGGAACACTGTCATTGTAGCCCCGGGTATACATACTCTCTGAGGTCGGCTGCTTTCCTCCTCGTGGTCACTGCAGCTATCAATGTCCTGTCCTCCCCAGGGAGCTGCCTGTCTTAGATTCCTCCTTGCACTCTGCACCTGTAAAAATTGTCTGTTCTCTGCCTCAGCTGCTCCGGAGCTCCAACCAACGCATTCACCTGCATCTTCAGGGGTATGCTGCCTGCGATCCCCACTGTGAGCCTCTCCTCCTGCCCAGCACTCCGTAATGCTGCCTCCGCTGCTTCACTCCCGGCTCCTGCTCCTTCTTCCTCTACCAGGGATGCCCCCTCTCGCCAGCTGCTTCATTGCTTTTAGCACCGCTGTGCCCTCTCGGCCTCCTGTGCTCAGCTGCAGCCTTGTCCCACTCATACTGCTAGGCCCAGATCTCCGAGCGTCATCTTGCCTTGCCACACGGTTTCTCTCCGCTCCTGTCAATTCCGCCCACCACGGCTACAACCGGCTCCGCTTTTCTTTTGAGCACCCCGACCGGCTATCTCCACCTTCCACTGCCCGGAACATCAATTTTACACCGCAGCAGGTCCTGTTTTCTTTCTTTTTTGGCTGGGTCGGTGCCGGAGCAGCTGTCTTACGCCGCCATTGGCTCTGGTGACGTCACTTCCTCCATTCCCTTTTAGTGTTAATTTAAGAAGCTGGTGTTGTTATGGTATGGTAGATTTGCTTTACAGGTCTTAAATGAATTTTGTAGGGTTTTGTTAGTTCACAATCTACCTGGGCTGTTAATGAAATCGGAATCAGATTATTTTTCTTGTATGTTGGGTTCTATGGTGGAATGTCATAGTTCTGCTCTGCACCTGCTGATGGAGGAGGGGTTTTGTTGAACACAAAATAGTTGTTCAAAAAGAAAAAGAGAGAACCATAGCGCAGTTTCTAATACCACAATAAAATTAGTTAGGTTATAATGAAGGTTTATTTGGTGTTCGAAACTGCACTGTGGTTCTCTTTTACTTTTTGTCCCTTGGCATGTGAGCACCTACATCTCCTTTGTTTTTTGCAGAATATATATTTATAAGTGTCAGTATTTTTTTTATCTTAGAGTGCCAGGCTAAATAATTAACAGCTACAATTTGTGATGCATTTAAAATTATATAGCCACTAAATGTGAACCTCTGCTTCCTCTTTGGGTAGCTTAGGGCACCAACTCATTCCTCGTCTGTTTGATATACTGGCTTCCTATCCATCTAGAGTTTTTTTTAAGAGAACCATAATATGAAAACGTATGCAGATATGCAAATGATATAGAAATATGTTGCCCCACCATTTGCCTCCCCAACTGAAACAGTCAAACTATGCCCATGGTTTTCACAACGTGGGACCTGTGCTTACTAGCTTGATAATATAGATGAACTAGGGCCACAGATGATAGCTGATCTCACAGTCAATGAAAAAAAAAAGCATATTCATGTGGAAAATTTAGAAAGAGATGCTAGGAAGAGAAGTAGCAGGGAGGTTTCACAGTTGCAAAGGGCACACTTTATCGAGGACCTGGTAAAATATGTAACTTAGGATGGGCAAGGGGAAGAAAGTATAGTTACTCACCTGCAGCAAGTGTTCTCTGTGAATAGCAGGAATAAGCCTTCATGTATGGGTGACATCACTGACGGAGCCCTGCATGTAAAGCTCCCCAGTTTCCAAAGGAAGCTATTGGGAGGTGCACTGCTCATGCGCGCCTGCCTTCCTGCCCACTGCAGCATCATATTCTTCAGTCAGATATCATAGCAAGAGCCAAAGGACAACTCACCGTGGAGATGGGAGGGTTGTGAGGACTTATACTTGCTGTTCACGGAGAACACCTGCTACAGGTAACTACACTTTCTCTGTGAACAAGCAGGAAATAAGTCCTCATATATGGGATTCCCAAACTACAGGCTACTGAAAACCCAAGAGATGAGCATCCCAATCAGGCAACGAGAACTGGGGAAGTCAGGAAGACCAGAGAGGTAGTCCTGCTGAGGAACTCATCTGATTCAGTTTCCTCAGCAGACATTGATCTGAGGGGATTTGAGCAGGTAGCTTAGATGGACAGAAGGGCCGGTGGGTAGGAGTTGACTAAGACCCAAAGAGATGCCCGAGTATGGCTTGGCCAAAATTGCTGTCCCATCAGGAATCCCTGTCCAGACAGTAGTGGGTTGTGAAGGTGTGGACCGAAGACCACATCACAGCCCTGCAGATTTCCTCTGCAGACACCGAGCGGAGGTTGGCCACCAATGCAGCTATCGCATCAACATTGTGAGTTGTGAGATGACCTTAAAGGCTCATCCCCGCCAGAGAGTATGCATGAGCAATGAAATTGGCTAGCCAGAGAGAAAGCATATACTTTGAGACAGTGACACCCTATTGGGGTCACAGTGAGCCTATTGGGGTTGAAGGAGATGAATAGCTGGGCTGATTTATGGTGCGCTTTCGTGCATTCCAGATAGAAGGCCAATACACACTTACAGTCCAGCATGTGCAAGGCCACCTCACCGCAGTTCGAGTGAGGCTGGGGAAAGAACGTTGGAATGACAACGGACTGGCTGAGGTGGAACGCTGAGACCACTTTCGGCAGAAAGCGGGGATGTGTGCGGAGCACTACCTGGTTCTGGTGAATGACGAGAGCCTGAAGCTCACTGATGCATTGTGCTGATGTGACAGCCACCAAGGAGAGGACCTCCTAAGTCAAGATCCTCAGTGAGCATTAGCTCAGGGGCTCGCATCAGCTGGCCAAGGACCACATTGAGGACCCAAGCGACTTTAGGGAACTTGAGCAGAGGCTTTGAGAGGAGCAGACCCCACATGAACCAGGTCACCAATGGCTGTACCGAAACAGGCTTTTCCACACAGTCGTGTGGTAAGCCCCAATCGCACTGAGGAGAACTCACACCAAGCTAGACTTCAGCCCGAAGTTGGAGAGGTGCAGGAAGTACTCCAGTAACTGCTCCATCAGACAGGAGAAGGGGTCCAGACAGCAAACCTCCACCACTTAAGCACATAGGCCTTGTGTGTCGAGTCCTTGCAGGATGCCAGCAAGACGCCAGTGACACTCTCAGGGAGATGAAGCTCCGCGAAGACTACTCTCTCAGCATCCATGCCATGAGAGCAGATGATGGGGTGCAACAGGGAGCAGATGATGGGTTGCAGCAGGGAGCCAATCTCCTGTGAGATGAGGTCTGGGTCAGAGTCCAGGTGAATAGGCTCCCTCAGTGAGAGCTGCAGCAGGAACCAGGATTGTTGAGGCCAGTATGGAGCAACAAGGATCATGGAGCCCCTTCTCAGCCTGAAGCTTCAGAAGAATCTTTGCGACGAATGATACTGGGGGTAGGCATACAGCAGGCTCTTCCCCCAAAGGAGGAGAAAGGCATCCATGGCCAGGTGACCACTGGCCGGCCTCTGAGAGCAGAATCGAGCTACTTGCGCATTCTGCTCTGTGGTGAAGAGGTCCATCATGGGAGTACCCCACTCCTGGAAGATCCGATCCACCACTTTCCTCTTGAGAATCCACTCATGAAGACTGAAGCACCCAGCTGAGACAATCCACCAGGCTGTTTAGCTCGTAGGACAGATAGGTCATTCTAAGATTTATGGCGTGCAGCAGGGCAAACTTCCAGAGGTGAACAGTCCCTCATGCTTGTTCATGTGCCCCCCTGCTTGTTCACATAGAACATCGCCACATGGTTGTCTGTTTGAATCAGGACTACCTGATTCTCCAGGTGCACACAAAAAGCATGGAGGGTGTTCGCAATGGCCTGAAATTCAAGGAAATGATTTGATGGAGACTCTCCTGCATGGACCCCACAGACCCTATGTGCTGAGACCGTTCAGGTGTGTACCCCAGCCAAGCTTTGACACATCCATCATAAGCAGCTTGCAGGGGGCCACTGGCTGAAATGGAAGGCCCTGCAGCAGATCGTTTGGCTCAAGTCACCATGTCAGGGACTGCACCAGCAGTACAGTGACCACTATTCATTCTTTCTGATGGCCTGATATTTGCTTCCATTCCATGGACAGGGTTCACTGGGCCTACCACATGGGAAGGCAAGCCTGAGAAGTGACATGCACCATGGCGGCCATGTGTCCAAGAGCCCTCAACAGTCTGCAGGCCATGGTATGGTAATGGCGTTGCAGCACATCCAACACCTCGATGAGGCAATGTAAGCGGTCCGCTGGGAGAAAGGCCTGCACCCACGAGGTATCAAGGAGGATCCCGATGAACTCTAGCTGCTGCGTTGGCTGGAGGTAGGACTTTGGGTAGTTTACCATGAAGCCAAGGACCTTGAGCACTTGAATTGTGAGCGCAGAAACACCGGCAGGTAGGGTAGCCTTTATCAGCCAGTTGTCCAGATACGGGAAGACAAAGACCCCCCCCCCTGAGTCCGGAGGAAAGTGGCTATGAACACGAGACACTCTGTGAAGACTCGAGGGGCTGAGCCCAACCCGAAGGGAAACATGCAGTACTAGTAGTGCCAGCCGCCCAGCACAAATGGCAGGTATTGTCTGTGATATGGGTGGATCAGAATATGTATGTGTGCATCCTTCGAATCCAAGGAGCACAGCCAATCATCCTGTATGAGATACAGGAGTAGTATCCCTAACAAGACCATTTTGAACTTTTTGTGCACCAGGAACTGGTGTGATTTTGTACATCTAGAATCAGATGGAACCTGCTGGTCTTTTTGAAAGTACCTTGAATAGAAGCCTTGCCCAATATGAGCTGGGGAAACAGACTCGATGGCGAGGTCAGAGAGTAGGGCCTCGACCTCAGTCTACAAGAGGCTCCGGTGCACAGGATCCATGGGGTACTCCCTGGGATTGTACAGAGGTGGTAGCTGGGCGAAGTGCAGCCAATATCCGCTTTGGATGATCTGCAGTACCCAGGTGTCCGAGGTGACAAGGGGCCACTAGTGGGCAATGTGTACGAGCTGCCCCTGACCTGCAGGGGCATCTCGATGGGCAATGGATGATTGGCTATACTCCTGAAGAACCCATCAAAATCCTGCACCCAGCTTGGGCTGAGGAGCGGGTTGGGCCTTTGGGGCCTTCTCCTTCCACTGAGCGCATGGGGTTTGCACTTTAGGCTGCATCTGCGGCTGGGCCATGAAGTATCGGCATGGGCGTGGATAGAAGGCTTCTTGCCGTGGTGTTTCTTTTGCACTGTGCCCATAGTCTTCCTGGAAAGCCTGTTGAGAGTTAGCTACTCCTTTTACAGCTCCTCGGCTTTCTCCTCCATGGGTTTGCTGAAGAGATTCTCGCCCTGGCAAGGGACATTGGCTATCTTGTCCTGGACCCACTGCTTCAAGTCCAAGGCCTGCAACCACGCCATCTGGCGGGTGGCAATGCCCACTGCCACCACTCTGCTGGCAGATTCAAATGCTTCATAAGAACCATGCACCATGAACTTCGAGCAGTCCTTCCCATGGGCAACTAAGCTCCGAAAGGACTCGCTACAGTCCTCAGGAACAAGGGCAGCAAAGTCCTCCAGGTCCAGCATGACATCTTTGAGCAACATGCTCATATTGATCTGGTAGGCCAGGATTCAGGTAATCAACATGGTCCCTTGGAAGCACTTCCTCCCGAAGAAGTACAGGTCCGAGCCTTGCAGCTCAGTGGGACCAAGGAGTGTGTTTTAGCACTCTTCATTCATTTCAGGGCTGTCTCTACCATGATGGAATTGTAGGGTAACTGCATCTTTTCAAACTCTGGGGCCTTCTGGACCCCATATTGGGAATCGAGCAGACAGCTGATGGGCAAAGTGAGCAGCATCTCCCAGAGCTGCAGCAGTAGCTGCTGCACTGTATGGTGGATGGGCATCATCACCGCCTCCTGGGGGCCCAAGAGCTACTGGGGGAGTTCCAGTTCCTCCGCCCTCAGTTTCTCCTCCAACTCCAGGGAGAACGGAATGACCTTGGACATGTTTTGAATGAAGTCTTTGAAGGG
This sequence comes from Ichthyophis bannanicus, assembly GCA_033557465.1. Taxonomy (NCBI): domain Eukaryota; kingdom Metazoa; phylum Chordata; class Amphibia; order Gymnophiona; family Ichthyophiidae; genus Ichthyophis; species Ichthyophis bannanicus. The sequence continues at coordinate 1,137,240,827 of CM066033.1, read as the reverse complement.
TATGTCTTCTGGGGGTGATGTGCTGCTTAGGTGGGGGCCAATGGATCAGACAGAAGGTCCAGGGACCGAATGTCTGATGCTGTCGATTCCTCCTCAGTCTCCTATTCTGATTTAGATTTTGAGAGGAAATCAAAATAATGCCAAGTCTCCTCATCCTGCCGGTTTCACAGCTTGGGAGATGGAGGGTGTTGATGATTCTCATGCCGCCCTGCATTCAGATGGTGACGTTCCTGGGCCTCTGATTCTGACATACTGGAGAGAGAGATGGCTCCGGTGACCAGGGTCGATACCAATTTCCCACCCGATGTCCCAGCCTCTGCAGGCACGAAAAGGGTCTCCAGGATAGGCTGAAGGAGTGCGATGACGATACATTCCATGTTGTGATGCCTGTGTTTTGCAAGGTTTCCACCACTGCAAAGTGAGCTTCCAAGGCTTGAAGGCGTTCCTCCAGAACCACCACCTGTGAGGAGGCCAATGCCTCAGCCACAGACGTTGACAATGCCACCTAAGGTGGGGACTCCATGATGATAGGAGCATCGGGAAACATCCTGCTGCCATCCTGGACACTGGGAATGGACTCTGCTATTTTGGTTGGGTCCTCTCACCAGGGAAGCTTGGCCAGCTACTCCCTGCCATTGCTGTCTGCATCTTGTCAAGAAGGGCTGCGGGGGTACTGCACACAGAATTTCTCCTGGTGCTCACCCTTAGACGTTGATGGGGTCTCTGTGGGGTTTCCCCTCACCACTCAGATCCTTCAGCTCCAACTGAGCACGCTGCTCCTTCCCCTTGGCTGCCTCCGACCCTTTTGCCGGCGTAGACAAGGGGGTTAGGACTGAGGATTCTGAATTAGATGAGCCGAAGAGGGGGGGCTCCTGCTTTTCCCAACCTTTCAGCCCCCTGAATGTCATCTGCAAGCAAAGTTCACAAGACGCGGGCTTGTGGTCAGGACCAAGGCATTGTAAGCACCAATTATGATGGTCTGACAGAGATAGTTTTGCCACACTTGGTGCATTTCTTAAAGCCACTGCCTGGCTTAGACATGCCAAAAGAGACAGCCTCAGCAAAGTCAAACTGAAAAACTGCTATGGGCAGGAAGCCACCCAAAAGGGGCTAAAAAACATACAAAAGCATTGAAAAAAAAAGAACCCTAAAAAGGGGAAAAAGCAGCTAACCAATGATAGGCAGGAAATAACTGAAAAAAATCTCGGCTACGAGGGCCAAAAATAAAACGTTTTTTGGGACTGCAGGAACACATCTTAGGGGCTCCGTGGAAAAAAGAAGACTGGAGAATATGGTGCTGTGGAGTTCAGGAAGGCAGGCGTGCATACGCAGTGTACCTCCCAAAAGCTTCCTTTGGAAGTTGGGGAACATTCCACGTGGGGCTCCGTCAGTGACGTCACCCCTACGTGAGGATTTATTTCTTGCTTGTTCATGGAGAAAAGTTTTTTCCTTGACCATATAAGAAGTTACTAACTCTTACAATTTTGTTCATTTATTCATCTTAAAAAGATAGTTCTGAAGGCCAACAGATTAAAAATTAAACCCTGCCCTGGCTCAGAAAATTCCAGGCTTCTCGTTGCTTCTAATTTTGCCCTTTGTAAAGCCTGAGTCCAAGATGGTATTTGTGAGACCATATCTCATAGTCTGTCTGATGAAATTATAGCTATGGGAGCCTCCATGCCACATACACTTCACTCACTGCCAGAATCACAGGTGATCTGACTGCTATGCAACTGTGAGGCTTCTGGGGTAGTACTTTTTTTTTCAACTCCAGAAGAAATGCTCTACACAGGCTACATACAGTAAGACTCCTCACTGAGCAAAATCAGTAGGAAGAATTGCTACAGAAGACAGAGGACTGAGATAGGACACAATGTACTACAATGTAACTTCCAGTTTGCAGTTGTTGGTCTCAGTTGCCTCCTTAAAGCAGTAATGACATGGGGGTCATGTCAGCTAGGGACTGTAACAAAATTAAAGGATTTTCCTGCTTTGAGGAAGATGACATTTCCAATGTTTGGATGTTAAGCTGCATACTTCATACTTTTTAAGCTAAACAGTCTTGATTTTGAGCATATTTTTAGTTTAGTATCTTGGTGAGATGCAACTCTGGTTTCTCCAGGACTGAGAAACAATTTAAAAAAAATTTACTCAGAATCTGTAATTTAGGCACTGATGTGAGATTTTTTGGTGCTAAGATTTTAGCTTAATTTTGCAATATTCCTCATTGAATATATTTACATAAACACAGTAAAATTATTCAATAAGATGTTCATCAATTCGTGTAGTTTGGTGTTAAAGGTATTTTCTTTGTTCAGTGCTAATGGTAACCACTTAGATAAAAGTAGATTATTATTTATAGTATATTAGTATGCCAATCCTTATTAGTGGTGTGATAGAGTCGTATGGATATCATCTGATTAGAAGTGTGATACTTCTGAAACTTAAGCCTTGCCCCCATAGGTATGTTGCCTTCTCTGGCATGGAACACAACTGATTGTCCTTATGAGTTCAAGTGTTGGAAACAGCATGCAAGAAACAAGGGCATTCGATGATGAGACTAGATAGGCTTTCTGTAGCAGTCCATGAAATAAGAATGTTAGACCAAGCAAATATGATTTTTGCCACAGAGCTGCTAATGAATTTAAAAAATAAGACATTTGTAATTAGTAATGACTGAGTATTATTACTGTGTGGTATACAAAGGATAACGTTTTCCTTAAACATTTCTCACTTGTGCTGGGGGAGGAATTATTGAGAAAAATCCCCACTTTCCTACCATAGAACTAAAGTCTCCAAGATCAGGATTCATGCTCCACATGCAGAAAAAATGAACAAAATAAGGCTGGTTTATATGAGACAGGGACGCTGACTAGGATTGTGTGGGAACTCAGCAGTTTCTAGAATTTGAATGTTATAGTAATGTGATGTCAAGATGAGAGAAGGAATTAAAATGAGGCTTAATAGGGCCAATTTGGTGGCAGTACTGTGTATTAATGCATGTGAAGAACTTAAGTTTGATTCTTGGGCATTATTCTCTTCTCCAGGGTGGACAGGGGCAGGGGTTGTATAGAAACAGCATTCAGAGCCATGGTGGTGACAGTGTGTGTATGTAAGACAGCAGAGTGAGTCTCAGCGGCAATATCTAGTGGCCAAAATCAGGGTCCATATTTGCTGGATCCAGAGAAAGCCACAATTTGGGGCTATGGTTGAAGAATGATGGCTGGGCAGAGTTGGGAAGGGATGTAAAATGGGGTTAGAAACTCTAATTGAAGCAGATGCCCAAAGGAGCAGAGGAAAAGTGCCTTGCCAAAAAAGGAGGTTAATAAAGCGTGGTTACTCAACTGTAACAGGTGATCTCCGGGAACAGCAGGAATATGTTTTCACATATGGGTACCGTCGGCAGCGACGGAGCCTGCACGGGAACGCTCCCCAGCGTCCAAAAAGGAAAGCTTTTGGGAGCATCCCACCACGCATGCGTGCTGCCTTCCCGCCCAACTACCTCTCTCACTTCAGTTGAGTTGAAAGCTGAGACCAAAGGAGAGAAGTAGAAGAAAAATAGATAGAAAGAGAAAGACAACTCCTAGGGGAGGTGGGTGGGTTGTGAAGACTTATTCCTGCTGTTCCCGGAGATCACCTGTTACAGGTGAGTAATCATGCTATCTCCAGGAACAAGCAGGAATGTAGTCTTCATATATGGGGACTCCCCAGCTAAAAATGACTAGGGATGGCCCCAGCATGTAGCGGATCTAAGTAAGATGGGCCATGCTTCCTCCCAGGGACCTCAGGCATCCAAGAGTGGATGGTGGGAAGGAGTTGATCTAGGAATGGAAGAGATGCTGTAGAACAGCCTGACCGAACAAGGCATCCCGACGGGTGTCCTTGTCTAAACAATAATGGGCAGTGAAAGAGTAGTTACTCACCTGTAACAGGTGTTCTCCAGGAGCAGCAGAAATCAGTCCTCACATATGGGTGACATCGATGTCGATGGAGCCCCCATGCGGAGCATTTCCCCAGCTTTCTAAGAAAGCCTTTGGGAATACTGCACGCATGCGCAGTCCCCTTCCTGTCTAAAGGTACCATCTTGCTCAGTCAGATGACATAGCTAAAAGACAGCACAAAAAATGTAAAAATGAACTATGTACAACTGCAACTCCCAGGGGAGGAGGGAGGGTTGTGAGGAATGATTCCTGCTGCTCCTGGAGAACACCTGTTACAGGTGAGTAACTACTCTTTCTCCAGGACCAAGCAGGAAGTCAGTCCTCACATATGGGACTCCCCAGCTTCAGGCTACTGGGGACCCAGAGCTGAAAAATGAGCTCCCTCTAGCCGCAGCATCAGAGAAAGGATTTCACTGAAACATACCTCCACCGGTAGCCCAACCAGAGGGCTGGAGGGTAGGAGTTGCCTAAACCTCAAAGAGATTCCGGAGCACCGCCTGACCGAAAGCACTGTCCCTACGGGACTCCCTCTCCAGGCAGTAATGGGCCGCAAAAGTCTGGCTTGAGGACCAAGTTGCAGCCCTGCAGATGTCTGCCAACGGTACAAAGCGGAGATGAGCTACCAAGGCAGCCATTGCCCTGACACGGTGGGCCGGGACCCGACCCTGCAAGGGAAGGTCCGCTGCTCTGTAAGCCCAGGTGATACAGTCAGCCACCCAGATGGACAAGGTACGCTTGGAGACAGGTAACCCCAAGTTATTAGGGTCAAAAGATACAAAGAGCTGAGTAGCCCTCCTATGCCCCTGCGTACGTTCAATGTAGAAGAATAAGGCCCTCCTACAGCCCAGGGTATGCAGGACTGTCTCAGCCCAGCTGGCATGGGGCCTAGGGAAGAACGTTGGAAGAACCACCGCCTGGTTGAGATGGAAAGAGGAGACCACCTTTGGGAGGAACTTAGGATGAGTCCTAAGGACTACCCTGTTCCTATAGAAGCGAGTGTAAGGCCTGTCACAGACCAGGGCTTGAAGCTCATTCACCCTCCTGGCCGAGGTCAGGGCCACATGGAATAGAGCCTTCAAAGATCGATACATCGGGAAGATGTATTACAACTATTAGATAAACTGAAGAGTAGCAAATCACCTGGGCCGGATGGTATACATCCAAGGGTGTTGAAAGAACTGAAATATGAGATTGCAGACCTGCTATTAGTAATCTGTGAACTATCATTAAAATAATCTCTAATACCTGGATTGGAGGATCGCCAATGTAACACCAATTTTTAAAAAGGGTTCCAGGGGTGATCCTGGAAACTACAGACCGGTGAGCCTCACGTCAGTACCGGGAAAAATGGTAGAAACCATCATAAAGAATAAAATTACTCAGCATGTAGATAGTCATGGCCTAATGGGAGACAGCCAATATGGCTTTAGACAAGGAAGATCTTGTCTTACTAATCTGTTATGTCTTTTTGAAAGTGTGAATAAACAGGTGGACAAAGGTGAGTCGGTTGATATAGTGTATCTGGACTTTCAGAAAGCCTTTGACAAGGTCCCTCATCAGAGACTTTTGGCAAAATTAAAGAGTCATGGGATAGGAGGCAGTGTACTACTGTGGATCAAGAACTGGTTAAGAGATAGAAAGCAGAGGGTTGGGCTAAATGGCCAATTTTCCCAATGGAGAAAGGTGAATAGTGGTGTACCCCAGGGATCTGTGCTGGGTCCGCTGCTTTTTGACATATTCATAAATGACCTGGAAAGTGGAACAACGAGTAAGGTTATCAAATTTGCAGATGACACAAAACTATTTAAAGTTGTTAAAACCCAAGAGGATTGTGGAAAATTGCAAGAGGATCTTGATAAATTAGAAGACTGGGCATCAAAATGGCAGATGAAATTTAATGTGGACAAGTGCAAAGTTATGCACCTAGGGAAGAACAACCCAAACTATGGTTACACAATAGGAACCACCACCCAGGAAAAAGATTTAGGCGTCATTGTGGATAACATGTTAAAATCCTCAGCCCAGTGTGCAGCAGCAGCCAAGAGAGCAAATAGAATGCTAGGTATCAAAAGGAAAGGAATGGAAAATAAAATAAACGATATTATAATGCCTCTATATCGTTCCATGGTGAGACCGCACCTTGAATATTGTGTGCAATTCTGGTCGCCGTATCTTAAAAAGGATATAGAGTTATTAGAAAAGGTTCAGAGAAGAGCCACCAAAATGGTAAAGGGGATGGAAGGATACTCCTATGAAGAAAGGCTAAAAAGGTTAGGGCTCTTTAACCTGGAAAAGAGACAGCTGAGGGGAGATATGATAGAAGTCTATAAATTAATGAACGGAGTGGAACGGGTAAACGTAGATCGATTGTTTACGTTATCAGAATATAGAAAGACTAGGGGACATGCAATGAAGCTACAGGGTAAACTATTTAAGACTAATAAAAGAAAATATTTTTTCACTCAACGTGTAATCAAACTCTGGAATTTGTTACCGGAGGATGTAGTAAAGGCTGTTAGTGTAGCTGGGTTTAAAAAAGGTTTGGACAAGTTTCTGGAGGAAAGGTCCATAAACCATTATTAAGAAGGGACCCAGGATATCAATGCTTGACCCAGTACAAGCATTGCGGAACCTGTGTCTTTTGGGGAAACAGCTAGGTATGTATGACCTAGATTGGCCACTGTTGGAAACAGGATACTGGGCTTGATGGACCTTGGTCTGACCCTGTATGGCATATCTTATGTTCTTATGTAAGAAAGGAAGCGGAGAGGACATGTAGCCATCGGCTCAAAAGGTGGGCGAGTCAGTTGCTGCAAGACCACATTCAACTCCCACTCAGGGGCCGGTGGACGGAAAGGAGGCTTGAGCAAGAGCAAGCCTCTGAGAAACCTGGACACCAAGGGGTGAACCGACAGAGAGTGTCCCTCCGCCAGTGAGTGGTGAGCTGCCAGAGCAGAGAGGTGGACCCGAACAGAATTGGACTTAAGGCCCTGATTGGACAAGTGCAGCAGGTACTGAAGCACTACTGGTGCAGTGCAGGCGAAATGATCTTCCTTGCGCTGCTGACACCACAAGGAGAACCTTCTCCACTTCAAGGCATAGGTTTTCCTGATGGATTACTTTCTAGAGGCCAAGACCACCTCTTCCACTTCCTGAGGTAGGCCCCAGGGAGCCAACACTACCCTTGCAGCCTCCAGGCCATCAAATTGAGAGATTTGAGATTGGGGTGCAGAAGGGAACCCTGATCCTGAGAGAGAAGATCGTGTTGCAACCCCAGAGGCAGAGGTGTTTCTAGTGCCAGTTGAAGTAGAAGTGGGAACCAGGGCTGCCTCGGCCACCTGGGGGCTACCAGAAGTACCGAGGCCTTGTCCCTTAAAATCTTGAACAAGGTTTGGGCCACCAGAGGTGTGGGAGGAAACGCATACAGGAGGCCCTGGGACCAAGAAATCAGGAAGGCATCCGCTGCTAACCTCAGGGGATGCGGTTGCCTGGAACAGAACCTGGGCAGCTGCTGGTTCAGGGGACTGGCAAAGAGATCTATAGATGGAAGTCCCCATTTCAGGAAAATTTTTTGAACCACTAATGGGTGCAGTTGCCACTTGTGGGGCTGCAGAACCCTGCTCAACCTGTCTGCCAGGAAGTTCTCCTGGCCAGGGAGATAAACAGCCTTGAGAAACATGTTGTGTCTGAGAGCAAAAGAGCAAAGGGCCTGTACCTCCTGACACAGAAGCCTGGACCCCGTACCTCTCTGTTTGTTCACATAGAACATGGCCACTTGATTGTCCGTCTGTGCCAAAAGAGACTGGTGAGCCAGGGTGTGAGAGAAGGTTTTGAGGGCTAAGCAAATAGCCCGGAGTTCCAGTAGGTTGATCTGTTGCGTGGCCTCCCATGGAGACCACAGGCCCTAGGTGCACCTGTCCAAACAATGTGCACCCCAGCCCTGCAAGGAGGCATCGGTCGTCAACACCACTGTGGAAACAGGCACCTGAAAAGGCACCCCCTGTAGTAAGTTGGGGGGTGTAGCCACCACTGCAGGGAGTTCAGGAATGGTTTGGACACCCGTACTTTGTCTGTGAGGCTTCCTGTGGCTTGCTTCCACTGAGTTCTGAGACACCACTGTGCAGGTCTCATGTGGAGGTGGGCATTGGGGGTCACATGCACTGTCGATGCCATGTGGCCCAGGAGCTTTAGACAGAGTCTGGCAGAAATCTGTGGCCTGCTCAGAAACTGGTTTGCCAAGTCTATGAGCCTTTGAGCCCTGTCTCTTGGCAAGTAAGCCTTTGCTTGCAGGGAGTCCAACCTTGCCCCTATGAACTCTAGGTTCTGGGAGGGGAGCAAAGTGGACTTTGCGAAGTTTATGACAAAGCCTAGGTGTTGAAGGAGGGAGACAGTTCTGAGGGTGGCTTGCCTGGCCTCCTGGGAAGTCTGACCCCTGATGAGCCAGTCGTCCAGGTAGGGGAAGACAAAAACACCCTGATTCCTCAAGTAGGCCGCCACCACTGCCAGGCACTTTGTAAAGAACCTTGGGGCGGAGGTTAGGCCAAAGGGCAGAACTCTGTACTGGTAATGGTTTCCTCCCACAATAAACCTGAGGTACTTGCTGTGGTCTGGATGAATGAGGATGTGAGTGTACGCATCCTTCAGATCTAAGGAGCATAGCCAATCTCCCTGCTGGAGGTAGGGCAGAAGTGTTCCAAGAATAAGCATCTTGAACCTTTCTTTCTCCAAGAACTTGTTGAGATTCCTGAGGTCGAGAATAGGCCTGAGGTCCCCGGTTCTCTTTGGTACGAGGAAGTACCTGGAGTAGAAACCGTGACCTTGCAGGTGGGGAGGTACAGGCTCCACCGCCTGGTCTAGAAGCAGACCCTGGAGTTCTTGAAGGAGGAGGTCTGTGTGCAGAGGAGGTCTTGGAGGCTCTCCTGGAAAGTAGGGAGGAGGCAGCTGCTGGAAATGGAGCATATAGCCCTTGTGGACTATGCTCAATACCCAAGAGTCTCCTGTAATGGGTGGCCACCTGTGGGCAAACAGGGCTAGACGACCTCCTGTGCAGGGATGGGGCAGCAGAGGTGGAAAGGCTATGCTGTGGGAGTCAAAAGCCCCCTCCCTGCTGAGTGGGAGCAGGAGCTGGAGGCTTGGGGGGTCCTCTGCCTACGGGGCCCATGTCCCTGCCCCTTGGCCTGCTGACCCTGCTGGGGAGCTGGGGAGGCCTGGTACTGAGGGAAAGGTTTGTAGGCAGTTGTCTTCCTCAGATAAAAGGACTTCTTACCCGAGCCCTTCTTTTTATGAGAAGGGGCAGACATTTTCCTGGACAGCCTTGTCCTAGTCAGGTGCTCGGTTTCAAGCTCAGCAGCCTTCTCGGCCATGGGCTTGCCAAAAAGGTTTTTACCTCGGCAAGGGACATCGACCAACTTGTCCTGCACCCAGGGCTCGAGGTCCGATGACTGCAGCCATGTCTGGCGTCGGGCCCCGATGCTGGCTGCCGCTACACGGGCCGAAGCCTCGAAGCCATCGTAGGCTGCTCGGGACATGAACTTTGCGCATTCCCGGATTCCCCGAGGACAAGGTCTGGAACCTCTGCAAAGGTTCCCCAGAGAGGCCAGCAGAGAACCCGGCAAGTTCCTTTGCCAGGTCTCGTAAGTACATGCCCATGTACAGCTGGTAGGACTGGACACGGCAAGCAAGCATCGAGCCCTGGAAGCACTTTCTGCCGATGGCATCCAGGTTCCGGGCCTCCCTGCCGGGAGGCACCGCAGAGTGCATCTTCTGGCTCTTCAGACGATGCATGGCCGATTCCACCACCATGGAATGGTGCGGCAGCTGCGCCTTCTGGAATCCAGGGCTCTTACGGAGTCGAAAGATGGAATCGACCCGCCTGCTCAAAAGCGGCGCCAAGGCCGGTGCCTCCCACATCCGGAAGAGGAGCCGTTCCACATCAGAGGAACCGGCACAGTAAAGGCCTCCTTCGGAGGAGAGTCATACTGGAGGGCCTCGAGCTCTTCGGCTCGAGGCTTCTCCTCGGGGTCCGCAGGAATCACCAAAGCCTTGGCCATGTCCCGGATGAACTCCGAGAACTGGGTGTCCTCCGGGGGGGACCTACTCTGGGGCTCGGACTGCGGTGAGTCCGAAGGGACGCACAGAGTCCGAAAAGGTATCGGGGGACTCTTCATCCTCTGTCTCCCACGCGGATTCATCCGAAGAGTCGTCGGGGGGCTCCGACCATGCAGGCCTCGGCGGCACCCACCCCGATGCCATAGGCACCGGCGTCGAAGCCCTCGGCCCCGAGCGGGAGGTCGAGGGTGACCGTGACCAAGGACGACTTCGAGCCTTCATGGTCTCGAGTATCGGCTCGGTCTCCGGGTCGACTTAGACGTCAATGTCCCGGTGGTCGGGGCAGATGCACCAGCGAGGCTGGCCATCAGTACCCGCTGCTGATCCATGAAGGCAGACAATCTGCACTCCAAGGTTGTCAGCCTGAGTCCAAGCTCAGGAGACCCAGCAGCTACCGACTCGGGCCCGGCACGTTGGCTCCCTAGGAGGAGAGTCCTCGAGGACAACAGGACTTACGTGCCTGGCGGACTCCGGCTCCATGCGAGGCATCTTGGACGGCTTCTCCTGCTCCAAGGGCCCGGGGTGGCGGTCGGGGTTCTGAGACCTGGCCCCCGAGGAACCAGGGACCTCCTCCGATGCCACCCTCACGAGCCTTTTCTTCCTCTTACGCTCCCGATCGGGGGACCCCTGTCCGAGGAACCCCGGCGATGCTCGGGGTCAGACTCCTGAGATGTCGAGGCCTCAGACGAGGTCCGGGCCCGGCCGGAGGCAGAGTCAGAAAAAATCCGTTCTTTCTGATGCGGGCGGCTTCGAAGTGCCTCGGTGGACATTTTGCCACACGGTCCCAGGCATCGAAGGCAGCAGTCGGGTGTGTCGGTGAGAGACATCAGTTTCTTACACCGATCACACTTTTTGAAACCATTGGAAGCCATCGGGGAAAAAAGAGCCCCCGCGATGTCAAAGGACCGGCCTTCCAGGGAAAAGAGAAAAAAAGGGCGTGAACGCCAGCCACGAAGGGCAAAAACTGAAAAATAGAAGACTCGCTCGATACCAGTGTACCGAACCCGGCGGGACGGGGAACCGGCATCGAACCGGAGAAGAACCGCGAAGAAATCGCAAGAAAAAAAGTCAACTTTTCCGTGTGACATGGACAGACGTCCATTGGGCTCCACGGAAAAAGAGAGACTGAGCAAGATGGCACCTTTAGGCGGGAAGGGGACTGCGCATGTGTGCAGTATTCCCAAAGGCTTTCTTAGAAAGCTGGGGAAATGCTCCGCATGGGGGCTCCATTGACGTCGATGTCACCCATATTTGAGGACTGACTTCCTGCTTGGTCCTGGAGAAAGTATGTACAGAAGCCCAAGTTGCTGCTTTGCAGATCTCATCAATAGCAATTGAATGAAGATTAGCTGTTGAGGCTGCCATGGCTCTGACATTATGAGCCGTGACATGACCTTCAAGGATTCCTTTACTCTGATAGGTAAAGGAAATACAGTCTGCAATCCACTTAGAGAGAGTTCTCTTAGTGACTGGAAGTCCTAAATGACTAGAGTCAAAAGCCAGAAAAGGTTGAGAAGACTTTCTAAATGGCTGAGTTCTGTGAAGATAAAAAGCCAGAGCCCGCTTACAATATAAGGTATGAAGATTTCTTTCCGCGCTGGAGGCATGAGGCCTAGGAAAGAAGACTGGGAGATAAACCAACTGGTTTAAATGAAAAAGTGATATCATCTTTGGCATAAAATGAAGATGAGTCCTCAAGACTACTTTGTCATGATGGAACCTCGTATAAGGCGGGTCAGCCACTAAAGCTTGCAGTTCACTAATGCGTCTTGCAGAAGTGATAGCAATTAGGAAAATGACTTTCCAAGAAAGAAACTTTAGCTCCGAAGTCGCTAAAGGTTCAAAGGGAGGCTTCATGAGTTGACCCAGAACAAGATTAAGATCCCATGCCACCGGAGGTGGTTTGATGGGAGGTTTAGTTAAAAGGAGACCCCTCATAAATCTTGAAACAAGAGGATGAGAAGAAATTGGTTGTCCATCAAAGGGTTTATGAGATGCAGCAATAGCACTAAGATGGACCCTAACAGAATTGGTCTTGAGACCAGAAGCTGATAAGTGAAGGAGATAGTCCAGAAGGGACTCTACCGGTACCAAGAGGGAATTAAGTCCCCTCTGGGAACACCAGATTGAGAACCTCTTCCACTTAAAAGCAAAAGAACGCCTTGTGGAAGGTTTTCTGGAAGCCAGAAGAATATACTTCACTTGTTGTGAAAGGCCTAGATCTTGAAGTTCTATGCCTTGAGTAGCCAGGCCTTGAGATGAAGGGACTGGGGATTGGGGTGCAGTAAGGATCCGTTGTTCTGGGACAGAAGATCCAGAGCACTCCCCAACTCCAGAGGAGTGGCTCGAGAGAGACCTAAGAGAAGAGGATACCATGTTTGTTTTGGCCAGCAGGGAGCTATGAGTATCATGCGACCTCTGTCTCTCTGGAGTTTGAATAAGGTTTTGGGGATCAGGGGAATTGGTGGGAAGGCATAGAGAAAATCCTGGCCCCAATGGAGCAGGAATGCATCCCTTGCCTGACAATTTTGAGCTGGGAGTCTGGAACAGTACCGGGGAAGTTTGGCATTCTGTGGACTTGCAAAGAGGTCTATGTCTGGTGTTCCCCAGACTTGAAACACTCGGGCAAGTTGATATGAGTGGAGAGACCACTCGTGTGGCAACAGGACTCGACTGAGCCTGTCCGCCCAAACGTTTTGAATGCCTGGAAGGTATACTGCCAACACATGAATGTGATGCTCTTTGGCAAAGGCCCACAGTTGCAAAGCTTCGTTGCATAATTGCAGAGAGCCTGTTTCACCTTGTTTGTTTAGGTAAAACATGGCCACTTGATTGTCGGTTTGCACCAGAACTGTTTTGCTTACGAGATGAAAGCAAAAGAATAGCATTGGAAATGGCCCTTAGTTCTAGGAGGTCTATTTGAAGAGAAGCCTCATGTGGGGTCCAGAGACATGGGAAGACAGATCGCCCAATTGGGCTCCCCAACCCACCTTGGATGCATCTGTTGTCAGTACAGCCTGAGGTAGAGGTTGCTGAAAAGGAGAGCCTACTGTAAGGTTTTCCAGAGATTGCCACCAATGCAGAGACGCAATCAGGCGTGTGGTAACTCTGATCTTGTCTGACAGGCATCCTGAGGCCTGGGACCATTGGGAAGCTAATGTCCACTGGGCCACTCGCATATGAAGGCATGCATAAGATATCACATGGACTGTGGAAGCCATGTGTCCTAGAAGTCGAAGCATCTGTCGAGCAGTGAGGAAGGTTTGTAGCACTGCTTGAGATGCTAGTTTGATGATGCGCAGACAACGAGGCTGAGGCAGGAAAGCCTTTGACTGCTGTGTGTCCAAGCGAGCCCCTATAAACTCGAGGGATTGAGATGGGGTGAGCTGGGACTTTGGAAGGTTTATGATCCATCCCAAGTACTGTAGTATGTGCATTGCTCGGGAAAGAGCATGACTTGCCTCTAGAGCTGACAGTGCTCGGATGAGCCAATCGTCTAAGTAAGGGAAGACAAAAATTCCCAGAGTCCTCATAAATGCTGCTACTACTGCCATGCATTTTGTGAAGACCCTTGGAGCAGAGGCCAGCCCGAAAGGAAGGACCCTGTATTGAAAATGTCTTCCCCTGACTAGGAATCGAAGGAATTTTCTGTGATCTGCATGAATAAGGATATGCATGTAAGTATCCCTTAAATCTAGAGAACATAGCCAATCTTGCTCATGAAGGTATGGAAGAAGAGTGCCGAGGGAGATCTCTTGAATCTCTCTCGGACTAAATATTTGTTCAGTTCTCTGAGGTCCAGGATTGGCCTTAGTCCCCCTGACTTCTTTGGAATGAGAAAATAGGGGGAATAGAATCCTGTGCCCTGCTGGGACTTTGGAACCTCTTCTAAAGCCCCTTGAGCCAGAAGAGTGGTGACCTCTTGCCACAACAGGTCTGAGACCGGTGGTTGAGATTTGAACTGTTTTATTAGCGTGGATGGGGGCAAGCTGAGGAAATGGAGCTTGTATCCCAGACTCACAATAGATAGAGTCCAATTTTCTGAAGTGATTTGTTGCCATCTTTTGGCAAAATGGCAAATACGGCCTGGAATATTTAAAGGTTCTGGGCTTAGAACAGGAAGAATGGCTAAGTTCTCTAGACAACAGTCAAAGACCCTGAGGAAGCTGGGTCTGCTGAGCCTTCTGAGCTTGTGTCTTTCTTTGTCTAGTTTGTTGTTGCCCCTTCTGGGGAACATGTATTTGCTGGGTGGAAGATGGATAGAATTATTTCTTCTTAGAGAAAAAAGGTTTTTTGAAAAAACTTTTCTTGGCTGGGTTAGCTGTAGATTTTGACAACCTGTCTAAAGTTGTATTATCAGTGTCAATTTCATTAGCTTTAAGCTGCCAATCCTTGCCAAAAAGATTTTCTCCTGTGCAAGGAATGTTACCCAGCTTATCTTGCACCCATTCCTCCAAGTCTGAAGCTTGGAGCCAGGCAATACGACATGCTCCTATGGATATAGCAGAGGTTCTGCTAATACATTCAAAACAGTCAAAGGTAGCACGATTCATAAACTTAGAGACATTTTGAGCATGTTTGACCAGAGTCAAATAATCTGTCTGTTTATCCTCTTGAAGAAAAGGGTTCAAAAGCTCCAAGTCTTTTGTAACCTGCTCAAGAAACATTCCCATGTATAATATATAAGAACTGATCCTTGCTGATAGCATGGAGGACTGAAAACATTGACGACCAAAGGCATCCAGTGCTCTAGACTCACGACCTGGTGGACTGAAAGAGTGTCGTTTAGCATTCTTAATCTGCCTCATGGCGGACTCTACCACCATAGAATGATGTGATATTTGAGTCTTCTGAAACCCTGGGCAAGGTGGTACTCAATACATAGTGTCAAGAGGTCTAGAATGTGGAGATACTGTTAAAGGAGCTTCCCACATTCTTAACATTAGATCATATAAGATCTAGTGTATAGGAAGCATAACTGCCTCCTTCAGAGCCAAAGGATATTGAAGAATTCGTAATTCTTCTGCCCTAGGCTCCTTTTCTGGTACTACTGTAATGGCAAGACCCTTTGCCATATCACGTACAAAATCATGAAAAGACATATCCTCAGGAGGGGACATTCTGCATTGAGGAGGAGGAGTTGAATCTTGTAAAAGTTCAGCTCTGGCACTGGTGGAATCATCCGAGTCATTGGAATCGGAAGACTCAAAAGGAGGAAGCACCGGGTTCTCCTGAAGCAGATGGCGTCAGTACCGCTCGATGTCGGTACCGTAACGAGTCGGTACCTGATCCCCCATGCTGGAGAGAGATTCCAAACTCAGCATCGGAGGAAGCATGCCTGTTGAAGCAGGTACCGAGGGCATCGGTGCCGGTGCCTGCAGAACCGTCTGTAGCGAACTTAGCGGTATCAAAGTAGCCAAAAGAGTCGCTAGACTTCGTTCGATAGCGAGGAGTCTTTTATCCAGTACCGATGTAGGGGTGTCGGTACCGGTGGTAGCGGCCACAACCCCCGAGCATGGTACCAGTAGTTCCATCGAGGCCTCGGGAACATCCTGGAGCCCCGATAAAGCTTTGGAGCCCGAAGACTCCCGCCGGGGCTGTTTTGCCGGTGAAGTATCCGAGGGCAACGCCAATGGCATCTCGATGTTTAGAGGGAGATCTACCCTTCGAGGACCGGCTAGTCTTAGAAGACTTGTGTTTAGTTACCTGAGATCCCTGGGAAGAAGTAGAAGCCCTGGAAGACATTGATGCTACAGACATCATGTCTGAAGCAAAAAGGGCACCGAGTTGATTCGGTCGATTCTGAAGACTTCTTTTAGTCAACTTCCTACAGGAGAGACACTCCGCAGGCAATGGTCAGGACCTAAACATTTAAGACACCAGTCATGGGTGTCGGTAATAGAAATTGTACCACATTTTGAACATTTTTTAAAACCAGTGGCTGGTTTTTCCATGGTAAGGGAAAAGAGGGCCTAATGCCCAAAATGGCGCCAAGCACCAGAGCAGGGAAAAAAATCCCTGAGAAAAGCACTAAAAATGAAATATTTTTAGAAGAAAAGAAAGAAAAGCACCGGTGGTACCGGTAGGTATCGACAGAAGGCAGATACAACCACAAAAATATAAAAATAAGAGATTTTCTGCGGTGAAAGGGGACACGTCCTGTCAGCTCCGTGGAAAACAAAGAACTGAAGTGAGAGAGGTAGCTGGGCAGGAAGGCAGCACGCATGGGTGGGGGGATGCTCCCAAAAGCTTTCCTTTTGGGACGCTGGGGAGCGTTCCCGCGCAGGCTCCGTCGGTGCCGACGGTACCCATATGTGAAGCCTACATTCCTGATGGTCCTGGAGATAGACAGGCACAGCAATTTTATCACAGATTACAGCAAAGATAAAGAAATTGCTTTAATTGTAGTGAAGTCATTGTCACCAAACAGAGAAAGTGGCATAACAGACAAAATGTGCCCCAAAAGAAAGAGCATCGCAAAAGAAAATTGTCTTTCTGAGAGTAAGGAACTGTGTGCCACTAAGTTTTGGAAGTGACACTGCTTTCCTAAGCATTGTGTGCTAATGCTTCAGCCTTAGAATTAACACACACATTCAACAGGTTTAGGAGGAAAGAAACCCCCTTCCTATGCTCTTTTCTTTCAGAGAAGACAAGCTGCAGCTTGCTCTTGGTTGATGAAAGCATCGCACAGCACCTAGGAAGCCAAAGCAAAGGTGTCCAGCTGGTGATAAGAGATACTTGCCTTTTTGGTTTTTTTAAGATGAGTATAAACAATTGATTTGATTGTATATCTTCGTCAGTTATTTTGTAAGTATCACATCTGAAAGAAATAACGGTTATCAAGGAAGAGGGTGAGATCTAAGAAATGCTTCTGGAGTTCTCGAGGGTGTTGTAACTAAGCCGAGTTTCCCGGACGTTTTCGGAAGAATACAGTACTTCAGAGCGCTCTAGTTTTCCTGTTGTCTCACAAGTGACCCCCCTACAGGAAGATAACGGATAAGCCAGGAGGGAAGGGCAGTTTCACTCCACATGTCTGGCTTCTCTTGTCAGAGGAATGTGATTGATTCAAACACTGAAGCTGTAACACCTCTTGCCAAGAAACAAACAGAAGAAAACAGAGCTTATTTTAAAACACAACACAGAGCTTGCAATTGAAGAGCGAGGCTGCCTCCGCTTTTAGTATCTGTTTACAGGGAACTGGAAGGAAGATAATAGATATTTTTAAATCAAGTTTACAACTAAGGAAATTAGAAAGACCCAAAGTGCTTCTCCACATGTGTTGCACAGAATTTTGGTGGAGATAAGCTGAGAAGCCGGAACTGCATTTTTTATAAACTGTACTAAAATACATTTGAATCCGTTTATTTTAATAAGAGTTAAAAAGATGTGGCTTGCTGTTTTCTTTATCTTTCTTTTGCGCTTTGAGCTTATTCATGCCTCGGGGTACAACTCCCTTAGAAAAGCCACGGATCCAATGAGCAAGAAGCAGTATCAGGTACAGCATGGAGCTTGCAGTTATACGTTCCTGCTACCTGAGGCGGACAACTGTCGATCTCCTACAAACTCCTACGTGTCCAATGCAGTGCAAAGGGATGCTCCCTTAGACTACGATGATTCGGTACAGAGACTGCAACTTCTCGAAAACATCATGGAAAATAACACGCAATGGCTCATGAAGGTAGGAAGACATTGTTTGTATTGTACAAATGAGGACTGAAAGGCCTGACAAAATGCATCCTATTTTTACTACCAGTAGAATGAACTAGCCGAAATCAAACCAATCACAGAAAAAAAAATTCCCTTTAAAGTTTGGCATCTTTCTTTATCAAATACTTGAAGAATGGAAGGGGGAAGAGGCTGTATTAACATTCAGCGAAATCTTACTTTTCGTTTTTTTCAAATAATTTAAAGCTAATAACGGTCCCTTCAAAAACATTCTACCGGCATTGAAATCGTTCACGAGTTTTGTAAACCTTTAACAAGGGCAATATAACATTTAGCTGATTTTACGCAAACAGAAGATAATACACTGTATCAGATATTTTGCCTTTAATGTTTCTCAATCTACGGGGGCGGGGGTGGAAGAAGAGGAGGGAGTTAATATGTATTTAATGCATCATATTTTGTAATTTCTTGTAACATATAACGAAGTTCAAAGTTTATATAAATAACCTTTTTTAGTGTTTTAGAGAACTCTATGTGGTTATGCAGAGATCATTATGTCAAACTAAAATTATGCAAATTATGCATTAAGTCGTCTGTGTCTTGAGTCTTTTGTACAGCTCGTCTCATTCAGTAGAGTTTGCAAGGATGAAAGCATAGGAAAAAAGTCATATATTCCTTTTCCTGTAACCATCTCCAGTGAATTCCTAGACTGCAAGCAGAATGCAGCTTGTTTTCACAGGGAAAAGGTCACAAAGCTTTCATGAGTTATAAATATTACAAAGAAAGCAATCATTTTGGAATTCTCTTTCGATAATGGGAAGCTAGTGAACACCAAAGCATTCCATTAATACATGCTATAAAGATGAAATCAATGTCGTCTTTTAAATCTCAATAGAGCACCAAATTTAGACTAACAGATTAGTGACTTCCTAAAATTTGCATAACTTGGACACTATAGAATGAAACTTTGATAAATATTGCAAAAGCAATCCACAAACGTTCAGCAAATATTGCTTGTGGCATTTGTATGTCTTGACATAAACCAGGTGCAGCACTTAAAACAATATGTAAAAAATATATGAGTGCTATAGAAGAGTTGTGCACATATTTTTAGGTGCATTTTGCTGGAGTGATAATATTTATTAGGGAGGGTGGGTCTATCTGTCTGTACACGAGTTTGCGCAAGCTCCTGCAGTGATGGCGGGAAGATCAAGTCCCACCCCAAAGATTATGCAAGGTTGTGGTACAGTAGTCTGTGGCATGGGGACCCCTAATCCCATGACACAAAAAGAGAACACAATTCAAGGCAATGGCAGTGATGTAGTTTTTGGTGTACTGATGAGGACCCAACCTCTATCAACTGAAGAGAAGGCTTCCCCATCGCAAGCCAGTGGGGAGATAAACTTTACTGGCTTAAGAGCTAGAAACGTATCAGGGTGATGCAGAAATCAGTAGGCAGACAAGGATCCAAGCCTTGCTAATTTAAAAAGAGAAGGATTCCCATGGCAGCACATACGGGAGTGGGCCAATGGGGCCCCAAGCCCCCACCAAATGAATAAAAGGAACCAGGGGAGGAGCTACTTGTTACAAATAAGGCAAGAAGAAAGTTGCTAATGATTAAATACAGGAATGAATAAGTGTGTGTGGGGGGGGGGGGCAAGGGCAGAAAAGAGCAGTTACTCACCTGTAACAGGTGTTCTCCAGGAGCAGCAGGAATCAGTCCTCACATATAGGTGACGTCAGCGCAGACGGAGCTCTCTTGCAGAGCATTTCCCTAGCTTTCAAGGAAAGCCTTTGGGAATGCAGCGAGCATGCGCGGTCCCCTTCCCGTCCAAGGGTGCCATCTTGCTCAGTCTGATGACATAGCTAAAAGACAGCAAAAAAATCAAAATGAATGATATGACTGCAACTCCAGGGGAGGAGGGAGGGTCATGAGGACTGATTCCTGCTGCTCCTGGAGAACACCTGTTACAGGTGAGTAACTACTCTTTCTCCAGGACCAAGCAGGAAGTCAGTCCTCACATATGGGACTCCCCAGCTCTAGGCTACTGGGAACTCTAAGTTGAAAAAATGGCTCCCTCTCAAGAGCCTCAGCATTCATGATAAGAATATCCTCTGAGAACGCCCCCATACGGTAGCCCAACACAAGGGCCGGAGGGTAGGAGTTGCCTATACCTCAAAGAGATTACGGAGTACCGCCTGTCCGAAAGCACTGTCCCTACGGGACTCTCTCTCCAGGCAGTAATGGGCTGCAAATGTCTGGCTTGAAGACCAAGTTGCGGCCCGACAGATGTCTGCCAACGGAACAGTGCGGAGATGAACTACTGACACGGCTTTCGCCCTGACATGTTGGGCTGTGACTCGACCCTGCAAGGGGAGGTCGGCTGCCTTATACGCACAGGTGATACAATCTGCTACCCAAGTGGACAATGTACGCTTGGAGACAGGTAACCCCATCTTATTAGGGTCAAAGGAGACGAAGAGCTGAGAGAGCCCTTCGATGCCCCTGCGTACGTTCTATGTAAAAAGACAACTCCGTCTTACAGTCCAGGGTATGCAAGACTGTTTCAGCCCGGCTGGTATGCGGCCTGGGAAAACAGGTCGGAAGAACCACCTCCTGGTTGAGGTGGAAAGAGGCGACCACTTTTGGAAGGAACTTGGGATGGGTCCGTAGGACCACCCTGTTCCTATAGAACCGTGTGTACGGTCTATCAGATGAAATTTAATGTGGACAGGTGCAAAGGTTATGCACCCAGCAAAGAACAACCCAAGTTATGGTTACACGATGCAAGGTTCCACATTAGGAACCACCACCCAGGAAAAATGTAGGTGTCATAGTGGATAACATGTTAAAACCCTCTGCCAGTGTGCAGCAGCGGCCAAGAGAGCAAATAGAATGCTAGGTATCATAAGGAAAGGAATGGAGAATAAAACAAAGGATATTATAATGCCTCTGTATTGTTCTATGGTGCAACTGCTTGTAGTTCACTCACACATCTGGCTGAGGTAAGAGTCACCAGGAAGAGCGCTTTCCAAGAGAGGAAGCGCAAATGGCAAGTAGCCATCGGCTCAAACGGTGGGCAAGTAAGTTGCTACAAGACCACGTTCAAATCCCACTTAGTCGCCGGTGGACGAACCGGAGGCTTCAGAAGAAGCAGACCTCTGAGAAATCGGGACACCAAGAGGTGAACCAACAGACTGTCCTTCCACCAGTGAGTGGTGTGCTGAGAGAGCACTGAGGTGGACCCGAACAGAGTTAGACTTAAGGCCTAGGTCTGACAGGTGAAGTAGATACTGCAGTACTACTGGCACAAGGCAAGAGAAAGGATCTTCATTGCGCTGAGCACACCATACCGTAAACCTACGCCACTTGAGGGCATAGGGCTTTCTGGTGGACTGCCTCCTAGAGGCCAAGACCACCTCCTCAACCTCCTTAGGTAGACGTTAGGGAGCTAGCACGATCCTTTCAGCAGCCAGGCCATCAACTTGAGGGACCTGAGATTGGGGTGCAGAAGGGAACCCTGCTCTTGAGACAGGAGATCATGTTGCAACCCCAGAGGGAATGGAGTTTCCACCGCCAACTGCAGCAGAAGTGGAAACCAGGGCTGCCTCGGCCATCTGGGGGCTACCAGAATCATAAGAACATAAGATATGCCATACTGGGTCAGACCAAGGTCCATCAAGCCCAGTATCCTGTTTCCAACAGTGGCCAATCTAGGTCATAGGTACCTAGCAGTTTCCCCAAAAGACACAGGTTCTGCAATGCTTGTACTAGGTCAAGCATTGATATCCTTGGTCCCTTCTTAATAATGGTTTATGGACCTTTCCTCCAGGAACTTGTCCAAACCTTTTTTAAACCCAGCTACACGAACAGCCTTTACTACATCGTCCGGTAACAAATTCCAGAGTTTGATTACATGTTGAGTGAAAAAATATTTTCTTTTATTAGTCTTAAATAGTTTACCCTGTAACTTCATTGTATGTCCCCTAGTCTTCCTATATTCTGATAACGTAAACAGTCGATCTACGTTTACCCGTTCCACTCCGTTCATTAATTTATAGACTTCTATCATATCTCCCCTCAGCCGTCTCTTTTCCAGGTTAAAGAGCCCTAACCGTTTTAGCCTTTCTTCCATCCCCTTTACCATTTTGCCCTGGAGGCCTTGCCCTGGAGAATTTTGAACAGAGTTCGGGCCACCAGGGGCGTGGGAGGAAACGCATACAGGAGGCCCGTAGACCAAGAGATCAGAAAAGCATCTGCTGCCATCCTCAGGGGATGCGGCTGTCTGGAGCAAAACCTGGGCAGCTGACGGTTTTGTGGACTTGCAAAGAGATCGATGGATGGAAGTCCCCAGCGGAGGAAGATCTGCTGGACCACCAGTGGATTCAACTGCCATTCGTGAGGCTGGAGAATCCTGCTTAGCTTGTCTGCTAGGAAATTCTCCTGAGCAGGTAGATAAACTGCTTTGAGAAACATGCCTTGTTTGACTGCAAAGGAGCCTGGACCCCGTGCCCCCTTTGTTTGTTCACACAGAACATTGCCACCTGATTGTCCGTCTGAACTAGGACAGACTGGTGAGAGAGGGCATGAGAAAACGTCTGCAGAGCTAAGCGGATTGCTCGCAGCTCCAAAAGATTGATTTGCTGCGTGGCCTCTCAAGGACACCAGAGGCCTTGAGTGCACATGCCCTGGCAATGTGCACCCCAGCCCTTTAAGGAAGCATCGGTTGTCAGCACCCTGGAGCCTGATAAGGTACCCCCCTGAGAAGATTTGGGAGATGTAGCCACCACTGTAAGGAGTCCAAAAGTGGTTTGGACACCTTTACTCCGTCTCGGAGGTCGCCTGTGGCCTGCGTCCACTGATCTCTGAGGTACCATTGAGCAGCCCGCATGTGCAGACGGGCATTTGGAGTCACATGTACCGTGGAGGCCATGTGGCCCAGGAGCCGCAGGTAGTGCCTGGCGGAGACATGAGACTTGCTTTGGAACTGGTTGGCCAAGTCTATCAGTCTGTGGGCCCTGTCTTCGGGCAAGTAAGCTCTTACCTGAAGGATGTCTAAGCTTGCCCCTATAAACTCTAGGTATAGACTTCCTCAGGGGTAAAATGGCAAACTCAGAGGTGGGATAAAACACTTGCACTTAAAAAGTAGATAAAAAACATTAAGGATTGAAACCGTTTTGTAGGTTCTTTCTCAAAAGAAGTTATAAACGGCAACCAACTATTTGGGAGAATAGTGTTTTATCCCGCCTCTGAGTTTTCCATTTTACCCCTGAGGAAGTCTATACGAAACACGGCCTGTGTCAGGTTGTATTGGCAAATCAAATTTACGGTATATTCATCTACTTTGGTCTTTCCTACCATGCACCGGACTAAGGACAGACATGGAGCACAGGTAGTGTACAATGTGGAATTTATGCAGTCTCCCGAGAAAGGCATGGAGCACCCTAAGTGCAAAGCTTCCAGAGCAAGGCATCGAGCACACAGATACAAAGCTTCCAAAGCCAGAAAAAAGAGCACACATTACATGCAGCCCCTCCCTGCCTCCTGAGCAAGCCAGAGTACACTGAGTGAGCAGCCTTCTCAGTAAACATGGAGCACACAGCACATGCAGCCCCCAGAGTAAAATATGCAAGTTAGACAGCATCCAGCCCTCTGATTGAGGCATGGGTTGCATAAAGCATGCCGGACCCAGAGTAAAAGGTGGATTGCACAAAATGTGCAATCTCCAGAGCCATACACAGAGCATGAAGAATCCAGAGGAAGCCTGAAGGGTACAAGGCATGTGTCCCCTGAACAAGACCTAAGATGAATAGATGGAAGCTGTTAGCACCAGACCTGGAACACACAGAGCATGTATTCTTCCAGGCAAGTCATGGTGTACCCTGTGCTTGCTGCTACCAGGACAAAACATGCATTACCCAAAGTGTACAAACTCCAGAACCACAGTCTTGAATGTCCCAGACAATCTATCTCCAGAGGAATACCTGGAACACCCCAGACATGCCCATTCCTTCCTGACTTTCTTCATAGGTACCACATGGGATGTCCATATGTACCAACTCCAAGGTCCAACAAGGAGAGTCCAAATGTGCCAATTCCAAGGCACTACACTAAGTGGCCAAAAGATGCCAACCACTGAGGTTCTATGCACCTTAGAAGCGAAAACCTCAAGTGTAATGGAATCAAGGCGGGTGGAAAGGTGACAGTGAAAGCCAAAGAGGAGAGCAGGGCAAAGCCACCACCATGATGCTTAGGACAATGTAGAAACAGAAAGTTATAACCGGGTGGACATGACTGATGAAGATAGGCAAGCTCAGAGTCTACTAACCAACTCTGCGTTAAGCAAAGGAAGTCCACAGAGGAGGCTTCAAGTAGGTCATAGAGCAGTTGGAATTTGCGTTTGATGGAACAGACATTCAGAAGGGCGAAGGAGGGAAGTGCACATAGGGAGATCAGGGAAAGGAGGGGGAGAAGAGGAGGAAGAGAGAGGAACAGCTCATACCTTTCCAGTAGCAGTTCAAGATGAGTTACATTCAGGTACAGCAGTTATTTACCTGTCTCCAGAGGGCTTACAATCTAAGCTTGTACCTGAGGCAGATAGGTTAGCTGGCTTGCCCAAGGCCAAAAGAAGCATCAGTGTGATTTGAACCTTCATTTTTCCAGTTCCAGGCTGCTACCCTAACCATTAGGTTATTTGTGTTCAGATGTTTTGGGCACTCCTTGTAGTGCCCTGAAGTTGGTGCATTTTGAGCTCTCAAGGTAGTACCTCAGTCCGAGCCTCAGAGAAGGTCCCACCGGAGGATACTCCGGGGAGTCTGAAGGGACGCACTGGGTCCAGAAGGTGTCAGGAGACTCCTTGCCCTCCGTCTCCCACGCCAACTCCTCCGAGGAGGAGTCGAGTGACTCCGGCCGTGTGGGGCTCAGTGCCACCTGCCGCGATGCTGAGGGCACCGGCGTCGACAACCTCAGCCCCGCATGGGAGGTCGAGGGGGATCTTGACCGAGGATTGACTCGAGACTTGATGGACTTGAGGATCGGCTCGGCCTCCGGGGTCGACATAGATGTCGAGGTCCCGGTGGTCAAGCAGATGCATCGGTCAGACCGGCGATCAGCACCCACTGCTGTTCCATGAAGGCAGCCAAGCTGCTCTCCAAGGCTGTCAGCCTGAGTCCAAGCTCAGGAGACTCAGCAGCCCCCGACTCGGGCCCCGATGGCATCAGGCCCGACGTAGGTTCTCCCAGAGGAGAGTCCACGAGGACAACAGAACTTACGTGACTTGGGGACTCCGGCTCCATGCGAGGTAGTTTGGATGGCCTCTCCAACTCCGAGAGCCTGGGGCGCCGGTCAGGGGTGTGCGACCTGGCCCTCAAGGACTCAGAGGCCTCCATTGATGCCTCCCTCACGAGCTTCTTCTTCCTTTTGTGCTCCCAGGTTGGAGACCCCCTCTCAGAGGAACCACGACAGCACTCGGTGTCAGACTCCCGAGATGTCGAGGCTAAAGTGCGGGCCCGGCCGGATGCGGACTCTGAAAAAATTCTTTCATGTTGATGCTGATGGCTCCAAAGTGCCTTCGACGACATTTTGTCACACGGGCCACAGACCAGCGGGTCATGGTCGGGCCCGAGGCATCGGAGGCAGCAGTCATGTGTGTCGGTGAGAGACATAAGTTTCTTGCACCGATCACATTTTTTGAACCGCTGGCAGCCATCGGGGGGGGGGGGGAAGGGCCCCTGCAAATTAAAAAGACCGGGCTGCCAGTGAAAATAACAAAAAAGGTGCGAACGCTAGTCACAAAGGACAAAAAACGAAAAAAGAAATTCCGGACTCGATACTGGTGTACCGAGCCCAGGCGGGAAGGGGAACCGGTGTCGAACCGGATAAGAAAAAGCGAAAATCGCAGAAAAAAAAATCTACTTTTCCCGGGTGACATGAACTCACGTCCGTTGGGCTCTGCGGAAAAAGAAAGACTGAGCAAGATGGCACCCTTGGGCGGGAAGGGAACTGCGCATGCGCGCTGCATTCCCAAAGGCTTTCCTTGAAAGCTAGGGAAATGCTCTGCACGAGGGTTCCGTCGGCACCGACGTCACCCATATGTGAGGACTGACTTCCTGTTTGGTCCTGGAGAATCACTGTTAGGAGGGATGAGTGAGTGCAGGGGGAATTGGGAGGGGTAATGATTGCAAGATGGAGGGGTAAAGGCTAGAAGGGGAAATGACTGTAAGGGGTGGAGAAATGAGTGCAGGGCTGAGGCGGAGTGACAACAAGGTAGGTGATAAATTTGTTAAGAAGAGACTAGGGGATGGGGTAGCTAAAGACCATCTGATGTGAACTGTTCAAGTATGAGAGTACACAACCCACCCAATACCTGCCACCCTTCTCATATAGACACATGCGCCCATCCCACTCACCTGTTCTTATGGAGCATCCACATGAATAGGACGCATTCCTCCTCTTCTTTTCTCATTCTTTTAGTTTACCTCCCTCCCCCTGTTTCTTTGGCATCTTTGCAAGCTCTTTATGATTTCATTTCTCCCTACTTAATTAACACTTCTCCCCTGTTATTGCTGGGGGACTTCATTGTTCATATTTCCTCTACATTAGATCTAGTTGCTAGAGATTTTCTGGATTTCTTGTCGTCCTCTGGACTGCAGCAACACATCATCACTCCTACCCATACTGCCTGGACTCGGTGATCATCTGCACTCCTTGTCTGCCTCCTCGTTCATATTCACCTCTCTCCAAGGGATGGATCACTCCTTCTCCCCCACCCATCCTTCTATTTAGTATCCCTCACCTGCCCTGGTGCTTCTCTGCAACTTCTCTCTGGATTCTTTTGCGTCTACTGTCCCCCTTTTCCTCGCCTCATCAGTCTGCTCTATTTTTTTGAAGGCATGAATAAACATATGGATGAAGGTGAACCAGTTGATATATTGTATCTTAATTGTCAGAAAACCTTTGGTAAAATACCCCATAAAGGACTCTTGAGGAAACTAAAAAACTATGGCATAGGAGGAAATGTCCTATTATGGCTTGGGAACTGGTTAAAAGAGGAAAAACAGAATAAGGTTAAATGGCCAGTTTTCGCAATGGAGGAAAGTGATTATTATTATTAGTGGAGTACCCAGGGATCAGTACTGGGACCAATGATTTTTAACATATTTATAAATGACTTGGAAATGAGAACATTGAGGTCATTAAATTTGTGGATGATGCCAACTTACTCAAAGTTGTTAAATTGCATGTGGATTGTGAGACATTGTAGGAGGACTTTGCAAACTGAAAGACTGGGCATCCCAGTGACAGATGACATTTAAAATGGCATTTTAGAAAGGATATCCAAGTCCAATTGGGAATGTGCTGAAAAATGCCAGGGATTTCTGTGTCTTTGGCCTATTTCAGAAACATAGACATCCCTTATCTGGACATGCATGCAGGCTGCAACATAGACATCCCCATTAGAGACGCTTGTGTCGGGGACGTCCATCTCAGGCAAGCTAGCATAAGGGGACTTCCAGTGGCATAGTAAAGTGAAACATGAGCTCTTTTTCCCCATCAGTGTTTGTTGACATATTGTAATATACATAGGGAATTAATGTAGATCCTTTCTCCAAACCTTCCAGCCATTTGCCTAACAAAACAAGCACTTTTCAGATGCCTGTTCGTGCCTGTAGCAGGTTTAACCTTAGCCGTGACTCGGAACGTCTAGAGCATGTCTGTGATCAGGTGGGGATGACCAGGTTCTTAGGAATGCCTCAACCATGCCTCTGCTCAGACTTGGATGTCCTCATGCTGAGGATTGGCCACAGATCTGGCTTCTAAAATAACTCTGGAGAGGTCTCTGTGCTTTGAATGTTTCTATGCCCATCCAGACGTCCAAAGAATGAATAGTGCTTTTAAAAAAATAACCCCCTTAATGTGGATAAGTGTCAAGTGATACACATTGGGAAGAATAGCCCAAATTATAGCTTCGTAATGTTAGGTTCCACATTAGAAGTCACCACTTAGGAAAATGATCTAGGCGTCATCATGGACAATACATTGAAATCTTTTGTTCGGAGTGCGGCATAAGTGGCCAAAAAAGCAAACAATTTGGGTTCAGTTCCCACTAGCATTTCTTGTGGCCTTGGGCAAGTCACTTAACCCTCCATTGCCTCAGAAATATCCAAGTTATCAATGTTCTGTATGTTACCAAGTTTAAGTTACAATGTAAACTACTTTGACTGAAATGATAAAGCAGTATTAAAAAAAACCTGTTAAATAAAATAAATGTTAGGAATTATTATGAAAGGAATCAACATAGAATATTGTCTCTGTATTGCTCTATGATGAGATAGCACCTTGAGTATTGTGTGCAATTCTGTTCGCCTTATCTCAAAAAAGAACAGTGGAATTAGAAAAGGTATAGAGAAAGGTGACTAAAATGATAAAGGAAATGAACAGCCCTCCTGTGAGGAAAGGCTAAAGAGGTCAGGGTTCTTTAATTTGGAGAAGAGATGGCTGAGGGGAAGTATGACTGATATCTATAAAATCTTGTGTGGAGTGGAATGGGTAAATAAAATCGATTGTTTACTCTTTCAAAAAGTACAAAGATGAGTGGACATACCATGAACTTAGAAAATAGTACATTAAAAAAAATAAAATAATATCTCTCTCAGCCATAATTAAACTTTGGAACTTGTTGCTGAAGGATGTCGTAAAAGCAGTTAGCATAGCTGGGTTTAAAAGCAGTTTGGACAAATTCCTGGAGGAAAAGTCCATAAACTGTTATTAACTTTTAGAAAGCCACTGCTTAACCCTGGGAATAGGTAGCATGGCATTTGACTTCTTTTGGGATTACGGTGGGTATCTGTGACTTAGACTGGCCACTGTTGAAAATAGAATGCATGTTATGAGTACTCCATGTAGTGCTCTGGAGTTGGCACATACGAACTGCTATGCTGGGTCAGACTAAAGGTCCATCAAGCTCAGTAAACTCCAAGCACACCACCAGGAGTACCCCACAAACATCATGACTCCAGAGCACCATACAAAGACAGCATGCAGATCCCCTCACCTTTGCAACGCCAAAGTAGCACATGGAGCACCACGCAGATTCTAGAGAAATACTCAGCATGCAACAAGGCACAGGCCCTAGCATTATGACTGAACTGCAAATGACATGCACATCCTCCGCACCATAGAGGAAATACACAAAATTATCCGGTTCCAGAGTCTCACCTAGAAAGTATCACACTTGCTGGCTTCAGTCGTATAAGGAATGCACAGAGCAAACAGAACCCAGGGCAATACATTGAGAAGCTAGATGGTGGCTTATAGAGCCCCACCTAGAATGCATAGGGGGGTGCAGACTTCAGAATTATACCTAGCTGCAGCAAAGTAGCCCTAGAGCAATACACGCAGCGTAGAAAGTGTTCGATTCTGGCACAGAGCAGGACTGCACAGACTGTGCGTAACCCTCCAGCACTATCTCGAATGCACCGAGCATGTATTTATTTATTTTAAATTATTTGTATTATTTATTTATTAATATTTAGCTCACATCTTTCCAGTAGTAATTCAAGACAAGTTACATTCAGGTACAGTAGGCACTTCCCTGTTCCCAGAGGGCTTACAATCTAAGTTTGCACCTGAGGCAGTGGAGGGTTAAGTGACTTGCCCAAAGCCACAAGGAATATCAGTAGGATTTGAACCCTGATTTTTCTGGCCCCAGGCTGTTGCTCTAACCACTAGGCTACTCCTCCACGCCTAGGAAAGCACAGAGCATGCCATCTTCAGACTAAATGCTGTTCCCAGAATCATACCTTCTGTGTGCTAGTCTTCCTGCAGCACGGACAAACTGCTGAACTAACCTAACATAGGGTTCTCAGTGGTACAAACCACATGCGGGTTGCACCATCCTACCACAAATGGTGAAATAAGGTAGTATTTTTTTAAGTAAACTTCTAAAAACGGGTCTACTGTACAACTATTGAAATTGACAGTTCAGATCATGCTTTACTCCAATCTATGTGGCTCCTCCCCATAGAAGCAATCAAACACTGGGTGGTCACCAGCACTGCTGGATTAACCTGCAGGGCCCATAAAGATGTGTGCTCCTCAGCTTCCCTGAACATAAGAACTGCCTAAGCAATTGACTTACATGGGGAGAAAAAATAGACAACCAAGCTTCTTGGGCACAGACAGGAATACCTGTGTATTCCACAAGAAAGGTACATCAATAATCCTGCAGATTCTCCTAGACCAAGCAACCCTCCATTGGGATGGCGGCCTACCTAGTCACTGCCCTAATGAGAACCTCTAACCCTAAAGGGTAAATGGCTTGCCCGAGATTGAAAGAAGCCTCAACAGGACACACATCTTGGCTTCCCTTGTTCCCAGCTAGTGACTAAAAGGACCAGGCTACTGCAATCTCTGAAGAAAAGAAAACATAGTTCCCTCTCCATCCAGAGAACAAACGTAGACTTAACTAAAGGATTCTCTGGGGACCTTCCTTGTCCTCAACTACCAGATGTCGCTCAGGACAGTGGTGGTAATGAAACCTCAAAGAGCATACATGCAACCGGCTGACCTAGGGTGTTTGAGGCTTCTCACCCTTGTAGGTTGAGCCCCTAATATTTTTTTCCAGTACAATCTACGATTTCGCCATAAATGAAGGTTGAAGGACTGAAGCACAGCTTCTCTTGTGGCTACCAGCAGTGCCTGCCCATCTGGGGTGTCCCCTGCATGAGAACACCACTCTCCAGGCAAATCATGCCAGAAACACACAGCTGGCTGACAGAGATAGCTGTAGTTCCAAGAAACCAGAATCCCAATGTCTCCCTCCTCACTTGGTTTGCAGCTTGTCGTGCTGTGAGGGCTTGTGTGCATCAGTGATGCTGAGAGCTAAACTATCGGTAGTTTAACTACTGGCAGGGTCTCCCAAGATGGACATGTCTCAGCTGAGATGCCAGACCAAGACAAACCACCCATCTGGGCAGCAGCAGAATGGGATAGTGTTGACGGCGGAGGATCACATTTCTGTGACAACGGCAACACCACCAAACTTAAACTGCGCGGAAGAAAGGCCCGGCAATCTACTTCTGTATCTTGCCATGAAAACCCAATGGATAGTTACAACAAAACAAATTGTGCTGTAGTGCTTGAAGATGAGACCCCCAGGTTGGAAGGCACTCAACTAGCTACTGGGGAAGAGCTGAAGACTTTTCAGAGTAAAGCCAGCATTTATGATGTGGTTGGATCAAAGCCCTCGGGACGTCTGACTGCTGATGTAGCTGCACATGAAATGAGAGTCAGAAGCTGTAAAGATGTCTTACACATTGGAACATGGAACGTATGAAGCACAGTTCGAACAGTTCGAACGGAACAAGGAGAAACAGAATGGTTTAAAATAAGCAAAGGTGTAAGACAAGGCTGCATACTTTCCCCCTACCTGTTTAATTTATATGCAGAACAAATCATCAGAGAAGCAGGATTGAATGAAGACAACATAGGTGTCTAGATTGGTGGAAGACTCATCAACAACCTTCGCTATGCTGATGATACCACATTACTGGCGGAAAGTGAAGATGATCTGAAACATTTGCTTCTCACAATCAAAGAACATAGTCTCAACATGGGCCTGCACCTTAATGTAAAGACGACAAAGATCATGACAACTGGCATAATCAACAGGTTCATCGTCGAAGGAGAAGAAATTGAAATCGTGAATAACTTTAACCTACTTGGATCAACTATCAATAAAGAAGCAACAAGCAGTCAAGAAATCAGACGACGCATTGCTCTTGGCAGAATGGCTATGAAAGACCTAGATAAGATTCTCAAGAGCAGAGATGTCTCTCTCCATACAAAGATTCGACTTGTTCAAGCCATAGTATTTTCAATAACATCATATGGATGTGAAAGCTGGACAGTGAAAAAGATAGACAGGAAGAAAATTGATGCCTTTGAATTATGGTGCTGGCGGCGAATACTGTGTATACCATGGACTGCCCGAAGAACAAACCAGTCTGTACTAGAGGAGATCAAACCTAAGGTTTCTTTAGAAGCTCAGATGACAAGACTTCGACTTTCATACTTTGGACACATCATGCGGAGAGAGAGATCATTAGAGAAAGACATCATGCTTGGCAAGATAGAAGGTCAATGCAAAAGAGGAAGGCCAGCTATGAGATGGATCGATACAATAACAGCAGCTACGGGTACCAGTCTGTCAACAATGAGCCGCCTGACTGAAGACCGAACACAATTTAGGATAGCTATCCAGAGGGTCGCCATGAGTCGACTCCGACTCGACGGCACTTAACAACAACAACAATGTCTCCCAGTTGCTCCCCATTGTCCAAGGGCTCTGAATGAACTTCTGCAGTCTGCCTTGTCAGGACTCCATTGCTGGTGCGAGAGAAAGAAATTGTAACACTAATGATGCAGAAGCTCTATATGTGCTGCACCACTGACCCTGTCAAAAAGCCAGCTCAAGTTACCTATGACTTCACTGCTTTCCTCATTGTTTCTTACATAAGAACAGAAGATATGCCATACTGAGTCAAACCAAGGTCCATCAAGCCCAGTATCCTGTTTCCAACAGTGGCCAATCTAGGTCATAAGTACTTAGCAGTTTCCCCAAAAGACACAGGTTCCACAGTGCTTGTACTGGGTCAAGCAGTGATATCCCGGGTCCCTTTTAATAATGGTTTATGGACCTTTTCTCCAGGAACGTGTTCAAACCTTTTTTAAACCCAGCTACACTAACAGCTTTTACTATATCCTCTGGTAACAAATTCCAGAGTTTGATTACACGTTGAATGAAAAAATATTTTCTCTTATTAGTCTTAAATAGGTTACCCTGTAGCTTCTTTGCATGTCCCCTAGTCTTTCTATATTCTAATTTCGTAAACAATCGATCTATATTTACCCGTTCCACTCCATTCATTAATTTATAGACCTCTATCGTATCTCCCCTTAGCCGTCTCTTTTCCAGGTTGAAGAGCCCTAACCTTTTTAGCCTCTCTTGATAGGGGTATCCTTCCATCCCCTTTACCATTCTGGTGGCTATTCTCTGTACCTTTTCTAATAACGCTACATCCTTTTTAAGATACGGCCAACAGAATTACACACAATATTCAAGGTGCAGTCGCACCATGGAACGATAAAGCACAGTTACTTACCTGTAACAGGTGATCTCTTGGAACAGCAGGAATAAGTCTTCACATATGGGTACATCTGTACCGACGGAGCCTGCACGGGAATGCTCCCCAGCAGCCAATCAGAAAGCTTTTGGGAGCATCCCTCGCGCCTGCGCACTGACTTCCCGCCCTTTCCACTGTCTCTCCTCAGTTGAGTTTCCTAGCTGAGACAAAGGGAGAGAACGAGGAAAGGAAGATAGATAGATAGATACAACTCCTAGGGGAGGTGGGTGGGTTGTGAAAACTTATTCCTGCTGTTCCCAGAGATCACCTGTTACAGGTAAGTAACTGTGCTATCTCCAGGAACAAGCAGGAATGAGTCTTCACATATGGGGACTCCCTAGCTAGAGATGCCAGGGGGAGATCCCATAAAATGCATGTTCCTGGATCAGGAGTGCATTTCCCACACAGGAATCTCCGGCATCCCATGAGGGAATGGAGGGTAGGAGCTGAGAATAGAAGAGCTGTAAGGAAAACAGCAAACCCAAGGATTACAGGAGAGGAGTCCATGGCATGTATGATAAGTACCATTAAAATTATTTAATGAACGGTTATAATATGGAGCTTACCTACTGGATTGTAGGAAGTAGTAAGCGTGATGGAGTCTACTGGATATGCAGTAGCGGAATCCTCAAGGTGACCTCACAGCAGTGAGGATAAAGGTCCAGACATGGAATAGCAGGTGATCCAGGTGTCAACTGTGGTAGGATTAGAACGGCAGGTCTTCAATGGAAAGCTTTATGGAAAAAAGCTGAAAACTCTTTTAGGTACAGAGTCATTAACATTGAGGACTAAAAGAAGAAGACTGACCGATTTGGACAACTAGCCCAGTCTTGGAGGGAAGAAGGGGTATGGAAAAAAGCCCATATTCCCAAGGAGAACAATGTGTACTCAAAATAATGAAGATGTACACTGTCTTTCCTAGCTGATGAGAGATAGGAAAGATATTGAAGCTTGAATCTTCAAGGATAGGGAGACCTAGAGCAAAGCGGAAGCTGTTATTACCACAGTAGTGGTTGTGTGTATAACAGTCCCCACATACTAAGGAACAGTATGGAAAATGGAGCTCACTGTCTGTAACCTCTAAGAAAGGTACTAATTGCTAGACAGTGAGGAGATAGTATGTAATACATATCGATCTATAAAAAGTCTCCCAAGAGATACATATATATATAGGGAGATATATATATACCTATATATATATGTATATCTAGATATGGAGAAATATGTATCAACATATATATATAGGTGGATATATATATATATATATATATACACATATAGGGGCATAAATTATGCACACACAGCTTACAGACATATGTATGTAGAGGCATATATAGAGATATTTACATACATGACAATAAGTCTGAAGATACACTAAGCCCCATAAGAACATTCACATGGGGAATGTGAAGGGGAAAGATTCATCCAATAACAAGAGGGTGAAACCCACTTGACAGATATATAGAGAATCTATTTCCGTGGGCTAAGAGGATGCAGGAATGCAATCCAGTAAAATAACCAGGATGGTTGCGTGAAAAACAGAGGATAATATCAGTCTGTAAAGAGCAAGTCGGGAGTCCTTTAGAACTCTGACATGGTAGATGGGTAGAAACACATAGAGAAGATACCAGGAGGACCCACTGGAGGGACATAGGGATATCATGCGTTACTAATAGCCCTGGATATTCACGCAGAAAAAGCTTATATTCTGAATTATAACAGGAGACAAGAGGGTGTGGAGAACCCTCACAGTCATGGGAATGATTTATAAGCTTTTTTCTACTATATAGGATAGCCCTCAGAGACAAAGATCAATGCTCTGTAGAAAGGGCCCATAGTAGAAAGCTTCTCTGAAGATTGCAGAGAGCATTGTGCAGGAGAATTATGAGATAAAACTGACTGAAGTCAGGCATGTTGCCACATCCTAGGAGAAGGAGATGGCTAGAAAGAAGATAATGTGAGAAGCCTAAAGTGAGTAGGAATGTCCAAGATAGATGAGGATTAGCTTGGAATCACTACTGAGGCTGGACAAAAATTGTGGAAAAGTACCATTGGTTCAAATACTGGAACTCCTGCATGCACAGAAGCTGAAGACAGCAGAGAGGATCTTTCTGTGCAAAAACAGAGAGGAACAGACAAAGGGAGAGGAGATATTCCTGTCCCTGTCTGATGAGTTATCTTGAGAATGTATTCAAGAAAACTAAAAAGATCTACACTGGAATGAAAGGCTAGAGAAGCTTTTCAGTATGGTACCACTCAGTCAGGGAAAATCCTGGATGAGAGGGAAGAGAAAACAGGTAATTGGAGGGTGACTTATCCATATGGCGAGTCAGCTGAGGGAAAAAATGTTCATGTTGGGCCAGACACTATCATGAGATAGTTGTAACCTCCCTTCTTAATAGTAAGAAGAGGAGAATTCTGTAACCCATGGACAAGAATATCCTGACAGCTTCAAGAAAAAACAGGGAACAAACTTCTGTTAAGAAGAAGTTAACTGTAGATTGTAACCCTCAGAACCTATGGTTGCTGGGTATGTCGAGACTGGCTAGAGTTTGGAAACTTCAGACTAGGACGAGGTGTCCCTTGCTTGGGCACCTCTGGATGATGGGCAGGAGAAGAGTGAAACCTTCTTTTCTTAGGGAAAGAAGGCTTGGTAGGACATTTCCTACCTCCTGTGGAAGAAGAAGGCTTAGAATGGTCTCCAGAACCAGGGAAGTCAGTGGAGCAATGAGCAACCTGACATAAAGCCTCCTTATTGAAGAGATTTTCTCCAGTACAAGGAGAATTACCTAGTGTATGTTGTGCCCATCTGCTCAAGTCTGAAGCTTGGAGCCAGGCTCTACGACGTGCTCCAATGGCAATAGCAGAAGTTCTGCTAACAGACTCAAAAGAGTCTAGGGAAGCACGAGAAAGAAACCAAGAGATATTCCGGCTATGACTAAGAAGCAAGGAATAGTCAGCAGCCTTAGGCTCTGACAAAAAAGGAGTCAAAAGAGATAATTTCTTTGTGACCTCCTGGAGTGTTAGACTCATATAAAACATATAAGAAATAATTCTTGATGCCAGCATAGATGTTTGGAAGGTTTGACGTCCAAAGGCATCAAGTGCTCTAGAAGCACGACCTGGCGGATAAGAAGAATGCTTCTTCTTGCTTTTTACCTTCCTCATTGCTGATTCCACTACAATGGAATGATGGGGAAGTTGATTCTTTTGAAACCCTGGAGAGGGGGGCACCTGATACAGAACATTAGTTGCTGTAGAAGGTGAGGGAACCCTTAAAGGTGATTCCCATATTCTCAGAAGAAGATCCTGCAAAGAATGATTAAATGAAGCATTATATTTTCCTTTTCTGCAGGAGAGCCTTGGTTAAGATTACAGCCAGGGATAGGAATAGCAAGAAAGGTTGCCATGTCAAGGAGAAACTTCTGAAAAGAAGGATCTCCAATGGGAACCATCCCTGGGAAGGCTAAGGTTGAAGATGCAGCCTGAGCACCAGAGGATGTACTGGTCTGGTGCAGAAAAAGAACCTTACTAGATGGATAATGATACTGGCAGTCACGATTTGAGGCAGTTAGTACTGCATCGTCTATGCCAGGTATCGATTCCAAACTAGGCATAGAAAGGATCGATGGCACCGATGTAACTGCAGGAATCGACATCGATACCGATACCGGTAATGGCATCGAGGCCGTCATCGGAGGCTGCTCAAGCGGTACCGAGGGAACCAGAGAGTCTTGGTGAGTATCCTCGGTACTGCGTATCCGGAAACGAAAAGGTTTGGTTCCAAGGCGCGTCGGTACCCAGTCATCTAGACTAGATATCGATTCCAGACTCGGCATCGAAGGGAGCGAGTCTATCGATGCATGTCTAGAGTGCACCAACGTCGGTGGTGGTACCGGCAAAGCTGATACAGGGAAGTCACTCTGGGTCGTATCGATCGGTCCCGAAGGTACCGAGGATGCCAGATGACGATCCCTGGTGAAGAGTGGAACACTCGACACCGGTGCCAATGCCGGGGTATCGGTACCGCTCGAAGCGGATACCACCCCCGAGCATGGCTTAGATACAGGAAAGTCAATATGGAACGTATCGGTCGGTCCCGAAGGTACCGAGGATGCCAGATGACGATCCCTGGTGAAGAGTGAAACACTCGACGCCGGGGTATTGGTACCGTACGAAGCGGATACCACCACCGAGCATGGCTTAGAAACAGGAAAGTCAATCTGCAACGTACCGATCGGTCCCGAAGGTACCGAGGACGCCAGATGACGATCCCTGGTGAAGAGTGGAACACTCGACACCGGTGCCGATGCCGGGGTATCGATACCGCTCGAAGCGGATACCACCCCCGAGCACGGCTCAGGTATGTTCTGTGAGGGGTGAGCCCCAGGAACAACCTGAAACCCCTGAAATGCTTTGGAGCCCGAAGACTCCCGCCGGGGTTTTAATGCCAATGGGGTCTTGAGGGCAAGGCCGGAGCCGTCATCATGCGTGGCATGAGACCTACCACTCAAGGATTGGCAAGTCTTAACAGACTGTTTGTGGGTTACCTGATCCTGTAGAGAAGAAAAACCCGGTGCCCTCACTGCAGGAGGGAAAACGGTATTGAGGGAAACTCGAAAGAGGGAAGGTCTTCTCTCAGTATTGCAGCCTGAAAGTTCAGGGGAAAAAGGGTCAGGACCCAAACAGGTTAGACACCAGTGATTGGAGTCTAAAAAGAAAACTGTGTTTCCACAGTGAAGGCACTTCTTAGGAGAAGAAGGCTCCATAATGGAGAGGCCTTGTAGGCCCAAAACGTTAAGACAGAAACAGAGGGAAAAATCTCTCTGAGTTTAAGAAAAAAGAAAAGAAAAAAACCACCGGCGGTACCGGTGTCGGCGAGAAAAACAGCCGCGACCACAAGAAAACAAGAAAAGAAGTATTTAAAGAAAAATGTTTCTGCGGTGACAGGAGGACGTCCTGCCGGCTCCGCGGAAAAACGAAAACTGAGGAGAGACCGTGGAAAGAGCGGGAAGTCAGTGCGCAGGCGCGAGGGATGCTCACAAAAGCTTTCTGATTGGATGCTGGGGAGCATTCCCGTGCAGGCTCCATCGGTAACGACGTACCCATATGTGAAGACTCACTCCTGCTTGTTCCTGGAGATAGAGGCATTATAATATCCTTTGTTTTATTTTCTATTCCTTTCCTCATGATACCTAGCATTTTATTTGCTCTCTGGGCCGCTGCTGCACACTGGGCGGAGGGTATTAACATGTTATCCACGATGACTCCTAAATCTTTTTCCTGGGTGGTGGTTCCTAATATGGAACCCTTGCATCATGTAACTATAGTTTGGGTTGTTCTTTCCTAGGTGCATAACTTTGCACTTGTCCACATTAAATTTCATCTGCCATTTGGACGCCCAGTCTTCCAATTTATCAAGATCCTCTTGCAATTTCCCACAACTGTCATGGGTTTTAACAACTTTGAATAGTTTTGTGTCATCTGCAAATTTGATAACCTCACTCGTTATTTCTATTTCCAGGTCATTTATGAATATGTTAAAAAGCAGCAGACCCAGCACAGATCCCTGGGGTACTCCACTATTCACCTTTCTCCATTGGGAAAATTGGTCATTTAGCCCTACCCTCTGCTTTCTATCTTTTAACCAGTTTCTGTTTTTTCCAACAACGCCCAAGAAAGGGGGGCAAGATGGCGGCGGTTAAGTGGCTGCTGTGCTCCGCATTTGCTTGAGGAGAGTGTGCTGTTCACGAACCTTAGCCCTGATCATTATGGGGCGGAGAAAAAGGAAACAGGCTGGTTTACCCATTGCTCCACCGCAGGCTTCCTCTTCGGTTCAGCGGACCCTCGAGCATTGCGGTTTCGCGTCAGCGGGGTTTGAAGCAGCATCCTCGACAGCACGCCTTGGAGATCTGGAGTCGGTGCTGGGCGCATCAGGAGTAAGTTTATCTCCTGACCAGCGGACGCCTCCGATACAACCCAGAAATGCTATCTCTCCGATTGGAGCTTGTTCCCGTGTGCTGCCGGGTGGTCAGCAGAGTACCCTGCTACCCAATGGAGTGGGACAATCTCCTCAGCGGCTGACTTCAGACTCCGGTGGGGAGAGGCTGCCTGAGAGTCGGATAGAGGATTCTCTACGGCGGCTGGAGCCTGGAGGAATGCAGAAGCCAGTTAATTTAGTGTTTGAGAAGCCCGCTATTACTATTTTGGATGCACTGTGGGATGATATTTCGGCGTTGACTACGTCCCTATCTACCGTAGTGGGTTCTGTAAGTACTGAAATGGCTAGTATGAAATTGGAGGCTTCTAAAAGACAGGAATTGCAGGCTGGCTCTCTGTTACAAGTTAAGGAGGAGATTTCTCGCCTTAAGGAGAAGCATGTTGCTCTAATGAAAGAAAGGACTGTGTTAACACATAAAACTGAATACCTTGAGAATCTTGCTCGATGGAATAATCTTCGTCTGTTAAACTTTCCAAGGTCCCCTCTTATGTCACCGGTGGAGATGGTACGCAAATACCTGATGGAAGTGCTTAAAATTCCCATGGAGCATCTACCCCCACTTACGAGGGCGTATTATTTGTCTGTTAACATCTTGGAGGCAAGGGGGAGGAATGTGGAGGCCTCTGTGAGCAGTTTGGGAGATTTGACGGGTTTTTTGGAAAGCTCCTTGGATGTGGTTACAGAGAAGACTACCTTGCTTGTGACTCTGGCCTTAGAGGCTGACAAAGCTTTAATTCTTAGATCTTTCTTTAAAAATATTAATGAGCAGTTTTTATGGTTTATGGTTTATTCATTTGATAAAAAACGCCTTTCTATAATAATCAAGGCGGTGTACAATAATAAAATACATAAAATCTGGCCGAGGCCGGGAAAGAGAAAAGAAATGTACAAATTTATAAGACAGGAAAGAAAGAATGAAGAGAGCGAAGACAAGACAGGACACAAGAGGCAAACTTACTATACAACGATAGGGGACATTCATACAAAAGTAGAGGGGATGTTGAATGCAAGGGAAAATAGGTGAGTTCATATATTTCCTGATTTATCACATGTAACCCAATTAAGGAGGAAGGATTTCCTGGCTCTTCGACCCAGGACCATCTATCTCCTTGGGTGCTTCTTTTGTGTTAAAATATCGAACGGAAAAGGAGAAACAGAATGGTTTAAAATAAGCAAAGGTGTAAGACAAGACTGCATACTTTCCCCCTACCTGTTTAATTTATATGCAGAACAAATCATCAGAGAAGCAGGATTGTATGAAGACAACAGAGGTGTGAAGATTGGTGGAAGACTCATCAACAACCTTCGCTATGCTGATGATACCACATTACTGGCTGAAAGTGAAGATGATCTGAAACATTTGCTTCTCACAATCAAAGAACATAGTCTCAAAATGGGCCTGCACCTTAATGTAAAGAAGACAAAGATCATGACAACTGGCATAATCAACAGGTTCATCGTTGAAGGAGAAGAAATTGAAATTGTGAACAACTTTAACCTACTTGGATCAACTATCAATAAAGAAGCAACAAGCAGTCAAGAAATCAGACGACGCATTGCTCTTGGCAGAATGGCTATGAAAGACCTAGATAAGATTCTCAAGAGCAGAGATGTCTCTCTCCATACAAAGATTTGACTTGTTCAAGCCATGGTATTTTCAATAACATCATATGGATGTGAAAGCTGGACAGTGAAAAAGATAGACAGGAAGAAAATTGATGCCTTTGAATTATGGTGCCGGCGGCGAATACTGTGTATACCATGGACTGCCCGAAGAACAAACCAGTCGGTACTAGAGGAGATCAAACCTTACAAACCAGTCGGTACTAGAGGAGATCAAACCTAAGCTTTCTTTAGAAGCTCAGATGACAAGACTTTGACTTTCATACTTTGGACACATCATGCGAAGAGAGAGATCATTAGAGAAAGACATCATGCTTGGCAAGATAGAAGGTCAAGGCAAAAGAGGAAGGCCAGCAATGAGATGGATTGATACAATAACAGCAGCTACGGGTACCAGTCTGTCAACAATGAGCCGCCTGACTGAAGACTGAACACAATTTAGGATAGCTATCCAGAGGGTCGCCATGAGTCGACTCCGACTCGACGGCACTTAACAACAACAACGTCCATCTAGATGTTATGTTTCCTACCAGGGAAATAATTTCCTATTCTTTGATCCTAAACAGCTCTTAGAATTTATTTGTGTAAGGGAAGAGGTTGGAGTGGGGGTTGCGCCCATTACGATTGATGCTTAAGTCTTAACCTGCTAATATATATATTTTGGTTTGGAACCTTATTTTTGCTCTTGAGAAGGGGTGTAAATTTCAGTATTGTTATTTCTTGTAGCCACCCCCCCCCCCCCCCCGAATCATGTTGTGGGCTAATTTAGGGATGATTTAATTTTTCCATGGTTTCTTAAATATGTATGGATTTAATCTGTAATTCCCGTTTTTCTTTAATTTCACTTATGTAATTACCTGAGTGTTATTATAAATGCTAAGAAAGATTATATACAATAACCAGTTCCTGATCCAAAATAGTACATTGCCTCCTATCCCATAACTTTTTAGTTTTGCCAAAAGTCTCTGATGAGGGACCTTGTCAAAGGATTTCTGAAAGTCCAGATACACTATATCAACCGACTCATCTTTGGCTACCTGTTTATTCACACCTTCAAAAAACATAACAGATAAGTAGGACAAGATCTTCCTTGTCTAAAGCCATGTTGGCTGTCTCCCATTAAACCATGACTATCTACATATTCAATAATTTTGTTCTTTATGATGGTTTCTACCATTTTTCCCGGTACTGACGTCAGGCTCACCGGTCTGTAGTTTCCCGGATCACCCATGGAACCCTTTTTAAAAATTGGCATTACAATCTTCAGGTATTACAAATGATTTTAATGATAGTTCACAGATTACTAATAGCAGGTCTGCAATCTCACATTTCAGTTCTTTCAACACCCTTGGATGTATACCATCCGGTCCAGGGGATTTGCTACTCTTCAGTTTAAGTTATAATACATCTTCCCGGTGTATCAATATTTCTTTCAATTCTTCTGCAGTATCACCTTTAAATACCACCTCAGTCATGGGTAACATCCCTACATCTTCCTTAGTAAAGACCAAAGCAAAGAATTCATTTAGTCTCTCTCTTATGGCCTTATCCCCCCTCTTAGTGCCCCTTTTACCCCTCTTTCATCTAATGGTCCAACTGACTGTCACGTTTTTTGTTACAAATGTACTTGAAAAAGTCTTTATTATGAGTTTTTGCTTCCACAGCAAGCATCTTCTCAAATTCTCTCTTTGCCTGCCTTATCAATGCCTTGCATCTAACTTGCCAGTGCTTATGCTGTTTCCAGTTTTCGTCATTTGGCTCTTTTTTCCATTTCCTGAAAGATGCTTTTTTTGCAACAGCGGCCTCTTTGACCTCACCTTTAAACCATGCTGGCAGTTTTTTGGACTTCCTTCCACTTTTCTTAAAGTGTGGAATACAGCTGGTCTGGGCTTCCAAGAAAGTATTTTTAAACAACACCCAAGCTTGATGTAAGTCTTTAATATTTGCAACTGTTCCTTTTAGTTTTTTCTTAACTATTTTCCTCATTTTATCATAGTCTCCCTTTCGAAAGTTAAAAGGTAGTACTGTGGATTTCCTTACAATCCTCACCTCCATTAATTAAATCAAATGCGATCAAACTATGATCACTGTTGCCAAGTGACCCTAACATCCTTATCTCTTGCACCAGATCTGGTGTTCCACTAAAGACTAGGTCCAAAATGGCTGCCCCTCTGGTCGGTTCATGAACCAGCTGCTCAAAGCAGCAGTCATTTATTTCAACTAGAAACTTTATCTCCCTAGCATGTCCTGCCGTGACACTGACCCAGTCAATACCGGGGTAACTGAAATCACCCATTATTACTGTGCTGTAACTTCTGTTAGCTTCCCTGATTTCTTTGAGCATTTCATCATCCATTTGTTCATTCTGGCCAGGCCACTGCCATCGCCTTGCCCTTTTTATATGGAATTTCAATTCATAGAGATTCTATAGTGAATTTTGTTTCCTGCAAAACTTTAATCCTTTGTGACTCAATGCCCTCTCTAACATAGAGCGCAACCCTTCCACCAATTTGATCTGCTCTATCATTAGGATATAGTTTTCACCCAGCTATCACAGTGTCCCACTGGTTGTCCTCCTTCCACCATGTCTGAGATAACAATCATATCTAACCTCTCATTTAGTGCTATATATTCTAACTCTCCCATCTTATTTTTTAGATTTCTAGTATTTGCATACAAGCCCTTTAGAGACTGTATTTTATTCATATTAATCTGGCTATCAGTAGGTAGGGGTAATTTGGAATCTTTAAGCTGTCTGCTCTGTACTCAAGGGCATTTGGGCTACTTTTTTCTTTATTGGAACCTCTCTAACTTCATTTTTTTGGTAGTATCCTTCAAGGATACATTGTTCTGAACCATGTGCTCTTGGGCGACTGTCGGCTCTCCCCTATTATATAGTTTAAAAGCTGCTCTCTTTCCTTTTTAAAGGTTATTTTATTTATTTATTT
Source organism: Ichthyophis bannanicus (assembly GCA_033557465.1). Lineage (NCBI taxonomy): Eukaryota > Metazoa > Chordata > Amphibia > Gymnophiona > Ichthyophiidae > Ichthyophis > Ichthyophis bannanicus. The sequence continues at coordinate 1,137,197,355 of CM066033.1, read as the reverse complement.
ACAGTCTCTTATATACCACACTATTCAGCATCAGCGCGGTTTACATGGAACAAAAATGCTCAGTACAGTTAACAAGTATGAGTTTACAGATAACAGGGCAAAAAAACTTGGATAACAGGGGTAAACTATTTACAAAACTTGCTACATAGAGTCATATGAACAGGAGAGTTTCATAGAAACATATGCACCACTAAGGGTTAGAGTATCAGTCTTGGCGTGTTGTTGAGATTCCAAATATTTGCTTAGCGAATTGTATCGTTGGACTCTATGGGGTGTCGTTGGGCTCTATGAGGTACTTGTTGAAAAGTTGGAATTTGAGGGCTTTCCTAAACTGCATTAGGCTCTTAATAGCGCGGATACCTGGGGGTAATGCATTCCAGCATCTTGGCGCACTGAGACTAAAGGCCCTATTGGCTGTAGATGTAGTGCAATCTGTTAGTGCTTTCGGGACTTTTAGAGAGTTTATAGCCGTCGATCTTCTTGCTCTATTTGGAGATGTGGTATGGATGAGGGCAGTTAAGGATGCAGAGGAGAGCTTGTTAACAGCTTTAAAAGTGAGTAACAAGGTCTTGAAAACGATTCTAGCCTGGATGGGTAGCCAATGTAACTGTATCAGCAGTGGCGTCACGTGGTCACTCCTGGAGGCTCCATGGAGGACCCTTGCTGCCGCGTTCATGGCGAGCTGCAGCGGGTTCAAGGTGGATTGGGGAAGACCTTGTAGGATGGCATTGGCATAGTCAAAATGAGGTATGATCAATGCCTGGTAGATTGTCCTGAAATCATTTGGTTCCAGCATGGATCGTAAATGCCTAAGTGAGCGGATCTTGTAGTATATTGCTCTGACTGTGTTTCCTATGTGGGCCTTCATGTCTAGGTGTTGATCCAAAGTGACGCCCAGGTAACGTATTGAAGGTTTAGATTGTAACTCAGCTTCTTTTACTTTTAAGATATTGTGGTGGGGTAAAGTTAGGGTTCCTCGTAATGAAGAGTACTTCCGTTTTCTTATGTTGTATTTGGAGGTTTTGGGAGAGAAGCCAGTCAGATATTGCATTGAAACAGCTCGTCAGTGGGGAGAGGTCAAAATGTTCAGTAGAGAAGGGTATGTAAAGCAGGACATCGTCAGCGTATAACATGCAATCAACATTGAAGGACCGGATGATCTTACAAATTGGCTGCATGTAAATGTTAGAACATAAGAACATAAGATATGCCATACTGGGTCAGACCAAGGTCCATCAAGCCCAGTATTCTGTTTCCAACAGTGGCCAATCTAGGTCATACGTACCTAGCAGTTTCCCCAAGGGACACAGGTTCCACAATGCTTGTATTGGTTCAAGCATTGATATCCTGGGTCCCTTCTTAATAATGGTTTATGGACCTTTCCTCCAGGAACTTGTCCAAACCTTTTTTAAACCCAGCTACACTAACAGCCTTTACTACATCCTCCGGTAACAAATTCCAGAGTTTGATTACACGTTGAGTGAAAAAATATTTTCTTTTATTAGTCTTAAATAGTTTACCCTGTAGCTTCATTGCATGTCCCCTAGTCTTTCTATATTCTGATAAGGTAAACAATCGATCTACGTTTACCCGTTCCACTCCGTTCATTAATTTATAGACTTCTATCATATCTCCCCTCAGCCGTCTCTTTTCCAGGTTAAAGAGCCCCAACCTTTTTAGCCTTTCTTCATAGGAGTAGCCTTCCATCCCCTTTACCATTTTGGTGGCTCTTCTCTGAACCTTTTCTAAAATTGCTATATCCTTTTTAAGATATGGCGACCAGAATTGCACACAATATTCAAGGTGCGGTCTCACCATGGAACGATATAGAGGCATTATAATATCTTTTGTTTTATTTTCCATTCCTTTCCTTATCATACCTAGCATTCTATTTGCTCTCTTGGCCGCCGCTGCACACTGGGCCGAGGGTTTTAACATGGTATCCACAAGGACGCCTAAATCTTTTTCTTGGGTGGTGGTTCCTAATGTGGAACCTTGCATCGTGTAACCATAGTTTGGGTTGTTCTTCCCTAGGTGCATAACCTTGCACTTCTCCACATTAAATTTCATCTGCCATTTTGATGCCCAGTCTTCCAATTTATCAAGATCCTCTTGCAATTTTCCACAATCCTCCTGGGTTTTAACAACTTTAAATAGTTTTGTGTCATCAGTAAATTTGATAACCTCACTCGTTATTCCACTTTCCAGGTCATTTATGAATATGTCAAAAAGCAGCGGACCCAGCACAGATCCCTGGGGTACACCACTATTCACCTTTCTCCATTGGGAAAATTGGCCATTTAGCCCTACCCTCTGCTTTCTATCTTTTAACCAGTTCCTGTTGAACAATAGGGCAGAAAGGGAGGATCCTTGTGGGACTCCCTGGCTTTGGTGGAAGTGTTCTGAAGTTGTCCCTCCAGAACAAACATGCTGCCATCTTCTGGACAGGTAAGATCTGCACCATTCAAGCGCTCTTCCATTAATGCCTTTCTCAATTAGTCGTCCTAAGAGAAGCTCATGACTTACTGAATCAAAAGCTGCAGCGATGTCCAGAAAGATGAGAGCAAATCCTTGACGGATGTCGTCAATGCCGGTGATTATCTTGCAGAAGAGAGTGGTAAGAAGAGTTTCCACTCCATGGAATTCCCTGAAACCATGTTGGCAGGGGTCTAACGGTGCAACGGTGTCGATGTGATCCTGTAATTGTCGTTGAACCTCTTTTTCAATGATCTTCGCGAGTAGTAGTATGCTGGATATAGGTCTGTATGATTCTACCTTTTGGGGATCGAGCTTGCAGTTTTTTAGAAGAGGTCTGATAGAGGTATGCTTAAGGGCTGAAGGGAATGAGCCGGTTGAGAAGGAGAGGTTCATTATTTTGGACAGTACTGGGCTGAAGTGACTGCGGAGCTCCTTAATCCAGAAGGCTGGGCATGGATCGGACTGGGATGTGGTGGTGTTAAGGGCCATAATAGTGTCTTCAATTCCTTTCTTGGTAGGGGTAGAGAATATGGTTAGGGCTGTTGGGCAATCTTGCTCTGGGGTGGTGGTTGTTGTAGAGGTTTTGTTGGTCTGGCATATAGAAACATAGAAACATGATGACAGAAAAAGACCACATGGCCTATCTAGTCTGTCCTTCCATAACAACTACAACAGTCCACTTTTTACCTTTAGAGATCCTCTGTGTTGGTCCCATGCTTTTTTGAATTCAGTTACTGTCCTCATCTCTACCACCTCCACTGGGAGACTATTCCATGGATCCACTACTCTTTCCGTAAAGAAATATTTCCGCATATCACTCCTGAATTTATCTCCCTTCACCCTCATCCCATGTCCCCTTGTAGCAGAACTTGCTTTCAATTGAAAGAGGCTCTCTCCCTGAACATTTATGCCACGGAGGTATTTAAACATCTCAATCATATCACCTCTATCCCGCCGTTCCTCTAAGGTGTACATATTAAGATCCTTACGTCTGTCCTCATATGCTTTATAATGAAGCCCATTAATCATTTTAGTAGCAACCCTCTGCACCGACTCCATCCTGTTCACATCCTTTTGAAGGTGCGGTCTCCAGGATTGCACACCATACTCCAAATGAGGTCGCACCAAAGACTTATACAGAGGCATTATCACCTCCTTTTTTCTGCTAGCCATTCCTCTCCGCATACCTACGTACAATCCGCATATCTTGGATTGTACGTAGGTTGCAAAATCTTGTGGGTGTATCTCAAATTGAGGCCCAGAGGTTGGTTCCTTTGATAGAGTCTTGACCAGGTCAAAAAGGTCGTGTGGTTTATTAAGTGATCTCTTTAAGGTATCCGAGTAGTACTGTTTCATTGTTTCAGTGATTGCCTTGCGGTGCACAGCCAGATGACAGTTGTATGCTGTCTGGTCACTTAAAGAATGAGATCGGCGCCAGCGTTTCTCGAGTTTCCGTAATTGGGTAAGAGATACTCTAAGATCAGCTGTGTACCATGGAGCGCTCGCTCTTTTCCCTGGGGGCTTGTTGGTTGATGTGCGTAGGGCGATTGCGCTGAGGCAATTGTTCCAGTGAGAAATTAGGTCCTCAAGGTTCAGGGAGGTTTCATTGATGAGTTGTTGAGTTTCCGCAAGGATAAGATCTCTGTTGTATGACTTGAAACATCGAGAGGGCGGTCTTGCGGTGTTGCTTGGAATCTTGTTGCTCTTTGAATGGGCTTTGTGCGAAGGAATCTGGAGGATGATCAGTTTGTGATCTGACCAAGGAACAGAAGTTATGTACGTTATGGGATCCTGAGATGAGTTGAGAGATATCTGTGGGGCGAATACTAAGTCTAGAATATTTCCCTTAATATGAGTAGGTTCCCTAACTAATTGCTTGAAGCCGAGATTTGCAAGGGCATCGAGGAAGGATGACGCTTGATTATCTTGTAGCGTAGGCAGGTTAAAGTCGCCTAGGATCCAATTTGGGATGCTTGGGTTATGAGTGTTGGAGGCGAGGTTAATGCCAGCAGCCTGGTTCCATCCCGGTTAAGGTGAAGCCATCCCTTCAGAAGAGCCCTTCCTTTCCCCAGAATGTTCTCCAGTTCCTAACAAATCCAAAACCCTCATCCTTGCACCATCGTCTCATCTACGCATTGAGACTCCGGAGCTCTGCCTGCCTTTTGGGTCCTGCGCGTGGAAAGGGAAGCATTTCGGAGAATGCTACCCTAGAAGTTTTGGATTTCAACTTCCTACCTAAAAGCCTAAATTTAGCCTCCAGAATCTTCTTACCACATTTTCCTATGTCATTGGTACCGACATGTACCAAGACAGCAGACTCCTCGCCAGCATTATCTAAGATCTTGTCTAGGTGGCGCGTGAGGTCTGCTACCTTCGCACCGGGCAGGCATGTTACCAGGCGATCCTCATGTCCACTAGCCACCCAGCTATCTACATGCCTAATGATAGAATCACCAACTATAACGGCCGTCCTAATCCTTCCCTCATGGGCACATGGCCCTGGAGAAGCTTCCTCGGTGTGAGAGTGTTTTACATCACCTGGAGGACAGGTCCTACCTATAAGATCACTTCCTGCCACACCATGATGGTGATCTCCTATCACGTGACCTCTCTTCTTCATGGCAACAGGGATGCTGCCAGACTGGAGGTGGAGTTCAGTACTATATCCCTGTAGGTCTCGTCTATGTACCTCTCTGTCTTCTTTATGTCCTCCAAGTCTGCTACTCTAGCCTCCAGAGATCAGACTCATTCCCTGAAAGCAAAGAGCTCCTTGCACCTAGTGCACACCTAAGACCCCTTACCAACTGGGAGAAACTCATACATGTGACACTCAATGCAAAAGACTGGAAAACCCCCATCTTGCTGCTGGACTGCTGTCTGCATCTTAGTTTTAAAGTTGTGTTTAGGTATTCAAGTTCTTTACCTACTAAGGTTTGGTAGGGAAACTTATACTAATAAAACTACACCTAATACATTTAATGTACTTTGTTCACCTGAAGCTTAATTAATCTCAGGCCCTTAATTCATGCCTGATGAGGACAAACAGCTGCACCGGAGAGTGAACATGGCACCTCCTTTCCTTTGAGAGGTTTATGCACCTATAAAGCTACAATTATCCCAAGGGTGGGGGGGGGGGGGGTGTTGGGGAGGAAGGGAAGGAAAAAGACTTTTTAAAAGCTGGCTGCTACACAGTACCCTGTCCTGGGTTTCTAAGGTAATCTGTGACCAATTTCCAGGGGAGTCCCACAGCCCTTGCTTGGATAGAGGGAGTCTTGGGTTCTAAATTTAACCAGAAAGCTTTCTGCTGTGTTTTAAATTTAAACTGAAAGCTCTTTGCTACTACTAGGCCCTGCCTGATTTAACAAATACACTGGGTTCACAGATTAATCAGCTTTAATCTAAAGAGTTCCTTTTCCCCCAAATTTAGAAAAATTCCCTGAAGTAAATACTTACAATTGCAGATCTCTCTCCAGAAGTAGCAGTCTCCTTTTGTAGTCCTTCAAGGATTCTTTTTTTTTAAAACTTTAGTTCATAGACAGGAGACACTGGGACAAAAAGAGGAGAACATAGAGCATAGGAGGGGTGGAGGACACAAAGCAAGTTAACCAGCACCTGGTTACAGCTTCTCCACCCCAGCAGTGGCCCCACAGGGCCAAACCATCCCAACTCACTTGGCCCACTAGGACAAAGACCTGCCGGTCTGAGCCTGAAACGAGGGCTCTCCTCCAGCTCATTCAGGGTAAAGGTCAATAGATCAATCCCTGAGAGCACAAATCAAGGTACTGAAGCTCCATCAGGGGCCCACAGATTGCAACTTGCGGCTTAGGAAGCCAGGCCAGATGCATGGATTAGTGCAGAAATTCTGCTGCACTAATCCAAGCTGCAACCATCTGCTGGAAGTAGAGAATATGAGTGTGTTCCAGAGCTGCAAAACCTTTATGCTGGTGATAACTCTCAAAATCAGTATTCTTTGCCTCCATCTGCTGGCTGGGAAGTATAATCCATTCATCTGGACTAGTCGAGCAGGATGATAAGGAACGCTATATTTAAGGCATTCGTAGGGTGGGACAAGAGCCAGGATTGCAACAATATGTACTTTCAGAGTATGCATATTGTTTTAGCCCTAAAAATTACCCACTCAAAAAAAGAGGTGCCAGTGTCTGGGGGTATTATTTTCCTTAGACAGTTTTCAAGGTGAAGAGACATGTATACTTTAACTTTGAAAGCTGATGCAATGACTTTAGATAAAAAGTACCCGTGGATTGCAGTTAAATAGTCAGTATGAACATTATCCTATTATGTACCACAAGATGATTTAAACATTTGGGTGAAGGGATAACACACTGCAAGAAAATGTGTTCTTTAAACGTGTTAGCAGTGACCAGAGGCTTGGCAACACTAAGTTAAGAATGCACAATTTGCAAACCAGAAAAAAGGAATGTTAGCTAGTTGTCTCCACTGTTCTGCAATCCTTGTACACTATATCAAGTATCACTTCTAGACAAAGTTGATGTCCCAAAAAACCCTCAAACCAAAACAAAATAAAGAAAAAAAAGCAAATTGTCTGAAACAGAGCAATCTGGATCTGTCCGTTCTGCGTCATGTCCTTCTAACCCCTGGTACCACTCTGGGCTTTGTATCCTTAAGTGCCAGCTTCGCCAGTTGGAGTTTCATTGGTTGATGTTCTGTACGCCCTCTCTGCTCATTTCCTTTAAGTCTGCTTCCCGCTTGTATCATACTGCTGCTTTTCTGGTTAAAAAGTCTTACTAATCTGCCCTGGTGCATAAGGATCACTGTTCCCTCTAAGCTGTGCGTGTGTGCGCGCGCACACCCCTCACTGAGCGAGCACACATACTTTACAACAGAGCGCACAAAAATTACGGCTCTGATTCTGATAGAAACCACCACAGACGTCTTAAAATTTAAAAGTTATGATTGTAATTACTAGAAATTTCCCGCTTCATTTAGTAATCGTCTATTTTCATTTAATTTGATTAAAATCAATGTGGTGTACATACTGTATTCTGACGTGTAGTCAAATTTTAAAGTATATAACTCTGAGTGTCGTTATGTGGCGCACAAAAATTTAACCTTCCTTCAAAAGCTGCACACAGCTGATATTTTATGTACACACAGCCTACAGAAAATTAGAGGGAACATTGATAAGGATACCTCCTCCTCTTGGCTGTTTCGTTTACTGTGCTACCTCACTGACCCTCCATGGGCTCCTACCACTGCTTTATTTATTTAACAGCTCTTTTATACCGCGCTCTTTGTTATCAGTGCAGTTTACATTCAACAATATGACTTTCAGACAGTGGAAGATCTGTCCTGAGTTTACGTATAACAGGGAACGTAACATGGATTGAACTGGGGGAAACTATGTACATTTTAAAGTTACAATATTGGTAGACTATTTACATATTGGCCAGTCTATTTACAGTAAAGTACATCTTGAGGCAGTACCGTTTGAATACAAGTACTATCTGGTCTGTGAATCATATTCTGTAAGTACATATTTATAAATCATATTGAGGGATTGGGTTGTCGTGGGGGAGGAGGAGAGGTGTCGTTAGGTTGTGAGAAGTACATAATGAACAGGTGGTGCTTGAGGGCTTTTCTGAATTGCATTAGGTCGCTGATCGACCTGATGCTGGGAGGGAGGCTGTTCCAGTATCTAGGAGCATAGGATGAAAATGCTCTATTGTTAGTTGATTGTGCATATTTTGTAGTTTTCCTTGGGATTACTAGAGTATTGGCAGCTAATGACCTCCTAGATCTGTTGTTGGGGGTGTGGTTGAGAAGGGTTAAGACTGAGGAGGGCGATATTTTATTAATGGCCTTGAAGGTAATAAGGAGGGCTTTATATGAGATCCTGCAATTTATCGGGAGCCAATGTAGATCCCTTAGGATGGGGGTTATGTGGTCTCGCCTTGATACTCCACACAAGACTCGAGCCGCTGCATTCATCGCTAATTGAAACGGGTTTAGGGTATTTTTGGGGAGGCCGTGGAGTACAATATTCACGTAGTCAAAATGGGGTGTGACTAACGCTTGGAATATTGTGCGGAAGTCCTCTGGTTCTAGCATGGGTCTCAGATGTCAAAGGGTCCTGATCTTGTAGTAGATGGCTTTTACAATGCATTTTATGTGCTCTTTGAAGTCAAGATGTCGATCCAGAGTCACACCCAGGTAGCGTATAGTGGACTTGATTGGAAGTTCTGCATCTCTTACTTTTAGGGTTGGAGGGGGTGAGAAGCCTTTATTTTTTGTGACAATTAGAACCTCGGGTTTTTTGAAATTTATTTGCAGGTTCTGATTAAGGAGCCAGTCTGTTATTGCATTGAAGCAGTCGATTAAGGCTGTATAATCAGGACGGGTGACGCTAATAGGTATGAACATCAGTACGTCATCTGCATAGATGAGGCAAGATATGCCGAAGGCATGGGTGATTTCGCAGATTGGCTGCATGTATATGTTAAAGAGCAGCGCAGATAAGGAGGAACCTTGGGGAACTTCTTGTTTTGTTGGAAAGGTTTGGATGTATTGGTGCCAATCCGGACTTGTTACCATCGATCTTCTAGGTAGGATTTACACCAATTTCATGCAAGACCCTGGATTCCCTTCTCATGGAGTCGAGCTAGGAGTTGGTTGTGGTCGACTGAGTCAAACGCCGCCGCTATGTCGAGGAAGATTAACGCGAAGCATGTCTTGATGCTGTCTATCCCACTGATGAGTGTGTTAGTTAGGGAGGTCAGGAGTGTTTCCACTCCATGAGACTCCCTAAATCCATGATGGCAGGGGTCTAGGGGGGCTGAGATATCTATATGTTGCTGGATCTGTCTCTGGGTCACCTTCTCGAGGATTTTAGCTAGTAGTGGGATGCTGGAAATTGGTCGATAAGATTCCTCCTTCTTTGGGTCCAGCTGATTGTTCTTTAGTAACGGTCGGATGGATGTCTGCTTAAGAGCCGATGGGAATATTCCTGTTGAGAATGACTGATTTGCAATCTCCGCTATGATTGGACTGAGTTCCGAGCGCATTGTTCTGATCCAGTGTGCTGGGCATGGGTTATTTGGTGCAGTGCTGGTGTTGATGGTGGCAATAATGTCTTCAATGCTTTTTGCTGATGGGGGTGAGAGTTTGATGAGAGGATTCTGATGGGGAGGCTGAGATGGTTCTTGTAGTGTGGTTGTGATTGTTTTGACGGCTTTGGATTGAATATAGTTGGCGTATAATTGTGGCTGTATAAATTCTTGTGGTGGTGGTGATGGTTCCTTGGTTAAGGATTTTACTAAATTGAAGAGATCACGTGGCTTGCTTAGGGATCGGCTGAGGAGCTCGGAGTGGAATTCCTTCCTCTTAGCCCAGATTGATTCACGATGATTTTTCAGGTGGGCCAAGTACGTGTCTTGGTCCAAGGTGTTATGGGTGCGCCTCCATTTTCTCTCTAGTTTTCTCAGGAGAAGTAGGGATGTCCGTAGTTCCAGAGAGAACCATGGGGCTGTCTGCCTTTTATCAGCACGGTTAATAGCTTTATCTCTCCATCCACAGGAGTTTGCTTCAGTTTTTCAACAGAAGATTCTTACTATCCAGTCTTCCTTGCCACTCTTCCCTGCTCGCTCACCTCCACCCTCTGACCCTATTTCACCCTCCTCCTTAACCCTCTGCTCTCAAGGTCCCTTACCTACAGTGAGCTCTCTCGTGCTATTGCCTCTTCTCGTTCCACCACAGCTCCAACTGACCACATGCGTTGCAATTATAAGTCAGTGACTTTTTTCTCTTCCAGTTGTTCTCTATTGTAACTACGTCTTTTTCTTCTGGCACGTTCCCCTCCTGTTGGAAAGAGGCTAAGGGCCTTCCTATTCTTAAACCTGGAAGCACTGATCCATTTGACCCTCTCAACTTCAGTTCTATTTCTCTTCTGCCTTTCCTTCCTATAGTAGTTGAGCAGCTGGTTGCGCAGCAACTCCAGGATTTCCTCCTTCTTTCCAGTGCCCTTCACTCTGCTCAGACTGGGTTCCGTCCTCGCCTGTCCACTGAACACTCCCTTCTGGCTATCTCTGATTTTCTTCACACGGCTCTTGATTCCAATCATGAAGTTCTTCTCTTATCTCTTGATCTCAATGCGACTTTTGATCTGGTCGACTGTTCTCTTCTATCTCAACTCTCATCCATTGGTTCGGCTCTGGCTTGGTTTAGTTCTTTTCTGCATAATTGCACCTGTCAGGTTTCTTGGTTCTCCTCACTCTCAGCTCCTCAGACTCTTTGCTGTGATGTTCCTCAGGGTTCTGTCTTGGGTACTATTCTATTCAACATCTTCCTTGCTCCCTTGGCTTTCCTATTTCAATCTTTTTTTTTCCATTTAATTTTTTATTAATTTTTTCAAACAACAGATGTAACAAAAAACAAAACATCATCCCCCCCCCATTCTTTATCTTACAATATACATTTTTCTTATATTATATACATCTTCTTTCACTCATCTCCCAGCACCACACCTTGTACCTTCCTTCAAACCACATCTTGGCTTATACATGCCCTTCCTCTACTAATGATTATTGAATATTGTCAGGATGTAACCTGTATTTGCTCCATACTCTTTCAAATATGTAGAGCTTTTGTTGTCTCAACGCAATCAGTTTATACATTAAATATATGTGTTGTACTCTACCCTGAATATCCCCTAGGGATGGGGGGTTTAATTGTTTCCATGCTTTGGCAATAGCCATTCTGCTGGCCAAACATACCACCAAGACCCACATTGAATCTGCCTGATTCTTTGTATCTGCTGGGATGTTCAATAACACCACCTCTGGTTTTCCATCCACTTTATGCCCTGCCACTTCACCTATCCTCTGGAATAGCTGCTGTCATAATGGTTGTATCTTTTTGCATGTCCACCACATATTTATGAAGGTACCAGGGTCACCACAGCCCCTCCAGCAATTCATCCCCATCTGTTTTACCCGCCAATTCTCTCTGGTGTCAAATACCATCTATAGAGCACTGATCCATTTGACCCTCTCAACTTCAGCTCTCTCTCTCTTCTGCCTTTCCTTTTTAAAGTAGCATTTTATAGTTCTGCTCTATCAGATTGCTGGCTAAAGTCCCTTTATGCATGAATCAATAAATCTGTTCACAACCACTTCCATCTAACACCTTCCCAATATCTCTCTCCCATTGACACTGATACCAGTCCTTGCCCTCCTTATCTTTTTCCATTAGTTGGTATATGGTCGAAATAGTGCCCTTAACTTCCCCCTTCGAGAAGAATTTTTCTAATCGCCAATTCTGGTGTTCTGAGCCTTCGCCCCATTCTAGTCAGTATATAGTGTCGTAGCTGCATATATGGTAAGTAATCTGAATCTTCCAATCCGTACTCCTCCCTCAGTGTGGCAAAGTCTATCAGTTGCCCATGCTCTTAACATTGACCCACCTATTGAAGTCCCTTCCTCTGCCATTTTTCAAAGGGTCCTTTACCCACCCCCAGGGGAAACTCCCAATTATTTGCAATTGGTGTATACTTAGAGTAGTCCAGTGATCCTAGCCACCGCCTCTTCCATATCTTTGTTGTCAACCCTATAAACAGGTTTCCAGACCTTCCTGTTCCTGATCCACCCCCATCGGGCGTCCATATTTACATTCCCCAAATTTACATTATCCTCAAATAATTCTTCTATGTCCACCCATTATTTTTCCCTCTTCTGCCACCATTCTACCACTGCTCACAATTTAGCTGTCTCATAATAGCGTTCAAATTGCAGAACAACCAGTCCACCCCATGCTTTACCCCTCCCTACGATAGCCTGGACTATTCTAGACCTTCTTCCAGCCCATATATACTTCATGACTCTCGCCTGGATCAACTTCAAAAATTTTCTTGGCACCTGTATAGGTAAGGTGGTGAACAGATATAATAATTTTGGGAGGACCATCATTTTTGCCATCTCTATCCGCCCTAACCAGCTAAGGAATTCCCCTTGCCATTTTCCCAATTCTATATTGATACTTTCCCCCAAAGTAGGGTAATTTGCTTTAAACATCTCCCCTAGTCTGGGTGTAACATGGACCCCCAAATATCTAATGTTCCTCTTAGCTCACCTGAACAGTTGTTCGCTCTGGATTGCTACCCTACAGCTCCTCTCAAGAGAGACATTAAGAATTTCAGATTTGGTAGCTTTCATCTTAAACCAAGCCACTCGCCCATACTCTCCCAGAGTTTTTACCACTTCTTTGAGTGATTCTGTGCGTTGTGTTAAGGAGAAGAACACATCAATCAGCAAAAATGGATAGCTTGTGCTCCTTCGCCCCTATTTTCACTTGCTTAATATTCCCATTTTTCCATATCCTCTGCGCTAGTGGCTCCATGACTAATACAAAAAGTAGTGGCGGCAGGGGGCAGTCCTGCCTGATCCCCCTAAAAAGTTTGAAAGCCTTTGAATAGCTCCCATTCACTTTAATACGCGCCAGAGGTGTCTTGTAAAGAATTTTTACCCACTTGAAGAAGTCACCTCCTATTCCTATGTTCTGTAAGGTTTGAAATAAAAAGGGCCAATACACACGATCGAAGGCCTTTTCTTTGTTTATCGCTAATAATTTCATATCATATCTATATTCTCTTTCATGCTTCTCCAAATCAAGTTCAAAACTTTCCTAATATTGTCTGAGGCTTGCCGACCAGGAATAAAACCTGATTGATTTGGGTGCACCAATTTCAACATTACTTTAAGGAGTGTGTTTGCCAAAATTCTTGTAAACAATTTAAGGTCAGACCCTAGAAGAGATATCGGGCGATATGAACCGCAGTATGCTGGGTCTTTCCTTTCCTAAGGTAATATCATGATGCCTGCCACTCGCATAGTTTCTGGCATCTCATCCTGTTCTGTAAAAGAATTGTACATTCGGGTTAGGGGTTCTGTTATAACGTCCCCGAACACCTTATAAGACTTATTAGAAAATCCATCCAATCTAGGGGCTTTACTTGATGGAAGACCCTTAATCACCTCTAGTACCTCCTGTATTTCAATGAGTTGGGAGAGCATCAATCTCTCTGATTCCAGGAGATGGGGGAGTTTGATGTCCCCCAGATACAGTTCTATATGTGACAAAGGGACCTCTGTCTTCGGCGTATATTTATTTATTTATTTATTTATTTACATTCTCTTATATACCGCGCTATTCTGCATCAGCGCGGTTTTACATTGAACAAACTGAAATTACATTGAACAGGGTATTATAACTTGGAGAAAGCTATTTTACAGGGAACATGGGCTATGGAGGGTTAAGTGGCTTGCCCAAGACCACAAGGAGCACCTGTGGGACTAGAAACCCCAGTCCTTCCAGCCCAAGGTTGCTGTCCTCTAGTGGGATTTGAACCCCCGACCTTTCGGCCTGAAGTACATTGCCCCAACCACTAGGCTACTCCTCCTTATAAACTGACTGGTTTGTGGCCCTCCAGTGCTGGATTTGGGGACCCCTGCCGTACACCTCTGTCAAGTACGATTGTGAGTGGGCAAGGTACAGATGTCCTCGACATCAAAAGGGTAGATAGAATGTGTCACATCCCTCCTAGTTTCTCACCACCACCAAAAAGTTGTCTAATAGACAATATTTTGGTGGTGGTGAGAGGCGAGGAGGTATGTGACATATTCCATCTAACCTTTTTGATGTCTTGAACATCTGTACCTTGCCCACTCACAATCTTAAATGACAGAGGTGTAAGGCCGGGGTCCCCAAATCCAGCATTGGAGGGCCACAAGCCAGTCAGTTTGGCAGGCTATTTCTAATGCATATATATCTCATTCATATTCATTGTGGATAGCCTGAAAACCCGACTGGCTAGTGGGGTCCTGAGGACAGGGTTGAGAACCCCTGCTCTAGAGGTATCGATTTGTGGATCTAATACCAAGTTGAAATCACTCCCTACTATGATGTGCCCCTCTACAAATTCTGATAAAAGACCTTTTAACCTCTTATAAAACCCCCATTGGTCCATATTAGGTGCATATATATTTAGGAGGGTGAGTCTGCACCCTTCCACCAGTATTTTAACCATTAAATATCTCCCTTCCTTATCCCTTTTAACTTCCAGGGTTTGGTACTATATTCTCCCTAACATCAGGATTGCGACCCCCCCCCCCCCTTTTCAATTCTGTTTGAGGCAAAAAAATCTGTTGGGGAAAATATGGGCTATTCACTAACCTTTCATCCAGAACTCGAAGGTGAGTCTCCTGTATGAAACCTACATCACAACCCAGCTTCTCCAGCTCTTTAAACATTAGTTGCCATTTTCTTGGAGGATTCAAGCCTTTTACATTCAAGGTTGCTATATTAAGTTCCCCCATTTTCTTTGTATCTCCCTTCCCCCGGTGCCATGGTGCTGGTCCTCATTCCCCCCCCCCCCCCATTTTAACCCTCCCTGCTCCACTCCTCCCTTCTCCTCTCCACTTGACTATCCACACACTTCTTTGCGGCCCCCAGATCTTGAGATGTGATGTCATAGGTATACTGGGTTACTAAGAGGAATCTGGGCTATCTCTGCATATGTCATGAAATCCCAAACTCTCGCACTTCCATACTCCCATGCCATACAGCCTTCCCACTTCATTCCTTGTCCTCCCCCCTCTCTCTTCTTTCAGTTTCCACTCCCCTCCAACTCTTATCCATTTACCCTTAGTAAAGCCCTGTCACACCTTTCCCCCTTTTATATTTTCCTTACCTTCTCTCTCCCCCCATTACTCTTAAGGGTCTTTTACGGTATTCAGTAGTCACATACCACCTATCACCGGTTCCTTTCTCCTTTGCTTTTTAACACTCAATCTCTCTTCCCTGCATCTTCTTTTGTCTGTGCAACCTTTTGTCGCCTCCTGAGACATGGGACCATCCAACAATACACTTATTCTCTGTAGGTCTCACACTGGTCTGTCCTTCCTCCCCGTTTGGCAGCCATGTCCAACCTGCATTTTGCAATGCTTTAATGGCTGCCTCTGGAGATTTTGCGATTGTAGATATCCCCTCAATTGCAAATTGCAGTCCTAACGGGAAATTCCAGCGATATCTCACTTGTTCCTCCCTGAGTCGCTGTGTTACCGATAGGAAACTCCTGTGTTTTTGTAATGTAATTGTAATGTAAAGGTCACCATAAATTTCAATGTCCTGGCCATTATAGCTAATCTTCCCCTTTTTTCGTGCTTCGGCAAGGACAACTTCCTTAGAGGAAAACTCATGTAAGCAAGTGATGATGTCTTGTGGTCTTCCTTCCTGGTGGGGTCCTAGCGCATGGTCCTCAGGTCTCCCACCCATTTTTGCACTTCTTGCTTCAAGCTGGAAATGTCCTGGTGGAGGGTGGAAAACTACTCTTTTAGATCCTCTCTGAGCTGCTATACTTCGCTGGTGGTTTTCTGTGCAAGCTTCTGGTGTGTTACATTTCTTGTCTGCATTAGATGCACTGGCTGCCATCATTTTAGTTTTCCTCGTGGTCACGTCACTCATAGCTTTGAGGTCGGGGGTTGCTTTCTTTGCCACCATCCACTCAGGGGAGGGGGGGGGTCCTGATCAAGGCACACTCACCATCAACCTTCTATGTGTTTTTTTTGCATTTTTATGCAGAGCACTCCCTGCACCCGGCCATGGAGCTGCAGTTTTATGCTGCCATACTGGCGCTGACGTCACTTCCTTTCCCTATTTCAATCTTTAGATGTCACTTTCTTTATCTACGCTGACGATGTACAACTCCTCTTTCGCTTTCCTACCCAGTCTATTACAGTTGGCTCTCAGATCTCCCGAAACTTAACAGAATTGCTGACTGGCTCACTGCTCACAGTCTTAAAGTGAACTCCTCTAAAACGGCAACTATGCTTTTTTCAAATGCAATCTCCTCCTCACTTTCTGTGCCCCCGTCTATTCACAATACCCTTCTTCCATTCTGGGATTCTATCAAAATTCTTGGCATATCCTTTGATTGACAACTTTCCTTTTTGCACATTTTCTGCACTATTCAACGCTGCTGCTTCCTTCTTCACCAGATCCCTCTATTCAGAAACTCCTTGACCTGAAATCTTCTCGCTTGCTCATCCTCTTCTTAGTTATCACTTGTCTGGACTATGATAATTCTCTTTTTTCTGGACTTCCCCCAATATCAAATTTGCAGTCTTCAGTTAATTCAGAACACTGCCATAAACCTTTTGCATTGTGCCCGTAAATTCGACAACGTGACCTCTCTTTTCATAACTGAGCATTGGCTCCCAGTTGTTTTCTGCATTAGGTTCAAACTCCTCATTTCGACATATCACGCCCTTCATTCCAGTAACCCTCCGTTCCTGTCTCAGTTCTTGATTCCACATACTTTCTTGCGTGCTCTTCGCTCTGTCACACATCATTTCCTAGTTGTTCCCAGCTTTTGTCTGATCCGTTCTTCTGCTGCTCATTCTTCCTCATTCCGAGTGGCTACCCCTACTCACTCCGTTCTGCTCTTCAGTGTCAACTTTCCTTCACTTTTTAAGTCACAGCTGAAGGGATATTTCTTTGTCCAAGCTTTTCCCATCAGTGGCTTCCCTCTGAGCTAATGCTTCCTACTTGTCACGCTCGCAGTCATGCCTCAGCTGGCCACTGCAGGAGTTGCATCAGTCTCTGGCATGCCCTTGTCTATCTTTGTTATCCCTGTCTTTCCTTTTGTCTCTTCTGTGTAGAAATGCGCTCCTAACTTTGTAACCTAGGCTTCCTTCCCCCTCTTCCTAATGTCATCTTCTTGTCCTAATTTGTTGTATCTCTTTCCCTGTTATTTTATTTTACAGATTTTTATTGTTAACCGCCTAGATGCCTTTTCGCCATAGGCAGTGTATCAAATAAACTAAACTGTAACTAACTGTAAGAAATATATTTACAGCTTAGCGACTAAAAAGGCAGCAAAAATCTATGTGAAAATAAACATCTGGACAGTATTTGTTTGCAAGTATGCCTTTCTGGAAGCACTAGAACATGGCAGGTACTACCCTCTTTTTTGAATTCAAATTATGCATCCGTTTGCTTTGCATTTCATTAACACTCGTTTTAACCATTACTCTTACCCCCTCATATTAATGAGGTATTACATTAGACACAATGCTGAGGGAATCTGGAATGGAGACACCAGGAGTATGGGCTGAAGTCAACAATAGAAACTGTGTGTGGGGTGTTACCTTTACTTCCCCTCCCCCTCTGTTTCCTTTGTGGTATAATAGTATAGGTTCCTGCATGGTGTGTGTGCGCCATCAAGTTAATGTTGATGCCTGGAAACCCAGTCCTTGGGTTTTCTTGGCAAGATGTGACTGGAAGTAGATTGCTAGGCTTTTCCTCTGTGCAGAAAGTCTACAGCGCCTGGTATTCCAAGGTGGTATCCATAGTACATAGAAGCCAATATCGAATGAGATGTATATACATGAAGCCTTTTGATTGGCATCTGATCCTCCATAGAATCTGAATTCGTGCAAATGTATGGTGTGACACATTCAAAATGGATATGCCCAAGGTGTGATGTAAGAGAATAGTATATAACACCTGGTATGGAAAGGTTAGTATCTCCTTTGCATTCTCAATTCTATTGGTTGCTAACCAGGATGCAAGGAAAGTGACTGAACCCTATAGTGAGTGGTCACCAGGCCAGCAAGTGCCTGGAGCCAGAGAAGGAAATCCTGCAAAGGAGTCCTCACCCTGCTGGTGGGCACTTAGGGATGGATGATGATGCTTGGACCCCTTTCTCAATTTGAAAGTTGCCTGGGCCAGAAGACTAGAGTACCATAATGGGCCTGCATCCTGTACAACATAAGATTGGAAAAGGAGGAAAGCATTGTACTTAGGATTCTTAGGGAATAGGAAACTTAGGAGAAAAAGACAAGTAATCAGAGAACCAGAAGGAAGGAGGAGATAAAGGGTTGGTTAATCTTGAAGGTCAGTGAAAAGAAAGGAGAAACGTTGAGAGATCCCTGCTGTATTTGGGAGAAGAATTTGTTCTGAGTTCTGTGCATTAGCCTTTTTTATGCCGAAGAAAATACATCAATAAATTGTGTTACTATTTAGAGATGAGCCTGGACTTTGTGGAATGCCTGTAGGACGAAAAGACTAGTACAGCACAAGAAAAGGTCAGTTTCCCCCTAGAGCAATGGCTTTGAGGGTTTTCCCTTCCCTCTGCCCAACACTGCTCCATGAGATTTGGCCTGCCCTATGCTGGGTGTCCTGTTGTTCAGTCCCCTAGCCACGCAGACTGTTAATATGCTAACTGTGAATGTTAACCTTCTCTTAAAGCTGAAACACTTCTGTCCTATCATACAAATTGCAAGCCCATTTTCAGAGTTGCCAGGTTGCCCGGTTGCCCAGTTCTAGGAGTGAGATTTTTTGGCAGTTCTGGTTTTCAATTTGCATTGCAATGCAGTATGGTATTTGTAGTCCCTGATTTTACTCATTGGAATAAGTACTGCGGGTCTCATAAGGATGAGCTTGCCAGAAATCCAGAACTGGCTTAAAATCTCACTCCTGGAACTGGCTAACTTGGCAATTCTGCGTTTTTTTGTTTTGATGGCTCTAAAACCTTTTTCTCTGCATTGATGTTTCCAGTTTTTTAAAAAAATAGGCTACGATTTAGGAATAGAAATAACAGATGTTTCTTGGTGTACATCTGAATTCACATTTGGTATGAGGATTCTTTTGGATTCCACAAAAGTATCCACTGAATCCTGCTGAATTAGATGGCTACTGGGGATGAAAAAGTGACATCTAAACTTAGTCACTCAGGAGCTATTTTCTCATCAAAGAGTACCCCTGGGATTTAGGCTATCAGCAAAAAGACCTTTGGACTTTTTTCTGATTTATCACTCATTGCCTGTTCATCTGATGTTTTATATGAACAAAGTAGTATCATCTCCATATGACTGTTGAATCTTCAACTCCTCTATCGTTAGGATATTTTAATATTCATGCGGATGATCCTCGCAGAATTGCTGAACAATACTTTTCAAAATGTCTGGATGATATGGGCTTTGCACAGTATGGGGGTCATTCTAAACTCCTGCCAGGGACAGAGCTCTCCGTACGAACAGGCGATTTGAATGGGGAGCTCTGTTCATAGGAGGGAGGGGGCGGGACAGAGGTGGAGCGAGGGAGGGCAGTGGGCAGAGAGTGACCTTTTATGTACAAGACCGATTCTGAGGTCAGTCCTGTATATCCAGGGTCATCCAAAGAGACGGGGGCTTATTCCACCTTGGAGGTGGAATAAGTTCCCCTGGACGTCAGGGGACTGCAGCACCGGGCAGAGACAAGAGATGAGGGGGTGCAGGGGGATCCCTGCAGCCCAACCCTGGTCATGGGAGGCCAGATTGGGGGTCGGGTTGCAGGGAATGGACGTTTTCACTGGCAGCTGGGGATCACGGCTCCATAGTGATGGGACGCCATGGCACTGCAACTCCATTCAAAAGCCTGGCTGTGCTAGACATGGATTGGCAGGATGTGCAGCCAATCAGAATCAGGGAATGGCCTGCATGTCCAGACTGGTAGACCAGATTCTGATCCCATGGGGGCTAGACATGCCTGTAGGATCAGAATCGGGTCTACCTCTGTACGCCCCAATTCTGATCGGCCGTACAGGGGCTAGATAGCCTATACAGAATCAGCCTTTATGTGAAAGCATCGCCCATGCACCAGGTCACATACTGGACCTGGTATTTGCTTATAATCAGTCACAAGTTGTAAATTCCTATTTAATAATTCTATCCCTTGTATATGTGTTGTCCCATGTCTTATTTATTTATTTATTTTAAATTGTTTTATTTTATTGCAAACCACTTAGATAATCGGAAAGGCAGTATATCAACTTTGAAATCATAGAATCCATTTAATTGATAGGTTAATTTTATAACAGGTGGACAAGCATATGTGTGCCCTTATAATATAGATGCAACACATGTGCCTATATGCCTTTATAAAGATACCTCCCCGAAAGCTCTTGCACTAAATTACACTTTCTCCAAAGCAGGCATACATTTTCTTCCTAGGTTGCCATGGAAAGATGTATATTTAAGTATCTCTCAACTCTGCTCTAGCTCTATCCAAATTCCATACTTGGGAATGCCTTGGGTAATATCATAACGTTATGTTAATGCATACATGTCAATATACACACCTATGATGGCTTTTATAAAATTAGGTAAGGCATGACACAACATGTCATGTTTTATTTATTTATTTGTTAGCTTTTATATACCACTACTTCCAGAGATCAGTGGCTTGCAAGGCACATACCTTTACGGTAGGTATTATTGGGTCTATGGTTTGGGTGAGGTAGGCATAGATTATAAGATATCTTTTTTTTAATAAACTTTATTTAATTACCACCAACAAACAATAGTAAAAACATCGAACATAATCATCCCGGGGGGTGTGTTCTTATCCCCACCGGGAGTCAGCATAAAGAAATACAACAGGTGGGTTATATCATGTTATCCCGACCTACGCCCTCCCTCCTGCCCTTCCCCTCCCCCCCTCCTCCCACCCACTCCTCTAACAATGCTATAGATTCACATAAATATCAATCAGCAGCAACTACTATTCACTCCCACCGCCCCTATGGCGCAACACTATCACTTCAGGTCCCCAGTTGGAGGATCTCATTACGGCTGCGAACCCCGAGCTGTTGAATATAGGGTTCCCATATTGACATAAACACTGTCCAACGCTTGACACTGCCCCTAGCCAGCCATCGCTCTGTTAACATCAGGTGATGGAAGTTATTTCGCCATTCAGCAAAGGTAGGCGGTTGGTGGTCTCTCCATAGGCGGAGAATCGGCCCCTTCCCCATCAGACAGGCTTTCCGCATTAATAGCCTCTCCCCTCTCTTTGCGGGGCAGGGAGGTCCCATCAGATTCAACACTACAAAGAGGCCAGTCCATCTCAGTTGCTGCTGCAGTAACCCACTCAAAAAGGCGCAAATCTTCGCCCAATAGGAACGCAATCTCCGACATCCCCACCACATATGCAGGAGAGTGGCCAAGGATTCCGAGCAACGCGGACAGCTGCCATCCGTCAGCAATTGACTGCAAAATGCCCTCCGCGGCGAAAAATGAGCTCTGGTCACGCATTTAAATTGAACCTCCCGCCAGCGAGACCCCTGTGCCACACAAATTATCCGTTTTAAAGCCGTCTCAACCATCCCCGAAGCAACTTCCCTCCCTAATTCCGCTTCCCAAGCCATCTCGATTCCCCTATAATTGGGGGTTGTCCTGAAACTATCCAGACGATGCTTCAAGATAGAAATCGATGGTGGACAGTCTTCCCCTAAGCTGAAAAATTCTAATACTTGAGCGGAGCGTTCAATTTTCAGCGCTCCTTGTGGCAAAGAGGATATATAATGAGAGGCTTGCATATATGCAAAACAGTTTCTGGTAGGCAGGTCATACTCCCGACTCAGTGTCCGGAAAGATTTACATTTTCCTACTGAATCCACCAAGTGCCCAACGTTCCGTATACCTCGCAGCCCCCAGTCTCGAAACGTCCCCGTCTCAGACCCTGGGGGGAAGTTAACATTCCCTTGCAAGGGCAGCCAACTAGATACCTTCCACGATTCATTCCAATACTTATTGAGCTGTTGCCAGGTTCGCTTGACAGAGTTTACCAGCGCACTCCGCAGAATACCACCCGGTAACTTACATTTCGGCTCGTGCAGGACCCCCAGCAAAGTGTATGGGGCTACTAGGCACTCCTCTAATGCCCTAGGTGTATATACTTCTGTGCTTCCCAACCAATCCCCCAAATGTCGAGCCTGACAGGCTAGGGCATACATCTTCAAATCTGGCAACCCCATACCCCCTTCACGCCACTTCCCTACCATCCGGACCCAAGGTATACGCGCTCTTTTCCCTTTCCATAAGAACGTTTTAAGAGAGGCCTCTAGTCGTCGCAGATCTCGACCCAACAACCAAACAGGTAGGGTCTGTAACCAATACAAAAGCCGTGGTAAAATAACCAGTTGTACAGCCGCTATTCTCCCGGAGAGCGACAGTGGTAAAGATTCCCATGCTTTTAATTGTGTGGCCAGACGCTTTAAAAAACGCTCCAAGTTACAACCATACTGCGCCAGGGGCTGTCTGGGCAACACAATACCCAAATATAGGAAGTCTTCCTCCGCCCATCTAAGAGGAAACCCTCCCCTCCATGTATCCCGAGGGAGCCCCAAAACATCCAATGCCTCCGACTTGTCTTTGTTAATGCGAAGGCCTGCAAAGGCCCCAAATCGCGTGAATTCCCCCAGTAAAGACTGCAAGGAATCAACGGGGTGAGTCAGGTGAACCAATAAATCATCTGCAAAAGCTGAGATGGTAAACTCCTGCTGGCCCATCCGCACTCCCCGTATCTCCCCCGAACACTCAATGGCCCGAATCAGGGGGTCCAACGAGAGAACAAACAACAAGGGGGAGAGAGGACAACCCTGTCGTGTGCCCCTCTCTAACTCAAAACCTTCGGAAAGTACCCCATTACACAAAATACTTGCCGTCGGTGAGACATACAGGCTCTGCACTAGTTGACAAAAGGCAGTACCCAGACCATAGTATGGCAAAAGGCTCCAAAGATAGTGCCAGTTAACCCTATCAAAGGCCTTTTCCGCGTCGAAACTGATAAGAAGCGAAGCCTGCTGTCGGGTATGTACCCACTCCAAGGATGCCAGGACTTTTCTGAGATTCCGAACCGCGTAGCGTCCTTTGACAAAACCTACTTGTGCTTCATGAACTAAGTGTCCCAACACGTCAGCCAGTCGGACAGCTAGGACCTTCGCAAGCAATTTTAAATCAAAATTGAGAAGGGAGATAGGGCGATAAGAGGCGGCCAACATCGGGTCCTTACCCGGTTTTGGAATCAATGTAATGTGTGCATGGTTCTGCCCCCAGCGGAAGGCCCCATGCTCCGCCCTCTCACTAAAGACCTCCCGCAGCAGGGGGCTCACATATTCACTAAGGAGTTTGTAAAGCTCTGCACCAAACCCGTCTGGCCCCGGCGCTTTATAGCAACTGGCCACCGAGATAGCTGACTGTATCTCCTGTGAGGTGATAGGCTGATCCAATGCCACCCTCTGTTCCTCAGTGAGCCGTGGCAATTCCAATCCGTTTAGGTAGGCAGACATGGTCTCCGCAGGTCTCGTCTCTGCTCTATACAGAGATTGGAAAAAGCTACGAAAAACCCTTGCTATGTCCTCACTCTTTTTATGCACACTACCCTTATCATCCCTAAGCGCCTCCACCAGGGATGAGCCTCGCCGGCCCCGCAAGCAGCGTGCTAGCAGCTTCCCAGGCTTGTCGCCATAGCAATGCAACCGATATCTATAATAAAGAACTGATTTCTTGGCCCGTTGGTGCAATAACTCATTAAGGTCCACCTGGGCTTCCCATAACTGTTTCTTAAGCGCAGGCGATGGCACGTGAGCACAACTGCGTCGGAGCTTAGTCACCCGTCGCTCGAGCATAATAATGCGCTCAGCCAGCATTCTACGCTTCCTAGCCGCAAACCCGATGATATCCCCCCTAAGAACCACCTTTGCCGTCTCCCACACCAATTCGGGGTCAGCCATATGAGCCTGATGATTGCTGATAAACTCCTGCCACCTCTGGTGAATAAATTGATGGAACTGTGAATCATGGTAGAGTCCCAAAGGAAACCGCCAAAGTCGCTCTCGTGGGGCTACTTCGCCCCACTGCAATTCTACCCAGATCAGAGCATGGTCCGAAATTTCCAAAGGGCCAATCTGGGCATCTCCTGCAGAGGCAAACAGAGCAGCCGACAGTAAAAGATAATCGATACGCGCGCTAATGCCATGTGCCCTAGATTGATGGGTATAGTCCTTTTCTAAGGGGTGCAACAGTCGCCAGGGATCAATCAAGCCCAGTCTCTTGCAAAAACGTTGCAGCATTCGAGATGGTAGTACCCTCTCCCTCACCTCCCCTTCTCTAGATGTATCAAGGTCTACATCAAGTACCCCATTGAAATCCCCCACCAAGAATCAGGGGGCAATCCGGTAGTTGCTCAATAACCGAAGCCAAACCGTTATAAAAGCCAAAGTCAAACACGGTAGGACCATATAAGTTTCCCAAAATCACCGGCCTCCCCTCTAATAGTCCTGAGATCAGAAGGGACCTCCCAGCTTCATCCGACCTGATCGTTTCTGCCACAAAATGAATACGCTTGTGAACCAAGATGGCTACGCCCCCTTTAATCCCTTTAGCTGGAGATCCCCACACCTGCCCCACCCAGTTCCTGCAAAGTTTACCATGTTCCTCTGCTGTCTGGTGTGTTTCTTGGAGCATTGCAATATCACACTGATGTCTGGCCAGAGCTTGCAATATTTTATATCTCTTAATAGGGTTCCCCAATCCACAAACATTCCAGGAGATGACTTTCAGAGCGACAGGGCAGTGTCAAGGTTCCAACAATGATACATTCTCATTCGCATAGGAAAGACCCCCCCCCAGCCTGGGGTCCTCCTGGATCATTCCGCCGTCTAGGACTCTGCTGCCAATTGTAAAATCCCAAAATAACAACTATTCCCTCCTCCCATATCCTCCCACTCCCCACCCCCACCCCCAAGTCTCCCTTCCCCTTCCCTCCTCTGCTAGTCCGTCCGGATGGTCGGACAGCCTTCCTTTGACAATCGGGGCTACCCCCATTCCAGTCTATGATGGTCCAGTCTTCATAGTCTCCTCTATAATGTGTAAACAACAAGTACCCACTCACCCATTCAACTCCCCAACCCGACCTAGAAAGCCCCCCCCAGTTTCCAAGTGCCCCAAAGTATCCCTCCTCCTTCCATCTTGCCCCTTCCAACTGCCTAACCCACCAGGCCCCACAGTGATCCTCCCCCAATCTCAACAGATGTAGCTTATTAAGGCCCCAGTCCACGATTAACCAACCCTCTTATCTGCAGTCAGAGTTCAAATTCCCATGTTCTCAGCCTCATCCCATTCGACCGCCCCGCCTCAGGGGGGATTCCCATGAATGGGGAAGGGTAACCGATCTACACAGCTCTTATCCAACAATAGGCAGCGGCCTGAACAGACCGCCCTCTATCCCTTACAGTCATCTCCGTCCCTCCCATCCCGCACTATAGAATTACCCCCTCCGTGGATACCACCGCCACGTTTGAAAATATGTTAGCAAGAGGTTGTAAAATATTAAATCCTGCGGTTCCTATTCCCCAGAACACAACCAGCCACGTGCCTTGACTACCACTGTGGGGCGTTGGGTCAGGGACCAACCCGCCCGCTGGAGCCTATCCAACCCCTCTCCCCCACCCACACTTAAATGCCCTGCTCCCAGATCCACGTGGCTGACACCTAATCCAACCCAATCACCCCCCTCCCCCTCTCCCCCACACTCCCCAAGAAACTGTAACCATTCTACAGCCTAGGAAACAAAGTGAAAATGCAACCGAAACAGTGTTGCTATTTAAAGGTCACAGAGTAACACTATTACAGTACCTTGTAACTAGTAAGTATAGCAAACATAGCACTCAAATTCAAACCCCCCTAGCACCTACCCAGTTCCCCAACCCCACAAAAACAGTCTCCCATATAAATTCAGAACCAACAGAAAATAAAGAATCGGAGAATATGATAGGGGGGGTGGGAGGGGGGGAACGGCAGGGGATACACAGTAACATATAGGTGCATGAGGCAGCCCCAGTCTTTCAAAACCATCCCCCAAACGCTAGGGTTCCCCCTTCAATACCAATAGGTCGGCCAGACTTTCATTAGCAGTGTCAAGGGCTGGAACCTGCAGAGTTATTGAGTGTGTCCAAAAAAGAAGCAGCCGCTTCGGGTGAAGGCAGGAATCTAGGCCGACCTTGGAAGTCCACCCGCAGGCGAGCTGGGTATAAGAGGGAGAAACGTATCCCCTTTTGCCTGAGCTGCGTGCACACAGTGGAGTAGGCCCGCCGCTGCTGGCTGACTAAAACCGAATAGTCCTGAAAGACCAGTATTCTCTCCGCAGCAGAGCTCTGCCAGTTACGGCTCCGAGCAATCCTAAGCACCTCTTTTTTCTGCCGGTAGTCTAAGAAACGTGCTATAATTGCACGCGGACTTTGTGCTTGTTTCTTCTTCGGGCCTAATCTGTGCACTTTATGGCGGTATTTTCCTTGTCGCCCATCAGTTTAGCGATCCAGGCCAGCAGAAAGTCGTATAGGGCGCCATCCACCACAGTCTCTGGGATCCCAACAAATCTCAGATTTTTACGCCGCCCCCGGTTCTCCAGATCATCAATCTTTTCTCCATATTGTTTAACCAACTTTTTGAGCGTTTCCACTCTGATTTGTAGCGAGTTCTGAGTGTCTTCCAGATCAGACACACGTGTCTCCACCTGCTCCACTCGTCCTGTAAAGTCGGTGACACGCTGGCTGACAGTGTGCAGCTGCTCCGACAGATCTTGAAATCGGGTGTCGAGGGCTTGTACCACCGCCGCAGAGACCTCTGCCACCAGCCCTTGAGTACCACCAGAGCCAGGGCTACTTGGCGCGCTCTCCGCCATTTTGGCCTCTGGGACTCGGGGCTTCTCCTTTCTCGTTGTTTTCGTTGCCATTGAGCCGCTTGCCTCGCCGCCGAAACACCACTACAATCCCGCTGAGGAGTTTAGCACATCTATTAGTTAATGGTAGGAGATTCCACCTATAGTGGGAGAATATTGCTGTTTTGAGGGGTAGATTACCCGGAGCTGATCAGTGCCCGTCCGATCAGCTCATTTGCCAAACCGGAAGCTCCTGATTATAAGATATCTTAATCTATGCATGGATATTTACACTAGCTCATGAGGAGACATTATGCCCACACCTCAGTGTAGGTGCTATTGCTGCAGACCTGGCTAGTATGTTATAAAATAAATAGCAATCAAAACCCCATAAAATAAACCAGCAACAATTTTTGTCACACCATTTTGAAATAGTTCAAATATATAACTTGACCATTCTGTACCAGTCCTGATATTTTTAATTATCCACACTATATTTTTATATTTTTGTCACTCAAAATAATTCTTTAAAAGTTGGATGCATTATATACTTATCTTGAGATGGCTGAAAAACAGCTCATATGCAAGAGGAATATAAGGATTTCAAACCAAAAACAACAACTTCTCTAAAGGCGACTGCTGAAATGGCAATGACATTTGGTCAGAAAAGGTGATTGTTGCTTTTTGTTTGAAATCCTTATACTCCTGTGCATATGAGCTGTTTTTCAATTATCTCAAGAGAAGTATTTGTGCCCTGAAGCAGAGCTTCTAAGTCAGTTTGGATATAAGTTCAAAACACAGTGCTGTGTTGGCATTGTTCTACAGCATTACATTGCAGGCACTATGTTATAAGTTTTTGAATGCATTCAACTTTTAAAAAATTCTTTTGAGTGACAAAAATATAAAAATATTGTGTGGATAATTAAAAAGATTAAAAGTTATATATTTCATCCATTTAGAAATAGTCCAACAAAAACTTTAGCTAATTGCTGATTTTATGAGGGTTTGATTGCTATTTATTTTGGATGCAATAACCCTATAGGACTCTCTTAGTATTTTATAAAGACAAATAGATGCCTTCTTGTCTCTGTAAAACAGACATGTTTGACTGCCTTAACCTAAGCACCATGTTATAAAATTACCCTTTTACTGCATAAAAGTATGCACTATGTGTGTGTCCCACAGTACTGACTTTCTGTGTCTCTATATTCCCAAGAAATTTTGACGTGCCTATTTCTATGCATAAACACTTTTTATATGCAGCTTCTAGTCTTCAAATATAGTTTATATAGAAACACAGAAAACTTCTGTAAATGTGAAAATAAGAGCGCTCAAAAATTTATTATGCTATATGTAATTAAAAACGATAAAACTAATAAGGATAATATAAGAAGTTCTATCTAGTCAAAGCTGAATTCACCAAAGTTTAGATCCACTGTCAGAAAAATATTTGCAGCATTCAATGAATAAAATAAGTGTCTAAATAAATAAATAAAAGTGTTAATTTCTTATCTTAAAAAGAGAAACAGAAACCCTGTATATCTTGGGCAAATTGCTTACCACCACCCCCCCCCCCATCCCCCCAGACCACACTCCACTATGCTCCTTTAGCGTGAGCTCCTTTGAAAAGTGCAATACATTCCACTGTGCATATGCCTCACTATCTTTCCTACAGTATGTAAATCACTGCAATGTCAGTAACATCTGGAATAGGACAAAGGAAACAGACTGTCACTTAAACATGCATGCAGTCTAAAGTGGCTGCTCATACAGCAATCCTAAACATGCTTATTCTCAACAAGCTAAAGCCACTTAAGAATATAAAAACATAAGATAAGCCATGCTACCAGGCAGATCCCAAAAGATGATCAGTTTCTCATAGCGCATTTCAAGACAATGGCTTTTTCAAGTCTTCCCTTAGGATTTCTCCAAACCTCTTTTGAATCCCACTAGGTTAGTCGCCTTGACCACATCCTCTGGCAGCAGACTGTAGAAAATAATTTTTTTTAATGCAGCGCATAGTGATGCCGTGCAATTTGTTTTTAATCTCCTGATTGTTTTTGTAGTGTTTGAAAGACTAAAAGAACCATTCCCTATTTAATTGTTCTACCCCATTCATGATTTCATTAACTTCTAGCATATCTTCTTTGTCTCTTCTCCAAGCTGAAGGGCCTTAACCCTGTTTGGCCTTTCTTAATAAAGTTAGGGTCCAAGATTCAGCAGCTAGCTTCTGCACTTTAGATCTGGATATTCAATGCTGGAGTCATATCTGGCCACTGGCATCAAATATTCAGGTTAGCTGGATAACAATGAAGCTCATCAGGCAGCGATGATATTCAGCTGCTAGCTTGGTTAGTGACTCAGTATCACTGCTGCCTGGTTATCGCTGGGTGCCGCCCCCGGAACACCCCATGCTAGATGGCTAGCATTGGGGCATGCAGCGGCACTAACAGCGTTGGGCCCGAAGTGTTCCATATCCTTTATCACATTTGCCTTCATTCTCAGAATCTTTCCTAGTTATACTATATCCTTTTTAAGACGGGAAGACCAGAAGCACACACAATATTCAAGATGTGATTGCACCATGGACCTATACAGAGGCACGATGATAGGATTATTCAAAAAGAAATGGGAAATAAAACAGGCAAACATTCTATTGGCTTATTTTGGCCCACTGAGCTGAAAATTTCAATGTGTTGTCCACAGTGACTCCAAGGTCTTTTTCTTGGATGCTATTGCCTAACTCAGAACCTAGCATCACTTTCCACTTCTCCACCTGAAATTTCATCTGCCATTTTGATGCCCAGTCTCCTAGTCTCACAAGATCTTTTTTTAATTTCTGACAATCCTACGTTCTTTTAATGGCTTTGAATAAATTTGTGCCATTTGCAAATTTGATCACATCACTCGCTGCTTCTCTTTCCAGATCATTTGTGTCTAGTACAGACTCTTGGGGCTTTTCACTATTGACTTTTATCCAACCTGAAAAACGTTTTTTTAAAAATATACTTGAAAATGTTGTATTCCTTATCGTCACTCCAGTCCAGTCCCTTTACTTCTGGGGTTACGCAACCCTTCCAGTAGCTTGGAGGCTGAGCCCAACTTTTTGGGGATGGTGCGGTATAAATACCACTGGTACCACCCACAGAGCCCAGTATTCTCAGCCTCCAAGCAGCTGGAGGTTTCCGTAAGCCTAGGGCTTACTGGAGTCCTCTATTTACTTGATTTATTTAATTTTTTTTTTGTCTAATTGATTTACTTTAACTTATTTCGTTTACTTTCTTATCTATTCTTTGGCTCCGGTGCTTCTAGGTGCTGTGCCTTTTATTTTCTCCTTCTCTCCTCCCCTCCCCCCCCCTTTTTCAGGCCGAGAATTGGAGGTGGTTTACCTGCAACAGCGAGGAGGACCGGAGAGATCTCCTCTCGCTGCTTGTCCTGCCGGCTCCTTGGCACTCTCCCCCGGAGACCTGCCCTGCCTCGCGCCGAAGCCCTCCTGGTGGCTGAGCGCTTGAGGCAGCGCCACGACTTTCTTCATTCCTCCGGCCCCGTCCCAGAGCAGAGGGGCGCGGTGGCGAGCTCCGGAGCCCCGAAGCCAGCGCCGACTCAAGCGGCGGCGTTCAAATCGGAGCGGAGTGCAGATTCCAGCGCCGTCTCAATTGGCGGCGTTTAAATTCGGAGCGCAGTGCAGATTCGCGGTCCTCTGTTTAGGACTCCACGTGGTTGCGGCCTACCACGTGTTGAGCCAACGGAGAGTGATCTCTGAGTCGGGCCTGAGCAACTCCACGGAAGGAGCACCTTAAACAGCAAGTACTGGAAGCTAAATAGCTGTTTTTTTGTTTTTGTTTTAGTTTATTTAATTTCTTTAATTTTTAACTTAATTTAATTTAATTTGTAAAATCCTTGCATGATCCTTACTGTGGGGGTCTTTTAATAGATTGGGAGAGGAGAGGGCACATTGAAAGCTGGCTTGCCCCCCTCCCCCGGATCTGAATTCTACAGTACTTGTAGACCATTTTATTAAGCCTGTTCGGTTAAGCAGGATTTCAGTTCTCTTTCTCAAAGGACATGACTGGCAAGTCACGGTGCCCATCCTGTGGCACTCGTAGAGGCACTTCCTCGGAAGCAGGGATCTGCAGGAGTTGTGCTGCAGTGGCTACTTCCGTGGAACAAGAAATTAACTTGTCCATGGCTCAAGCTCCTCAGGGGTCAGGAGACCCTCTGGAGGGGGAGGGAGGGTCTCAGTTCCCTCCTCCTACGTCCTCTCATTTACCCGCCCCGCCTCTGCCCCTTCCCCCCTCTCTTGACGGGGAGGGGGGGGGTCGGGGATTTCTTCTCTCCTGATTTCGTCCTTTTGCTACACAAGGCCTATTGCATGCGCAAGCAGGGGATGGGGGCAAGGGAGTCCGGCACGACGGCGGAAGGCAGGTCGGCCAGACCAATGAGGGCAAGCACTCAGGACTCCGGGATACCGCTCAAGCGCTCTAGGCTGATGAGTGAGGAGCCTCTCTCGGCCCTGTCCCAGGGCACCCTGGAGGAGGAGGGCTCTGACAAAGATTTAGATGAGGAAGAGGAGGAGCTCGAAGAGAGGGAGATCCCTGAGGAGGATCAATCTCGTATAATTAGAGTTTTTCGTCGAAAGGAGCTCCCAGCTTTAATCAATGTGTCCCTGAAAGTGCTCAATGTAGCCTCAGACGCTCCAGCAGATGAGGAGGTGTTGGAAGATCCTCTAATCCAAGCCATTAGGAGGTCGCAGAAGGTTTTTCCTGTCCACAGGGTGGTACGCCAGATGATCCAGGAAGAATGGGATCAACCAGAGTCAAGTTTAAGGGGGGTTCGGTCTATGGCTCGCCTATATCCTCTACCAGAGTCAGACAAAGAGCTGCTGAAGTCTCTCAGGGTGGATGCGGCGGTATCAGCGGTGACTAAAAAGACAACTATCCCAGTCGAGGGCAGCACGGCCCTGAGGGATTCTCAAGATAGAAAGTTGGACAAGCTTTTGAAGCAAGCCTTTGATGTGAGCGGTCTTGCCTTACAGGCCTCCGTGTCGGGTGCTTGGGTGGCTCGGGCCTGTTTGAGGTGGTCCCAACAACTTCAGTCAGCGGAAGGCTCCGCAGAGGACGCACAAGCCAATTCAGCTAGGTTGGAGTCCGGAGCGGCCTATTTGGCGGACAGTCAGTATGACCTCATCAGGAGCCTAGCTAAGAACATGGCCTCGGTGGTGGCAGCTAGGCGCTATTTGTGGCTATGTAATTGGGCAGCCGATGCCTCTTCAAAGGCACGCCTGAGTCGTCTTCCCTTTAAAGGGAAGCTGTTATTTGGTGAGGATTTGGATAAGTTGGTAAAGGACCTCGGCGAATCTAAGGGAGGCAGGCTTCTGGAAGACAGACCGAAACAAGGGCGCTCCCTAGCTCCGGTGCGGAACCAACCAAGAGATCCCCGGAGGTTTCGTCCAGCCAGGTCGAACCCCTTTCCGAGGGGCCATTTCCCTTCGAGGGGGCAAAGCTTTAGAGGGTTTCGAGGAGCAGGTAGAGGTTTTGGTACCTCTTCCTCCTCCTCGGGGCCTAGAAAACAACAATGAGATAACGGGGGTCCAGGAGGGCGGGCTGCCAGTGGGGGGACGTTTAAGGCAGTTTCTTCCCGCCTGGTCCCGGGTCACGTCCGATCAATGG
Organism: Ichthyophis bannanicus; assembly: GCA_033557465.1. NCBI lineage: Eukaryota > Metazoa > Chordata > Amphibia > Gymnophiona > Ichthyophiidae > Ichthyophis > Ichthyophis bannanicus. The sequence goes on along the minus strand of CM066033.1, from coordinate 1,137,164,698 downwards.
GTCCTGGAGGTGATCCGAGAGGGTTATTCTCTCGAATTTGCAAAGCAAATACTTCCAGCCTTTGTTCAGTCTCCCTGCAGTTCTCCTATAAAGAGGGCGGCGATAGAGGCAACTCTTTCTCGGCTCATAGCGCTCGGAGCTGTGGTTCCGGTGCCGCCAGACCAATGCGGTACAGGTCGGTACTCGATTTATTTTGTGGTACCAAAGAAGGAAGGCTCCTTTCACCCAATCCTGGATCTCAAGCAAGTCAATCGCTGTCTCAGAGTGCCGCATTTCCGGATGGAAACCCTACGATCGGTCATCGCAGCCGTAAGGGGCGGGGAGTTCCTAACTTCATTGGATTTGACGGAAGCCTATTTGCATATTCTGGTCAGAAAGTCCCATCAACAGTTCCTGAGATTCGCGGTGCCAAGAGGTCATTTTCAATTCCAGGCTCTGCCCTTCGGTCTAGCTACAGCTCCAAGGACTTTCACCAAGGTGATGGTGGTAGTAGCGGCGGCCCTACGAAAAGAGGGGATACTAGTGCAGCCCTATCTAGACGATTGGCTGATCCGGGCAAAGTCAGAAGAGGAAAGTCGCTCGGCCACTGCAAGAGTGGTACGAGTTCTAGAGGAGTTAGGGTGGGTCATCAATCGAGTAAAGAGCAGGTTGATACCCTCCCAGGAACTCGAGTATCTCGGAGCAAGGTTCGACACCAACAGAGGCAGGGTTTTCCTGTCCAAAACGAGGTCAAGGGACCTAAGGGTCTTGGTCACGCAGTTTCTGGGCAGGCGAAGTCCTACAGCGTGGCATTACCTTCAAATGCTGGGAACCATGGCGGCAGCGATAGAGGTAGTACCGTGGGCCAGGGCTCACATGCGACCTTTGCAGTGGGCACTGTTGCGTCGTTGGTCCCCTCAGCATCATCCTTTGTCCATGCAGCTGCCCTGTGCTCCTCGAACCAAGAAGGCCCTCCGGTGGTGGAGGTGCCCAAGGAATCTGGATTGCGGGATGCCGCTCGAGCCCCCACAGTGGTTACTGTTGACGACGGATGCCAGTCTAGCAGGCTGGGGAGCTCATTGCGAGGACCAGTTCATCCAGGGTCGCTGGACGTCGTTGGAATCTCAATGGCCCATCAACAGACTGGAATTACGGGCCGTCGCCCTGGCGCTCAGGGCACTCGAGTCCTTAGTGCTAAGAAGAGCAATTCGCATCCTCTCCGACAATGTCACCGCGGTGGCTTACATCAACCACCAGGGTGGCACAAGCAGTCCCGCCTTGGAGAAGGAAGCGGACATCCTATTCCAATGGGCAGAGGTTCGGTTGGAAGCGCTTTCAGCTCAGCACGTGGCCGGCACAGACATCATCACATCCGATTACCTCAGCAGGTGCAAGATAGACCACGGGGAGTGGGAGCTGGAGCAGGAGGTCTTCGACCAGATAGTAGCCCTTTGGGGTCCCCCGGTCATGGACCTCATGGCACGGTATTCTTCCGCCAAGGTAAGCAGATTTTTCAGTCGACGGAAGGAAAGGATGTCCGAAGGCTTGGATGCTCTGGCCCAGAAGTGGCCTTCGGAGGGTCTCCTCTATGTGTTTCCCCCTTGGGCTCTTATCGGAAAGGTCCTTCAGCGGGTGGAGACTCACCGAGGTCTGATAATCCTCATAGCTCCGGATTGGCCTCGCCGCCCCTGGTATGCGGACCTGGTGAGGTTGATCACCGACCGGCCTTGGCGGCTTCCCTGCAGAAAGGACCTGCTGAGGCAAGGCCCGGTTTGGATGCCCCACGTGGATCAATTCTTGCTTACGGCCTGGCTATTGAAAGGGCACGGCTCCTGAAGCGGGGTTATTCGGGAGCGGTAATCGCGACTCTGTTGAGTGCGAGAAAACGCACGACCTGTCTATCCTATGTAAGAGTTTGGCGCATCTTCGAAGCATGGTGTGCGGAGCACCGAAGGAAATCCCTTTCGGCCTCGGTTCTGGAGGTGCTGGAATTCTTGCAAGCGGGTTTTGACAAAGGCCTAGCACACAGCTCCTTACGAGTCCAGCTGGCAGCCATCGCTTGCTATAGAGGTAAGGTCTGCGGAAAATCATTAGGGGCCCACGCAGACGTGTCCAGGTTCCTAAGGGCGGTTAGGCGTCTCCGTCCTCAACAGAGATCGGTCATCCCCCCTTGGGATCTCAACCTGGTGCTAAACGCCTTGACCAAGGAACCTTTTGAGCCAGCAAAGAATGCCTCCTTAAAGGACTTGACACTGAAGACGGTTTTTCTGGTCGCGATCTGCTCAGCCAGACGGGTCTCCGAATTGCAAGCGCTGTCCTCCCAGCCCCCCTTTCTGTCATTTCTCAAGGACAAGGTGGTCTTACGGACGGAACCTTCCTTCTTGCCCAAGGTCATCTCCCCCTTTCATGTGAACCAGACAGTTTCTCTACCGTCCTTTTCAGCCGATGGGCAAGAAGGGAGGGATAGGAGGCTTCGCCTTCTGGACGTTCAGAGAGCCTTGAAGCGTTACCTCTCCCGCACGGCACCTTTTAGGAAATCCGACCGTCTGTTCATTCAGTTCGGAGGCCCGCATAAGGGGGAGGCGGCGGCCAAGGCTTCTATCTCCAGGTGGATCAGGGAAGCTATTGCTTCCGCCTATATCCTCAAGGGGAAGCAGGTTCCAGGGGGACTGCGCGCTCACTCAACTCGGGCACAGGCTACCTCTTGGGCAGAATATAGTCTAGTTCCCCCGTTGGACATTTGTAAGGCAGCTACATGGTCCTCGCTGCATACCTTTACCAAGCACTACAGACTGGACGTGCAGAGTTCAGCTGACTCTCGGTTTGGGCACGCGGTTCTTCGGTCCGGGCTGACGGATCCCACCCAGACTTGAACTGCTCTGTTACATCCCAGAAGTAAAGGGACTGGAGTGACGATAAGGAACAAGTAATTAGGTCTTACCTGCTAATTAATGTTCCTGAAGGAACGGCAGTCCAGTCCCTGATCCCACCCGGTTCTTCGATTGCGATAATGGCCTATTAGCCAGGTGCGGAGCAGCGGATCGAATTCAAGGCCAGATCAGCGTGGAGGGTTGCAGGTGAAGGATGGCTCGGTCAGACTCAGGTAAACCGCCTCCTTCCTTTGCCCTCCCTCCTTTACTTTTCTACTTCTTAAAAAAAATAAAAAAAAATAAAAAAAAAAAGGAAAAGATTTTTTGTTAAATATTTGGGGTGGTTTTGTGGTGTTATTTTTATACAGGCTATTAATGGAAGTTTTGTTAAGTCTGCTTTTTCATTTGATTACTGGGCTCTGTGGGTGGTACCAGTGGTATTTATACCGCACCATCCCCAAAAAGGTTGGGCTCAGCCTCCAAGCTGCTGGAAGGGTTGCGTAACCCAGAAGTAAAGGGACTGGACTGTCGTTCCTTCAGGAACATTAATTAGCAGGTAAGACCTAATTACTTTTTAGTTTTGCCTCTACAGCAAGCTTCTTCTCGCTTGTCCACCTTATTACTACTTGTGCTCTGCAATTTGCCATTTCAGCTTTCACTGTCTATCACTTCATCCTTAAACTATGCTGTATGTCATTAGGTCGTCTCTGAATATTCTTAATGCAGTGAATATACAGTATTTCATGTTGGCATCCAAAAAGCACAGTTACTCACCTGTAACAAGTGTTCTCTGTTGGCATTGATGTCACATATGGGTGACATCAATGCCAACGGAGCCCCTGCGGAAGCATCTCCCCAGCTTTCAAAGAAAGCTTTTAGGAGATGCCACTACGCATGCGTGGTCCCCTTCCCGCCCAAAGGTGCCATCTTACTTTCCTAGTTATACTAGAGCCAACAAAAGAAGATGGCAAAAACTGTACAGCAACTCCAAGGGGAGGAGGGAGAGTTGTGAGGACAGCTGTCCCTGGAGAACACCTCTTATAGATGAGTAACTATGCATTCTCCAGGAACAAGCAGGAAGTCAGTCCTCACATTTGGGACTCCCTAGGCTACCGAGAACCTGTAGAAAAAACAAAGCCCAGCCATAAGCAGCTGCAAGCGAATCTGAGAAAAGATTTTGAGGACCCCAGTGTCCAGGGAGAACCAAGGCTCTGGTAGCCTGAACAAGAAGGGTCGGAGGGCAGGAACTGTCTAAATTCCAAACAGATTGCGGAGTATAGCCTGGCCAAAAGCACTGTCCCATCGGGACTCCCTCTCCAGGCAGTAGTGAGCTGCAAAGGTGGCAGCCCGGCAGATGTCTGCCATAGGGACAGAGCATAGGCTTGCAACCGAGGTCACCATAGTTCTGAAGTTGTGTGCCATGACCTGGCACTCCAACGATAGCCAACCTGATCGTGGGCAAAGGCGATGCCGTCTGCTTGGTCCGCTTGGTCACAGCTTCCCCCAGTTGACTGGGGTCGTATAAGATGAAAAGCTGTGAGGCTTTGCGATGGCTCCGAGTACGCTGCAAATAGAAGGTCACGGTCCTTTTGCAGTCCAAAGTATGGAGAATGGCCACCACCTTGTCGGCGTGGGGCCACCACCTCCTGATTGAGGTGGAAGGCAAATACCACCTTTGGAAGGAATTTTGGGTGCGTGTGGAGCACAACCCTGTTCTTGTAGAACCTAGTATAAGGTGGCTTGGCCTCCAAGGCTTGAAGCTCGCTGATTCTGCGGGCAGAGGTGAGCGCCACCAGGAAGATCACTTTCCAACATAGATAACGCAAATAGCAAGTAACCAAAGGTTCAAAAGGCGGCTTTGTAAGCTGCATCACAACCATGTTGAGATCCCATTCCACCGGAGGCATCCGGATATGTGCAAAGAAAAAGATAGAGGAGTCAAAGATGAACCCAACATCACGAGCTGAGGAAGCAGGGAAGATGACAATGCTATCCATAGAAATAGAGACAGGAGGAAAAGAGGAGGTGGATCTAGAAAGAAAAATATGAAACTCTGTCCTAATCATGTTCAGTTTCAGATGGCAGAGGGACGTTCAGGCAGCAACATCAGACTAGAAGGATGAGATTTGGGCCTGGTTCCTGGAGAGGTTTCTGGTGTAGACAGGTAAATCTGAGAGTCATTAATGTAAAGATAGTACTAAGAACCATGGGAGGAGATCAGAACACCCAGGGAATGAGTATAAAAAGAGAAGAGCTCCCAAGATACAGCATGGAGGTACACCAACTGAAAGTGGGATAGCAGTGGAGGAGGATCAATATTAGAAGTGCAATGGAAGAAAGGACTAGAAAAAGGGACTGTTACTTCTGGAGAGAGATCTGCAATTGTGAGTATATACTTCTGGGAATTTTCTGAAAGGAATTCTTTCTATTAAAGCTATTTAATCTGTGAACCCACTATTTTTTGTTAAATCAGTCAGGGCCTAGTAGCAGCAGTTTAAGTTTAAATTTAAAACACAGAAGGGAACTTTCTGGTTACATTTCATACCCAGCAGAGAGCTTATAGTTTTAATTTAATAGTCACTCAGGGCCTAGCATCAGCAAAGTACTTTTAGTTTAAATTTAAAACACAGAAGAGAGCTTTCTGGTTAAATTTAGAACCCAGCAGAGAGCTTGTAGTTTAAATTTCATAATAAGTTAGAGCCTAGCAGCAGCAAAGAGCTATAATTTAAATCAAATAAGAATATAGCTTACCTCAGCAGCACAGGACAGGGTACTGTGTAGCAGCCCTGTTTTAATAAGTGTTAACCCCGTAAGGTCCCAAACAATGCTGGAGGGATCCGCAAAAGCTGCAGGGGGATTAGAGCCAGTGACAAATACTGAACCCTAATCAGGGGGGGGGGCAGATACCCCAGAGGGATCAATAATACCTCCTGAAAGTATTTGCACACCATCTCCAAAGGAGACTGAATTGGAGAACAAAGAAAATTCAACAATCTCAAATTATGTTTCCGGACTTGATTCTCCAAATATTCAATCTTTCTGTACCTCACAGATCTGTTTTTAAGCATGGCGTCCTCCAGCCCCCGCAGCCATTGAAGTAGTTCTTCCAACTTTGCCTGCTTCACCCCCTGTTCCTCCTGGATTCAGGATACTTCAAACAATTCTCCGGCCCAATTCGGGGCTGTGGGAGTGGGAGGAGCAGAGAGCAGCTTGAAAAAGCAGCTGCTGCCGGCGGGAAATTCCTTTTTGGCTTGCCGCCATCATCTTCACTCTCCCCGTCCGGGTGAGAGCAACGCCGCTGCCTGGCCTGCCCTCCCGAGCAATTACTCCGGCCCAATTCGGGGCTGTGGGAGTGGGAGGAGCAGAGAGCAGCTTGAAAAAGCAGCTGCTGCCGGCGGGAAATTCCTTTTTGGCTTGCCGCCATCATCTTCACTCTCCCCGTCCGGGTGAGAGCAACGCCGCTGCCTGGCCTGCCCTCCCGAGCAATTACTCCAGCCCAATTCGGGGCTGTGGGAGTGGGAGGAGCAGAGAGCAGCTTGAAAAAGCAGCTGCTGCCGGCGGGAAATTCCTTTTTGGCTTGCCGCCATCATCTTCACTCTCCCCGTCCGGGTGAGAGCAACGCCGCTGCCTGGCCTGCCCTCCCGAGCAATTACTCCGGCCCAATTCGGGGCTGTGGGAGTGGGAGGAGCAGAGAGCAGCTTGAAAAAGCAGCTGCTGCCGGCGGGAAATTCCTTTTTGGCTTGCCGCCATCATCTTCACTCTCCCCGTCCGGGTGAGAGCAACGCCGCTGCCTGCCCTGCCCTCCCGAGCAATTACTCCGGCCCAATTCGGGGCTGTGGGAGTGGGAGGAGCAGAGAGCAGCTTGAAAAAGCAGCTGCTGCCGGCGGGAAATTCCTTTTTGGCTTGCTGCCATCATCTTCACTCTCCCCGTCCGGGTGAGAGCAACGCCGCTGCCTGGCCTGCCCTCCCGAGCAATTACTCCGGCCCAATTCGGGGCTGTGGGAGTGGGAGGAGCAGAGAGAAGCTTGAAAAGGCAACCCACTTACAGGCAGGCCCGCGCCTGTCGGGCCCGCGCCGGAGGGCCTCGCCAGAGGGCCCTTTGGCGTGGCCCTTAGGTCGGGGCCCACTGGTTGGGGCTGAACACAGGGCAAGAAGCGATTGTGTGGGAGCACATAGTCTATCGCATAAAAAGAAACGCCACCGGTAGGAGACAGCCCTTCTCCACTATTGCAGCCACGCAATCCTGGGGAGAAAAACTGTAACCTAATAAAAAAAAAAAAAAAATCAGCAGCTATCCTCAGCACAGCTCTCCCAGGAGGGATTGAGCTGCAGCATTCTTGTGATCCACCTCCAACCACCTCAACAGCCCAATCGAGACAGACCAAAATTCGACCTGCTACCGCCAATACACAGCAAGTATACCACGATTCGCTCTTGATCAACTACACCTCATGGACTAATACCTACACCTGCATATGCTCTCACCAGTATACACTGTTACCATACTTATATTTATTGTTCTTACAGCTACTATCGTCAGTGACCTGTACTATATCTACCTACAGTTACTGTCGTCAGTAACCTGTACTATATCTACCTACAGCTACTGTCGCCAGTAACCTGTACTATATCTATCTACAGTTACTGTCGTCTCCACTCAACACTTATGTACTATCACTAGTAGCCAGATAATATACTGCTAAATAGTAGCCATATATATCGTACTGTTGTCAGTAGATGATCATATTATTGAAAGTAACAAATTTCACTGTAATGTTGATTGTACCTAACAACTGTTGTCAATAGTACTATAATATTGTTACCAAGAGGTAAATATACTGTTGAAAGTATCTAATCTTACAGTTGCTAATAGTACTATAATATTGACAGTAACAAATTATACTATTGTCAGTACATGAATACACTTTTGACAGTAAATAATATCACTGCTGCCAAAATTATATATGCTGTTGCCATTAGACACATACACCAGAGGCCTCTAATCCCTGCTGAACTCCCTCCTGCACAACTCCATACACATAATGTATCCCGCTAAATTTGCAAACCTCCCTCTCACTTTCCTACTGATAACTCTCATAACCCAACACATACATACATACAATACCAACCAAAGCCCTTACAATAACATCCCCATCATCCACAATCACTACAGGAATCCTTATAATAACATCCCAACCACCCATAACCAGCATCAAAACCCAACACACAGCAATACATACTCAAACCCCCACTATCATCATTCGCGCAACAACGCTGACAAACCCCTCCATAGACTCATACAAATAAAACCCCAACCCTATAGCACAATAAACAAACAAGCTAATAACTCAAACTCTAACCTACAAATCATCTTAATAAACATCCGTTCTTTAAGAAATAAAATACCAATAATCAATGATATAATAAAGGACACATCCCCAGATGTTATCTGCATCACTGAAACATGGCTCACACCCACAGACACCATACTACTAAACCAGTTAGCAACACAACAATATGACATATTCAACTGTCATCGGAATATAAAAAGAGGAGGAGGCGCTTTAATACTCACCAAAAAAGACCTAAAATTCACCCTAACAAACTTAAACAATATAGACGGAATAGACTTTGTCAATATAGAAAATAGAACCCTTGCCCTCGCCCTCATCTACCGACCCCCATCATCTGATCAAAATAACCTCACCCCTATCCTAGAACATGCTTGCACAGCATCTCAAAGCAAACCACTCATACTCCTTGGTGACTTGAACCTTCCATCACTGACCAATTCACAATCAAATAACTTCATAGAAGCTATGACACAATTGGGATATACACAAATAATACAAGCCCCCACACACAATAAAGGTAATATACTTGACCTAATCTTCCTTCCCTCTATGCTCTACAATCACCAACCACACACCACTCCAACCATAACCGAAGTACCATGGTCTGACCACTACCTTATTACAACTTACATATCAATACAAGCCCCAAAAAACCCCACAAACAAACCTACTTACACTACACGATTCGCACACTTTAATAAGAATACATTCCTCAATGAAGTATTACCCAAACTCAACACAAACTCATCAGACATCAATTCAACCATATCATATTGGAATTCAACCATTCAAAATGCAGCTGCCCCCACACAAGTCTTACATAGACAAACAAAAAAGACTGAAAAATGGTTCACGAAAGAGCTAACAAAACTAAAAAAAGAGCTAAGGAAACAAGAAAAGAGATGGCGGAAAACAAAATCGGATGATAACAAATCTCAATACATGATATTACTTACTGGATACAAAAATGCAATCAACAAATCAAAAAGAGACTACCACTCTAAAGTACTAAACTCAGCCATCAACCGCCCGAGAGAACTATTTGCGATAGTAAAAACACTAACTAAAACTAATAACACCGAGCCTAAACAACCAGCAATAAATGTACACACACTTGCAACACACTTTGCAGCGAAACTAAAAAACAAAACCACTACTCTGACACCAATATTCACAAGCACTAAACACATAAACGAATGGACAAACTTCCACATAATAGATCAAAAACAACTCCTTAAAATTGTAACAATGATCAACACAACAACCTCCCCACTAGACCCATGCCCTGTATCATGGATTAAATGTGTGAAGGAGGAACTGGTGCAAAATCTACAACACATAGTGAACCAATCTCTCTCACAAGGCATAATGCCTAATGCCTTAAAACTCACAACACTTAGACCAATATTAAAGAACAAGCAGCTTGACCCAAAAGACCCGAACTCATACAGACCCATAGCCAGCATCCCATTTATAGCTAAAATAATAGAAAAAACAATTCAAATACAGTTACAAGAACACATTGATGAACATAAACCACTTGACCCACACCAATTTGGGTTTCGCCCATTCCATGGAGTAGAAACTCTACTAATCACCCTAATGGATTTCCTCATCAGAGGTACAGATGACAACAACCAAGGCTTCCTACTTCTATTTATAGATATTTCTGCCGCATTTGACAATATTAACCACTCCACACTGATCAACAGACTTCAAAGCTTAGGTATAGGTGGGACTGTACTGGATTGGTTCAAGTCCTACATATCAAACAGATTAATACGCGTACAAATCGACCAAGAAGCATCAGAACCATTCCCTCAAGGCCAAGGAATACCCCAAGGGTCAGCCCTCTCCGCCCTCCTGTTTAACCTGTATCTACAACCAATAACAGACATATTTAAAAAACATAGGATTAACCACTTTATTTACGCTGACGACATCATGCTCGCTATCCCTATAACCACTAAAAACCCCTCATATGATACTCTATCAGAATGTATGACTGAAACCTCCTCCTGGTTAGAATATAACTACCTCAGCATCAACCTCAAAAAAACGGAAGCAATGTTCGTAACGAGGTCATCAAACACAGAGAACACCTTCCCTGAAACAATCACAATTAACAAAACATCCATACCTGTTAGAAAGGAAGTAAAATATTTAGGTGTTATAATAGATCACACACTCACCATGCTACCACACATAAAACAAACCGTAAAAACTATCTACTACAAGCTAAAAACTATACAGCATCTAAGGCCACTCCTAGAAACACAAGATTTTAGATCTGTAGTAAATACACTAATCACCCCCCACTTCGACTACTGCAATAGTCTATTAATAGGCCTCCCTCAAAAATACACATACCTTCTTCAAAGAGCTCAGAACATCTGTGCAAAAGTAACAGCCAAAGCACGTCTAACAGACCACGTAACCCCAATACTGCTAGAACTACACTGGCTCCCAATCAACAGCCGAATCAGATACAAAACTATCCTAACAACCTTTAAACTCATAAAAGACATAGCCCCCTCACATCTATCCACACTTCTGCAATCACCAAACAAAACTAGATCACACAGACAAAATGAAGCCTACTCTCTCATCACACCAAAAGCCATCAGGAAGACAAAGAAAACTACTAGCTCCAGAGCTTTCACTTTCACTGCCCCTACGCTATGGAATGACCTCCCAATAGACCTTCGCGTCATAAATGACCTCTATCAGTTCAGGAAAGAGCTAAAAACTTACCTCTTTACTGAACACTTTGAAATCCCATATTCCCCAAAACACCTCCATAACCATGGTAATACACACACGAACCCCCCTACTCAAAACTAACTCCCCTGTCATTAACCCTAAACACTTCCCCGATTTACGTCAAAAAAGGAAATAAATTCCATAACATACACAACCACTGTAAATATCCAATGTAAATAAGTTAATGGATGTTTGTATTATTAGTACAACTTGAAGTTGAAGTTTTGTTCAATGTAAACAGTTAAACTCAACCGTTCATTGTAAATAGTTAAATCTAATTGTTCAATGTAAATGTATACATCTGTGTACAGTTGTTAAAATGTTCCCTGTAAACCGCCCTTGATCGCTGGAAGGGGCGGTATAGAAATATATACATAAATAAATAAAATAAATAAATAAACCCCATAAAGTCTGTATTCACAGTTCCAGCAATTGTCCTCAAGGAGGTATTCATGACTGCGATAGCGTCCCATAGCATTTCCAGAGTTATATGTTTGGATTTCACCAAATCCCCAGCGCCTGGAGGCCCTTCTTTCCCCAGTGCTGTTGTGAGGGCTTCCACCACCGGTGTAATCGCCACTTGCCCATGAGCCACTGGGCATGGGGAATGCGATGCCAACGTGCCCTCTTCACTCTCCCTCACCAGCGTACTTACTGCCCGGATGAGGGGAAGCATACCACCAGCCAGCACATTGCTTCCGGGCCGAAGCGGGGGAGGCCGCACCTCAGAAGACAACCAGACTCTCAACACGCTCAGAGGCACTTTCTTTCTGTAATACTATCCTCTACTTTGGATGCTCTTTCTCCTCCTATTCCACATCAGCTGAGATGTAATGCACCTCAGTCTTTGACTTCCAAAATCTACTACCTACATTCCTGTGCCTGCTCTCCTGAGTGTCTTTGGCTAAAATCCATGCCTAAGCAGATTTCATACATTTCAAATTCTTGTTAACCTTCTTCCAATCAGCTATAGCACTCACCAAGGAATAATAATATGTCCGTTAGACAAACTCTTGCCTCTGAACCTCGCCGTTTCTTTTCCACGCTCAGCTCTATCCTCAAAGTGCCTCTGCCACTGACTACTTCCATGAAAATATTTTCTCACTCTGGAATTCATACCCAGAGGATGTAGTTAAAGATGTAAGTGTAGCTGTTTTAAAAGAGGTTTGGACAAGTTCCTGGAGGAAAAGGCCATAAACTATTACTAAAAAGAGTATTAGAGAAATTCACTGCTTATCCCTGGGATAAGCAGCATGGAATCTGTGTACCATTTTGGGAACCTGAAAGGTACTTGTGACTGTATTCATGTACTTTAAAGAAAGCTTGCAAAGTCCCAGTGTTCTGGCCAAACAAAGCTCTCAGGAGTGCACCTACTCTTGCCACTTTGCTGGGCAGACTAGATGGACTATACTGGTCTTTATCTGCAGTCATATACTATGCTACTACATTACTAACATGCAGCATTAATATACGTATGCATCGTCTTGTCAACATGCACATTTAATTTAATTTAATTTAATTAGCAGGTTTTTATATACCGCAACTTCCATAGATCAGTTGCGGTTTACAATGAACAACAATGAACAAGCAAGGCTGTTTTACAAGGAACGACAGTAAACATCAATGCTGTTTTTACATATAACAGTGTAAACAATAATGGGCTCAAATCTAACAGTAACAGATTGGTAGAATTGAGAACTATATACAGTGAACATGTTTAGAACTATAATACAATTTTAATTAGAATCTCTGGATATCTTACAAGGTTTTAGTACATATTCCAGTTCGAGGGTCACTTATTGCTGGTGCGGCTATCCCTTTTCTTGTTGTATTTGAGAGTTTGATACGGATGCATAATGTGTTGAGAATAAGTATGTTTTGAGTTTTTTCCTAAACTCCATGATTTGGGGTGATGATCTTAATTCCGCTGGGATGTTGTTCCACAGTATGGGGGCAGCATGGGAGAAAGCTTTCTTGTTCGTTGATTTTTTGGCTCTTATAAATTCTTTTGGTGTTATTAACTTATTTAATTGGTCTCGTCTTTGTAGGTTATGACTGGGTTCCTTGATGATTAGGTTATTTAATGTACAGGGTGCTGTGTTATTTAGGGCCTTGTATGTGGTTAACAGAGTTTTATACTGTATGCGGCATTGGATTGGGAGCCAGTGTAGGGACTCTAAGATAGGTGTAATATGTTGGAAGGGAACTGTTTTTATGATTGTCTTGGCTGCTGCATTTTGTGCTAGTTGTAGTCTTTTTAAGTTTTGATTTGTTACGCCTAGTAAGGTTAAGTTTGCAAAGTCAAAGTGGGGTGTTATGATAGCTTGTATTATGCGTTGGAAATCCTGTAGGTGCAATAGGGGGCGGAGTTGCTTTAATATTTTAAGTTTGAAATAAACTTTCTTTGTTATATTTCTTATCTGTGGGTCCATACTGAGGTGTTTGTCTAGTATTACTCCTAGGTACCGTATTTCAGTTTTTATTGTGATATCATTGTTTTGCAGTGAGATCTGTGGTGGTGGGGTGAATGATGTGTTTTTGGTTACTATTAGGGCTTCCGTTTTTGCATGGTTAATGTATAAGTTATTTTCATTTAGCCAATTGTTTATTTCGCTGAGGCATGTATTGATAAGTAATGTAGGGATGTTTGGTATTGTGAAAGGTACATACAACATTATGTCGTCTGCGTAAATGTGATATAATACTTTGTGTTTTTTGAATATTTGGCAAATGTGTTTTATGTATATATTAAATAGAAGCGCTGACAGGGCAGAGCCTTGGGGGAGGCCTAGTTCCTGATTGTATGTTTTTGATGTAAGGTTACCGATGCGGACTGTTTGGGTTCGGTTGCTTAAGTATGAGGAAAACCATTTTAGAACAGTGGATGTTATTCCTACTTGTCGCAATTTGCTTATCATCGTTGTATGGTGAACACTATCAAAAGCTGCCGATATGTCAATGAAAATGAGTAGGAATGCCTGTTTTGAATTATCAATGCCTCTTACGAGCGTATCAATTAGAACTGTTAGCAGTGTCTCCACCCCATGTCGGGGGCGGAATCCATACTGCTGATTGTCAAGGGGGGCTGAGCTGTCGATGTATTCTTGTGTCTGGATTTGAACTGCTTTTTCGATCAATTTAGCCAAAAATGGGATACTTGATATGGGTCTGTAGGACTTAGGTGATACATATGAGGACTTAGGTGATACATATGTAGGACTTAGGTGATACATATGTAGGACTTAGGTGATTACATATGAGTATGCTGCCTGCAATTTTATAAAAGGCCTTTGCCACAGGATCTACCCCAAGTACAACCTTATTAATTTCTCTCAGCAGTTTTGCTCCCAAGCCTATTCTTACTGCTTCATTGCATATAGTTAATGTAATAAAGTTGCCAAGATTATATCTGCTGATATAATGTATATAGTTGTTGTAATATAGTTCTCATAAGTTGAATGTACATAAGTTATTGAAGTTTCAATGTAAAGTTCCTTTGATGTTCACTGTAAACCAGGAAGGAGCGGTATATAAAAACATGTTAAATTAATAAATAAACAGGCTTTATATATGGAAAATTCTTTATAAAGTTACCCTGTATATGTGTATATCCCCATGCAATTTTATATGAGCCTGTATCCACATACAAAACTTGCTTTACACACGGAAAATGTTTTCTATAATTATTCCGTAAATGTCTAAAATAATAGTAAATACCTTCTAGTTTTCTACTGATTCATAGATTTAAATTGTAGTTGCTCAAATTCATATTTTTTGAAGAATGTATGATGGTGATAGAAAATTGGTTTGCTGCCTGCAAATTAGTTTTGCAAATTCATGAAGATACAAACAAAAATAGTAAAATGTTTAGCATCTTATCTGGTTCAACACTGTTTGCATTACAATAAAGTAGATATGATAGCCAGCCACCCTAAATATACAGAAAACAACTAGTAAGTAATATTTAGCTTTTTTAGACTAACATAACTCCATTTACTAATAGCTTTTAACAGTTATACTCTTTTCATCAAGTCAGAAACAATGAAAATTCTTGTAGGTTGGCATCTTCCCAATATGGGTGACTGTGGGATCTTGGGATGTTTACTGGTGCCAAACTACAGTATAATCACAAATGTATTTTTTTAACTAACAAAAATATAACACCTGCTGACCTTTACTTCTAAGTAATACAAGAACTGTGTATAAACAGGCAATAAATTTCTAAAATAAATACAGAATTAATCATATTACAAAAGTGCTGAGCCTTTGAGAACACTGCGGCTAGCAAATAAGAAAGAACATAACAGTCGCATAGGTTAATTTATCAGAATATTTTATGATAGAGTGTTGCAGTAGAACTTAACATAACCATAATTCATTATTCAGTAAGAAAGCAGTGAATTCATTTTAAAATAATATGGATCCATCACCAAGTACCATGCTGTATATTATGTTAGAATGTCAGTTAGTCCGTCACTACGGTAGAACCTTAATGATTCTGAAGCTAGTTTTATAGCACAAACCCTGGAATTGGATATAAATGAAGAATCTGCGTGTACAGAATGACTATTTTGTGGCCTAGGAAATAGCCTTCAGATAGATGGGGGTCCCTTTGTTGTACGTTTAAATGATTTCACTGACAAAACAGAATAATTAATGGTGCAAATAAGCACAGGGACATAAATTATGGAAGTGAAAAGTCTGTGCTTTTCCCAGAACTTGATCCCTCTAAATAGGGTAAATGACATGAACCGATGCTATTTAAAACATTGGCAATAAGAGGGAAGTTTTGATTGTCCTGTGCTGCCCAGCCTAATTGCAAATTCTGCATAAAACATTGTATATTTTCCCAGAGAGAGATATGGCTATTAAGGTTCTTGACAAATTCAGGATGTATCATGCCCCAGAGCATTTAAATTTAGATAATCCTGACACTTAAGCAGCAAACTACACATAGCATTACACGGGTAATATGTATTAATTTACTGTAGCAAATACAGTATTTTAAAATAAATTAGCATTTTTCAATATAATCTGATTACTTTATAATGTTGAAATCATATGAGAAATTCTTTTAATGGACAGGCATTTTCTATGGATGCAACACAATGAATGCATACATTTTAAAAATAAGTTTGATCAGAAGGAACAGAATCTGGCTTAATAGTAACTTAGGTTTAATGGACACCAAAAATTCACTGCTCTGAAACTTCTGCAGCTATTAGTGGTCAGAAGATAGCAAAAAGAGAAAGTATTTGTCACAGTCAGTTTTACACCTTGATGGATGAATTGTATTCATATCAAAAACGGTACTACAACAAGGCTAGGGCTGCTGACATTTGGCTGAAATATACGAGTTAAGCCAAACACTTAGGAGCCAGACAGACAATCCTGGTTGTATAAGGGCCACTGGATAGGTTTATAAAGGCCCCTTTGAAAATTAGGAAAAACAACTCACTTTCAGTCACTTTCCCTTCGTTGTTCCCAGGGCCGGTGCAAGGACTGGAGGCACCTTAAGTGGGCTCTCCATCCTCCCACTCCCCCGCCCCTCTCCAGGGCCTGCAACAGTAGCAATGGCTCAGAAACCACAGCACAGCACAGCACAGCACTTCCCTATACTCTCCGGTGCTGCGTCATGGTTTTTGTTTATACTACCTGCCGCTTCTGCTCCTCCAATGCAAACTAGAAGTTTGTGTTGAAGGGGGGTGGGGGGGGGGGCAGAAGTGGCAGATAATAGAAGACAGAAACCACGATGCAGCATCGGAGAGAGTAGGTAAGCACTGCATTATGGTTTATGAGCCATTACTGATGCTACAAGCCCTGGAGAGGGGTAGCAGTGGTGGCAATGACTGCCCACTGGAGAGCAAGCACTCTAGGCATCCACCTAGTTTGCCTAATGCTAGCACCTGCCCTGAGTATTCCGCATCATCTTCTTTCTCTTTTTATATTTTTACTCCTCCTTTCCAAATCATACTATTCCATCTTGCCTTATCTTACCATACTGTCCTCTTTCTTTACTGGTTTCTATAAAATAATGAGTAAAGTGGAACAGATAGACATAGATTGGTTATTTCTTCAAAAGGTAGAAAGACTAAAGGACACACAATGAAGCTACAATGTAGCCCATTTTAAGACTTATTAGCAAAAATATTTTTCACTCGACACATAATCAAGCTCTGGAATTCATTGCCAGAGGATGTAGTAAAAGCTGTTAGTATAACTGGGTTTAAAAGAGCTTTGGACAAGCTCCTGGAGGAAAAGCCCATAAACCATTATTAAATTAGACCAAGAAAATCCATTACTTACCTCTGGGATAAGCAGCATGGATCTACCTTTTAGGAACCTACCAGGTACTCGTGACCTGGATTGGCTTCTGCTGGAAACAGGATACTGGGACTTGATGGACCTCTGGTCTGACCCAATATGACATATCTTATGTTCTTAATGTTTCATTCCCCTCTTCATCTTACATTCTCATTAGAACTTTGTTAGGGCCTCTAGCACAATTATCAGTAAATAAACCCTGATGTCCGAGGCACATACTAAACACTGAGGAAGTTGAAATACCCATCACCACTCAAGTTACAATTTTTTTAAAAAAATATTTTAAGTTTTTATTAACATTGAACACAGTCTAACAACCAAAGCATTTGCACAAAAATGTTCTCAATGTATAACATTTTTACACTATATAAACCCCCTTTACTCCCCACCCCCTCCCACTCAGGTCAATTGCGCAAGAAGTCCAAAAGTAGGTGCCATTGACTTTTGAACTGGTTGGTCCTCTGCATCGAGCCGCCGTCAACTGCTCCATCAAGACTACTCTGCGCAACCTCATTTTCCACGCCTCCACTGTGGGGGCCTGTACAGTCTTTCAGTTCCATGAGATCGCCCCTCAGGCTGCCTGAATGCTCGCTCTAATAGGACGGGCCCACCGAAGTGGTCACTCCTGCACCCATTTGCCCAGAAGGTAAAACCCTGAGTCCCACCCCGCGTCCACAGCAAACTTTGTTGTATGTATGTATGTCCCCATGTATGTCTCCCCAAAAGGGAGATATCCCTGGTCACTCCCACCATATATGATATAATGTCCCTTTAGCCCCATATAATCTCCAGCAATGCTCTGCAGCCAGAGAGAACAAAGGATGCAATCGCACAGAAGTATAATACCATTGCATCATAAGTTTATAAGAGTTTTCTCGAATTGATACCGACAACGCTTGTTTCCCCACACCCAGGCATATTTTCCCCCATTCTTTCTCCAACCATTCAACCCCCAAATCATGCTCCCACGCAGTCATATACGTACGGTAGCTTGCAGAAAGTAGTACCCTGGAGACTTCGATATAACCGATTAATTAGGCCCCGACTTTTATAGTGGTTCACCCACAGTGCTTCCACATCATTACACCCCTCTTCCAATATTCGCCACTGTGATTGCTGTCGTAAGAAATGGGTTACTTGCATATGTGCAAAAAAATCCCTAGCTGGGAGTTGGTATTTTTTCCTTATTTTCTCATAAGGCATCAGCTCACCCTGTTCCAATAATTAAAAAAAATGTATCCAGTCCTCTACGCTCCCAGTGTTGGAAGTTGCCTCCCTTCCTGGGGCAAACCCAGTAACAACCACCCCCCCCCCCCAATAGGTGCCAGGGGAGTACAAGGTACCTTGGGAGCCACTCTCCTTCAACCCCTCCGCCACTGGGTCCAAAGATGTCATAAATACAGATTCTCCCTCCACCTCCCCCCTCCCCGGGGTCTCCTTTAATAGCCACGGAAGATGGACCAATTTCACTTCCCCTGCCCACAATTGCTCTACCTCTTAAAACCGCTTGTCAGCCTCCTCCCTCCAATCCATGACCTAGCGCATCTGCAAAGCGAGATAGTAAAGATAGAAATCTGGAACCTCTAGGCTCCCTCTACGGCGTGGCAGGTAAAGGACTCTCCTCATTACCTGTGGCAGACATTTATGCCATATGAAGTCCCTAACCTTCCTTTGAAGCACAGCGGGAGGTACCACCACCGGTAGCACCTGGAAAAAAATATAGGAGTCGGGGCAACATATTCAACTTTACCGCCACTACTCTGCCCAGCCATGAAAAGTCACCTGACTGCCATTGACTTAGGTCTCTCTCCACCTCACACAGCAAGGTCGGGTGATTGACCTGGTATAGATTCTCTGGCAAGCGTGTAATACGCACCCCTAAATATAACAAAGAATCATGAGCCTACCTGAAGGGGTATTTCTGCTTAATCCACTCCTCCTCCGCCTGTCCCAGAGATACATTCGATGCTTCAGTTTTGTCTCAGTTTATCTGAAACCCCGACAAAGTCCCAAATTGGGCAAGTTTGCGCATTAAATGGGGCAATGAGAACATTAACTGCGTCAGTGTGAAAAGGAGATCATCTGCGAATAACGCTATCTTATGATGGTCCCCCTCTAAAGGTACTCCCGCAATATTAACGTTCGCCTGGATCAAACATGCTAAAGGTTCCATCACTAAAGCAAATAAGGGGGATATAGAGGGCACCCTTGGCTTGTGCCTCTCTGCAGATCAAAGAATGGTGAGCAACCTCCATTGACCTGCACTAGGGCCCTTGGGGCAGTTTACAATGCCCGGACCCAACCAATAAAGTTTGGTCCCAGGCCCACCTGCGCCAGAACTCCAAATAAAAAATCCAAATGCACTGGATTGATGCTTTCACAGCGTCGATTGCTAGCAGGAGGGCTGCCCTCCAGTCTTGATGAGCTTGCCAAATCAGCTGAAGGACCCTTTGAATATTATCTCCCGCTTGGCGCCCGTGAATGAATCCAGTCTGATCTGGCCAAATAAGGCCTGGGAGCAGGACCCCCAGCCGATTGGCCAGGATTTTCGCCATCAGCTTGGCGTCAACGTTAATCAGAGATATGGGTCTATAGGAGGAACTTACCATAGGGTCCCATTCCGGCTTGGAGATCACCGTTATTGCCACATCTTTAAAAGTCTGTGATAGCTTGCCCCCCTGCAGTACCCCATTAAAGTCCCTCAGAAAACTGGCATTAGAGCAGGGGCAAGCTTTTTATAAAACAGTCCTGTGAACCCGTCCAAACCCAGGGCTTTACCAGGCTGTAAGCCTTTAATTGCCTACCCCAGCACCTCCGCTCCAATAGCCCGCTCCAATCCTGCTCTTGCCTTTTCCCCAAGGGCTGGCAAATCCACCACTCCCTGAAGATAGCTATTTATCCGATCTGTGGGGACGCCCTCCTCCCATTGATGTAGCTGTTGGTAAAATCCTATCGCACTTTCCCTTCAATTTAGCAACTTGAGTGGCTCACTCTCGAGCCCTTAATTTGTGCTAATAATTTCCCAGATTTATTATCAAATTCATAGTATAATTGGCACACTCTCTGTAGCTAAAAGGAGACCCACTCTATCTGTTGCTCTGAGTTCTATGCGCACCGCCTCTAACTGCATGAGCATCCATCTATCCCCCGTTTGTTTATGTAGGCTTTCTAACTCCTTCAATCATTGTCGTAAAATTTTTGTACACTCCATCCTCTCCTTTTTATGTCAGGCACCCAACTGTATCAATCTACCCTGCACTACTGCCTTTAGCCCATCCCAAAGTATACCAATCCCCACCTCGCCGGTGTCATTAAGCTCAAGATAATCTTTAATTGTAAAATCTAGCTCTAACCACCTCTGCTTGCTGCATCAAATGTTCGTTAAGGTGCCAATAAGGTCTTTGTCCCCCCACAGGGCCATCTCCCAATTCTACCCACAAAGGCGCGTGATCGGACCATGTGATGGTCCCAATCTTTGTATCCATCAGCCTCCCCGCCCATTGCTGAGTGGTAAATATATAGTCGATGCGGCTATAACTATCATGTGGTGCTGAATAAAATGTGTAATCCCTAGCTGAGGGGTTCACCATGTGCCACAGGTCCACCAATCCCCAGCTTTTCACCCACTCTGATAGCCCTCGGTCCCCAGAGGCTATATCTCCCCCCCCCTTGTCAATTGCCGCGATCGATCCATTCGCTCATCCATAACTGCGTTACAGTCCCCAGATACAATAAGCTGTCCCCGGACCCTGCCCTCCAACCACCTGTCCAGATCTCCCAAAAATTGCCGACTGCCCTCATTGGGGCCATATATATTTAACAAGGTAGCCCCCTCCTAAGGTTCCCCAAACTAGCAGGGCCCTGATATCTTTTTCCTGCTCCACACCCCCCCCCCCCAGTTGAAATATAACATCCCCTCTAATTAAAGTGGCTAGTCCTCCCTTTTTTTTTCCTGTCTCAGAGCCTGCAAAGAAAACGTGGGGATAGGCTTGCGGACAAACTAAGCGCTCGTCCCTTTTTATCAAATGAGTTTCCTGAACAAAGGCTATATGCCATCTTCCCTGTCTCATATCATTGTAGAGTAGCTTGCGTTTTTGTGGGGTTTTGAGGCCCTTCACATTTAAGGACCCTAGTTTAAATTGTGGCATCCCCTCTCAAGGAATATATTTGCTTCCTGCTCTCTCCCCGCTGAGTGGAACCCTTAAACCCCCTCTCCCTCCCCCAATCCTCTCCTGCAGAGTATACCTCTGCCATCTCACAAGAGGAAGTGTCCCCGCTACAGTGGACTGCCCCTTCACACTGCCCGACTCCCCTCTCACCACTGACCCCGGTCCCCCCATCTACCACCTTGCTCTGCTCCTCATCAACCACTCATTCATGTGCTTTCCCTTCTTCTCCAATCATGCATCCAGCTCAGCATCCACTTTCCCCCTCCCATCCCGCTCTTCCCCTCCCCCCAACCAACATATAACAAAACATTAACCATAAAGTGTTCCAATACCTCATGCACTAGTCCCAGAGAAAAGTATCCTGCACAATGGTTCAGCTATTGTCACACTCCCATACTCATTTTTTCTCTACTGTCTGATGTGGTTGGGGGGCTTTGGGCATGTCCTTTCCTTCAGAGGCAATGGCTTTTGGAGATGGCCCGCACCCATTGTGAATGGGAAGGTGTATTCAACTTGGTAGGGCTCACAGAAATGTTAGTGGGCAAATTTGCTGCTCCTTCCTCCTTCAAGAGGCCCAAGCATCCTTTACAGTCTGTACTCGCTTCGACTGCCCATTGATCTCGAATTGTAGTATGAACAGAAATAGCCACCAGTAATGAATATGCTCCTTTTGTAGGTACTGGGTAACACCCCACATTTCACGACGGTGCTGCAATGTGGCCAGTGCAAGATCTTGAAAAACTTCCATATTGTGAGCGTCCCAGGCGAAAGAGCCCTTTTTCCATGCTACCCACAGCACTTTCTCCTTTATAGTATAATAAGTCATACATACCACAATGTCTTGTGGCCTCTGTGCTACTACCGGCCCCAAGGCCCGATGAGCTCTTTCAAAACCAAACATGCCCTCTTGAGCTTCTTCCCCTTCCGTGCTCCACAATGTCTTGCAAATGCTTTGAACTACCATATCAGCATCTTTGTTTCGGGGATACTCCTAAACCAAAGATTGCACCATCGTGATCTATTTTCTAAGGCCTCGACTTTACTGCGTAGCTCCTCATGCTCGTTTTCCAGTTGTTGTTTGCATTTCATGTGCACTCGGGAGCCCTCCTCATGCTGGCCCTGCCGAAGCTCGACTGCTTCAAGGCGGTTACCAATATCTTTGATTTTGCCACGTAGCTCTCTTCAGCCCTCCCGTAGCTCTGCAGGCACCGCACCAAAGTCTTTCCTCAACTCACAAAACCATTGCCACAGATCTGCACATGTGCGTTGATCTCCTGCTCTCTCTATCTCCTCCTCCGATTCCACGCTCAGGCCCATCTTGGTAGCTTCCTGACACCGCGACCATGCCAACCTCCCTTTGGTGGCATAGGAGAACTGGAAGCACTCCAACTTTTTCTGCACCGACATGTGGCTATTAGAGGGACTTCTCCTCAATATTATCTGTCCCTGGTTGTCTTGGCGCTGCGTTGTATGCACTATTACACCGTTGGCGGGAGCCTCGACTTTAGGCTGCCATCTCTATGGATGACGTCACTTCCTCCTCTCTCAGGTTACAATTTTAATCAAAACGTCATAGTGAACCTACAAAATAATTTAATTTCCATGAATGTAAAGTATTGCTCCCCTTTGGTATTGATGTATTTTGCTAGCAATGCAAGCAAACTCTTATGTCAAAAGATACTTTGGACATGGTATAACTTTACTAAAGGAGGAAATGTTTTGTATTGCATCTTGAAGACAGCAGAAAATAAATGTGAATTTGTTTTAACTATATGTTTAAAAATAGAGTGCTTTGTAAAGGTCTTCAACCCTCTTCCATATATCACATTCTAGTGTTTAAAAATTATAATTCAAAATATATCAATGTAGGAGTTTGTTTCGCTGAGTTACACAATTATCTCAAAATGCAACATGAAAGAACAATTATAAAATCGTTCAAAAGGTAATTAAGAAAAAGAAGCCAAGTCTTCAGATTCCTTGACTAAATACTTGGTGGAAGCCCCTTCTGCAGCAGTAACAGCTATGGGTAATTTGGGATAAATGTCAACCAACTTTGCACACTGGGATGACACAGTTTTTGCCCATTCCTCTTTGCAGAATAGTTCAGGCTCTTTCATATTGGCAGGGGATCATGAGCCTGCTGAAAGATGGATCTTCTCTCCAGTCCAGGTCTATTGCATAGAGCAGGGGTCACCAACCTGCGGCCCGCGAGGTCCCTCCGTGCGGCCCGCGAGACTCTACCCCGGTGCGGCCCGCCAAGGCAAACTCACCGACTCCTTCTTCTGCAGCCGCGGCTCCCTGCCTCTTAGGGAACCACGGCTGTGCTTGTAAAATCATCGCGGAGCCCTTCCTGTCTTGACGGGCTCCGTGCAGCATTGTCCCGCCTCCAAAGGAAGTGGTAAACAACTTCCTTTAGAGGCGGGACAAAGCTGCACGGAGCCCGTCAAGACAGGAAGGGCTCCGCGATGATTTTACAAGCACAGCCGCGGTTCCCTAAGAGGCAGGGAGCCGCGGCTGCAGAAGAAGGGAGGGAGCTGACATGGATTATTCAAGGTCAGGTATGAGCAGTTTTTTTTTCGCACGGGGGGGGGGTGCGGCGGGGGGGGGGGGTGCGGCCCGCGAGTCTGCCGGTAGTCGGCTGTGCGGCCCGCGGGTCTGCCGGTAGTCGGCTGTGCGGCCCGCGGCCCTCTGGAGGTTGGTGACCCCTGGCATAGAGTAACACGTTTTCCTCCAGGATCTGCCTATATCTTGCACCACCCATCTTTTGCATGATCATCAAGTCTCCCTGTCATCACTTCTACAAAGCATACTCAACATAATGCTTCCACCACCATTCTTTATTATAAGAATGGTATTAGCAGGGTGATGTGATCTGTTTTAATGCACACATTCCTTAGCTTTCAGGTCAAAAAGTTATACTTTGGTCTCATCAGACCACAAAATCTCCCATACGAGTGTACTGTCCTTAAGGTTTTCTTTGCAAAGGCTATGTGGCACATCATATGGCTTTTCTTCAGCAGTGGCTTCTTTGAAACCATCCTCCCATATAGGCCAGGTTTGTGGAGTAATCTTGAAATTGTTGCACATAAGAAAATAAGAAATACTATGCTGAGTCTCGAAAGACTATCGAAAGGGGCTGCTATAGCTGGAAAAAGATCTGCACTTGTAAGTATTTATCTTCTGGGAAATACTCTAAATCTTGGAGAAAAGGGAATTCTTTGAGCTAAAGCTGATAAATCTGTATATTTTAGAATTCAGTGTTTTCGATGAGTCAGTCAATTCTTACTACCACCAGAGAGCTTTTTATTTAAATCAAATCAGAGTACAGCTTAGCATAGAAAGTAAAACAGTCTTTGAATAGAAATAAATACATTGTTTTAGACAGCTTTTTATTTACATCAAATCAGAATATAGCTTAGCATAGAAAGTAAAATAGAGTAAATAGTCTTTGAATAGAAAGAAATACATTTGTTTCTAGAGACCTTTACAAAAATGCCTCCCAGTTAGGAGGCAAAAGATCTGTGAAGTTGTCTTAATATGTGTTAAAGCCAGGTGACAGATCAAAGGGGCAATTTGAAAGGCCCCCTCTATCAAACCAAGGGCTGTATGAATCACTCAGGAAAGTGTTAAGACATTACCTTAGAAGCAGAGGTCAGATCACTGTGTAGAAAAGCCAGCTTTTATTAAGTCTTCTTTCCCTCCCACCCACCCCAAGCCTAATCTTAGCTTTATAGCCTCTTAAACCTATTAAAGGGAAGGAGGAGGTCAAATTTACTTTCAGGTTCAGCTGGTTATCCTTATGAGGAATAGATTAATTAAGGACCCGAAATTAATTAATCTTGAGGTGAACAAAGCCCATTAAACGTATTAGGTATAGTTATATTAGTACAATTATCCCCAGCAAACTTAATTAAACAATTTAAATTGCCAAACAAAACCTTAAAATTCAGATGCATCAGAGTATTAAGATTCAGCAGCGAGCTGGGGGCTATCCAGTTTTTTGCAATGAGTGTCACATGCATCATTATCTCCTAGTTGGTGAGGGGTCTTACGTGTGCACTAGGTGCAAGGAGCTCTTTGCTCTCAGGGAATGAGTCCGATCTCTGGAGGCTAGAGTAGCAAACTTGGAGGACATAAGGGAGCCAGATAGGTATACAGATGAGACCTATAGGGATGTAGTACTGAAGTCCCACCTCCAGTCTGGTGGCCTCCCTGTTGCCATGGAGAAGAGAGGTCACGTGACAGGAGAGTATCACCCTGGTGTGGCAGGAAGTGATCCTATAGCTAGGACCTGTCCTCCAGATGATATAAAACCCTCTCACACTGAGGAGGTTTCTGCAGGGCTATGTGCCCATGAGGGAAGGTTTAGGACAGCCGTTATAGTTGGCGATTCAATCATTAGGCATATACTGTAGATAGCTGGGTGGCTGGTGGATGTGAGGATTGCCTGGTAACATGCCTACCTGGTACAAAGGTAGCAGACCTTACGCGCCACCTAGACAAAGTTTTAGATAGCGCAGGGGAGGAGGTCTGCTGTCTTGGTATATGTTGGTACCAATGACATAGGAATGTGTGGGAAGGAGGTTCTAGAGACCAAATTTAGGCTTTTATGTAGGAATTAGAAATCCAGAACTTCCAGGGTTGCATTCTCTGAAATGCTTACCATTCCATACTCAGGATCTAAAGGCAGGCAGAGCTCTGGAGTCTCAAAGCATGGATAAGACAATGGTGCAAGGAAAAGGGTTTTGGATTTGTTAGGAACTAGGCAACATTCTGGGTAAAGGAGGGGCTTTTCAGAAGGGGTAGGCACCATCTTAACCGGGTTCTGGCTGCTGGTATTAACCTTTAAAAAAGAGATAGAGCAGCTTTTAAACTAGGTAATAGGGGAAAGTCGACAGGTGTCAAAGCACACATTGTTTAAAAGGATGTATCATTGAAGGATAATAGCAAAAGAAGGAAGTTAGGGCATCCCAACAGAAAGGTTCCAATAGATAAAAGTAACTCAGATGCCCTATACAGTGCAGACGGAGCTGAAAGATTCCAAATTATCCCTATCTACTGATAATCAGATTAATATGAATAAAATACAACCTCTAAAATATCTGTATGAAAATGCTAGAAGTCTAAAAAATAAGATGGGAGAGTTAGAATTTATAGCACTAAATGAGAGGTTAGATGTGATTGGTATCTCAGAAACCTAGTGGGACACTGTGATATCTTGGTACAAACTATATCGCAATGATAGGGTAGATCAAACTGGTAGAGGTATTCCACTGTATGTCAGAGAGGGCATTGAGATACACAGCATAAACGTTTTGCAGGAAACAAAAAACAATGTAGAATCACAATGGGTAGAAATTCCATGTAAAAAGGGGAAGACGATAGCAGTGGGGAGTGTACTTCTGACCACTTGGCCAGAATAAACAAATGGATGATGAAATGCTAAAAGAAATCAGGGAAATTACCAAAAGTTACAACACAGTAAAAATAATGGGTGATTTCAATTATCCTGGTATTGACTGGTTCAGTGTCACGGCAGGACATGCTAGGGAGATGGGCCAGTGTCATGGCAGGACATTCTAGATGAAATAAATGACTGCTTCTTGGAGCAGCTGGTTCATGAACTGACAAGAGGAGAAGCTATTTTGGGCCTAGTCCTTAGTGGAGCATAGGATCTGGTGCAAGAGATAAGGGTGTTGCGGCCAATTTTCAATAGTGACCATAGCATGATCGCATTTGATTTAACAAATGGAGGAAGGACAGCAAGGAAATCCACAGTACTACCTTTTAACTTTCAGAAAGGAGACACTGATAAAATGAGCAAAATAGTTAAGAAAAAATAAAAGGTGCAGTTGCAAAGGTTAAAGATTTACAACAAGCATGGGAGTTGTTTAAAAATACTATCTTGGAAGCTCAGAGCAAATGTATTCCATGCTTTAAGAAAAGTGGAAGGAAGGCCATAAAACTATCAGCATGGTTTAAAGGTGTGGTCAGAGAGGCTGTTGTAGCCAAAAATGCATCTTTCAGGATATGGAAAAAGGAGCCAAATGATGAAAACTGGAAACAAGATAAGCACTGGCAAAGAGAGAATTTGAAAAAAAGCTTGTCGTGGAAGCATAATAAAATCTTTTTCAAGTACATTCGTAGCAAAAAACCTGTGAGCGAGTCAGTTGGACCATTAGATGATAGAGGGATAAAAGGGGCTCTAAGAGGGGACCGAACAAATTCTTTGCTTTGATCTTTACTGAGTTAGATGCAGGGACGTTACTCATGCCTGAAATGGTATTTAAAGGTGATGCATCAGAAGAATTGAAAGAAATATTGATAAACCAGAAAGATGTACTACAACTATTTGATAAACTGAAGAGTAGCAAATCACCTGAACCGGATGGTATATATCCGAGGGTATTGAAAGAATTGAAATATGAGATTGCAGACCTACTATTAGTAATCTGTGAACTATCATTAAAATCATCTGTAGTACTTGAATATTAGTGAATGGCCAATGTAACGCCGATTTTTAAAAAGGTTTCAAGGGACAATCCGGGAAACTACAGACTAGTGAGCTGTCATCAGTAGTGGGCAAAATGGTAGACACCATTACAAAGAACAAAATTACTTAACATGTAGATAGTCATGGTTTAATATAACAGATTAGTAAAACAAGGAAAGTCTTGTCTTATTAATCTGTTATATTGTTTTGAAACTGTGAATAGGTAGACAAAAGTGAGCCGGTTGATATAGTGAATCTGGATTTTCAGAAAGCCTTTGACAAGGTCAGTTGGATTAAGGCTGCACAAACTGAGCTATTACTCATAATTCTCAGAATCACACAACTTTCCTTGCATCACGGATACATGCCCACTCAACTAAAACTAGCCTCTATTTGCCCAACACTGAATGCCTCATCTGACCCTGAACTACCCACCTCATATCAACCAATAGCCAGCCTACCATTTCTAACAAAAATAATAGAGAAAGCAGTGCTCCTACAACTCCAAGAACACACAGATGCTCACTACGCTCTTGACCCACAACAATACGGCTTCAGGCCTCAGCATGGAGTAGAATCCCTCCTAACTGTGCTGACAACCTCATCAAAGGAACTGACAAACCAAACACAGGATACATACTTATATTCCTAGACATCAAGGTGGCCTTTGACTCCATGCCACACAATCTGATCATTCATCGTTTACAAGCAATCAGACTAAAAAACACCACACTGCAATGGTTCACATCCTACCTGTCAGTTCGTGAACTCCACGTCAAAATGGGCGTCAAGACATCCGAGCCATACTCACAACAACAAGGAGTCCCCCAAGGCTCTGCCTTATCACCACTTTTATTCAACCTCTTCCTTCAACCAATTTGCTCCATCATACAGGCGCACAACCTGCAGACGACATGATGGTCTACGCCCAAATTGACACCATCAACCAAACCCTCACCCCATGTAAAAAAGTGCTTCACCTCCATTAACAGCTTGGCTCTCTGAAATCAACATGGATTTAAACTACAAAAAAACCTATTCATCTTCAGGGACTCCAACTTCACGCTACTCACCCACATTACCATTGCCAGCACCCAACTACAAGTCAAACCCCAAGTCTTCTACCTGGGAATTATCCTTGACCAGCGCCTCACACTATCTCCACACATAAACAATATTACAAGAACCATCTATCACAAACTCAAGATAGTTCAACATCTCAGACTACTCCTGGACTCAAATGACTTCCACACATTCCTTCAGGTGCTCATCTTCTTGCATTTTGATTATTGCAATCTGATCCTACAAGTCCTACCCAAGTCTACAATTCACCCATTCCAGCTGGCGATGAACACAGCAGCATGTATCCTATGCGGTATTTCTAAAACACATATCCCCACTACTCAAACATTTACATTGGCTGCCCATCACTCAACATTTATTTATTTAACATTTTTTATATACCGCCTTTCAGATTCTCAAGGCGGTTTACAAGGAACAGAACTTGTTTACATAAAACGTTTCATTAGAACTATGTACAAAACTGTTAACAGTGATTGCATTTAACAATTAACTATTTACATCTCTGTCTGTGGTTATAGACAATGTTTTAGATGACTGGAGTGTTATGGAAATGCTCAGTGATATTTGGCCATCTACACAATCTTCAAACTATTCTACAGAATATCTTCTAACTACCTGCAAGATCTAATAGAGAGACCTCCTAGCAACAGACATAGAAGAACCACCTCCCTCAACATGCTCCATATACCTTCTTCAAACAGAAAAACCAACTCCACCACTTCCAAGAGAGCATTCTTATTCTTCGCACCAGCATTACAGAACTCAACACCAGAGCACCTGAGCACCATAAATGATCACTCCAACTTCAGGAAAAACCTAAAAACATACCTGTTCCTTGAACACTTCCACATTGAAACAACCTAAAGCATAGTTACTCACCTGTAACAGGTGATCTCCGGGAACAGCAGGAATTTAGTTTTCACATATGGATGACGCTGGTACTGACGAAACCCGCATGGGAATTCTCCCCAGTGTCCAATTGGAAAATCTTTGAGAGCACCCCACTGCGCCTGCGTGACTGCCTTCCCACCTTTCCAACTCCCTCTCTTTAGTTGAGTTTGTAGCCAAGAAAGTAAAGTAAAGGAAACCCTACAACTCCTAGGGGAGGAGGGTGGGTTGTGAAGACTAAATTCCTGCTGCTCCCAGAGATCACCTGTTACAGGTGAGTAACTACACTATCTTGAGGAACAAGCAGGAATGTAGTCTCCATATATGGGACTCCCTAGCTCCAAGATGCCAGATGAAGTGACCTCAGAACCAATGGAGTTTGGCCTCGGTGTAGGCTCAAAGAAGTCATGGATCCTACATGTATTTCTGGTATCGTCAAAGTCCGGGATGGAGGGTAGGAGTTGCATCTAAGTCTGAAAGAGGTGCTGGAGTACAGCTTGACCAAACATGGCATCCTGGTGTGAGTCTTTGTCCAGAGAATAATGGGCAGTGAAGGTATGGACAGAAGACCAAGTTGCTGCCTTGCAAATTTTGTCAATGGCTACCAAGGTAGGTTTGCCATCGAGGTTGCCATGGCGTGAACACTGTGAGCAGGGAGATGCCCTTCCAGGGAGAGTTCTGCTTTGTCACAGGCAAATGAAATGCAGTCTGCTATCCACCTGGAGAGCATACGTTTAGATACAGATAGACCCAAGTGACTAGGGTCAAATGAGATGAACAACTGCGAGGCTTTACAATGACCTTGAGTCCTTTGAAGCTAAAAAGCCAACACACGCTTGCGGTCAAGAGTGTGCCAAGTTGCTTCCACTCGAGATGCATGCGGTTTAGGAAAGAAGACTGATTTAAATGAAAAGGAGACACCTCCTTTGGCATAAATGTGGGTGAGTCTGAAGGATGACTGTCATGGTAGAACTGGGTATTGGGGGAAGTCTGCCACCAGAGCCTGAAGCTCACTAATGCGTCTAGCTGAACTGAGGGCAATGAGGAAGATTACCTTCCAAGACAGGAACTTCAGGGAGATCATGGCCACTGACTCCAAGGGTGACTTGAAAAGCTGCGCTAGAACGATGTTGAGGTCCCAAGCCACCTCTGGTGATGAGCGGTTTGGACAGCAGGAGACCTCTCATGAAACACGCTACTAGTGGATGTGAGGAGATGGGCTGTCAATCCAGTATGTGGTGAGAGGATGCAATGTCACTGAAATGGACTCTCACTGAGTTAGTCTTTAGACCTGTCGAGGACAGGTGGAGGAGATACTGGAGAAGTGATTCCACTGGAGCAGAAAAGGGATTAAGATCTTCTGGGAACACCAGACATAGTATCTATGCCACTTAAAACCGTATGAATTTCTGGTAGAGGACTTTCTAGAAGCCAGTAGGATCTCCTTAACCTCTTGTGAAAGGTCAATGTCCTGCAATGCTATGCTCTCAGCAGCCAAACTGTAAGGCGGAGAGAGCATGGATTGGGATGGAGTAGTGAGCCATTGTCCTGGGAGAGGAGATTGGGGGCAGATCCCAATTGCAAAGGTTGAGTCTGAGTCAGACGTAGTAGCAGTGGAAACCACCATTGCCACGGCCAGTGAGAGTCTATGAGAATCATGGGGCACTTGTCAGACTGAAACTTGAAAAGCCTCTTGGGAATGAGAGGTAGGAGGGAAAGCATAAAGCAGACCTTGACCCCAGTGTAGGTGGAAGGCATCCACCTGTTGGTTGCTGGATGCCGGAGTCCTTTTGCAGAAGCAAGGAAGCTTGGCATTCTGCGGAGTAGCAAACAGATCTATGTCTGGAGTTCCCCAGGTCTAGAAGATGTAGGAAGTTGTGTGCTGTGAGGTGTCTGCTTTTATGAGCCAGTTGTCTAAGTAAGAAAAGACGAATATCCCCAGAGACCATAGGTATGTGGCCATGATGCCACATACTTTGTGAAGACTCTTGGGGCAGAGGCGAGTCCGAAGGGATGTACTCTGTATTGATAATGTGTTCCCTGAAAGGTGAAGTGTAGATATTTCCTGTATCCTGAATGGATAAAGATGTGTACGCTTCATTTAGATCTATAAAACAGCACCAGTTCTGACTCTGGAGGTAGGGAATAAGAGTCTCGAGAGAGATCATCTTGAATTTTTTGCGGATTAGAAACTTGTTGTGGTTTCTGAGGTCCAGAATGGGCCTGTATCCTCTGGTTTTCTTTGGAATGAGAAAGTACATAGAAATCCATTCCCTGCTGGAATGTCAGGACATTCTCTATGGTGCCTTGAGAAAGAAGAGAAGACACCTTGTCCTGTAGGAGAGCAGTGAGTGGGGGTTGCGTTTGAAATTCCCCTGTGAAAGTGGAGGGGGACAGAGTTTGCAGATGAAGTCCGTACCCCTCCTGGATTATGTTTAGTATCCACTGCTCTGAAGTGACGAGGTGCCATCTGTGGGCATAGTGACGCAGTCTGCTTGCTATGTGGAGGAGGTGGGGGGGGGGTCTCCTCCAGAGGCAGTGTGACAATGTTCTCCAGAAAAGTGTCAAAAACCAAGCACAAACTCTGGCGGCATTGCTGGTTGAGGTTTAGCCACCTGTGGCTTCTTCTGCTGCTTAGCAGGCCGTTGCCTCTTCTGTGGGGTTTGACCCTGGTACTGAGAAGCAGGAGGATAAGAAGAGTAGAATTTCTTCTTATTATTGTAGAAGGACTTCCTTGCAGTTGCCTTTTTTCCAGTAGGGTCAGGTGTTGGTCTAGACCAGGGGTGGGCAAACATTTTGACTCGAGGGCCGCAATCGGTTCATATATTGGACCCGGGGCCGGACCAAGAGTAGATGGACGGTGTGTATGTGTGAATTAATATAAATTAAATTTAAATTTGTAACATTAAATGTTTAGATTAATTTAAGGTAGAAAAGCATAAAAAGAGTTATTTTACAAAACTTTTATGCAATGTATTTCTTTCATAAAATGAGAGAAGTTTATAGTCAGTCAGTGCACATTCCAACAGAGTGATTCGTGCCCGAGATGCGTATGCACTTACCTATACATACAAAAACGCCGAAGCCGGGAGCAGGTGAAAAGGAAGCGCTTCTACTCATCAGCAGGGACTGGTTGCTGCCAGAGCACACGGTGGTGAGTAGGGGCTCCTGGGGGACTCTCTGAATTCAGCGTGTGCAATTCCTGATCCCCAGTCACTTGGCAGGCACTGGGAGAGGACGTTTCAGTCTTTGGGGTGACGTGGGACATAGACAGCTTTACCTTTCATAGCAATCAGAGAGCAGTGGGGCCAAGTGTTCCGACTTTGGCTGATTTCAGAGGCGTCCGAAGGCTGTGTCCGGAGGGGAAGCTCCGCACCTGGGCCAGCGGACCTGTCTTCCCCTCCGATCTCCCGCAGGCCGACAGGAGGGATCTGTGCCGCAATCGCAGCGCTCTTCTGCCCGCCGGCAGCCTGCTACTTGCCAGGTCGCGATCGCTGGCCTTTCCCGGCTTCTGCCCGCAGGAGATCGGATCCCCGCGGAATGAAGCCCCGATCGGAGCAGCAAAGTTTTAATGTGGGGTCACGGCCCCTCTGCCCCCCCACCCGCCCCCCTCTCCGACGCCTATGGATGATTTTAAAAACAAGTAAAGCCTCCGGCCCTTATTCACGCTCTAAGCTTGAGCATTTCTCTTTCGCTTCGGCATATCCAAGGCGGCTGTTACGCTCTGCCACCGCGCTACTTCTCCTGTAGTTTCTATTTCCGCACGCGTCCGCGGGCCAGATTAAAAGGTCCGCCGGGCCGTAGTTTGCCCATTCCTGGTCTAGACAATCTCTTTAGAGTAGCGTTTTCTGACTATAACAGAGTTCTTATCTTGCTAGTCTTTGCCCAAATGGTTTTCGCCTGTGTAAGGTATGTTGCCCAGCTTATCTTGAACCCACTGTTCAAGATCTGAGGCTTGAAGCCATGCAATTCTGCGGGCACCAATGCATATTGCTGAGGCCCTGCTTGTGCATTCGAAAACATTGAAGGTGGCCCTATTGACAAACTTTGATACATTCTGGCTATGCTTGACTACAGCAAGGTAGTCTGCTCTCTTATCGTATGGAAGAAGAGGGGCAAAGGCTTCAAGATCCCTGGATACCTCTTTGAGGAACATTCCCATGTAGAGGATATAGGAGTTGATCCTCACAGAGAGCATGGATGCCTGGAAGCATTGACGTCCAAAGGCATCGAGAGTTCTTAATTTTCTACCTGGAGGGTTAGAGGAGTGGGTCTTCGAGCTTTTGATTTGGTGCATCACTGATTCAACCCCATGGAATGGTGGGGGAGCTGTGTTTTTTGGAAGCTGGGATACTCCGGTACCCAATAGATGGTACTGAGGTGTTGACTGTGAGGGGAGACCGTGAGAAGAGTCTCCCACATACAGTGCATAAGATCATGAAGAATCAGGTGTATTGCCTCTTTGGGTGCTGTTGGGTATTGGAGGATTTCCAATTCCTCTGCCTTTGGCTCCTTCTCCGATGTTACCATAATGTAGAGACCCTTGGCTAGGTTTTGAATGAATTCCTGGAAGGACATGTCTTCCAGAGGCAAAATGCATCACTGATGTGGTAGGGAAGGGTCCGAAGGAAGGTCCTGGGGGCCCTGGGAATCAAGCAACTCCACATCTGAAGCTCCCCAGCTGGAATCGGAGGACTCGAAGTATTGATGAGTACAGTGTTTGCCTGAAGCTTGATGTTGGTACTGATGCTCCGAGATAGTGGCCTCAGTGAGCCATTTGGGTTGGGTACGATATCAGTAATGGTTTCAAAGGAGGGCATGTGTGGCAGTGATGTTGACATCATCTGCATTAGTCCTGAAGTCGTGCCGGCAACTGATGTCAATACCGGTACAGATGTGCCGGTGCTTGGAGCCAAGGGCTTTATAGGTACTGAGGCTGCCAGGAGAGCTACTAAGCTCCGCTCGATGACTAGTATGCACCGGTTTATTGAGATTGCCGATGCTTGGTTATTGGTTGCGGGTACTTGCACTACTGTCCCAGGGCATGGCACCAGTAGCTCTCCAGAGGTCGAGGCCTCGGGAGCATCCTGGAGCCCATCTGTGGCTTTGGAGGACAGGACCTCCTACCGGGGCTGTTTGGCAGGCCGATCCACCTCTGATGCAATGCCTGAGGGATCTCGATGCATTGAAAGAGATCTACCCCTGGAGGTTTTGTCTTGCTTCGATGCAGACTTGGGCTTAGACTTTGAGGATACCTAGGATCAATGAGAGGAGGATGAGATCCTCGATAAAGTGGACGTCAATGATACTACGTCTGAGGCAAAGAGTGTCCCAAATTTAGAAGCCCAGTTCTGTAGGCCTCATAGTGTCATTTTCTGACAAAGGGGACAATCTTTTGTCTGGTGGTCTGGGTCAAGGCATTTTAAACACCAGTCATGTTTGTCAGTCACTGAGATGGTGCTGGCATGCTTAGAACATTTTTTTTAAACCACTAGCTGGTTTCTCCATGCCTTTGAAAGATGGGATAGCTATGGTAGGTTTATGCGCTGCGTTTTTTCAAGGGCAGTTTGAAAGAAATTCTGAGAAACATTGTGCTTGCCCGAATGAGAAAGACAGAAAGACGTATACAGCATCAGTAATGTTTTTGAACATTGTCAAAAAGTGAATGAGATCGCCTGATGAAACATCATTAGTGAAATGCAGTGGGTACTTGAGGAAGGCATTGGGATTTAATGAAGCAACGATGGAGAGCTGGCTGTGAAATGATCCACTAGAAACTAAGTGTTGAGAAATGCTATAATAAAAGCGAAGCTTTCAATAGTGGCTTTAGAAGTTTCCAGAGTGAACTTTAACTTTAGTGCTTCATTACCACTGGGCAATATGTATTGAAGGTCATTGATGCTATCAGGCACATCAGTTTGACATGTTACAAGTCTATAACAGAGTGCCGAATCAGTCTGAGACCTTCAGTGATATTAAATGTTCTTGAATAACCATAAGAGATAGATTGAAGACAATTTTGTTCCATATTGATAACATCGAGCGTTTTTCTGATAATCGTTATAGTATTAATCGCTCAGAAGACGACCGCAATTTTCATGGTAGGGTTAAAGCCTAAGAGGGCGTTGAGATGCCGGAGGGTTGTTTTTTTTTAAAAGGGAAAACTAGTATTTAAAAGGAAAGGAAAAGAATAAGGGAACCGACGATATCTTCGATGGTGCCAGCATCGACGGGAAGGCAGAGACACTATCCACAAAAAGAGAAGTTTTCTGTGGTGACATGATTTGCTTCCTGCTGGCTCCACGGAAAATGAAGAAATGAAGAGAGGGCATTGGGAAGGCGGGAAGGAAGTCACGCAAGCACAGTGAGGTGCTCCCAAAGGCTTTCCAGTTCGATGCTGGGGAGCATTCCCGCCTGAGTTTCATTGGTACCGACATGACTATATGAGAAGACTACATTCCTGCTTGTTCCTGGAGATCCAACTTTCCACCAATGTACCATTCCACCTCAGATCCTCCTCCCCCCCCCACCTACCATCAATACCTCCAAGCACTTCAACGTGCTCCAGTGACTGATATCTTACCTATATGCTATCCAGTTCATTTGTTTAATGTGCATTGTTCTTAGTTCTATGTATTCGTTAAGTTACCTTTGTTACTTGTAAGCCCTATCGGCCAAGTTGTTACATTTATTTATTTTTATTTATTTAACAGGTTTTCTATAATGCCTTATCATACATTCAAAGCGGTTTACATGGAACAGTTATAGCAACAAGCTTTACATTGAACGGGGTTAATCAACTTGGTTACATTGGGGTAAACTGGCAATTAACAATTGCTAACTATATATAGGAGTATATGTAAACCAGTTAGACTTGTATATCAGCGGTATAAAAGTGTAGTTAAATAAATAAATAAAATAAATAAAGTCCCTCCTGAGACAAATTAACAGGTCAGGGGGTAGGAGGCAGTGTACTATTGTGGGTCAGGAACTGGTTATAAGATAGAAAGCAGAAGGTAGGGCTAAATGGCCAATTTTCTCAATGGAGAAAGGTGAATAGTTTAGTATCTCAGGGATCTGTGCTGGGTCCGCTGCTTTTTAATATATTCATAAATGACCTGGAAATGGGAATAACGAGTGAGATGATCAAATTTGTGGATGATACAAAATTATTCAAAGTTGTTAAAACCCAAGAAGATTGTGTAAAAATTGCAACAGGACCTTGATAAACTGAAATGGCAGATGAAATTTAATATGGATAAGTGCAAAGTTATGCACCTAGGAAAGAAGTTCCTAAACTATGGTTACACGATGCATGGTTCCACATTAGGAACCACCACCCAGGAAAAAGATTTAGACGTCATCATGGATAACGATTGAAACCTTCCGCTCAATGTGCAGCAGCAGCAGCCAAGAAAGCAAATAGAATGTTAGGAATCATAAGGAAAGTAATGGAGAATACAACAAAGGATATTATACTGCCTCTGTATCGTTCCATGGTGCGACCGCACTTTGAATATTGTGTGCAATTCTGGTCGCTGTATCTTAAAAAAGGATATAGTGTAATTAGAAAAGGTACAGAGAAGAGCCACCAAAATGGGAGGATGCCTCTATGAGTTAAGGCTTAAAAGCTTAGAGCTCTTCAACTTGGAAAAGAGACTGCTGAGGGGAGATATGATAGAGGTCTATAAATGAATAGAGTGGAATGAGTAAACATAGATCAGTTATTTACACATCAAAAAGTAGAGAGACTAGGGGCCACGCAATGAAGCTACAATGCAACCCATTTAAGACTAATAAGAGAAAATATTTTTTCACTCAACGTGTAATCAAACTCTGGAATTCATTACCGGAGGATGTAGCTGTTAGTGTAGATGGGTTTAAAAAAAGGTTTGGACAAGTTCCTGAAGGAAAGGTTCATAAATCATTATTAAAGAGGGCCTGGGCAATCCGCTGCTTGCCCCGGGACAAGCATTGTGGAACCTGTTTGTCTTTTTGGGAACCTGAATTGGCCGCTGCTGGAAAAAGGATACTGGTCTGACCAGTATGGCATATCTTATGTTCTTATGAGTCAGACCAAGGTCCATCAAACCCATCATCCTTTCTCTGACAGTGGCCAATTCTGCTCACAAATACTCAGCAAATCCTTAAAAAGTTGATTTATTTGTCAGCTCATTTTCAGGGATGAGCAGTGGCTCTTCTCGAGTCTACCTGGTTTTATGAACTTTTCTTTAACGAGCTTGTCTAAACCTGTTTTGAATCATGCTGTGTTGTTGCCTCGATTACATCCAGCAACAAAGGTTCTACAGCTTAACTATGCGCTGCATGAAAAATACTTTCTAGTATATGTTTCATTCTTCTGGTCATTAGTTTCATGGAGTGCCCTCTTGTTTTTATGTTATTTGAAAGAACAACAACTGCTCCCCATTTTAACCATTCCACTATTTTATAAATGTTTATCATATGTCCTCTGTCTTCTTTTCTCCGAGCTTAAGATACATAACCTGTTTAGTATGTTGCCATCTGTATTTGTCATTTGGATTGACCACTGTTATAGACTGGATTCTGGGCTTAATGGAGACTTTGGTCTGACCCTACATCTTATGTTCTCAGTTGAAATCAGGGCTGGGATACAAGACCATAAACCTCCATTCACCATTACCTGGGGATTTTTACCCTATCGCATATTCTCTCCCAATTACCTCGGCCATGACAGTGATGGCTACTGCTAGGGGTCAAGTATCAGAACTCCTTTCAGAACTTTGCAATCACAGACCCTGAATCCTGTCAATAGGGTTTATAATTGCATCCTGATTATGACTCCTATGAGAGACTGTGAACACTGCCTTCAAAGCTTCTCCAGTTTCAGTTGTGCCAAGCAGCAAAAGACCAGAGCGTGTGGCCTACCATGCACAAAAATAGCACGGATGCAGTCATCGCCACCTAAGGAGGTAGCAGTGAGTGTCCCAATGCTACCTGCCTGCCGTGCAAGTAGCACAATACCCATAAAACCGGAAGTAAAATACCTCGAAGTTACCCTTGACAGAGAGCTGAACCTCCAGTCTCACATCAGCAAAACCACCAGGAACGCATACATCAAGATGAGAACCATCAGACGCCTAAAGCCAATTCTATCCCAAGATCACTTCCATACTGTCTGTCAGGCCATCATCACACCCATATTGTATACAGATACCCATATTTGTATACAGATGTATACAAATGTTCTGTTCACTGTTTAATGTAAACCGCCCCTGATCTCTGGAAGGGGCAGTATAGAAGAAAATGTTAAATAAAATAAATAAATAAATAAATATTGGACTACTATAACCACATTTACCTTAGGCTAACAAAACACGCACTCTGGCCCTTGCAGTTGGCACAGAACACTGCTGCTCGCATAATAGCTGGTCCCGCAAGGCATGATCACATCACCCCCATTATGAACCTTCTCTATTGGCTTCCAATTGACTCTCGCATCCGATATAAAACCATACTGAACATCTTCAAAATCAAACAGGACCTCTCAGCGAACAGTCTTCAGTCCATCATCAGTTTCGACTCAAACCCCAGACCCAGGAGAGGCACCCGAGACACCATCACAACCCCCAAAGACTTCACCAAAATGAGGCAAGCCACCTCAAGGAGAGCAATATCTCTGGCAGCGCCCGCCCTATGGAACTCACTCCCTGTTGGCCTAAGTTCAATGGTGGACATTAAGGACTTTAGAAAACTACTCAAGACCACGCTCTACATAGAGCATTACGGCAACATCATGTGACTTGTCCAGGGACCCCTTTGATTTAATTGTGCCTGACACCGCTTTCCCCGCCTTGCCTTTGCCCCACTCCTCCCGCCTCCCTTCCCCCTACCATAGCCTCCCCCACCTCCTCTTTGTATATAGCACATTGTAGATAGCTCACCCTGTATATATTGCATCTTATAATCAAGCTACACCTTTACTACACCTACACACGCACTACTATACAAATACTGCATGCCGACACCTCTGCACTATGCACGCTGATTCGTTTGAAGTGAAAACCACTTTGATTTTAGGATAAAGCGGGATATAAATCCTTTTAAATAAATAAATGGATGAGCCAACTGCATGGCATTCACCCCTCCCACTTGCAACTCTAACGTGCCATGGGCAGTTAGTGCCAAAATCCAGCATCGCTGTCATGTCCTCATGCTAAATGTCAATGTGTCCCCAACGCGCACCTTTAGTGCATTACTGACCAAGGCTGACAGCTAACGCCATTTATTAAAAGGTCCCCTAAGCCACCGGAATGGCCTCAAATTGACATGTTTCTATTTGCAGAATAAGAGCTAAACAATTTAAGCATAGTAGCAATGGAGGATTGAAAACGGGCCCTGTTTGAACCTAATTCCACATCCACGGATTTGGAATAGGGGAAGTAGATGTGTCTGGCGTGGCACGGGCAAAGTGCAATGCAGCCGGCCCATGCATCTATCTGCTGCATGCTGTCAATATTATAGAACACGAGTAAACAATTTAGACATTCTTACGCCGACCATATTCTGAAAAGTTGTATGTTTTGAATCCTGCCCGTCTCCACGATGTACCCGCAGACGCCATGTCTCCTTGGTAAAAACGTGCATCTCCTAAGCTGCTCTTCACACTGACAGCAAACTAGACAAATACCAAAGATAAATGACTGCTGTTGCAGCCTAGACCATATATATCTTCATGTCCTGAAAAGTGCTAGGTAATCCAAGTGCACCCTAATATGGTATAAGAAAATGTAAATATGAATATGCATGTCATGACATACCTTACATCAAAATAGTACTTGGCATTATAAAACGGCCCCAGTGATTCCTGACTTGGTCATCTTTACAAACGCTTTAAAACTGCTAAGGATGGACCCTTACCAAGTGCACAATACCCAAAACTAACATTGCATTTTCCCAAAGGATGCATAATATTGCTAAGCAACAAATGTATGCCCTTTTCGTGCCTCTGACCTATAAGTGCACTCATTCCCCTGCTCCGCACTATATTTATTCTCTTATCTCTCCCTATACCTTTCCTCAGGGGCTCTGCCTTTCTGGAAGATTGCTTCTTTCTGCGTTCTTCCCTTCTACTGCCAGCTCCAGACTTTGCTCCTTTCACCTTGCTGCTTCTTATGCCTGTAGCAAACTACCTGAGTCTGTACATCAGGCTCCTTCCCTGGCCTTTCTCTGGTCTAGGCTGAACGCTCACCTCTTTGTTGCCACTTTTGGATCTGACCTGTTTAATCCCCCTTGCATTCCCTTACCATTCCCCCTGTTCACAGCTGCTGTGTTGTCTGTCTTGACTAGAATGTAAGCT
Source organism: Ichthyophis bannanicus (assembly GCA_033557465.1). Lineage (NCBI taxonomy): Eukaryota > Metazoa > Chordata > Amphibia > Gymnophiona > Ichthyophiidae > Ichthyophis > Ichthyophis bannanicus. Next base: position 1,137,123,437 of record CM066033.1, on the reverse strand, counting down.
CTGCTAAGCAGGGACCATCTTTTCGTATGTCTGTGCAGTGCTGTGTATGCCTTGTAGCGCTATACAATAGTAGTAGTAGTAGTATGACCTTCTGGCTATAGCATCTGATTCCCACATATTTGGGTAGTGGCATTTCTCACAGAAGCTACACCTATCCCATCATGGCGTATGTCGGTCTGTATACATCTGCTATCTGTGGGCAACTCTGTCTGCCTTGTGGCATTGTGGCAATGTGTGGGCATGGGAGGGGGATCCCTGTGCCATCATACCCAGGTAGCCAGCCTCCAGATATATCACCACTCTCGCAGCTTGCATAGATCCTGGACTAGGGAAGGATGTAGGCCTCATGGCACAATCTAGAGGATGCTTGCACAACATCAGTCATGTTTCCCAGTACTTAGTACAGCTGATGTATGGCTGCCCTATCACAATGGCAACCGGTGACACTGAGGTCATCCATATGATCCAGGTACCAGCCAGCCATTCATGACCTCCCTGAATTGCAGATCAGCAAAAGACATCATTCTGCCAAACTGAACCTATAACTAACAACTGCTATACCATAATGGCATGATGTTCCACCAGGCTTACACATATGATCTCCCTTTCTCACTCCAACACGATTTGTTTCCAGACTCACCACATACTATTACTACAGAAACAGTCCCAGTTTTCAGAACACAGGATTTGGTATGGTCCTCTGGATTAGCTCTTTTAGCACAACCAGCACATTTCAGCATAGCCAGAATAAACACTATTGCTCTTTTTAATATTTCTGTAAGGGTGTTTCTTTATGTTACAACATTCCCTCATCTCTGCTTTCTGTTCTTTGTAACTGCATCTTGTGTTCTTCCAGACTGCAGTCACACCAGTTCAGCACATACTTGTCACAACCATTCTTCAATATGGCACGAATTGAAGAGCATAGCAGAATATTTTCTAAGTCCTGGCCTTATTCCATGTTTCAGCAGGAATAATGGGGACGTCCTCGAGGATATCGCAAAACATACATGCGCCTTTCCAGAATATGCTATGCACATCTCCGTGGCTGACCACACCCTTGTTCAACTCCTTCTGGCACGTTCTGAGATTCCCGTGCCAGCACCATGGATGTGCATGACAGCAGTGTTTCAGAATACAGTCGGGGATGTTTTTGGCACATAAACGTCCCTATCACATGTACAAACCCCTTATTGGTGTTCTGGAATGACCTGCTTAATGTACTGACATAAGTTTTCATAAAGCTATAGGGCATAGTACATGCTACAATGGTGATCAAGGACAACAAAAATAACTGTGTGATGTTATATGCCCCTTTCACTTACGGATATGTGGCTCAGTTGTGGTCATTATCTGGCTGGCACAGGCTTCCTTTTGCTTAAACATCTGTATTGCTAGAATATTGCATTTATACGATCATCTTCGGAAAGTCAAATATTCCTTTTTATGGAAACAATCATGAGAGCAAGTGCAGCTTGTATGAATATTCTAGTATGTCAGGAATCGCTACACCCCTTTTTAAATGAAAAAAAAAGAGTTTAGATAAAGGAATATGTTAAGGAAGAGAAAAATGGTATTAGTTTAAAGTTTTCAATGTGATTTATATATCAAACTGCTTGTCTTTAAAGTCATAAACCTTGTCCAGCATATTTATCAAATGTAGCAGCATTATTATGTATTCTTTTTAGAAGTGAACAGTATGACCTGTTTGGTATTTATGTGTTTTCCATTCCAGTGAAGCTAATTCAGAATTGAGCACTCAAGAGCCCCTTCACATTACAAACTCCAGATCTGAATTCTATACCACACCTCACGAGATCTGCAAATACTCAATTTGTTGCTATCAGTGTAATGACACAAGCAGCTTAAAAAACTCCCTTTTCTGGCTTTTTGTGTCTTATATTGAGCTCTTAGTTGTATTTTAAACTTACAAGTATTACTTTGTATCATCATTCCACTGACAAGTTACAACAGAATGTTGTCTCTGTGCAGCATTAAGCTTTTAGCTAGGATTTGTGAAATGAGTTTAGGGAGCATCATGGCAGTGATGTACAATATGAAACCATGCAGTTTTTTTGTACTTTCTAATGATGTCAATGGTTTAAAAGCAGCATTTACAGGAGTAAATGGTGATTTCAGAAAGCTGCTATTTTACACGTGGAGATCCACACCATGCAGTGATTTTAAAGGGGCACGTGGAGGTGTAGCTTGGGCAGGCCAAAAATCTACACTCATATTCCCCGTTTTACAATGGGAATACACGTATATGGGAAACAATTCCTGTCTTGAGTTTTACACTAGCACAGAGACACACACAGATTTTTAAAAAGTGCTTATTTCTGCCAGGACTATACATGAGAGATTAAGGGAGCAATTCTCCTTAATTTCCCTGTAGTTTGTTTCTGCCTCCAAAATGAAAACACAACTGTGGTTCAGTACTTAATTAGCAGCACTTATACATATGGGTTTGTAAAATGGGGCTGCTACAGTACGCTTGAAAGCGGTGTCACTTGCACAAGGAAGCTGCAAAATCAGCCCTTCCATGTTAATTTATTAATAGTAAATGATGGCAGATAAAGACTAGTCTGCCAGGGTAGTTAACTAGAGTTGTAGAGTTGCACCTGCCGATCTGTGAAGGTTACTCCACCTCTATGCCTCTGCTGCAGAGTTGGTGCTGTTCATTTTTTCATAGTGTACAGGAGTGGAGGAGTAGCCTAGTGGTTACAACACTGACTTGGTAACCAAGAGACCAGGGTTTCGATTCCCACTAGCACTCCTTGTGGCCTTGGGCAAGTCAATTAACTCTCCATTGCCTTGGAAGAAAGGCCTGCCAATCTACTTCCAATCATATTGCTAAGAAAACCCAGGAACTGCTGGGTCGCCAGGAGTCAGCATTGACTCACAGGCACACATTGCATTTTGCATAGTGGTAAATGGCAATTCCCACTCTGCGTGTTGACAAGTACTGCACTCCTCTATGTCCTTATATATATGTAACTTACAAAAAGCTCTATCGTTGGCAGAGTCTGTAAAATATTACTGGCAACTGAGCAGATTCTGACCTGGATACCTCAATTCTGATCTCAATTTTTATATAAAATGGGTCTTATATAAGTAATTTTCTAAGATTTCTGTCTTTAAAATTAGAAAGCAAAATGTTACATCTTTCATGTACAATCTCACGCTTCTTAGATGACTTCATTACTGATTTGTAAGGAATGCATTTTTTCTTAGCTAGGGGATTAATTTGGAGTCTGGAACTGAATTAATATCCCATGCTTGGTTAATACCAGAGATGCTTTTAACTCCTTATCAAATCAGATTAAAGTAAATATACATGCTAGCTGTAAACACTGATGGCTCTGTTTCAAAAAGAATGTTCTATAGTCAAATGGAAGAGCATTTCTGAAAATAGAGTTCATGGAGTTACACTAGATTTTTGGTGCACATAGATAAAAGCCTGAAAGTCATTTTGCTTATGTATTATATAAATTAAGTTTTTGCCCAAGGATTTAATTCCCTGCCCCTCCAGGAAGAAAAACATGCACATGGAAAGATTATGCAAACCAAAACATAGCAAAATGCTCCAAAATATTTGCCATATCTACTTTCCCTTCCTGAAGAGAAGGGAATGAGATTCTTGGCAAAGGACTTACTATTTAAGAAGAGTGCAAAAGTGACTTGCAAGGGTTTTGCACCCACTCTGTCCAGTACTCCTTCCAAAAGCCTTTCTGGCCAATGTTTATTTGTAATGTTACAATTTTAAATGGGGCATAAAATGAGAAAAAATATGTGCCTACTGAGCAGACACCAAAAGAATGTATCTGAGTATATAAACCCTTGTGCACTGAGAATTATAGTAAACATAGTAAATGACGGCAGATAAAGACCAGCATGGTCCATCTAGTCTGCCCAGCAAGATGGCAAGAGTAAGTGCACCTCTGTGCAGGCCACCCCTCCCCATGTCTTTGTTTAGGGGTGAACCCACCACTTCATGTAGGACACCCCTATTTGAGACGTTAGATGGTTCAGAGGTTAGATGGTACAGAAGTTAGATGGTACGGCTTATTTTGTTTTTATCCTGTTGCTGTAAAGGCATCCACTGTGTTTGTCCCATGCCATTTTGAATTCCGTCACCGTGTTTGCCCCCACCACTTCCATTGGGAGGCCATTCCAAGCATCCACCACCCTTTCAGTGAAGAAATATTTCCTGACATTGCCTTTCAATTTACCACCTTGCGGCTTCATGTTATGCCCTCTAGTTTTACAGCTTCCCCGTCTTTGGAAGAGGTTTGTTTGTTCATCATTTCTCTTTAAGTATTTAAAGGTCTGAATCATATCTCCCCTATCCCTCCTCTTCTCCAGTATATACATATTTAGGTCTTCAAGTCTCTTCTCATAAGGCTTCTGACGCAGGCTCCAAATCATTTTGGTCGCCTTCCTCTGAACAGTTTCCAGTCTTTTTACATCTTTTACAAGATATGGTTTCCAAAACTGAACACAGTATTCCAAGTGAGGCCTCACCAGTGACTTGTACAGTGGCATAAGTACCTCCTCCTTTCTGCTGGTAATCCCTCTTTGTATGCAGCCCAACATCCTCCTGGCTTTTGCCACCGCTTTGTTGCACTGTTTTGCCACCTTGAGATCATCAGAGATAATCACACCAAGGTCTTTCTTGGTACCAGATTCTAAAGATACATCTTTCCATTTAATATATCACTTGCTAAGTGGTATACATAAAAAAAGAACAAAAAGTACATAATAAAAATAAACAAAATTATTTTAATGTAGCTTGTCTGTAGTTTAACATAATATATTACAATATTAAAAAGGTATTGGGAGAAGAAACAAGCTTTAGGGGTTCTTTCCCCTAAATTACAAGTAGTTGTTTATCTCTCTTAACTCTTGAGAAAGCTAATTCCATAAAGGACCAAATGAGAAAAAAACACTAATGGAGATATCAAACGAATGTCTGATAAAGAAGGCAAACAAAGCAAACCCTTTTGTGATGACCGTAGAGCTCACCCCAAAGTATATGCACACAATGAGCGCATATGCTAAGTACTAAGATTCACTATCATACACCACCCCAAAAATACTTAGAACTTAAATTCAGATCTTTCTTCAGTTGGTAACCATTGAAGACTTTGAAGAAATGTGGTAATATAATCTTGTTCTTTTCTATTTGTTGAATTCAACAACCACAGTTCTATCACTAGCTTCAGCTTTGTTCATTGAATTAATCATACTTTCATCTTTCAGTACTGTGATGAAGTCTTTATATTTTATATGTTTGAAAATATGCTTATTTTTTAAACAATTTCCAAGCTTTATTGATCACATTTGCATTCATATTGATCACGTTTGCATTCACTGAATCTATTTTCTCTTTCTTCCCTCCTCCTCCATGTCTATTTTCTAATTTTTTCTCCACAGCTCGTTTTCTTCATGTTCTGTCATAAAGCACAGTTACTTACCTGTAACAGGTGATCTCTGGGAACAGCAGGAATTAGTCATCACATATGGGTACGTCGGCACCGACGGAGCCCGCGCGGGAAAGCTCCCCAGCTTTTCAGATTAAAAGCTTTTGGGGCCTCTCACTGCACATGCGCGCTGCCTTCCCGCCTTCCTGACCAGCTCTCGTCAGTTCGAGTTTAAAGCTGAGACAATAGAGAGAGAGGACAGGAAGATAGATAGATAGAGATACAACTCCTAGGGGAGGTGGGTGGGTTGTGATGACTAATTCCTGCTGTTCCCAGAGATCACCTGTTACAGGTAAGTAACTGTGCTATCTCCAGGAACAAGCAGGAATACGTCATCACATATGGGGACTCCCTAGCTAAGATGCCTGGGAGATCCCCCTCCAAGGGTAAACCATCTTCGCATGGATCTCAGGCATCCATCCAGGGAAGGTGGGCAGGAGTTGTTTAAGTATGGAACAGGTGTTTGAGGACAGCCTGACCAAACAAGGCATCCCGGCGGGAGTCCTTGTCCAAGCAGTAATGGGCTGTGAAGGTATGAACCGAGGCCCAAGTGGCTGCTCGACAGATCTGATCTATGGACACAGAGTGAAGATGAGCCATAGAAGTGGCCATGGCCCTCACATTGTGAGCTGTGACATGGCCCTCCATAGAAATGTTCTTACTCTGGTAAGCAAAAGAAATACACTGAGCGATCCAATTGGAAAGTGTACGCTTGGTGACTGGAAGTCCCAAATGAGAAGGATCAAAAGCCACGAAAAGTTGGGAAGACTTTCGATGTGGTTGAGTCCTGTTGAGGTAAAAGGCAAGAGCTCTTTTACAATCCAGAGTATGAAGGTTCCTCTCTGCACTGGATGCATGAGGAGCCGGGAAAAAGACAGGTAGATATACCTCTTGATTAAGATGAAAAGGCGAGACCACTTTGGGCATAAAGTGGGGATTCGTCCTAAGGACCACCTTATCATGATGAAACCTAGTATAAGGTGGATGAGCCACTAAAGCCTGCAGTTCACTGATGCGGCGAGCCGAAGTGACTGCAATAAGGAAAACAACCTTCCAGGAAAGAAATTTGAAGGAGGTAGAGTCCAAAGGCTCAAAAGGTGGCTTCATAAGCTGACCTAGAACGAGGTTCAAATCCCATGCTACCGGAGGAGGTCGGATGGGAGGTTTAGTTAGAGTCAGGCCTCTCATGAAACGTGCAACAAGAGGATGAGAGGAGACAGGTTGTCCATTTAAAGGTTTTAAGGATGCTGCAATAGCACTCAAATGGACCCTTACTGAATTCGTCTTAAGGCCTGCATTTGAAAGATGCAGGAGATAGTCCAAGAGGGAATTCAAAGGAAGTGCTAGAGGGTCAAGACCCTGCTGAGCACACCAAATGGAAAAACGTTTCCATTTGAAAGCATAAGAACGCCTCGTGGAAGGTTTCCTAGAGGCATGAAGGATATCTGTCACAGGTTGAGAAAGATTAAAGTCTTGAAGACTTAGGCCTTCAGTAACCAAGCTCTGAGATGTAGGGATTTGGGGTTTGGGTGCCACAAAGTCCCCTCCTCCTGAGACAGAAGGTCTGGCGCAGCTCCCAGGTCCAGGGAGGATCCCTGGGAGAGATGCAGAAGTAGAGGGAACCACACCTGGCATGGCCAGCGGGGAGCTATGAGGATCATAGTCCCGTGATCCCTCTGGAGCTTGAACAGAGTCTTGGATATTAGAGGAATGGGTGGAAAGGCATAGAGGAATTCCTGACCCCAATGCAGGAGGAAGGCATCGTGGGCCTGAGCTCCCTGACACTGAGTTCTGGAACAGAACCGGGGAAGTTTGGCATTCCACGGACTTGCAAAGAGGTCTATGTCCGGGGTCCCCCATTCCTGAAAGATTCTGCGTATCTGGTCCATATGTAGGGACCATTCGTGTGGAAGCAGAACTCGACTGAGTCTGTCTGCACGAGAGTTTTGAACTCCTGGAAGATACACTGCAAGAAGGTGAATTTGATGCTCTCTGGCGAAGGCCCATATTCTGAGAGCTTCGTTGCAAAGTGACAGAGAGCCTGTCCCTCCTTGTTTGTTTATATAGAACATGGCTACCTGATTGTCTGTCTGAACTAGGACAGTCAGGTTGACAAGGAGGGTAGAGAAGACCTTGAGGGCAAGGTAAATCGCTCGCAGTTCCAGGAGGTTGATATGAAGTGTGGCCTCCTGTGGAGACCAAGTGCCCTGAGTGGAGAGGTTCTGAAGATGAGCTCCCCACCCTGTTTGGGAGGCATCTGTTGTGAGGGTTGCTTGGGGCAACAAAGGTTGGAAGGGGGCCCCCAACAACAGATTCTTGGTGGATGTCCACCATTGGAGGGACCAAAATAGACGGCTTGAGGTGAGTATTTGGTCGGAGAGCGCTCCAGATGCTTGAGTCCACTGGGTGGCCAAGGTCCATTGAGCTGCTCTCATATGCAGACGAGCGTAGGGCACCACATGTACCGTGGAGGCCATGTGGCCCAGAAGTCGCAGCATTTCCCGGGCTGTCAAATGACTGCTGGACTGAGCTTGGGAGGCCAAACTCAGCAGGCGTTGGGCCCTGACCTGAGGCAGGTAGGCCCTTGCAGTGATGGTGTCTAACTGGGCCCCTATGAACTCGAGAGACTGAGTAGGGATTAGTTGAGACTTGGGAAGGTTTACTACCAGTCCTAGATACTGCAGAAGACGCCTTGTGCGGTCCAGGGAAATTTGGGCCTGGGACTGAGAGGGAGCTCGGATGAGCCAGTCGTCCAGGTATGGGAATATGAAAATTCCCAGGCCTCTTAGAAAGGCAGCTACGACTGCCATGCATTTGGTGAACAGTCTTGGAGCAGAGGCTAGACCGAAGGGGAGTACTCTGTACTGGAAATGTTTTCCCTGAAACAGAAATCGAAGGTATTTTCTGTGGGATGGGTGGATGAGTATGTGTGTATACGCATCCTTTAGGTCTAGAGAACAAAGCCAATCCTGACTCTGAAGGTATGGAAGGAGAATGCCCAGAGAAAGCATTTTGAATTTCTCCTTGAAAAGAAATTTGTTCAATTCTCTCAGATCCAGAATTGGTCTGAAGCCCTCTGTCTTCTTGGTATTAGAAAATAAGGGGAGTAGAATCCCGTCCCCTGTTGAAGAAGAGGGACCTCCTCTATTGCCCCCTGGGCAAGGAGGGAGGAGACTTCCTGACCCAAGAGGGCCAGGAGAGATGGGGGAGAATTGAACTGCCTCACCATAGTATAAGGAGGAAGGTCGGAAAAATGGAGTTTGTAACCCTCTCTGATGATAGAGAGGGTCCATTGCTCTGATGTAATTTGCTCCCATCTGGGAGCAAAGTGAGCTAACCTTCCGGGTATGGTGAGGGGCTCTGGTTGTTCTAGAGCCAGAAAAGTTAAGTTCTCTAGTGGCAAGTCAAAACCCCTGAGGGGGTGGAGCCTGCTGAGGCGTAGCAGACGCCGCAGGCTTTGACCTTGCCTGTTTAGGTTGCTGACGTTTAGCAGCAAAACGAGGCTGAGAGGATTGTTGGCCAGTATTTGTAGAAAATCTGGACTTCTTGTAATAAGGCCTCTTAAAAGACTTCTTCTTGGCAGGAGTGGAGGTAGACTTAGAAAGTCTATCTAAGGTGGCATTTTCTGCATCCATTTGAGTGGCCTTAATTTGCCACTCCTCACCAAATAAGTTCTCACCTGTACAGGGCAGATTTCGTAAGCCATCTAGGACCCAAGGTTCTAGATCAGAAGCCTGGAGCCAAGCAAGACGTCGGGCTGCTATAGCAATGCCCGAAGCCCTACCCGCACCCTCAAAGGAATCAAAAGCTGCCCTGTTGGAGAACTTTGAAATATCCAAAAGGTGTTTCACTAAGGAAATGAACTGCTCCCTCTTATCCTCAGGGATAAAGGGGGCAAAATGCCGAACTTTTAGAGCGATTTCACTGAGAAACATGCCCATGTAAAGACTATAGGAATTAATCCTGGCTATAAGCATAGTAGCCTGGAAAATTTTCCTGCCAAAAGAGTCTAGAGTCTTACATTCTCGCCCTGGAGGAGTAGAAGAGTGCCTTTTGGTACTCTTTATCTTCTTCATTGCAGACTTCACCACAATAGAATGGTGAGGCAACTGGGTTTTTTGGAAACCAGGAGAAGGGGGGACACGGTACATGGTGTCCAACCTGCGAGAAGAAGGAGACAATGTTAGAGGAGCCTCCCATAAGTCCATCAAGTGTTCTTGAAGGATTTCATGGATAGGCAGGGTGACTGCCTCTTTAGGAGACTTAGAGTATCCTAAAATATCCAGTTTCTTTGATCTGGGTTCCTTTTCAGAGGATGAAGCAATAGAAAGACCTTTAGCCATTTCTATGATGAAGTCCTGAAAGGACAAATCCTCTGGTGGAGACATTCTCCTGTTAGGAGAAGAAGGCTCCTCAGGAAGATCAAGGGAGAACTCATCAGAATCATCAGATGAGTTAAAATCCTCTGAAGAAGCAGAGTATCCTCTATGTGCTTCCAACGCACGATACGCATACCGTTCGGTATCGACATCGGGCGTACCGGGTATGGGATCGGTACCGGGCAAAAGCCCGGATCCGGCATGCGGAACCGATCTGCGTTTGGAAGACGATGGCCTCTGTTCCGGTATGGAAGCCATTACCGGAACCGGACCCGGTACCGCTGGCTGCGGTACCGAGGGCGTAGCAGCATTAATAAAAGCCAGAATGGCCTGCTGCATGACTTGGACAGTATTGCCCATAGACGCCACTGCTGCCTGGATGTCGGTACCGGTATGGGCCGGTACCCCAGAGCAGTACAACAGGTGATCTGTCGAGGCCGCGCCATCGATGTCAACCTGTGACCCCATGATTGCTTTGGAGGCCGGAGCCTCCCGCCGGGGTTTTTTGGCCTGGGCAGAATCCTCGAACTCAGAATTGAGAGCCTCTCGATCTTTAGAAAGAGATTTGCTTTTAGAGGATTTGCCCACTGGAGTTTTGGTTACCTGAGATCCATCCGGAGAGGAAGACCTGGATGACTGTGATGCTTCTGAAGGAAACAGCACATGGAACTTGTTGGCCCGGTTCTGCAATCCACGTTTCGACATCTGGGAGCAGGATGGGCAGTCCGGTATGGAATGGTCAGGTCCTAAACATTTAAGACACCATTCATGGGTGTCTGTAAGAGGAATGACAGCACTGCACTTGGTACACTTTTTAAAACCAGGAACTGGCTTCTCCATGAGGAGAATTTGTGTAGGCCTGAAGGCCTAACAAAGTACCAAGCTGTGCTGAAGAAAATAAAAAAATATATATATTTTTTTTTTTTAAAAGAAAGAAAGAGAGACCGGCAGTACCGGTTTCAGAATGGGGAAGGCAGGTACGCGGTCTAAAGAAAACAATAAAATCAACAATTTCTTCAGCGGTGACAGGAACACGACCTGCTGGCTCCGCGGAAAAAAAGAAACTGACGAGAGCTGGTCAGGAAGGCGGGAAGGCAGCGCGCATGTGCAGTGGGAGGCCCCAAAAGCTTTTAATCTGAAAAGCTGGGGAGCTTTCCCGCGCGGGCTCCGTCGGTGCCGACGTACCCATATGTGATGACGTATTCCTGCTTGTTCCTGGAGATTGCTTAAATTTGGATAATATTTCCCTGCTCTTCCTCTCTCTATTCATTTTCATTTATAAGGTTCCAAGAGGGTATACTTGAGAGAAGTATAAAACAGTCTTATGGAGAAAATAGTAGAGACAATAACCCAGCAGAATTTAATAAAGGATGGGATATGCACAGATGTTTATGTTTATGTTTATTTTAGATTTGATATACCGCTCAGGCCAGAGGCATTAGAGCGGTTTACAATGCAATATCATTCTAGGAAATAGGAAAAGAATGCCATTATATAATAGGACAGAATAGAGTATAGAGACAGTCAAACAGATAATAGCAGAGGAGAAACATAGAACAGCAGGTTACCACATCACAGACGCAGATGGTGGCTAGCTGAGTGGAGGAGGGGGAAGGAGAAAAGCTGGAGGAGAGAGAGTGAGCATGCAAGAGGAGCATCATGTTGGAGATATGGGGGCAAAGGAGAAACAGTTGGAGAGACGGGCTGGGGGGGAGGAGAAAGACTATGGTGAGTTGTCTTCATTTCAGTTACATCTGTTAAGAACATAACATAAGAAATGCCATATCCCTAGTCTTTTTACTTTTTGATGGCCTGTTCCACTCTATTCATTAATTTATAGACCTCTATCATATCTCCCCTCAGCTGTCTCTTTTCCAGGTTGAAGAGCCTTAACCTTTAAGCCTCTCCTCATAGGGGTATCCTTCTATCCCCTTTACCATTTTGGTGGCTCTTCTCTGTACCTTTTCTAATTCCGCTATATCCTTTTTAAGATACGGTGACCAGAATTGCACACAATATTCAAGGTGCTGTTGCACCATGGAACAATACAGAGGCATTATAATATCCTATCTGCCTTCTTGGCCGCCGCTTCACACTGGGCAGAGGGTTTCAATGTGTTATCCATTATGACGCCTAAATCTTTTTCCTGGGTGGTGGTTCTAATGTGGAACCTTGCATCATGTTACCATAGTCTGGGTTGTTCTTTCCTAGATGCATAACTTTGCACTTGTCCACATTAAATTTAATCTAACATTTGAACGTCCAAGTCTTCCAATTTATCAAGATCCTCTTGCAATTTTTCACAATCCTCTTGAATAATTTTGTGCCATCTACAAATTTGACTACCTCACTCATTCCCATTTCCAGGTAATTTACGAATATGTTAAAAAGCAGCAGACCCAGCTACTGCTACTCTAAGTGCACTTGAGCAGCCAGAAAAGGATCCCCCCCTCCCACCTTACCCAGGGCGCTGTGTCCTTCAATGGTCCTGGCTCTCAGATTGAAGTCTTTGTCAAAGTGGCTCCCACTTGAAAAATAGGATTACAGTGCTGAGTAGTAAAGGAAAGACTAAGATTGAATGAGAACTACAACATGAAACAAGATCATCTTTGGACAGACTATTTAGTAGTAAAATCCTGTAGAGCCTATTACTACTTATTTCTATAGCACTACTAGGCATACACAGAGCTGTACACATACATATAAGAGAGTCCCTGCTTGACAGAGCTTACCTTTTAAAGAAAAAGGCTGAAGTAGCTTTTATGTTTATTAAAGTTTAAACCTAATATACTCAAGTTACTTTTCTAACATCTAAACTATAAAAGGACTATATCATCTCTCTAGCCCTTTCAAAATGTTTAACAATATTGAAAAGCTTTTCTGCGTAGAGATTTTTTTATTTTAGGAAATTAAACTTACTTTGAAAATGGACCACAATTTCTCAGCAGTCTTTTAATAAAAAGGCTTCCATGGTTCCAACTTCAAGCACATTGGATCTTTGACAGGTTGCATGCAGCTTCCATTTATCTACTGTAGACTTGACATACTTGGAGCTGAACATGCTGGAGCCATGGTAGCGTTTTTGTTACGAGACTACCAAGAAGCACAAAAGAACAGAAAATAAAAACAACATAAAAAGAGCACAAAATAAATAAAAATGAGAATTTGTGGAAGGCTACAGGGAATGGGCATGATAAGGTGGGATTTGAAAGGGATATGGTCCCTTTGGATTACACAGAACAATCTAGGTATAACAGCCAGATTGCTTTTCATCTAATATCCAAATGTATAACTGTACACAGAATCTTGAAGAAGAAAACGTAACCACTACTATAAAGACAGTTGCTTGGCACTTAATTATGAAAGTTGGATATTTAGGATTTAAATGCCAAGAGGTTCCAGTTAAATGCATTATCTATACAGTATCTATAATACATCGTTACATACATTAGAGGAGTCTGGCCATGGTGTAAACTTTATTTTACAAGAATTACTCTAAAAACAGCATAAACAAGTATCTGAAAAGCACCATATCAATGCAATAGCAGCTGAATTATTACTATATCAGCCAGAATTGCTCATCCTTGATAAAGTCATAAGTCATATATACTGCCTTCGGAGAAAATATAGCTATTGATATATCGAGCAAATGAGAGTAAGTAAACCTAATCTTGCCGCCAGCAGGCCTTAATTTAGGCACACAGGCAACCATCTAGGATACCAAATTTTGAAGGTATTATTTATTTAGGCCAAAAAGGGTCATGTGCCTGTGCTGCTTAAAAAAGGCACCACTGTGGCACTATGGCCTTTCTCTGCTCTTCTCCTAGCTCTCCAATATTTCAAATATCTAACATCCCCCACCCTGCTCTCTGTCCTGGGATTTGTTGTCCTGTCTTGCCTAAGGGTACAAAACTCGTAAATCCAGCTTTAGCTGCCTGCTGAAATTTAGATGTTCCGGGAGTTGAAAATAAACAGTGATCAGTTAACTGAAAAATAACCCACCTTGAACAGAAATGCACACATTTCAATGAAACAATGTGATATAACATGGTTTTCTAAAACCTTCTGTATAAGTTCTAGAGTTCTTACATAATCGTGGTCGAGCAGATGTAATAGTAGCCCAGCAAGGTGAAACCCTTTAGTTGAAGGACTACCCTCATCCCTCTGAAGATAGGAAATTGCTGTTTGGGTCGTTTAGGTTTCATACAGACTACTTTTTTTTCCTAGAAAAAAGGTGCTGGTATTCAGAGGCAAGGCCAAAGGTAGGTGAGGTGACTATCCAGGGACCTGCCCCCATAATAACCATGTCTGCTGCAATCAGCCACAGCACCTATGAAAAGACAGCATCACTAATATTACACCAGTATCCAGAACACCAACACATCTTTTACTGGTCGAACAGAATGAGCAAAATTGCAATAGATCTCTACACAAACTACAAATTAGCAGAATACCCCACTTCAGTCACACAGACAGAACATGGGTAGAGCCTCATCAAATATAAAAGAAATAACCATAAATTAGACACATGAGAGAGTCACCCTACTAAAGTTAGAAGGCGACCAGAGGAAGGTGACAAAATCATATGGAACATGCTCCAGAAGATTTATGAGAAGAGATTTGAAGACTTTAATATCTATACTTTAGAGGAGGGGAGGGACAGGAGGGATGCAATGCACTAAGTATTTAAATATCTGTATTAATGAACACACATACTTTTTTCAAAGACGGGAAGGCTACAGAATTCAAGGTCATGAAATGAAACTGCAAGGAAGTAAACTTAAAAGTGACATCAGGAAATACTTTTTAAAGGAAAGAGTGGTGGATGCCTGGAATGCCTTTCAGATTGAGGTGGTGGGGGCAACAACAGTGACAGAATTCAAAAAATAATGGGATAGATACAGGAGCAGGGCCATACCGAGCCATAAATGCACATTGTGCGACTTGTAAATCTGGCTCGCCCAAACCCCCACATCACACATTTGTCATCTGCCCCATTCCCAGCATCTCCCCATTTTAACCCACACCTCCATTGTCCAGCCGGCTCCCCCCCTGCCCTTGTCTCACTGCCACCACTTTGCATATTCCCTTGGTGGCAGTGGCAGCTGCAGAGTGGACCTCCAGTTGAAAAAAAACATGTGGCTCTTTCCAACTCCATGCTTGTATGCTGGTCTTATCCTTCCCTCCTTTGACGTAGGCTCGCGTCAGAGGAGGGAGGGATCAGACCAGCCATTCAAGTGCAGAGTTGCAAAGACCCACATTTGAATGGCTGGTCTGGTCCTTCCCTCCCTCTGATACGAGCATACATCAGAGAAGGGAGGGATCAGACCAGTATGCAAGCGTGGAATTGGAAAGACTTGCATGGGGTTTTTTTCACTTGGAAATCCGCTCCACAGCTGCCAAGGGAAAATGAAAAGTGGCGGTGGGGCAAGGGCAGGCAGTGTGGGGGGGGGGGGGGAGCCGAAGCCAGCAACCCCAAATGCATCTCTATTTTTTGCACCCTGTGCGGCTGCACCGCTCACACAGGGTTAGGTATGACGCTGCACAGGAGATCATTATATGGCAAGAGGATGTATGGAGTGGAAAACATTATTCTACAACTCTAGCCACCTTACTGGGCCGACTAGATGGACCATGTTGGTCTTTATCTGATGTCATTTACTATGTTAAGAAATATTAAACCAAAAACTGAACTGGAAACTCCAAGAAGTCAGATTTCACATGCAGTGTAACACTGAAGACCAACACCCCTACCTACAAAGCAAAGAAAGGGGTTGGTGGCCCCAGCATAAGACCTCTCTGTGCACACAAAATGAAGACAATAGGTGTTTAGTGACCCTATCATCATACCTCCCGACCCCCCTACACTACTTTGCTCCTAGTCTCTCAGTCTCCCTGTTGAAAGGAAGGAGGTGTGTAGGACCAGTGCAAGGATTGGAAGTGCACTTGGAGGGCCCTCCATCCGGCAGTGGCTAAAAATATATGATGCAGCGCTTACCTTAGGGCTAAGGTGCTGTGCTGAGGTTTCAGTCTTGTACTAGCTGTTGCTTCTGCACCCCTCTGAAGAAGACTTCCAGTTAATGCAACGAAGGGGGTGGAAGCGCCAACTAGAACAAGACTGAAAATGCAGTGCAGTGCCGGATCCCAGTGGTAAGTGCTGTGTTGCGGTTTTGTAACCAGCCATAGCTGCCGCTGCATAGCCCAGAAACGAGTGACGGCAGCAACTGGCACCCCCAAAGTGACGGCACTCTAGGCAATCACCTAGTTCACCTAATGGTGGTGCTGGCCCTGGTGGGATGCTACCTCCTCCCTCTTTCCCCAGGGGCCCTTAATCAGCCCTCTTCTAACATAGTTAACACAGTAAATGATAGCAGATAAAGACCAGCGTGGCCCATCCAATCTGCACAATAAGATGTTTAGGGTTGTAACATATTAACTTATTAAATCCCCTTTTTCCCCTGGAGAAAGCCAGGAAGGGATGAGGAAGACACAGAAGGGAATCCTCTCTCTTGCCTCCTCCAGCCAGAAAACAGGGTGAATTCCCTTTCTCTTTACCCAGGGTTCCTCAGCCCTCTTTGCTCTCTCTCTCATTTGCTCCTCCTAACAGGCAGCCTGAATCATCTCCGATTTTCCCCAGGGGACTGACGTCAGCCCTTTTCTCCGCTTATACAGAAATCTTGGAGAAATTCAGAGGGGATTCAGGCTGCTTGCTGCATGGAGAAAGTGAGAGATAGAGTGGAACCAGCCTGCCTCCTGAGAGGAGGCAAAGGCAGAAAAGGGTCCTCTCACTTTCCCCATAGTGTCAGCTCTCAAGCAAGAGGAGGGCTGCTGATGGTCCCCCCTAGGGAAAGAAAGAGGTGATTCAGGCTGCTTGCTTAGTGGAGAAACAGGGTCTTTCTTATCTGTCTCTGCACAGAGCTATGGATGTCTAGTAGCGCCAACCTCGATATGCTCATATAACCCCTCTTTCTCAAGTCGCTTCACTGACTGTCTATCTGTTTCCATATCCAGTGCAAACTTCTCCTACTGACCTATAAGTGCACTCATTCTGCTGCTCCTCACTACCTGTCCTCTCTTATCTTTCCCCACATCTCTCCTCGGGAACACCACTCTTTTGGCAGATTTAATTTTAATTTAATTTAATTTTAATTTAATTTTAATTTAATTTAATTTAATTTAATTAACAAGTTTTTATATACCGCACCTTCCAATGATCAGTTGCGGTTTACATTGAACAACAGTAAACAAGGCAATGCTGTTTTTACATATAACAATGAGAAGCTACAAAGATTCAACTCAAAACTTACAATTAACAGTTGTAACTATATACAATGAACAGGATTAATTATATACAAGGTATGTATAATTCAAGCATCGTTTTGTGTTTTTGGTACTTGTTCCAGATCAGGGATTGATAAGGTTGGCTGGTGAGACTATCCTTTTTCTTGTTGAAAAGGTGAATTCGTTAAAGGACCGTAGTATGTTGAGAATAAATGTGTTTTGAGTTTTTTTCTAAACTCCATGATTTGAGGTAAGGATCTTAGTTCAGATGGAATGTTGTTCCAAATTATGGGGGCAGCATGGGAGAATGCTTTCATGTTTGTTGATTTTTTAGCCTTTATAAATTCCTTTGGTGTTTTTAGTTTGTTTATTTGGTCTCTCCTTTGAAGATTAAGATTGGGTTCTTTATTGATAAGTTTGTTTAGTGTAGGAGGTGCTATATTATTTAGGGCTTTGTATGTAGTTAGGAGGGTTTTATATTGTATTCGGCATTGCATCGGGAGCCAGTGTAGATTTTGTAATATAGGTGTTATATGTTGAAATGGTGGGGCATTCATTATAATCCTGGCTGCTGCGTTTTGGGCTAGTTGGAGTTTTTTTAGGTTTTGTTTTGTTACGCCTATTAGTGTTAGGTTCGCGAAGTCAAAATGGGGGGTTATTATTGCTTGAATTATACGTTGAAAATCCTTTAGGTGCAGTAGGGGGCGGAGTTGTTTTAATACTTTAAGTTTGAAATAAACTTTTTTTGTTATATTCCTTATGTGGGTTTCCATAGTGAGGTGTTTGTCTATTATTACGCCTAAGTAACGTATTTCGGTATTTATTTTGATATCATTATTTTGTAATGTGATGTATGTTGGGGGGGTGAAAGTTGTATTCTTAGTTACTATTAAGGCTTCTGTTTTAGTGTGATTTATGTATAGGTTGTTTTCATTTAGCCAGTTAGTTATCTCGTTAAGGCAGGTATTTATTAGAAGTGTTGGAATATTAGGAATTGTGAATGGGACATACATCATTATGTCGTCCGCATAAAGGTGGTAAAAAACATTGAATTTTTTAAATATTTGACAGATGTGTTTTAAGTAGATATTAAATAGTAGCGCTGACAGTGCAGAGCCCTGGGGGAGGCCTAGTTCTTGGTTGTAAGTTTTTGAAGCGAGGTTACCAATTCGTACCGTTTGGGTTCGATCACTTAGGTAAGATGAGAACCAGTTAAGGACTGTAGATTTTATTCCAATTTGTCTTAGTTTGTCAATCATTGTTGAGTGGTGGACACTGTCAAAGGCTGCGGAGATGTCAATGAATATAAGTAGGAATGCCTGTTTTGAATTATCAATGCCTCTTACTAGGGTGTCGATTAGGACTGTTAGTAGTGACTCCACCCCATGATGGGGGCGAAACCCATACTGTTGATCATCAAAGGGGGCTGAACTGTCAATGTATTCTTGGGTTTGAATTTGTACTGTTTTTTCTATTAATTTAGCCATGAACGGGATGCTTGATATGGGTCTGTAGGATTTGGGTGATGCTTTGTCAAGGGTAGGATTTTTTATTATTGGGCGAATCTGTGCGTGTTTTAAAGAAGGGGGTAAGTACCCCGTTTTTAGCGAAAGATTTACTATGGGGAGGATGAATTGTGAGAGGGTAGGTAAGGAGCTTTTTATCCATGTTACTGGACAAGGGTCGAGGGGTGAGGTGGTTGTATTTATGTTTGTTATGATGTTCTTGAGTGCCATGTTAGATAGGGGTTGGAATTCTGTCCATTCATCTGTAAAATGAGTTAGAGGTATATGTTTTGGTTTTAGTAGCTGGGGGAGGGATTTGACTTTGGTCATGTAGTAGTCGGCCAAGTTCTGTGGGGAAATTTCAGTAATTTCAGTGCTGGAGTTGTGGGTGTTATTTGTTAACCTTTGGGCTATTGAGAATAGTTCTCTAGGTCTGTTTATTGCATTGTTGAGTATAGAGGAGTGGTAATTTTTCTTGGCATTGTTAATTGCATCTTTATATTCATTAAGGAGAGTGATGTATGAATCTTTGTTTATGGGGTTTTTGTTTTTTCTCCATTTGCATTCCGCTTTCCTTAAGTTTCTTTTCATTAGGTTTAGTGTTTTATTGTACCATGGGGCTTGGTCTGCTTTCGGGTGAGTGATTTTCTTTCTGGTTTGCTTATTGGCAGCTGCATTATTGATGATTTCGTACCAGTTTTTTACTGCTTCATCAAGATTTTGTGGTGAGGTAGTTAATTTGGGGATTGTCATGTCTAAAAATTCCTCTTTGTTATGTTTTTTAAATCTGTATGGAGGAACAGTAGGTGGGGTTCGTTTAACTGTTGTGTTATTGATAGTAATTTGAAAGTTAATGAGATGATGGTCTGACCAGGGGGTTGAGGTGCATTTGAGGGAGTTGGGGTTATAAAATTTGTGAAGTATATCTGGTAGTAGGACCATGTCAAGTATATTCCCTTTATTGTGTGTGCTGTCATTTACTATTTGGTGAAAATCCATATCTGTGGTGGATTCTAAGAAGAGAGAGGCATATGATTTTGGTAAGGAGGGGAGGTTAAAATCACCGAGCATTAGTATTGGATTTTGGTCGGTGGAGGAGCTTAGGAATTCAATTACGGGGTCCAGGTTTTCTGATTGTTGATCTGGTAGTCTATAAATTAGGCAGATTTTCAGGTTGCCTATTTGTGTAATGATTGTGTCAATGTTGGTGGGTATGTGTGATTGTAGTTTTTTTGCTTTTATCTCTTTTTTTATCATTATTAGTACTCCACCACCTTTTTTGTGGGTTCTGTGTGTAAAAAAGATGTCATAATGATTATTGTTCAGTTGGTTCAAGTATACGGAGTCTGTGTCAGTTAACCATGTTTCTGTTACACATAATATGTCTGGTTTTTGTATGTCTAATATATCCATGAATATAGGCAATTTATTTTTCATTGATCTGGCATTGATTAGATATATTGATAATGAGTCAGGGGTTATTCCTGGGTTAAGGTTTTTAGACTGCTGGGTTGAGGTGAAGTTTATGTGAATTAGTCTATGGTGGTTTACTTTAGGGTAGTGTTCTGGATAGAGTTGCCATGTTGAGAAACTGTTTCTTGTTGGGCTGTGTATTATTGGGATGTTTTTAAAGTTATTGTTATTTAGACTGTGTGCAATAATAGTTAGGATAGAGATAGTGAAGCATATTATAGGTATTCTAGTTTTGGAGGTGTTAGATGATAACAGATCCCTTCTATCTGTGCACTTCTCTTCTACTGCCAACTCCAGACTTTGATCCTTTCACCTTGCTGCTCCTTATGCCTGGAACAAACTACCTGAGTCTGTGCGTCAGGCTTCATCTCTGGCTCTTTTCAAATCCAGGCTGAAAACTCACCTCTTCGAGGTCACTTTTGGATCCTGATCCGCTTTGTCTCCTATGTGTTCTTTACCATTCCCTTAGATATATCCTTGCCCCCAGCTGTTGTGTTGTCTGTCTTGACTAGATTGTAAGCTCGGATAAGCAGGGACCATCTTTTATATGTGTCTGAACAGAGCTGCAAATTACTTTTAGCGCTATATAAATGATAAGTAGCAGTAGTAGTAGTAGTAGTCTAGTCATGTTACCAAAATAAGCAGTAGCAGTGGTTTTCTGGTGTAGCAAGACATTTGGATACACTGGAAGTATATAATCAGCAATTAGTTATGACTTTGTAAGAAAAGCATTACAAGTGTGATAGTTTTCTCCATGACCAAAACGTGGAATTTAAAGCAAGAGCTCTCAAGACCAAAAATCTTCAGATCCACACATTTATCGCCAAAATAGCTGTATTCATAGTATTTTGTATAATAGCTCAAAAGAAGATAGCTGGTATTTTATTTATTATTTAACATTTCTTCTAAACTGCTTTTTGTGGAATCAAAGCGGTTTACATCAAACTCAACTAAAGTACATTGAACAAGTGAGGGTGGTAACATGAAACATATAGTAAACATATTCACATTGAGCTATAGGCTTAGATACGGGTGTTCAGATTAAATCACAGTAGTGAGGGTAAGGGGGGGCATAACTTATTTACATGCAAGAAGTAGAACAGTAAGTAATGTATGGTAAGATGGTTGGGCGGAGGGTCTACATGACAGGTCCAAAGATTTCTTCGAAGAGGTACGCTTTCAACTTTTTCTAGAAGTCAGTTTGGTCCTGGGTGGTCCATAGTGTAGTTGGCAGTGAGCTCCATAATGTAAGGGCCATAGTATGAGAATGCCCTTTGGCATACTGTTTGAGACCTTTTTGTTTTTTGAGGTGGGATATTGAGAAGATTTAGGCGTTGTCATCGTTACTGTAGTCTCTTTTGAATGAGTGGCTGTAGACAGGCTGCTATAAGGCTGTGTATTGTTTTGAAGGTGGTCATGATTGCTTTGTATTTTATTCTCACTTGTATTGGGAGCCAGTGTAGACTCTTAAGTACTGGTGTAATGTGATCATATCGTGAGGTTTTGGTGATGAATCTGGCTGCTGTATTCTGTGCAGTTTGCAGAGGCCTGAGGGCTAGGTTTGGGAGGCCCGGTATGACAGAGTTACAATAATAACCAGGTATAGAGTGATTAAGGCCTGGCATACAGTACGGAAGTGATTAGAATCTAATAGTGAGTGAAGATTGTGCAAGATCTTCATCTTATGGTATACAGAGTTTGTTGTTCTCTTGATGTGTGCTTGAAAGGATAATCTGTGATCTAGAGTGATTCCTAAATATGTAACCTCAGACCTTACTGGGAGTAGCACTTCATTGACCTTTAGCCATTCTGGAAGGGCGAAGAATGGGTCCCTGGATACAATGAGTATTTCTGACTTGCTATAGTTGATTGATAGGTTGTGGTTGTCCAGTCATTCTGCTAGTGCCCTGAAGCAAGCTTGTATTGTGGTGTGTTCTGGGTTGCTAGTGTCAAAGGGAGCATATAGCATCAGATCATCAGCATATATGTAAAAATGTATTTTTATGTTTTCGTATGATTTGGCATATTGGTTGGATGTAAAGAATCAGGGCCGGATTTACCATGAGTGAGGCCCTACGCCAACAAAAATTGTGGGCCCCCAGCAGGGGCGGCCCAAGGGGGGTGCGGGGCCTCATTTGAATAAGGGGCCTCATTTGCATAAATATTTGCATAATGTTACCATATACTAACTTTTAGTAAACGTGCCTCTTAATGAGTGTATGGATAAAGAAAGACTAAAAGATTTCTACATTACTATAATCCAGTGCCAACTGCCAGACACATTAGGAACTACTACAAACACTGCCCATTTAGAACCCATAGCAAACCCGCCGTATCCTAACAGCACTACCAGGACTCACAAAGCACCATACTCTACCAATCAAAAGGCAACACTGCAAATATTAAACCAATACATTTCAGAGAACAACAATACATGACCTACTGGGGAAAGAGAACAAGTGGCAATGTCAAATAGGAATTATATAAACAGAACACCTCAGCTCAGTTACACATGCAGAACATAGACCATCACCAAACAAGTAATCACAATTTAGAAACAGGAAGACAATAATTAAACTGGGCATCCCAAAAGCCAAACTTGGAATGTACAACACTGTAGAAATAAAACTATACATTAATTTGTTCTTGTACTAAACAAAGCGCAGACGTTAATGATGCACATTTACCAGAGCTGACATATTCCAATTAATAAATTCAAAATAAAGAGATATTTTTCTACCTTTTGTGCATTTTTTTCAGCTGCAATTGCTCCAGCCACTTTCTTCTGGTTTCTTCGTGTCTTCTGCTAACTCTCCATCGTCTGCTGTCCATTTGTCCTTTCTTCTCTCTTCTAGTTTTTTTCCATTCTCTCTCTACATCTGCTTTAACATACTAATCTTTCTCCTTTTGCTCTTTCCTCATTCCTATTTCATCCACTCAAATTTTACCCCTCCATCCTCAATCCCCACTTACTCTCCCAATACCCGGCCAATTGTAGATTTTTTATCCCTCCCACACAAAATATTTTTCTTCTCCATTTTACTCTTCCAGCTCCATCCCATTCTAATCCTCCCCCAACATCAGCTCCCTTCTAGTTCCAGCCTCACCCAGCATCCATTCCCTTCTAGTCCCTGCATCAGCCCATTTCCAGTCCTAGCCACCCATCAGCCCATTTCCAGTCCTAGCAACCCCCCAACCCAATACCAGTCCTAGCCCCCCATCAACCCACATACAGTCCTAACCCCCCATCACCCCATTTTCAGTTTAAGCCCCCCCTATAACCCATTACCAGTCCTAACCCCCCATCAGCCCACTTCCAGTCCTAACCCCATCAACCCATTTCCAGTCAGCCCCCCATAGCCCATTGCCAGTCCTAACCCCCCATCAGCCCACAGCACATTACCAGTCCTAACCCCATCAGCCCACCTCCAGTCTTAACCCCCCCAGCCCATTTCCAGTCCTAGCCCCCCCATAGCCCATTACCAGACAGCCCCCATCAGCCCACAGCCCATTACCAGTCTTAACCCCCCCCAAAGCCCATTACCAGTTCTAACCCCCCCAACAGCCCATTACCAGTCCTAACCCCATCAGCCCACCTCCAGTCTTAACCCCCCAGCCCCTTTCCAGTCCTAGCTCCCCCATAGCCCATTACCAGACAGCCCCCATCAGCCCACAGCCCTTTACCAGTCCTAACCCCCCCAAAGCCCATTTCCAGTTCTAAATCCCCCCCAACAGCCCACAGCCCATTACCAGTCCTAACCCCATCAGCCCACCTCCAGTCTTAACCCCCCAGCCCATTTCCAGTCCTAGCCCCCCAATTGCACATTACCAGACAGCCCCCATCAGCCCACAGCCCATTACCAGTCTTAACCCCCCCCAAAGCCCATTACCAGTTCTAACCCCCCCCAACAGCCCACAGCCCATTACCAGTCCTAACCTCATCAGCCCACCTCCAGCCTTAACCCCCCCAGCCCATTTCCAGTCCCAGCCCCAGCCCCCCCAATAGCCCATTACCAGTCCTACCCCCCCCCCCCGTTGGCCTAAAGTTAAATTTAATTTAAAAAAAAAAACTGCTGGCTGCCGCCGCGGGGCCCCCTCTGCTGCCGCGGCAGCATGGACTGACCCGCGGGGGCCCCCTCTGCAAGCTCGGTCCGTCGGTCGGTCGGTCCGTCCCTCCCTCCCTCCGTGCAGGCTGTGAGAGGCGCGAAGGGAGACTGTCTCCCTTCGCGTCTCTGTTAAGCCCGCAGGGGCTAATGGGAAATTTCCCATCAGCCCCTGCGGGCTTAACAGAGACGCGAGGGAGACAGTCTCCCTTCGCGTCTCTCACAGCCTGCACGGAGGGAGGGAGGGACGGATCGAGCTTGCAGAGGGGGCCCCCGCGGGTCAGTCCATGCTGCCGCAGCAGCAGAGGGGGCCCCGCGGCGGCAGGCTGCAGGTTTTTTTTTAAATTTTATTTAAAAAAAAAATTTAACTTGTTCCATTTTTGTGGGCCCTTGCTAGCTGTGGGCCCTACGCCATGGCGTACATGGCGTATAGGTAAATCCGGCCCTGTAAAGAATAAGGCTGAGAGGGTGGATCCTTGAGGAATGCCTTGAGGCTGCATGAACGGTTTGGAGGTCTTGTTGCCTATTTTTATTTGCTGTTGGCATTCTTTTTGGTAGGACTGGAATCAGGCTAGAGGGGTGCCACTTATACCTAATGACTCCAGCCTATCTAGTAATTGGGTGTGATTTATTGAATCAAAGGCAGACACTATGGGGTCTGTTTACTAAACGGCGCACATGTACGGGGCGCACATGAGCGCTCTAAAAGATGTATTTAAGTGCTCTTAAGCGCCCCGTACGAGTGCGCGGCACATTAACGGGTCCCGCAAGTGTGCGCCGACAACGCGCACATTTGCGGGGCGGTAATGTGCGAAAGAGGCGTGCCAAGGCGAAATGAGGGCGGAGGAAGGCCCCCTAGGGGCGGAGAGACGGGGTCAGTGGGCGGAATGTGGGAGGGGAGAGACTCGCCGCACAGGAGCGTGCCCGAATCTGCAAAGAAATTTACCGCCAGTGAAACACTCGCGTTAGAGGTGCTGTGCAGGGAAAAGAAACCGTTTCCGTCAGCAATGTGCAGCACAATAGTGGAAGCCCAAAAACCGTGAGCAGTGTGATCTATGTGCACAGATCAAACGCCGTAATGTCACAGGGCACTAACCACACGGGCGCCGCGCACCTTAGCGCATCTGTCAATCACAGCTTCTGTTCTTCACGACGGAACGCCCACTCCTTATACGGCACCCGCTCGGTACCGCGGACCGCACAACACCGGCTTTTAGTAAACAGACCCCTATGTCCAAGAAGATAAGAACAAATATATAGTTTATACTGTATCAATGTTAAACCTCTTTGATTCTTGAAACTCCTCACAATTTTCCTCACTCTCTGGGGGAAAAAAGACATTGTACCAACAGCTATAAATTAGCCAAGCAGACATAGGGATTGCATTAGGAATGATCACCTCATTTGAATCTAGGCCACTGTTAGAGATAGGATACTGGGTTTGAAGGACCATTTTTCTGATCCAACATGGCACATTTTGTGTCCTAACTTACTTAATCCTATGCTGTTACAAACATTGTTTAGTTATCATTCCAGGTGAGGTTCTATATTTCCAAACTCACTTTGCATGCTGTAAGTGCCACAGCTTATTTTCCAACTGGGGATGTTGGGATTTGAATTTACAATCTGCTGGCTCCAAAAGTAGGATTGTATTATTGAGCTAAAGAAACAGCTCCCCTAACTGATCTAGTAGGACAGTGATTCTCAACCCTTTTTGTGGGGGCATACCTAACCAGTCTAGCTTTCAGGATATCTGTAATGAATATACTTCATATGTTGGAGAGCTAGGATTTGTGAATCACGCTCAAGCATACTCATTGTGGCTATATCCTGAAAACCAGATTGATTGGATATGTGTCCAGGACAAGACTGCGAACCACTGCAGTAGAACCTTATCTACTTTAGCCTGGTTGCTTATATCCCTTCTCCTATTACTCTAATCCATCACATACAAAATTAAATACACACTCAGCTGACTGAGTGTAATAATGCTTATAGGGTATACTTTTGAAATAATACATAAAATATAGAGAACACAAATGCCTTTAATAGGACCCGTACAACTTCATTTAATGTTTCTTTCATTTGATATACTGCTCTTTGTGAGTCAGTCAGAGTGGTTTACAACTCCAAAACTAAACAATAAGGAAAGGGTGAAAGGAACTCCATTTCTGTATAGGAAAGAGAGAAAAAGTCAAACAACAGAAAAAAATAAGAAGATACATAGGACTCAGACAGCGAGAGTTACTCCGTTTTTGCACGTTTTGCCTAATCTGCCCTGGACTCAAAGGCTTGGTTAAATAAATGGGTTTAAGCAAGGTTTTGAATTTCTTGAAGACTGATTCTAGACGGATGGCTGGGAAGAGTCCATTCCACAAAGTGGGGTGCCACAAAGAAAAAAGCAGATTTCTGAGTAACTTCAAATTTGGCCCTAGAAGAAGGGGCAATAACTATCAGATTGTTATGAAAAGAACAAAGATAACAGAGAGGTGCATACAGAATTATAAGAGCTTAGAGATATGCAGTGGCTTCATTTGTAGATTGATTTATGGGTGAGGGAGTGTTGTATTTTATACTGTATACAAGAGGAAATAGACAGCCAGTGATGCTGAATAAACAAAGGAGTTATGTGATCATATTTTTTTGCCTGAGATAATACATGCAACACCACGTTCTGAATAGTCTGAAAATTTTTTGTTTGGTTATTTCAATCTAATATACAACTCAATTTCATATTTCAAAACCAAAATTCTCCCTGGTGGTCACAATGGAAGAGGAGGAGTGAGCAATATGTATTTATAACATTTGCTGTAGATGAAGCTGTATATTAACTCTTAGGATATTTTAATTTTTGAAGTTCTAATAAAAATGTACTACCTTAATCATTTTCTAAAATAAAAACATGGGTTTAACAAGCAGTGCAGTTAACAAAAATGCAGGGTGCACAGCTACCATATGCCAGCATTTAAAATAGAGAAGGTAAATGGAAAAAGCATTGCTGCTTACTTGTAGTAGGTATTTTCTATAGGCAGCACATTGTTGAGGAGGAACAGCTCTCTTCAACCTCAGAACCTATTGTAAAGTTCTGAGCATATATTTTTATTTATTTTATTTATTTACATTCTCTTATATACCGCGCTATTCTGCATCAGTGCGGTTTACATTGAACAAACTGAAATTACATTGAACAGGGCATTATAACTTGGAGATAACTATGGAGGGTTAAGTGGCTTGCCCAAGACCACAAGGCGCACCTGTGGGACTAAAAACCCCAGTCCTTCCGGCCCAAGGTTGCTGTCCTCTAGTGGAATTTGAACCCCCGATCTTCCGGCCTGAAGTACCTTGCCCCAACCACTAGGCCACTCCTCCACTCCGTATATGTCCTTTCCCATGTGCAGCAGTTTCCTCCGCTCTGCAGTTAATTCCAAATCTTAAGAATCAATGCAAGAACTGTGTCTCTGATCAGTCCTGCTGTCTATAGAAAACATCTGCTGCAAAATTATCAACAAATGCTTTTTCCGTCAAAGAGAAAAATTAAGTCAGGCACAAAAATGGGCAACTCCCAAACTCAGGTCTCCTCATATTTTTATATAATATCTACTATTCAGAAGCAGCCCACACATCAAAAAATTGCAAAGTTGCAGTATCACAGATTGGCCAGCACAGCTTGACCAAATGCCCTGTCTATTACTATGGACAGGCTTCAGCAGTAATGCAAGGTAAAGATATTATGTGAAGACTAGGTGGCTACCTAGTCTTTAGTGGAACACCAGATCTGGTGCAAGAGATTAGGGTGTTGGGACCACTTGGCAATAGTGATCATAGCATGATCGTGTTTGATTTAATTAGTGGAGGAGGGTTAGTAAAGAAATCCACAGTACTACCTTTTAACTTTCGAAAGGGAGACACTGATAAAATGAGGAATATAGTTAAAAAAAAACTAAAAGGAGCGGTTGCAAAGGTTAAAGACTTACATCAACTTGGGTGTTTAAAAATACTATCCTGGAAGCCCAGACCAACTGTATTCCACGCATTAAGAAAAGTGGAAGAAAGTCCAAAAAACTGCCAGCATGGTTTAAAGGTGAGGTCAGAGAGGCTGTTGCTGCCAAAAAAGCATTTTTCAAGAAATGGAAAAAAGAGCCAAACGACGAAAACTGGAAACAGCACAAGCACTGGCAAGCTAAATGCAAAGCATTGATAAGGCAGGCAAAGCGAGAATTTGAGAAGGAACTTGCTACGGAAGCAAAAACACGAAATAAAGACTTTTTCAAGTACATTCATAGCAAAAGGCCTGTGAGTCAGTTTATTTATTTTACTTATTTATCATCAGTTGGACCATTAGATGATAGAAGGGTAAAAGGGGCAGTAAGAGGAGACAAGGCTATAGCGGAGAGACTGAATGAATTCTTTGCTTCGGTCTTTACTGAGGGAGATGTAGGGATGTTACCAAGACTGAAGTGGTATTTAAAGGTGATACTGCAGAGGAATTGAGAGAAATATCGCTACACCGGGAAGATGTATTACAACTATTAGATAAACTGAATAGTAGCAAATCACCTGGACCGGATGGTATACATCCAAGAGTGTTGAAAGAACTGAAATATGAGATTGCAGACCTGTTATTAGTAATCTGTGAACTTTCATTAAAATAATCTGTAATACCTGAATAGTGGAGGGTTGCCAATGTAACGACAATTTTTAAAAAGGGTTCCAGGGGTGATCCGGGAAATTACAGACCGGTGAGCCTGATGTCAGTACCGGGGAAAATGGTAGAAACCATCATAAAGAACAAAATTACACAGCATGTAGATAGTCATGGCCTAATGGGAGACAGCCAACATGGCTTTAGACAAGGAAGATCTTGTCTTACTAATCTGATATGTTTTTTTGAAGGTGTGAATAAACAGGTAGACAAATGTGAGTCAGTTGATATAGTGTATTTGGACTTTCATAAAGCCTTTGACAAGGTCCCTCATCAGAGACTTTTGGCAAAACTAAAAAGTCATGGGATAGGAGGCAGCGTACTATTGTGGATCGGGAACTGGTTAAAAGATAGAAAGTAGAGGGTAGGGCTAAATGGCCAATTTTCCCAATGGAAAAAGGTGAATAGTGGAGTACCCCAGGGATCTGTACTGGGTCCGCTACTTTTTGACATATTCATAAATGACCTGGAAAAGGGAATAACTAGTGAGGTTATCAAATTTGCAGACGACACAAAACTGTTTAAAGTTGTTAAAACCCAAGAGGACTGTGGAAAATTGCAGGAGGATCTGGATAAATTGGAAGACCGGGCATCCAAATGGCAGATGAACTTTAATGTGGACAAGTGCAAAGTTATGTACCTAGGAAAGAACAACCCACACTATGGTTACACGATGCAAGGTTCCACATTTGGAACCACCACCCAGGAAAAAGATTTAGGAGTCATCGTGGATAACATGTTAAAACCCTCCGCCCAGTGTGCAGCGGCAGCCAAGAAAGCAAATAGAATGCTAGGTATCATAAGGAAAGGAATGGAAAATAAAACAAAGGATATTATAATGCCTCTGTATCGTTCCATGGTACGACCGCACCTTGAATATTGTGTGCAATTCTGGTAGCCGTATCTTAAAAAGGATATAGCGTTATTAGAAAAGGTACAGTGAAGAGCCACCAAAATGGTAAAGGGGATGGAAGGCTACTCCTATGAAGAGAGGCTACAAAGGTTAGGGCTCTTCAACCTGGAAAAGAGACGGCTGAGGGGAGATATGATAGAGGTCTATAAATTAATGAATGGAGTGGAACGGATAAACGTAGATCGACTGTTTACACTATCAGTATATAGAAAGACTAGGGGACATGTAATGAAGGTACAGGGTAAGCTATTTAAGACAAATAAGAGAAAATATTTTTTCACTCAACGTGTAATCAAACTCTGGAATTTGTTACCAGAGGATGTAGTAAGAGCTGTTAGTGTAGCTGGGTTTAAAAAAGGTTTGGACAAGTTCCTGGAGGAAAGGTTGTGATAAGGAAGCTTATCATAGCTCAGGAAGGAGCTATAGAAAAGGTGAAGTGACTCTGAACAAGCAACCTGTCAGTTCTGGTAGAAATAAGAAAACAGAATTTTCCCATAAAAGACTACCAGTCCCAGAATGCACCAGGTTTCCAACAGCCATTAGAGGAGCTGAAGTGGAGAAACGTGTGTTCAATCAGGAGGGCTATGAGGTAATCCCTAAGCACTCATCTCAAAGGGCAGGGCCTGATTCAGCACAGCTGCGCTGTGTTAGGGAAGAGCACTCATCCAAGCAGAATAAGAGTAGAGTTTATTCTACAGATGACCATCTTCATGATCACCTTGGATGTCCAGAGAATTGTCCTCAGTATCCTGAGAATCAGCTTGAGTTTGATCATCAGTTTCATCTGAAGGATCATCAGAAGCAGAAGCCAAACCGGACGGACAGAGAGGGAAAGAGACCCTTTGGAAGAAGGAAAAGCCTTTGAGAGGTCTAGAAGAGTCCAAAGCAGTACGTATACTGGGAGGTATTCCAAGGGCCAGCATACACCATTGGACTGGGGAAAGCCAGAGGAATGGTGCTGCAGAGCTAGGAATCACCAGAGGCTACCTGTGAGGGAGACGGCTGCACGTGGAAGGGACCCTAAGACCTGTGCCAGAAGGTATGTGAAGAGAGATCCAGTGTCCAGGGATCTGGATTGGAAGGCTGGACATAAGAACTGGACTACATACTGGCCAGGCTATATAGAGAGGAACTCTAGCAGCAATGGAAGCTCAGGTATGAACACTGATCTATGCCCTAGCTATAACCTTGAAAGACAGCAGGGAAACAAGTATTCTCCTGAAAATGCTCCATTGAGAGATTCATCTGTGCCAATCCATGATATTGAACCCATGGCTTGTTGAACAAGGGGGAATAATAGCAGATGAGGATCCTGTTTATATGGACTGTTCTCTATCTAAACTCCGTTGGTAACTTTCTGTTATAAAGTACAGCAACCATCACAAAGAAATACAAATTTGTTCTTTAATCTACTCAGAAAAGCTCCTGAAGCAGGATTTGACCCACACAGTGGAAGGCAAGCCAGCTAAGGGGTTTCAGCTGGTAACTGCTAGCAATTAAGCCTTACCTAATTGCTTGTGAGCTAGGAGAGAATCACTTCTGTATCTATGTGGGAAGTAATCAGAAGTTAACCTGAAAATAACAGTTTGTTTCTTGCTTTGTGGCTTTTCATTTGTTGTTTTCCTGATTTTGACTTTGTTTTTCCAAGTTAACACTGAAAGTAAGTTACCTAATTTATGTGCTACCAAGCATATCTGTGTTGGGAGAAATAACCCCATAAATAAATATCTTATTGGTTTTACCCAAGAGCACAACTAAATTATTGTCAGCAGCTGTGTCTGGCGTGAATGAACTACATTGCCCACAATGCCTTGCAAATCATATAGATATATGCATTGCTAAGACTGTGAAGATTCTCACCCAGGCAGCCGTCTGACAAGGTCCATAAATCATTATTAAAAAGGGACCCAGGATATTAGTGCTTGACCCAATATAAGCATTGTGGAACCTGTGTCTTTTGGGGATACTGCTAGGTACGTATGACCTAGATTGGCCACTGTTGGAAACAGGATACTGGGCTTGATGGACCTTGGTCTGACCAAGTATGGCATATCTTATGTTCTTACTTTACAAATAGTATCTAGCAAAGCAGATTTCTGGACAGCCACATAGCTGCAGTGGCCCTGTTCTGATTTGATTTTAGAAGGCAGGCCCGACTTGGGGCCTGTTCTCTTTGTATTGTTGTGGCCACGAACGGACAATATTCCTGGTAGCCACAGCAGCAGTAGCAATGCAAAATTAAATTTACCATGCCAGTCACTAATCTACTGGTTAGTAACTGATATGGTAAATTTAGTTGCAGTAAAATTTCACATTTTACCACAGCATAGTAACCATCCCTCTTAGAATGCATGCTCAAGTTCTAGATATTTCTGCCACATCGCAGACAGGGATAGAACCTGGACTTTGGTAGCATGATGAGACATGAAAAGAAAAGAAAGAAACAACAATGAAAAACCCCCCAAGACATAAGACATAGGAGAAAATATCTATCACAAAAACAAATGGGGAGAGTTTTATTTTTGCGCCCGTTTGGCAGAGTGTAAAAACCACAACTAAAAAGCTGAGGAGGCTGCTGTGAGTGGGAAGGGCTGTATATGGTCAGAACTTTATAATAAGTTATGAGCTTTGGGGGAGCTGTTCCAACCCAGTGACACGTGATGATGTCAACCACATGTGTGCGCACTAAATCCTGCTTGTTGATGGAAAATTATCACTACCAAATGATACCCAGGTAAACAGAGGCATGTTAAAGTAATGTGATTTGTTGATTACCTGACCTCAAAATAGTGACAGAAATGAGAACACAGCTTATGCAGCCTAGGAGCAGAATAGAATGTCCTAGTCTTATAAAATTACAGGTGAGCACTAAAACATTTTGCGTTAACAAGCAGGATTGCTTTCTCTCAGTTAAGTACCCTGTATCCCTGCACCCCTCCCCCCAAAAATAGCCCTTTGGTAATATAGAAAATGCACTTCACCA
Source organism: Ichthyophis bannanicus (assembly GCA_033557465.1). NCBI lineage: Eukaryota > Metazoa > Chordata > Amphibia > Gymnophiona > Ichthyophiidae > Ichthyophis > Ichthyophis bannanicus. Next base: position 1,137,090,615 of record CM066033.1, on the reverse strand, counting down.
GAATAGTTGAAAAATTCATTTATGCACTAGTACTTAAAAGAGGCACTCCTGAACAATATTCTAAACTAGGGCTTCCCAAACCTATCCTGGGGACCCAACAGCAAGTTAGGCTTGCAAAACACCTATAATGAACATGCATGAGATAAGTCTTTATATACTGGATTCTCAACATATAGAAATTACACTTACCTGTAATTGTTGTTCCTTTAGGGACTCCAGTTTAGTCCTCCACCTTTGGGTTGTGGACCTGCTCCTGCAGCTTGGAGACTGGGCATATCAAAATCGTGACATCACTGGATGTAGCCTGCTGGTATCTCCCATCAGCCCCAGTGACCTATTGACAAAGCAAACTCAAAGGAGCAACAAATAAATAGCTATACTTAATTTCAACTGTATTCATAACCGTAAGTGAGAACTAAACTAACAAATCTTCAACGAAAAGGAAACGGTATTTTTTTTCTACGTTCTCATTTTTCTTATTCTTTTATTTTCCCTGTTCCACCCCTTAAAGCAATTAAGAGAGAAGGAAAGTAAACCAGGTCCGACAGAAATACTCACTGCGATCCAGAAACCGAAAGAAGCTTTTTTGTTGTTTTTTTAAATAGATGCTCCTCCCCATCTGACCATAAACTCTGAAAAGATCACCCACCGGGCGGGAATGAGGACTAAACTGGAGTCCCTAAAGGAACAACAATTACCAGGTAAGTGTAATTTCTATTTCCTTATCGGTCCTCCAGTTTAGTCCTCCACCTCTGGGATGTATCAGAGCAGTAATTATTGGGAGGGGCTTTTACCCCCGGATCGCAACCCTGCCGACCCGAAACAAGCATCATTTGCTGCCCTAATGTTCAGGCAGCAGTGTCTGCTGAAGGTATGAAAGGATGACCAGGTAGCCACTCTGCAAATCTCCACCAGCAAAAGCAAGCCGTGTTCTGCCGGCACTTATGCTCTAGAAGAGTGAGCCCTTAACTCCCCTGGCGCCTGACTACCTTGCAAAATACCAGCTGATACAACAGCTTCTCGGAACCATCTGGAGATAGGTGCCGTAGCAGCCGCTTCCCCTTTACGGAGACCTCCGAACAGGTCTCCGTAAAGGGGAAGCGGCTGCTATGGCATCTATTTCCAGATGGTTCCGAGAAGCTGTTGTATCCGTTCAGACTTACGAAAGGCCTGTGAGACCTTTAAGTATTGCTGCAACACTCTCAGTATGTCCAAACAATGAAAATTACTGCCAGAAAAGCTTCCCTCTGCGTAACCCAATACCAGTAAGGGCACCGCTTGATTCAAGTTAAACAGGTTAGATGTTTGTCTGAAGCTCGGAGCAAGGATTCGAAGGAATCGCTAGTCAAGGCCCTCAGCACCAAGTGGAGATCCCACAGCGGAACCTCCCTCAGCGAGAAGAGCACAACCTAGAGACCTCTGTTAGAAGACGAACCACGTCAACATAAAATCAAAGCCACCTCTATAGCTGGCAAAAGCCAACCACTGGACTCCTAAAGAGCTGACCGTCAGACCGTATCAAAGCCGTTCTGTAAGGACTTACCCTGATTAGCACGGAGAGTGTTAAAGAACTGACTTGTCAGCAAGAACACCAGATGCCAAACAGACGTCATATACTTACAACTGCAAAGGAAGTGGACCCTGACCCTGAGAAAGGTTACAATAACCGCTTCAGAATTTTTTTTTTTTTTTTTAACTTGCCCTTTCCATGGACAAGCCGTAAATGAGAATCAATCCCTTTGATGTATTCGAAGCGGACCCTGAATCTACAGATTCTTCTTAACTGGCAATCTGCAAGGCTCTTCGAAGAGAAGCCAAACCGAATCAGAATAGCTCAGCCGTCTCGGCTAATCAAGTGGCACCAAAACTATTCTCCCCCACTGAGCCTCGAAGCACTGCATCACCCGATCTATGAGCGCCCACAGGGGGCAGGGACATAGAGGGGTCCGGCTGATGGTCAAATTGTCATTAGAGCATCGATCCCCTCAGCCCTCCTCTCTCGTGTCCTACTGAAAAATAAAAACAAGTCGCTTTGGCCGAAGGAAAAACCTCCATGAGATCTGCAATCGGAGAACCCCCTTTGCAGGCTATGCGGGCTAACCCTTCCGGATGAAACTCTCATTTCCCAGCATCCACCCGGACTCTGCTGAGAAACTCTGCCTTCAAGTTGTCCGTTCCTGTAAAGTGCGCCGCTGAGATCTCCTGCAGCTGAGGCTCCTCCAGGCGAAAAATGACCCTGCTTTCTCCTTCATTGCAATGCTTTACGTTCCGCCCTGCCGATTAAAGCAAACCACCGTCGCAAAGTTGTCCGAGAGCACTCGCACCACTCGACTGCCTGAAGTGCTAGAACACAGCTCGCCGGTCGAGACTGCTGTCCGATCACTGGCCCTCCTGGTCGTTCCATCATCACTGGCCGCCATTTCCATCGCCCCCATGGCATGCCTGCTACCAGATTCCATGGACCAAGCCACCCCTGAAGGGACCTCCTGAACGCCGCTCTCCATTTGGGTTATGGCCCGCCTGTGCCCACTGGTGGATAAAGAAAGGGCCCTAAGTATATATAATATAAAGAATGCCAGAAGGGCCAGCAAAGTCATCAACTAAACGGTTGCTTAATCCCCCTTCAAAGCAGGACCTTTTTTTTTTTTTTAAACTTAGAGAAAAATACCTTTTCATATTATCAAATTATAGAATTAAACATATGCTGTATGAAAACCAAGCCTTATTTTGCCCGGTCCTCAGCCTGAACGCGTTCTGCTGATTGCCGGTGCTGCCACAAGGCTGCGGCATGCGGGAAAGGCTCCGGCCCCGTTTCGCGCCCAAACGACCTCTGCCACTCAAGCCGCACCGCCGGGACATCGCGCCGCAGACACGGCAGCCATACTGCGATTTCGGCCCCCACAGCCTCCTTCCGAGTGGAGACCGAATTGCCGCCCTGCAAACCGCAATGCCACTCAATCCCATTACGAGCAGCGTTCACGGTGAGGACCGGGCATGGCAACACTTCCGCTCTCTCCGCAGCTCCGAGTAACTTGGGGCAGCGCATGTGCCGCTCGCCCCATCCCGGGCTCCTCTCCGTATCGTCTGGGAGGGGCGAGCCGACCAACATAAAATGAAGAGGAAGCCTTGGGGAAAAAACAAAGAAGCAATAGCCTGAGGCTGGAAACCGCAAGAGCAGTACACACCAACGGCCACAGGAGCTAGGTGGGAGATGGTTATTTTAAAGGGACAGTTCCTCAGATAAATTAAATTAAATTAGATTAGATTAAAATACCCAAGTTAGATTAGATGATTAAAATATTAAATTATTAAACTGAATAAACTGGAAGGGATTAGACTAACTTTAAAGTAATTAGCCCAAAGAAAGCCAAATTACTAAGACAATTAATACCAGTAATTAATATTTGTCAAGTTAAATTAGACCCAAATTAAAACCAAAATTAAAACTAGATCCTGCCTAACTGCTCCTTATCTGATTCTCAAGTGAGCCCAGAACCTAGGCTCACTACGTCCTCCTGCTGCATGGAGACTGGACACACTGGGGCTGATGGGAAATACCAGCAGGCTACATCCAGTGATGTTACGATTTTGACATGCCCAGTCTCCAAGCTGCAGGAGGAGGTGCACAACCCAGAGGTGGAGGACTAAACTGGAGGACTGATAAGGAAATGGCATTTTATCTCATGCATATTCATTGCAGATATCTTGAAAACCCGACTGTCTGTGGGGTCCATGGATGCCCTATCCTAAAACTATCCTCACAGATAATTTAGCTTTGTTTGTATTTGCAGGTAGGAGACCTCTAAAGAGGATGATGGTGAGGTCTCAAAAACTCATGTGTTACGTCATGTTGGTCCTCTAAAAGGTAGTACGACCTAGAAGGATTTCAGACTGAAGTCAAATCTGCTAGTGCTATTGAAGAAATACATCAAAAAGCAAATAGTACCATAGAACCTAATGAAAGATGATGACTATAGGTCATTAACAATCCATGAGATACATGCAAGCATACATACATACATAAACAAGAGAAAAGTACATAAATATTTTCATAGCATTATTACAGCTTCCTCATATTTTGTATAGAGGCATCTTATCTTAGCAAAATAACTTTTCCAATTTGATCTTTTAACAAGCAAATATTTCATTGTATACCAAAAAACACAATATCATTTTAAGTATGGAAAACTTCAAAAGAGAAAACTGTTGGATAATAACTTTGAAAGCTAACTCTTGCTGTGACTGCCTCATTTTTATTCATTACTAGCTGGTGAAGGCATGCTTTTGTTGAATCAGACAGCAGGACAGGAAGGAACAGGGATATGTTACTAGTATGAACATTTGCACCATGGCATGAGGTCATGAAAAAATTATAAGAGCATTCAGAACTGTCCTGACCACATGTAAAAAAATACACGGACCTAGGAAATAAAATGGACTTTATGTGATTCTTAGACAAGTTTCAATAGAACTCTACATCTATGATAAGAGTAGATGAAACTGAATCTACTTATATATGGTAGTTTTTTTTCTATATGTGCTTAATGCTTTAAAAATCTTAAGCATTTAAAAATATATGCTTTCAAATAGAAATAAGATTGTGAAACATACTCAATTTGTCATTTATAAAGAGCAAGTCATGAGATGCTGAATACCTAAAACATGAACTGTTAATGATTGTAGAAGCCTGAGACAATTAAGGATATTCCCTTTTAGTGTCACCAAACAGCTGTTTCCCATGGCTGACCAAAAATTGGTTCTTTCAGTGCAAATTGAATACTGTAACTGTACCATTTTAAAATTATGATGTAAAAACAAAAGTTTTAAACATTTTAGCACACTAAATGCAAATTAAAGGAAATTCTAAGGTAATGCGCTTGAACTTTGAAGGGAGGAAGAGCAGCCTTCAGAGGAACAAATACGAATGAGCAGTCACAGCTCTGAGCTTCTATAGACTCCATGGCAAATTCAGTAATTGAATAACTTTCCTTTTGTCCCCAGAAGGTGTTTGGTCATTTGCTAAACGTACACAAGATGCAATGCAGGCTAATAAGAATAAACTAGAAACTTTGGAATATAGCTCTGGATGGATATACCTTTTGTTTCACCATGCATATTTTGTTACTGGTTAAATTGTTATGCTATGCACTCTACCTATTGCTTCATTTGTCTGGATTTTATGGTTTTTAACATTTTACTGGAAATTGTATAGGGTTTGCCCATTTTATTATTGTAAACCGCCATAATATTAATTCACGAATGGTAGTATATCAAACCTTTGAACCACCAAAATAAAAAAATAAATAAATACTACAGTTCTCAATTATATTCTGCTGTGGGTGTTCTCAAATGTGCTCATTCAGTGAGAGTCGAGTTATCAGAGACCTAGTTTTATGTACCCTCTGCATAGGGGTAGAAGTATTTAAATCCTAATTGACACGAGCTTGGTGCAGAAAATCAAGATATTAACTGTATTCTCAGTATGAGTTGGGTTAGAGTGCATAACATTTTCTCGACTTCACAGCAGAAAGCCTAGAGCCCAGATGAGCATTCCCCCAGTATGCTAGCAAGTAAATGTATAAACTTCTGTCTTTGAATGAAAACATGTCCATTCAAATGATATTGTAAACCACAGTGCAACAGCCTCAAAGTTACAAAAAAAATGTTAAAAGACGCCAATAAATTATTGCAAAAATAGTAAAGTTCATTGTATCAGCAGAACTTTGGGAGCCGTGTAATACAGATATAATTAAAATGTCCCATGTTCCTGTAACACCTCATATTTCAAAATTTTCTGTAAGAAAATCTACTGTATGGTGTTTTTAAAAGCTAAAATTGTCCATCATACGCATAAATTTGAATATTCAAAATACTGCAAAACAGGTGACATGCATGATTGTTAATGGGGAGTAACACATGCGCCTAAAATAGTTTGGTAAGACAATTTAAATACATAGTTAAATTGTGCTGGTAAACCCCAAGAATAATCTGAGGAAGCAAAGAATCTCTGAAGCAAAATAAGCATGCTCTTTATTTATTTGGACTTACTAGTCTATATCAAGAAAACATTGTATTTTCATGTGGAGAGTTCATCTGAGTTAGGCATGGCTTATTGTCAGTGTACCATAACCAGGATTCCTGGAGATAATGCACTGTGCTCTGTGTGCTGGGATAAAGACAGTGCCATCTGTGGTTAACCATTATACAAAGTATTAAATAAAAATAGTTAACTGAACCTGCAGTGTGCACGTCAGTATCTGAACCACTGTTTTTGTTAGGTCTTGATCGTAAAAAGCACTTTTTGTTGAATAGACTGACATCTAAATAAAACTGTACCATTAAACCAGTCAGTCAATGGAGGAAATATGCTGCTTCCACTATTTCATTTTCATTTGATTTAATCTATAAGTACTCAGCTAAAATTCTGCTATGATTTGAAAGACTTAATTGAGCAGACATTTTCTAAGAAATACAATCCCCTTTTAGCAAGTTTGTGGTTGCTGAAAGTATTCATGTGTTGAACAAGTATGTTTAAAACGTCACACTTCATAGATACAGTATCTGACAATTGTAATTTAGTTTTCTGCAACTTATAAATACATCTGTTAGTGATCTGGTAATAGTGGGATACTGAGAGCTATCAGGGCCACACTACAGACAGTGCCTTGATATGATACATAGGTAACACCAATTTACAGCATGCATCATTCTTATTGGAAATAGTGGTGATTTCCAGCCTGCTTTTATATCTATATTTCTATTTATAAATACATAATGGCATAAGCCCTTTGTCTGTCCATCCATGCAGACAGGGTCCATATACCCGCATTAGCATGCATGCCTACTTTGCCATGCTTACTCTCCTACAGCTGTCACCGCTGCTGAGAGCCACCCAGGTCCGATTAATACTGCTGCTGTACTCATCCTCCCGGAGTGGAGTAGCCACCTAGTGGTTAGAGCAGAGGCTTGGTGACCAAGAAACCAGGGTTCAATTCCCACTGGCACTCCTTGTGGCTTTGGGCAAGTCACTGTACTCTCCATTGTCTTGGAAGAAAGATATGGCAATCTACTTACAGTCACACCTTGCCAAGAAAACCCAGGGGCCGCTGGGTCACCAGGAGTCAGCATTGATTCAAGAGCATACAGTACTTACCCTCCCACACTCCCTTCCCTCCTGTTGGGAACCCTGGCAGGCACACTCTTCCAAACTCCCTTCCACTTCTGTGTGTTGCCCAGGGCTGAATTTATGATTTTGGTGATTAGAGTGTGGTGATTGGGGGGAGGGGTGTGCCAGAGATCCCAAAGACTGGAAAGCCAGAAGAGGGGCAGAGGAAGGACATAGTACCATAGTGGTGCCCTTTTGAAGCAGCACATGCACAAGGACCTCAAATAAGCAGGAGCAGACTCCTCTTTGATGCCTTCAAAATTTGGCATCCCAGGCTTGTTGCCTGTGTTCCCTATGCCTAAATCAGGGCCTGATGCTGCACTAACATGGCCTTGCGAATGCTCCCCTCTCATTGCTAAATGTTCTTAGAACCTCACAAGGGCAGAGTACAGGTGCAATATCAGACAAGCAAATGGGAAGACTGGCAATCATGGCATTGACAGGCTTCCAAGCTTTCCTGAGCTGGTAACATAGTATATGACAGCTGATAAAGACCAGCATGGTCCATCTCGTCTGCCCAGCAAGGTGGCAAGAGTAGGTGTACCTGCCGCTCCATGCCTTTGTTTAGGGGTGCACCTGCTGCTCCATGCAGGTCACCCCTATTTGTTGAGATATAAGAGATAGTTAAGTTTATTTTGATTTTATCCTGTTGCTATAAAGGGATCCCATGCCATTTTGAATTCTGCCACTGTACTTGCCCCTACTACTTCCATCGGGAGCACATTCCAAGCATCCACCATTCTTTCAGTGAAAAAGTATTTCCTGCCGTTGCCTTTCAGTTTACCCCCTTGCAGCTTCGTGTTATGCCCTCTAGTTTTACAGCTTCCCTGTCTTTGAAAGAGGGTTTGTTTGTTCATTAATACCCTTTTAAATATTTAAAGGTCTGTATCAAATCTCCCCTATCCCTCCTCTCCTCCAGTATATACATATTTAGGTCTTCAAGTCTCTTCTCATACGTCTTTTGGCACAGGTTCCAAATAATTTTGGTTGCCTTCCTCTGAACCGTTTCCAGTTTTTTAATATCCTTTGTGAGATATGGTCTCCAAAACTGAACACAATATTCCAAGTGAGGCCTCACTAGTGACTTGTACAGTGCAATTAGTACCACCTCCTTTCTGCTGGTAATTCCTTTCTGTATGCAACCCAGCATCCTTCTGGCTTTTGCCACAGCCTTGTCACATTGTTTTGCTCCCTGGAGATTCTCAAAAACAATCACTCCGAGGTCCTTCTCCTGGTCCATGCATACCAACCTCTTGCTCCCTATCGTATACAAGTCCCTTGGGTTTCTGCTTCTCAAGTGCATGACACCGCAATTCTTCACATTAAATCTTAACTGCAAAGCATTAGACTATTCTTCCAGCTTTTATAGATATTTCCTCTTGTTAACAACTCCCTCAAGGGAGTCCACTCTGTTGCAAATTTTCATGTCATCTGCAAAAAGACAGACTTTTCCATTCAGTCCTTCAGCAGTATCACTCACAAATACATTGAACAGTACTGGTCCCAGGACTGAACCCTGGAGCACACCAATCACCTTCCTTTCATCTGAGTGAGTTCCATTTACCATCACCTTCTGTCATCTGTCAGTCAACCAATTTCTGATCCAGTTCACCACCTTGGGGACCCATCCCCAGGATGTTCAGTTTATTGATAAGCCTCCTATGAGGAACAGTATCAAAGGTTTTGCTGAAATTTAGGTAGGTCACATCCATTGCATGCTCTTGATCTAATTCTCTGGTCACCCAGTCAAAGAACTCAATCAGATTTGTTTGGCACGATCATCCTTTGGTAAAACCATGTTGCCTCAGATCATGCAACCTATTGGTTTAGGAAAAAACACTATTCTCTCTTTCAGGAGCACCTCCATTACTTTCCCCCCCACCGAGGTAAGGCTTACTGGCCTGCAGTTTGTCACTTCTTCCCTATTACCACTTTTGTGAAGAGGTACCACATTGCCCTTCTCCAGTCCTGTGGAATTTCTCCTGTCTCCAAGGATCTATTGAAAACATCCTTTAAAAGCCCTGCAAGGACCTCTCTTTCAGTATCCTTGGATGTATCCGATCTGGTCCATTGGCATTTTCCACTTCCAGTTTTGCAAGCTGTTCAAACACATCATCTAATGTGAATGGTGTAGTATCTACTCCATTCCCATTTGTATATTTGTCAATCACAGGTGGTCCTTCTCTAGGATTTTCTTTAGTAAAAACATAACAGAAGTATTTGAGTATTTTTACCTTTTCAATGTCACTTTCCACAATCCATTTTCGGCACTTTTGAGTCTTGCAATTCCACCTCTGATCTTAAGAACATAAGATATGCCATACTAGGTCAGACCAAAGTCCATCAAGCCCAGTATCTTGTTTCCAACAGTGGCCAATCTAGGTCATAAGTATCTAGCAGTTTCCCCAAAAGACACAGGTTCCACAATGCTTGTATTGGGTCAAGCAGTGATATCCTGGGTCCCTTTTAATAATGGTTTATGTACCTTTCCTCCAGGAACTTGTCCAAACCTTTTTTAAACCTAGCTACATTAACAGCTTTTACTACATCCTCCGGTAACAAATTCCAGAGTTTGATTACACGGTGAGTAAAAAACTATTTTCTCTTATTAGTCTTAACTAGGTTACTGTGTTTCTTCCTCTTCTGAATATACCTGAAAAAGGTTTTGTCACCATGCTTCAGATCTTTAGCCATCTTTTTATCTGCCTTTGCTATCCTTAATTCTTTTTTGTTTCTTTTAGCTTTATCTTGTATTCTTTTCTGTGTTCCTCTGTTTACGAACTTCAGAATTTTGTGAAAGCTGTGTTGTTTGCCTTTGTGCAGCCACTTCTTTGGAGAACCATATAGATTTCCTTTTCCTCTTGTTTTTATTTATTTTCCTTACATATGTATCTGTTGTCCCTTTTATTGCCTCCTTTAGTTTAGCCCACTGTAATTCCACGTCCCTTACCTCCTTCCCACCCTGCCAACTCTTCCTTCAGGCACTTAGCCATTTTACTGAAGTCAGCATTTTTTAAGTCTAGAACTTTGAGCTTGCTGGTAAATTTACAGAGTTTATAGTTGCTACCAGCTCTTTAAACAGGGAAGAGAGGTGGAGGATGTTTTTTGGATGTCTAAACATTACAAGTGCACGCAAATCACTTGTATGTATGCATCCCTACAAATGAAATCTGTGATCTGAAAGAATTCAGAAAAAATCTTAAGACACACCTCTTCCAATCACACTACAACTTAACCTCGTGAATTTCACTCAGCTGTGTGTAAATATGTATATAAGGATCCTGTGTAAAGTCCTAACAATCAGTCACTTGTAAATATGTATATAAGTACACTGTGTGAACCCTTAACATAAATCAACTGTAACCCTATAACCCCATGTTTTTGCTGTGCTCTACCTCCCCTCCCTAATCACATTGTATGCATCCATAATTCTGGCCGGTACAGCCAACCTTACCATGTGTAACAACCGCTGCTGATCACTGGAAGCAGCGGGATACAAATGTACGCTAAATAAATAAATAAATTAACCTGTACATAATTAATATGCATGCTTAAAATGTTCTAGCGCACTTAAGATGGATTCATAAACATGTGACAAACATGAAGAAATGCCCCAAAATTGGGAAAAATAGATTTTAATCGAGCATGAACCAAACTGTTTTTGGGCTGTACTGACTTCTGGAGTCCAGTATTCTTCAATATCAATATGGATAGTAAATTGCAGAACTCTGAACTACTTGATGGAAGAAATTCATTAAAATTATCAAAATTTAAAAAGTGCTAGACTAGCACCACTTCCGAGTCGGCATTACCATGTTTAAAAAGGTTAACAGAAGTTCTTCCTGTTTCTTGCTAGGGACAGGAAATGCTTTATTGACTTTAAAATAGCGATGAAGGCATTGGAAGTGTAGTAGAGCTCTGGGAGTGAAGGGAAACGCTCCCGCGGTTGTGCTGTAGTGAACCGTGAGGCAGGTTCAGGCATCCTTAAAGCTTGGGCACTCTGAGCCTGTCTCACTGCTCTCTGATGCTGTTGCCTGTACAGAATTCTGCATAGCAGTTTTGCAGAATTTCCCAGGAGTAAAATCTGATTGTGTTCCCTATATAAGGGTGTAGGAACAGAGCCAATCAGTATACTATTATCACAGCTCTGTGAAAGAATGTGTACTCTCCATCGCTCAGAGACCCCCTACATTTGTTTCTCAATTACAGAAGAAGTTGGTTGTTTTTTTTTTTAAAATGTCATGCATCAGCTGACATTCCCATCTCTGTTGGCCACTGCCGTTACTTTCTGAAGTTGCCCAACAAGCAGAGCTTAACTGATTGACATGCTAGAGTGGAGTGCTGGACTTGTCTGGTAGGACAATAACAACAATTAACAGGTAAGGTTTAAATGCATTTTCCTCTTCAACCATACTAGACCAGTGGGATATACCAAAGCAATATTTATCTAAGGCAGAGTGTGTCTCTAGGTCCTCCAGGACCAGGCAAGGCAGAATAGACTTTTAGAATTCAGCTTGTAGGGGTTCAGAGGCTATGCACTGTATTTTTTGCCTGTTTTTTTTTTACCCGTTGCCACCAGTCCTGGGAAGATGTGCACAGCACAGGAAAGGGAAATCAGAGGCTGCCACTGCAAGGGCTTTTTAGGGGGCACTTTCTGTTGCTCTCCAAAGTTTGGTACTCTGCGCAACTGTGTAGTTTGCCTAATGGTAGCATTGGCCCTAGCAGTAACATCTAATATGCAATACTCTTCAAAAATCTCATTACATCCTTCTCTGCCAGTACTGATTTTCTGGAAAATGGACCACTTTATCAGGAGATTATTGCATCCTGTACCCCGAGTGTACTAAAGGACAGACCCCTCTCTAGCCCACCTTGTAAATCCAAGCTATGCTCCACCCTGCATCCCAAATGTCAAAAATCCTATTCCTGGCAGCAGACCTCAAATACCCTCCATACTCTAAGGTAGACCAACGAGGTGCCAGGCTTCCTGGCTTTCATCACAGTGGTTATGACTGCATCTCTTTCTTAACACTGCCCTTTCAAGTCATTCTGTAAGTAAATATAGAGACAGAGTTTTCCATTATGAGTGATAGCTGCCATAGCAGCCCCTTGGTGTTCAGATTTATTTATTTAACAGTATTTCTATACCGCCTTCTCCTACAATCAAGGCGGAGATGCAGCAGCTTTGCCTCCCACTAGCCTCCTGAGGTCCCTGTACTACAGGCACCTGCACCAATATGAAGCTATCTAAATTATCAACTTCTTAAAGGATGTGATTCTATGAATCACCCTGCCTATCAACAGTCATGAGTGGAACATGCATAACATTTACCCTGGGGTACTTTTTTATGAAGACGTCCATTTCTGCCAAGTCACACACTACCCAACAGCTGAAAAATCTTAAGATACATTTGGGGAGATCTCTACCATTCTACAATGCCGTTTGCCTTCTTTGCCAGCTGTGGACTCTTGGTTCCTCCTTGTATGATGATAGACGCCTCTGCTACTGCTTTGTTGGACACATTCCTTTTTCGCTTTTCTCTTCAGGAGAAAAATCACTGGTCTCTTCGAACCCTTGTAGCACTTTCATTCTGTCAGGCTGCTGGGTGAGGCACTGCCTCTGGAGAACCCTCACAACTTGCAACCACAAGGAATACTGCCGTTTGCCTTCTCTATGCTCTCTCTCTCTGCCAGCTTCCTCACAAGCTTTTTTTTTTTTTTTTTTTTAATGAAGACTTTATTACTACTCGGACTAGCAGCTCAAAATCAAAGCTGCTTCTTGACTTCAAAGGACCTTCTCTAGCATGTCGGGGGAGGGGGAAGAGGAAATAGCCTACCACTAGCTGCAAAGAAGTAAAGCCCCTTTCATTTTCAGGCCTCAGGATCTGCAGGGCCGGCAAAGAAGTCAGCCAGGCCCAGCAGAATCTCTTCAACCTAACTACATCAGTCCATCCCCACTTGCTGACGACAGAGCTATACAGTACTTATTGGCTGCACTGCTACACCAGCTTATATAGGGAACAAACATTTGTTCTCTCTCTTTCTGTGGGTACAAGGGCAAATTCCACTGGTCTGGATTGTTCTGGCACGGACAAAGAGGAACTACTATTATAGTGTAGATGAAGTGACAGTGCAATTCCGTTGCCAAATGAAACATGTCTACAATATTATTAGCATTAATTTATATCACTAATCTTCAACATTCTGTTTGATGACAGAGAGAAGAGATAAAGAAAGGCTGAAAAGTTTAACTGTAGGTCTTTTACTGGCACAATCACACTCAACAGGGCATTCAAAGAACTCCTAGTGCAGATTTCTCAAGCATTCCCATCTCTATTCTCAAGAGCTTTTCTTGAGAAACAGCAGCAATCTAGAGGGACTTCCTGCCCCAAGCACCAAGGGCAACAAACCAGTTTTAAACTGATACTCTTCCAGCCAAAAATGATGTACTTGTGCCAGATGGATTCTATTTGCTCTGTAAACTGTAGCTGTTTTTGCTAGGGAACACTAAATTTGTAGTACAGGGAGAATTTCATTCTCAAAGAAGAAAAATAAATGTTCTGAAATGGATAATATCCAGCTATAATTACATGGAATATTTTCAACTAACATTTTTGTATTCAGCAGTGAATATTCCAAGAAAACTTAACTAATGCATTTACTTTTACTGTGTAACAGCTCCTTCTTAGCTTGCAAAAATGAGCCTTTTGATAATAAGTTAAAAGCAATAGAATGCAAATTTAATTTATTCTTTTTTTCTGGCATTAGTTTAAATATTTGCATTTATATTTTATTTATTTATGCATGTAGTTTTATACACCACCCCGTAAATAAATCAAGGCTGATTACAAGGAACGATTAACCATTACATGTAACAGAAACCTTTTACAAATAAGTGAAACCCCGATCCCATGTAACAATTACATAAAAGATAACTATTTACATTGTAGTTATTATTTACATTATAATTATATTTGCAGTAACAGTGTTTTTTTCTTAGAGAGCGAGAGGTTGTTTAATGTGTTCAATATTTTATTGTTGGATTAAAAGTATTATGGGTTAGGTGTGGTCTAGCTAGTAAAGCGCTTCATACTTAGCTAGGAGTCACCTGTTGTGCTCTAGTTATTGATCAGGTGACTGCTTCTTCAAAGTATTCATGGAATAACCATGTTTTTAGAAGTTTGCGGAATACTTGGTGTTCGTGGATCTTATTTTCTCTGGGAGTGAGTTCCATAGTCTGGTGCATAGAGAGAGAAGGCTCTGCTGGATGTTGAATAGTTACTTTTGGTGAATTCTACCGGGGTGGCCAGCGAATTTCTGGCATGGGTCCTCTTTTCTCTATTTGCTGGGGTGGTCTGTAAGAGTGTTCTTAAGTAGGTAGGAGGTTCAGTTTGCAGGATCTTGAAGATGGTATGTAATTTTTGTATTTTATCCTTCTGTTTATCAGAAGCCATTGAAGTTTTTTCCAATATCGGGGTGATGGGTTCTCTTATTGGGGTTTGTGTAATGGCTCAGGCGGCAATGTTCTGTGCCAATTGGAGGTGCTGTTTGGTTTACTTTGGGAGGCCAGTGAGTATTCCATTACTGAAGTCCAAGTGGGGGAGTACCATTGCTTGGAGTGTTGTGCGGAAGTTGCTAATGGAAAGGAGAGGTCGTAGGTGTTGAAATTAGATGTATTTATTTGTCTTCTATAATGAGCCTTCCCGAAAGGCTACAGAATGGTTTACAAATTAAATACATATAAAAACAGTAACAACAAATGACACAAACACACCAATAATAAATACATCATATACATTAGGCACACACAAATACCCATGCCTTACATCTTTTATGCAACACTAAGGGGTATGTTTACTAAAGCACAGTAGGATTTTGCAGTTAACACCAGGTGGTAGATTCAAGTATCACGCTTTCTGTTGGGGTCGTGCCCAGCATTTCCCCAGAAGATAACATGATGAAAATGCAGGGATTGCGGCAAGACTGTATCGCTGATGCAGCTATTGCCACCCACAGAGGTGGTGTTAGCTGCATCTGCAATGTCTGCAAAAGGATGTGACTACCGCATGCTGTCAATGCCTGTGGTAACTTCATAGTACAGGCACGCTCACTCTCCGCTTACACCCTGCCCACCCGCACTGCTAACGAGCAAAATGCAGCTATTGCAGAAAATTGCCTGTGGCAGCTGCATTTCTCCCGTGTCAGCCATTACCGCAGCATGATTTTCCTGCGTTAATACTGCAATGACAGCTAATGCCCTTTAGAAGACATACCCTAAATCATCATCCACTGATTTCACCTCCTCCAGAATTGCATTACAAATCAGTGGACCCATAGATGAGAAGGCATGCTTTCTGGTCTCACCTAAACTCACGTCCAAGGAAACTATCAGCAAATTTTTGAGCTCTCATTAGCCTATATTTTTGGATTCTAGCAGATAAATTCCGAAGTGCCAAATCATGCAGAATTTTAAAAATGAAAACAAAATAAAAATCCCTCCACAGGCAACCAATAAATTTCCTTAAGCACCGGGAACATGCAGTTTGATCCATGTCACCATCCTAGCAGCCCTATTTTGTAACAATTGCAATCTTTATATTTGACTTTTAGGAAAACCTACAAATGAAAAGTGCAGTAATCCAATCATGTCATTGCCAATTATTCTTATCCTAAATAGAAGTGCATGAGATGGATATCCAATAGATGGTGCGAATACAGTTTCACTAGTGCCCCTTACTTTATTTGATAGGGTCAATGAGGAGTACAAAACAAGCTCCCAACAATCTAATCTCATCCTTGGGGTCTAAATGACAATCAAACAGAAAAATCTGAGAACAAACAGCTTGCAAACTGAGATGCCAGATCCAAAGCAATTCTGTCTTTCAATGATTTAACCACTTAGCCGGCATTCTACTTTCACTAAGCAAGCATTCAGTCTTCCAACCATCTCCGGACAAACCTCTGACAATTCACAGAGATGTATATCTTCTACATACTTATAATATGAAAGGTCAGTTTCCTCATTCACCTGCGCTAAAGACTGCAGATATACATTAAATAATGTTGGAGACAAGCTTGAATCTTGTGGCATCTCAGCCTGAACTGCCAAGGCCTGGTGTAAGATTTTTCCCCAGAACATACTGCACATGCACAAATAGATAAGAACTAAACCAAGAAAGAGGAACATGCTTTACATCAAGATCTTTTAATCTAGCCTGCAATATTCTATGATTAATAGTGTCTAATACTGCTTTTAGATCCAGTGCAACAATCACCCCTTCATTCCCCTTATCCGAACACCTATACCTATTGTCTATCAATGCCAACAAGGTTATTTTGGTACTATAACTGATCTGGAATCCTGTTTGTCCAGATGCTAAATAAACCATCTCATCCAAAAACTCAGTCAATTGAACTGCTACTACCTTTTCAGTTCAACTCTGTAAATTGCTCAACTGCTTTAAACTTGGAAATGGCACACACAACTGCATTCTTCAATTGGGTTAGAAACACCCATTCCAACAAGGAAGCATTTACAATATTTAACAATGATGAAACAAAACAATTCCTTAAACAATTCCACTGGAAGCACATCCAATAATGGCCCACTTGGCTCCATATCTGGCAAAAGCTTCAAAAACTCCTTTAATGTAATAGCTCTAATAGTAGTTCATATACCTGTACTTATCCCTCCCATCCATCACAACCTACTTGCTGCTCATCTGTTGTCTACATCTTTTACCTAATAAATAGCAGCAGTAGAACTCAAAGCACTTTCTTCACATCCAAGTACCTTGCCCTAAGATCCTTCCATCACATTAAATCTACTTTTTCCTTGGAAAAAAAACCCCTAGTCAACTCATTGGCCCTCATCATATCACTATCACCACCTATTCCTAATTTATGACACCTTATGGTACAGTACTGTAAACGTTCTACTAAAGGCCTTGACAAATTTTCTTGGAATCCAGCAACCAGCTTAAAAATGCATTTGTTGGCAGCTGAGACCTAGATCACAGTGCTCCCCTGTAACCAAAGATATATCGCAACTTTTTTAGGGACTGATTTAGTATTTTCCCATTTTCTATGGGATAAAGCTTAACAAATCAGGCCCTTAATGTGCCATTGCATAGTGCCAACAGTAGACAGTGACTCTTCTCCTCCTGCTCCCCCCACCCCCAATGAACACACTGTCAGCAGCATAAGGGTTACCCTATATAGCTGCACCTGATGCCATTACCTTTTCTTTGCCTCATGTATTACCATAGTCTGGTATTACGTGAAGTCTCTCACAGCCCTTGCACCCTGCCTTCAACAAATCTCTCACTCTCCAAAGCCCCCCTTCCCACTTTAACTTCACTTGCTCTCCGAGACCCCCCACAGCCTTCAGCCAGTCTCTCTCCATTCCTCTTGACTTGTTCACTGCAGTGAAAATGCCATGCTGCTAACTTTCCCACCATGATCAGCGTTCTGAAAACAGCTTGAGCTGCGTGGTGAAGGAAGTTCAGGTTGATCTCACTATTTCAAGTCTCACAGCCATTGATACAATGAGATTAGTCCAAACTTCCTTTGCCATGGTCTCAAGCTACTTATAGGGAGGTGATTGTAGTGGGAAAGTTAACACTCGTAGTTTTCACTGCAACACCTGTAAATTCTTAGAATTGTTGCAGATCAGCAGTATTACTAGCACAAAAGGTATTTTTGAATTGGATCCCTGGACATTTTTTTAAATAATTACTTATTTTGCAGAACAAAAGAAATTTTGGGGGCATGAAATTCCAGGTGCCAGGGTACAATTTTTAAGTGCCAAGGTGATCTGGCATCTGGGATTTGTCAAGTCCTGCTCTGCTATACCAAACAATTCTTGCAGATAATCTGGCAGAAAAAAATTCCAATTCACTTCTATCAATATCATTGTATAATCATAACTTCCATACATAATTCTTCTGATCTTAAGCCAAATGAGATCTCCACCGTCTCCTTTCAAGTTTCCTATTGCACCACCTTAAATCCCACAACACACCCGAGAATCATGGTGCCTTTTTATTTGATCTTGCAAATGACACATGGTGTAGTACTGAGAGATTAGCACATGATGTTATTTGGCACCATTTTGAGGACTGCCAGAGCTGGGGCAGGAGAGTCGATTTAAAGGGGCATGTTAAACTAAAGCTTTTAATGCACATTATGGGGCGTGTTTCGTAAAGGTTAACATGCATTAAGTGCTCCAAAAGGCCATAGAAATGAATGGGAAGTGGCAGCATGTTAACTTTATTTACCGCACATTAACCTGTAGTAAACATACCCCTAAGTGCTCACAGCCCTTTTATTTCTATGGATGTGCATGAATGGAGTTACCTACCGTGTGTTAGCATTTAATAAACATGACCCAAAATGTCTTACTTACAATTATCTGTAAAACATATTTTTCAGTATTATGATTTAATTTGTATTTAGTATAATTGTTTTATAGTGGGATCCCTTTTTCCATCTTGCTTTGCAATTGAATGAGTAGAGTAAGTGCTTAAGAACGTTTTAAAAATTATTTTATGAGAATGGTGTTAATTACATTCTTAATTTTTTCTCCCTTTTTTTTTTTTTCGTCTTTTCTTTCTTAGACTGTGTGGTAATCTGTTGTAGCTGTCCCCCAAAATCAACACTTCTAGCAAGTCCCTTGAAACAGATCTAGTTGCCCAACATTTTTCAGCATAAAAGCCTGTTTTACAGACAATTATAATTAAGATATTGTATGCCCTATTGATAAAGGGTGGTAGCGGTTAGCACGAATTCTGGCATGTGTTAAAAGTGTGCTGGGACATGCGTTGACAGCTAGCATGGTGATATGACTTGGAGTTAACAGTTCATGATGTGTTAGGGGAGCAAGTGGGTGGGTTAGGGGTGGAAAGTGGGCAGGGGGAGTACTTTGCAATCTGCACTAACTGCAAAGCAGCCAGTTAGCAAGAGTGCATTTATTGCCATCTCAGTAGGTAGCGGTAAGTGCATCCGAGCTATTTTTTGCTGCATTAAGGTAGGGTGCACCATGTTAACTGCCGGAAACATGCTTTCAATGCCCTCTGAGAGTTAACCCAGGTAGTGTTGCACTTAACACGCTACGGTTATGGCACTGACGCATTAGCTGCAACACTATAATGCCCTACAGTTCATGGCTCTTGGATATTATTAAAAGCAATATTGTTTTATTATTAAACTTAAGTATTACTGCTGATCCACTATTTATTGATATTTAATATTCATTTCATATCATTCCTCCAGTCCAGTCCAGCATGTGTGGGTTGTCTCCCTCCTGCAGCAGCTGAGGACTAAGCACGAACAGACTTTCTGATGTCACAGTAGAAGAGCTCCCCCTTGGAGCCCAAGAGTCAGTATTCTCAGTCCTCAGCAGCTGATGGAGGAACCTCTGCATGATTGGGCTCCACTGAAGCGTCTTGGCCTACCTTTCTCCGACAGAGCATTTCTTAAATTTACTGTAATAGAGCTTTGGAAAGCACAGGCAATTGGTATTTCAAGGCTGGGTGTCACTGTGCCTATGAGGTAGCCGGTGGAGAGGGCCTACAGACAGTGAAGCTCTGCTTGCCAAACTGCCAGGATCCTTGGGTGGGTCTGGCAGGGCCCAGGGGCTAAAATTACTTGGAGACCCTGATCCCTTTTTCCCCCCAGCCAGACAGCCCTGCACTCCTGGGCAGGTTTTGCATTTTGGTCCCATTGTTAAGCCTGTTTGTGTTTGAGAGAATCTGTGTCTTTAAAACACATTGAACTCCCGAAGTGCCTGTGTCTTTAAGGTTAAACTTTGAAGTGTTTGTGCTTCGCAGTCAGCCTTTGTGGCACCATTTGTCTGGGGAAGTGTTTTGCAGCAAGCAGACTCAGCGGCAGTATGGAAGGTGTGTGGTGAGTTGTTCTCTCTCTTCTCTTTCTCTGGTTGTCAGGCAGGCAGCTCGAGTGTAGTTCCCGCTGTGGGTACAGTTTATACAGCAGGCTTGTTTTCTTTGTGCGGCATGTGGGGGATAACAAGGTGTGTCCAGATTTGCGCAAGGAAGGGCAGGCCGGCGGAGCTCGATTACAGTCTCAAGGCTATGGACATGCAGTCGGGAACTGCCAAGCAGGACATCCCTGTTTCTGCCGCTCTTGTGGTTTTGGCAAGAAACATGGCCATTTCGGGCAAAGGAAAGAAGGCATGCAAAAAGCAGCAGCACAGACAGCCATGAGCAGAGCCAGGGACTCTGGAGCCTACCGCAGTGGAATCAGAAACAGTTTTTTCCTCTGATTTCGTGCTCCTTATGCATAAGGCATATCGTCTCAAGCGGAGACAAGTAATTGCAGGAAATGAGCAGACTACGAATAAGGATTTACCGAAACTGATGCCTGATGCTTTACTGGGGAGCATTCTGAAAGCTGGGGAACCTCCATCCAAGAAAGCACAAAGAGGGGGGAGATCTCTTGGGCGTGTGAGGAGTCCCCTCAGTCTTCCGTATCAGAGGACCAGATGGAAGGGCTCTTAGACCTGATGAGAGAACCTGGACAACAGGAGCTGGAGGATAGAGAGATCCTGCAGGGGGAAGACCCCAATGCGGTACGTGTGTTCCATCAGGATGAACTAGCGGCTTTGGTCAGTCACTCACTTGTGGCACTAAACATTGTTCAGGACCCTACAGTGCTGGAGGAGCCTTTGGAGGACCCCTTGTTACAGCGGTTCAAGCTTTCTCAGACAGCCTTTCTGGTTCATAGAGTGATTAAAAAAATGATTGAGGAGGAAAGGGAAGTGCTCAAAGCTGGTTTGAGGGGTGCCAAGTTTCTGAGCCGCTTGTATGCCATTCCACAGGAGGAGAAGGAGCTCTTGAAAATGCCTAAGATGGATGCTTTGGTCTCAGCGGTGACTAGGAAGACCACTATTCTGTTAGAGAACGGTGCTGCCCTGAAAGATCTATAGGACCGCAAACTGGACACGTTTTTAAATGAGGCATTTCACATGTGTGCCCTCACACTGCAAGTTTCCATCTGTGGAGCATATGTGACCAGAGCCTCCATTTGGTGGATCCAGAGTTTGCCAGGGTCAGAAGTGGAGAAGTTTGAATCGACCTCAGGGTATCTGGCAGATGCCTTTTATGACCTGGTATGGGTTTCCTCCAAGTCCATGGCATCAACCATTGTGGCTAGGCGCTTCCTGTGGTTATGGAACTGGTCAGTCGATGTGTCTTCTAAGACTAGGCTGAGTAAGCTTCCTTATAATGGTAAATTGCTATTTGGGGAGGCGCTAGAGAAGATTGTGAAGAATCTCGGAGAAACAAAGGGGGCAAAACTGCCCAAGGACCAGCCCAAGACACCAAAGCAGGGTTTTATCTTGTCTGGCCCAGGATTACTACTGACCAATGGGTCCTGGAGAAAATTTGAGAAGGGTATGTACTGGAGTTTGCGCGCCCTTTTCCCAAGGCATTCGTACATTCGCCTTGCAAGGCTTCTTCCAAGCAGTGGGCCATTCAGGACATACTTCAGTGTTTATTGCAATTACAGATGGTAGTGCCAGTGCCACGAGACCAGTTTGGCTTAGGTTGATACTTGATTTATTTTGTGGTAGCCAAAAAGAAAGGCTCATTCTGCACCATTCTGGATCTCAAGCAGGTCAACAAGGCATTGAGGGTGCCACATTTCTGCATGGAGATCTTGTGGTCAGTGATTCTTGCCATGCAGCAGGGGGAATTTCTTTCCATGCTCGGCCTCATGGACGTGTACTTAAATATTCAGATTCGATCAGAACATCAGCAACATCCATGGTTTGCAGTACCAATGGGGCATTTCCAATTCAGGAAGCTGACATTTGGCTTAGCCACGGCCCCCCCCGAACCCTCACCAAGATCATAGTAGTGATAGCTGCAGCCGCGAGGCAGGAGGGGGTGCTGGTGCACCCCTATCTGGACGGCTGGCTGATCAGAGCAAAATCAAGGCCCGAGAACATTCTCACCACACAGAAGTTGGTGGAGTTCCTGCAGCATCTAGATTGGGTAGCTGATTTTGCCAAGAGCAAGGTCGAGCCAATCAGGACCTGGTCAACCTGGGAGTGCAGTTTGACACTGCAGCAGGTTTCCTGCTGGAAGAGAGAGCATGGAAACTTCAGAGCCAAGTGAGGAACTTCCTCACTAAGGGGCATCCTCGACATGGCATTACCTGCAGCTTCTGGGCTCCATGGCAGGGGCACTGGATCTGGTACCATGTGCTCGGGCCCACATGAAACCCCTTCAATGGGCGCTGCTGTCCAGGTAGTCTCCCCAACACCATACATTGTCAAGAATATTGGTGTGCCCGCAGCTGACAAGAGCACATATGGATTGGTGCTGCGGCCGGAGCATCTAGCAGCAGGGATGCTGTTGGAAATACACAACTGGGTATTCGTAACGACAGATGCCAACCTCACTGGATAGGGAGTGCATTGTGAGTTGTATGTCACCCAAGGCCACTGATCTCCAGAGGAGAGCATGTGGTCTATAAATCAGCTAGAGATGCAGGCTGTGCTTATGGCATTTCAGGCCTTCCAGGAGCGAGTATGCCACCAAGCAGTGCGTGTCTGTTCCAACAACACAATGGCCGTGGCCTACATCAATTGACAGAGTGACACAGGCAGTATGGCCTTAGAAGAGGAAATGGCGCCTCTTCTCACCTGGGTGGAGGTCAACCTCATAGCTCTTTTGGCGGTCCATGTAGCGGGCAAGGAGAATGTTCAGGCAGGTTTCCTCAGTTGGCAAAGACTAAATCCAGGAGAATGGGAGTTGAATGCAGCAGTCTTCCATGAAATCACAAGATGATGGGTGATGCCAATTATGGATCTGATGGCATTCTTCTTCAATTCCAAGACAAACAGGTTTTTCAGTAGACGCAGAGAATCGATGCCCTGGTAGAGGTGGCCAACGGAAGGGCTGCTGTATGTGTTTCCCCCGTGGGCCCTAAGAGTGATCCTCATCGCGCTGGATTGGTCTTGTTGGCCGTGGTATGCTGATCTGACCTATCACTTGATAGCTAGCCTCGGAGGTGGAATAAGTCCCCCTGGATGTTGGATGATAGAGGATCCGGGGCCCGCTGAAGAGGTGAGGTGGTGCAGGGAGCTCCCCGCAGCCTGACCCTGGCCACAGTAGGCCTGATTGGGGGTCAGGCTGTGGAGAAAAAAAGATTTTGATGGTTGGCTGGGGATCACAGCTCTTGCATGGAGCTGTGGTGGCACGGCAACAGAACGCCATGCCACTGCTGCTCCATGCAGGAGCCTGGCTGGGCTAGCCGGGTTGTCAGGACATCCGGAATACCTGAATCGGGGCACATCCTGGATGTCCCAGTCTTATGCCGTGGTTCTGCTCCCATGGGGTCATCGAGCACCCGCAGGAGCAGAATTGGGTGCATCCCTGGGCCATCCGAATGGCCCAGGGACACACGTCTGAATTGGCCTCTAAGTCTTTTAACTCTTCTGTCCACAGCATTATCCCCCGAAACTGTAATCACAAAATGAAAATAGAGCAGATCCAAAATTCTGACTTGTACTTTTAAATTCTATATTTGAAAACTTTTTTTCACAAAGCAATGCAACCTCTATTATGATTCTCTATAAAGCATACAACCTTATGCCTAACTCATTTTGCAATGACCTGAAGCCCCCGAAAGCTCATTACAAATTTAATTAAGGTGATCCATTAAAAAGCTGTCACCTATAATTGATTTCTTGATCATTATTTCTATACTCAGTAATCCATAATTTTTATGTTTTAGCCATGCAGTGCAATGTAAACCTTAGAGTCCGTGCTGACTTCTGGCGACCCAACAGCTCCTGGGTTTTCTTGGCAGTGTGAGCAAGGCTTTTCTTCCGAGGCAATGGAGGGTTAAGTGACTTGTCCAAAGTCATAAGGAGTACTAGTGGAAACTGAACTCTGGTCGCTTGGTTACCAAGCCAGTGCTCTAACCATTAGACTCCTCCCTCCACTGTTTTAGCCATAGGATATCCTAATATTGCAAACAGAATGGGAGAAATGACTTTAAAATAAGGTCCCAAGTCTATGCTGAAAAGAACATGTCAGACCTTGCTGTAAAATCATTAATTTGCAGTTTTCATGTGCAAAATGCAATTTTCAAGTTTTTATGTTCACACCAAATACAGAATATAGTTAAATTGCAGAAAAAATTAAGTTTGCCAAATTTTCCAAAAAAATTTAAACCCCCTATATTTCTATGAGGTATTGGGGGGAGGGGAGTTGTTTGAGAAACATATGCAAAATTTCACAAGCCATTTCGCTACTAGGCTTATTTGCATAAACGTTCCTGTAGAACAGTTGTGCATGCTATTTAGCTAATAGTGCACATATTTTTTAAGCATTACTATATACTGTATATCTTAATGTCTGAATGGATAAGATACCATAGGCTCAAAGATCAAAACCTAATTCCTGCAGCATTAAAACTGTTGACAATTCTTGGCATTAAACAATGCAAAGGACTAAACCGTTTAGAATGGAAATAAATTACATAAAAGGTCACAGAAAGAAACAAACAGCACAGATTATTTTTCTAGCTATAGGACCTGTCTACTAAGCCATGATAGGCCTTTGCAGCTAATGCGATGTGTTAGTGCAAATAATAGCACCCCATTAGCTGCAAAAGCCGTGCATTGTCTGTTGGGGGTGTGCACAGAATTTCCCCAGCAGATAACGTTGTGAAAATGGCACAGTGGTTTTAGCAGCAACTGTGATGTCAGTGTTTACCATGTACTGCTGATGCTCACGGTAACTGCATGTTGCAGATGTGCCCTGCTCTCTGTCCAGTCTAGTGACTAATGCGCAGTCTGTAGATAATGCAGGAAATTGCTGCACAATGGGCAGTTTCCCCACATTAGCTGTTAGCGCAGGAAAAGCGTGCCGAGTTATCACATATTAACAGCTAATGCACCCTAGTAGACAGACCCCTATGATACAAAAGACTACTACCTCGTAAGCAAAATGCGAGTCTCCCAGAATCTGAAGTACAAAGACAGCATAGCAAAAGCAACTTTTTTGGCATGTAAGCCCTGAAAAAACACCACTATTCAGATTAAGAAACATATGAATGTAGTATTGCTGCACTTGCCTTTTTTGTGTGCCCAAACTGCTCAGCTGGGCTATTCTCATAACCCGAAAGATGTGTATGAAACCTCCTATTCATCAATCTGACAGGGCCCTGGCAAGAACTACTGCATACATGAGGACCTTACAATCCCTCAATGACACAATTCCAGTTGATTGTACTATTTTATTTTTACCTCCCCTTTCACTACCATCACTTCTGATTTTATTAATAATGAGCACTTACTAACAGACAACTATAGTTATTTTGATGAAACAATATAAATGTTTTTCTTTCATTTGCCAGGTTTAAGCATGCATATTGTTTGCAACTTGGCAACGATGGAGTATTTTGAAAGTGTGTAAATATGATTAATCCTCTCTTTCTTTTGGCAAATAGTCACATTTTTCTGTCATATTTTATTTTATGCATCAACAAAGAATGACAGGAATAGTTTTACATCTAAACATGTGATTTTACATCAAAGTATAAATATATGTCACTATTACAAGATAAAAAGACCAAAAGTTACATGAAGCTAAAACTCTGTTTTTCCGAAGCTTTGTAGACATCAATTTGCCCTGAAAGCTAATCTTTTTCCAAATTCTACTACCGGTACTACTACTTATCATTTGTATAGCGCTACAAGGCGTACGCAGCGCTTTACAGACCCTGGTGCTGAATTGCTTATACTATATGCAGTGTTTATCAATTACAGTACCTTGTGAAAGTTTTCACACACTTGTATATTTTTCATATTCTTTTATCTAACGACTACAATTCTGAACGCACTGAATTTTACAATTCTATTTCATTGGCATAAGATTATAGAAATAAATGGGTCAATATTCAAACTCCAAGGTCGGTGTTTAACATGAAACAGGATATTCAGCACTGGAATCCAGATGTCATAAGAATATAAGATATGCCATACTGGGTCAGACCAAAGGTCCATCATGCCCAGTATTCCGTTACCAACAGCGGCCAATCCAGTTCACGTTCCCAAAAATGTCTGTAGATTCCACATTGCTTATAGTAACATAGTATATGATGGCAGATAAAGACCAGTATGGTCCATCTAGTCTGCCCTAGCCTTCCCAGCAAGGTGGCAAGAGTAGGTGCACCTGCTGCTCCATGCAGGTCACCCTCCCCATGCCTTTGTTTAGGGGTGTACCCACTGCTCCGTGTAGGTCATCCCTATTTGTTGAGATATAAGAGATAGTTATGTTTGTTTTGATTTTATCCTGTTGCTATAAAAAGATCCACTATGTTTGTCCCATGCTATTTTGAATTCTGTCACTGTATTTTCCCCCAACACTTTCATCGGGAGGGCATTCCAAGCATCCACCACCCTTTCAATGAAAAAGTATTTCCTGACATTGCCTTTCAGTTTACCCCCCTGAAGCTTCATGTTATGCCCTCTAGTTTTACAGCTTCCCTGTCTTATCCTGGGGTAAGCAGTGGATTTCCCTTGTCCTCTTTAATGATGATTTATGGACTTTTCCCACCAGGAACTTGTCCAAACCTTTTTTAAACCCAGATATAATAACAGCATTTACTATTTGGTCCAGGTGATTTGCTACTCTTTAGTTTATCATATAGTTGTAATACATCTTCCCGATTTATAGAGATTTGGTTCAATTCTTCGGATGCATCACCTTTAAATACCATTTCAGGCATAGGTAACTTCCCTACACCTTCTTCAGTAAAGTCTGAAGCAAATAATTCATTCAGTCTCTCTGCTATAGCACTGTCATCCCTTAGCACCCTTTTTATCCCTCTATCATGTAATGGTCCAACTGATTCACATTTTTTTTTATATGAATGTACTTGTAAAAGTTTTAATTATGCGTATTTGCTTCCACGACAAACTTCTTTTCAAATTCTCTCTTTTCCTGCCTTATGAATGTCTTGCATCTAACTTGATAGTGCTTATGTTGTTTCTTGTTTTCATTTGGCTCCCTTTTCAATTTCCTGAAAGATGCTTTTTTTTGGCTACCACAGTCTCTCTGACTTCACATTTAAATCATACATGCAGTTGTTTGGCCTTCCTTCCACCTTTTTAAAGAGTAGAATACATCTGGTCTGACCCATGCTTGATGTAAACCTTTAACCTTTGCAGCTGTTACTTTTATTTTTTTCTTAACTATTTTTTTATTTTATCATAGTCTCCTTTTCAAAAGTTAAAAGCTAGTGCTATGGATTTCCTTGCTTTCCTCCCTCTGTTTATTAAATCAAATGCAATCATGTTATGATCACTATTGCCAAGTGGCTCTAACATTGTCGAGCTGAATATGTAGTTTCAGCGCTGATGGCAATGTTTTCCCAAGAGCAGTGATATTCAGCAGCTATCCAGACAGCAAACTGCATAAAGCTAGGACTGCATTTTTATAGCCTATCTTTATGTAGTTTGTAATCTATTTAGTGTAATATAATTATTGCTGCTAACTGGATCATCTTCATTCTGTTCATGGACTGCCCTGGCACCTTACCCAGTGGTCACAAGAGATATTCAGCAGCACTGTTTGCATAATGCCACTGACTATCACGGTCAGTGGGCCCCATGCAGCCAGCAGGTGCTGATCCCACATAACTCCCACTAGCTATCAGCCCCACAAAATAAGAAGCAAAAATACCTTGATTGTAGTACTTCATGGAAGCCCCTTTTGCAGCAGTAAAAGCTACGACTCATTCAGGAAGTGTGTATCACCTAATCTTGTAAATAGTAGCCAGGCAGCCCGGTCGCCACTTCACTGCTGCTGACCCGACTGCTTAGCCTGTATTATAGTTACCTAAATGAGTAGCCAAGCTACTGCGTAGCATGTACATAGTTACCCCAGTTAGCCCAAGTTGCAAAATCCTGTTTTTTGTAAGTTCAGTATGGGAGCTGCCTGTACTGTACAAACCTGCTGTTGACTGTAAACCAAGCTGATTTTAAAGAGCGCAGTATAGACAAGACTTTAAATAAATAAACTAGAAAAAAATTCTCCTTTTATTAATTATTTTCCTTATATCCCCCCTTCCTGAACTTTAAACCCAGATATTCAATGCCGGGGCTATATCCAGGCTCCGGAATTGAATATCCAGGTTGCACAGATTGCTGCAAAGCTAACTGGGCAGTTGTTATCTTCTGCAGCAAAGGTTAGGCAGCGATTTCCTGTGCCTGATCTTCACAGTGTTGTGAAGCGGGCAATGGCTCAATATCACCGCTGCCCAGTTAACAATGGGTGCTGCCTTAAAATGCCCCCATCATGCCCCAGTGCTAACCAGTTAGCAGTGGGGTGTGTAGTAGTGGCACCTGCAGTTATTTAGCAGCATTAACAGTGTTAGTGCCGCTAAATGTCCCACAGAATGGCATTTACACAATTTGCAGTTCTGCAAGCGATGTAAATGCCTTTGAATACCCCCGCCCTTATGTCTATTTCCTTAAAATTGTTATAAGTGCAACTGTATTATGAATATAATTTATGCAAAATACCACATATTTCTACATAAATGCAAATAACCTTTGCACAGTTCTATAAACTGTGCAAATAAAGTAGCAATATTTAATACTTAAAACTATTCTACTATTGAAGTACTCAATGTATTGTAATCCACTGGAGGTCTTGGGCAAGCCACTTAACCCTCCATAGTCCATGTTCCCTGTAAAATAGTTATCTCCAAGTTATAATGCCCTGTTCAATGTAATTTCAGTTTGTTCAATGTAAACCGCACTGATGCAGAATAGTGCGGTATATAAGAGAATGTAAATAAATAAATAAAATAAATTAAATCCAACATAGCATTTCCCAACCGGTGTGCTGTAAGACATTGGTAAGTTGCTAGGTATGCAAATCTAATGGAAGTAGATCAAAATGAAAAACAAAAAACAGGAAGGCATATAAGCAGGACCGGCGCAAGGCGATAAGGCACCCTAGGTGAACCACATCCCTTGTGCACATCTCCCATGAGGCGCCCCTCTCTCTAGCAGCATGTCCCCCCTGTGGCAGCCATTGCCACCACTATCGTCCCTCTCTGGGACTGAAAACAGCAGCAATAGCCGCAAATAGCCCCGTGAAGCTTACCTTCAAGCTTCAGCGCCGTAGGGCTATTTACTTCTGCCACTGTTTGCAATCCGATGCGGACTTCCCATGCAAACAGGAAGTCGGCATCGAGAGTCGGAGAGGGATGGATGCAAACAGCCTTGTGACGCCGAAGCTTGAAAGTAAGTTCCAGGGGGCTGTTTGCAGCTATTGCTGCTGCTATCAGTCTTGGAGAGGGGCAACAGAGCCAGCAATAGGCATGCCCGGAGGGCCGGAACTCTAGGCGACCACCTATTTTACCTAATGGTAGCACAGGCCCTGCACATAAGCACTACTAAGTTAAATGTAAAGCATTAAACAGGCAGGACAAAAAAGGAGTTGAAAAGAAGCCTGCTATAGAGGCAAATACAAATAGCTTGTGAAGTGCTCGCTAGGAACACTGCAAAAAAACACCTTTCACTGAGTAGGTTGGTGAAGTATATAATCTTGATGAATATTCTTAAAAAAAACCCAACAAATAAAATCCACCCAAATTTGTTTGTGCTTTTTGAGAAATGGAGTTGGTCACCTCTGTAATCATGGAATTTATTGTAGTGCTCAACAATATCGCAAAGTTACTCACCTGTAACAGGTGCTCACCGGGAAAGGTAGGACTCAGTCCTCACATATAGGTGACGTCGGCACCAACGGAGTCCGCGCATAGCATTCCCCCAGCTTTCAAAGAAAGCCTTTGGGAATGCTACCACGCATGCGTGGACCTCTTCCTGCCCAAGGGTGCCATCCCGCTCAGTCAATGACATAGCTAAGATGGCAGTAAAAGAAAATCAAGCAAGGTAGGGAAGGCAACTCCTAGGGGAGGAGGGAGGGTTGTGAGGACTGATTTCTGTTGTTCCCGGAGAACACCTGTTACAGGTGAGTAACTACGCTTTCTCCAGGAACAAGAAGGAAGTCAGTCCTCACATATGGGACTCCCTAGCTCCCGGCTGCCTTAGACCGAACCACGACAGTACCAACGGCAACCGGTCGGGTGGCCATGAGTTGCAGAAAGTGAGTCCCCACTAAGACACTCTGCAAGACCCTAGCGTCCAGCAACACTATCACTCTGGTAGCCTAAACACAGAGGGTCAGAGTGCAGAAGTTGCCTACACTCCAAAAATATTATGCAGCACTGCCTGACCAAAGGCACTGTCCCTGTGGGATTCACTCTCCAGGCAGTAGTGTGCTGCGAATGTGTGGATGGATGACAAAGTGGGGCTCTGCAAATTTCTGTCACCAGCATAAAATGGAGGTGGGCCACTGACGTGGCAACACTCTCATGTGGTGCGCTGTGATCTGGTGCTCCAGGGAGAAGCCTGCTCACTCATAGGCAAGGGTGATGCAATCCGCCACCCAAGAGGATAGTGTATGCTTGGTTATGGGGAGCCCCAGTTTGCTGGGGTCATAGGACACGAAAAGCTGAGATGGCTCTGGGTCCGCTGCAGGTAGAAAGACAGGGCCGGCTTACAGTCCACTGTGTGGAGTATGATCTCCTCCCAGCATGAGGCCATGGGTAGAAGGTGAGGAGTACCACCTCCTAGTTGAGGTGAAATGGGAATACCACCTTCAAGAGGAACTTGGGGTGAGTGTGGAACACTACCCTGTTCTTGAAGAACCTGGTGTACGGAGGGTCCGCCATCAGCGCTTGAAGCTCGCTAACTCTGCGAGCTGATGTCAGGGCCACCAGGAAGGCCACTTTCCAGGATAGATATCTGAGGTGGCAGATGGCCAGGGGCTTGAACGGTGGTGTGGTAAGCTGGGTGAGCACCACATTGAGGTCCCATTCTGCCACCGGAGGGCGGATAGGGGGCTTTGATAGTAAAAGGCCCCGTAGGAACCAGGAGACCAGGGGCTGGCTGGATAAGGGCTTGCCCCCTACTGGGTGGTGGTGAGCGGCTATGGTGCTCAGATGCACCCAGAGTGAGTTAGATTTCAGCCCTGTGTGTGACAGATGCACTAAGTACTGGAGTACCAGTTGTACGTGGCAGGAGAATGGGTTCTCTTTCCTATCCACGCACCACAGGGCAAACCTGCACCACTTAAAGGTGTAGGATCTTCTCGTGGAGGGCTTCCTGGTGGCCAGCAGGATCTCCACAACCTCTTGTGGCAGGTTGAGTGGGACCAGGACTACTTTCTCAGCAGCCAGGCCATTAGAGTCAGTGACCCCACATTGGGGTGCAGGAGGGAGCCCTCCTCCTGCATCAGGAGGTCTAGGGCCCAATCCAGGGTTACTAGGATTGTCGCCACCAGGGAGAGCAAGTGGGAACCAGGGTTGCCAGGGCCACCTGGGGGCGATCAGTATCACTGATGCCCTCTCATTCTGAATCTTGAACAGAGTCTTGGCGACCAGAGGAGTCCTGTGGGAATGCATACAGCAGTCCTTTGGACAATGAGATCAAGAATGCATCTGCTGCTACCCTCTGTGGGTGTGGCTGCCTGGAGCAGAAGCGATCCAGCTGCATGTTGTCTGGAGAGGCAAACAGGTCCATCTCGGACCAGCCCCAAAGGTGGAAGAGCATCTCTGCCACTGCGCAGGACTCTGCTGAATCTGTCTGCCAGGTAGTTATCCTGGTCCGGGAGGTAGACTGCTCACAGGAGCATGCAATTGCGTGCTGCAAAGGAGAGGAGGGCTACAGCCTCCTGGCAGAGGGAGTACAAGCCTGTGCCCCCTGTTTATTTATGTAGAACATTGTGACCTGGTTGTCAATCTGGACCAAAACAGGTCAGTTCGCAAGAGGGTGCAGAATGCCTGTAGGACGAGAAATACCACCTGGAGCTCCAGGAGATTGATCTGAAGTAGAGACTCCTCCTTGGACTAGCAGCCCTGAGTGCAGTGAGCTCCCCAGCCCTGAAGAGAGGCATCTGTGGTCAGGATTCTCTGCAGCAGGGGAGCCTGAAAGGGCATTCCTGCCCGGATGAGGCCTAGGTTTTGCCATGAGTCGAAAGATCTCACCAGCTGTTGGGAGACCCTGACCCTGTCCTGGAGCCAGCCCGTGTCCTGGGTCCATTGAGTACGCAGGCACCACTGGGCTGCCTGCATATGCAGGCAGGCTAGGGGCGTGACATGGACTGTGGAGGCCATGTGTCCCAGCAAGCGGAGGAGAACGCGAGCCAGCACCTTTGTGCTGTGTTGGACCTCCCCTATCAGTTGTTTGAGGCATTCTGCCCTGCCCTGCCCTGAGGGAGGAGGGCTCTCGCCCACATCATATCCAGCTGAGCACTGATGAACTCTAGATCTTGCACCAGACAGAGATGTTATTTGGGGTAGTTGATGATGAACCCCAGGTGCTGCAGGAGGAGGATGGTGAGCTCTGCACCTTGGCTGGCCTCTGCGGTTGTGCCGCCTCTGATGAGCCAGTTATCCAAGTAGGGGAAGACGAACACCCCTTGTAGGCGCAGATGGGTGGCTTCCACTGCTAGGGACTTTATGAAGACTCTTGGCGAGGAGGCCAATCCAAAGGGAAGTACCCTGTATTGGTAGTGGCCTCTCCCTACCATGAATCTCGGGTATTGCCGGTGAGAAGGGTGGACCAGGATGTGAGTGTAGGCATCCTTTAGGTCCAAGGAGCAAAGCCAATCTCCCTGGTGGAGGTAGGGTAGCAGTGTCTCAAGGGAGAACATTTTGAACTTCTCTCTCACCAGGGACCTGTTCAGGTCTCAGAGGTCCAGGATGGGCCTGTGACCCACGGTTCTTTTGGGGACAAGAAAATACCTTGAGTAGAAGCCTTGCCCCAGAGGTTCACTGAAGTAAATTGTAGAGTTCTCCTGGAGAGTCTGCCTTGATCAGTCAATTGTCTAAGTAGGGGAATACAAAGATTCCCATGTTGCAAAGGTATGCTGCTACTACAGCCATACACTTCGTGAAAACCCTGGGTGCAGATGCAAGGCCAAAGGGGAGGACCCTGTACTGGTAGTGGGTCCCTTGAAATGTGAACATAGTATTATAGTATATGATGGCAGATAAAGACCAGTATGGTAACCCTTCTGAATGATCTGCAGGGTCCACTGTTCTGCTGTGATAAGGTGCCACCGGTGTGCATAAAGGCATAGCCGGCCTGCAATGTGGGAGAATTGGGAATTGACAGAAGCAAGGTGGCAATGTTCTCCAGAAATGAGTCAAAAACTAGGCACTGTTGGCACTGTGTGGTAGGTTGTGGCTTGGTGGCCTTGGGCTTCTTCGCCTGCCTTGGTCCTTGCTGCTTTTGTTGAGGCTGGTATGAAGCAGGCTGAGGGTAGGAAGGATACAATTTCCATTTCTTGGGATAGAAAGGCCTTTTGGCTGCTGACTTTTTCTTTGTTGGGTCAGCAGTCTTTCTGGAGAGTCTCTTCAGAGTGGTGTCACCCATCTCTAGTGCTCCAGCCTTTTCCGACAAAGGTTTTCACCTGTACATGGGATATTGCTCAACTTGTCCTGAACCCACTGTTCCAGGTCTGAAGCTTGAAGTCATGCCAACCTGCGGGCCCCTATGGCTAATGCAGAGGCCCTGCTGGTGGCATCAAATGCAGCCCTGTTTGCAAACTTGGACACATTTTGGCTCTGTCCCAAAAGGGTCTGAAAAGCAGCTCTCTTTTGTTCAGGAATAAGAGAGGAATCCTTCTAAGTCATTATTGATCTCCCATATAGAGGGTGTAGGAGTTTATCCTACATGCTAGCATGGAAGCCTGAAATGAGCGGCACACAAAGGCTTCGAGGATTCTCAATTCCTGACCTGGGAGAATCGTGGAGTGGTTCTTACCACTCTTGATCCTGCGCATCGCTGATTCAACCACCATAGAATGGTGTAATAGTTGTGGCTTCTAGAACTCAGGGCAATCCGGTACTCGGTACACAGTGTCCAGTGTTCTACTAATAGGTGACACCATGAGGGGGGCTTCCCACATACGCATCAGGTTATGGAGTATCCGATGCACCGGGAGGATGGCAGCTTCTTTTGGGGTTGCAGCTCGGTTCCGGTTCGGCTGCAGCTGTTATGGATAAGTCCTCTGCTATGTTCCGGATGAACTCCTGGAATGTCATGTCTTCCAGTGGTGATTTCTGTCAGATACTCGAGGAGAGGATTCCGAGACAACCTCCTGGAACTCAGTGGAGTCAAAGGAGTGGTGATTCAAATCGGAAGAATTGGAGTCTGAGAATCGGAAGCATCGGTGATGTCGATGTTCATGGGATCGACAGTGCCGGTACCAATTCACTGCCTCAGAATAGTGTGGTTGTCCTAGCAGAGGCATGAGTTTTTCACTCAGGCTTGGTGCCTCCCAGCTGGATACAGAGGCCGGTTCTGGCCTCGGTGTCAGAGCTGGAGTTCAGGGTCCGGGGCATTGGACATCGGTACCGACACCGATGTTAATGCATGCAGTTCCCGAGCTATCGGTGTTAGTGATATTGATGCTGCTAGGAGTGATGCCAGAGTCCTCTCTATGGACAGCATGGCCCAAGGAGATTGTCGGTGTCTGGTCCAAAGGTAGAACGGTGCTTGCTGCCACCGTACCAGAATACGGCACCAGGGGCTCTCTGAAGGCCAATGCCTTGGGAGCTTCCGATCCCCATAGGGCATAGGTTTTCAACCCAGTCCTCGGGGAACCCTAGGCCAGTCAGGTTTTCAGGATTCCCACAATGAATATGCATAAGATAGATTTGCATACAATGAAGGCAGAACATGCAAATCTTTCTCATGCATATTCATTCTGGGAATCCTGAAAATCTGACTGGTCTAGGGTTCCCCGAGGACTGGGTTGAAAACCCCTGCCATAGGGGCTTTGGAGGACGAGTCCTCCTGCCAGAGATGTTTGGCCGGGCGGCTGGAGTCGGAGGAGGCCCTCAGAGTCCTTGTGTTCAGAGAAAGACCTCTCCCTTAATTCCAGAGACTTTTCCCTCGATTCCCGGGAGGTCTTGGATGGGGATCTCGGTGTCTTATGCAGTTCCTTTTTGGATCCTGTGTCATGTTTTGACTTCTTGGATACCTGAGAGGCATGGGAGGATGACTATGCCCGCGAGGAAGTCGAAGCCAGGGATACCAACTCCAAGGGAAAAGGTTCTCCATATTTGCTGGCCCATTCCCTAAGATCCCTTTTGGTCATAAGCTTACAGAGGGAACAGGATTTTGGTGCGTGTTCCAGCCCGAGGCATTTTAAGTACCAGTCATGTCTATCTGTGACCGAGATGGTGCTGGAACACTTTATACATTTTTTAAAACTGCTAGTCGGTTTCTCCATCGTGTGAAGATGGTAGGATCAAGGCATGACAGGGAGTGAGGCCCATGAGGAAAATTGAATAAAATAAAATGAAATGAAATGATAAAGACAAGAAAAAATAAAAATAAACTAAAAAAGTGGTACCGGGATTGGTCCCTCACTTGGTTTGCAGCTTGCCATGCTGTGAGGGCTTGTGTGCATCAGTGATGCTGAGGGCTAAATTATCGGTAACTTAACTACTGGCAGGGTCTCCTATGATGGACAGGTCTCAGCTGAGGTGCCTGACCAAGACAAACTACCCATCTGGACAACAGCAGAATGAGACGGTGTTGGTGGGGGAGGATCACATTTCTGTGACAAGAGCAACAACACTAAAATTAAACTGCACAGAGGAAAGGCCTGGCAATCTACTTCAATATCTTGCCATGACAACCCAGTGAATAGTCACAACAAAACAAATTGCACTAAAGTGCTGGAAGATGAAACCCCAGGTCGGAAGGCACTCAAATGTCTACTGGGGAGGAGTTGAAGACTTTTCAGAATAAAGCCAGCATTTATGATGTGGTTGGATCAAAGCCTTCTGGACGTCTGACTGCTGATGTAGCTGCGCATGAAATGAGAGACGCTGCAAAGATGTCTTACATATTGGGACATGGAACATACGAAGCATGAACCAAGGGAAGTTAGAGGTGGTCAAGAATGAAATGGAACATGTACAACTTGATCTTGTTGGGTGTCAGTGAACAAATGGACTGGCATCGGGCACTTTGCATCTGATGATCACATGGTCTACTATGCTGGAAATGAAAGACAAAGAAGAAAGGGTGTTGCATTTGTAATTAAGAAGAAACGTGCAAGAACTGTAATGAAATACATTGCAATCAGTGAACGCTTAATTTCTATTTGTTTACAAGAAATGTTCATCAACACAACTATAATTCAAGTATATACCCCAACAACAGCTGCAGAAGAGGATGAAGTTGATGAGTTCTATGAACAAGTACAAGCTGAAATTGACAGAACATGCAAACAGGATATCCTGATAGTCATGGGTGACTGGAACACAAAAGTTGGCAACAAAGACGACGGCAAAGTGGTTGGAAAATATGACTTGGCAACAGAAATGAAGCTGTAAAAGACTGATAGAATTCTGCAAGACTAACGATCTATTCATCTCAAACACCTTCTTCCAGCAACACAAACAACGTTTGTACACATGGACTTCACCCAATTGATTGTGCAAAAATCAAATGGACTTCATCTGTGGAAGTCAATGATGGAAAAGCTCTATAACATCAATAAAGCTAAAACCTGGAGTGGACTGTAGTACAGATCACCAATTACTAGCATGCAAACTCAAGCTAAAGTTGAAAAAAGAGCAAGCCACTCATGAATATAGCAAAATATGACCTTGAAAATATACCACCAGAATTTAAAGACTGCCTGCAAAAGTGATTTGCTGCTTTAGATACTAACAGAGCTCCAAAAGAGTTATGGGATGACATCAAGAAGGTTGTGTTGGAAGAAAGTGAGAAATCTCTACAAAAGGTAAAAAAGCAAAAACGGCCAAAATGGATGACCGAAAAACTCTGAAAATTGCTCAGAAACACAGAGAAGCTAAAGCCAGAAGAGAAAGAGAGGCAATCGCAGAACTCAACAGAAATTTCCAATGTGCAGCAAGACAAGACAAGGAGAAGTACTACAATGATGCATGCAAGAAAATAGAAACAGAAACTATTAGAGGAAAAACAAGACTGGCTTTCCTAAAACTATGAGAGTTAAATAAAAAATTCCAGCCTCGAATTGGAATGTTACAAGATGCTCAAGGATCCATGTTGAATGATGCTGAGGAGATCAAGAAAAGGTGGAAAGAATATAGAGTCACTATATGATAAAGATCAAGTGGACCAACAGCCATTTCAACCTGTACTTTATGATCTGGAACCACTGGTGATGAAAGAAGAAGTTGAAGCACTATGGAAAACCTTATCAAAGAATAAAGCAACAGGCATTAATGGCATTCCCACTGAAGTATTACAGCAATCAAATGCAGCTGTTACCATACTTACAAGGTGCTGCCAGGAAATTTGGAAGACAACATCATGGCCAACTGACTGGAGAAGATCTGTGTTTATACCAATACTAAAGAAAGGTAATCCAACTGACTGTGGAAATTATCGCACAATCTCTCTGATTCCACATGCCAGCAAGATTCTACAGCAGAGACCACAACCATACCTGGAACGAGAACAGCCTGAAGTACAAGCAGGGTTCAGGAAAGGGCGAGGAACGAGAGACATCATCGTGGATGTGAGATGGATCCTTGAAAAGACTAAAGAATACCAAACGGATATCTATAATGTGTTTTATTGACTACAGCAAGGCTTTTAACTCTGGGCCACATTAAGAAGCATGGGTATACTAGAACACTTGATTGTTCTCTTGCACAACCTTTACATTAATCAAGAAGCAACAGTTTGAATGGAACAAGAAGAAACAGAATGGTTTAAAATCAGCAAAGGTGTACGACAAGGTTGCATACTTTCCCCCTACCTGTTTAATTTATATGCAGAACAAATCCTCAGAGAAGCAGGACTGTATGAAGACAACCGAGTTGTGAAGATTGGTGGAAGACTCATCAACAACCTATGCTGATGATACCACATTACTGACTGAAAGTGAAGACGATCTGAAACATTTCCTTCTCAAGATCAAGGAACAATCTTAAAATGGGCTTGCACCTTAATGTAAAGAAGACAAAGATCCTGACAACTGGCAAAAATCAATAAGTTCATTGTTGATGGAGAAGAAATTGAAATAGTGGATAACTTTAACCTACTAAGATTATCAATAAAGAAACAACAAGCAGTCAAGAAATCAGATGATGCATTGCTCTTGGCAGAATGGCTATGAAGGACCTAGACAAGATTTTCAAGAGGAGAGATGTCTCTCTCCATCCAAAGATTCAACTCATTTAAGCCATAGTATTTTCAATAACGTCATATGGATGTGAAAGTTGGACAGTGAAAAAGATAGAGAGGAAGAAAATTGATGCCTTTGAATTATGGTGCTGGCAACGAACACTGTGTATATCATGGAGTGCCTGAAGAACAAACCAGTCAGTACTAGAGGAAATCAAACATAAGCTTTCTTTAGAAGCTCAGATGATTACTGATGACAAGACTTTGACTTTCATACTTTGGATAGATCATGCGAAGAGAGAGATTATTAGAGAAAGACATCATGCTTGGCAAGATAGAAGTTCAATGCAAAAGAGGAAAGCCAGCAATGAGATAGATTGGTACAATAACAGCAGCTATGGGTGCCACTCTGTCAACAATGAGCCGCCTGACTGAAAACTGAACACAGTTTAGGACAACTATCCAGAGGGTCGCCATGAGTCGACACAGACTCAACGGCACTTAACAACAACAGCAGCTGGGATCGGTAGACGTGACACCAGCGAGAACAGAAAGGCAGAAGTGCTTTGAAGAGAGATTTTTCTCTGCGGTAACAGGAAATTTGTCCTGCTGACTCCGCAGAAAAAGAAGAACTGAAGAGAAGTAGTTGGAAGAGCGGGAAGGCAGTCACGAAGGTGCAGTGGTGTGCTCTCAAAGGCTTTCCTATTGGACGCTGAGGAGCATTCCTGCACAGGCTGCATCGGTGCCGACGTCACCCATATGTGAAGACTACATTCCTGCTTGTTCCTGAAGATCAGGCTAAACATTTGACCCTTGTTAATTGCCTAAAAGCCTAATCCTAATAAATCTAATTTGTGAGTTAGTAGACTCTATAGTAAATCTACAGAGTTACCATTTGAGGGTACTGTTTTGAGTAGAGAGATGATAAAAAACCTAGGGGTGTTTTTAAGTAGAAATTTCTCTTTAAATAAACAGGGTTCAGCCCTATCGGCACTTCTGTTCAACGTTTACATGCAACCCCTCTGTGACATCTTCAAAAAGCATAATATCAATTACCACATCTATGCAGATGATATTATGCTTTACACGCAACTAGATACCGAGGACCCTCATTATACTCCGCTCGAAAATTGTCTGGATGAGATGTTAAGATGGCTACAAAACAACAACATGACAATTAACCATAAGAAAACAGAAGTCATGTATATATCCAGCAAACCAAACTTCAACCCCCCCCCCCACACAATCACTCTTTGCAACAACACGTATAGCACGAAGAAGGAAATCAAATATCTCGGAGTAACACTCGACTGCAACCTGAAAATGGAGACACACCTACGCAAAACGAATAAAGCCATCTTCCATAAACTTAGAGTGATACAACCACTAAGGAAAATACTTGAGCCCAGTGATTTTCGGTCAGTAGCACAAGCCCTCATCATGCCACACCTAGACTACTGTAATGCCATCCTTCAAGGTCTGCCTAAAAAATCACTAAATATCCTTCAGATGGCCCAAAACGTGACGGCCAGGATCATAATGGGAACAAGCATTACTGAACACATTACCCCCATCCTAATAGAGCTACATTGGCTCCCAATTGCAGCTAGGATACAATACAAGATGTTAGTGACCACCTTCAAACTAATAAACAACATATCCCCATCATTCCTATCATCACTTATCAGCACGCAACCTACAAATAGGGACAGAAGAACTATCAACTCGGGCACCCTACAAGTCCCCACCAACTTCAGAACAGTGAAAACAAGTACGAGTCGTAGAGCTTTCTCATTCTCTGCACCAACTATCTGGAATCACCTCCCATGTGAGCTGCGTTTAACCAAGGACATCACCAGATTCAGGAAGGAGCTAAAAACTCACCTATTCCGATGTCATTACAATCAGCTATGACCATCAACTGCGAGAGAGTATTCAAAACTGCTATATGTATAATTATGTAAATATGTATATATAGATGTAAGAATGTATAAGTCATCCCCTAAGACGCTAACCATGTGTGCTGTGACCCCAGTTCTTTGTACATACCACCCCCCCCAGTCTTGATTGACAATCCCCGAACATGAATCAAACCGCTGCTGATCGCTGGAAGTAGCGGTATATAAGTGTGCAGTAAATAAATAAAATAAAATTTCATCAGTTTTAAAGATTTCATTTGGGAGTTTACAATTCTTGAGGCATATATATTTTCCCTGCTCAATCAGAATAACTTATCAATGCTAGCACATGCTTTCATTACATGAAGTCTAGATTACTGTATCAGCCTTTATTGTGTCCTACTGAAGTACCAGTTAAAAAGATTACAGCTAGTCCATAACACTGCTCCATGGTTATTCATGAATAAGACGACTTCAGATCTTATTTCTGCTGTCCTGTCCACTCTTCACTGGTGGTCAGTTGAGTTGCAATTTCAATTTATGTTCCCCTATTTGATATTCAAAATGTATTTTTGGATGGCACTTTATATCTTCATGAGATAATTCAGATATATAAGATGCTCGGGAGGCTGCAATCATCAAAGGAATTTTTAATTCTAGTGCCAGGAAACGTGAAATTACAATTTACTCATTTGCACACATTTGCTGTACTTGGCCCTAGACTATGGAACTTATCTGCCTGTTGAGCTGTGGTTAGAAATGCATTATCCTACTTTTAAGAAGGAGCTTAAAATATGATTTTTCAGTAAAGCATTTACTAGTTAAGATGGCTTGTTATTCAGGTAAATTTGAAAACGTGATAGGTTTTGGAGTTAGGGTTGGGTAGGCTGGATATTAAGCTGATTAGATTAAAGGAGGGTTGGGGTTAGGTTTAGGGTCAGGCAGAGCTTTAGGGGGATTAAGGATGGTAGATGAAGACTGGAGCTATTTGAAATTATTTTAATTATTGATTGTTCCATGTTTCAGACTTCTCTAGTGAAATATGTTACGAAGCAAAGCAAAGTAAGGTGAAAATCTGCTGTGTGAATCCAGGGGCTATAAGTAAAGTGGTAAACTGTCCCATACTCCCATAAAACTACAAATTAATGTTACAAAGATTTATAGTCAAAAATATATTGAAAAGATAAGTGTGTCAAAATTGAGCTATAATAACACTTCTGTTTCAAAGTGTTATGCCAGCAGCTGTAATCATCCATTTTGAATATGTCCCATGAAGTTCGTATTCAGTGTAGAACAGTCAATTTGCAGCAAACTAGAGCTCTATTTTATGACACCTCTATCTTATTAATTAATGTCTTCTGGATTACAAAAATAGGCAAAATTTGTTTAGTGCGAAGGAAAGGCCTGGCAATCTATTTTCAGTTACACCTTGCCAAGAAAATCCAGGGGCTGGGTCACCAGGAGTCAACATTGACTTAACAGAACATATTGCATTTCTGCAAACCAAATAAAGTATTGAATATATGACAACATAAAATTCTCTAAAAAAC
The DNA here is from genome assembly GCA_033557465.1 of Ichthyophis bannanicus. Taxonomy (NCBI): domain Eukaryota; kingdom Metazoa; phylum Chordata; class Amphibia; order Gymnophiona; family Ichthyophiidae; genus Ichthyophis; species Ichthyophis bannanicus. The sequence continues at coordinate 1,137,048,747 of CM066033.1, read as the reverse complement.
TCCAGAAAGAACCCATAAGCACATCTCAGACAAAGTAGTACTATAAATAACCTGTATTTATAAACAGAAAGTTCACCTTCTAGACTATTTAAAGACCTTTACTTACCTTTTCAAACTGCATGTGGAACTGAAATTGAGTGATGAATAAACCCTTTATTGAACAGAACTTTCAGATTAAAGAACACATTCTTATATACTTGGTATACGCAACTCTAGTCCTTAAGTGTTATAGTTTTAGATTAATCGACAGCTGTGCATGTTAATTTCCATTTCCAATGTAATTGAAGTTCACTGCATTCAAATTTATTTCATAAGTATGCATTCTGTATTTCATTAAAACTAACAAGTTTATAATTCTCAAAAGCAACACTTGCCTCTCAAATATATTATTAATATATAGTAACTGAATTGGTACTCTGAGATAGCACATACTATAATGTCATCTTATTTAAGAATTTACTGTATGAGTTATGGTCTGTCACTGGAGTGACACATATTACAACAGCTTTCTTACTCATTCCATGTCAGGATGTAAAAAGACTGGAAACTGTTCAGAGGAAGGCAACCAAAATGATTTGGAGCCTGCGTCAGAAGCCTTATGAGAAGAGACTTGAAGATCTAAATATGTACACTCTGGAGGAGAGGAGGGATAGGGGAGATATGATTCAGACCTTTAAATACTTAAAGAGAAATAATGAATAAACAAACCTCTTCCAAAGACGGGGAAGCTGTAAAACTAGAGGGCATTACATGAAGCTGCAAGGGGGTAAATTGAAAGGCAATGTCAGAAAATACTTTTTCACTGAAAGGGTGGTGGATGCTTGGAATGCCCTCCCGATGGAAGTGGTGAGGGCAAATACAGTGACAGAATTCAAAATGGCATGGGACAGACACAGTGGATCCCTTTACAGCAACAGGATAAAATCAAAATAAACTTAACTATCTAAATTCTCAACAAACAGGGGTGTCCTACACAGAGCAGTGGGTTCACCCCTATTGCCATCTTACTGGGCAGACTAGATGGCCCATACTGGTCTTTATCTGCTGTCATTTACTATGTTACTATGTAAAAATGCAATGTGTGCCTTCGAGTCAGTCCTGACTCCTGGCGACCCAGAAGCTCCTGGGTTTTCTTGGCAGTGTCAGTAGATGTAAGATGACTGATAACAGAAACTTGAGACTGATAGAAGATTGGGGTTAATTTAGAAGCATCCCCACATGTAAAGAGTTAAGATGGCTTGTTATTTACACCTACAGATTAGCATAGATGTGTAAATGCTAAACAGGAGCTATTTAAATGTGTGGATGCCTACCACATTTAGATTTCCAGGAGCTGTGGAGGCAGGGACAGGGAGTGGTTAGAGTGGACTTACAACATAGAGGCAGATTCTCCATTTTACAAAGGGAATCCACGTCTCTAGTAAAAAGTACAGATGTTGGCATTTAGAGCTGCTGGAAGGGACAGCAGTCAATACCGAGGTCTGCTCCCCCCAAGATCACCTCCCAACTTCGATCCCCCATTGATCCCCAAAGAAGATATCACCTTTCCTTCCTGACCACCCCTGATAGCTAACCCTCCCAGCTCCCCCCAAGGCATCTGATCCCTGATCACATGGCTTTCGCAAAGTGGGACAATGAATTCACTTGTATGGGAGAAAGCATAGTTACTCATCTGTAACAGGTGAACTCCAGGAACAGCAGAAATTTTGTCTTCACATATGGGCGACATCGATACCGACGGAGCCCGTGTAGGAATGCTCCCCAGCGTCTAATTGGAAAGCTTTTGGGAGCACTCCACTGTGCCTGGGTGACTGCCTTCCCACCTTCCCAACTCTCTCTCTTCAGTTGAGTTTGTAGCTGAGAAAAGAAAGTAAATGAAACCCTATAACTCCTAGGGGAGGAGGGCGGGTTGCGAAGACTAAATTCCTGCTGTTCCTGGAGATAGCGTAGTTAGTCACCTGTAACAGGTGATCTCCGGAAATAGCAGGAATCATTCTTCACATATGGGTGATGTCGTCATCGACAGAGCTCGGCACGGGAATACTCTCCAGCATCCAAAAGGAAAGTCTTTGGGAACATTCTTCCATGCCTACGTGGTTGCCTTCCCATCTTCGCTCCTAGTCTCCTCAGTCAGGTGTATAGCAGAGACAAAATAATAATAAAAAGAAAAAATGGGACAACTTGAAGGGGAAGTGGGGCAGATTGTGAAGACTGATTCCTGCTGTTCCCGGAGATCACCTGTCATAGGTGAGTAACTATGATATCTCCAGAAACAAGCAGGAAGTCAGTCTTCACATTTGGGACTCCCTAGCCACAGACTAACAAGTGAGAGAAGAGTCCTGGCACAACAAGGATCAAACAGACTCAGCTCGTTCGGAGCACCCCTCATGAGGTAGTCCAGAGGGCGGAGGGCAAGTTATCTAAATTTGAAAAAGATTACGTAGAACAGATTGACCTAATCGAGCATCACTTCTGGAATCCTTGTCCAGGCAATAGTGCGCTGCGAAGGTATGAAGTGAAGACCAGGTAGTTGCTTGGCAGATTTCAGAAATAGGGATAGAACGGAGGTTAGCTATAGTGGTAGCCATGGTTCAAACATTATGGGCAGTGACATGGTGTTGAAGAGATAGACAAGCTTGCAGTCTCTGCTTGCCAGTTTGAAATTGTTCTCTTAGAGACTGGTAGCCCGCCAGATGACTTTGGTCAAGAGACAAATAACTGAGAGGATTGGGAATGAACCTTAGTACGGTCCAGATAGAATGCCAATGTTCTCTTACAATCAAGAGTATGCAATTTCACCTCAGCCAGGGAGGTATGAAGCCTTGGAAAGAACGTTGGTAGTGAGATGGATTGGGGTTCAGGTGGAAGGAGGTGACGACTTTCAGTAAGAACCTAGGTTGTGTCCAAAGGACTACCTTGTCGAGGTGGAATGTGGTATATGGAATATAGTCCACCAAGGCTTGAAGTTCACTGACCTTATGAGCGGAGGTGACTGCAATGAGAAAAGGGACTTTTCATGTTAAGAACTTTAAAGAGGCTAATACCATGAGTTTAAATGGACTGCACATGAGCTGTGCAAGAACATTTAAATCCCACAGTGTGGGTGGTGGGTGGAGAGACGGTTTGGTCAGGAGAAGACCCCGCATGAATCTAGCCACCAAGGGATGTGTCAAGATCAGTTGGTTTTCCAACTTATGGTGAGAGGCCGCAATGACACAAATATACCCTTACAGAATTGGTTTTGAGACCAGAGGACGATAAGTGGAGCAGGTATAGAAGTAGATCCGGGACTGAACATGTGTAAGGATCTACTGTTTTCTGTGAACACCAAAGAGCAAATCTGCACCACTTGAAAGCATAAGAGCATCTGGTGGAATCTTTTCTGGAAGACAGGAGAACATGTAAAACCTTCTCTTGGAGTCGTGTCTTGAGTTTGGGGTGCAGGAAGGTTCCCTGTCCCTGAGAGAGAAGGTTGGGAGAGTAACCAAAGTTGAGGGGAGGTTTTCGAACAAGTTGAAGTAGTAGAGGAAACCAGGGTTGTCTGGGCCAATAAGAGGCAATGAGGATCATCATTCCCTTTGGCTCGTAATTTGAATAGTGTCTTTGCTATGAGGGAGAGAGGAGGGAAAGCATAGAGGAGATGCTGTCCCCAATGAAGGAGAAACACATCCAAGCTCTCCCTTTGAGGGGAAGGCATCCTGGAGCAAAACTGAGGTAGTTGAGCATTGACAGGAGAAGCAAAGAGGTCAATTATTGACATCCCCCAAAGCTGGAACAAGTGTTGAACTATTGGAGGTTCCAGCCTCCACTCTCTCTGTTCCTGGAAGGTACACTGCATGAAGGTGAATCTCCTGAGAGATTGACCAATTCTACAAGTTGATGGCTTCTGTGCATAAAGGGAGAGAGCCCGTTCCTCCCTGTTTGTTTACATAAAACATGGTCACCTGGTAATCCGTCTGAATGAGGACTGAGCGACCCCTGAGATGGGCAGAGAAGACCTGGATGGCACTGAAGATTGCTCTAAGCTTGAGGAGATTGATGTGTAAGAGATTCTGTTGCAAAGTCCATAGACCCTGGGTTGTAAGACTGTTTAGGTGAGCCCCCCAGCTTAGCTTTGATGCATCGGTCATCAGGGTACCCTGTGGTACAGACCATTGAAAAGGTAAGGAGGAGGAGGTTGAGCAGTTTTCTCTACTACTGCAGGACTGACCTCATCTGAGGGATGATGGTGATGGAGTCTGAGAGGTGGTCTGTGGATTGCTTCCACTGCTGTGAGAGAGTCCATTGTGCTATTCTCATGTTGAGACGAGCATATGGAATGACATGGACTGTGGAGGCCATGTGGCCTAGGAGGTGTAGGAATGTTCTGGCTGTTATCGACTCCTCTTGTTGGATCTGTGATGCCAAGGACATTAGTCGGACACATCTGTCGTCTGGCAGAAATGCTCAAGCTTGGTTCGTGCCTAGTTGAGCTCCTATGAACTCTAGGTTTTGAGTTGGAGTGAGATGTGATTTTGGATAATGTATGACAAAACCTAACTCCTATAGGACGTGGATAGTCTGCTTGAGGGCTGTAGTGACCATCATAATGGTATCTGCCCTTAGCAACCAAATTGTCTACGTAGGGGAACAGAAAGATCCACAAAGTTCGAAGACAGGCTGCCACCACAGCTACAGTAAGAACTTTGTGAAAACTCTGGGTGCAGAAGCCAAACTGAAAGGAAGGACTCTATATTGGTAATGATTGTTCTGAAATACAAATCTGAGGAACTTTCTGTAATCTGGGTAGATGAGTATGTGAGTATAAGCATTCTTTAAGTCTGAGGAGCAAAGTCAATCATTTGATTGGAGGTAAGGAAGAAGGGAACCCAGAGATAACCTGAATTTTTCCTTGACAACAAATTTGTTGAGGTTTCGGAGATCTAGTATAGGCCTGTGGCCTCCCATCTTTTTTGGGATAAGAAAGTATCAGGAATAGAAGCAGAGGCATTAATGAGAAAGAGGCATTTCCTTTATTGCCTCCTGTATTAGTAGAGAGTGGATCTCCTGTTGTAACAAGGTGGTTTGATGGAGATCTAAGGAAGGTTGGCCTACAAAATGAGTGGGTGGAACCCTAGCCTACTAGATGCAATGTCCAGGATTCTGAGGTGACGTTTCTCCAGCGGTGTGCGAAGTAGACTAGTCTCCCTGGGATTCTGGAAAGAGGGGGAGAAGTCATGGGAGAATTGGCCATGCTCCTTAGGAAGGAGTCAAAAACTCTGAGTTGGTTGAGTGGTAGGAGCAGGCTGTGGTTTGGTAACCTTGGGTTTCCTGTGTTGTTTTTGGCATTTCTGTCTCTGTTGTTGTGAAGCAGAGTAGGAGGAATAGGAGTGAGAGGGTGGATAGTAACATTTCTTTTTTGGGAAGAAGGGCTTTCTGGTGGCAGTCTTCTTTTTAGAAGGATCTGCCATCTTTATAGAAAGCCTCTTCATGGTGAGGTTGTCCGTTTCTATTTCACCTGCTTTTTCCCTCCATCTTTGGCCAAAAAGATTCTCCCCCTTGCATGGAATGTTGATTAAATTATCTTGGACCCATTGTTCTAGATCAGATGTCTGAAGCTAGGCATCGGATATTAACTTTAATGCAGGCTGCAGCAGCCCTGCTGTTGGCCTCAAAGGTTGTCCTTGCTAGAAATGTTTGAAGTGTTTTGGGTATGTGTAACTAAAACCTGATGAGCTGCCTATCTGGCAGGGGGCAGTAAGGTGGTAAATTCTGCAAAATCCCTTGAGACATCCCTGAGGAACATGCCCATATAAAGCATGTAGGAATCTATTCTGGAGGCTAACAGAGTTGCCTGAAAAGCCTTTCTACCAAAAGCATCGAGGGTTCTGGCCTCTCTTCTAGAAGGAACCGATGAGTGGTTCTTTGGCTTTTGATCTTCTCATGGCAGACTCCACTGCTATAGAATGGTGAGGGACTTGAGGTTTTTGAAAACCTGGAGAAGGAGGGACTCTGTAAAGAGTATCAAGCCTCTTGGTGGCTGCAGGAATTGACATAGGAGATTCCCACATCCTAGCCATCAAATTTCTCAAGATGTTATGCACTGGGAGGGTTGCTGCCTTCTTCGGTGCTGATGGATACTGTAGAATGTGCAGCTTCTCTGCCCTGGGTTCTGTCTCTGCAGCCAGATCTTCCAGGGCAGTCGCCATGTCTTTAATAAAATCTTGAAAAGACATGTCCTTGGGCGGAGACCTTCGACGCTCATAAGGAGGCGACGGATCTGATGGCACCTCCCTGTTGGTATCGGAATCAATGGATTCGGAATCGGAGACCTCTGGCACAGAATCAGAGTCCAGAAGGAAATCAAAGTAATCTCTATGAGGGCCTCTATACCTCCGATGCTTGGAGGAAGGGTGTTTCGACGTCGAAGGTATTGAGTGCGGTGGCACCAAAGACCTTGGTTTTGATTGGTCCATGAAGCGATGTGACGCAGGCGATGCCTATGGAAGGGTATCGAGAGGTACCTCTGAGGCCACCGGTGTTGGTGAAAATGGTGCCGACTAAGATATCCCCAATGCCATCAATATCACTACTGCAAGGAGCACAGTGATGCTCTTTACTATGGCGATGACATGGTCAACAAGCATCGGTACCGGAGGAGTGACTGCTCTGGGGACACAATTGTGTGGGCCATAACGCCTTACACTGGTATCGGGGGCTCCGCCGAGGATTGAACATCGGGGCCATCCCCGAGCCCCTTTGCGGCTTTGGAGGGAGAGGCTTCCCGCCGGGACTGCTTTGCTGGACAATCTGCATCAGAGAGGAGTGTCTGTGACAATGCCGATGCTCGGTATCCAGTGCTTACCTCAAGGTCGATGATCTCAGTATCGATGTCTTCTTCTTCTGCACTGGAGACTCCGCTCAATGCTTGTCCTTTTGACTAAGTGGTGATCTAAAGATATGGGAGGACTTAGATGGAGGAGTGCACCAAAGCAGCTGAGTCTGTTGGAAACAGTTTAGCCTTCTGTTTATCCCAGTTGTTAGTCATGTGGTGACAGGAGGGACAGGAATCTACTTTGTGGTCTGGGCCTAAACATTTGAGGCACCAGTTATGTTCATTGGTGATAGAAATGGTACTGGAACACTTCGAACATTTTTTAAACCCACTCTGGGGCTTTTCCATTTCTGGGAAAAGTACTGAGGCAAAGTCAGATTGCTTCATGATGATGAAGGGGTAGGCTGAAGGCCTTAACAAAAAAACTGAAAAAGCTCCATTAAAAAAAAAAAAGTAAAATGAAACAGAACTGGAGTGGAATTGACGGGGAATCGGCAACAGGAAGGCAAAAAGAGAGAAGTACTCAACAGTACCACAAAAAATACAGAAGTCTTTTGACGCGGCTGACAGGGACAAGGTCCCGATGGCTTTGTGGAAAAAAGATGACTGAGGAGACTAGGAGCTAAGGCGGGAAGGCAACCACGCAGGCGTGGAGGAATGCTCCCAAAGGCTTTCTCTATGAATCTCTATGGATTGAAATTTCATTTAAAAAGGGGAAGGGGGAAAGCGATGGCAGTGGGGGTGTACTATCAACTGCCTCGCTAGAATGAACAAATGGATGATGAAATGCTCAAAGAAATCAGGGAAGCTAACAAAAGTTACAACACAGTAATAATAATGGGCGATTTCAATTACCCCAGTATTGACTGGGTCAGTGTCACAACAGGAAATGCTAGGGAGATAAAGTTTCTAGATGAAATAAATGACTGCTTCTTGGAGCAGCTGGTTCATGAACCGACCAGAGGGGAAGTCATTTTGGACCTAGTCCTTAGTTGAACACAAGATCTGGTGCAAGAGATAAGGGTGTTGGGGCCACTTGGCAATAGTGATCATAGCATGATCGCATTTGATTTAATAAATGAAGGAAGGACGGTAAGGAAATCCACAGTACTACCTTTTAACTTTCAAAAGGGAGACTATGATAAAATGAGGAAAACAGTTAAGAAAAAACTAAAAGGAGTAGTTGCAAAGGTTAAAGATTTACATCAAGCTTGGGTGTTGTTTAAAAAGACTATCTTGGAAGCCTAGACCAGCTGTATTCCACACTTTAAGAAAAGTGGAAGGAAGTCCAAAAAACTGTCAGCATGGTTTAAAGATGAGGTCAGAGAGGCTGTTGTAGCCAAAAACGCATCTTTCAGGAAATGGAAAAAATGAGCCAAATGACGAAAACTGGAAACAAGACAAGCACTGGCAAGTTAGATGCAAGGCACTGATAAGGCAGGCAAAGAGAATTTGAGAATAAGCTTGCTGTGCAAGTAAAATGCATAATAAAGACTTTTTCAAGTACATTTGTAGCAAAAAACCTGTGAGACCATTAGATGATAGAGGAGTAAAAGGTGCACTAAGAGGGGACAAGGCCATAGCAGAGAGACTGAATGAATTCTTTCCTTCGGTCTTTACTGAGGAAGATGTAGGAATGTTACCCATGACTGAAATGTTATTTAAAGGTGATGCTGTGGAAGAATTGAAAGAAATATAGATACATCGGGAAGATGTATTACAACTATTTGATAAACTGAAGAGTAGCAAATCACCTGGACAAGGTCCCTCATGAGAGACTTTTGGTAAAATTAAAAAAGTCATGGGATAGGAGGCAGTGTACTATTATGGATCAGGAACTGGTTACAAGATAGAAAGCAGAGGGTAGGGCTAAATGGCCGATTTTCCCAATGGAGAAATGTGAATAGTGGAATACCCCGAGGATCTGTGCTGGGTCCAGTGCTTTTTAACATATCCATAAATGACCTGGAAATGGGAAGAATGAGTGAGGTAATCAAATTTGCAGATGACACAAAACTATTCAAAGATGTTAAAACCCATGAGGATTGTGGAAAATTGCAAGAGGATCTTGAAAAATTGGAAGACTGGCCATCCAAATGGTAGATGAAATTTAATGTGGACAAGTGCAAAGTTATGCCCCTAGGAAAGAAAAAACAAAACTATAATTACACTATGCAAAGTTCCACATTAGGAACCACCACCCAGGAAAAAGATTTAGGCATCATTGTAGATAACATGTTAAAACCCTCCGCCCACTGTGCAGCAGCAGCCAAGAGAGCAAATAGAATGCTAGGTATCATAAGGAAAGGAATGGAGAATAAAACAAAGGACATAATAATGCCTCTGTATCGTTCCATGGTGCAACCACACCTTGAATATTGTGTGCAATTCTGGTCACCGTATCTTAAAAAGGACATAGCGTTATTAGAAAAGGTACAGAGAAATGGTAAATGGGATGGAAGGATACCCCTATAAAGAGAGGCTAAAAAGGTTAGGGCTCTTCAACCTGGAAAAGAAACGGCTGAGGGGAGATATGATAGAGGTCTATAAATTAATGAATGGAGTGGAACGGGTAAATGTAGATCGATTGTTTACGCCATCAAAATATAGAAAGACTAGGGGGCATGCAATGAAGCTACAGGGAAACCTATTTAAGACTAAGAAGAGAAAATATTTTTTCACTCAACGTGTAATCAAAGTTGCATCTAAGTCTGAAAGAAATGCTGAGTACAGCCTGACCAAACATGGCATCCTGACGGGAGTTCTTGTCCAGACAATAATAGGCAGCAAAGGTATGGAAAGAAGACAAAGTTGCTGCTTTGCAAATTTTGTTGATGGCTACTGAACATAGGTTTGCCATTGAGGTGGCTATGGAGCGAACATTGTGAGAGACCTGCTTTGACATAGGTAAATGAAATGCAGTCTTCTATTTATCTGGAGAGCGTATGCTTAGAAACAGGTAATTCTAGGTGACTGGGGGTCAAATGAGATGAACTGTGAGGCTTTACGATGACCCAGAGTTCTTTGAAGATAGAAAGCCAATGCACACTTGCAGTCAAGATTGTGCAGAGCTGCCTCCACTCTAGACACATGTGGTTTAGGAAAGAAAACTGGAAGGTAAATTGACTGGTTTAGATGGAAGGGAGATACCGTCTTTGGCATAAAGTGTGGGTGAGTCCGAAGAACTACTTTGTCATGGTGGAAGCGAGTATAGGGTGGATTCGCCACCAAAACCTAAAGCTCACCAATGCATCTAGCTGAAGTGAGGACCATTAGGAAGATCACCTTCTAAGAGAGGAATTTAAGCGAGGTCATAGCTAGTGGTTCAAAGGGCGGCTTGAGATGCTGTGCTAGAATGACATTGAGGTCCCAAGTTTCTGGATGTGGCTTAATGGGAGATATTGACAGGAGGAGACCTCTCATGAAATGTGCTACTAGTGGTTGTGTGGAGATGGGCTGTCTATCGAGTAGATCTGATGACGCCACAATGGCACTAAGATGGACTCTCACCAAATTTGTTTTTAGACCTGTTGAGGACAGGTGGGGGAGATACTGGAGGAGTGACTCCACTGGAGCAGAAAAAGGATAGAGATCCTTCTGGGAACACCAGACAGAGAATCTACGCCACTTAAATGCGTATGAACGTCTGGTGGAGGGCTTTCTAGAAGTCAAAAGGATCTCCTTAACTTCTTGAGAATTAACCTTTTCATCTCTTCCTGGCTTAAGATTAAAATGTGTTGGAAAAGGGCACATCACAAGAGAGAATCCTATTAACATTTTCACAGGTATGATCCAAAGCTGAGTCAACTGACAAAGAAGCCACGTCATCTACATAAGTAGGTGATAGGTAAAGGGAGGGGGGGGGGGGGTTGTTCTATCAAAGTCTAATGGGGAAGTTACCTTGTCCTGAGTACACACCAAATACATTTTCCTTCCTGAATCTGCTTAGCAGCCTGTTCCTTTTCCCCCCTTTGGTCACAGTGTTTAGTCGTGCACTTGTTGCCGTGCCCCATAGCAAATGTATATTTTATACAAAGTGCAGGCTGATGATGTCAAAGGTTGGGAACAAAGTCACCAACTCCGGTCACTTGGCATTCGCAGAATATACCTCCTCCAGATCCAGGATGTCCCCTGTAAGCTCTCTGATTAGAAACATAGAAACCTGGCAATCAGGTAACATTTCTCCCCAGTAGCGCACTTTCAGGTCAATGTCATGCCCATGGTAGTCATAGAGTTCTTTAACCTATGGCTGCCACTGAATATCCAGTTTTTTAAGTCAGTGGCTGTCTTTCTGCAGTCCTAACTTTATCTGCAAAACTTATCAAGATAGCAGCTGAATATTGCCACTATCCGGATAAATAAATAAATAATTGCCGACTCCTCCCCAGCTCCGAACATGGACTGCCCTGGCAGTATCCAGACAGTGCCGCAGCATTCAAACAAAATATTTAGTGGCACTATCTGGGGCTAGTGCCACTGGATAGCCATGGGTGCCGCCGCTACATGCTCCAATGCTATGCGGTTAGCATGGAGGTGTTCTGAAGCAGAGAGAAGGCGGCACCCATCTCTAACCAGGCAACGGCCATATTGAGCTGCTGCCCGGTTAGCTTCCAGACTCTGCGGCGATCTGGATATTCAATGCTGGTGGCCAGATATGGCCCTGGCACTGAATATCCAGGGTTAGTTTTCAGCGACGATGGCTAGCCATGGTATCAGTGCTAGCCATCACCGATGAATATTAGGCCGCATATCACTGCTATACCATAAAATACTGAGAATGCAGCCCTGAAAGATTTGTGGAAAATGAAGTTATTGTGATACCTGGAATTGCCTTATTTCAAAGAAAAATAGCTTGATGCAAGAAAACCAAGACATTGTGGAAAAAAAATAAAGCACAAGAACAGTAGTTCTAATGGAAGAGTCAGTACCAAGTGATTATTCTGAAATACTTGTAGAGAAAAAAGTCCTTCAAGTACCAATAAATGCAATCGGGGACCAAGAAAAATGTAGTGAATGACATAGAAGTTATCCCAATTGTATTGGGCACCACCAGCTTGATTTAGAAGGATTTCCAAGCACATTTTTATATTTGACCTGTATGGATTATGAATCAATGAACTCCAGAAAGAGGCTGTCTTTGAAACAATGCAAGTGTTGAGGCATGCATTAGTAGTGAATCTGAGAGTCTGAGATTATCTGCAGCATACCCAGGTAGGGGTGTAAGGTTAGCCCATTTGGAGACAGTACTCCAGTGGATCTGTTTGTTTTTCTGAGGACAAGTGGGATTTGAAGTCCTCATTGATGTGAGATGCCAGATGAAGTTCTGTGCAGTAAAAAATGAGTAACTGTCTCTTGGTTTTGTGAACTTAACATGTTCAGCTATGCATCTGTGGGAGTTTCCACATTCCTACTCTCACACCGGGCCACTTACTTACTGCAGATCCTTCTTGATGTCTTCTAATGTACAGTTCTTTCCTGATGTCAGTAACTCTTTGTATGAGGTTGATTCAGAACTCCTTTTTCCCTTCCTTTTAGGGCAGTGCTTTCCAAACTTTTATCCTATATAACCCCATTTTAGCTTCTGAAAATTCACATGACCCCAGATGATGATGAAATCCAAAACAACAAGTCTCCAGCCTCCTTCCCTCATCTAAAGCAGAAAGCAGTGACAGTCAGTACAGAGTCCTTTGTGTCAGTGTGTGGTTACAGACCCCAGTACTCAGCATGGGTTTCCAGTCTAACAGGAAGCTTACCCATGTGTGTGTGTGGGGGGGGGGGGGGGCGCAAGGGCTTATGCATGTTCACTAGCTCACAGGTCACATGCTGACTGGTGACTGCCACTATTTGGCTTAAGTCACAGTGAAAGTCCAGAAAGAAGGGGAAATGACCATGTTTCTATGACCCCCAAGTTTGGGAACCACTGTTTTAGGAGCTAACAGGCACTAGCATGCACTATCTGCTGCAAATCCCACTGTAATAAAATGGCCATGGCAGCAGATAGCACATAGTAATGCCATAAACACATATGAAAAACTAAATTTTTTTAAATTTTATATGGTAAAATTAGACTTACCTGCTAATTGTTGTTCCTGGAGTGGAACCAGTCTAGTCCCGGAACCTCTGGGTTCCCCATCTCATCTAGCAGCTTGGAGACTGAGAAACTCCCCTTTTTGTGACATCAAGGGTATATCTTCCCGGAGTCCGCCCCCTGTGACCAGTAACCTATTGACAAAGCAGACTCGGCGGAGAAACAAGTAAGAAACTATGCAGTAAGTGAAAATACAACAGAACTAGTCCCCCTCCCAAACGCCCATAGAGGCACCCAAGCCCCTACATCAAACTGTGACCGAAAACCTTTGCACAGACCACTCCCTCACTCAGCATAGGAGAGATGAAGTCTGAAACAGAACCAGAAATTGTTAGCTGGCATTTTTTTTTTTTTTTTTTTAACTGACAGAAGAAAGGAATCTTGTCTTACCTGTGCAACCTGTCACGAGACCTGCGGGCACCGGTTTGCCAATGAAACCTGGGAGGGATACGGGACTAGACTGGTTCCACTCCAGGAACAACAATTAGCAGGTAAGTCTAATTTTACCTTCCTGATCGTGTCCCCAGTCTAGTCCCGGAACCTCTGGGTCTGTACCAGAGCAGTGAAAAACTTAAACACGGGCAGGACCTGGCAAACCAGCCTGCAGAACAGCTGTACCAAACGAGGTCTCCTCCCGCATATGCACATCCAGTCGATAGTGACGAGCAAAGGAATTCAGGGAGGACCATGTCGCCGCTTTACAAATGTCTGCCGGCGACACCAAACGAACCTCCGCCCAGGAAGTAGCCTGAGCCCTAGTGGAGTGTGCCCGTAAACCTTCCGGCACCACCCTACCTTTCAAAACATAAGCCGACGCAATGGCCTCTTTAATCCAGCGCGCAATAGACGCCTTAGACGCCGCTTCACCTTTTCGCTGACCCGCGAAAAGAACAAAGAGCCTGTCCGACTTCCGAAAACTCTCCGTACGCCGTAGATACTTCTTCAACGCCCGTCGGACATCCAGCAAATGCAACCTTGTAGCCGAAGCTCCCTCGGCAGCGGCAGGGAACACCGGCAAGGAAATCTCTTGGTTGAGGTGAAACGCCGAGACCACTTTCGTGAGAAAAGCCGGCACCGGCCACAAGACGACCTTAGACGTAAAAAAGGACAAGTACGGCTCCCGACAGGAAAGAGCCTGGAGCTCCGACACCCGCCTAGCTGAACAGACCGCCACCAAGAACACCACCTTCAAAGTAAGATCTTTAAGAGACGCGCACGCCAAAGGCTCAAAGGGCTCACGTTCTAACGTGTCCAGAACGAAGGGCAGATGCCATTTAGGAACAATGTGCCTGACCGGTGGCCTCGCGAGCGCTACCGCCCTGAGAAACCGCTTCACGTCTCGCTGAGCTCCGAGCGCCTGGCCTGCGACCCTGCCCCTGTAGCAAGACAGAGCAGCTACCTGAACCCGTAAGGACGACGCCGCCAAGCCCTTGTCGAAGCCATCCTGCAGAAACTCTAATATTTGTGGAAGAGTAGCCTTTAGAGCCTCGCCGTGTCGTACCGTACACCACTCTTCGAAGATGCGCCAAACTCGGACATAAGCCAACAAAGTAGAGCGCTTCCTAGACTTCAACAAGGTCACAATAACCGATCCCGAAAACCCTCGGGATTTCAACCTAGCCCTTTCAATAGCCAGGCCGTAAGCGAGAACCGATCCACGTGCGGCATGACAAGGGGTCCCTGCAACAAGAGATCCCTTCTGCACGGAAGACGCCAAGGCTTTGCCACCAACAGCCGGACCAAGTCCCCGTACCAAGGGCGGCGCGGCTAATCCGGCGCTATCAGGATCACTTGACCGCAAAACTTCTCCAGCCTTTGCAGGACTCTCCCCACCATGGCCCACGGGGGGAAGACATAGAGCAGCTGTCCCTCCGGCCAGACCTGCAGAAGAGCATCCAGACCCTCGGACATCCGTTCCCTGCGCCTGCTGAAGAAACGACCGACCTTCGCGGATGAGAACGTCGCCATGAGATCCATGACTGGCGACCCCACCTGCGCACAATCATGTCGAAGACTTCCGGGTGCAGAACCCATTCCCCTGGATCCACCCGCACCCGGCTGAGGAAATTGGCCTCCACATCGTCGACCCCGGCGACATGCGCCGCCAACAGGACGCGGAGGTTGGACTCTGCCCAGGCGCACAGCACTTTGGCCTCTGTCTCTAACGCCACACTGCTTGTGCCGCCCTGTTTGTTGATGTACGCCACCGCTGTCGTGTTGTCGGATAATACCCGGACCGCTTTTCCTGCGAGCAACGGCTGGAACTCCCGCACTGCCAGATACACTGCCCGCAACTCCAGACGGTTGATAGGCCACGTCTTCTCCTGAGCGTCCCAGCACCCTTGTGCAAAGCGGCCCTGACAGTGAGCCCCCCAGCCCAGCAAACTGGCGTCTGTCATCACCGCCTCCCAGACCGGGGCTTCCAGGTCCTTTCCGCGCACCAGCACCTCAAGTAGCAACCACCAAAGGAGAGCCTGACGAGTCTCCTCCGGACAGACCAGCCGACTCGACAACGAGTCCCGTTGATGAGACCAGCGGCGTAGCAAGGCCCTCTGCAAGGGCCGCATGTGGGTGCAGGCCCACTGCACCGTCTCTATTGTTGCCGCCATGGTGCCCAACACCTGAAGGTAATGCCACGCCAAAGGAGCCTTTCGCCGCAGGAATGCCCTCAACAACCGACGCAGACTCCGTGCGCGCTACTCCGTGAGAAACACCCAGCCAACCCGCGTGTCGAAGCGCGCCCCCAGGTACTCCAGATTCTGAGAGGGCGTCAGGTGACTCTTCGTTAGGTTGACCACCCAACCCAGGCTTTCTAGGAAGGCGACCACCCGGGCCGTGACCCGCTCACTCTCCTCCCACGATTTCGCCCGAATCAACCAATTGTCTAGGTAGGGGTGAACGAGAATACCTTCCTTGCGCAGAGCAGCCGCGGCCACCACCATCACTTTGGTAAAGACTCGCGGCGCCGTGGCTAGCCCGAAGGGCAGCACCTGGAACTGATAATGACCGGAGGGCACCGCAAACCGGAGAAACTGATGATGGTCTCGCCTGATGGGAATATGAAGATAGGCTTCTGACAAATCTAGGGACGTGAGATACTCTCCCCGCTGAACCGCCACTATGACGGAGCGAAGAGTTTCCATGTGAAAATGGTACACCCTCAGGCAGCGATTGACCCCCTTGAGGTCCAGAATGGGCCGGACTCCGCCGCCGCGTTTCGGCACAATGAAATAAATGGAGTAACGACCGCACCCGGACTGGCCTGCGGGAACGGGTGCTATCGCCCTGAGGTCCAGAAGACGCTGCACCGTCTCCTGCAGTGCCAACCGCTTTGCTGACGATCTTCCTGGAGACTGTAAAAAGGATTCCCGCACGGGACGCTGGAACTCCAGAGCGTAACCGTCCCGAATGACTTCCAGCACCCACTGATCTGTGGTGATTTGGGCCCAGGCAGAGTAAAACTCCCGCAAACGTCCTCCCACTGGGGGAAGGGACGACTGGACCCCCCTCATCTCATTGCGTTTTCTTAAAATTAGATGCGGCAGGGGAGGAGGAAGAACCAAAGCCTCTACCGGCTCCCCGGAAGCCTCGAAACCCTTGGCCTCTGCTGGAAAAACGACCCCTTTGGCCTGGAAAAAACTTCTGGGAACGGAAGCGGCGCGAGTCCCGAAACTGACCCCGACCTCCTGGGGCTCCACGGGACGGCTTAGGCTTGTCCTCTGGCAACCTTCCCCCTTGGACTTGCCTAGCTCCTTAACCAGCTTCTCAAGATCTTCCCCGAAGAGAAGCTGACCTTTGAAGGGCAGCTTACTTAGCCGAGACTTAGAGGAGGAATCTGCCGCCCAATTGCGAAGCCACAGGTACCGCCGCGCCACAACCGCCGAGGCCATAACTCTTGGACAAGCCTCGCATAAGGTCATAATGAATGTCCGCTAGGTAAGCCGCCCTGGACTCCAACCGAGCCACCTCCCCCGCCAGGGCACCGGGCTGACCCTCCTGCACCCAGCAGAGGCATGCTCTAGCCACCCATGCGCCGCAAATAGC
Source organism: Ichthyophis bannanicus (assembly GCA_033557465.1). Classification (NCBI taxonomy): domain Eukaryota; kingdom Metazoa; phylum Chordata; class Amphibia; order Gymnophiona; family Ichthyophiidae; genus Ichthyophis; species Ichthyophis bannanicus. The sequence continues at coordinate 1,137,031,801 of CM066033.1, read as the reverse complement.
CGCCTGCATGGAAACGGCATTAACGTCAAAGACCTGCCTCAACAGGACATCTAACTTTCTGTCCTGACCGTCCTTAAGGGCAGCGCTACCTTCCACCGGGATGGTTGTTTTCTTGGTCACCGCCGAGACAGCAGCATCCACCTTAGGCGATTTGAAAACCTCTTTGTCCTGATCCAACAGAGGATAGAGGCGCCCCATGACCCTAGCGCCTTTCAATGGGGCTTCCGGAACATTCCACTCCTCTTGAATCATCTCTTGAAACACTCTGTGCACCGGGAAGGCCCGCTGAGTCTTCCTGAAAACCTGCAGAAGAGGGTCTTCCAGCGTGTCATCCTCTCCTGCACCTGGAACCGGCATATTGAGCGCCTTCAGAGTCTCCACGATGAGCGCTGGTAACTCTTCTCTCCTAAAGACTCTCACGACCCGAGCTTGATCGTCCCTCTCGGAGATCTCGCCCTCTTCCAACTCGTCTTCAAACGCTAGGTCTCGGCTCTCCTCATCGGACAGCGGACCCTCGGCCAGTTCCGGTTGTTCCGTCAAGTCCTCTTCAGCACGAGGCCATTTACCCCCGCTAGGATAAGCGTCACCCCGCGGGGAGGCAGAGCGCTTACGAGCTCCGCCAGGGTCAGCGGACAAAGCCTGCTGCACAGCGCCGCTGCCAACTGCAGTAATGCGACAAACTGTGGAGAAAAAATGGACGTCAGGTCCTTGGGGAAAGAACCCTGGACAGCTGCAGACCGCGAGCTGGTGGAGGAGCCAGCCACAGGCTCCTCCAGTAGGACCTCAGACCCCCGGAGAGAAGAGGTCACTGGTGGCGCCTCCGGGGCCTCGATCAGTGGTTCCGGGGGCTGTGACAGCTCCGGAGTCTGACCCGCAGAGGACTTGCAGACTCCAGACACTGAACCCTTACGAGCCCCACACACCACACACAGGGGCGTTAAGGGCATCGTGGGCAAAAGCAACTGGTAGGCCAAGCGCACAGAAGAGGAGTGAGAGGAGTGATACACCTCCCCGGAAAACCCCCCAAGAGCTGAATCAGCGCCTCCACCGCAAAGAAAAGAAGAAAGAAATCCCCCCAAAACTCTTTCACACTGCCTTCTGGCTTAAGGACGTGCCTTATGCCTCAGGGAAGGCCCCCCAAGCGGATTTCCGCCACGCTCCTGCCCGGGGCTGTAAGCAGGCCACACCATCGCCACGCGGCCAGGCCCAGCTCCCGAGCGTGCCAAAAAGACGCTGACAAGAAAGGAGACGCGCTGCGCACCTGAACGGCTTACCTGACTGCTGAGGCGTCCTGCCCAGCCACGTCGGAATGAGTCCGCTTGCCTAGAGCGCCAAAGCGAACAAGCAGCCCGGGTCCGCACACCCTCGTGCGCGTACCCCGAAGCCGCAAACACTCTTCCGACGTCGAGAGGCCGCCGAGCGCACGAGCGGGTAGGTCGTCCGCGTGGCGCCGGCCCTCTCCACTCCTCGCCTGCTGACTCCCGCGGTCGTTGTGGGTACTCCTGAAGGCTCCCGCCGTCCAGGCAAAACCTCTGGTCTAACAAGCCTGTACCCCAGACAGTAAATTCGTCAGCGGTAGTGGCAGCTGGGGGGGGGGGGGGGAGCAGAAGAAAAGAAAAGGGCAGAAGAGAAATACAACCAAGATGAAGGAAGTGGACCGGAGCAAAGCTTATAGTCACAGGTCTCTTGAACTGCCAACCAAGTCTTCTAAGAAAAGCAAAAGAACACCACTAATTCCTAATTGTTTTTCCAGTGAGCCCGGACTACCGGGCTCCCATCTCTCTAGCTGCTTGGAGACTGAGGCAACTGGTCACAGGGGGCGGACTCCGGGAAGATATACCCTTGATGTCACAGAAATGGGAGTTTCTCAGTCTCCAAGCTGCTAGATGAGATGGGGAACCCAGAGGTTCCGGGACTAGACTGGGGACACGATCAGGAATTATCATTTTACAAAAATAACAAGCAAAACACACTTGTAATGAAATCATGCAATTTGTAAGAAAATAATTACAGGAAAAAATAGCAAAACAGCAAATACAATTGCAACCTTAGTCCACAACTAATATAAAGGTCCCTTAGTCTCTTTATATAGGTTCTCAGTCATTTTCTAAGTTTCTTAGAAATGTTTGCATGGCTTGCAGCCTGCAACATGCTTGGTGCCTTGGGCAGTTCTGACTGAACTTTTTGATCACTGAGCTGTTTTGACTTCCCTTTGGCTAGTTTTCCTTTGTTGTTTCAAAGAAGTAAGATGCACCCTGAAGCTTCAAGAAGTAGGAAAGGTGTGTCAGGACTATATCAGTTACTGAAATATATATATAAATAAATGTTGTCATGTTTGCCTCGGGCCTGATCATGGTTCTTCAAAGTGTCATTAAGTGCCAGCTTATATCATATAAAGGACAGTGGACAAGAAGGGATTAGAAGAAAGCTCTTTAGCTCTTTCCTTACCATTCCCCTGGATGCATCAGTATTAAGAGACTATAAGTCACCTTATGTGGACATTATTTAGCAATATCATTTTTGAAGCCCAATAAAATCTATTCTAGACTTTTAAAAGTTTTTAAAAAAGACCAAATGTCAGCATTCTTTAATGGTAAGCTGAAAGAGGTAGTAAAAGCCAAAGGGCATTTTTCAGGAAATGGAAAGCAGACCAAAATTAGGAAACTAGGGTTGTCTATAAACACTGGCAAATTAGATGTAACAATAATAAGGCAGGCCATAAAGGCAGAGATAATATTGAATAATTTTTCAAGAATATTTGAAGATAAAAGCCTCTGAGTGAATCAACTAGAGCACTGCCTGACCCTGGGAAGATAGAGTAATAGCTGAAAAACTAAATTCATTCTTTCCTTTGGTCTTTACTGAGAATGTTGGATTCATATCCACACCAGAAACAATCTTTGATGGTGATGATTCAAAACAACTAAAGCAAATCACTGAAAATCTGGATGAGGTAACAGATCAAAAATTGACTAAAGAGTAATAAATCACCAGGACTGGTGGTATTCCTCCCAGAGATCTGAAAGAGCTCCACTATGAAATTGCTGATCTCTTACTAGTAATTAGTAAACCTATCATTTAAAATAATCATAACTACTGAGGTTTGGATTGGTGGCAATATAGCACCAATATTTAAAATGGGCTCTGGGGAAGGATCCAACATGGCAGAAGTTTGACACAGCTGTGTCACTGCATTCTTGCTGTTTCCTAGAAGGTTTTTTCTTCTGTGCCTTAATGGGCTGCAAGCAGAAGGCAAAGTTGCAGAGTATGACCTCACAACCAGCTTCTGTGTCTCAGGAGCCAGTGTATACTTTTGTGAATCAGCTGGCATGATGACATCATCTCTGGGGAGCTCCCTGGGGTTTCTAGGGATGTAAGAACATTCCTCAGCACCCCTTGAGTTGGATGTCAGCCTTAGTCTAGAGAACTGAACTCTCCCCTAGTATGCTGCAAGGAAACTGCTGAAGCTTCTCTGTAGTAACCAACTGCTGTTGTTTATGTTTATGTTTTATTGCACTTGATATACCGCTATTACATTTAGAACATAGCAGTGTACAGCAAAGCAGAACCTTATACAGAGGGACCAATAGGTCGGAGAAAAAGAAAAAAGAAAGGAAGTTACAATATAAGACAGGAAAGCACCCAAGACATTTAAATAGACAAGACTACAGGTGAGGAAGGAAAGGGAGGGCAGGGAGGGAGAGAGGCTTGTTACGTAAGAGGCAGGGGGAGGTCAAAAGCAACAGAAAAAAAGTGCGTTTTTAAGTCTTTTTTGAATGTGGGATAATGTTGTTCTAGCCTGAGGGCATTTCATCAACAGTATCTTCCCATGCATGAGAAATAATTTGGAGTGAGGGATGAGGAGGAATGCCAGTGGTGTGCTGAGTGGAATACCAGTAGTGGAATCGGTTACAGCTGCCAGGAGCATAGATGAGGAAGCAAGGCTTCTAGTTGCCAAACCCTTGAGAGGAACTCTTGACAAAGTGGTGGATTCCCCCCTCCATTGGATGCCTTGGTGGGGCCAAAACAGTTTGATCGTGAGACCCTTTTGGAAGCCTTGTTTGCTTAGAACCAGATACAAGAGTTTACAAGAAAACTTGAGGTTCAACCCAGAAGTATGGAATGCATAAACAAATTCTTGTGGACCTTAAACAGGAAGTTAATGTGGTGGTGTAGGAGAAAGTTAAGGTTTCACAAGAAAGAAAGCATGTGTTTCTGAAAGACTCTAGTTTGTTGCATAGAAAGATAGAAAAACTGGAAAATTTTACTCTTTATATACGACAACTTCAGCACTGGGATCCCTGCCCTGTTGACGGAATTAAAATGATTAAAGCTGATGGAACTAGTCATCTTTGTAGGATTATTATGCGCTCTTACTAATGGTAATAGGTCTCCCTTCTTAAAGAAGGATACCATACTTCCAGTTATTAAATCTTGATTAGATCTGACAACACCTGCATCATATAGGCTGATTTCCTGTTTACCTTCTTTGGCTAAACATATAGGAGGAATTGTTGTTAATACATTACAATATTTTAGATTATCACCATCATGGCTTCTAAAAGGTTACAGAGCTGAAACCGCTAGCTTCTTTCTTTGATAAAATGTTTTATGGATTGGATAAACATGGTACGGTTTTTCTATTTTTTTTTTTTTTACATATCTGCTTTTGATTCAATTCAGTACAGGTTTTATTTTTTAATTGATGTGGTTAAGATCACTAGGGATTCAATCCACAGTATTCAAGTGAGTTCAATCATACTTGTCTGGTAGATTTAATCAAGTTAGGACCGTTATAACTCAGTCTGATTGACTGCGGTAAAAAGAGGCATTCCTCAGAATCAACCCTTTCTGCTTTATTGTTTAATATTTCTCTCCAGCCTTCCTGTCATCCCATTAAAAGCTACAATGTGTTGTATCACATTTATGCTGATGACATAATGATCTATGTGTCTGTTTCTGCTGGAGTACAATCTATATCTATTTTGGAATCTTCATTGCTGTTTCAAAATGGTTAGAAGTCCATGGATTATCCTCAAAATTTAATAAAAATTGAAGCCATGTTTGTGTTCCAAGATACTTCTTTTGATCCTACTGGTAATACCACATTATTAATTCTTATAGTATCTATCAAAGCTGAAGCTTTTTACTTGGGAATATTACCGGATCAGCATTTGAATTTACATTAATAAGGTTATTCAATCTGCTTTTTACAAAATGAAATTATTGTGGCATATTCAAACCTATTTGACTGAAGGGATTTTCAATCTGTATTTTAAGTGCTAACTTTTCCACATTTCGATTATTGTAGTACTGTATTGGTTGGTCTTCTGCAGAAATCATGAAGGCATTATGGCATATACATAATATAGTTGCTTGAATTTTATTAATAAAATCTAGATTTGATCAAGGCAAGCCTTGTCTCATCAAACTACATTGGTTACCTCTGTAATACTAGATACAATATCAAACTGCACTGATGGTTTTTAAAGCTCTTCATAGTCTACCTGTCTAACTTCACATACAATTAGATCATATTTAGAAAGTATTTGATGATTCAATCTTTAAAACTGGGTAGGAAGCAGGTTACTCATGCATGCTGTTAAGTCCTTTTGCCTTGATCACTCAAACTCTTTATGGCCCCACCAAATCCCAGCTTTCTAGACTTTTCTATGTCTCAATACCAGTAGTGGAATCGGTTACAGCTGCCAGGAGGCAAAACAGTAAGTCTGCCAAGCACTTCTAGTACCCCTGTCCTCGTAAAGAGTGTACTGCATGGGTCACAGCACCATAGAGCTGCTGCAGTTAGATTCTTGTCTTTTCTGCCTTGACACAGCAGACAGTGTCACAATTCAGTTCAAGCTCCTTCGATAGGAGGAGAGTGCAGCTAGGAATGCAGGCCCATTTAGCCACCTAATCCATTTAGGACGGATGATACATGTCAAGCTCTCTCAGTCTGAGGCATGAGGAGGAGGATAACTCCTGTCCTGAGAAATCCATAAAGGTAGAAAGTGTAGTTACTCACCTGTAAGAGGTGATCTCCGGGAACAGCAGGAATCAGTCTTCACATATGGGTGACGTCGGCAACGACAGAGCCCGTGTGGGAACACTCCCCAGCATACAATAGGAAAGCCTTTGGGAGCACTCCACTGCGTCTGTGTGCCTGCCTTCCCAACTCCTCTTGAGTTTGTAGCTGAGAGGAAGAGAAAAAAATAAGGAACTCTACAACTCCTAGAGGAGGAGGGTGGGTTGTGAAGAGTGATTCCTGCTGCTCCTGGAGATTACCTGTTATAGGTGAGAAACTACTCTATCTCCAGTATCAAGCAGTAATGCAGTTTTCACAAATGGGACTCACAGGTTCCCAGGTACCAGACTGGTATGGGGGGGGGGGGGGGGGAGAACAGTGCAATCCCTGAGGCTAAAGAGCTGAAGGAGTATGGACACGATGTGGCCCATTGGACTCAATTCCAGGAGGCTATACCACCTCTAACGATAATCTGGTCTCTTATAGAAGTCTGGGATGGAGGGTAGGAGTGGAGTTTAAATCCCAAAGAGGTGCTGGAGTACAGCTTGGCCAAAGACAGTGTCCCAATGGGAATCCTTGTCCAGACAATAATGTGCAGCAAAAATATGAATGGAGTACTAGATAGGTGCCCGACAAATTTCATGAATGGAGGTTGGCTATTGAGGTTGCCATAGTCCGCAGATTATGAGCAGTAGCATGACCCTCCAAAGAGAGTCCTGCCTGTACATAAGCAAAAGAAATGCAATCTGCTATCCATCTGGATAGCGTTTGTTTTGCCACTGGTATCCCAAGGTGACTGGGATCAAAGGAAATGAACTGAGAGGATTTTCTGTGAATCTTAATTCTATCTAAATAGTAAGTCAGCACTTGCTTGCAGTCTAAGATGTGTAGTGCTACTTCAGCCCATGATACATGTGGTCTCGAGAAGAAAATCAGAAAGATTACCGACTGGTTTAGATGGAAGGAGGAGACTACCTTTGGAAGGAAATGCGGATGGATGCAGAGAACCACCTTGTCATGGTAGAACCGGGTATATGGCGGATCTGTCACCAGAGCCTGCAGTTCGCTGATGCAGCAAGCTGACATGATGGCAATGAGGAAGATTACCTTCCAAAACAGTAACTTCAATGAAATAGTGACTAAAGGCTCAAAAGGAGACTTTAGAAGTTGAGCGAGAACTATGTTGAGATGGGTCTCAGGCCATTGGAGGCAGCTTAATGGGTGGCTTGGACAGTAAGAGACCCCTCATGAAGTGTGCTACTAAGGGGTGTAAGGCAGGGGGTTTTCAACCCAGTCCTCGGGGAACCCTAGGCCAGTCAGGTTTTCAGGATTCCCAGAATGAATATGCATGAGAAAGATTTGCATGTTCTGCCTTCATTGTATGCAAATCTATCTTATGCATATTCATTGTGGGAATCCTGAAAACCTGACTGGCCTAGGGTTCCCCGAGGACTGGGTTGAAAACCTATGGTGTAAGGAGATAGGCTGTCCACCCAGTGGTTTGTGAAAAGCCACAATGGCAATAAGATGAACTCTCACTGAGTTAGTCTTAAGACCTGTCACGGACAAGTGGAGGAGATATTGTAGAAAGGACTCCACTAGGCAGGCAAAGGAATCAATGCCCTTTGGGGAGCACCAGAGGGCAAACTTTTGCCACTTGAAGGCGTAATATCACCTGGTGGACTACTTGCGTGATGCAAGAAGAATATCTTTGACCTCCGGTGACAGGTCAAGGTCAGGGAACCCTATCCCTTCAGGAGCCATGCGGTAAGGCAAAGGGAGTGAAGATTGGGATGGAGATGCATCCCTTGGTTCTGGGAGAGGATTTGGAATGCACATCCAAAACAAAGAGGTTGAGTCTGCGCAAGGCAAAGAAGCAGAGGAAACCATGGTTGACAGAGCCAAAAGGAGGCTATGAGGATCATGGAGCCCTTGTCGGCCTGTAGCTTGAAGAGCATTTTGGGTATCAAGGGGATGGGAGGAAATGCATAGAGCAGACCCTGTCCCCAGTGGAGAAGGAAGGCGTCGGGGGCCTGTCAGTGCAGGGACAGAAGCCTGGAGCAGAAGTGTCTAAGCTGTGTGTTCTGTGGAGTGGCGAAGAGATCTATGAGTGTGGTTCCCCACGTTTGGACTATCCAAGAACCTGTCTCCTGATGTAAGGCCCACTCGAGTGGATGTCAAATACAGCTTATTTATTTATTTACTTATTTATTTAAAAGGATTTCTATACCACCTTCTCCTTCAATCAAGGTGGTCTACACAGTAAACAATCAACAAGTAATGGTTTATGTGTGTTCATGCAGTGATACAGTGCGTGCGTGTGCGGTGGTGTACCGTAGATTCCTGTTGAGCTATTTACAGCGTGCGCTATTATACAATCCTATGTACATGGGGAAGGGGAGGGGGGTTGGTCTGTGGTCTTGACTGGCGAGTAGTTCATGTGACGTCCCCGTAGTGTTCGATGAAGAGTGTTGTCTTAAGCTGCTTCTGAAAGTCCATGATGTCTGTTGTTAATCGTAGGTCATCTAGGAGGGTGTTCCAAATTGCTGGTGCAGCCAGAGAAAGGGCTCGGTCCGCGGTGTCCTTGCAGACCTTGGTGAAGTCTTTTGGACGTGCCCTTCCTCCTCAGTTGTGTGCTTCTGTCAGATTGTATGAGTGGTTGTAAGCGGAGAGCTGACGACTGTTTGATTTTGAATATGTTCATGACTGTCTTATATTTGATGCATAAGCTGATTGGAAGCCAGTGTAGATCTTTCAGAATGGGTGTGATGTGTTCTTGTCTTGCTGTGCCAGATATTATGCGTGCCACTGTGTTTTGTGCCAGTTGCAGAGGTCTGAGTGTCTGTTTTGCGAGACCGAGATAGATTGGATTGCAGAAGTCTAGTATTGGGGTTATTAGTGCCTGGCAGACTGTGCGGAAGTGCTCCGTGGAGAGGAGGGGTTTGAGGCGTCGGATTAGTCTCATCCTGTGGTATGCGCTTTTGGTGGTTCTGCTTATGTGTGATTGTAGATTCAATTCTTTGTCTAGAGTCACTCTGAGGTATTTTACTTCCGGTTTTATGGGTATGGTTGTGTTGTTTACCTTGATGTTGAGTGGAGGGAATAAGTAGGTGTTTCGGGAGATGATTAGTGCCTCGGTCTTGCTGTAGTTTATGGTCAGGTTGTTGTCTTGAAACCAGCTGGTCATGTGCATGAGACAGTTTGTTATTTTGGAGTAGTCTGGGTTGTCGAGTGTGATTGGTGTGTATATCATGATGTCATCGGCGTAAATTGTGTATTGTATATTGTGTTCTTTCATGATGTCGCATATTGGCTGAATATAGAGGTTAAATAATAGCGCCGATAAGGCAGATCCTTGTGGTACATCTTGCAGGAGCTTTATGGGTCGGGATGTGTTGGGGCCGACCCTGACCTGTATCTGTCTGTCCGTTAGGTATGAGTGGAACCACTTCAGGGTGGATCCATGTATCCCAATGTTCTGTAGTCTTTCCAGTAGAGTTCTGTGATCTACTGTGTCAAACGCTGATGAAATGTCGATGAAGATCATCAGTATTCCGTTCTTGTAGTTGTCTATGAGGTGGAGTATGTTGTTGAAGAGGTATAACAGGAGTGTTTTGACTCCGTGGTTGGGGCGGAAACCGTGTTGGTTGATGTCTAGTGGTGCGTGGTTGTCAATGTGGTCTTGTAGCTGATGCTGTACTGCCTTCTCAATAATTTTTGCCAGTAGAGGCATGCTTGAGATCGGTCTGTATGCTGCTGGATTGTTCTTATTGAGTGGGGATTTCTTCGGGATTGGTCTTATAAGTAGCGAGCTTTAGCTGGTTCGGCATGTTTCCTTGGGTCAGTGAACTGTGCACTATGTTGTGTATGGTGTGGATGAAGTTTGACTTAGTAGCTTTGATCCATGTCACTGGGCATGGGTCTGTTGGAGCCGTGCTTGTATTGAGTGCGGTGATAATGTGAGAGAGCTGCTCTGTGGATGGGGTGCTGAATGTGCCCCAGGTTTACGGGGGTGTGGTTGGTTTGGTGGTTGTGTTTGATTTTGGTTGTAAAGAGGAATGGAATTTTTCTTGGATGTGGTCTGCAAATGCTTGTGGGTCTAATTGGACTTTGCTTTCGGTCTTCTGTTCCTTGGTGAGGGTTTTCACAATTTCGAAGAGCTCTCTTGGTTTGTTGTTGGATTTGAGTATAATGTTTGTGTGGTATTCTCTCTTTGTTTGGTTGATGAGTTTGTTGTAGTCCTTTTGCTTTGTAAGGTATAGTGCCTGGGTATTGGGCGACTTGGTGTGTCTCCATCGCCGTTCTAACTTTCTGAGTTCCCTCTTTTCGCTCCGTATGACTTTTGAGTACCATGGTTTGTGATATAATTTGGTGCAGCGAGTTTTCTTGGGTCTATATTCTGTGGCTTTGGCGGCGGCATTGATGATGTAGTTCCAGTTTCTGATTTGAGCCTCTAGATCATCTGCTTCTGAGTTCAGATGTGGTAGAGTGTCCTGCAGGAATTGGTCCCTGTCGAAGCTCTTGAATCTTCTTTGTGTGGGTGGGTTGTTCAGGTTCTCGTCTTGCTTTCCTCCTTGTGGCACAATATTTTAATAATGTGGTGGTCTGACCATGGTACAGGTGTGACAGTGGGGGTTGAAATGATTCCTCTGTCGAGAAGATAGTTGGGTGCGAATATGAGGTCTGGCGATGATCCGTGTCTGTGTGTCGGAGTGTTAATCATTTGGGTGTATTGAAAGGAACTCATCGCTAGGAGGAAAGCTTCCGCGTCTTTGGTGGTGGTAGATTTGAGGTTGAAGTCTCCTAGCAGTAGCATGGGTTTGTGGTTTGAGCTGACTATGCAGACTGCTTCGAGTGTGGAGGCTAGTTCATCATGTGGCGCATGGGGAGCTCTGTAGGTGAGGCATAGGGCCATCCGTTTGTTCTCAACAGTGATGGTGTTGCATTGTTGGGTGTCTGTGGCACTTCGTGATTTGAACTTTAGGCTGTTCTTTGCGATGATCAGAACCCCTCCTCCTCTCCGGTGTGTGCGTGGGCAGTTGAATGCTGAGTATGTGGAGGGCACTAATTGATTGAGTAGTACATTGTCGGTGGGGGTGAGCCATGTTTCTGTGATGCAAAGTACGTCTAGTTGCTGATCATCTCTGTGGTCTGCTATTGTGTTAATTTTGTTTTGTATGGATCTGGCGTTTATGAGCTCTATTGAGATTGTCACTGGGGTGTTTATTGTTCTGTGTGCTTCCTTTGGGTTTGCGTGGGTGTCGGTCTTACGCCTGGTTTGCCTTTTGCGCGTGGGTGTCCTGTGTGTGTTCCCGTGATTATACTGTAAGCATGTGTATATCTGTGCTGTTGGTGGAAGCCATGACGTATTTGTGTGTAGGTGGTGGTTGGGTGCATGCAGTGGAAGGAGTTGTGTGAGGAGGAGGCAGATGGGGAGAATCAGAGTTGCCTGCATGTTGTCTTCTGGGCTGTCTTTGGGATATGGTTTCACTTATTTCACTTACTTTTAGCTGCTCTTGTTGTTTTTGGTTGTTTCCGGTGTTTTTTGTGCAGTTCCTGTGGGTCACTCATTCAGGGTATTGTAGTTGGGCCTGTTCCGTTTTTCTATGCTTGCCTTTGTGCCCTGCCAAAGGGCCCTCTGGCGAGGCCCTCAGGCGCGGACGCGCCCTACGGGATGCCTGCTCTTATTTCTCTCCCACTGCCCCGATTGGGCAGGAGCTTCTGAGCGGGACGATTTCCCGCTCAGGCGCTTCTACCCCGATCAGGGGAGCTGGCTCTGATGGCGGTGTGGGGAGTGTGGCCGTGCCGACGGGATGCCTGCTCTTATTTCTCTCCCATTGCCCTGATTGGGCAGGAGCTTCTGGTTTCCCGCTCAGGTGCTTCTACCCCGATTGGGGGAGCTGGCTCTGATGGTGGTGTTCCTTTCAATACACCCCAATGCACCCAGCTTAGCCTGTTCACAAGGACACTGAGCTCTCCCGGGAGGTACACCACTCTGAGGTGAATGCGGTGTGCGATGCCAAAGGACCACAGGTAAAGCACTTCCTCACACAGCAGATAGGATCCTGTCCCTCCTTGTTTGTTCACATAGAACATGACAACCTCATTGTCTGTCCTGACTAATACTTGTTGCCTCAAAAGTTGGGATTGAAAAACCCGAAGGGCATTTATTAGTGCCCGTAGTTCTAGGAGGTTTATCTGCAGAGAAGATTTCTGTAGTGTCCACAGTCCCTGTATGGTTAGGTCATTGAGATGCTCTCCCCAACCCAGCTTGGAGGCGTCAAGGTGCATCGAGGTGGAGGCATCTGAAAAGGTGACCCACCGAGTAGTTTCTGTGGAGAACACCATCACTGAAGAGACTTGGTCAGTTGAGGGGTGATGTGGATCATGTCTCTGAGGTGCCCTTTTGCTTGCATCCATTGAGAGAGCTTGTCACATGTGTAATCGAGCATAGGGAACGACATGGACCATGGAGGCCATGTGTCCCAACTGACGTAGCATCTTTCGAGCTATTGGGCGGCTTTGCTGTTGCATTCTTTTTGCCAGCTCGATGAGGCAGGCATAGTGATCTTGAGGAAAAAAAACTTGTGCCTGTTGAGTGCCTAGGAATGCTCTGATGAGCTCTAGGTGTTGAGCTGGAGCGAGGTGAGACTTTGGGATGTTTAGGACAAATCTCAGATGTTGAAGCACCATGATGGTGTGATGAAGGGAGAGTTTTACCACCTAAAGGAAGTCTCCCCTGATTAGCCAGTCGTCTAAGTAAGGGAAGACGAAGACCCCCAAAATGCAGAGATAGGCAGCGACTACTGCCATGCATTTTGTGAATACTTGCAGTGCAGAGGCTAAACCAACAGGCAGCACCCGGTAATGGTAGTGGTTTCCCTGAAGCATGAAATGCAGATACTGTTTGTGCTGGTGATGAATCAATAAATGAGTGTACACCTTCTTTAGGTCTAGAGAACATAACTAGTCATACCTCCGGAGGTATGAGAGAAGAGTTCCCAGGGAAATCATTTTGAATTTTTCTCGGACCAGGAACTTGTTGAGGTCTCTGAGATCCAGGATGGGCTTGAATCCTCCTGTTTTCTTTGGAATGAGAAAATATGGAGAATAAAAGCCCATCTCTTCTTGAAGAGGAGGAATTCTTTCTATGGTGCCCTGAGATAACAGGGTGGATACCTCTTCTCTTAAGAGAGTGCTTTGAAGGGGATGGGTTGGATAGTCTCCTGTGAAGCTTGCGGGGGGTAAGTTCTCAAAGTGAAGTAGATACCCCCCCTTTGGACGATGTTGAGAGTGCACTGTTCTGAAGTTATGAGGTGCCACCTGTGGTCATAGGAACAAAATCTGCCTGCTATGTGGGGGACCCTCTAGAGGCAGAGTAGCAATGCTTTCTAGAAAGGAGTCAGAATCCAGGTGCAGGCTGTGCTTGAGCCGCTGGTTGCAGCTTAGGAGCCTTGGGCTTTTTGGGTTGGCAAGGGCCCTGCTGCCGCTGTTGCGGATGTTGAGGCTGGTAGGCAGCTTAAGATGGGTAGGAAGGATAATATCTCTTCTTTTTAGAATAGAAAGGATTCTTGGGAAAAGCCTTCCTTTTGGAGGGGGGCAGCCTTTTTCCTAGAAAGACGTTTGAAGGTGAGATCATCTGTCTCAATCTCCCCGGCTTTCTCTCTCCAACCTTTTCAAAAAGGTTTTCTCCTTTACATGGGATATTGGCCAGCTTGTCCTGGACCCACTGTTCAAAATCTGATGCCTATAACCAAGCCATCTTCCAAACCCCAATGCAGATTGCTGAAGCTCTGCTTGTTGGCTCAAAGGCATCAAAAGAGGCCCTGGTAATACATTTTGAAGTATTTTGATCCTGCTGTATGTCTGGAATGCACTCTGTTTATCATCAGGAAGCATGGGAGCAAACATCTCCAGATCCCTGGTGATATCCTTAAGAAATATGCCCATGTGTATAGTATGTAGGAGTTTATCCTGGAGGCCAGCATGCATACCTGAAAGCATCAACGCCAAAAGGCATAGAGTGTCCTCAAGTCTCTACCCAGAGGCATGGAAGAGTGATTCTTTGAACTCTTTATTCGGTGCATCACCAATTCCACTACCATTGAGTGGTGTGGGAGCTGAGGTTTCTGGAAGCCTGGGCACTCGGGAACTCGGTACAGGGTATCGAGCCTCTTGCTGACTGGAGGAACCGTGAGAGGAGCCTTCAACATGCGGCGCATAAGATCCTGTAAGATGTGATGCACTGGTAAAATAGCCGCTTCTTTGGGCATGGGAGGGTACTGGAATATCTCCAGTTCCTCTGCCCTCGGTTCCTTTTCTGAAGCTACTGTCATGGCCAGTCCTGCTGCCATCTCACGGATGAAGTCCTGGAAAGACATGTCTTCTGGTGGGGACCTGCACCACTCCTGTGGAGGGGAAGGGTCTGAAGGGATGTCTGGAACTTCCTGGGAATCCAAAGACCCCTCATCAGAATCAGAAGAACTGGAATCAGAGTCTGACCCCGATGCTTTGTTGACTTAGAGGGTTGATGCCGATACTGATGCTCGGAGGCATTGGAATTGGGAACCCTGACTATTTTAGCTTTTTGGGTACCGGTGGTATCGGTCAGTTCCAACGGCAACATCGGCCTCGGGAGCTCCAATGATGCAGGCTCAAGGGTCGGCATCGAGGCCAATACACTTGGCTGTAGTCAGGGTGCTGAAGCCTGCACTGCTGGAGCTGTTGATACTGTCTGTACCAAGGCTGCCAGGGCATGCGCTGGTCCAGAGAGATGGCTGATGTCTGGGTGGAATCACCGACAGGGTTTTGAGCCACCATCCCAGATCATGGAACCAGTAGCTCTCTAGTTGATTTCTCGGGAGCATCCTGGAGCCTCTCTGGAAGACAGGTCCTCCCGCAGAGGCTCTTTGGCTGGCCGGTCTGCATTGGAAGCACCCCTAGGGGAGTCTCGATGCTTATGCTGTGATTTTGCTCTAGTCTTGGTATCGATCTTCGATGCCAATGTGGATGACTTCTTAGAAATTTCAGACTTATTTTTATGTTTGGACTTGGAAGAGACCTGAGACCCATGAGAGGAGGTCCATGTTCTCGATGATGTGGAAGCCACTGAAATCAAGTTCGGGGTGGATGACGATTCATACTGTCTGGCTCTGTTCTTTAGGCCTTTCTTTGTCATTTGTTGACAGAAAGGACAAGAATTTGGTAAAGGGTCAGGACCCAAAAATTTTAGACACCAGTCATGTTTATCGGTGACTGATATGGTACCGGCAAATTTGGTACACTTTTTAAAACCACTGGTTGTTTTTTCCATTTTTAAACGTGTTCCTCAGAATTGAAGAGGATGTGGAGACCTAAAGGCCTAGTTAGCAGTGAAACCCGCAGAAAAGAAAAAAAAAAAAGAAATTTAAAATTTTATAACTAAAAAGAAAAATTTATTGGGGCCGGTGTTAATTCTGACGGAACTGGTGTTGACAGAAAGACAGAGCACGGTGTTACACCAAAAAAGAAAAGTTTTTCGGCGGTGACAGGATTGATCAAATTGCTGGTTCCGCAGAAAATGAAGAACTTAGGAGGTTGGGAAGGCAGGCACACAGATGCAGTGGAGTGCTCCCAAAGGCTTTCCTATTGGATACTGGGGAGCATTCTCGTGCAGGCTCTATCGGTGCCGATGTCACCCATATATGAAGACTGCATTCCTGCTTGTTCCTGGAGACCTTTAGCAGCTGCAGCTGCTACTGCGGATGACAGATTTTTTTTTTGTAAAGTTCAGAAAATGTGCAAGATTCTGGTTTATAAGAAATTTTAATAAATAAAGTTTGCTTCTTATTTTCTATTATTGGTGACCACCTGGAGCTCAAGGAACAAGAAAGATTGGAGGGTGGAGGTTTGACAACTCAAGGGATCACTGGTGGGTGGAGGACTGAGAAACAAGGGACTCTAGGACCACTAATGGAATCATGGGGTTGGGGGTCCCTGAGACAGAGGATCACTGATGAAAGAAAAGGAGGGTAGCAAGAAAGGAGGAGCACTGAGGTTCGAGCGATAGAAAGATGACAGCTGGCGACTGAGCATAGGTGGAGGATGAGCATAGAGGACCAGTATGAGAGCATGAAAGCGGGGATTGGTAACCATCATTAAAGTGTGTGTGTGTGTGAAAAAATAGTAATACATAAATATATAGATCATATACTACTACCACTAATACTACTATTAATCATTTATATAGTGCTACAAGGCGTATGCAACACTGTACAGACACACAGAATAAGACAGTCCCTACTCATCAGAGCTTACAATCTTATCAAGACAGTTTGCTTTTCTCTGATCAGAGAAAGGCTGACCTTTTACAGAGCTCTGCTAGTGAGTGGATTTTTGCCTCCTGGGACATCTTACTGTGAGTTCTAGCTGTTTATTTAATTATTTACTGTTTGTATAACTGTTGTATGTTTAATTATTTAGTGTTTGTCTTAGTGTTGTGCAAGTTTCAGCATTCTCAGCTGTACTTACCATGCCTCTCTCAACTGTGCATTGTGTGTTATCCAAATTGAATTAATCTCTCTCCCCAGAGCCTGTTGTATTTTAAGCTTTTCATGTCCTTGCCTGCCTTAGTGACACCTCCCCCTGAGTGTGTTGTAGACAATTTGAATTAAACTCTCTACCACGAGCCTGCTGTTAAGCTTTTTCCTGTCCTTGCCTGCCTGAGTGACTCCTCCCCCTGGACCCCCTGAGGTATCCGTAACCTTGTTCTGTTTTCTCCACGTGTGCATAGGCTGTTTTAGTTTGCTTTTCTCTGATCAGAGAAAGCTGACCTTTTACAGAGCTCTGCTAGTGAGTGGATTTGCCTCCTGGGACATCTTACTGTGAGTTCTAGCTGTTTATTTAATATTTACTGTTTGTCTAACTGTTGTTGTTTAATTATTTAGTGTTTGTCTTAGTGGTGTGCAAGTTTCAGCCTTCTCAGCTGTACTTACCTTGCCTCTCTCAACTGGGCTTTGTGTGGTAGCCATTTTGAATTAATCTCTCTCCCCAGAGCCTGTTGTTTGTTAAGCTTTCCTGTCCTTGCCTGCCTGAGTGACTCCTCCCCCTGTGTGTGTGGTAGCCATTTTGAATTAATCTCTCTCCCCAGAGCCTGCTGTTAAGCTTTTTCCTGTCCTTGCCTGCCTGAGTGACTCCTCCCCCTGACCCCCTCCCCCTGAGGTCTCCTGTAACCTTGTTCCTGTTTTCTCCACGTGTGCATAGGCTGTTTTAGTTTGCTTTTCTCTGATCAGAGAAAGGCTGACCTTTTACAGAGCTCTGCTAGTGAGTGGATTTGTGCCTCCTGGGACATCTTACTGTGAGTTCTAGCTGTTTAATTTAATTATTTACTGTTTGTCCTAACTGTTGTTTGTTTAAATATTTACTGTTAGTCATAGTTGTGTCCAAGTTTCAGCATACTCAGCTGTACTAAACTTGCCTCTCACAACTTGACTTTGTGTGGTAGCCATTTTGAATAAATCTCACTCCACACAGCCTGTTGTTTTGTTAAGCTTTTCCTGTCCTTGCCTGCCTGAGTGACTCCTCCTCCCCCTGTGTGTGTGGTAGCCATTTTGAATTAATCTCTCTCCCCAGAGCCTGCTGTTAAGCTTTTTCCTGTCCTTGCCTGCCTGAGTGACTCCTCCCCCTGACCCCCTCCCCCTGAGGTATCCTGTAACCTTGTTCCTGTTTTCTCCACGTGTGCATAGGCTGTTTTAGTTTGCTTTTCTCTGATCAGAGAAAGGCTGACCTTTTACAGAGCTCTGCTAGTGAGTGGATTTTTGCCTCCAGGGACATCTTACTGTGAGTTCTCGCTGTTTATTTAATTATTGACTGTTTGTCTAACTGTTGTTTGTTTAATTATTTAGTGTTTGTCTTAGTGGTGTGCAAGTTTCAGCCTTCTCAGCTGTACTTACCTGCCTCTCTCAACTGGGCTTTGTGTGGTAGCCATTTGAATTAATCTCTCTCCCCAGAGCCTGTTGTTTGTTAAGCTTTTCCTGTCCTTGCCTGCCTGAGTGACTCCTCCCCCTGTGGGTGTGGTAGCCATTTTGAATTAATCTCTCTCCCCAGAGCCTGCTGTTAAGCTTTTTCCTGTCCTTGCCTGCCTGAGTGACTCCTCCCCCTGACCCCCTCCCCCGGAGGTATCCTGTAACCTTGTTCCGGTTTTCTCCACGGGTGCATAGGCTGTGTTAGTTTGCTTTTCTCTGATCAGAGAAAGGCTGAACTTTTTAGAGCTCTGCTAGTGAGTGGATTTTTGCCTCCTGGGACATCTTACTGTGAGTTCTAGCTGTTTATATTTACTGTTTGTCTAACTGTTGTTTGTTTAATTATTTAGTGTTTGTCTTAGTGGTGTGCAAGTTTCAGCCTTCTCAGCTGTACTTACCTTGCCTCTCTCAACTGGGCTTTGTGTGGTAGCCATTTTGAATTAATCTCTCTCCCAGAGCCTGTTGTTTGTTAAGCTTTCCTGTCCTTGCCTGCCTGAGTGACTCCTCCCCCTGTGTGTGTGGTAGCCATGTTGAATTAATCTCTCTCCCCAGAGCCTGCTGTTAAGCTTTTTCCTGTCCTTGCCTGCCTGAGTGACTCCTCCCCCGGACCCCCTCCCCCTGAGGTATCCTGTAACCTTGTTCCTGTTGTCTCCACGTGTGCATAGGCTTTTTTAGTTTGCTTTTCTCTGATCAGAGAAAGGCTGAACTTTTACAGAGCTCTGCTAGTGAGTGGATTTTTGCCTCCTGGGACATCTTACTGTGAGTTCTAGCTGTTTATTTAATTATTTACTGTTTGTCTAACTGTTGTTTTAATTATTTAGTGTTTGTCTTAGTGGTGTGCAAGTTTCAGCCTTCTCAGCTGTACTTACCTTGCCTCTCTCAACTGGGCTTTGTGTGGTAGCCATTTTGAATTAATCTCTCTCCCCAGAGCCTGTTGTTTGTTAAGCTTTTCCTGTCCTTGCCTGCCTGAGTGACTCCTCCCCTGTGTGTGTGGTAGCCATTTTGAATTAATCTCTCTCCCCAGAGCCTGCTGTTAAGCTTTGTCCTGTCCTTGCCTGCGTGTGTGAATCCTCCCCCGGACGCCCACCCCTGAGGTATCCTGTAACCTTGTTCCTGTTTTCTCCACGTGTGCATAGGCTGTTTTAGTTTGCTTTTCTCTGATCAGAGAAAGGCTGACCTTTTACAGAGCTCTGCTAGTGAGTGGATTTTTGCCTCCTGGGACATCTTACTGTGAGTTCTAGCTGTTTATTTAATTATTTACTGTTTGTCTAACTGTTTTTTGTTTAATTATTTAGTGTTTGTCTTAGTGGTGTGCAAGTTTCAGCCTTCTCAGCTGTACTTACCTTGCCTCTCTCAACTGGGCTTTGTGTGGTAGCCATTTTGAATTAATCTCTCTCCCCAGAGCCTGTTGTTTGTTAAGCTTTTCCTGTCCTTGCCTGCCTGAGTGACTCCTCCCCCTGTGTGTGTGGTAGCCATTTTGAATTAATCTCTCTCCCCAGAGCCTGCTGTTAAGCTTTTTCCTGTCCTTGCCTGCCTGAGTGACTCCTCCCCCTGACCCCCTCCCCCTGAGGTATCCTGTAACCTTGTTCCTGTTTTCTCCACGTGTGCATAGGCTGTTTTAGTTTGCTTTTCTCTGATCAGAGAAAGGCTGACCTTTTACAGAGCTCTGCTAGTGAGTGGATTTTTGCCTCCTGGGACATCTTACTGTGAGTTCTAGCTGTTTATTTAATTATTTACTGTTTGTCTAACTGTTGTTTGTTTAATTATTTAGTGTTTGTCTTAGTGGTGTGCAAGTTTCAGCCTTCTCAGCTGTACTTACCTTGCCTCTCTCAACTGGGCTTTGTGTGGTAGCCATTTTGAATTAATCTCTCTCCCCAGAGCCTGTTGTTTGTTAAGCTTTTCCTGTCCTTGCCTGCCTGAGTGACTCCTCCCCCTGTGTGTGTGGTAGCCATTTTGAATTAATCTCTCTCCCCAGAGCCTGCTGTTAAGCTTTTTCCTGTCCTTGCCTGCCTGAGTGACTCCTCCCCCTGACCCCCTCCCCCTGAGGTATCCTGTAACCTTGTTCCTGTTTTCTCCACGTGTGCATAGGCTGTTTTAGTTTGCTTTTCTCTGATCAGAGAAAGGCTGACCTTTTACAGAGCTCTGCTAGTGAGTGGATTTTTGCCTCCTGGGACATCTTACTGTGAGTTCTAGCTGTTTATTTAATTATTTACTGTTTGTCTAACTGTTGTTTGTTTAATTATTTAGTGTTTGTCTTAGTGGTGTGCAAGTTTCAGCCTTCTCAGCTGTACTTACCTGCCTCTCTCAACTGGGCTTTGTGTGGTAGCCATTTTGAATTAATCTCTCTCCCCAGAGCCTGTTGTTTGTTAAGCTTTTCCTGTCCTTGCCTGCCTGAGTGACTCCTCCCCCTGTGTGTGTGGTAGCCATTTTGAATTAATCTCTCTCCCCAGAGCCTGCTGTTAAGCTTTTTCCTGTCCTTGCCTGCCTGAGTGACTCCTCCCCCTGACCCCCTCCCCCTGAGGTATCCTGTAACCTTGTTCCTGTTTTCTCCACGTGTGCATAGGCTGTTTTAGTTTGCTTTTCTCTGATCAGAGAGAGGCTGACCTTTTACAGAGCTCTGCTAGTGAGTGGATTTTTGCCTCCTGGGACATCTTACTGTGAGTTCTAGCTGTTTATTTAATTATTTACTGTTTGTCTAACTGTTGTTTGTTTAATTATTTAGTGTTTGTCTTAGTGGTGTGCAAGTTTCAGCCTTCTCAGCTGTACTTACCTTGCCTCTCTCAACTGGGCTTTGTGTGGTAGCCATTTTGAATTAATCTCTCTCCCCAGAGCCTGTTGTTTGTTAAGCTTTTCCTGTCCTTGCCTGCCTGAGTGACTCCTCCCCCTGTGTGTGTGGTAGCCATTTTGAATTAATCTCTCTCCCCAGAGCCTGCTGTTAAGCTTTTTCCTGTCCTTGCCTGCCTGAGTGACTCCTCCCCCTGACCCCCTCCCCTGAGGTATCCTGTAACCTTGTTCCTGTTTTCTCCACGTGTGCATAGGCTGTTTTAGTTTGCTTTTCTCTGATCAGAGAAAGGCTGAACTTTTACAGAGCTCTGCTAGTGAGTGGATTTTTGCCTCCTGGGACATCTTACTGTGAGTTCTAGCTGTTTATTTAATTATTTACTGTTTGTCTAACTGTTGTTTGTTTAATTATTTAGTGTTTGTCTTAGTGGTGTGCAAGTTTCAGCCTTCTCAGCTGTACTTACCTTGCCTCTCTCAACTGGGCTTTGTGTGGTAGCCATTTTGAATTAATCTCTCTCCCAGAGCCTGTTGTTTGTTAAGCTTTTCCTGTCCTTGCCTGCCTGAGTGACTCCTCCCCCTGTGTGTGTGGTAGCCATTTTGAATTAATCTCTCTCCCCAGAGCCTGCTGTTAAGCTTTTTCCTGTCCTTGCCTGCCTGAGTGACTCCTCCCCCTGACCCCCTCCCCCTGAGGTATCCTGTAACCTTGTTCCTGTTTTCTCCACGTGTGCATAGGCTGTTTTAGTTTGCTTTTCTCTGATCAGAGAAAGGCTGAACTTTTACAGAGCTCTGCTAGTGAGTGGATTTTTGCCTCCTGGGACATCTTACTGTGAGTTCTAGCTGTTTATTTAATTATTTACTGTTTGTCTAACTGTTGTTTGTTTAATTATTTCGTGTTTGTCTTAGTGGTGTGCAAGTTTCAGCCTTCTCAGCTGTACTTACCTTGCCTCTCTCAACTGGGCTTTGTGTGGTACCCCCATCCCCCTGCTGAGGGTTCAGGACAGGGTACCTTGTAACTGCCCTCTTTAATAGGACTTATCTCCCCCCCTCCCTCCCCAGCACCCACCCACCCCTGGGGAAATTGTAGTTTTATAGGTACTTGGACATCTTAGAGGAAAGGGGCTGCTCTCAGGTGCAGCTCTTAATCCAAATCAGTCATACACAGAGGACCTGTGATTAATTAGCTTCAGGTACACAGGGTGTATTAGGGGTATTAGATACACTTTTATTAGTATAAGCATCTACACCAATCCTTATTATATACCAATTTAAAAGACCTAAACACAAGCTTTAAACTAAGATGCAGTCAGAGGTCCAGCAACGAGATGGGGGTTCTCCAGTCTTTTGCATCGAGTGTCACATGTATGATTATCTCCCAGTTGGTGAGAGGTCCTACATATGCACTAAGTGCAGGGAGCTCTTTGCTCTCAGGGAACGAGTCCGTTCTCTAGAGGCTAGAGTAGCAGACCTGGAAGACATAAGAAAGACAGAGAAGTACATGGACGAGACCTACAGGGATATAGTCCTGAAGTCCCACCTCCAGTCTGGCAGCATCCCTGTTGCCATGGAGGAGAGAGGTCACGTGACAGGAGAGCATCACCCTGGTGTGGCAGGAAGTGATCCTGTAACTAGGACCTGTCCTCCAGGTGATGTAAAACCCTCTCGCACCGAGGACGTTTCTCCAGGGCCATGTCCCCATGAGGGGAGGGTCAGGACAGCTGTTATAGTTGGTGATTCAATCATTAGGAATGTAGATAGCTGGGTGGCTGGTGGACGTGAGGATCGCCTGGTAACATGCCTGCCTGGTGCGAAGGTAGCAGATCTCACGCACCGCCTAGATAGGATCATAGATAGTGCTGGGGGGGAGTCTGCTGTCTTGGTACATGTTGGTACCAATGACATAGGAAAATGTGGTAGGGAAGTTCTGGAGGCTAAATTTAAGCTTTTAGGTAGGAAGTTGAAATCCAGAACTTCCAGGATAGCGTTCTCCGAAATGCTTCCTGTTCCACGTGCAGGACCCAAAAGACAGGCAGAGCTCCGGAGTCTCAATGCGTGGATGAGACAATGGTGCAAGGATGAGGGTTTTGGATTTGCTAGGAACTGGGGAACATTCTGGGGAAAGGGGGGGCTCTTCCGAAGGGATGGGCTTCACCTTAATCAGGATGGGACCAGACTGCTGGCATTAACCTTTAAAAAAGAGATAGAGAAGCTTTTAAACTAGAAAATAGGGGAAAGCCGACAGTCACCCAGGAGCGCACGGTTCGGACAAAGGTATCCTTGAAGGATACTACCAAAAGCAGTGAGGTTCCAAAAGGGAGTATAGTAGCCCAAATGCCCTTGAGTAAGGAGCAGACAGAGCATAAAGATTCCCCATTACCCATGCCTACCAATAGCCAGATTAATATTAATAAAATACAGTCTCTAAAATGCTTGTATGCCAATGCTAGAAGTCTAAACAATAAGATGGGAGAATTAGAATATATAGCATTAAATGAGAGGTTAGATATGATTGCACTGTCAGAGACATGGTGGAAGGAGGATAACCAGTGGGACACTGTGATACCTGGATACAAACTATATCGTAATGATAGAGCTGAACAAATTGGTGGAGGGGTTGCGCTCTATGTTAGAGAGGGCATTGAGTCAGAAAGGATTAAAGTTTTGCAGGGAACAAAATATGCTGTAGAATCTCTATGGATTGAAATTCCATTATGAAGGGGAAGGTGATGGCAGTGGGAGTATACTATCGACCACCTGGCCAGAATGAACAAATGGATGATGAAATGCTCAAAGAAATCAAGGAAGCTAACAAAAGCCACAACAGAATAGTAATAATGGGTGATTTCAATTACCCCGGTATCGACTGGGACAGTGTCACAGCAGGACAAGCTAAAGAGATAAAGTTTCTAGATGAAATGAATGACTGCTTCTTGGAGCAGCTGGTTCATGAACCGACCAGAGGGGAAGCCATACTGGACCTAGTCCTTAGTGGAACGCCAGATCTGGTGCAAGAAATAAGGGTGTTGGGACCACTTGGCAATAGTGATCATAGTATGATCATGTTTGATTTAATCAGTGGAGGACAGATAGTAAAGGAATCCACAGTACTACCTTTTAACTTTCAAAAGGGTGACTATGATAGAATGAGGAATATAGTTCGGAAAAAACTAAAAGGAGCGGTTCCAAAGGTTAAAGACTTACAGCAAGCTTGGGTGTTATTTAAAAATACTATCCTCGAAGCCCAGACCAGCTGTATTCCACGCATTAAGAAAAGTGGAAGAAAGTCCAAAAAAACTGCCAGCATGGTTTAAAGGTGAGGTCAGAGAGGCTGTTGCTGCCAAAAGAGCAACCTTCAGAAAATGGAAAAAAGAGCCAAATGATGAAAACTGGAAACAGCACAAGCACTGGCAAGTTAAATGCAAAGCATTGATAAGGCAGGCAAAGCGGGAATTTGAGAAGAAACTTGCTACGGAAGCAAAAACACGAAATAAAGACTTTTTCAAGTACATTCGTAGCAAAAGGCCTGTGAGAGAGTCAATTGGACCATTAGATGATAGAGGGGTAAAAGGTGCAATAAGAGGAGACAAGGCTATAGCAGAGAGACTGAATGAATTCTTTGCTTCGGTCTTTACTGAGGAAGATGTAGGGGTGTTACCCAAGACTGAAGTGGTATTTAAAGGTGATACTGCAGAGGAATTGAGAGAAATATCGCTACACCGGGAAGATATATTACAACTATTTGATAAACTGAATAGTAGCAAATCACCTGGACCGGATGGTATACATCCCAGAGTGTTGAAAGAACTGAAATATGAGATTGCAGACCTGTTATTGGTAATCTGTGAACTTTCATTAAAATCATCTGTAATACCTGAAGATTGGAGGGTCGCCAACGTAACACCAATTTTTAAAAAAGGGTTCCAGGGGTGACCCGGGAAATTACAGACCGGTGAGCCTGACGTCAGTACCAGGGAAAATGGTAGAAGCCATCATAAAGAACAAAATTACACAGCATGTAGATAGTCATGGCCTAATGGGAGACAGCCAACATGGCTTTAGACAAGGAAGATCTTGTCTTACTAATCTGATCTGTTTTTTTGAAGGTGTGCATAAACAGGTAGACAAAGGTGAGTCGGTTGATATAGTGTATCTGGACTTTCAGAAAGCTTTTGACAAGGTCCCCCATCAGAGACTTTTGGCGAAGCTAAAAAGTCATGGGATAGGAGGCAGTGTACTATTGTGGATCGGGAACTGGTTAAAAGATAGAAAGCAGAGGGTAGGGCTAAATGGCCAATATTCCCAATGGAAAAAAGTGAATAGTGGAGTACCCCAGGGATCTGTACTGGGTCCGCTACTTTTTGACATATTCATAAATGACCTGGAAAAGGGAATAACTAGTGAGGTAATCAAATTTGCAGATGACACAAAACTGTTTAAAGTTGTTAAAACCCAAGAGGATTGTGGAAAACTGCAGGAGGATCTGGATAAATTGGAAGACTGGGCATCCAAATGGCAGATGAAATTTAATGTGGACAAGTGCAAAGTTATGCACCTAGGAAAGAACAACCCACACTATAGTTACAAGATGCAAGGCTCCACATTAGAAACCACCACCCAGGAAAAAGATTTAGGAGTCATCGTGGATAAAATGTTAAAACCCTCCGCCCAGTGTGCAGCGGCGGCCAAGAAAGCAAATAGAATGCTAGGTATCATAAGGAAAGGGATGGAGAATAAAACAAAGGATATTATAATGCCTCTGTATCGCTCCATGGTACGACCGCACCTTGAATATTGTGTGCAATTCTGGTCACCGTATCTTAAAAAGGACATAGAGTTATTAGAAAAAGTACAGAGAAGAGCCACCAAATTGGTGAAGGGGATGGAAGGCTACTCCTATGAAGAGAGGCTAAAAAGGTTAGGGCTCTTTAACCTAGAAAAGAGGCGGCTGAGGGGAGATATGATAGAGGTGTATAAATTAATGAATGGAGTGGAACGGATAAACGTGGATAAATTGTTTACGCTATCAGAATATAGAAGGACTAGGGGGCATGTAATGAAGCTACAGGGTAAACTATTTAAGACAAATAGGAGAAAATATTTCTTCTCTCAACGTGTAATCAAACTCTGGAATCTGTTACCGGAGGATGTAGTAAGGGCTGTTAGTATAGCTGGGTTTAAAAAGGGTTTGGACAAGTTCCTGGAGGAAAGGTCCATAAACCACTATTAAAAAGGGACCCAGGATATCAATGCTTGGCCTAGTACAAGCACTGCAGAACCTGTGTCTTTTGGGGAAACTGCTAGGTACGTATGACCTAGATTGGCCACTGTTGGAAACAGGATACTGGGCTTGATGGACCTCGGTCTGACCCAGTATGGCATTTCTTATGTTCTTATGTTCTTATGACAGTATAATAGTTGAGAACAAGGGTACAATAGGGAAGGATAAGGAAATAGAAGGAGAACAAAGGATTAAGATCCAAAAGCAGCCCGAAAGAGGAGAGCATGGATTTGAAAAGGGGGCAAGATGAAACCTGACAAAGATACAGGTAGTTTGTTCCAGGCATAAGGAGCAGCAAGGTGAAAGGATCAAAGTCTGGAGTTGGCAATGGAGAAGAAGAGCATAGAGAGAAGAAATCAAGAGGAAGAGTGTAGTTCACGAGGAGGGGTGTAAGGAGAAGAGAGAGGAAAGGAAGTGAAGGGCAACAGTATGAATGCATTTATAGGTCAGAAGGAGAAGTTTGTTTTGGATATAGAAATGGAAGTGAAGTTAATGAAGTGATTTAAGAAGAGGGGTTATGTGAGTATAATGGGACCGGTGGAAGATTAGCCACGCAGCAGAGTTTTGAACAGACTGAAGGAGATCTATCTCATGCATATTCATTGTGGATATCCTGAAAACCTGACTGGCTTGGGGATGGATACCTGAGGACTGGGATGAGAACCACTGACTACATCATGGTTATTTATTGAACTGAAAGGATTTAATATAATTAATGTAGTGGTTCCGAAACTTGGAATCGGGACCACAAATGGGGTCACATCATCAGTGGATGGGGGTCACAGAAACATGGTCATGTCCCCTTCTCTCCTGACTTTCACTGTGACCTATGCCAAGTAATAGCAATCACCAGACAGCATGTGGCTTGTGAGACAGTGAACATTTATAGGCCCTTGCCCTCTCCTGGGTCAGCTTCCTGTTAGACTGGAAACCCATGCTGAGTACTGGTGTCTGTAAGCGCACACTGCACACAGACATAAAGGACCCTGTGCTGACTGTTGTTGCTGCCTTCCTGCTTTTAGATGAGTGGAGGGAGGGGAAGGAGGCTGGAGACCTGCTATTTTGATTTCATCATCATCTGGAACCAATGAATTTTCAGTTGTTAAAATGGGGTCATATGGAATTAAACGTTTGAAAAGTACTGAATTAATGACTCAAACTGAAGACGTCAGGCAAAACTTTTAAAACTATTGTAATTAAACATCACAGCAAACTCATTTAAAACTCCATACAATGGCATTGGCATTATACTAATTGCATTTTCTATACAAATTATTAGATTCTGCTAATAAACATTGTTTCTCTCAATACTTCTCTTTGCACAGCTAGAGAATTATATCCAGGATAACATGAAAAAGGAGATGGTAGAGATGCAACAGTATGCTGTGCAGAACCATACTGCAGTGATGATTGAGATAGGTACTAACCTGCTAAATCGAACAGCTGAACAAACTCGCAAATTAACTGATGTTGAAGCGCAGGTAAGAGAAAAGATATGTATATATAATTTATTTATTTAACTGGTTTATATACTGCCTTTTGACACGTCAAGTTAGTTTCCATTGAACAGTAACTTAACATGGCATATGTAGAACCTTAATTGTCAACATGTAACTTAAATAACTATATACGTGAGCATAATACTAACTAATACATGCATGAGATGTGTAAAGTACATAGGATTTGTCTGATATAACATTGGCCATATACATTCTACAGTAGGAGAGGCTAGGAGAATGGGGTTGGAAAGGCCAGGGGCAGAGTTGGGGGATGGCAGGGGGCAGGAGGGTTAAAAATTAAAATTAAAGTTATACATGTGTAGCGAGTCAAAATAAGTACTCCTAAATGTAGGGAATATATCAAGTTTCGTTCTTATGCAAGGCTAACGATACGTACTGTTTTTTTAAAAATCTTTATATTAGATTTTCATGGTGCTAATAAAACATAAATGTTAGGAAAATGGAGTTCTCAGCGATTAAAGCACTCTGTACTAGAACAATTAAGAATATACAATACATATTTTCCCCTAATGAGTACATCACCACATACTGGGATGCAACACACATCCTTGCAGTATAATCATCATACAATTCAAAGGGTTACAGAAACTCCAAATCAGTTCAATCTACACACATTACAGAGAAGTACTGAAGAAAGGGGCAGAGCATTCAAAAACAGAGAACTAAACCAAAATAACAATTAATACAAATGGATAACAAAAGAGAAAAGTGGAAGGGCACAGATACGTGGAGAATCACAAAAGCCTTAAAGGGCACTTGTACTCCTCTTCAGCTCATCCAGAAAGTCTACATAAGACAGCCATACTCTAAAATATACCAAGCCACTTCCTAGCAAGAGCTGAGAGTTTCTCCATCTTATATATTTTTTAAAAGGTCTCGTGCCATTCTACCATACTCAAAGCTTGAATATACTTTCATTGAGTTGCTATCGTAAGACACACAACCAGTTACAAATGTCTTATCTAAAAAGGTCAAAGTAATGGGGTGCTCTTCCTCCAGCTCCCCATCCAATATCATCATTTTCAAATATAGAGTAACAGCAACCTTAGTGATCAACTGTATTTCAGCTCTCATAGCTTGTCAGAAGGACAAAGCCTTGGGGTATTCCCACCACGTATGTTTCTAGGTACCCTCACCAAGCACCCTGCCAGCAAGCAGCAGAATTATTCTCATCAATTTTATTCAGCAGTAGTGAGATTGTGTACCAGCAAAAAATAATCATGTTGTGCCACCATATGGTTCAAGCAGATCAAGCTCTTCTTAGTTACCTCTGAAACTGAAGGCCACTGTTCATCCGTAAATACAGACCCAAAATCTGTCCCCCAGCTAGTCTGAAACTTATCTTCTTTCCAATCCCAAGTATGCATAGAGCTTTGTAAAATGTATATCTCAGTCCAATTTAGAGGACAAAGAAAACTAGATCTGTGTTCCCACAAAAAAGTCTTATTTGGATCTAAGTAAAAATTGGTTTGTCTCCACCCTCTAACTCCTGCTTAGTAAGAAATCTATCAATCACCTTTTCACACCCACACTCTACAGCAATTAAAGTGTCCCTTTGTCTTTGGCAATCAGGAAGAAAATGAATGTCCAGTTATTGAGGACAATGGAATTAAACCCCATTCTTTATCCAACATACAGAAAACTTTATCCAAGATCGTCAAGGAGGCCCCTATTAAAGGATGACGCTCAAAATTTACTGCTTCTGGGATCCATTCCAAAATCATAAGCCTTCCAAAATCCTCTCCTGAAGCAGCCGCATACTCCACAACTATCCAGTGCTTATCTAGATGACAATGAAACCAGGCCTTGCTCAGTCACAACTGCAACACAGGGTATAGACAATATTGAATACTGAATTCGAGGCTTTCACCTGTTTCATATAAAATTAGCTAAGAGACTCTGTTCCATATAAAATTAGCCAAAAAAACAATCAATTGGGTACGATATTCATCTTGACAAA
Organism: Ichthyophis bannanicus; assembly: GCA_033557465.1. Classification (NCBI taxonomy): domain Eukaryota; kingdom Metazoa; phylum Chordata; class Amphibia; order Gymnophiona; family Ichthyophiidae; genus Ichthyophis; species Ichthyophis bannanicus. The sequence continues at coordinate 1,137,002,241 of CM066033.1, read as the reverse complement.
ATTGATTCTAGTAAGAAGAGAAGATGATACAGCACTACTGTATCTACCCTTATTAATTACATTTCTAGCTCCTCTTGTACTTAAAACATTCATTGTATTCATTCAGTTCCATTTAAACCATTTTGATTTGTATAAAAATGGTACATCAAAAATTGTTAAATAACTAAATACTGATGAAAAGCCTCCTTAAATTTCTGGAGGTGGTTAATGTAAAGAAAAGAGATTATCCAAGTTGCCTGGCACTGTCTCTCCTAAATATCTCAACCCTCCAGTCCACTGCTGGAAAGGAAAATAAGGCTTGAGAGATTCCTCCAGAACTGTTGCAAAATTGACAGGCATCAGTATATATTTAATTTCATTTACAACCAGATACACTGCTATACTTGTTGCATTTTCTCATGAATACCAGTAAGGATGTCAGAAGTCTCTCCATAAACAATAAAGGCCCGATTCTGTGCCATGAATAGCGGGGATGGACGTCGCAACACGTGCCTTCGATGCCTGCGTTTAACTTCCCCACCGGTTGTGTGGGGAAGTTAGACGGGGGCGGGGAAGGGGCGGCTCAGAGGCGGAGTCTGGGCAGTCTGGATGGTCGACGGCACTGGACGTACAGGGCCGATTTTAATGTCAGCCCTGTATGTCCAGGGTTGGCGACTTGTGCAGAGAAGTTATTCCACTTCCAAGGTGGAATAACTTCCCTGGACATTTTTTTTGTTGTTATGCCCGGGGCGCGCATGGAGCAGGGGAGACTGGAGGCTGGAGGGTGGCTCCATTTAAAAGCCCTGACTGAGTTTGTCGGGCAGGTCATGTACCTGCAGGCCGGACGAAATTTCAGTCCTGGCCAGCACGTACATGACTGTTTGCGATTCTGATCCCGTGGGGCTAGACGTGTCCCACAGGATCAGAATCAGATCCCCTCTTTATGTCCGGCTCAGACCGGACGTACAGAGGGGATCTATGTCCAGAATGGAATAAGCCTGTAAGTGTTGTCAGCATAGCCTACCATTCACTGTACCTGACTGTAACTCACTTTAAACAACTACTGGAAAAGCATGAGCGAAATACTAAATAAAAATAATGTGCCACTCCCTGTATGCTGATACTTACAATGTCCAGGTTCTGCCAAACACAGAGCAAAATGCTCCAAAGCTAAAGCGCACAGTAATGGGGAGAGGGGACATCTCTGCCTGGTTCCTCTTCAAACAGGAAAAGAATCAATTAGTACACCATTTATGTGCAGCCTTCCAGTGGAGTTACTGTATAGAGTACTAATGTACAAGTACAAGTCACTTAACCCTCCATTGCCTTAGAAAAATCCAAGTTATCAATGTCCCTGTTTAATGTACATTACCAAGTTTAAGTTTCAATGTAAACCGCTTTGATTGAAATGATAAAGCGGTATATAAAACCTGTTCAATAAATAAATAATGACCTCAATGAAACGAGCCCCACAGTTCAGGTGTTTCAATAACTGAAATAAAAAAGCCATTCAACTCTGTCAAAAGTCTTTTCTGCATCTAGGGCCAAAATTACTGCTGGGCAATCCCTTCACTGTGACAGAGTGCAAAAGATAAAAATCCAGTCAAACATTATCTGCCTGTAACTACCTTTTATGAAACCAATTTGATTATAGCTAATTAGAGTGGGCATCCCTACCAAGAACCAACAAGCCAGAATTTTCAAGATTATCTTAGCATCTGTGTTTATGAGCGATACTGGCCTATAGCAGGGGTTCTCGATGCAGTCTTCAGGACACACAAGGTCAGTCAAGTTTTAAGGATAATCACAAAGAATATGCATGAGAGCGATTTGCATGCACAGCTTCCATTATATGCATATCTCTCTCATGTACAGTATATTCATTATGGTTATCCTGGAAACCTGACTGGCTAGGTATGTTCCACGGATTAGATTGAGAACCCCTAGTTTATTGCAACTGCATAGGGTAGTGGCTTTCCATGGCTTTGGCATCACCATGTTTGCCTGAATGAATGCACTGGGAGCCTCCTATATAAAGCGTAGTTACTCACCTGTAACAGGTGATCTCCGGGAACAGCAGGAATTGAGTCTTCACTTATGGATGACTGGTACCGACGGAGCCCACGTGGGAACACTCCCCAGCGTCCAATAGGAAAGCTTTTGGGAGCATCCCACTGCGCCTGCGTAGCTGCCTTCCCAGCTCTCCCTCCTCAGTTGAGTTTGTAGCTGAGATTAAAGGAGAGAAGGAGAAGAGGAGGAAAAGTACAACTCCTATGGGAGGAGGGTGGGTTGTGAAGACTCAATTCCTGCTGTTCCCGGAGATCACCTGTTACAGGTGAGTAACTACGCTATCTCCAGGAACAAGAAGGAATGTATTCTTCACATATAGGACTCCCTAGCTTGGAGATGCCAGAGAGATGACCTCAGAGCAAGCTGTGGAACACAGGCCTAAGTAGTAGGTCATATATCCTTCAAGGATGTCTTGTATCGAAACCCAGGACGGGGGTAGGAGTTGATCTGAAAGAGATGCTGGAGAACAGCTTGGCCAAACAAGGTATCCCGGCGGGAGTCCTTGTCCAGGCAATAGTGAGTAGCAAAAGTATGGACAGAGGATAAGATTGCTGCCTTGCATATCTCATCAATTGCTACAGAACGCAGATTTGCCCTAGAGGTAGCCATTGCCCAAACATTATGTGCAGTGATGTGACCCTCAAGAGAGAGTCCTGCACTGTCATAAGCAAAGGAGATACAATCTGCTATCCATCTGGAGAGAGTATGCTTGGATATTGGTAGTCCTAGGTGACTGCAGTCAAAAGCGATGACAAGTTGGGAAGCTTTTCTGTGCTCCCAAGTTCTCTGGAGATAAAAGGCCAAAGCACGTTTGCAATCCAGAGTATGAAGAGTTACTTCTGCCCTAGAAGAATGAGGTCTAGGGAAAAAAACAGGGAGGTACAGTGACTGGTTTAAGTGAAAGGGTGAGAGCACCTTTGGCATAAAGTGAGGATGAGTCCTAAGGACTACTTTATCATGGTGGAATCGTGTATAAGGAAGATCAGCCACAAAAGCCTGAAGCTCACTGATGTGTCTTGCTGAAGTGAGGGCAATAAGGAAGGTGACCTTCCAGGTAAGATACTTCAGAGAAGTAGTGGCTAGGGGTTCAAAGGGCGGCTTCATAAGCTGTCCAAAAACAACATTAAGGTCCCATGCCACTGGGAGTGGCTTAACAGGAGGCTTAGTTAATAGAAGACCTCTCATGAAGCATGCTTACAAGCAGCTGAGAGGAGATGGGTTGACCATTAAAGGGCATGTGAGAAGCCGCAATGGTACTTAGGTGGACTCTTACCAAATTGGTTTTGAGTCCAGAAGAAGAGAGATGGAGAAGATATTCAAGTAATGCTTCCACCAGAGCTGAAAAGGTGTTAAGATCCCTTTTCAAACACCAGAGAGAGAATCTACGCCATTTGAAGGTGTAGGAGCGCCTTGTGGAAGGGTTCCTAGAAGCCAAAAGGATAGCTTTTACCTGTTGAGAGAGGCTGATGTCCTGGAATGCTTTGCCTTCAGCAGCCATGCTGTAAGATGTAGGGATTGTGGATTGGGATGCAGCAGTGTCCCATCCTCCTGTGAGAGGAGATCTGGAGCAGACCACAAATCTACTAGTTCAACTTGAGAGAGACATAGAAGCAGAGGATACCACAGTTGTCGTGGCCAACGTGGGGCTATAAGAATCATGTAGCCCTTGGCTCTCTGGAGTTTGAAAAGAGTTTTGGGGATGAGGGGAATGGGAGGGAAGGCATATAGGATGCCATGACACCAGTGAAGGTGAAAGGCATCTACCGCTTGGTTGTTCTGAGCAGGCGTTCTGGAGCAGAAGCGGGGATGTTTGGCATTCTGAGGACTTGCAAACAGGTCTATGTCTGGGGTTCCCCAGATCTGAAAAATGTGAGCAACCTTGTCCGCATGGAGAGACCACTCATGGGGTAGCAGTACTCTACTGAGTTTGTCCGCCAAGAGATTCTGTTTGACTGGAAGATACATCGCAAGTAGGTGAATCTGATGTTGCAACGCGAAGGACCGCAGCTGTAGGGCTTTGTTGCAAATTGTCCAAGAGCCTGTTCCACTCTGCTTGTTCAAGTAGAACATAGCTACCTGATTGTCCATCTGGACTAGAACTGTGCGGAAGCGAAGGTGGTCGTGAAACACCTTGAGAGCATTGTGGGTGGCTCTGAGTTCCAGCAGATTTATGTGGAGTTGTGACTCCTGATGAGACCAAAGACCCTGAGTGGAGAGGTTGTCCAGATGAGCTCCCCAACCCAATTTGGATGCATCCATCATCGGGGTACATTGATGTGGAGGCTTCTGAAAAGGGGACCCTACGAGAAGGTGTTCTGGGGATTGCCACCATTGGAGAAACGAGATGAGACGTGTAGAGAGTATTATTCTGTCTCCCAGACGACAGGATGCCTGAGACCACCTGAGAAGCCAGGGTCCATTGAGATGCACACATATGCAAACGAGCGAATGGAACCACATGTACAGTAGATGCCATATGGCCCAGGAGTTGCAGTATTTCTCAAGCAGTGAGAAAGGTCTTGAGGCATGCGTGGGATGCAAGCTGAATGAGTCGAGCATAGTCCTTGACTGTTGAGTGTCTAGGAGAGCCCCTATAAACTCTAGTTTGAGAGGGAACAAGATGGGACTTTGGAAGATTACAAATCCCAAGTGTTGCAGCATGGTGCACGTGAGAGAAAGATTGGCCTCTAGAGATGTGTTTGCTCGAATGAGCCAGTCGTCTAAGTAGGGGAAGACAAATATCCCTAGAGTCCTTAGGAATGTAGCTACCACTGCCATGCACTTTGTAAAGACTCTTGGGGCAGAGGCGAGGCCAAAAGGTAGGATTCTGTACTGATGATGTCTCCCCTGGAACAGGAAACGCAGGAACCTTCTGTGATCTGCGTGGATAAGAATGTGAGTATAAGCTTCCATTAGATCTAGAGTACAGAGCCAATCCTGACTCTGGATATAGGGGAGAAGAGTACCTAGGGAGATCATCTTGAATTTCTCCCAAAGTAGATACTTGTTCAGTTTTCTGAGGTACAGGATGGGTCTGTATCCCCTGTCTTCTTTGGAATGAGGAAGTAAGGAGAATAGAAGCCCAGACCTTGCTGGGAGAGTGGCACTTCCTCTATTGCACCCTGTGAGAGAAGGGAGGTGACCTCCTGCAACAATAGAGTGGTGAGAGGGGGTTGAGAACTGAACTCTCTTGGAGGAGACTGGGGGGGGGTGGGGTAGAGTTGTAGTTAATTGTCTGGGCTCATAATTTCTCTCAGCATCTGCTGGGCTTATTGAATATTCCTTTAAATACTCTTGACAAAGATTTTTATTTGAATCATGGCCATGAACAGTACAGTTTTATCATCTTATGTCCATGTATTTGTCATTTTATTAAAGATGATTCTTACTTTTTTGGTGGTTGTGTGCCCGTGCTTTTCTGCTTCACATATGGGAATCCCTAGCTATAAGCTGGCTCTAAACAAAAAGGTGAATAAACATAGTGCCCAAAGAGTAGCCAGATAATAAACTATTACTTTTGGTGGTAATAGGCCTTTTGGGAATGCCATATTTAACTTTTTATTTTTTTGAGGCAGCCTGAACAGAAAGAAATCAGCCTATGAGGGATGGAGCTGGATTCCATTCCCTAACAGATTCTGAAGTATTGATTAGCCAAATCTGCGGTTGCATTTGGAATCTTCATCCAGACAGTAGTGAAGTCCAAGCTGCAGCTTTGCAAATCTCTTCCATGGAGACTGAGTACAAGTGGGCCACAGACGCAGCCATGGCTTGGACATTCTGAGCCATGACATGACCCCTCAAGACTCAAGCCTACCTGGGTATAAGCGAAGATGATGCATTCTGTTAGCCAAATGGAAAGTATGCATTTGGAGATGGCACCACCTAACTTGTTTGGATCAAATGAAACAAAACGTTGTGCAGTCTTTCTATGGGATTTAGTGCTTTCCAAATAGAAAGCCAAGGCTCTCTTATAGTCCTTAGGCAGCACACCTTCCCCCCTTGTGAGCCCTGAATCTTGGGAAAAAGGTTGGTAAGATGATTGACCAATTAAGGTGGACATCTGACACAACCTTCAGAAGAAAATTAGAATGCGATTGCAAAACCACTCCTATTCTTCAAAACTTTTGTGAAGGCTGGATTAGCTACTAGGGCCTGGAGCTCGCTAACTGTGCATGCTGACATGACTGCCACAAAGAACAAGACCTTCCAGGTCAAAAACATCAGTGTACAGGCATTTAGTGGGACAAAAGGAGTTTTCATCAGCTGCGTTAAGACCACTTTGAGATCCCAAGACATTGTGGGAGCACTGCTGTGGGACTATGGCCTAGTTGACATCTGGTGGCTACTTATTTATTTATTTATTGTTTTTTATATGCCACGCTATTTCACATTCAGTGCGATTTACAAAGAACAGAACAGAACTTACATAGAACAAGTAGATAACATATTAACATTAATTTACATGGAACAATCATATGAATAATTAACAGAGTAATAGAACAGGTTTGGTGCAGTAAACCTATATAACTTAGGCGGGTATAACTTGGATCAAAACAGGAAAACTATATACATGAAACTATATATAATGAAATTATGTATAATGCAGCTATATAATGTAATGAGCATTGTAGAAGGTTAGAGGTTCTTGGTAGAGGGTTTGAGGTATGAAGTAAAGCACAGTTACTTACCTGTAACAGGTGATCTCTGGGAACAGCAGGAATAAGTCTTCACATATGGGTACGTCGGTACTGACGGAGCCTGCACGGGAATGCTCCCCAGCATCCAATCAGAAAGCTTTTGGGAGCATCCCTCGCGCCTGCGCACTGACTTCCCGCCTTTTCCACTTCTTCTCCTCAGTTGAGTTTCATAGCTGAGACAAAGGAGAGAAAGAAGAAAGGAAGATAGATAGATACAACTCCTAGGGGAGGTGGGTGGGTTGTGAAGACTTATTCCTGCTGTTCCCAGAGATCACCTGTTACAGGTAAGTAACTGTGCTATCTCCAGGAACAAGCAGGAATGAGTCTTCACATATGGGGACTCCCTAGCTATAGATGCCAGGGGGAGATCCCATAAAATGCGTGTCCCTGGATCAGGAGTGCATTTTCCACACAGGAATCTCCGGCATATCATGAGGGATGGAGGGTAGGAGTTGAGAAGAGAGGAGCTGTAAGGAAAAACAGCGAACCTAAGGACTACAGAAGAGGAGTCCTTGGTATGTATGATAAGTATCATTAAAATTATTTAATGAACAATTATAATATGGAGCTTACCTACTGGATTGTAGGAAGTAGAGAGCGGGATGGAGTCTACTGGATATGCCGTAGCGGAATCCTCAAGGTGACCTCACAGCAGTGAGGATGAAGGTCCAAACCTGGAATTAGCAGGAGACCCAGGTGTCAACTGGGGCAGGATAAGAACGGCAGGTCTTCAACGGAAAGCTTTATGGGAAAAGCTGAAAATTCTTTTAGGTACAGAGTCATTAACATTGAGGACTAAAAGAAGACGACTGACCGATTTGGACAACTAGCCCAGTCCTAGAGGGAAGGAGGGGTATGGAAAGAAGCCCGTATTCCCAAGGAGAACAGATGTGTACTCAGAACTAATGAAGATGTACACTGTCTTTCCTAGCTGGTAAGAGATAGGAAAGATATTGAAGCCTGACGCTTCAAGGATAGGGAGACTTAGGGCAAAGTGGAAGCTGTTAGCACCACAGCAATGGTTGTGTGCATAAGAGCCCCCACATACTGAGGAACAGTATGAAAATATGGAAGCCCACTGTCTGGAATCTCTAAGAAGGTAAAAATTTTTATAGCATAGATAGTTAGGGAGATAGTATGTAATACATATCGACCTATAAAAAGCCTCCCAACAGATACATATATATATATATAGGGGGATATATATACCTATATATATGTATATATAGATATGTGTAAAGATATATATATATGTGGGAGCATAAATTATGCACACACAGCTTACAGACATATGTATGTAGATGCATATATAGGGATATATACATACATGAATATGAGTCTGAAGATACATGTCTACCACTAAGCCCCATAAGAACATTCACATGGGGAATGTGAAGGGGAAAGATTCATCCAATAACAAGAGGGTGAAACCCACTTGACAGATATATAGAGAATCTATTTCCGTGGGCTAAGAGGATGCAGGAATGCAATCCAGTAAAATAACCAGGATGGTTGTGTGAAAAACAGAGGATAATATCAGTCTGTAAAGAGCAAGTCGGGAGTCCTTTAGAACTCTGACATGGTAGATGGGTAGAAACGCATAGAGAAGATACCAGGAGGACCCACTGGAGGGACATAGGGGTATCATGCGTTACAAGTAGCCTTGAATATTCACGCAGAAAAAGCTTATATTCTGAATTATAACAGGAGACAAGAGGGTGTGGAGAACCCTCACAGTCATAGGAATGATTTATAAGCTTTTTTCTACTATATAGAATAGCCCTCAGAGACAAAGTTCAATGCTCTGTAGCAAGGGCCCATAGTAGAAAGCTTCTCTGAAGATTGCAGAGAGCATTGTGCAGGAGAATTATGAGATAAAACTGACTGAAGTCAGGTGTGTTGCCACATCCTAGGAAAAGGAGATGGCTAGAAAGAAGATAATGTGAGAAGCCTAAAGTGAGTAGGATTATCCAAGATAGATGAGGACTAGCTTGGAATCACTACTGAGGCTAGACAAAAATTGTGGAAGAAAGACTGGAACCTGTGGAAAAGTACCAGTAGTTCAATCACTGGAACTCCTGCATGCACAGCAGCTGAAAAAGACAGCAGAGAGAATCTTCCTGTGCAAAACCTCATCTTCGCATCGAACTACCTAACTTCAAGAGACCTAATTTCTACACCCACCATCACCCCAGTACCATGGTCTGACCATTACTTAATCGAGACAAAACTGCAATCACAAGAAGACCGGACAAACGAAAGAGCGAACATCCCACACACACAAAGACGATTCAAGTCCTTTGACAAGGACGAATTCATACAGGACACAATACAACACTTGAACATTGACTCAGAGGACCTGGAGGAACAAGTTTCCAACTGGAACAGCGTTTTAGCTAACGCCGCCAAGCCATCCGATGACAGGACCGAGAAACAACACCACAACAAGAGACAAAACAAGCCATGGTACTCAGCAAAAATACGACAGGAAAAGAGGGAGCTCAGGAAGATTGAACGGAGATGGAGAAAAAACAAAACAACTTCCGACCAACATCTTTACCTAACAAAGCAAAAACAATACAATGAACACATCAACCAATCAAAGAGAGAATTCCACACAAACCTGATAAATTCTTCCATCAACAAACCCAGAGAACTTTTCGAAATAGTAAAAACCCTGACAAAAGAGCAAGCAGCAGAAAGAGATGTACAAGTTGATCCACAGAAATTCGCCGACCACATCAGAGACAAATTTCACTCCACGGAGCGCACAACACCCAGTGGAACCACCAGAACGAATGTACACCCCAAAACCTGGGGCACATTCTACTCACCCTCAAAAGAACAGATATCCCACATCATCTCCACAATCAACACAAGCACTGCTCCTACAGACCCTTGCCCAGTGTCATGGGTCAAAGCCACCAAATCAAGCCTCATACCAACCATTCATAAAATGGTACACAACTCACTCACTCAAGGACTCATGCCACAGCAACTAAAGCTTGCCTCAGTAAGACCAATCACAAAGAAAACTACTCTCGACAAAAAGGACCCAGCAGCATACCGACCAATCTCCAGCATACCCTTCCTCGCAAAAATAATCGAAAAGACGGTTCAACTACAACTTCAGGAACACATTGACGAACATGGAACTCTCGACGACAACCAACACGGATTTCGTCCCAACCATGGAGTCGAAACTCTACTGATATACCTCGTCGACAACATCATAAGAATAATTGACAACACCAGGAATGGAATAATAATGATCTTCATCGACATCTCCTCAGCTTTCGACACAGTTGACCACAATACGCTCCTGGAGAGACTAAAGATCACTGGTATACACGGTACCACTTTGAAATGGTTCCACTCGTACCTAACCGAAAGACAGCTACAGGTCAAGGTGGGACATGACACCTCCCGACCCATAAATGTCCAACAAGGAGTACCGCAAGGATCTGCACTCTCAGCACTCCTTTTTAACATCTACATCCAACCAATATGCAACATTATGAAAGAGAACAACATCCAATACACAATATACGCAGACGACATCATGGTATACTCCCCGATATCAATCGACAACCCGGACTTCTCTAAGATAACAGACTGCCTTACCCAAATGACGAAGTGGTGCCAAAACAACAACCTCGCAATAAACTACAACAAGACCGAAGCTTTAATCATCACTCGGAACCAAAGCTTCATACACCCACCAAACATAAAGATACAAAGCACCACGATACCGATAAGATCAGAGGTGAGATACCTTGGGGTTACTCTGGACAGTAAACTCAACCTCAAACCACACATAGACAAAACAATCCAAAAAGCCTACTACAGGATGCGAATCATCAGGAGACTGAAACCACTCCTCGCCCCAGAACACTTCCGTACCGTCTGTCAAGCACTAATAACCCCAATACTGGACTTCTGCAATCCGATATACCTTGGACTACCGAAACAAGCTCTCAAACCACTCCAGCTGGCACAAAACACTGCAGCTCGAATCATATCCGGAGCCGCAAGGCAGGAGCACATCACACCTACATTAAAGGACTTACACTGGCTCCCAATCAGTGCTCGCATCAGATACAAGACTATCATAAACCTATTTAAGATAAATCAGCACACATCAGCCAACAGCCTCCACACGCTCATACAACCAGAAACCAGCGCACGTCCTAGAAGAAGTCAAACACGCAACCGAGTCAGTACCCCAAATGAATACAAGCACACACGCAAGGACACAACAGACAGAGCTCTCTCCATGGCTGCTCCAACAATATGGAACAATCTACCGGACGATCTAAGGGCAAATCCAGACCTCAAAGACTTCAGAAAACAGCTGAAAACCATGCTGTTCATAGAGCACTATGGTCACATCACATAACCTAAGAGAATGTATAACAGCACTCCAATCCTCCTAATCACTGTATGTATATAAAATGTGTTTTTAGCACCACTGTAAATAGCCCACCTTGTACATAGCTCAAACGAATCAAGCACCCAACACAGCCCTCACACTTCTAAGTTTCACCCTCACTGCATGTATAACACACACACTTTACCTGATTGCTTGCCGTGATACCACCTTGATTATTAAGATAAGGCGGTTTAGAAATACTGTTAAATAAATAAATAAATAAATAAAATAAAACAAAGAGAAACAGACAAAGGGAGAGGAGATATTCCTGTCCCTGCCTGATGAGTTATCTTGAGAATGTATTCAAGGAAACAAAAAGTCTACACTGGAATGAAAGGCTAGAGAAGCTTTTCAATATGGTACCATTCAGTCAGGGGAAACCCTGGATGAGAGGGTAGAGAAAACAGGTAACTGGAGGGTGACTTACCCATATGGCGAGTCAGCTGAAGGAAAAAATGTTCATGTTGGGACAGAAACTATCATGGGATAGTTGTAACTTCCCTTCTTGGTAGTAAGAAGAGGAGAATTCTGTAACCCATGGACAAGAATATCCTGACAGCTTAGCATACTGAAAAAGGAAAACCCCAGTGTAGAGCTTTAAGAAAAAACAGTGAACAAACTTCTGCTAGGAAGAAGTTAACTGTAGATTGCTACCTTCAGAACCTATGGTTGCTGGGTATGCTGAGTGGCTAGAGTTTGAAAACTTCAGACTAGGACGAGGTGTCCCTTGCTTGGGTACATCTGTATGATGGGCAGGAGAAGAATGAAACCTTCTTTTCTTAGGGAAAGAAGGTTTGGTAGGAAATTTCCTACCTCCTGGGGAAGAAGGAGGCTTAGAATGGTCTCCAGAACCAGGGAAGTCAGTGGAGCAATGAGCAACCTGACGTAAAGCCTCCTTATTGAAGAGATTTTCTCCAGTACAAGGAGAATTACCCAGTGTGTGTTGTGCCCATCTGCTCAAGTCTGAAGCTTGGAGCCAGGCTCTACGACGTGCTCCAATGGCAATAGCAGAGGATCTGCTAACAGACTCAAAAGAGTCTAGAGAAGCACGAGAAAGAAACCAAGAGATATTCCGGCTATGACTAAGAAGCAAGGAATAGTCAGCAGCCTTAGGCTCTGACAAAAAAGGAGTCAAAAGAGATAATTTCTTTGTGACCTCCTGGAGTGTTAGACTCATATAAAATATAAGAAATAATTCTTGATGCCAGCATAGATGTTTGGAAGGTTTGACGTCCAAAGGCATCAAGTGCTCTAGATGCACGACCTGGCGGATAAGAAGAATGCTTCTTCTTGCTTTTTACTTTCCTCATTGCTGATTCCACTACAATGGAATGATGGGGAAGTTGAGATGACACAAAACTATTTAAAGTTGTTAAAACCCAAGAGGATTGTGAAAAATTGCAAGAGGATCTTGATAAATTGGAAGACTGGGCATCAAAATGGCAGATGAAATTTAATGTGGACAAGTGCAAGGTTATGCACCTAGGGAAGAACAACCCAAACTATGGTTACACGATGCAAGGTTCCACATTAGGAACCACCACCCAGGAAAAAGATTTAGGCGTCATTGTGGATACCATGTTAAAACTCTCGGCCCAGTGTGCAGCGGCGGCCAAGAGAGCAAATAGAATGCTAGGTATGATAAGGAAAGGAATGGAAAATAAAACAAAAGATATTATAATGCCTCTATATCGTTCCATGGTGAGACCGCACCTTGAATATTGTATGCAATTCTGGTCGCCGTATCTTAAAAAGGATATAGCGATTTTAGAAAAGGTACAGAGAAGAGCCACCAAAATGGTAAAGGGGATGGAAGGATACTCCTATGAAGAAAGGCTAAAAAGGTTAGGGCTCTTTAACCTGGAAAAGAGACGGCTGAGGGGAGATATGATAGAAGTCTAAAAATTAATGAATGGAGTGGAACGGGTAAAAGTAGATCGATTGTTTACCTTATCAGAATATAGAAAGACTAGGGGACATGCAATGAAGCTACAGGGTAAACTATTTAAGACTAATAAAAGAAAATATTTTTTCACTCAACGTGTAATCAAACTCTGGAATTTGTTACCGGAGGATGTAGTAAAGGCTGTTAGTGTAGCTGGGTTTAAAAAAGGTTTGGACAAGTTCCTGGAGGAAAGGTCCATAAACCATTATTAAGAAGTGACCGAAGATATCAATGCTTGACCCAGTACAAGCATTGTGGAACTTGTGTCTCTTGGGGAAACTGCTAGGTACATATGACCTAGATTGGCCACTGTTGGAAACAGAATACTGGGCTTGATGGACCTTGGTCTGACCCAATATGACATATCTTATGTTCTTATGAGTCTTTTGAAACCCTGGAGAAGGGGGCACCTGATACAGAACATTAGTTGCTGTAGAAGGTGCGGGAACCCTTAAAGGTGATTCCCATATTCTTAGAAGAAGATCCTGCAAAGAATGATGTAAAGGAAGCATTATATTTTCCTTTTCTGCAGGAGAGCCTTGGTTAAGATCACAGCCAGGGATAGGAATAGCAAGAAAGGTTGCCATATCAAGGAGAAATTTCTGAAAAGAAGGATCTCCAATGGGAACCATCCCTGGGTAGGCTAAGTTGAAGAAGCAGCCTGAGCACCAGAGGATGTACTGGTCTGGTGCAGAAAAAGAACCCTACTAGATGGATAGTGATACTGGCAGTCACGATTTGAGGCAGTTAGTACTGCATCGTCCATGCCAGGTATCGATTCCAAACTAGGCATAGAAAGGATCGATGTTACCGATGTAACTGCAGGAATCGACATCGATACCGATACCGGCAGCTGAGGCGGAATCGGAGACGGTAATGTCATCGAGGCAGTCATCGGAGGCTGCTCAAGCGGTACCGAGGTAACCAGAGTGTCCTGGTGAATATCCTCGGTACTGCGTATCCGGAAACGATAAGGGTCGGTTCCAAGACGCGTCGGTACCCAGTCATCTAGACTAGATATCGATTCCAGACTCGGCATCGAAGGGAGCGAGTCTATCGATGCATGTCTAGAGGGCACCGACGTCAGTGGTGGTATCGGTGATGCCGATACAGGAAAGTCACTCTGGGTCGTATCGATCGGTCCAGAAGGTACCGAGGACGCCAGATGACGATCCCTGGTGAAGAGTGGAACACTCGACACTGGTGCCGATGCCGGGCTATCGGTACCGCTCGAAGCGGGTGCCATCCCCGAGCATGGCTTAGATACAGGAAAGTCAATCAGGAACGTATCGATCGGTCCCAAAGGTACCGAGGACGCCAGATGACGATCCCTGGTGAAGAGTGGAACACTCGACACCGGTGCCGATGCCGGGGTATCGGTACCGCTCGAAGCGGATACCACCACCGAGCATGGCTCAGGTATGTTCTGTGAGGGGTGAGCCCCAGGAACAATCTGAAACCCCTGAAATGCTTTGGAGCCTGAAGACTCCCGCCGGGGTTTTAATGCCAATGGGGTCTTGAGGGCAAGGCCGGAGCCGTCATCATGCTTGGCATGAGACCTACCACTCAAGGATTGGCAAGTCTTAACAGACTGTTTGTGGGTTACCTGATCCTGTAGAGAAGAAAAAACCGGTGCCTTCACTGCCGGAGTGAAAACGGTATCGAGGGAAACTCGAAAGAGGGAAGGTCTTCTCACAGTATTGCAGCCTGATGGTTCAGGGGAAAAAGGGTCAGGACCCAAACAGGTTAGACACCAGTTATTGGAGTCTAAAAAGAAAACTGTGTTTCCACAGTGAAAGCACTTCTTAGGAGAAGAAGGCTCCATGATGAAGAGGCCTTGTAGGCCCAAAACGTTAAGACAGAAGCAGAGGGAAAAATCTCTCTGAGTTTAAGAAAAAGAAAAGAAAAAACCACTGGCGGTACCGGTGGCGGCGGGAAAAACAGCCGCGACCACAAGAAAGCAAGAAATGAAGAATTTAAAGAAAAAGGTTTCTGCGGTGATAGGACGACGTCCTGCCGGCTCCGCGGAAAAACAAAAACTGAGGAGAAGAAGTGGAAAAGGCGGGAAGTCAGTGCGCAGGCGCGAGGGATGCTCCCAAAAGCTTTCTGATTGGATGCTGGGGAGCATTCCCGTGCAGGCTCCGTCGGTACCGACGTACCCATATGTGAAGACTCATTCCTGCTTGTTCCTGGAGATTTTATTTTACCTGTTCATAGTATAGTTGAAACAGATGTGTCTTTAGATGTTTTGTAAAGGTAGAAAGGTCAGAGATGGCACGGATGGGGGGGGGGGGGAGGGAGTTCCAGAGGGTTGGTGCGTATAAGTTGAATGCTTGCCCCTTAACAAATTGGGAGCTCTTTCTTACTACAGAAGGGACCATAAGAGTATTTGACATGGTGGATCTTCTTAATCTGTTGTCAACTGTCCATTGTAGAGTCTCATTAAGGGCATTCGCTGAGAGGTTGTGCAGTATTTTGAAAGCTATGATGATAGCTTTATACTTGAGACAAACAGAGACGGGAGCCAATGGAGCTCCCCGTCGATACTTATTCTGACATTGATTTGTTTATTCTTCGTGGACAAGCAGGATAATGTTTTCATATATGGTGACGTCACCGATAGATCTCTCACAAAGGAGCCTTCCCCAGCAACTTCTAGAAGCTTTTGGAAAGGCTTCTTCATGCATGTACACATCTTTCTGCCTGCTGCCACTGTGCCTTTTGCCTCTGCCTTATTTTTCCCATGGAGCCCACTGGTTGTACAAAGTGGTCTGTCTCTCCATATATTTCATCTTACAAAGTTTGTGAGTTTTTTGCTTGTGGTTATTCAATCCTGGCACCTGCTGTCATGTGCCTCTCTCTCTGTTTCTCTTTCCCTTTTTAGCTCTTTCATCAGGTTTTTTTTTTTTTTTTAGTTTTTAGGTTTCCTTTCTTTTTCCATGTCGTCATCACTGACTGCTTAGGTCATAGGTGATCTAGCCGCGTGACCTTATTTCACCATCAAGTTGTTTGATTTCACAGGGGTATTTTTTGGACATGTACCAAAAACTTGCCAGTAGGGTTAAAAAGTGCACCAGGTGTCCTGGAGCATACCTTTTATGGACATTCACATACAGTGCTTGTAGTTTTGGGGACCCACCAAAGTCGCCACCTTGTGATTTGTGTTCACAGATGACAAAAAGAGGGCTTAAGGGTCATGAAAGACAGTGTAAACATATTATTGGTGCTGAAGTTTGATCCATTGATTTCAGCATCAGTAGCATCGGTCTCCATGGCCTCAGAAGCTGCACTGGACCCCTGGCAGAGCATCAGTATCGAGGGGTCAATCGGAATCTAGTTCCTGTAGGTTTCCCTCAAATCAGTCACCACAGATGCCTCCCAGAAGAGGAAAGATTTGTCCTTGTCTTAATTGGCATCAACAACTAAGGCTACACTACATCACTACCGACATTTGTCAGAATGTGATGCAAGAGCACAGAGGATTTGCAGTGTCGACCCTTGAGAAGTAGCCCCAATGTCAGGAAAGCTCAACCTTCTTGGAAATGGAGGAGCCATGCCAGGCTTCATGAGGCTGAGATCAGCTTGCCAGTATGCCCCATCAGATTATGGGAACATTTGCCAAAAATGTTGCAAGCCTCTTGCCTTCAGAGATGACAGCCCTGGAGAAGTGGCTGATGAAGAGTATCAAGGAGTGAATATTACTGCTCTTCATCATGCACAGGATTAGGGCTCCATTAGCATCAAGCATGGTGTGTCGAGAAGTTGATCCCTTCCTTGAAATTCATCACTTGTCTGCCATAGAGACATTGTTATTGGGGCATTGAACAGTCTCAACATTGATACCTGACTGGCTGATATTATTCTCCAGTGCATTGGGAGTTGAAGGCCCCTCAAAGCATCAGAAGCCATCGGTGTATCAGCACTCCCGAAGGAGCTCTAGATCCCCCTAGCATGGCTTAAAGGTGAGGTCAAAGAGGCTGTTTATAACTAAGAGAAAATCTTTCAGAAAAGAGAAAAAAGAGCCAAATGATGAAAAAAGGAAACAACATAAGTATTGGCAAGTTAAATGCAAGGCACTGATAATGCAGGCAAAGAGAATTTGAAAAGAAGCTTGCAGTGGAAGTAAAAGTGCATAATAAAACCTTTTTCAAGTACATTTGTAGCAAAACACCTGTGAATAAACCAGTTGGACCATTAGATGATAGAAGGATTAAGGGGGCACTAAGAGAGGACAAGACCATAGCGTTGAGACTGAATGAATAAACTGAAGAGCAGCAAATCACCTGGACTGAATGGCATACATCCCAGGGTGCTGAAAGAACTGAAATATGAGATTGCAGACCTACTTTGAGAATTCTGTGAACCATCCTTAAAATCATCTGTAGTGGCCTGCTTAACCAACCATGTTGACAGTTGTGTTTTTCTGCTATGCCAAAACGTAAGGGGAAGCTTTGTAAGAAGCCTCCGGTGTCAGTGCTGAACCCTTCAAGAATGCTTACCACTAGCATTCTTGGTCCAGTGGACGCCTTCTTAACACAATCACTGAGTCAGCAGCAGTGTACCACAGTTTTCCCGGCTGGATTGGCGTTGGGGCCTGTGAGCCCAGCGTCATCATTGGGATGTGAGCTATCGGGACTGCATCCTCCACCTGCCCTGTCGGCCAGCTCTTCATACCCGGATGTTCCCTGGCTGACTGACCCAGTGTCAGGTAGCAAATCTGACCTGGATGGAGGCAGTGCATCCGGGGAGCTGCAGAGGAGGAGTTGAATGAGGGAGCGGAGAGCATAGTGATGGAGACTATCTTCCCCAGTGGGTCGAGGAGCCCCGGAGTCTCTCCAAGTGTTACTGAGTGGCAGGCAGTTCCTCCAGTGCTTTTTTCACTGGCGCGTCCAGCGGTATTTACTTTAGAAGCAATATAGAGTGCTATTGTGAAGCCCGGGGAAATGCTTTTTCAGCAATCCAGCCAGATGGAAGTCCAGATCCAAGGTAATACAGTTTTGTCACAAACTACTGCGAGAGATTTGGCTACAGTGAAAGGAACGGTAGACGAGTTGCACCTTAAAGTCCAGGCTTATCAAAAAAACATCATATTGCTTTAATAAAGGACCTAAAAGTAATGAAGCTTAAGGAGGAATTACTTAACAATCAAATTAAGTCTGCAAATTTAAGGTTGACTGACTTTCTATACTCCTCACTAGCTTCTGCTCGAGAAATGCTGAAGGAGTATTTTTCTGAAGTCTTGGAGATACCAGCTGAATCTAAACCTCCATTAACTAAATGTACCTATTTACCGAACATTACGGCAATGCAAATGAACACCCCACCTCACAAACAGCTAATCAACACACCCAATGATCACTTCTCAGCCTTTTATATCCCCTTCAAAAATGCAATGTGTGCCTTCGAGTCAGTCCTGACTCCTGGCGACCCAGAAGCTCCTGGGTTTTCTTGGCAGTGTCACCAGAAGTAGATTGCCAGGCCTTTCTTCCGAGGCAGTGGAGGGTTAAGTGACTTGCCCAAGGCCACAAGGAGTGCTAGTGGGAATCGAACCCTGGTTGCTTGGTTACCAAGCCAGTGTTCTAACCACTAGGCTACTCCTCCACTCCACTCCAATCCTCTGTGTAATACCCATAACACAACTAAACTCACAGAACTGCATACGGTCAGTAAAATTTGTAAATAGTCTACGGTTTAGATACAGTGGTTATGTACAGATAGATAATTGTTAAATGTAATATGTAACTATGTACATAGTTAAATCACAGTTCTCTGTAACCCGCCCCTGATCTTTGGAAGGGGTGGTATAGAAGAACCAAATAAATAAATAAATACAATTATATTCCTGATCAAAAGAAAGTGTTGGCCTGTGTACAGCAGCCCTCTCTGGCAGAATCTCAACATATGGACATACTTAATATCTCCAATATTTTGGAATTAAGTGATGTTGATAGTGCGGTGCCATTTACGTTGTTAACTCTTGCTTTAACATCTGATTGGGAGTGGCTTCTTAAAATGTATTTTAAGAAGCGCTCCTTGCCCTTTAAGGGCTTAGCAGTGCGTATTTATCCAGATCTGGCTTGAGAGATCCAGCGGAGGTGTAAGGAATTCCTTCTTCTTAAGCCAGAGGTGTTACAGTTGGGGGGTATGTTTTTTCTTAAATTTCCTTGTAAGTGCCTTGTTAGGCTTCAGCCTGATAGTTATATATTTTATGAACCCCCACAGCTGGCTGCCTTTATTAATTCTTGCCTCAATTTTACTCCCCAGGTTACTATGGAGTAACAAAATGCAGTAATGTTTGTTTGAGGCTGCTGATTAGGCTGACTGTGTAAGCTTTTCTTTCATGTTTGGTTTGAATTTATTTTGGTTCTTGGGTTCTCCAATGTTGTTGGACTAGTGAAACTGGTATTTATTTATTTATTTTGCTACATTTCTATACCGCCCCTTCCAGAGATCAGAGGCGGTTTACAAGGAACTTAAGAAACAAGCACATGGAACAATAATAAACCTTTTAGAGGTAACTTGATTTGTCGGTAGGGTCAGTCGGTTGGGGTTACAATTTTTTAGGAACTATGTACAACTTGGCTATATACAGGAATTTTCATGCTTATGTTTGTTTTATACAGCCTTTATCTTGGTTGTGTGAGCTGTCTCTGTTGTGCGTGTGTGTTTGGATATGTGTAACTTTGAGTGTTATGTTTCCCATTGAATTGTACTTTATTGTCCATTTTTTATTTTCTGGTACAAGTGGTTTGCTTAGAATTTATTGTAAATTGATAAATATAAAATTTTAAAAAAATCAAATCATCTGCAGTACCTGAGGATTGGAATATTGCCAATGTAACACACATTTTTTACAAAAATGGTGCAAGGATTGAAGTGCCCTAGGTGCGTCCTCCATCCTGCCACCCCCTTCCATGCAGCCCTCCTGCCCCCATCGCCACTGCTGCCGTCCCTCTTTGGGGTCTGTAGTGACAACAGTATCACTCAAACCGCAACGCAGACATTGCTAAAAGTCTGCCACTGTGTCGTAGTTTCCTACTTTTCATAATATGCCGTTTTTACCCCCTCCAACGCTGCTTCTGTTTTCAGAGGGGGGCGGAAATGGCATATTGTGGAGAGGAGGAAACTGCAATGCAGTGCCGGAGTTTTAGTAAGCAATGCATCGTGGTTTGCATGGTATTGCCATTCCTGCAGGCCACAAAGAGGGGCGGAAGCAGCAACAGTGGGCATGTTCAGAGGGCTAGTGCCCTAGGTAACTGCTTAGTATGCCCAGTGGGTGCGCCGGCCCTGGTTGGGAGGGTCCAGAAGAGGGTGGGAGTGAGTTCTGATGACCTGTGCATCTGCTTCTTCATTTAGACCTCAGGTGCAAAAGCCAACATGAACTTTTTATTTAGATGTTGTTTCCCATTGTAAAATGAAGAGTACACGTCTATATTTGGAGATACTCTCAAACGACATCCCCGCCATGCTTCTTTTAAATCTCTATCTCCTGAGGAGTTTAGCCTTCTATATAGCAGTTTTCTAAAATTGCTATTTGGGCATGCATGCCATCTAGACATATCTAGATGCTTCAAAAATAAGGACCAAAATGTCTCATCTTCTAGAAAAGGCACACAGTAGGGCAACCAAAATGATAAAGGATATAGGTCATCTCCCCTACAAAGGAAGGCTAAACTGGCTCTTTAGCTAGGCAAAGAGACTGCTGAGAAATGATACAAATCTATACAATCATGAGTAGGGTAGAAGGAGTAAATAGGTCACGGTTGGTTACTCTTTCAAATAGTACTAATACGAGGGGACACACAATGATATTCATAGGTAGCACATTTAGAACAAACTGGAGTGAATATTTTTTCACTCAGTGTACAATTAATTTGTGGAACTTGTTGCTGGAAGATGCAGCCAAGGCAGCATAGCTTGATTTAAAAATGGGTTGGTCAAGTTCCTGGAAGAAAAGTCTATAAACTACTATTAGACCTGTTGTCTTGGGAAAACCACTTATCTCTGGATATGAACAATAAGGAATACAGTCAGATAATTGCTTGATGGGCCACTGTAGAGAGAGGATGCTGGGCTTGATTAGCCTTTCATATTTATTTTTATATCACTTTATCATTGCAGTCAAAGCAATTTATTATTTATTATTTACATTGATAACTTGGATTTTTCTGAGGCCATGGAGGGTTAAGTGACTTGCCAAGGCCACAAGGAGTGCTAGTGGGAATTGAACTCTGGTCTCTTGGTTCCCAAGTCAGTGCTCTAGCCATTAGGCTACTCTTCCACTCCATATGATGCAGTATAGCACATCTTATGTTCTGCATTCCTCAATTTCTGGTAGGATGACACTGCATTTAATAATTTATAAATATTTAAGGCTACATTTACTGAAGCGTGTTACCATGTTAGTGCAGTAGCACACTTTGGTAAATTTAACCCTTAATGTTTTCTAGAATGTGTTTATTTTATTGTATAGCACATAGAGCATGCACCATGCACCAAATATAAGTATAGCAAATGGAAGGAATAATTTGCAAAAAAACCCCAACCCATACAGCTTTGGAAATCCCATCTTCTTCGTTAGCACATCTAACAAACTTATGATAATTCTGCAGAAAATATTTTCTCTCTCAACACATAATTAAGCTTTGGAATTCATTGCCAGGGGATGTGGTAGAAGAAGTTAGTGTAGCTGGGTTTAATAAAAGGTTTGGACAAATTCCTGAAGGAAAAGTCCATAAACCGTTATTAAGATAAACTGGTTAAAATTCACTGCTTATCTCTGAGGATATGTAGCATGGAATTTGGCCACTTTGGGGTTATGCCAGGTATTTGTGACTTTGATTGGCCACTGTGGGAAACACAATAGTGGGTTTGGTAGATCTTTGGTCTAACTTGGTATGGCAGTTTCGTTCTTATGTAAAACAAAATCTAGATTAGTGGTAAGGGCTTTACACTGAAAAGAACACCACACACCTATGTTAATTGCAAGCCTTTTTCAACCACTGAATATACATTTAACTGGGTAGTACTGCAGAAACACCAGGTTCTCGCTTTTGAATCTAATATACAGTCTAGGCACTACAAATGTGGTGGCTTCTTTTCCACCAAAGATGTGACTGCATGTAAAACTATTTACCTTAAGCTTGAAGAATGGTCTAGAATTTGGCAGCTGGGATTTAATGTTAAAAAATGTAAGGTCATGAATTTGGACTACAGCAATCCAAGGGAGCAATATAGTATAGGGGATGAAGTACTTTTGTCCACTAAAGAAGAGTGGGACCTAGGCATGGTTGTGTCAGATGATCTTAAAGTGGCTAAACAGGTAGAAAAGGCGACAGCAAAAGCTAGAAGGATACTTGGGTGCATACGGAAAGGAATGGCTAGCAGAAAAAAGGAGGTGATAGTGCCTCTGTATAAGTCTTTGGTGCGACTTCATTTGGAATATAGTGTGCAAGTCTGGAGACCGCACCTTCAAAAGGATATAAACAGGATGGAGTCAGTACAGAGGGTGGCTACTAAAATGGTTAGTGGTCTTCATTAATCAAGCATATGAGGACAGACTTAAGGATCTTAATATGTACACCTTAGAGGAAAGGCAGGATAGAGGTGATAAGATTGAGGCATTTAAAAACCTCCATGGCATAAATGCACAGGGGGAGAGCCTCTTTCGATTGAAAGCAAGTTCTGCTATGAGAGGACATGGGATGAGGGTGAAAGGGGATAGATTCAGGCGTGATATGCGGAAATATTTCTTTACGGAAAGAGTGGTGGATCCGTGAAATAGTCTCCCAATGGTTGTTGTTGTTGTTAAGTGCCGTCAAGTCGGAGTCGACTCATGGCGACCCTCTGGATAGCTATCCTAAATTGTGTTCGGTCTTTAGTCAGGCGGCTCATTGTTGACAGACTGGTACCCGTAGCTGCTGTTATTGTTATCAATCCATCTCATTGCTGGCCTTCCTCTTTTGCGTTGACCTTCTATCTTGCCAAGCATGATGTCTTTCTCTAATGATCTCTCTCTTCGCATGATGTGTCCAAAGTATGAAAGTCGAAGTCTTGTCATCTGAGCTTCTAAAGAAAGCTTAGGTTTGATCTCCTCCAGTACCGAATGGTTTGTTCTTCGGGCAGTCCATGGTATACACAGTATTCGCCGCCAGCACCATAATTCAAAGGCATCAATTTTCTTCCTGTCTGTCTTTTTCACTGTCCAGCTTTAACATCCATATGATGTTATTGAAAATACCATGGCTTGAACAAGTCGAATCTTTGTATGGAGAGAGACATCTCTGCTCTTGAGAATCTTATCTAGGTCTTTGATAGCCATTCTGCCAAGAGCAATGCATCGTCTGATTTCTTGACTGCTTGTTGCTTCTTTATTGATAGTTGATCCAAGTAGGTTAAAGTTGTTCAAAATTTCCATTTCTTCTCCTTCAACGATGAACCTGTTGATTATGCCAGTTGTCATGATCTTTGTCTTCTTTACATTAAGGTGCAGGCCCATTCTGAGACTACGTTCTTTGATTGTGAGAAGCAAATGTTTCAGATCATCTTCACTTTCAGCCAGTAATGTAGTATCATCAGCATAGCGAAGGTTGTTGATGAGTCTTCCACCAATCTTCACACCTCTGTTGTCTTCATACAATCCTACTTCTCTGATGATTTGTTCTGCATATAAATTAAACAGGTAGGGGGAAAGTATGCAGCCTTGTCTTACACCTTTGCTTATTTTAAACCATTCTGTTTCTCCTTGTTCCGTTCGAACTGTTGCTTCTTGATCAATGTACAGATTGCGCAAGAGAATGATCAGGAGTTCTGGTATACCCATACTTCTTAATGTGGCTCAGAGTTTCTCATGGTTTACACAGTCAAAAGCCTTGCTATAGTCGATAAAGCACAAATAGATATCCTTTTGGTATTCTTTAGTCTTTTCAAGGATCCATCTCATCCATCCATCCATCCAGTGGAGGTGGTAGAAATGAGGACAGTTTCTGAATTCAAACAGCATGGGACAAACACAGAGGATCTCTTAAGGAAAAAAAGGGCTGTTGTAGTTTTTGATATGGAAGGACAGACTAGATAAGCCATGTGGTCTTTTTCTGTCATCATTTTTCTATGTTTCGATCAAATTTTAAAAGCATGCTGGACTCCTCTGCATGTAAAATGTTCTATACATCCAAATGCTAATTGTGGTATCACTAGTAGATTAATTTCTAGAGCAGGGGTATATACTTCTGGGAATTTTTCTGAAGGGACTAGAGCAGGGGTATATACTTCTGGGAATTTTTCTGAAGGGATTTCTTTGGATTAAAGCTGATTAATCTGTGAACCCAGAGTATTTGTTAAATCAGTCAGTAGCCTAGTAGCAGCAGTTTAAGTTTAAATTTAAAACACAGAAGAGAGCTTTCTGGTTAAACTTAGAACCCAGCAGAGAACTTCTAGTTTAAATTTCATAATAAGCCAGAGCCTAGCAGCAGCAAAGAGCTTTAATTTAAATCAAATCAGAATATAACTTAGCATAAAAAGCAAAACAGGGTCAGTATTCTTTGAGCAACAAATAAAGTCTTCTAGAGACCTTTACAAAGAGGCCTTCTACCTAGGGGGCAAGAGACCTGTGAAACTTTTTCAATAGGGGTTAACGCCAGGTGGCAGGTCAAAAGGCCATTTTGAAAGACTCCTCCTATCCAAGCAAGGACTGTTAATCACCCAGGAAGTTGGTCACAGCTTACCACAGAAGCACAGGACAGGGTACTGTGTAGCAGTCCTCTTTTTTTTTTTTTTTTTTTAATTTTTAATTATTACGAACAAATTCCAGAATACAATCTGAAGCGAAATACAGATAACATAAAGAGACAAAAATATCTCCATGAAAATCACACCCAAAGAAATATATTATAATAATTCTAGACCACCATAAAACCACTATAAGATCCAAGAAAAAAGAAAAAAATCATACTTAGAACTAAGTTACTTAACAGATAATCACAGGAGCATTGATATCATTGTATGGCAGCCGATATGGGAGTCCCCTCTATCCCTCCTTCCCTACTTTGTATAAATTGCAACAATTGTAAGGCATCAAAAAACAAATATTGTTTAGCACAATACAAAATCACACATTTACACGGATATCTTAGTTTAAATTGAGCTCCCAGAGAGAGGGCTCTCTGGCGTAAAGCCAGAAAGTCTCACCTCCTTTTCTGGGTGTCTCGAGAAAGATCAGGAAAAATATGTATTTTTGCGCCCATAAATTGAGATTGAGACATTTTTAGGAAATACAATTTCAACACAGCATTCCTATCTGATTCAAAGGCAAAATTAACCACAAGAGTAGCCCGACTTGTCACCACCTCCAGCGAGCTTTCAAGAAATTCAGTCAAATTCAATGTAGAAGATACTGGCCCTGCAGCAGTACCCTGCTGACCAGGCGGATCTACTGAGGCAATAGACACATATTGGGCCCTTGCCAGAGGGGGTAGCGAAGCCTCGGGCATCTGTAAAACTTCCAAAAAGTACTTACGGACCAAGTCCAACGGTGCGAGCAAGGGAGACCTCGGGAAATTCAGAAATCTTAAGTTATTTCTCCTCAGCTGATTATCAAGAAATTCAATTTTTCTCGCCTGAATCAACCGGTCCCTTGAATTCACCACACCGAGGGCCTGCAACTCCTCCACCTTAGATTCCACCTGCAGAATTTTCGTAGCGTGAATAGTCGCCTCCGTTTCCAGAGAGGAGCACTGCGCTTTGACTTCAGACAAATCCTGAGATAGATACAGAACCCACAAAAGGTAAGAAGGACTGCTGGAGGGTAGAGATAGCTTCCCACAAGCTATCCAGTGTTACTAGCGCCGGTTTAACCACACTCCCAGGCAACCGGGAAGCCACAATACGGGGGGAGCTACTTCCACCAAACTCTACCCCCGAGGAACCGCCGGGGGGAGACACTCCTGCTCGACCCCCTACGGCTCCAACTGCTGCCAAGTCCTTCCCACGGGAGCCCTCAGCAGACCCAGTGGCTGCACACATCGGGGAAGCCTCACTCGTCTGCAACACCGTGAGAGGGCCTCCCGGTTGAGCTGGGGACGCCTGAACAGGGCTCAGAAGGACCCCTTCCACGCTGAGATCCGCCTGCAACAACGGCGGATCCCTCGAAGCCATACTGCCGGCGGGGGCACAGAATCCGGTTATCGAAGTCTGAACGAGCTGACCAGCCGAGGAAGACGCCTCCGAGGACTTCTGGGCAAGCTGTTTCCTTTTCCTCCCCATCAGAACGATACGCTCAGATACCGGACCAGGACCAACACTGTCGGCATCTTACTCCAACGTCATCTTGGATCGGCAGTCCTCTTTTAATAAGTGTTATTTTCCTCCCTCCCCAACACCTACCCACCCCTAGGACAATTGTAGCTTTATAGGTACTTACACATCTTAAAGGAAAGGAGGTGCTCTCAGGTGCAGCTCGTTATCCAAATCAGTCATACACTAAATTTATTTATTTATTTATTTAACAGCTTTTATATACCGCACTTTTGACATCAGCGCGGTTTACATTTCAACAAATTTTGTACTTAAACATAAAACAAATGTTAAGTTTACAGAGAACAGGGAATAAAAACATGGATAACAGGGATAAACAACTAACAGATATATTCAATTATTTACAATAGATTCTTAAATGCTCTAGCTCTGAAGGTAGGGTTTGTGATAAATGGTCTATATCAAGTGATAAGATTTCGGGAGCTTATTTGACTAGCCATGATCGATGGTCTGTGTGGGTGGGGAGTCAGTGTATTGTGAAAAGTGTTGTAGAAAGAGATGCGTTTTCAGGGATTTTCTGAACTGGGATAGGTCTTTTTGTGATCTAATACTAGGTGGTAGAGTGTTCCAACATTTAGGGGCGAAGGAAGAGAATGATCTTAAAGTGGTTGTTTGAGTGAGTTTTTTGTTGTCTTTTGGGACTGTTAGCATGTTCTCTGTTACAGAACGTCTAGATCTGGTGTTCTGTGTGTGATGGAGGAGATCAGATAAGGAGGATGATGAGATATGGTGGAATGCTTTGAAGGTCAGAATGAGAGCTTTGTATAAAATCCTGCATGCTAGTGGGAGCCAGTGGAGGTCAAACAGGATGGGAGTAATATGTTGGTTCTTTGGGGATCCATGAAGAACTCTGGCCGCTGTATTCATGGCCAATTGAAGGGGTTTAGAGTACTCTTGGGTAGGCCATGAAGAACGATATTTGCATAGTCAAAATGAGGAATGACTAATGCCTGGAAGGTTGTACGGAAATCAGATGGTTCAAGCATAGGTCTGAGTTGTCGAAGAGTTCTGATTTTGTAGTAGATGGCTTTTACAGTATTTTTTATGTGATCTTTGAATTCAAGTCGTTGGTCGAGTATAACACCCAGATAACGTATTGATGTTTTGAGTGGTAGATCAGCATCTCGTGTTTTTAGAGTTGGTGGAGGAGAGAAGTCTTTGTTCCTAGTGACAATCAGGACTTCAGTTTTTTTAAAATTGATTCTGAGATTTTGTGAGAGTAGCCAATCTGATATAGAGTTGAAGCAGGTGATTAGTGCAGTGTAGTCAGGATTTAATACATTAATTGGAGTGAATAAGAGCACGTCATCTGCGTAGATAAGACATGATATTCCGAAAGAGCGGGAGATGTTGCAGAGAGGTTGCATATAGATGTTAAATAGAAGGGCTGAGAGAGAGGAACCTTGCGGGAGTCCTTGCTTCTGATGAAAAGGTTGAGATGTGGTATCGCCAGTCCTTACTTGTTGCCAGCGATCTTCTAGGTAAGATCTGCACCAATTCAATGCCGTTCCTTGAATTCCTTTTTCGTGGAGCCTGGTGAGTAGTTGGTTGTGGTCAACAGAATCAAAAGCTAAAGACCTGAGATTAATTAAGCTTCAGGTGAACAAGGTATATTAAACGTATTAGGTACAATTTTATTAGTATAAGTATCCATAGCAATCCTTAGTAAGTAAAGAACTTAAAGATCTAAACACAAGCTTAAAACTAAGATGCAGACAGCAATCCAGCAGCAAGATGGGGGCTTTCCAGTCTTTTGCATTGAGTGTCACATGTATGATTTTCTCCCAGTTGGTGAGAGGTCTTACGTGTGCACTAGGTGCAAGGAGCTTTTTGCTCTCAGGGAACGAGTCCGTTCTCTAGAGGCTAGAGTAGCAGACTTGTAAGACATAAGAAAGACAGAGAGGTACATAGACGAGACTTACAGGGATATAGTCCTGAAGTCCCACCTCCAGTATGGCAGCATTCCTGTTGCCATGGAGGAGAAAGATCACGTGACAGGAGAGCATCACCCTGGTGTGGCAGGAAGTGATCCTATAACTAGGACCTGTCCTCCAGGTGATGTAAAACCCTCTCGCACCGAGGAAGTTTCTCCAGGGCCATGTGCCCATGAGGGAAGGGTTAGGACAGCCATTATAGTTGGTGATTAAATCATTAGGTATGTAGATAGCTGGGTGGCTGGTGGATGGGAGGATCGCCTGGTAACATGCCTGCCTGGTGTGAAGGTAGCGGACCTCACACGCCACATAGATAAGGTCTTAGATAGTGCTGGGGAGGAGTCTGCTGTCTTGGTACATGTCGGTACCAATCACATAGGAAAATGTGGTAAGGAGGTTCTGGAGGCTAAATTTAGGCTTTTAGGTAGGAAGTTGAAATCCAGAACTTCCAGGGTAGCGTTCTCCGAAATGCTTCCTGTTCCAAGCACAGGACCCAAAAGGCAGGCAGAGCTCCGGAGTCTCAAAGTGTGGATGAGACAATGGTGCAAGGATGAGGGGTTTGGATTTGTTAGGAACTGGGGAAAATTCTGGGGAAAGGAGGGGATCTTCCGAAAGGATGGGCTTCACCCTAACCAGGATGGAACCAGGCTGCTGGCATTAACCTTTAAAAAGGAGATAGAGAAGCTTTTAAACTAGATAATAGGGGAAAGCCGACAGTTGCACAAGAGCGCATGGTTCGGAAGAATGTATCCCTGAAGGATACTACCAAAAGCAGAGAGGTTCCAAAAAAGAGTAAAGTAGCCCAAATGCCCTCGAGTACGGAGCAGAGTTTAAAGATCCCAAATTACCCATGCCTACTAATAGCCAAATTAATATGAGTAAAATATAGTCTCGAAAGTGCTTGTATGCAAATGGTAGAAGTCTAAAAAATAAGATGGGAGAGTTAGAATATATAGCACTAAATGAGAGGTTAGATATGACTGGAATCTCAGAGACATGGTGGAAGGAGGACAACCAGTGGGACACTGTGATACCTGGGTACAAACTATATCGTAATGATAGAGCTGATCAAATTGGTGGAGGGGTTGCGCTCTATGTTAGAGAGGGCATTGAATCAGAAAGGATTAAAGTTTTGCAGGAAACAAAATTTGCTGTAGAATCTCTATGGATTGAAATTCCATTTAAAAAGGGGAAGGCGATGGCAGTGGGGGTGTACTATCGACCGCCTGGCCAGAATGAACAAATGGATGATGAAATGCTCAAAGAAATCAAGGAAGCTAACAAAAGTTACAGCACAGTAATAATAATGGGTGATTTCAATTACCCTGATATCGACTGGGTCAGTGTCACGGCAGGACATGCTAGGGAGATAAAGTTCCTAGATGAAATAAATGATTGCTTCTTGGAGCAGCTGGTTCATGAACCGACCAGAGGGGAAGCCATTTTGGACCTAGCCCTGAGTGGGACACCAGATCTGGTGCAAGAGATAGGGGTGTTGGGGCCACTTGGCAATAGGATCATAGCATGATCACGTTTGATTTAATTAGTGGAGGGATAGTAAGGAAATCCACAGTACTACCTTTTAACTTTCGAAAGGGAGACTATGATAAAATGAGGAAAATAGTTAAGAAAAAGCTAAAACAAGCAGTTGCAAAGGTTAAAGACTTACATCAAGCTTGGGTGTTGTTGAAAAATACTATCTTGGAAGCCCAGACCAGCTGTATTCCAGGCTTTAAGAAAAGTGGAAGGAAGTCCAAAAAACTGCCAGCATGGTTTAAAGGTGAGATCAGAGAGGCTGTTGTTGCCAAAAAAGCATCTTTCAGGAAATGGAAAAAAGAGCCAAATGACGAAACCTGGAAACAGCACAAGCACTGGCAAGTTAAATGCAAGGCATTGATAAGGCAGGCAAAGGGAGAATTTGAGAAGAAGCTTGCTGCGGAAGCAAAAATGCGTAATAAAGACTTTTTCAAGTACATTTGTAGCAAAAAACCTGTGAGAGAGTCAGTTGGTCCATTAGATGATAGAGGGGTTAAAGGGGCACTAAGAGGCGACAAGGCGATAGCGGAGAGACTGAATGAATTCTTTGCTTCGGTCTTTAGTGAGGAAGATGTAGGGATGTTACCCATGACTGAAGTGGTATTTAAAGGTGCCGAAGAATTGAAGGAAATATCGATACATCGGGAAGATGTATTACAACTATTAGATAAACTGAAGAGTAGCAAATCACCTGGGCCGGGTGATATACATCCAAGGGTGTTGAAAGAACTGAAATATGAGATTGCAGACCTGCTATTAGTAATCTGTGAACTATCATTAAAATCATCTCTAATACCTGAAGATTGGAGGATGGCGAACGTAACACCAATTTTTAAAAAGGGTTCCAGGGGTGATCCAGGAAACTACAGACCGGTGAGCCCGACGCCAGTACTGGGAAAAATGGTAGAAACCATCATAAAGAACAAAATTGCTGAACATGTAGATTGTCCTGGCTTAATGGGAGACAGCCAACATGGCTTTAGACAAGAAAGATCTTGTCTTACTAATCTGTTATGTTTTTTGAAGGTGTGAATAAACAGGTAGACAAAGGAGAGTCGGTTGATATAGTGTATTTGGACTTTCAGAAAGCCTTTGACAAGGTCCGTCATCAGAGACTTTCGGCAAAACTAAAGAGTCATCGGATAGGAGGCAGTGTACAATTGTGGATCAGGAACTGGTTAAAAGATAGAAAGCAGAGGGTAGGGCTAAATGGCCAATTTTCCCAATGGAGAAAGGTGAATAATGGTGTACCCCAGGGATCTGTGCTGGGTCCGCTGCTTTTTGACATATTCATAAATAACCTGGAAAGGGGAATAACTAGTGAGGTTATCAAATTTGCAGATGACACAAAACTATTTAAAGTTGTTAAAACCCAAGAGGATTGTGGAAAATTGCAAGAGGATCTTGATAAATTGGAAAACTGGGCATCAAAATAGCAGATGAAATTTAATGTGAACAAGTGCAAAGTTATGCACCTAAGGAAGAACAACCCAAACTATGGTTACATGATGTAAGGTTCCACATTAGGAACCAACACCCAGGAAAAAGATTTAGGCATCATTGTGGATAACATGTTAAAACCTTCGGCCCAGTGTGCAGCGTTGGCCAAGAGAGCAAATAGAATGCTAGGTATCATAAGGAAAGGAATGGAAAATAAAACAAAGGATATTATAATGCCTCTATATCGTTCCATGGTGAGACCGCACCTTGAATATTTATTTATTTATTTAATATTTATTTTATACCGCGCTATTGACATCAGAGCGGTTTACATTAAACATAACATATACATTGCGGCTGATTGCAATGTATTTACATTAAACAGGGATTTTAACTAGGATAATTAGGGTAAAAACATCAAAAGTTATTACATTGTCAAGTATCTACAATTTTACATGGTGAATGTATTTCCTATCAGGTCTACACCGAAAAGTATCTTGTGAAAAGGTGGTACTTTAGGGCTTTCCTGAATTGGGTTAGGTTGGTGGTAGATCTCAATTCTGGGAGGAGTTCATTCCTGGCTCTGGGGGCATAGATGCTTAAGGCTCTGTTGGTAGTTGCACTTGTGTATCTCATTATTTCTTTCGGGACTGTCAGAGTATTTACTGCAGCGGATCTTCTGCTTCTATTGGGGGTTAAGGTGTGTATCAGTTCAGTGATGGCTGTGGAGGTCTGATTGTTCAGGGCTTTGAAGGTCATAATTATGATCTTATAATGAGTTCTGGCTTGAATTGGTAGCCAGAATATTGTGTGCAATTCTGGTCGCCGTATCTTAAAAATGATATAGCGTTATTAGAAAAGGTTCAGAGAAGAGCCACCAAAATAGTAAAGGGGATGGAAGGATACCCCTATGAAGAAAGGCTAAAATGGTTAGGGCTCTTTAACCTTGAAAAGAGACGGCTGAGGGGAGATATGATAGAAGTCTATAAATTAATGAACGGAGTGGAATGGGTAAACGTAGATCGATTGTTCACGTTATCAGAATATAGAAAGACTAGGGGACATGCAATGAAGCTACAGGGTAAACTATTTAAGACTAATAAAAGAAAATATTTTTTCACTGAACGTGTAATCAAACTCTGGAATTTGTTACCGGAGGATTCAGTAAAGGCTGTTAGTGTAGCTGGGTTTAAAAAAGGTTTGGACAAGTTCCTGGAGGAAAGGTCCATAAACCATTATTAAGAAGGGACCCAGGATATCAATGCTTGACCCAATACAAGCATTGTGGAACCTGTGTCTTTTGGGGAAACTGCTAGGTACGTATGACCTAGATTGGCCACTGTTGGAAACAGGATACTGGGCTTGATGGACCTTGGTCTGACCCAGTATGGCATATCTTATGTTCTTAAGGGTTCTCAACCCAGTCTTCAAAATGATTATGCATGAGAAAAATTTGCATATAACTGAGGACTACAGTACATGCAAATTTCTCTCATGCATATTCAATGTGGCTATCCTGAAAACCTGACTGGCTAGGTGTGGGCTGAAACCCCTATTCTAGAGTAAATATGAACTTTTAAATTTAAATGATGTTTTGGAGTCCTTAACCTGTATTTTTATATCAGAATAGCTTTTATATGATGTTTTAATTGATTGTTTAATGTTGTTTTTGTCTATAATTATCTCTGTTTTATTTGGTAAACCACTTAGTACTAATGTAATAAGCAGCTTAAAACTTAAGTGACATGAAATGGAGCTTCCAACTTTTCAATGTATTTTAAAAAAATATGGTTCTCAGGTCATTATTTATTTATGAGATTCACTCACTTGGTCATATACATGCTTTAAGTAAGGTATATTATAAGTAGAGTACAATGAAATCAAGCATAAAGTACAACACAATCATAAAAATGATAAACTATAAAAACTCACAGCATAACCCTAGAATTACACATCATCAGTTAAAATCAAGGGTAAAATCCCAAAGAAATGTCAACCAGTCTGGCAAAGACCAAATCTATAAAGGCAGCATATGTCAAATATTACAGCCAATACATCTGAAAGCACTATCCTTATATAAGAATTTAGGAATTATGAGGCTTAAATACGGAATATTTTAAAAACATGATCAAGCTGTCCATTCAACATAAATAAATTGGGTTAAGGAAAAATTATATTTGTTAGTGGAACAGACATTTTCCACTTAAGCAGCAATGAAATGCCTACAACTAGCTTTTGTCTACTTTTGAAAATACTACTGGCTGGGTTAAGGATTTCATTGACAATGTAAGGAGATTAAACATAACTATTACTCTCTCAAGGACACATATTCTTTGGCAAGAATTCTCAATTACTCTCAAGTTTGAAATCACATCCTGAATGACCGCTTAGCTTAACATTAGGATGTGAGTAATCAATTCTTCCTGCCAAGGACAGCCAACTTCACATAAAATGGGAAAGCTTGAAAAGTGCTTGAATACAATGAGAAAACAGATTCAATATTGTCCAGAGAGCATGTGTAAAGGTCTACTAAAGTAGACAACAGATTTACTACTCAATATTTCAATGTTGCTATTTCCTCAACAGTAGAAGACATGCCATTTTCTAAATACAGGTATTGACATTAGGAATGCAGAGAAATAAACACAAATGCACACCTGGAAAGAGTATGGGATAAATTTGGATGATATATGCAACAATGCATATTTTATATTTTCTTAGAATAAAGCTGTGTGGTTGCTGTATTAATTAAATAGACTGCATTAAAATAAATGTAAAATTAACAAAAAATGGTAAAACACTTTTTATTGCACTAATTTAATGTTTCTTTACTAGTTATTAGGAGTTAACATTCCCAGCCCCAGGATTCTGTTTGGCTGTAAGGAAAGGAATATTAACTCCCAAAAACCATTGAAGAAATGCATTGAGCTAGTCCAGTGGTTCTCAACCCAGTCCTCTGGAACCCCCAAGGCCAGTCAGGTTTTCAGGATATCCACAATGAATATGTATGTGATAAATCTGCATACAATGGAAACAGTGCATGCAGATCTATCTCATGCATATTCATTGTGGATATTCTGAAAACCTGACTGGCATGGGGGTCCCAGAGGACTGGGTTAGAATCACTGAGTTAGTCTAATAAATATATTACCTTATATCATATGAAAGAATGCTTTTCAATTATATCCTAGCAACAAATATTTTATTTATAAACCAGCTCCTGGTAAAGGTCATCTGATGCAGTGTACAGCATTAAAAAGAATCAATCATTACAAAAAAACATAAATAAATCATAAGCCCAGTATACAAACATATCTGGAGGCTCATCTATGAAACTTCTCAACACAAAAATATTGTAGCTGGCCAGTTTACTACTTATATAAGCACTATTATTGCAGGACCAAGCCCATATAAATTCCACTCACTCTGCCTAAACGTTGTTGTTGTTGTTAAGTGCCATCAAGTCGGTGTCGACTCATGGCGACCCTCTGGATAGTTGTCCCAAATTGTGTTCGGTCTTCAGTCAGGAGGCTCATTGTTGACACACTGGTACCCGTAGCTGCTGTAATTGTATCGAGCCATCTCATTGCTGGCCTTCCTTTTTTGCGTTGACCTTCTATATTGCCAAGCATGATGTCTTTCTCTAATGATCTCTCTATCTAAACATTATTATCCTCCAAGCTTAGTTTAAGCCATCTCTCTCCTTGTAGCCATTAATAATCCTTAACCATGAATATATTTTTGAGATATGCCAATCTAATCTGCTTACCAAGTATGATGGGATTTACTTCGAGTATGAAAAACAGCACACTTAACAACTTAAATTTAGCCAGATTCACAATCAGCAACCAGTAGAGCTGGCGAAGAAGTAGAATAGCACTAGGCCTAGCTGTGCAACCTAATATTTATTATTTTTATTTACATTCTCTTATATACCGCGCTATTCTGCATCAGTGCGGTTTATATATCATTTGCCTGCTATATTCTTAATTTTCCAGGAACAAGCAGGAAGTCAGTCCTCACATATGAGTGACGTCACCGCTGACGGAGTCCCATGGAAGCATCTCCCCAGCTATCAAAGAAAGCTTTTGGGAGATGCCACCACACATTCGTGATCCCCTTCCCACCCAAGGGTACCATCTTACTCAGTCTCCCTTTTTCCACGGAGCTCTACAGACGTCCATCTTCTTCCCCCGGAAAACAGTTGATTTTCTCATGCATTAAGTGCATTTTGCTTTTCCGGTTAGCACCGGTCCCTTTCCTGCCTCTGAGCCCCGTCACCTCAGCATTGAGCCTTGGAACAGTCTTTAGGTTTTTTTTCTCCAGCATGGTTTTGCGCCTTTTCTAACCACTGGCTGCATCAAGGGTCTTTGACCTCGCAAGGGTCCTTTCTGCCCTAATGGCCAGTGGGCTCAAAGAGTGTGATTGGTGCACAAAGAACATGTCCCTAACTGATACACACAACTGCTGCCTCCGGTGTCTAGGTGCCGACCATGACCCAGAGGTCTGCGCCCAGTGCAAGAAGTCCGCTGAGGTCATCCAAAGCTGTTGGCAGAAGCAGGACGACATCTTCCACAGATCAGATGCAGTCCCGGTGTCCTCGGTAACCGCGTGCTCTAAGGCCCTGAATGGATCCTCGGAGTTGCATGAGGCCCCTGCGCACCCGATCGGGTCCGCGGACACTCCAACGTGGGTTCTCCAGAACAGGAGCGCAAGAAGAGGAAGAAATCCTTGAGGACCTCATCCTGGGAATCGGACACACACAGCAAGTCCCGTGCAAGGTCCCACAGTCCCCGGAGAGTATTTTAGGAGTCAGAATGGGAGCAACTGGCAAAGGTGCCTATAACAGATGCCGAGGCCTCTGGCGATGGATCACGGACCCCCGAGTCTTGTCCCATCGAGGATTCCCTCTCCTCATCGATGCCAGACCTGATCACCCTGGCGTCCGCGTCGAAGGCTGCAACTCCTGAGTGGGAAGCCAGGATAATGGCATTGGGATGCAGTGTTACTACCTTTCTTGTCTTGCAGCAAGCATTGCTGTCAGGCTCCACCGCTGCTCGCACAGAGACCTCAATGTCGAGGACTCTCCAGGCCACCGATACGATCCTCAAGAGTCCTGGGCCTCGAGCCAGTCCTTGGTGAGGGGCTTGATCCTACTCTTTGTCCTCAGGAGCAAGACCCTACCCGGCAAATGCTTGTAGCTCCAGTCAAGCAACAGCCATGGATCACCAAAGACCTGATCTAAGACCGACGCATCAGGAGTCATCAGGCCTCACGTCCTCGATGGACTACTTGGACTGGGAATCCAAGCACGAGGCTTCCCTGGAGATGCATAAACACTGCGATCTCCCCTCGGATCCATCTCCCCTGGCGTCAAGACGCCGGCCTCCTCCCGAGGACACCTCGTTCCTTAAGTTTGTCCGGGACATGGCGAAGGTCTTGTCTTTCATGACTGAGTCAGAAGAAGACCCTCACACGGAGGAGCTTGAAATTCTCCAGTATTAAGCTCCACCAAGGAGGCCCTGACAGTCCCCATCTCCGCCATCCTCGAGTGACTCCTCCTTCAGATGTGGGAAACACCGGCGTCGGTGCAGATAGTTAGCCGATGCCTGGACACCATGTACTGGATCTTGCGGGGCTCTGGCTTTCGGAAGGTGCAACTTCCTCACACCTCCATGGTGGTGGAGTCGATCATGCGCCAGCAGACAAGTCCAAAGACTCACTCTTCTGTGCCCCCGGGCAGGGAGTCCAGCACTCTCGATGCCCTTGGAAGTAACTGCTACCAGGGCTCGATGCTGGGTTGCCGAATACAAGTATATCAGCTGTATATCGGCAAGTATCTCGGAGACCTAGCAAAAGAACTTCCAGGTTTCTCGGCAGGTCTCAGTGGAGATCACCTCCAGCGATTCCAAAAC
The DNA here is from genome assembly GCA_033557465.1 of Ichthyophis bannanicus. NCBI lineage: Eukaryota > Metazoa > Chordata > Amphibia > Gymnophiona > Ichthyophiidae > Ichthyophis > Ichthyophis bannanicus. The sequence goes on along the minus strand of CM066033.1, from coordinate 1,136,964,982 downwards.
TTCATGAGGTGCATCGGGGAGTGCTCGAAGTACATGTCTCGAGCTGCCTACGATGACTTCAAGTCTAACGCGAAGGTGGTTGCCGCAGGCATCGGTGCTTGATGCCAGGCCTGGCTCCAGGCTTCAGACCTCAAGCAATGGGTCCAGGAGAAACTCCTCGATGTCCACTGTCTCAGTGAAAACCTCTTTGGCAAACCGATGGAGGATAAGACGGCAGAGATAAGAACATAAGATATGCCATACTGGGTCAGACCAAGGTCCATCAAGCCCAGTATCCTGTTTCCAACAGTGGCCAATCTAGGTCATACGTACCTAGCAGTATCCCCAAGAGACACAGGTTCCACAATGCTTGTATTGGGTCAAGCATTGATATCCTGGGTCCCTTTTTAATAATGGTTTATGGACCTTTCCTCCAGGAACTTGTCCAAACCCAGCTACACTAACAGCTCTTACTACATCCTCCGGTTTCAAATTCCAGAGTTTGATTACACGTTGAGTGAAAAAATATTTTCTCTTATTTGTCTTAAATAGTTTACCCTGTAGCTTCATTACATGTCCCCTAGTCTTTCTATATTCTGATAGTGTAAACAATCGATCTACGTTTACCCGTTCCACTCCATTCATTAATTTATAGACCTCTATCATATCTCCCCTTAGCCGTCTCTTTTCCAGGTTGAAGAACCCTAACCTTTGTAGCCTCTCTTCATTGGAATAGCCTTCCATCCCCTTTACCATTTTGGTGGCTCTTCTCTGTACCATTTCTAATAACGTTATATACTTTTTAAGATACGGTGACCAGAATTGCACACAATATTCAAGGTGCGGTCGTACCATGGAACGATACAGAGGCATTATAATATCCTTTGTTTTATTTTCCATTCCTTTCCTTATGATACCTAGCATTCTATTTGCTTTCTTGTCCGCTGCTGCACACTGGGCGGAGGGTTTTATCATGTTATCCACGATGACTCCTAAATCTTTTTCCTGGGTGGTGGTTCGAGACCGAGTTCATCACCAGGTCTCTGCTCACAAGGAAGACTTCCACCCTTCCCAAGAAAAAAAGCTCTGGGAAAAAGGCCTCCCTTCCACAGGAAAGGCCAACCTTACAGAGGCTATCCCCAGTACCAGGCCCCACAGACCCCACAATAGGGTCACCATGGCAAAGGAGCGGAGCCAAGGTCAACGCAAGCCTAAGGGCTCTAAGCCCCAGACACCAGCTCCTACCCAGGCTGGATTGGGGTTTTGACTCCCTGAACATAGCCACTCACCCATGGGGGAGTGGCTGTCAACAGGGGGGCATCCGATTCATTTTGCCCATCGGTGCTCTCCCATCACCACAGACACCTGGGCACTTCAAGTTCTCAGAGGCGGCTACCTCCTTCACCTGGACCAGATGCCCCCTCCTTTCTTTCCAGGAGAGCACCCTTGGACTCCTCTGCACCAGGCGCTGCTACTGCAGGAACTCACAGGTCTTCTCAGGGAACGGCCATGAAGCCAGTACCCCACCACCTAAGAGGGAAGTGGTTCTACTCCAGGTACTTGTGAACCTGACTAGGTTCCTGGTGTGGGAGAAGTTCAAAATGCTCTCCCCCTTGGCACATTGCTACCCTACCTCCAGCAGGGAGATTGGCTATACTCCTTGGACCTAAAGGATGCTTATACCCAAATCCTTATTCATCCCAGACACAGGCAGTACCCGAGGTTCATGGTCGGGGGTGACCACTACCAGTACAGGGTACTACCCTTCGGCCTAGCCTCTGAACCAAGAGTTTTCGCCAAATGCCTGACAGTGGTGGCTGCCTAACTCCGTCTCCAAGGGGCCTTTGTCTTCTCACACCTGGACGATTGGCTTGTGAAAGGGGACATGGCCACCGAAATGCAACAGACCACGTCATGCACCATCAAGGTCCTGCAGCATTTGGGGTTCATGATAAACCACCATAAATCTCACCTCACACCACCACAAGATCTGGAGTTCATAGGAGCTCATTTGGACATTCTCCAAGCCAGGGTCTTCCTCTCCCTGAACAGAGCGGATCGCCTCAGGACCCTGGCCACTGAGGTGCAGCGCCATCACACAGTGTCAGTGCAGTCCATGCTCTGCCTATTAGGCCACAGTGTCCATAGTCCATGTGGTCCCCAACATACGCCTCTGCCACACAGTGGACCCAAGCCACGGGCAGGCTCTGGGACAGGGTCTCAGTATCCTGTCAACTAGCAGTGTCGTTCAACTGGTGGCAGCACCTACAGAAGAGCATGCCCTTCCAGCCCCCAATCTCCATAAGGTCCGCACCACAGATGCATCCCTACTGGTTTGATTTAATTAATTAATTAATTTATTTATTTAGACAGTTTTTGTATACCGCCTTATCCTTCAATCAAAGCGGTCACAACACAATTGGGGGATACATTTAACACGCGGGGATATGAGACACATACACTAATACTTACAGGGAACATGGGCTATGGAGAAGGGATAGTAAGGAAATCTACAGTACTACCTTTTAACTTTCGAAAGGGAGACTATGATAAAATTAGGAAAATAGTTAAGAAAAAACTAAAAGGAGCAATTGCAAAGGTTAAAGACTTACATCAAGCTTGGGTGTTGTTGAAAAATACTATCTTGGAAGCCCAGACCAGCTGTATTCCACGCTTTAAGAAAAGTGGAAGTCCAAAAAACTGCCAGCATGGTTTAAAGGTGAGGTCAGAGAGGCTGTTGTTGCCAAAAAAGCATCTTTCAGGAAATGGAAAAAAGAGCCAAACGACGAAACCTGGAAACAGCACAAGCACTGGCAAGTTAAATGCAAGGCATCGATAAGGCAAACAAAGGGAGAATTTGAGAAGAAGCTTGCTGCGGAAGCAAAAACGCGTAATAAAGACTTTTTCAAGTACATTCGTAGCAAAAAACCTGTGAGAAAGTCAGTTGGTCCATTAGATGATAGAGGGGTTAAAGGGGCACTAAGGGGCGACAAGGTGATAGCGGAGAGACTGAATGAATTCTTTGCTTCGGTCTTTACTGAGGAAGATGTAGGGATGTTACCCATGACTGAAGTGGTATTTAAAGGTGCGGAAGAACTGAAGGAAATATCGATACATCGGGAAGATGTCTTACAACTATTAGATAAACTGAAGAGTAGCAAATCACCTGGGCCGGATGGTATACATCCAAGGGTATTGAAAGAACTGAAATATGAGATTGCAGACCTGCTATCAGTAATCTGTGAACTATCATTAAAATCATCTCTAATACCTGAAGATTGGAGGATCGCCAATGTAACATCAATTTTTAAATAGGGTTCCAGGGGTGATCCGGGAAACTAGAGGCCGGTGAGCCTGACGTCAGTACAGGGAAAAATGGTAGAAACCATCATAAAGAATAAAATTACTCAGCATGTAGATAGTCATGGCCTAAGGGAGACAGCCAACATGGCTTTAGACAAGGAAGATCTTGTCTTACTAATCTGTTATATTTTTTTGAAGGAGTGAATAAACAGGAGGACAAAGGTGAGTCAGTTGATATAGTGTATCTGGACTTTCAGAAAGCCTTTGACAAGGTCCCTCATCAGACTTTTGGCAAAACTAAAGAGTTCATGGGATAGGAGGCAGTGTACAATTGTGGATCAGGAACTGGTTAAAAGATAGAAAGCAGAGGGTAGGGCTAAATGGCCAATTTTCCCAATGGAGAAAGGTGAATAGTGGTGTACCCCAGGGATCTGTGCTGGATCCGCTGCTTTTTGACATATTCATAAATGACCTGGAAAGTGGAATAACGAGTGAGGTTATCAAATTTGCAGAAGACACAAAACTATTTAAAGCTGTTAAAACCCAAGACGATTGTGGAAAATTGCAAGAGGATCTTGATAAATTGGAAGACTGGGCATCAAAATGGCAGATGAAATTTAATGTGGCCAAGTGCAAAGTTATGCACCTAGGGAAGAACAACCCAAACTATGGTTACACAATGCAAGGTTCCGCATTAGGAACCACCACCCAGGAAAAAGATTTAGGCATCATTGTGGAAAACATGTTAAAACCCTCGGTCCAGTGTGCAGCGGTGGCCAAGAGAGCAAATAGAATGCTAAGTATCATAAGGAAAGGAATGGAAAATAAAACCAAAGATATTATAATGCCTCTATATCATTCCATGGTGAGACCGCACCTTGAATATTGTGTGCAATTCTGGTCGCCGTATCTTAAAAAGGATATAGTGTTATTAGAAAAAGTTCAGAGAAGAGCCACCAAAATGGTAAAGGGGATGGAAGGATACTCCTAGGAAGAAAGGCTAAAAAGGTTAGGGCTCTTTAACCTGGAAAAAAGACGGCTGAGGGGAAATATGATAGAAGTCTATAAATTAATGATCGGAGTGGAACGGGTAAACGTAGATTGATTGTTTATGTTATCAGAATATAGAAAGACTAGGGGACATACAATGAAGCTACAGGGTAAGCTATTTAAGACTAATAAAAGAAAGCACAGTTACTTACCTGTAACAGGTGATCTCTGGGAACAGCAGGAATAAGTCTTCACATATGGGTACGTCGGTACCGACGGAGTCTGTGCGGGAACGCTCCCCAGCATCAAATCAGAACGCTTTTGGGAGCATCCCAATACGCCTGCCTGCTGCCTTCCCGCCTTTCCCAACTGCCTCTCCTCAGTTAAGTTTTAAAGCTGAGACCAAGAGAGAGAGTGAGAGAAAGGGAGAGATAGAGATAGAGAAATGCAACTCCTAGGGGAGGTGGGTGGGTTGTGAAGACTTATTCCTGCTGTTCCCAAAGATCACCTGTTACAGGTAAGTAACTGTGCTATCTCCAGGAACAAGCAGGAATGAGTCTTCACATATGGGTTTCCCCAAGCTAAGGTGCCCGGAGGGAGTCCTAGAATGTTGTGAATCTAGAATGAGCCATGCTACTCCTGAGAACCTCAGGCATCCTGGGGATGGAGGGTAGGAGTTGACTTACAGAAAGGTGCTGTGGAACAGCTGGACTAGAACAGGACTGTGGAACAGCTGGACTAGAACAAGACTTCTATAGAGGAAGAACCTGTGTAGATAACATTTAGTAGTAAAAATATTGAGTGCAATATTCTAATATGGACCTCCCTTGACGGTATTGTAAAAGTCTATTGAGGTTCATATGGATCTGTTAGAAGAGCCAGTAGAAGATCCTCAAGGAGTACCTCACTGAGAAGTAGAGGTAATAAACTGTAGAAAAAACAAGTGGATGTCAGAACCCTTCAGGGTGAGAAATAGCCCCAGGGGAAACTGGGGTAGTAAAATGAGATAGGGCTTCAGCGGGAAACGCAGAAGGTACTATTAGACAAAGCTTAAGCTCTTTTGGCCGAAGAACAGTACAATCCTAGGACCAAAAGGAAAATAAGTCTGACCGATTTGGACCGACAATAGAAATAGTCCATGTAGGAGAGAAGGGGTATGGAAGACCCCTGTATCCGATAAAGTAAGGACAGACTTATGAAGCGTTATAGCTTTAGATTAACTGAAGATCTGAAATATATTTCCTAAATGAGGTCAATTAGGAAAGAAAAAGGTACATGGAGAGCTTCAGAGGTATCTAACCCTGAAAGGTTATGGTAAGAAAAAATTTGCTAATTACCACAGGGAGTGGTCGTATGTGTAGAACCCTAAGCATGCTGGCACAGCATTGATAGGGGTAGTGCCCATCTGTCAGAGTCATATAGGAATATATGGATATATGAACCTAAACAAACAGATAGATAAGTACGTAGATACATATCTATCTAAAAGATATATCTCGACAGATATTTATAAATAAATACATATATACATACATATATATATATATATAGATAGATAGATATACATGGGCAGAAGATACACAGATACATACATATATATATATATATATGTAGACATATAGACACATGTCTCCACGTATGTAGATGGAGACATGGCTATATAACTAGATCCCCATAGGAATAAGGGGAGAGAGAAAGATTCATCTAATAGCAAGAAGGGTGGTACCTGCTTGAATAGATGCATAGAGAATCTTCTTTCCCTGGTTATGATTGACAGAGTCAGAGGAATGGTCTCACTGACAAAGAGGAGTCTAGATTCCTCTAAGAATTCGAGCTCTTTAATAACCAGGATGGCCTACGTGAAAAATGCAGAGGATAACTTCAGTCTGCAGGCAGCAAGTCTAGATCTCTCTAGAGGTCCAGTATGGTAAATGGATAGAGGACGTCAGTGGAATAAGATACCATATTGACCAGCCTATGAAGGCAAGATGGGTATCATGCGTCCTTCAGTTGAACATGAGCGTCCCTTGAAGTATTGGGAGGAAGCATATAAGGACGAGCTGCAAAGAAAAGAAAAACTACCCCTGGTGAGAAGTCCAAAGAAGATGTGGACCAAGCCAGGGAATTGGCCATTCTTTAGATTTTCACGTGATGTAAGGCCTGTGTCGTTTGTTTCGAAAAGAGATTTTAGATGACATGGTAAGGGTAGGGAACACTTACCAGTCATGAAAGCATGACTGGGTGAACCCCTCCTAACCATCTGGGATTATCTGCTAGACAAGATACTAATGCTCTCTAGCAAAGGCCCATAGTGCAAAGCTACTCTGTAGAGTTGCAGAGAGCATGTTGCAGGATGGTTAGAAGAAAAAACTGGCTGGTCAAAGCCAGTAGATAACTTAACTATTCTGCCAAAAACAAAGGAATTGGAGATGGCGAAGAATAGAAGTTAAACCAACAAGCCTGTAATAATAGGTTTTCCAAAAAAGGTTGATAACCTGTTTTGGGTTTAGTATCCAGGCCGGAAGGATTGCTAGTGGAGGACAAACCCTGGTTGTGTGGTGAACAGAACCAGTGGTTTAACCACTAGGAACTGCTGCATTTGCAGCAATTACCAGGGCAGCGGAAAAAAATCTCTCCTTTTTTTTTTTTGATATTGGAAAAAGAAACAGACATAAGGAGGAGTGGTGAGACTTCCCTATTGTCTGATAGCTGCCCTAAAGTAAGAATGTGAAGGGGGGAGACAACTCTGGAAAGGAAACCCCTCCCTGGAATAGGTAGAGAACCATAGGGGCTTACCAGTGTAATAGAACCACTCTTACAAACCGAATGTTGTAGTAAGAGGGCAGGTAAGACAGAGTTGAAGGAGACTGACAATGCATTAAGTCTCTGAAAGGTAAGATGATACATGCTAATACAGGGAAACTGTCTTATTGATAGTTGTTACACCTCTTTTCCCCAATAGGAGGAAGAGAAACCTGTTAACTATAGTCATGATCATCATAAAAACTCTTAGAGCAAAAAGAAAGGATGTCTCGTGAAAAGAGATCCATGAGAATTTAAAATGAAGTTAGTGTAGATGCTTCGAGTGAAAAGAAGCAGACTACAAACTCTAACCCCCCAAACAGGAAAAGTAATGATAATCAGAAACCCTGCGACTGCTGGGTTTGCTGAACCTGTTGAGGTTGTGGTTTCTCTAGCCAGGTGCGATGTTTCCCCTGTCTGGGAACATCTGTGTGATGGGTAGAAGATGGATAAAACTTTTTCCCTTAGGGGAAGAAAGTTTGTTAGGAAATTTTCTACCAACTGGGAAAGAGGAAGGCGTAGACAAGCCTCTGAAAACAGGAATGTCGGTGGCTAAGTGAGCAGCTTGGAGTAAAGACTCCTTGTTAAAGAGATTTTCTCCAGTGCAAGGAGTATTTCTCAGTCTTTCTTGTGCCCATTTGTCCAAGTCTGAAACTTGGAGCCAGGCTTTACGTCGTGCCCCTATGGCTATAGCAGAGGTGCTGCTAACAGACTCAAAGGAGTCTAGGGAAGCACGAGTAAGGAACCTAGAGATATTTTGAGCATGACTAACCAATAAAGAATAGCACAGGTACACTACCAAAAAACTGCCTCCAGTTTTGCAACTGATTCCTATAGATTTTGGGGTGCTGAATCCAGGAAAAATAGCCAAAATGTTCCATCACATCACGTTTTCTTGCAAAATTAGATTTCTTACCCATATAAGGAATGTTCACATAATTTCTTTTTAGCCGACTGCAGTTTATTTTCTTGGCCCAAAATAGAGGTTGTAATGGTTAACTAACTAGAAACACTCCCTCATGATATTTTAGAGTGTTTTGTATTCATTTTGTATATTAACAGGAAAATTGGGAGGCGGGGGGCTAAATCCAGTACTCGCGCTGGCGCATGTTCTTTCCTGTTCGTCTCGCCTCGTTCGCTCGCTCAAACACGGTGGTTGCGACATGAACGTTCCTGTCAAATTTCAGTTTCTTGCAAGTTCATTATTACCTTTGTTTGCTCAGTCGTAATCCAGCTTTATTCCGAAGTGGTTCACTACAGTTGTAGTTTGCAGTGATGTGTATTTGTGATGGCTCACAGAGCCAGAGGTTGCGTCAACTCTCCGGACAGTTTTTGTTTTATTTGTGGGGAATATACCGTGAAAAAGCGGCAGAGGAACATTTCTGCATTTATTAAAAAAGTATATTTCGCCTATTTTGAAGTTAGGCGATCAAGACAAACCGTGGGCTCCGCACAAAGTGTGCAAGACATGTGAGGAAGATCTACGCTTATGGATGAAAGGTAAAAAACAAGCATTTCGTTTCGGAATACCTATGATGTGGCGTGAACAAAGAGACCACAGCAGTGACTGCTATTTTTGCTCTTGCATAGTGAAGGGATACAACTTTAAAAATAAGAACGTAATAAGTTACCCCAACCTTCCCTCAGCAATTAGGCCTATGCCTCATAGCAACGAAGTACCTGTGCCTGAACCACCAAAATCTTTGGATCATATTTGTGTGGACGGTTCTGATCATGATGAGACTCATCAGATGGCTTTTCCCGATGAGTCCAGTACTTCCGAGTTTGAAACTGAACCAGATCCGAAACCTGAACTTTTCTCTCAAGCTGAATTGAATGATTTAGTCCAGGATTTAGGACTCCCAAAAGATGCTGCCCAACTGCTAGGTTCTCGGCTTAAACAGAAAATCTATTGTCACCAGGAAGGGAACAGGCGGGATGAGAACTATAAGGATATTGTCAAAGAACAAGGCTGTAACATGAGCCTGAAAGTCCATTTCTTGCACTCCCATGTGAACTACTTTCCCGAAAACTTGGGGGCGTACAGTGAAGAACAAGGTGAAAGGTTTCACCAGGACATCAAGGACGCAGAGAGAAGGTACCGAGATTGATTGACCCAAGAATGACTTTAAAATCTAAACTGTGTTGACAAATATCGTGTTTTTACTAAACTTTGAAATAAAAATTTGCTAGTTATTACCACAGTGTCGGATCTCATTTATTAGAATTTTATTTTCACACCATCGGGTGGTTTGTGCACAAGTGCAGACAATTTTGCTACCATCACAGTGTGTTTTGTTGACATTACTCTATTCTTATGTGTTGTTACAATTTTCTTTATTCTTATTTGAATAACTACTAAACAATTAGTATAAAGAATTCATCCTATCTCGATCGCACTCAGCAAATTGGTTACCAGATTTGGATTCAGCGCACCAAAAAACGTAAAAATCAATCGAAACATTAGAGGCAGTTTAAAAAAATTTTTTTTTAGTGTACCTGTGTAGTCTGCTCTTTTGGGCTCTTGAAGAAAAGGGGTCAAAAGTAGTAATTTCTTTGTGACTTCTTCAAGAGACAATCCCATATAGAAAATATATGAGAGAATTCTTGCTGAAAGCATGGATGCCTGGAAGGTTTGGCGTCCAAAGGCATCTAAAGTCTTAGACTCACGACCTGGCAGATAAGAAGAGTGCTTTTAGTACTCTTAACACGTCTCATTGCTGATTCTACAACAATGGAATGATGAGGAAATTGAGTCTTTTGAAAACCTGGAGAAGGGGGCACCTTGTACAGAAGATCAGTTGCCCTAGAAGGTGGGGGTACCGTTAAAAGAGTTTCCCACATTCGAAAGAGGAGATCCTGCAAGGTCTGATGCAAAGGAAGCATGATGTCCTCCTTTGGACTCCCGGGAATAAACAGAGATTCTGTATTCCCTGGTGCAGGATCTTGACCAGGTATAGAAATGGCAAGTGACTTTGCCATATCAAGCAGGAATGCTTGAAAAGAAAAATCCCCAGAGGGAAGTCCTCTAGAAAGAGGAGTACATGCTAGATCTGTTGAAGAACTAGCATTGGCACCCAGGGATCTATCCAAATTCATTGGAATAGAAGACCTTAAGGGGTGGAGCATCGGACCATCCTTACAGGATGGTCGCCGGTACCGCAGGAGGTCGGGACCACTAACCGTTGGTAGCGCATCGTCTATGCTAGGGATCGATTCCAAACTCGGTACCGAGGGAAGCGAGCCTGTTGAAACAAGCATGGAAGGTACCGAGCGCGATGCTAATGTGGATAGCGGTACCGACTCCGGTACCGTATCCGATATGGATAGATGAAGACCAGTCGGTGACAGCTCTAATGGTGCCGAAGAAACCGAGAGCGCCCGACATGGATCATCGGAACCGTGCCTTCGGTACCGTCCGATGTCAGTACCAAGGCGAGTCGGTACCCAGTCCTCCAGACTCGGCATCGAGGGAAGCGAGTCTATCGATGCACATCTGGAGGGTACTGACGTCGGTACCAGTACCGGTACCGGGATCGATACCGATACTGGAAGATCGGTCTGCAGCGTTTCCAACGGGCCCGCAGGTGCCGAGGACGCCAGACTATGATCTTTGGTGAGGAGGATTTCATCCAACACCATTGCCGATGCCGGGGTATCGTTACCGCTCGAAGCGGATGCCACCACCGAGCATGGCTCAGGTATGTTCGGAGAGGGGTGAACCTCAGGAACAACCTGAAACCCCACTAAGGATTTGGAGTCCAAAGACTCCCACCGGGGTTTTAAAGCCAGTGTGTCCTCGAGGGTAAGGCCAGAGGCATCTCTATGCTGTACATGAGATCTACCACTCGAGGACTGACTAGTCTTAACAGACTGTTTTTGGGTTACCTGATCCTGTGAAGAAGAAAGGGTGGTTGGTGTCCTGAAGTTGACTAGGGACCGCGTATCGAGGTGAACTCGATGCTGAAGACTTCTTCCGACGATACTGTTGCAGGAGGGACACTCCAGCGGATAGTGGTCAGGACCCAAGCAGGGTAGAAATCAATTTTGTACCGCCACAGTTTGAACATTTCTTAGGGATAGTGGCTGGCGCTTCCATGGAGGAAAGTGATTAGGTCTAGTAGGCCGAAAAAACCATCAGGCACTAAAAAGGAAAAAAGTATTCCTTAAAAAGGAAAAATTAGAAGAAAAAAGAAAAGAAACATCGGCGGTACCGGTGGCGTCAGGAAAGGCAGATGCGACCACAAGAAAATCAAAAATTAAAAGAAGAATTTTCTGCGGTGACAGGAGGACGTCCTGCCGGCTCCGCGGAAAAACGAAAACTGAGGAGAGGCAGTTGGGAAAGGCAGGAAGGCAGCATGCAGGCGTGTTGGGAAGCTCTCAAAAGCGTTCTGATTGTACGCTGGGGAGCGTTCCCGCGCAGACTCAGTCGGTACCGACGTACCCATATGTGAAGACTCATTCCTGCTTGTTCCTGGAGATAATATTTTTTCACTCAACGTGTAATCAAACTCTGGAATTTGTTACCGGAGGATGTAGTAAAGGCTGTTGGTGTAGCTGGGTTTAAAAAAGGTTTGGACAAGTTCCTGGAGAAAAGGTCCATAAACCATTATTAAGAAGGGACCCAGGATATCAATGCTTGACCCAGTACAAGCATTGTGGAACCTGTGTCTTTTGGGGAAACTGCTAGGTACGTATGACCTAGATTGGCCACTGTTGGAAACAGGATACTGGGCTTGATGGACCTTGGTCTGACCCAGTATGGCATATCTTATGTTCTTATGGGCTAGGGTGCCCACTGCGATGAACTGTGCATGCAGAGCAACTGGTCCCTAGCAGACAGCCAGCAGAGATCAACCTGCTGGAGCTCAAGACTATTTTTCTAGCGATCAAAGCCTTCCACCATTGACTACGGAACCAGCGGTGCTAGTTCAAACGGACAACCGGGTTGTGATGTTCTACCTGAACAAGAAGGGCAGCACAGAGTCTCAGTGCCTCTTCCAGGAGGCAGTAGCCTTCTGCTCATACGTAATCAGTCAGGGAATGCTCCTCAGGGCAGTATACCTTCTGGGACAAGACAATGCCCTAGAGGACAGGTTGAGTAGAGTTCTCCAGCAGCACGAATGGCATCTAGGCCCCAGGGTGGTGCAGCGGCTGTTCTGACTCTGGGGAAGCCCAAGTCTCAACCTCTTTGCCAGTCCAGCCAATGTTCAGCTACCTCCTGTCCCCACCGCATCCATCTCGGATAGCGGCAGATGCCTTCTTCATCTTGTGGTTAGAAGGCCTTCTGTATGCCTTCCCTCCCATGCCACTAATCACCTGGATCCTCTTCAAGGGCCTGCGGGACAAGGCCTCCATGATTCTGGTGGCCCTGTGGTGGCCCAGGCAGCCTTAGTTTCCCCTCCTGCTCTGCCTCTTGACGGATCTCCCGGTCCCTCTGGGGAATACCCCAGGGCTATTGACCCAGAAGGGCAGCTCGCTTCTTCACCCCAACTTGGGGTCCCTGTCATTGACAGCATGGCTGCTGAGCGGGTCGCCTTAGCACTCTTCAACCTCCCAAGAGAGGTGGAGGAAGTCTTCCAGGCCTCTTGTAAAGACGCCACGAGATGGGCCTATGCCTTCAAGTGGCGCAGATTCTTGGTATAGTGTGTGGAGCAATGGGTAGACCCGTTCACTTGCTGGGTGCAATGGTGCTGCAGTACTTGCTCCACCTTTTGCAGACTGGACTCAAGTCCAACTCCGTCAGGGTGCATCTGAGCACGCTCTCAGCGCATCATCACTCTTTAGAGGGAAAACCTCTTTCTGTGCAGCCTCTCATTACCTGATTTATGTGGAGCTTGCTGCTCTTTAAGTCTCCTGTCCGCCCACCCCCGGCGGAATGGGATCACAACGTGGTTCTCACGCAGCTCACCAAACCGTCTTTTGAATCTCTGGCTACCTATCATTTACGTTATCTATCCTGGAAGGTCATCTTCCTGGTGGCGCTCACCTCTGCCTGCAGAGTCAGCGAGCTTCAGGCCTTGGTGGCCGAGCCATCTTACACCAGGTTCCACAAGAATAGGGTCATGCTTCACACCCACCTTAAATTCCTTCCAAAGGTGGTGTTTGCCTTCCACCTCCACCAGGAGGTGGTGCTCCTCACCTTCTTTCCACGGCCCCATGCTGACAAGGCGGCAGCCATTCTCCACACTTTAGACTGTAAGAGGGCCCTATACTGCTACCTTCAAAATATTCAGGGCAACCGCAAAGTCTCGCAGCTTTTCATCGACTGGGGGAGGCTGTTACCAAGCGGACTCTGTCTGCCTGGGTGGAGGACTGCATCGCCTTCGCCCATGATCAGGCTGAGCTCTCGTTGGAGCGCCGGGTCACAGTGTACTATGTTAGGACTATTGAGATCTCAATGGCAAGCCTATGCTCTGTCCCTATGGCAGGCATCTGCCAGGCCGCCACCTGGTCCTCAGTTCACACCTTTGCAGCTCACTACTGCCTGGAGAGGAAGTCCCAACAGGACAGTGTCTTTGGCCAGGCCATACTCCATAATCTGTTCGGGGTTTAGGCAACTCCTGCCCTCCGACCCTTGGGGGCCGTGTTTTTCTACAGGTTCTCGGTAGCCTATAGTTAGAGAGTCCCATATGTGAGAACTGACTTCCCACTTGTTCCTGGAGAAAGTGTAGTTACTCACCTGTAACAGATGTTCTCCATTGACAAGCAGGAATCAGTCCTCACAACCCTCAGTTGAAGTTGCTGTAGAAATTTTGCTGTCTTCTTTTGTCGGCTCTAGCTATGTCATCTGAGTAAGATGGTATCCTTGGGCAGGAAGGTGACCACGCATGTGTGGTGGCATCTCCCAAAGGCTTTCTTTGAAAGCTGGGGAGATGCTTCTACAGGCCTTCATCTGCGCCAACATCATTTGTGCTGTCCCTGGAGAACATTTGTTACAGGTTTGTAACTATGCTTTATCTGGATTCCAAACATGAGGTGTCAAAGAAATCCCAAGTAGGTTGTTACAGTAGTCCTGTTGGCAATGACCATCATCTGATTAGCTTTCCTTTACTTCTTTGCAAATAAGGATTCCTTAAGAACACAAGATTTGCCATACTGGGACAGACCAAGGGTTCATCAAGCACAGTATGCTGTTTCCAACAGTGGCCATTCCAGGTTCAAGTACCTGCCAGGTTCCCAAAGGTATACACATTACATGCTGCTTGTCCCAGAGGTAAGCAGTGGATTTCCCCAGTCCTCTTTAATAATAGTTTATGGACTCTTCCTCCAGGAACTTGTCCAAACCTGTTTTGAACCCAGCTACACTAACAGCTTTTACTGCATCCTCTGGTAACCAAGTCAAGAGTTTGATTACACACCGAGTGAAAAAAAGTATTTTCTCTGATTAGTCTTAAATGTGCCACATTGTAGCTTCATTGCATGCCCCCTAGTCTTTCTACTTTTTGAAGAAGTAAACAACTGATCTATGTTTACCCATTCCACTCCTTGCTTATTCCATGCTTTCTTGAATTTTTGTCTCCACTACCTCCTTCCATGTAGAAATATTTTCTGATGCTGCTCCTGAGTCTGCTCCTTGGAGCCTTAGGCCTTGATCTCTTGTTCTATAACATTCTTTTCTCTAAGAAAGACTTGCTTCTTGTATATTTATATCTTTGAGCAATTTAAATGTGTCTATTCCCACTCTACCCCCCCCCCCCACACACATTTTTCTTCTAGGGTACAAATATTCAAATACTGAAGTTCTTAACTTGTCTCATATGGGTTCTTTCTATATACATTTTGGGCTATAGCTTTAAAAAAATGGACACAGTATTCTAGATGAAGTCTAATCAGTAACCTGTAAAGGCATCATCACCTTCTTTTCTACTGGTTTTGCCTCTTCCTCTGCACTGTGGCATCTACCCTATCACATTGTTTTGCAACCACTGAATCTTCAGCATGACTACCTCCAAGCTCTCACTCCCAAGGTAATGTTTCCAAATAGGTTGGGTTTGCACATACTGTGACTGGCAGGAACCTGGGTTGTAGGGGTGGGTTATGTTGGATATAATTTATTTGTCACATTTATAGTCTGCTTCTCCCTTCTTAATGTTTGCCTTGTACCAAAAGACAGCTTACTCCTAGAGCTCATAGTGTGTGATATTTAAATATATTTATTTAACAGGTTGTTTTTTTTAAACCGCTTTATCATTTCAGTCAAAGCAGTTTACATTGTAACAAACTTGATAATGTGCATTAAACAGGGACATTGATAACTTGTGCTAGTGGGAATTGTACCCTGGTCTCATGGCTTCCCAAGCCAGTACTCCACTTCACTTTCACAAAACTTTAATAAAGGGAGATGACGGAACAGCAGGTATAACCCTAAACAAAGGCACAGAGGGGAGGGGGGGGGGTGACTTGCACAGAGCGGTGGGTACAACCCTAAACAAAGGCATAGAGGGGGGTGGGTTGCATAGACTGGAGGTTACAACCACTCTAGCCACCTTACTGGGCAGACTAGATGAACCATACTAGTCTTTATCTGCTCTCATATACTATGTTACTGTACATATCTGCAGTCAAATTCTTTATATCTCTTAACATCACATCTTAGATCCTTTTTTTCTTCAATATTACAGAGCTTGCATAATAAATGTTTTTTAGTAGAGGTAGTTAAATATGTTATTGCCTTATTAATTTTCTTGATCAGGCACTTTATCAATCATCAGTTCTATAAAAAAAACTCATAGAAACATGGGAGAAAAAGATCACATGGCCTATTTAGTCTGCCCTTCCATATCAAATATTAAAGTCCCTTCTTTTCCTTCAGAGATATGTGTTTGTCTCATGCTTTTTTGAATTCAGATACAGTCCTCGTCTCTACTACCTTCACTGGGAGATTATTCCATGCATCTACCACTCTTTCCGTAAAGAAATATTTCTGCCTATTACTCCTGAGTCTATCCCCTTTAACCCTCATCCTATGTCCCCTTGTAGCAGTGCTTGCTTTCAATCGAAAGAGCTTCTCGTGCATTTATGCCACAGAGGTATTTAAACGTCTCTACCATATCTCCTCTATCCTGCCTTCCCTCTAACGTATACATATTAAGATCTTTACGTTTGCCCTCATATGCTTTATAATGAAGACCGCTAACCATTTTTGTAGCTACCCTCTGCACCATCCTGTATATGTCCTTTTAAAGGTGTGGTCTTGAGAATTGCACACAATATTCCAAATGAAGTCGCACCAGAGACTTATACAGAGGCACTAGCACCTCCTTTTTTCTGTTGCCCATTTCTTTCCCTATGCACCCAAGCATACTTCTGGCTTTTGCCATTGCCTTTTCTATCTGTTTAGTCACCTTAAGATTTTTTTTTGATTTTTTATTTGTTACATTTCTATACCGCCCCTTCCAGAGATCAGGGGCGGTTTACAAGAAACCAAAAACATGTTACATGTAACAGATGTGAACTTTTTACATAGAACAGAAAATAAACTTTTTACATAAAACTTGGTTTGAGGGTAGGAATAGTGATTTGGGAGTTTAGGAATGTACTAGGTAGGGTTTAACTATATCCAGGAAATCCTATGTCTGAACAGGTTTTTTCCTTAGACAGCTCTTGTTCTGGTTGTGTTAGTCGATGGGCTGTCTTGGTGGTGTGTGTGTGTGTGTTCAGGTGGGGGGCATTTGCTCCATAGTGCATGGTGAAAAGGTGGGTTTTGAGTTGCTTTCTAAATTCTTTGAGGTCTTTGACTGTGCGGATGTGTAGTGGGAGGGAGTTCCAGATGCTGGGGGTAGAGTATGTGAACGCTCTGGAACTGGTGGCATGTTTTATTTTGTGGATGGCGGCGGGATAGTTAAGGAGTGAAGAGCATTTTTCCTACGGAATCTGGTGCTTTCAGGGGCGAGGATGAGGGTTGAGAGGAAGGATGGGGCAATCTTGTTGGTGAGTTTGAAGGTTGTTACGAGGAGCTTATACCTTATCTGACTTTCTATTGTGAGCAATGTAGGCCATATAGTAGGGGTGTGATGTGGTCGGTTAGTTTGGCTTTGCAGGTGATTCTAGCAGTGATGTTTTGCATTCATTGGAGTGTGTGAAGGCTCTTTGCTGGGAGACCCTGCAATAGGCTGTTGCAGTAGTGGTGGGTAATGATGGATTGAATGACTGCTCTGAAGTCGTTATCTTCTAGGATGGTCCTTAAATGCTGTATGGACTTCAGTTTGAACAGGATTGTTCTGGCTGTTCGTTTCAGGTGGGGGATCATGCTGAGGGAAGTATCCAGGATTATACTGAGGTATTTAACTTCTTGTTTGATGGGAATTGTGGAGTTGAGGATGATAGTTTGGGGTAGGTTTGTCTCTTGGCTCCTTGTGATGAGCAGCGCTTCGTTTTTTTGGTAGTTCAGGTTAAGATTGTTGGATGTTAGCCAAAAGTCAGTTTCATTAATACAGTCTGTTAGGTTCTTGTAGGTGGGATTGTTTATATCTATCGGGAGTGACAACATGATGTTGTCCGCATATATGTAGTATTGGATGTTGTGTTTTTTGAATGTGTGTGTGATGGGTTGAAGGTAGAGGTTAAATAGGAGGGCAGAGAGGGTGGATCCTTGTGATATGCCTTGTTCTTGTGGGAAGGTGTTTGGGGGTTCTTCTCCTATTTGGACGCGGAGTTTGTGGCCTGTGATGTAGGATTTAAAGCAGAGTAGAAATAAGCCGCCGAGTCAGAGATATTCCAATCTCGCGATGAGGGTTTCGTAGTTTATGTTGATCATCATCAGATGATCATCAGAAACAATTACGCCCAGGTCTCACTCTTTTTTCATGGACAGAAGTACTTCGCCCCCTACACTGTACCACTCCCTTGGATTTTTGCAGCCCAAATGCATGACCCTGCACTTTTTAGCACTAAATCTCAGCTGCCAAATTCTTCAAGCTTAGCCAGATCCCTGCTCATGTTATTTACTCCTTCCTGGGTATCTATTCTATTGCAGATTCTAGTATCATCTGCAAAGAGGCAAACTTTACCCAAAAGTCCTTCCGCAATATCACTAACAAAGATGTTAAAAAGAATCGGACCAAGGACAGATCCCTGCGGCATACCACTGGTAACCACCTTCTCCTCAGAGTGAGCTACATTTACCTGTACCCTCTATCACCTCCCATTCAACCAATTTCTAACCTAGTCAGTCACTTTAGGGTCCATCCCTAGGGTGGCTCAGTTTGGGCCCGATTCCGTCCTGTGCGTCTGGTCTGAACTGGATGCACAGAGGGGATCGTGATTTTGATCCGGCGGGGCACGTCTAGCCCCACGGGATCAAAATCGTGAACAGTCCTGCACGTGGAGGCCGGGACTGCGATTCAGTGCAGTACTGTTCCCAGCTAACTCAGTCAGGGATTTTAAACCCCATCCGCGCTCCGGGCTGTCAAAAAAAAAAGAACATCCAGGGAAGTTATTCCACCTTGGAGGTGGAATAACTTCCCCAGACATTTCGCTGGCCCTGGATGTACAGGGCTGACATTAGAATTGGCCCTGTATGTCCAGGGCCAGCAACCGCCCACTGCCAGCCCAGACTCCACCACCGGGGTGGCCATTCCCTGCCCACATCTAACTTCCCTACACAACCAGCATGGAAGTAATTCGTGGCTCAGAATAACCCCCTTTGTTTATAAGTTGCCTGTGTGGAACGGTGTCAAAGGCTTTACTGAAATCAGTCAAACTCCCTGGTCATCCAGTCAAAAAAATCAATCAGATTTGTCTGACAAGACATGAATCTGGTAAACCCATGCTGTCTCAGATCCTGCAATCCATTGGACTCCAAAAATCTCACTATCCTTCCTTTTAGCAGCGTTTCTAATAATTTATTCACCACATTATTAGACTAACAGGTCTGTAGTTTTCAACCTCATCCTTACTTCTGCTTTTGTGTAAAGGGACCAAATGTGCCTTTCTCCAGTCCTCTGGGACCACTCCTGACTCTAAAGAAGCATTGAAAAGGTCAGGCAGTGGAGCCGCTAGAATGTCCCCAAGTTCCTTCAATATTCTCGGATGTATCCCATCAGGTCCCATCTCTTTGTCTACTTTAGCTTAGCTAGTTCCTCACGAACAGTCTTCGCAAAAGAGTTCAAGATCCCCGTCACTTATGTTCCTATTTGTGGGTATTTCAAACAATTCTCAATTCTATTTTTAACAAGTGCATAATTTTTGATAGGTTTTTGAAATAGGTTATCTGTTAAAATGCCTTTTCCTTAGATAAAGCCCAACCTGATGGAGGTTTTGCCATATACATCCAAGGGTGTTAAAAGAACTGAAATATGAGATTGCAGACCTGCTATTAGTAATCTGTGAACTATCATTAAAATCATCTCTAATACCTGAAGATTGGAGGATCGCCAATGTAACTCCAATTTTTAAAAAGGGTTCCAGGGGTGATCCGGGAAACTACAGACCGGTGAGCCTCACGTCAGTACCGAGAAAAATGGTAGAAACCATCATAAAGAATAAAATTACTCAGCATGTAGATAGTGATGGCCTAATGGGAGACAACCAACATGGCTTTAGACAAGGAAGATCTTGTCTTACTAATCTGTTATGTTTTTTTGAAAGTGTGAATAAACAGGTGGACAAAGGTGAGTCGGTTGATATAGTGTATCTGGACTTTCAGAAAGCCTTTGACAAGGTCCCTCATCAGAGACTTTTGGCAAAACTAAAGAGTCATGGGATAGGAGGAAGTGTACTACTGTGGATCAAGAACTGGTTAAGAGACAGAAAGCAGAGGGTAGGGCTAAATGGCCAATTTTCCCAATGGAGAAAGGTGAATAGTGGTGTACCCCAGGGATCTGTGCTGAGTCTGCTGCTTTTTGACATATTCATAAATGACCTGGAAAGTGGAATAATGAGTGAGGTTATCAAATTTGCAGATGACACAAAACTATTTGAAGTTGTTAAAACCCAAGAGGATTGTGGAAAATTGCAAGAGGATCTTGATAAATTAGAAGACTGGGCATCAAAATGGCAGATGAAATTTAATGTGGACAAGTGCAAAGTTATGCACCTAGGGAAGAACAACCCAAACTATGGTTACACAATGCAAGGTTCCACATTAGGAACCACCACCCAGGAAACAGATTTAGACGTCATTGTGGATAACATGTTAAAACCTTCGGCCCAGTGTGCAGCGGCAGCCAAGAGAGCAAATAGAATGCTAGGTATCATAAGGAAAGGAATGGAAAATAAAACAAAAGATATTATAATGCCTCTATATCGTTCCATGGTGAGACCGCACCTTGAATATTGTATGCAATTCTGGTCGCCGTATCTTAAAAAGGATATAGTGTTATTAGAAAAGGTTCACAGAAGAGCCACCAAAATGGTAAAGGGGATGGAAGGATACTCCTATGAAGAAAGGCTAAAAAGGTTAGGGCTCTTTAACCAGGAAAAGAGACGGCTGAGGGGAGATATGATAGAAGTCTATAAATTAATGAACGGAGTGGAACGGGTAAACGTAGATCGATTGTTTACATTATCAGAATATAGAAAGACTAGGGGACATGCAATGAAGCTACAGGGTAAACTATTTAAGACTAATAAAAGAAAATATTTTTTCACTCAACGTGTAATCAAACTCTGGAGTTTGTTACCGGAGGATTCAGTAAAGGCTGTTAGTGTAGCTGGGTTTAAAAAAGGTTTGGACAAGTTCCTGGAGGAAAGGTCCATAAACCATTATTAAAAAGGGACCCAGGATACCAATGCTTGACCCAATACAAGCATTGTGGAACCTGTGTCTCTTGGGGATACTGCTAGGTATGTATGACCTAGATTGGCCACTGTTGGAAACAGGATACTGGGCTTGATGGACCTTGTTCTGACCCAGTATGGCATATCTTATGTTCTTATAGCTGCTTCAGGGGTGGCCTTTACGTTCTTTTTGCAGATTCCCTGAAGCAGCTGCAGCAAAACGAAGGCCTCTGTCAGGCTGACCTTTGTTCAAGAAAAAGGCATTTTAACAGATAAGTTATTAAATACTACCAAAAATTCGGCACTAGTTAAAAATAAGATTGATAATTATTTTAAATAAAAGAGTATGTTTGAGGTGGGTTTTTTTTAGGACCAATGATTGATGAAGTACCTGATAAAGAAAAATGTCTGAGGTTCTCTTCCTCCTCTCTATCAGAAATCTGCAGAATAAAATGTTTCTTTATAGTAGAGATAATTAAATGTGTTAAGAGATAAAAGGATTTGAGTATAAACATGCATACAGATAAAATAAGTGCTGCTGGATCTGAAGTAATTTACCATTAAGAAACCAGTTTTTTTCTGGTTATACTTCAGTGTTTAAATACTTGAAACTTTTATTTTATACTTTTGAGTCAAATATTTGCATAAACTGTTCCAATATAACTAGTCTGAAAGCAATTAACTTAATTTTATAAAAGATTTCTTCTTGATAGATACTACTTCTTTTTATGTCAATCTTTAGGTCTTAAATCAGACAACACGACTTGAACATCAGCTTCTGGAGCATTCTCTTTCCACGAACAAATTAGAAAAACAGATTTCTGATCAGACTAATGAGATAACAAAGTTGCAAGAGAAGAACAGGTAATCACACATCCGCTTTCGTATCATGTGACGCCCATATAATTTTCTTACACTAAGAAAATGATCCTTTTTTATAATTTCATACTAAATCCTCTAGAACAGTAGATTCCAAGCCTATCCTGGAAGATTCCCAGTCAATTGTTTTTTCATGATATCCACAATGAATATGTATGAGATAAATTGGCACTCAATGGAGCCTTTATGCAAGTTTGTCTCATACATATTTATTCTGGGTCTCCTGAAAACCAAATTGGCTGAAGGTCCTCCAGCATAAGTTTGGGAACCGCTGCTGTAGAATTTCACTGTGCTGATCAATGGGGTAGTTACTAACATGTATTAAATGAATAATGTCCTATATTTCTTTCAATGTACATTAAATAGCCATAATGCACATTAGTTTACTGCAATTCATTTCACATAATAATGAGAAGCAAAGCAAGCAATGCAAATCATTATTATACAAATCAAAAAATGCATTATCGTTCCTCCTGGGAGCATTGGGCCAGTAACACATGGCTCAGTGCTCCCAGGGACCATCTTAAAGGGGTTGAAGTTGAAAACATGCTATACTAGTCTCTCTCAAGCCGGTCCTCATGTACTCCCTAGCCAGTCTGTCAATCTCGTGGCAGATTCTAATTTGCGCTTGTATGCATGATCACTAAAAAAAGAATAAAATGGACTTGAATGGAGAGATAAAAGGGATGGAAGGATACTCCTATGAAGAGAGGCTAAAAAGGTTAGAGCTCTTTATCCTGGAAAATAGACGGCTAAGGGGAGATATGATAGAGGTCTATAAATTAATGAATGGAGTGGAATGGGTAAATGTAGATGTAGATTGATTGTTTACGTAATCAGAATATAAAAAGACTAGGAGTCATGCAATGAAGCTACAGGGTAACCTATTTAAGACTAATAAGAGAAAATATTTTTTCACTTAACGGGTAATCAAACTCTGAAATTTGCTACCGGAGGATGTAGTAAAAGCTGTTAGAGTAGCTGGGTTTAAAAAGGTTTGGACAAGTTCCTGGAGGAAAGGTCCATAAACCATTATTAAAAGGAACATGGGATATCACTGCTTGACCCAATAAAAGCATTGAGGAACCTGTGTCTTTTGGGGAACTGCTAGGTACTTATGACCTAGATTGGCCACTGATGGAAACAGAATACTGGGCTTGATGGACTTTGGTCTGACCCAGTATGGCATATCTTATGTTCTTATGATAGCAGAGTTACTCACCTGTAACAGGTGTTCTCCAGGGACAGCAGTAATCAGTCCTCACATATGGGTGACGTCTGCACCGATGGAGCCCGCGCGGAGCATTTCCCCAGCTTTCAAAGAAAGCCTTTGGGAATGCCACCATGCATGCGTGGTCCCCTTCCCACCCAAGGGTGCCATCTTACTCAGTCAGGTGCCATAGCTATAGCCCCTTCAAGAAGATGGCAAAAATATACAGCAACTCCAAGGGGAGAAGGGAGGGTTGTGAGGACTGATTCCTGCTGTCTCTGGAGAACACCTGTTACAGGTGAGTAACTACGCTTTCTCCAGGAACAAGCAGGATGTCAGTCCTCATATATGGGACTCTCTAGCTACAGGCTACCGAGAACCTGTAAAAAAAAAAGGCATGACATTGCTATGAGCAGTTGCCAGTGAAAGTCAGAGGCAGCCAGAGGACCCAGGGTCCATGGATGGTTACACTCCCAGTAGCCGGAACAGGAAGGGTCGGAGGGAAGGAGTTGTTTAAACCACGAACAGATTACGGAGTACAGCCTGGCCGAAGGCGGTGTCCCAATGGGACTCCCTCTCCTGGCAGTAATGCACCATGAAGATGTGAGTGGAAGACCAGGTGGCCGCCCCGCAGATGTCTGCCAATGGCACTGAGCACAGACTAGCGACAGACATCGCCCTCACTCAGACATTGTGAGCTGTGACTTAGTGCTCCAAGGGAAACCCAGCCTGGGCCTAGGCAAAGGCGATGCAGTCCACCACCCAGATGGACAAGGTACGCTTGGAGACTGCCAGCCCCAATCAGCTGGGGTTGAAGGAAACGAAGAGCTGCCCAGGCCTGCAGTGGGCCCGAGCCCGCTGCAGGTAGAAAGAGAGAGCCCTCTTACAGTCCAGGGTGTGGAGAATTGCCGACACCCGGCTGGCGTGGGGCTTCAGAAAAAAGGTGGGCAGCACTATCTCTTGATTGAGATGAAAATCCGAGACAATCTTTGGAAGGAACTTGGGGTGAGTATGCAGGACCAGCTGGTTCCTATATAACCTCATGTATGGGGCCTTGGCCATCAGCACCTAGAGTTCACTGACTCTCCGGGCAGAGGTGAAAGCCACCAGGAAAGCCACCTTCCACAACAGATGCCACAGCAGGCAGGTAGCCATGGGCTCAAAGGGTGGCTTGGTCAACTGCGTGAGAACGACTTTGAGGTCCCATTCTGCTGGAGGAGGGCAGGTGGGGGCTTGGAAAGAAGCAGGCCTTGCATGAAATGAAAGACAAGCCGTAGCCCCGAAAGAGGTTTACCCTCAAAGGGGTGGTGTGGTTCGATGAGATGGCACTCAGGTGAACCCTGACTGAGTTAGATTTCAGCCCAGACTGCAAGAGGTGGAGCAGGTACTGCAAGACCAAGCCAGTAGGGCATGAAAATGGGTCTGCTTGGAGCTCCGAGCACCACACCAACAACCGATGCCACTTGAAGGCGTAAGCTTGTCTAGTCGAGTCCTTGAGACTAGAAGAATGTCCTCGATCTCCCTGGGGAGATGGTAGGAGGCTAGAGTGACATGCTCAGCCGCCAAGCCATGAGGGACAGGGACCTCAGATTGGGATGAAGAAGCAGACCCTCCTGCATCAGCAGCCCCAGTGAGAACCCGAGCGGAACCGGGGGCTCCGTCGAGAGATGGAGCAGCAGGGGGAACCAAGGATGCCTGGGCCACCTCGGGGCTATGAGAATCATCGAAGCCCTGTCCCTTTGGACCTTTAGAAAGGTCCAGGCGATGAGGGTGTGGGGGGGAAGGCATATAGCAACCCCGTGTCCCACAAGATGAGGAAGGCATTGGGGGCCACCCTGTCCCGGAGCAGGAGGGGACTGCAGTACCGAGGAAACTACGAGTTCACCGGACTGGCAAAGAGGTCCATGTCTGGAGTCCCCCAATGCTGAAAGAGGCACTGTGCCATTCGGGGACACAGGCACCATTCTTGCAGTCGGAGGACCCTGCTGAGCCAGTTCGCCAATGCAACGTCCTAGCTCGGGAGGTACTGTAGATGGCCTGGACGGTCATGCCCTGGCTCACTGCAAAGGAGCATAGGGCTATAACCTCTACACAGAGGCTGTAGGAGCCAGTGCCCCCCCCCCCCCGTTTGTTCACATAGAACATCGTGACCTGGTTGTCCATTTGAACCAGCACTGCTCGGTGCTGCAAGTGGTCCCTGAAAATCCAGAGAGCGAGGCAAATTGCCTGGAGTTCCAGCAGGTTGATCTGCTGCCTGGACTCCTCGAGGGACCAGGACCCCTGAGTGTGCTGTCCCTTGCAGTGAGCTCCCAAGACTGCCAGGGAGGCATCCGTGGTCAAGACCACCTGGTGCACTGGGGCTTGGAAGGGCATATCGCAAAGCAGGTTCCGAAACTCCTGCCACCAAGCCAGAGACTCCGCCGCATTGGGAAAAACCGAGGCAGGGTCCCGGAGGCGGCCGGGTCAACTGCGCCCATTGCACTCTGAGGCACCACTGCATAGCCCGCATGTTGAGACAAGCATAGGGCATGACATGGACTGTGGAAGCCATGTGGCCAAGGCGGCGAAATATGATCTGGGCCGGGACGGAGCCGTGGCACCGCACCTCAGATGCCAGGGACACGAGGTGGTCCACTCTGTCCTGAAGGAGAAAAGCCATGGCCCGAAAGGTGTCTGAACTGGAGTGAGGTGGGACTTTGGGTAATTGATTACGAACTTCAGATGTTCCAGGAGGCAAAAGGTGTGGTCCGTGGCCTGTCTGGCTTCGGAGGCTGTGCCCCCCCCGTTACGAGCCAGTCATCTAGGTACAGGTAGACGAAGACGCCCTGCAGCCACAGATGGGCCGCAGCCACGGCCAGGCACTTCGTGAAGACCCACGGGGCAGACACGAGGCCGAAGGGAAGCACCCTGTACTGATAATGGTTTCCCTGAACTATGAAATGGAGGTACTTTCTGTGTTTGGGATGGACGAGGATGTGAGCATAAGCATCCTTCAAGTCCAAGGAGCATAGCCAGTTGCCCCGCTGGAAGTAGGGTAGTAACATTCCAAGGAAGAGCATCCTGAACTTCTCCTGCACCAGGAACTTGTTTAGGTTCCGCAGGTCGCGGATGGGCCGAAGGCCCCCTTGTTCACTTCAGGACAAAGTAGTATCGGGAGTAAAACCCCTGTCCTCAGAGTTGCGGTGGGACTGGTTCTACCGCGCCGTCCTCGAGGAGTCCTGCCTCAGGAGGGTCTGGTGCTGGGGGAGCCGATGTGGTTTCCCGGGAAAGTTATGGGGAGGAGCCTGGTCCAGATGGAGGCGATACCCCTCCTGAACGACCTGGAGAACCCAGGCATCAGTGGAGATGGAGTTCACCTGTGGGAGAAATGGACCAGACACCCCCCCAATGAACAGTCGCCCTGCCAGAGGACGAGAGGCTATGCTAATGGCATCAAAAACCTGAGCCTGGCTGAGCCGGAGCCGGGTGTTGGGTCGGGGCCCTTTGGGGCTTGCGAAGACCATGTATCGCGGACTTGCTCTGGCCCTGAACAGGGGTCGACACTGGCAGATAGGCTGGATAGCCCCTGTACGAGAGTCCCTTACATTGGAAGAAGGGCTTCTGGTTCTGCTGCTTCTTCCTGGGGAGGGAGGACGTCTTCCGGGAGAGGCAAGTACGAGTCACGTACTCTGTCTCGATCTCTGTGGCCTTATCCTCCAAGGGCTTGCTGAATAGCTGCTCCCCAAGGCAAGGGACGTCCAGTAGCTTCTCCTGGTCCACTGTTCCAGGTCTGAGGACTGGAGCCAAGCCTAGTGGCAGACTCCAATGCCAGCTGCCGCCACTTGGGTGGAAGACTTGAAGCTGTTGTAAGCTGCTCGCGAGAGGAACTTCGAACATTCCCCGATGGACTTTGAGAGGGCCTGAAAGCGGAGATGGTCTCCACTGAGGCCCGCCACAAAGCCTCTGAGCTCCTTAGTGAGGTCACAGAGGAACATTCCAATATATAATTGGTAAACTTGGATGCAGCATGACAGCATGGAGCCCTGATAAGCCTTGCGCCCGAGGGCATCGAGGGTACGAGACTCCCTGCCCGGTGGGACGGACGAGTGAGTCTTCGGGGTCTTGAGCTTCTGCACAGCTGATTCGACCACCATCGAGGTGTGGGGAAGCTGGGCTTTCCAGAACCCCGGACCTCGCTGGACATTGTACAGAGCATCCAGGCGCTTGCTCACAATTGGAACAGAGGCCGGGTTCTCACACATGCAGAGAAGGAGACGGTTTAGAATGAGAGGAACCAGCACCGAGTGCGCCTCCCTCGGAGGAGCTTTGTATTGCAAAATATCAAGCTCCTCAGCGTGGGGCTCCTCCTCCAACTCAGTAGCAAGTGCTAGGGCCCGCGCCATATCCTGGACGAACTCCAGAAAGGAGGTATCCTCGGGAGGTGACCGCTGCCTCTGGATAGGCGGGGAAGGGTCAGAGGGAGGACCCGGTAGGACAGAGTCTCTGGGGAGGTCAGACTCCCAGTCTGATTAGTCCGTAGAGGATTTGAGGTCAGGCAGCTCCAGACAGGTCGGTGACCCGCGCTGGGTCTCCGAGGCCAAAACTTGCCTGGAGCCGGAAGCGCTTGTCCATGAAGATCTTACGCCCGAAGAGCGGGATGGAGATTGAGACCTGCGCCGAGGATCCTTATGAGGTTTCAGGCTCTCAGGGGTCACGACGACGGCCCGGGGAGTCCTCGAGATCGAGGTCCCTGTGGTCTTGAGGCACAAGCTGGCAGGGCCGGGCATTAGCACCTGCTGGGCAGTGAGGAACGCAGTACTACCTTTTAACTTTCGAAAAGGAGACTATGATAAAATGAGGAATATAGTTAAGAAAAAAATTAAAAGGAGAGGTTGCAAAGGTTAAAGACTTACATCAAGCTTGGGTGTTGTTTAAAAATACTATCCTGGAAGCCCAGACCAGCTGTATTCCACGCATTAAGAAAAGTGGAAGAAAGTCAAAAAAACTGCCAGCATGGTTTAAAGGTGAGGTCAGAGAGGCTGTTGCTGCCAAAAAAGCATCTTTCAGGAAATGGAAAAAAGAGCCAAATGACGAAAACTGGAAACAGCACAAGCACTGGCAAGTTAAATGCAAAGCATTGATAAGGCAGGCAAAGAGAGAATTTGAGAAGGAACTTGCTATGGAAGCAAAAACACGAAATAAAGACTTTTTCAAGTACATTCGTAGCAAAAGGCCTGTGAGAGAGTCAATTGGATCATTAGATGATAGAGGGGTAAAAGGGGCAGTAAGAGGAGACAAGGCTATAGCGGAGAGACTGAATTAATTCTTTGCTTCGGTCTTTACTGAGGAAGATGTAGGGATGTTACCCAAGACTGAAGTGGTATTTAAAGGTGATACTGCAGAGGAATTGAGAGAAATATCGCTACACCGGGAAGATGTATTACAACTATTTGATAAACGGAATAGTAGCAAATCACCTGGACCAGATGGTATACATCCAAGAGTGTAGAAAGAACTGAAATATGAGATTGCAGACCTGCTATTAGCAATCTCTGAACGTTCATTAAAATCATCTGCAATACCTGAAGATTGGAGGATCGCCAATGTAACGCCAATTTTTAAAAAGGGTTCCAGGGGTGATCCGGGAAATTACAGACCGGTGAGCCTGACGTCAGTACCGGGGAAAATGGTAGAAACCATCATAAAGAACAAAGTTACACAGCATGTAGATAGTCATGTCTTAATGGGAGACAGCCAACATGGCTTTAGACAAGGAAGATCTTGTCTTACTAATCTGATATGTTTTTTTGAAGGTGTGAATAAACAGGTAGACAAAGGTGAGTCGGTTGATATAGAAACATAGAAATATGACGACACAAAAAAGACCACATGGCCTATCTAGTCTGTCCTTCCATAACAACTACAACAGTCCCCTTTTTACCTTTAGAGATCCTCTGTGTTTGTCCCATGCTTTTTTGAATTCAGTTACTGTCCTCATCTCTACCACCTCCACTGGGAGACTATTCCACGGATCCACTACTCTTTCCGTAAAGAAATATTTCCGCATATCACTCCTGAATCTATCTCCCTTCACCCTCATCCCATGTCCTCTCGTAGCAGAACTTGCTTTCAATTGAAAGAGGCTCTCTCCCTGAACATTTATGCCACAGAGGTATTTAAACATCTCAATCATATCATCTAAATCCCGCCTTTCCTCTAAGGTGTACATATTAAGATCCTTCAGTCTGTCCTCATATGCTTTATAATGAAGACACTAATCATTTTAGTAGCCACCCTCTGCACCGACTCCATCCTGTTCACATCCTTTTGAAGGTGCGTTCTCCAGAATTGCACACTATACTCCAAATGAGGTCGCACCAAAGACTTATACAGAGGCATTATCACCTCCTTTTTTCTGCTAGCCATTCCTCTCCGTATGCGCCCAAGCATCCTTCTAGCTTTTGCCGTCGCCTTTTCTACCTGTTTAGCTACTTTAAGATCATCAGACACAACCACGCCTAGGTCCCGCTCTTCTTTAGTGGACAAAAGTACTTCACCCCCCTATACTATATTGCTCCCTTGGATTGCTGCAGCCCAAATGCATGACATTTTTAATATTAAATCCCAGCTGCCAAATTCTAGACCATTCTTCAAGCTTAGCTAGATCCCTCCTCATGTTATCTACCCCTTCCTGGGTGTCTACTCTATTGCAGATTTTGGTATCATCCGCAAAGAGGCAAACCTTACCTGAAAGCCCTTCCGCTATATCACTAACAAAGATGTTAAAAAGAATCGGATCAAGGACAGATCCCTGGGGCACACCACTGATAACATCCTTCTCCTCAGAGTGAGCTCCATTTACTTGTACTTTTTGTCGCCTCCCACCCAACCAATTTCTTACCCAAGCAGTAACTTTAGGGTCCATCCCTAGGGTGCTCAGTTTGTTTATAAGTCGCCTGTGAGGAACAGTGTCAAAGGCTTTACTGAACTCTAAATACACCACATCTAGGGCTCTCCCTCGGTCCAACTCCCTGGTCACCCAGTCAAAGAAATCAATCAGATTTGTCTGTCAAGACCTGCCTCTGGTGAATCCATGCTGCCTTGGATCCTGTAATCCGCTGGACTCCAGAAACCTCACTATTTTCTCTTTCAGCAGCGTTTCCAATAATTTACTCACCACCGAAGTTAAACCAACCGGCCTGTAGTTTTCAACCACATCCTTACTTCCACTTTTGTGTAAATGCACCACATGAGCCTCTCTCCAGTCCTTTGGCACCACTCCAGACTCCAACGAGGCATTGAAAAGGTCAGTCAGTGGAGCTGCTAGAACGTCCCCAAGTTCCCTCAGTATTCTCGGGTGTATCCAATCCGGTCCCATCGCTTTGTCTACTTTAAGTTGAGATAGTTTCTCATGAACACAGTCTTTTGAAAATTGTTCAAGATGTCCTTTGCTTCTGTTCCTATTTGTGGGTGTTTTCTGAGGTCCTGCTCCTGGTTCTTCATCTGTGTATCTGGTATAGTGTATCTGGACTTTCAGAAAGCCTTTGACAAGTTCCCTCATCAGAGACTTTTGGCAAAACTAAAAAGTCATGGGATAGGAGGCAGTGTACTATTGTGGATCAGGAACTGGTTAAAAGATAGAAAGCAGAGGGTAGGGCTAAATGGCCAATTTTCCCAATGGAAAAAGGTGAATAGTGGTGTACCCCAGGGATCTGTGCTGGGTCCACTGCTGTTTGACATATTCATAAATGATCTGGAAAAGGGAATAACTAGTGAGGTTATGAAATTTGCAGACGACACAAAACTGTTTAAAGTTGTTAAAACCCAAGAGGACTGTAGAAAACTACAGGAGGATCTGGATAAGTTGGAAGATTGGGCATCCAAATGGTAGATGAAATTTAATGTGGACAACTGCAATGTTATGCACCTAGGAAAGAATAACCCACACTATAATTACACAATGCAAGGTTCCACATTGGGAACCACCACCCAGGAAAAAGATTTGGAGTCATCGTGGATAACATGTTAAAACCCTCCGCCCAGTGTGCAACGGCCTCCAAGAAAGCAAATAGAATGCTAGGTATCATAAGGAAAGGAATGGAAAATAAAACAAAGTTTATTATAATGCCTCTATATCGTTCCATGGTGAGACCGCACCTTGAATATTGTGTGCAATTCTGGTCGCCGTATCTTAAAAAGGATATAGCGTTATTAGAAAAGGTACAGAGAAGAGCCACCAAAAGGGGATGGAAGGCTACTCCTATGAAGAGATGCTACAAAGGTTAGGGCTCTTCAACCTGGAAAAGAGACGGCTGAGGGGAGATATGATAGAGGTCTATTAATTAATGAATGGAGTGGAACGGGTAAACGTAGATCGATTGTTTATGCTATCAGAATATAGAAAGACTAGGGGACATGTAATGAAGCTACAGGGTAAACTATTTAAGACAAATAAGAGAAAATATTTTTTCACTCAACGTGTAATCAAACTCTGGAATTTGTTACCGGAGGATGTAGTAAGAGCTGTTAGTGTAGCTGGGTTTAAAAAAAGTTTGGACAAGTTCCTGGAGGAAAGGTCCATAAACCATTATTAAAAAGGGACCCAGGATATCAATACTTGACCCAATACAAGCATTGTGGAACCTGTGTCTCTTGGGGATACTGCTAGGTACGTGTGACCTGGATTGGCCACTGTTGGAAACAGGATACTGGGCTTGATGGACATTGGTCTGAGCCAGTATGGCATATCTTATGTTCTTATTTTCAGAAACGCTGCATTCCAAGGCCAGCATCCAGGCCTCCCACTTGGGAGTGGGGCCCCGCGACACCGTTGCTGGGGTGACTGGGTTGGGTGTCAAGGAGAAGAGGGGGTCCTCACCGGGACGACCCTCGGGAGACCAGGTGCCTTCGCCGGAGGCCTCCCTATCAGTTCGAGGTACCTTACTGGGCCGCTCCTCTCCAACTCCAGAGATAGCCGAGGGGGACTGAGAGACCGGGCGCATGATCTCTCATGCTTGTCTGGTGCCCCAGACAGAGTCCTCAAGGCCTCCTTCTTCTTCTTCCGCTCGCGCTCAGGCGACCCCTGGTCAGAGTGCCACCGGGCCCGGGAAGGAGCTTTTAGAGACTCCGGAGCTTGTGGAGCTGAAGAGCAGGAGGCTACTGGGGATACCGGGGCTGCCTTACGGAAGAGATCATCCAGCTTCTGGTTACGACTCTGGATAGCCTTGGAGGACATGTTCTTACAGAGGGAGCTTAGCTCCGGGTCATGGTTTGCTCCTAGGCACCTGAGACAACAGTCATGGGTGTCCGTGAGCGACATGTTTTTGGAGTATCGATTGCATTTCTTGAAATCGGAGGCCATTGTGGCAAAAAGGACATAGCCAGCGGTTAAAAAAGATGTGAAGTGTAGTAAAACAGAAAAAGGCAAAAAGAAAGAAAAACCAAGGCCAGGGCCGAAGTAGAGGTGCTCGGAAGGCGAGAAGAGCACCGGCGAAGGCTAGTAAAGCATAAGACGGTTAGAACAAAAACAAACTTTTTACGGGGACGAGATGCACATCTGAAGGGCTCCATGGAAAAGGGGAGACTGAGTAAGCTGGCACCATTGGGCAGGAAGGGGACCATGCATGCTTGGTGGCATTCCCAAAGGCTTTCTTTGAAAGCTTGTGAAATGCTCCACGCAGGCTCTGCTGACGTCACCCATATGTGAGGACTGACTTCCTGCTTGTTCCTGGAGAACGTCTTATAGCAATCTTGATATTTAGCCCAACAAAAATATTGTGGGAGCATATAGTTGTGTATGGGATTGTTTGAGTCATGAAGTAGAATTTGAATATCTTATACTGGTCCATTGTATGTATATAGTGCAGTAGAGACAGTAGTGCATGCAAATCTCTCTCATGCATATACACTGTGAGTATCTTCAAAACCAGACTGGCAAGGATCAGCTTGAGAAACACTGTGTTACACAGATACCCCCCTTCTTCCTCCCCAAACACCCCTCCTGGATGCCAAAGCAAGACACCCCCCTCCCCCCCCAGACCCACCGGGGGTTTCTCTGGTGTCTAGAACCTGGGATAGGAATAATCCCTAGGTTTCTCCTGTTCCCTCAGGTTACAGGTCCAAAATAGTGTTGGTTGACCCCTATAAGTAGCACCACAAGACTACTGCTAGGAGTCAACTGGGGCCAATTTGAAACTAAAGCCTGATGAGGCAGGAGTGTTAGGGTTCACTTCTGCCTCTGTTGCTATACACCAGGTAAAGTAAGCCGGGGGAGGAGGTCTTCTTCTATGGGGATGGTGGGTCTTAGCTAGGGAGGACAGAAGAGGCCTGTCACTTTAAGATGTCAATTCCAGTCACTTTAAGATGTATTTTTCTCCGGGGACTCTCAGGTCATGTGTTAGCAGCCTATTGCTCCAAGGGAACAGAAAAATGCAGTTTGTAGGGTTGATTGCAAGTTGCATTATTCATATACTGCAGGAGTTATTAACCTGCATTATTACTAAGTTACTGCAGGTTAGTGAATCTCACAGTACATTAAGCTGAGATAAATTTTTTTTATCACAGCTTAATAACTATCTCCCCAAACTGAAACACCGCAGAATTTATTAAGTATGTTTCACTAACATGTAGTGCCTATAGTCAAAGGTTTAACTGCAGGGAAATTGTCCATATGTGTTTGTGCATGCCCAAGCATGCGCCTACAAACATGCATATATGAACCTAGTCAAAACCCTTTAATCCATGCTTCTCCCATAATGATCAGCTCTCTGAATGGTGGAGCTGCATGGTGCAGGAAATTCAAGCTGATCTTGTGATTTGAAGTGTCCCAAGACTTGAAACCGGGAGATCACCCTGAACTTCCTGAACCACACGGCTCTACCATGCATATAGCCGATCATGGTGGGGGAAGTCTGAACTGCCACTTTTTGAAAAGCTGCAGCCAGGGACAAGAATATGTGAGTGAAAGAGGGATTGGATGAATGGGGAAGGTAGGCGAGGGTATGAGAGAGAAGGAGAGTGAAGCCTGAGGGGTGTTATGAGAGGGAGGCACTGGGTGAAGCCAGGAAAGGGAGCAGATGCTGCAATCAGGGTGGAGAAAAAGGCTGGGGCAGTGAGGCTGGGGAGGAGGATAGATATTTTGTGTATCCTGTCTAGGATAAAATGTAAAACCCTCATGCTAATCCACAAAGCTATCCATAAGGAATCTGCTCCTTGCCTTTGCCCACTCCTAACTAAGCCTTCTAACTCCAGATCCCGCAGACTTAACTCAGCAAACCTACTACACATCCCAGCTCGAAAACTTAAAAGCTCACAAGCTACCTGCAATCATACTTTCTCCCTCTAAGCCCCCACAGAATGGAACGCCCTCCCCCTGACTTCTGAAATTGCTCTGATCATGCAGAATTCAGCAAAAAAATTAAAACGCTCCTCTTCCAGGAGAACTATAATACCAACCCACAAAACAACATCCAATAAAATTCTACCTAGACTTGCCAACCCCCTACCCACCCTCTGAACATACCCCCTCCCCATTCCCTTCCCCCCACTCTTCCCTTTTAATGTACATAGTTACCATTTTCGGCATTATAAACAACTGTTAACTTATGTTCCCTAAGTTCTTGTACTTTGTAAAACAGATGTTCCCACACTGTCAGTTCTGAGTTCTATGTAAACCGTCTTGAATTGTAGAAAGACGGTATATAAAAAAACATTAAATAAATAAAATTGACGGAAGAAACAGATATTTTGTATAAGAGGGAAGAAACAAGGCAGATGTAGAGAGAGTGTGGAAAAAATGAGAGAAGAAAGGATAAATGGACAGCAGACAATGGAGAATTAACAGAATATATGAAGAAAGAAAGAGAGAGAGACTGGGCCAATTGTGACCGAAAAATAAAATGCCCAAACAAAAAGGTAGAGAGAAATTATTTTATTCTGACTTTTTTAACTGAAGTCAGCCAGCTCTGGGAAATGTACATCACTGATGTCTTTGTGTTTGTTCAATAAAAGAGGAAAAGCATTTATAGTTTTATTTCTCCACAGTGTTGTAGTGCAATTCAAGTTTGGCTTTTGGGGTTCCCAGTTCAATCATTGCCTTTATATTTCTAAACTGTGATCCCTTGTTCTGTATTTGATGATGGTCTGTCTATGTTTTGCATATATGACCGAGCTGCGGCATTCTGTTTGTGTAGAATTCCTACTTGTTCTCTTTTCCCAGTAGGAGATGTATTGGTTTTCTGAGGTATATTGCTTTTATATTTTCAGTGCTGCCTTTTTATATGCACAGCTTGGTGCTGTCTGAGTCCTGGTAGTGCTGTTATGATATAGCAGGTTTGCTATGGGTTCTAAATGAGCAGGGTTTTGTAGTACTTCCTAACGTACCTGGCAGTTGACACTGGAAGATGGTAATATAGAAATATGGTGCTGTTGTTAAGTGCCGTTGAGTCCGTGTCGACTCATGGCGACCCTCTGGATAGTTGTCCTAAACTTGTACGGTCCTCAGTCAGGTGGCTCATTGGCACCCATAGTGCTGTTATTGTATCGATCAATCTCATTGCTGATCCTTACTGTTCATGCAAATGGAATTAAGACACTCACTCATACCAATCGAAAAAAAACATCTGGGGCGATGTTCAGAAAACAAAGAAAAGAACGCAAATAAACCCAGCAAAAAATGCATCAACAAATGCAGAATTGGCTTAATGTTTCCCGGTCAGATACCAGCCAAACACAGATTGATGATTCCACTTAGTAAGGCATAGGTGATATTCAGAATTGCCAAACACAAACACCTACTGACAAGGAAGAAGTTGAAATTCTGGATGTTGCTGGCACCACCAGTGGAAGTGGTGAAGTTAGCAAACCAATGGAAGAAGATCCACTGAAAACAATTTTTCAATTTGATGATCCCACGACTTGGCCTCCAATCACTGATAAAGTTAGGTATATGTTAGTTTCTCATGGGCCAGAACAAAATGATAGGGGCTGCAATTTTCTGAACAATTGTCCTACTTCTGGAAAACGGCATTTCAGTAAAAGCTGGTTTAAAAAAGCTCTTCCGAATGGTGAACACGTTCACTGCCAATGTCTCTTGTATAGTACATCTAAGGATGGAATATTTTGCTTCTCATGCATGTTGTTCTCCTGTGCTAACAACTAAATTTTCAGATCCTTCTAAAGGTTTTTCTGATTCGGTTTGTCTGAGCCCAAGGATTCCAGAGCACGAAAACAGCTTAGAACACAGAAAATGCTACCATCAGTGGAAAGGGCTTGAAAGGCATTTGAAAAAAGACAGAACTATTGATGATGTCTTACAGAAAGCATTGAAAGGAGAAATAGAAAGGTGGCACAACATATTGAAGGTTATCATTGATGCTATAATGTTCTGTGCTCAAAACAATCTTGCTTTGGGAGGTATTAGTGAGGTTTTTGGAAAACCAAACTGTGTTTGTTTCTGAAAACCTTAGAACTAATAAGTCATTACCACCCAGGGTTGGCTGAACATACTGCAGCTGCTAAAACAGCAAAAGCATCAATGACATACTTTTCTCCACTAATACAAAATGAGTTAATAGTGCTGTTAGCTGAAAAAGTGAAGAAAGAAATTTTATCACGAATCAAAGAGGCTAAATATTATTCTATTCTGTTTGACAATACACCTGATGTTTCTCACAAGCAGCAGTTAACCCAAATTATGCGGTATGCTTTAATTAAAGATGGAAGAAAGTTTCATCGATTTCATTGAAGGTCATGATAAAACTGGCCTTAGCCTGGCCACAGAGATTACAGGAAAATTAGAAAGTGATGGTTTGGATATAAAAGCTTGTAGAGGTCAGGGATATGATAACAGAGCAAATATGGCAGGCAAGTATAGTGGAGTGCAAGCCCAAATTAGTGGTCTCAATTCCTTGGCTAGATTTGTGCCATGTGTGGCACATTCCCTCAATTTAGTTGGAGCTCAGGCAACTGAGGTTTCACCCCTCATGACAACATTCTTTGGTTGCATTCAAAAACTGTTCACCTTTTTCTCTTGCTCTACAGTGAGATGGGAACAACTGATAAAGGTGTCGATTATTTCTTTGAAAAGTAGCAGTGTAACTAGGTGGTCTGCTAGAAAAGAAGCAGTTTCTGCACTGTTGATGCAAATTGAAGGAGTTTAACACGTTCTACAAGAGTTAAGTAATGACTGGAGCCATAATGATGATACAGTATCAGGTGCTTAAATGCTTCTCACACAAATCAATTTTGAATTTCTTTGCTTGCTCCATCTATGGTGTCAGATTCTTATGGTCATCGACAGAGAGAACCCAAAGTATATATCAGTTGATACAGCTTTGAAGTTGTTGCAAGGTTTGTTATTGCAGATACAGTACATGCGTGACAAAGGTATCACAGAAATAATCAATGTAGCAAAGATAACAGCTCAAAGAATTGGCATCAAACCAGTTTTACAACAAAGAGGAGACATAAGGCAAAAAGAATGTGGCTGAGTGAATCTGATGGTAATCTTCCACCGGAAAATAATTTTGAGAGACAAGGCAACATGGTGTTTGACAGCCTTATAACTCAAATGCAGTGGCGTTTTGAAACACTAGCTGGGATTTCTTCTGACTTTGAATTCCTCACCGGAAATTTTCTTGCAACTTTTTCAAGGAAGAAGCCAAAAATTATGCAGTTAACCTAGCTCAGAAGTATGATTGTGTCTTGGATATGGCTGGAACTAGTATCAGAAACTGAGAATTTCAAATTTCAGGCAAATATGTTGATTGCTGATTTAGACAAGCAAATACTATTGACCTTTTGCAACTTATCCATACGTATTCCTTAAAAGATGCATATCCTAATATAGACATTGCGCTTAGAATTTTTTTAAACAATTCCAGTCACTGCTGCTTCTTCTGAACGTAGTTTTAGCAAGTTGAAGCTTGTAAAAAATTACCTTAGGTCAACTATGGGCCAAGAATCTTTGTCCAACTTGGCAATTTTGTCTATTGAGCATGAAATAGCTGACACTGTTATGACAATGTCATTGATGATTTTGCTGTGCAGAAAGCAAGGAAAGTAATTTTGAAGTAATTGAGTTGTCTATTGGATTTGTGCTACAGTTCCTTCTTTATTAGTTTGGTTGGTGAAGCTTGGTTTAAAACCCTATAACATACTAAATATTTACCAAATACCAGTTTTCTACTTATTACGTTTGCCTTTATGGACAGTGAAGTCACATTTGTCTAAATTTAAATATAAGCTAGATTTTGTATCAAGATGACACCTACGTTACAATAGCTTCTTCAGGCTGTTACCTGACAATGTTTTTATATGGTCGTATTAGACAATAGGCCTGTATAAAGTTGACTAAGGGTTACATTAGACGCATGACTGTCTATTAAACAGCACACTGGGCCGCCTTGCAACCACTACCAATGTTCTTAAATTTGCTCAGAATGCAGCTGCTTGTGTTTTGGAAGAGATCTCATGTTATCATATTTTTCCATGTTTAAAAGTTTACATTGGTTGCCAGCTGCATGGAAGATCAGGTATAAGGTTTTCACAATGATTCAAAAAGCATCATAGGTGATGCTACAAACTATGTTGGCATTGTGTAAAAATGTATAAGCTCCCTTGGGCTTTAAGATCTGAAGGTGTTCCAGCAAAAAGGGAAAACTATTTTGCTGAAACATGAATATGCTGTTTTTCTTTAGCTGGCCCAGTTGAGTGGAACAGGCTTCCAAACAAATTAAGATGTAAAACTGTTTCATAAGCAGCTTTACAGCAGTTTTAACAAGTGTTTGACCTGGTGGATTAAATAATAGCTCTTCGGGGCAGTGCAGTTTACTCTGAAACAGTAAAGGCAGCAACAGTTTTTTCATTTTATGTTTTTGGTTTGTTATTGTCTAATTTATTGTTATGTTATTTTGTAAGCCTCTTAGATTTTGATAAGTGGCATAGAAATGCTTTTAAATAATAAAATATGTAACTGATAAAAGTCTGATATCATGGGGGGTGGGACACCAGTTTCACAGTCGAACAGGGTGCAATTATAGCTTGGTATGGGGCTCTGGACTCAGGTAGTCTATTCCAGGCATATGGTGCAGCAAAGTGGAGGAATGGAGTCTAAGATTCGCAGTAGAAGAGAAGGGCACAGGTAATAGTGATTTGCTTGATGAGCAGAGTTGACAGGAAGGGGTGTACGGAGAGAAAAGAGAGAAGTAGTAAGGAGCCACAGAACTAATGCATTTCTTGGTCAGCAGGAAAAGTTTTAATTATATGCAGAAATAGATAGGGAGCCAATGAAAGACTTGAGAAGAGGGGATATGTGAGCATTGTGGCACTGGCAGAAGGTTAGCTGTGCAACCAAACAGATTGAAGGGGAGACAGATGATTCAATGAGAGATCAGTGAGGAGCAAGTTGCAACAGTCTAGGCAAGAGGTGATGAAGGAGTGGACAAGGGTCTTGCTAGTGTGTTCTGAGAGTAAGGGACAAATTTTGCTGATGTTATAGAGAAAGAAATGACAGGTTTTAATTATCTTTTGGATATGTGTAGTGAAAAAGAGAAAAGATTGTTAGTAGCAAACCAGTTAGTCACATGAGAGAAAATTTTATTTTCAAAACTGTATCCTGTCTTTGCTGATGGAAGGATTAAATTGTAATGTGTGCCTTCGAGTCAATGACGACTCCTGGTGACCCAGAAGCTCCTGGGTTTTCTTGGCAGTGTGACCGGAAGTAGATACGTACTTGTAATTGCTGTTCTCTATGATAATCAAATGACTCACCACTGTCCAAAGTTCTAGAACCGTGCTTCCCAGTCTGGTCCAAGACCCTAAAGTAACAGGTCGAATTTTTATGATGTATACAATAAAAAAATGTCAGCAGATAAGGATCACTTGGTTCCCCAGTCTGCCAATTGGTGTCTGCCTATTGTGTTGATACAGAACTTACTTGGTCAGTAATCTTTCCTCCTTACTTATTCCTGAAGGAATTCTGCGCAACTACACAAGACTGAATTACCCACCTCTGCAGAATTCTGCACAAGCACTGGTATTGGCGAGCCAGTGATGCAGACTCAGGGTGCATAAGCTTTAAGGGGCTTGAACCTGCTTCACAGTTCACCTCTTCACAGCCACAAGAGAGTTTCCATTCTCTCCCACAGATGTGTTGTATTTCAGATGCTGGCACTACAACATTTTAACAAGGTAAACAGAAGCGCTTCCTGTTTCTTGCTATAGTGTATGCCAGCACTTCTGTTACTTTCTTAAACCAGCAGTGCTGACATACAAAGTATAGCACAGTCATGGGAGCAAAGGGAAATGCTCCCATGGCTGTGTTAAAAATGCCACTACAGGACAGGGTGCGTCCAAAGTGCAGGCCTCTCTGCAGGGGGGGGGGGGGGCACAGAGGAGTGCGTCTTTTGGCTTTTCAGCCGATGCATGACCGACTCCATCACCATGGAATTATGCGGCAGCTGTGACTTCTGGAAGCCCGGGCTCTGGCGAACTCGATACATCGAGTCGAGCTGTTTGCTCACCACCGGCATCGACGTCTCCCACATTCAGAGCATGAGCCTTTCCAGGATGGGAGAAATGGGCACCGTGAACGATTCCCGTGGAGGGGCCTCGTACTAGAGGATTTCCAACTCATCTGCCTGAGGGTCCTCCACCGACTCGGTCGGGAATGCCAGGGCCTTAGACATGTCCTTGACAAAATTCAGGAAGCCCATGTCCTTGGGCGGGGACTGCTGCTGAGGCTCCGAGATGGGAGAGTCAGAAGGGATGTTGCAGTGGCGACAGGTATCGGGGGACTCCTCGTCCTCCGTCTCCCACTTGGGGTAGTCCATCGAGGACTCATAGGAGGGCTGCTCTGCGGGCTTCGGGACCCCCAATGCCCTGCGGCCGGCGCCCGGCAAACTTGCTGGGGATGACCACGGTCCCGTTGAATGGGACTCAGAGCGTGCCCTTGGCTAAGGATCGACTTCAGGCCAAAAGACCTTGAGGATCGTCTTGGCCTCTGGGGATGTCTTGGATGTCGAGGGCCCGGTGGTCGGGGCAGATGAACCGGTTGTGCCGGACAACAGCACCCGCTGCTGGTTTATGAAGGCAGACAAACTGAACTCCAGGGCCACCATTCTGGACTCCAGACCAAAAGGCTCCGCAGCTTTCCACCGTCTGATCCTTCCGGGGGACCTTTGCAGACAGCTCCTTCTCAGACGCTTTGGACGAGCATCTCGGACTGCGGGACCAGACCCGGAGAGCCCCTGGCCGACTGGAACCATCCAAGGACACCGCCTTCGAGGTTTTTTTTCTTCTTCCTGGTCAAGGGAGACCACCTTTCTGAGGACCCACGATGAGGCTCGGATTTGGAGGGTTCCACCCATGATTTTGGGGCCTCAGACAAGGCCCTGGCCTTCGGAGGCATCGGGGAAAAACT
Source organism: Ichthyophis bannanicus (assembly GCA_033557465.1). NCBI lineage: Eukaryota > Metazoa > Chordata > Amphibia > Gymnophiona > Ichthyophiidae > Ichthyophis > Ichthyophis bannanicus. The sequence goes on along the minus strand of CM066033.1, from coordinate 1,136,923,697 downwards.
TATCGTGCTGCTGCTGGCGGCTCTTGAGGGCCTTGCTGGACATCCTCTTGCAGAGACCACAGGCTACTGGGTCATCGTCTGGCCCAAGACAACGAAGACAGCAGTCGTGTGTGTCGGTCAAAGACTTGATTTTAGAGCACAATCACACTTCTTAAAGCCACTGGTAGCCATAGGGGAAAAAAGTACCCCTGCGAGATCGAAGGCTCTCCGGACTGCCAGCGGGAGAAGAAAAGGTGCAAAGATGCTAGAAAAAAGAAAATAACGAAAGACTACAAAAAATTAACTGAACCCGACGCCGAGGCACAGAGGTCAGTAGGCGGGAAGAGTACCAATGCAATACCGGAGCAATATAGCACTCTTGGGCGGGAACAGGACCACGCATGCGTGGTGGCATCTCCCAAAGGCTTTCTTTGAAAGATGGGGGGATGCTTCCGCGAGGGCTCTGTCAGTGCCGACGTCACCCATATGTGAGGGCTGACTTCCTGTTTGTTCCCGGAGAAAGGCCTGACAATCTACTTCTGCCAGGAAAACACAGGATTGCCAGGAGTCAGCATTGACTTAAGGGCACACACTGCATTTGCAAGTAAACTCTAAACTATCTGCCTTTGCCATTTTTCTCATACTTTAAAACAAACTATATTGGATTAATTGGGTAATATCTTAAGCCCTAGAAAACCTCTTCATAACTTTTAGTAGGAGCATGCATGGAAATTTTTGTCATTCTGTTTTTCACTGACTTGTTCACTCCCACTGCTAAGTCCTCCTCCAGCCACTTGATCTCTGCATTCTACTTCATTATCTCTAGAATACAAAGGGGGGCAAGAGAGATCTCCAGTTGCTCCTACTTCACCGATAACATACAATATATCAAAATGACTATGGATAAAGGGGTAATATGCAAAAGAGGGCAGGATAAATACAGAGGCATGGGGGGGAGGGGTTGCAAAGTTTTAAGAAAAGGATTTAGTCAGCAAGTGGGATGGGGTAATATATAAACAAGCAAAAGAAAAAAAGAACGTTTACAAACTAAAGCAAGATGGGAACTTTCTCTGGAAATTCGCACAGTTTACACTTGCTTAAAGTATGTAGTCTATTTGGAAATTGCCTCCTATAAAGCTAAAATCAACAGTGAATTTGATGCAATAAAAATTTAAAAAATCATACTAAAGTGCTTTAAGAAGGCGGCTTTCAAAACCCTTCCCACATGGTACAGCAGTGCTTTAGCCACCAAAACGGGTTGTACTTTGTTCCACAATGCATGTACTTTTAACTGCATTTAGCAAAAGTATTCCAGGGGACCAGCTGAGAGTGTGTACTTTTGTATTTTCAAAAGTACACAGTTTTTTCCAACTCAGAGTGTGTACTTTTGTATTTTCAAAAGTACACAGTTTTTTTTTCAGAAAAAGTACTCACAAATAAAGCACAGTTACTTACCTGTAACAGGTGATCTCTGGGAACAGCAGGAGTAAGTCTTCACATATGGGTACGTCGGTACCGACGGAGCCTGCGCGGGAACGCTCCCCAGCTTCCCAAAAAGGAAAGCTTTTGGGAGCATCCCACAGCGCCTGCGCGCTGCCTTCCCGCCTTTCCTAACCAACTCTCCTCAGTTCGAGTTTAAAGCTGAGACAATAGAGAGAGAGAGGAAAGGAAAGACAGAAAAGAGATACAACTCCTAGGGGAGGTGGGTGGGTTGTGAAGACTTATTCCTGCTGTTCCCAGAGATCACCTGTTACAGGTAAGTAACTGTGCTATCTCCAGGAACAAGCAGGAATGAGTCTTCACATATGGGGACTCCCTAGCTGAGATGCCTGGGAGATCCCCAAGGATATGAGCCCCTGGAAGGGGTCTGCGTCCTCCTATGGATCTTAGGCATCCATCCAGGGAAGGAGGGCAGGAGTTGTTTAAGAATGGAACAGGTGTCTGAGGACAGCCTGACCAAACAAGGCATCCCGGCGGGAATCCTTGTCCAAGCAGTAATGGGCTGTGAAGGTATGAACAGAGGCCCAGATGGCTGCTCGACAAATCTGGTCGATGGACGCAGAATTTAGATGAGCCATAGAGGTGGCCATGGCCCTCACATTATGAGCTGTGACATGGCTCTCCAGAGAAAGGTTCTTACTCTGGTAGGCTAAAGAAATACACTGAGCAATCCAATTGGACAGTGTTCTCTTAGAGACTGGAAGTCCCAAATGAGAAGGATCAAAAGCAACAAAAATCTGGGAAGACTTTCTATGTTGCTGTGTCCTACGTAAGTAAAAAGCAAGAGCTCTTTTACAATCCAGAGTATGAAGATTCCTCTCTGCACTGGATGCATGAGGAGCTGGAAAAAAGACAGGTAGATATACCTCTTGATTAAGATGAAAAAGTGAGACCACTTTAGGCATAAAGTGTGGATTTGTCCTAAGGACTACCTTGTCATGATGGAACCTTGTATAAGGCGGATTAGCCACTAAGGCCTGCAGTTCACTGATGCGGCGAGCAGAAGTGACTGCAATGAGGAAAATAACCTTCCAGGAAAGAAATTTCAAGGAGGTAGTGGCTAAGGGTTCAAAAGGTGGCTTCATAAGCTGACCAAGAACCAAATTTAAGTCCCATGCCACCGGAGGAGGCCTAATGGGAGGTTTAGTTAAAGTTAGGCCTCTCATGAATCTTGAAATAAGAGGATGAGAGGAGATAGGTTGTCCATTGATGGGCTTAAGGGATGCTGCAATAGCACTCAAATTGACTCTTACTGAATTTGTTTTAAGTCCTGCATTGGAGAGATGCAGGAGATAGTCTAACAAAGAAGTTAAAGGTAGTGCTAGAGGGTCAAGACCCTTTTCAGCACACCAAATGGAAAATCTTTTCCACTTAAAAAGCATAGGAATGCCTGGTGGAAGGTTTCCTGGAAGCATGGAGGATATCCTTCACCTGCTGAGAAAGATTCAAGTCTTGAAGGTCTAGGCCTTCAGTAACCAAGCTCTGAGGTGAAGGGACTTGGGGTTTGGGTGCCACAAAGTCCCTTCCTCCTGAGACAGAAGGTCTGGAGCAGCTCCCAAGTCCAGGGAGGGGGCTTGGGAGAGATGCAGAAGTAGAGGGTACCACACTTCGCGTGGCCAGCGTGGAGCTATGAGGATCATAGATCCTTGATCCCTCTGGAGTTTGAACAGAGTCTTGGGAATCAAGGGAATGGGTGGAAAGGCATACAGGAAGCCCTGACCCCTATGAAGGAGGAAGGCATCCTTGGCCTGAACCCCCTGACACGGAATTCTGGAACAGAACCGGGGAAGTTTGGCATTCCACGGACTTGCAAAGAGGTCTATGTCCGGGGTTCTCCATTCTTGAAAGATTCTGAGTACCTGATCCATGTGCAGGGACCATTCGTGTGGAAGCAGAACTCGACTGAGTCTGTCTGCCCAAGAGTTTTGGATTCCTGGGAGATATACTGCCAGGAGATGGATTTGATGCTCTCTGGCGAAGGCCCATAATTTTAGAGCTTCGTTGCAAAGCGACAGTTCCTCCTTGCTTGTTTATGTAAAACATGGCTACCTGATTGTCCGTATGAATAAGGACTGTCTTGTAGCTGAGGAGGGTATGAAAGACCTTGAGAGCTAGAAACACTGCTCGAAGTTCCAAGTGGTTGATATGAAGAGAGGTCTCCTGTGGGGACCAAGTGCCTTGGGTGGAGAGGTCTTGTAGATGAGCTCCCCAACCTGTTTGGGAGGCATCTGTTGTGAGGGTTGCTTGGGGCAACAACTGTTGGAAGGGGGATCCCAGCAACAGATTTTGAGTGGACATCCACCATTGGAGAGACCAAAAGAGACGTTTGGAGGTTGCTATTTGGTCTGAGAGAGCTCCTGAAGCTTGAGTCCACTGGGTGGACAAAGTCCATTGAGCTGCTCTCATGTGTAGGCGAGCATAGGGTACCACATGTACTGTGGAAGCCATGTGGCCTAGCAGTTGTAGCATCTCCCTGGCAGTTAAGTGGCTCTTTGACTGAATCTGGGAGGCTAGCTGCACTAGACGTTGGCAACAGGCCTGAGGAAGGTAGGCCCTTACAGTGGTGGTATCCAACCAGGCCCCTATGAATTCCAGGGACTGAGTAGGGATGAGCTGGGGACTTTGGGAGGTTTACTACCAGTCCCAGATACTGCAGAATGCGCCTTGTGCGGTCCAGGGAAATCTGGGCCTCTGACTGAGATGGAGCTCGGATGAGCCAGTCGTCCAGGTATGGGAAGACAAATATTCCCAGAGTGCGTAGAAATGCAGCAACTATTGCCATGCATTTGGTGAACACTCTTGGAGCAGAGGCCAGACCAAAAGGAAGGACTCTGTATTGGTAATGTTTTCCCTGGAAAAGAAAACGTAGGAATTTTCTGTGAGATGGATGGATGAGAACATGTGTGTACGCATCCTTGAGATCTAGAGAACAAAGCCAATCCTGACTTTGAAGGTATGGAAGGAGAGTACCCAGAGAAAGCATCTTGAACTTCTCCTTGCATAGAAATTTGTTCAATTCTCTGAGATCTAGAATGGGTCTGTATCCCCCTGTCTTCTTTGGAATGAGAAAATAGGGGGAGTAGAACCCTGACCCTTGTTGAAGAAGAGGAACTTCTTCCATTGCCCCTTGGGCAAGAAGGGTAGTTATCTCCTGACCTAGAAGGTCGAGAAGAGATGTGGGAGAATTGAAGTGTCTCACCATGGTGTGGGGAGGAAGGTCTGAGAAATGAAGTTTGTAGCCCTCTCTTATGATGGAGAGGGTCCACTGCTCTGATGTGATTTGCTCCCATCTGGGAGCAAAATGAGCTAACCTTCCTGGAATGGTGAGAGGTTCTGGCTGTGTTAAAGCCAGAAAGGCTAAGTTCTCTAGCATCAAGTCAAAAACCCTGAGGGGGTTGGGACTGCTGGGTTACAGCAGCCCCTGTAGACTTAGGCCTGGCCTGCTTAGGTTGCTGACGCTTAGCGGTAAAGCGACCTGTAGAAGATTGTTGGCCAGAAGTGGAAGGAAACCTGCCCTTTTTGAAAAAAGACTTTTTAAAAGTCTTTTTCTTGGCAGGAATGGAGGTAGACCTTGAAAGTCTATCCAGAGCAGAATTCTCTGCATCCATTTGAGTGGCTTTAATTTGCCACTCTTTGCCAAACAGATTTTCACCTGTACAGGGCAGATTTCCTAAGCCATCTTGAACCCAGGGTTCTAAATCAGAAGCCTGGAGCCAAGCAATTCTGCGAGCAGCTATGGCAATGCCTGAGGCTCTACTGGCACCTTCAAAGGAGTCAAAGGCTGCCCTGTTTGAAAACTTGGAGATGTCCTGAGTATGCTTAAGCCACATGCGGAATTCTTCCCTTTTATCTTCTGGAATAAAAGGGAGGAAAGTGTGCAGCTTTTCTGCCACTTCTTTCAGAAACATACTCATATAAAGGCTATATGAGTTGATTCTGGCAATAAGCATACTGGCCTGGAAGATTTTCCTACCAAAAGCATCCAAGGTCCTGCATTCTCTTCCTGGAGGAGCAGAAGAGTGTCTCTTTGTACTCTTTATCCTCTTCATAGCTGACTGCACCACAATGGAATGGTGAGGAAGCTGAGTTTTCTGGAACCCAGGACAAGGAGGGACACGATACATAGTGTCCAATCTGCGAGAATGAGGAGAGAGAGTGAGAGGAGTCTCCCATAAATCAATCATGTGTTCATGAAGAATCTCATGAATTGGTAAGGTGACTGCCTCTTTAGGAGCCCTAGAGTATCCTAAAATATCTAATTTTTTTGCTCTAGGCTCTGATTCAGAGGTTACTGAAATAGAGAGTCCTTTAGCTACTTCTCTTATGAAGTCTTGAAAGGACAAGTCCTCTGGAGGAGACATTCTTCTTTTTGGAGAAGGCGGCTCCTCAGGAAGGGCTATGGATACTTCAGGAGACTCATCTGATGTATCAGAATCATCAGAGGAATCGAAGTATCGCCTGTCAGGGTGCTCTTCTAACGCTTGATACACGTATCGAGCGGTATCGACATCGGGCGTCCCCGGTACCGGATCGGTACCGAGAAGTAGCCCTGGACAAGGAACGTCAGCAGTCGGTATCCTGGTCGATGTCGTCGGTACCGGCATCGGCGCTGGTGCCGGTACCGGAGCCGATACCGACAACGGAGCTCGTTGCAGTACCGCCGGCGTCGCAGCTTGAATGAAGGCTGAAATAGCCTGCTGCATGGACAGAACATTCTGATCCATCGACGCCATGAATGCCTGGAGATCGGTACCGGTAGATTGTGCCGGTACCCCAGAGCATTCTAACAGGTGATCGGTCGAGGCCGTGCCATCGATGTCAACCTGTAACCCCATAGGAGGAGCTTTGGAAGCCGGAGCTTCCCGCCGGGGTTGTTTGGCTGGTGCAGGATCCTCGAGGGCAAGCCCGGAGGCATCTCGATGCTTAGAGGGAGATCTACCCTTTGAGGACCTGCTAGGTTTATGTTTGGTTACTTGAGATCCTTCAGGAGAAGAAGACCTGGAAGATGTTGATGCTACTGCCGGTGCCTCAGCGGGAAACAGCACATGGAGCTTAGCTGCTCGGTTCTGTAACCCCCGTTTAGACATTAGGGAGCAGGATGGACAATCCAGAATGGAGTGTTCAGGACCCAAACATTTAAGACACCATTCATGGGTATCTGTAACAGAAATAGTACTGCTACACTTAGTGCATTTTTTGAACCCGGAGGTTGGTTTTTCCATGAGGGAAATTTTCTTGTGGGCCCTGAGGCCTTAAGAAGAAAAATACACCAAGTGAGGAAAAAATATCGATTTTTTTTTTTTTTTAAAGAAAGAAAGAAAAGACCGGCGGTACCGGTCCGGAGTCGGGGAAGGCAGACACGCGACTAAAGAAATAAAATAAAATAAAGAACTTCTTCAGCGGTGACAGGGCTCGACCTGCTGGCTCCGCGGCAAAGAAGAACTGAGGAGAGTTGGTTAGGAAAGGCGGGAAGGCAGCGCGCAGGCTCTGTGGGATGCTCCCAAAAGCTTTCCTTTTTGGGAAGCTGGGGAGCGTTCCCGCGCAGGCTCCGTCGGTACCGACGTGCCCATATGTGAAGACTCATTCCTGCTTGTTCCTGGAGATAAGGAGATTCACATGTCTAACAGCACTTTGTCCTTTGGTAACTTTCAAGTCAAAGTTTGCAAGTACTTTCATTCTGAAAATTGGTAGAGTACCCATTAACTATGCAGTTACGCAGACAGCATGAAAATTGCTCCCTAAAATAAAAGGACAAAATTCAGATAGATTTCCGCTAGGTAGTTAAAAAAAAAACCCAAAACAGAACTTCCTAAGATCATATTCCAATACAAGCTTCCTAGGGTGGTTACTAGTTGTTTGAAATGGAGTTCATGCCCACCCTTGTGTTTGAATGTTTTACAATATATGATTGAATATTTAATTATATCAGGTTCTATATTAAACTAGCCTTGTTGGTTATGTTCTTCTTTTGTGACATAAGTATCAATAGCCATATCACAGATTTGTGTTCCTCCAAATCAAAATATATCCAGTCTGCTATTGCAACACCTGCTATGTGCATAGTGCCAGTGCTAGACAATCTTTGCATTCAGTGTTTTTCACAATTTGCTATTAACTGATCTGTACCAACATGTCAACATCATTTCAGAAAAACTATTTGTTTCAAGTTCAACAAAACTGTCTCCGCTGTGAAATATGGTACAAGTGTTTTTAATTAAGAGCTTATTAACAGAATAACTAATTTTCCCCATATGATCAATAGAGGAAATACCATCTGTGTGCCTCAAGGCAGAGTTCAGAGGTTCTTCCTCTGAAGCTAAAAGTATTTCCATACAGAAATGACACATTTGCATTTTTTTTACTCTATTTTTATGGTTTTTCTTCAATAGCTCTGAGAATTTTAAGGACATTACAATATGTATTCTTTACCACAAATTTAGAATGCAGGGGCCTGCTGACTCCCGACGCCCAATCCGGGCCCAGCAAGGGACTTTTAAATTTCGCGCCTTCAGGCGCCGACATCCAGGAGCCCCCACCACCACCAGCAGCTCTCCCCTTCCCGGGGATCGAGCCACCGACAGCAGCAGGGGCCTGCTGACTCCCGACGCCCAATCCGGGCCCAGCAAGGGACTTTTAAATTTCGCGCCTTCAGGCGCCGACATCCAGGAGCCCCCACCACCACCAGCAGCTCTCCCCTTCCCGGGGATCGAGCCACCGACAGCAGCAGGGGCCTGCTGACTCCCGACGCCCAATCCGGGCCCAGCAAGGGACTTTTAAATTTCGCGCCTTCAGGCGCCGACATCCAGGAGCCCCCACCACCACCAGCAGCTCTCCCCTTCCCGGGGATCGAGCCACCGACAGCAGCAGGGGCCTGCTGACTCCCGACGCCCAATCCGGGCCCAGCAAGGGACTTTTAAATTTCGCGCCTTCAGGCGCCGACATCCAGGAGCCCCCACCACCACCAGCAGCTCTCCCCTTCCCGGGGATCGAGCCACCGACAGCAGCAGGGGCCTGCTGACTCCCGACGCCCAATCCGGGCCCAGCAAGGGACTTTTAAATTTCGCGCCTTCAGGCGCCGACATCCAGGAGCCCCCACCACCACCAGCAGCTCTCCCCTTCCCGGGGATCGAGCCACCGACAGCAGCAGGGGCCTGCTGACTCCCGACGCCCAATCCGGGCCCAGCAAGGGACTTTTAAATTTCGCGCCTTCAGGCGCCGACATCCAGGAGCCCCCACCACCACCAGCAGCTCTCCCCTTCCCGGGGATCGAGCCACCGACAGCAGCAGGGGCCTGCTGACTCCCGACGCCCAATCCGGGCCCAGCAAGGGACTTTTAAATTTCGCGCCTTCAGGCGCCGACATCCAGGAGCCCCCACCACCACCAGCAGCTCTCCCCTTCCCGGGGATCGAGCCACCGACAGCAGCAGGGGCCTGCTGACTCCCGACGCCCAATCCGGGCCCAGCAAGGGACTTTTAAATTTCGCGCCTTCAGGCGCCGACATCCAGGAGCCCCCACCACCACCAGCAGCTCTCCCCTTCCCGGGGATCGAGCCACCGACAGCAGCAGGGGCCTGCTGACTCCCGACGCCCAATCCGGGCCCAGCAAGGGACTTTTAAATTTCGCGCCTTCAGGCGCGCACGCGACTGGCGGGCCCGCGCCTGAGGGCCTCGCCAGAGGGCCCTTTGGCGTGGCCCTTAGGCAGTGGCACATCGAAAAAACCCCAAGAAGCAACAAGATCTACTTCTAGTTGGGACACATTTCCAGCTGTCTCTGTTCCCTTTCCTGAACCGCAAGTATTACGAAATGCCATAAGATGTGTAATATTTACCCAGTAACTCCGTTGCCTGTTACATGTGTCAATGTATTTTACATTGCTAGATTTTACATCTACATGTTTCAGTGCTGATTCCATACTATTGCTAGTATCACCCAACTGCTAGACCTGATTTTGTTACCAATAATACATTCGCATGTATCACTGCTAATCTTACTATTGTAGCCAGTAGCACTTTACTGCCAGATTTTACATTATATGTATCAATGCTAAATTCATACTATTGCTAGTATCACTCAACTGCTATTTTGTTGCCAAAAACCCATTTCCATGCATCAGTGCTAATCCTACTACTGACAACTGTGCCATACCTCATTACTGTCGCCAGTAATTCATCCTTACCCAAAAAGTGTGAACTTATTATTATTATTACTGTTGGCAGTATATTACTCTGTTTTGTTCTCTGCTGAGTGTCACATTGTCTCATTATCCGCTGACGGACACAGTGCTTCATTGCTTGCTCGATGCTGTACTATTCCTGTCTTATACGCTGCCACATTGTTCCAAATACCTACTCATCGCCAGACAGTAAGTTTATACTCTGCGGATAGCCAGCACAATAGTCAATACCGGTCCCACTAATTACCCAGCAACAAACATCTCACATACTAGTTCACAAAAACATCACAAAATGCACCCATTTCTAGCCTTGGCATGTCTACACCTAGCCTCCTGGATCCCCCTTACAGCCCAAGCTTTTCACACATACACTAACCACATCCCGATACTCCACAGTGACGGGAAAAGATGGACGGAGAATCACCAACACCTCCCAAGAGAACCCAACGACACGCCTTACTCACTTTTATTACACATCCCACTTCAACATCTCAAGAAGTCACATTTGGACCGTCAGCAACACCATCAAGCCCTGAAGTGTGCACTCATCAACGCAAGGTCAATACGTACAAAATGGCCAATAATTACCGATCTGATCACAACCCATAATCTTGATATCATCATGATCACAGAAACTTGGCTATCAGAATCTGACAACGCAATCATCAACCAGATGTTACCCACAGGTTTTTCAGTCCACACATGCCATAGAACCAATCAGAGAGGAGGAGGAACACTCATTCTTGTCAAAACCTGCCTAGGCTTCCAGATGTGCAACTCAACCAGCACAGCCCACCTGGACTCCCTCACCATAACAAATAACACCTGCACAATCAACCTACTGTACCGAGCACCAACACCATCCTCAGAGGATCTTGCAACGATAATGGGCCTCGCCTGCAACTCAAACAGACCACGATCCCAGAACTGGATCCTAGGTGATTTCAACCTGCCTACGCTACATGAATCTCAAGCCTCTGCTTTCCTAGAAGCGTTACAAGATCTAGGATATGAGCAACTAGTCATTAATCCCACCCACGTCAAGGGAAACAAACTTGACCTGATCTTTGCCCCGCAGACGGATAAGGATACCACCCCACTAATACCACCTACCATAACTCCTGTGCCATGGTCCGACCACAGCCTGATCCAATTCCAGATACCTATTAACACACACAATAAAAACTCCAACAAAACCAACACTGCCCACGAACCCTCCTTGAAGCGCTTCCGCCCCTTTAATAAAGAAGAGCTTAGAGAGAAGATCCTCCCACTCCTCAACAACATACCACACGACCTAGATGCATTGGTGTCCACCTGGGACGAGAGCCTCAAGACCATTGCATGCATACCAGCCACAAATAAAACAACAACAAAGAAACGAGAGCATGCACCATGGTATACCAAAGACCTCCGAGACTCACTCAAGTGCCTGCGCAGGCTAGAGAGAAGATGGCGTCAGTCTCACTCTACGGTTGCACAAGATACTTACATCGCTCATCTAAGAGTACACCGTGATGAATTAACAAAAAAGCGGAAACAATATCATTCCGACATCTTGAAGCGGTCACTAAACAAGCCCCACGACCTCTTCAATATAGTGAAATCTCTCATAAGAGAACCTCCTGCAGACCAGTCACAGATGCCACACCCCCAGGCATACTCCAACTATTTACAGTCAAAAATGGTCCAGACTACTACATCTGCAACCAACTACCTTCAACCTGAAGTGACCCAGGCTGGTACAACCTCGAACTCCGCGGAAAACAGCTCTCAGCATACCTTGCCCCAACCATCACCACTATACAAATTTGAAAAAATATCACGCAGAGAGATTGAAGACACTATCGCTGCAATCAACCCTACTACCGCACCCAATGACCCATGCCCTGCATTATGGATAAAGGAGTTACGATGTGACTTAAGCCAATATCTGAGTGAATTAATAAACCAATCTCTTACAACCGGATCGTTTCCACCAAGTCTGAAACAAACATCCATCAGACCACTGCTAAAAAATAACAAGCTGGACCCATCGAAAGTGGAATCATATAGACCAATTTCAAGTATCCCCATGCTTGCCAAAATAATCGAAAAGTTAGTACAGCGCCAAATCCAACAGAATATTGATACTGAAGCCCCACTGGATCCCTCCCAGCATGGGTTCAGAGAAGCACATGGGGTTGAAACCCTCCTCACCAACCTATTCGACCATCTAGTCTCTGGAACCGACAAAATTCATCAAGGATTCGCCCTTATATTCCTCGACATTGCGGCGGCTTTCGACTCGGTGAGTCACAAGATACTCATACAACGCCTCAGCGAGAAAGGAATTCAGGGAACAGCCCTAAAGTGGTGCAAGTCATACCTGACTAATAGATGGCAACATGTAAGGTCAGGCTCCACAACCTCCGAACCATTTTTACAAAACCAAGGTGTGCCACAGGGCTCGTCACTATCTGCATTGATGTTTAACATCTACATGCAGCCCATATGTGCCCTAGCACGTTCATTCAAGGTCAACTGTTTAGCCTACGCAGATGACATCCTCCTATACATTCCATTCAGGACTAACCAACCGGACCTCTCCCCTCTAACAAGATGTTTTGAGGCTGTAGCAGAATGGTTCAGCACACAAAACATGAGAATCAACTACAGTAAAACAGATGTCCTTTTCATCTCAAGGAACCAGGACTTCACCCCTCCACTCTCTTTAAAAATCGGCAACACAGAACTGAAAACCAAACCCACAATCCGCTACCTTGGCGTTACACTGGATCAACACCTGGATCTGAAAACTCACATAAAAAACACAGTAAAAACAGTATACATGAAAATAAAGACCTTAAAACATCTCCGACCGCTACTCGACTTCAGCGACTACCGATCGATCTATCAGGCATTAATATTACCTCATTTCGACTATGCCAACGTAATTCTACACGGTCTCCCTCAAGCAACGCTAACTCCCCTCCAGCTTGCAATGAACACTGCTGCAAGAGTGCTAACAGGGGCCTCACGGAGAGAGCACATAACGCCAGTACTGATGAACCTCCATTGGTTACCGGTTCAAGCAAGAACCCTCCACAAAGTTCTAACCTTAACTTTCAAAGCCGCAAACTCTCTGACCCCCACAGCCCTCAGCAAGATGATACATAAAGTACCACAGAACAGAAATAGAAGACCCATGATGCAAAACACCCTAGAGGTCCCAAAAGTAATGACAAAATGCACAAGAACAACAACAAATAGGGCCTTTACGATTTACGCTCCCAGAGCATGGAATGCTCTCCCTACCTCTATTCGAAATATCACTTACCTAACCCACTTCAGGAAGGCAATAAAGCAGCACCTGTTCACTACATACTACCCTGAATCTAGCCTTAGTAACCATACATATGGCCCCCCAGACAATCTCTCATTACAAGTAAACAATCAGACTCAGCATGAAAAAGGATAATCAACTGATCGCTCAGAATGTACCCCAGTGTAAATAAGATGTAGATATGTTCTGCCTGAAATCAGGTACCAGTGTGATACAATGTATAGAGTTAAGAATTGTACATAGTTTCCCCCAGTTACTTCCAAGTTGATCTCCCTGTTTATTGTAAATACAACTCAAAGTTCCTTGTGTTGTATAGTTGATGTTAAATGTAAACCGCTCTGATCTAAAATAGAGCGGTATAGAAGAACTGTTAAATAAATAAATAAAATAAATATTATATTGTGTATTTTTTTATTATTTATTGACATTTATTTACTGCAGTAGTTGGAGTCATTTCTTGTGTTGTAAAATAAAAAACATTCAGAAAATAAGTTTAAATTAGGCTTACCTGCTAATTGTTCCTGAAGGAACTCCAGTCTAGTCCCGGAAATCTGGAGTTGTCATCCTCTTCCAGCAGCTTGGAGACTGATACACGTCATTCTTTGATGACACTGCTATAAGGACTCAGGCACCAGCTCCTCCCACTCCAGTAACCTATTGACAAAGCAGACTCACCAGAGCAACAATTAAGTTAATAACACCCCGAAATCGAGTGTTCCCCAACTGTCTAACTATCAAGTATCAAACTATCCACTACGCTATTCAACTGAACTGCTAAGGGCCTTGCTTCCCCCTTCCAGAAAAAGCAAAGTGCCCGTAGTATCTACAACCCCTTAGGGATCCAACACCGCCCCGTGAACCCCCAGCTCCACAGTTTCCTTAATTCTCTTACCTGTAGAACTGTGCTTCAGGCTGCCACTATTAGAACGAATTGGGACGGGATCCGGGACTAGACTGGAGTTCCTTCAGGAACTACAATTAGCAGGTAAGCCTAATTTAAACTTCCTTCACGTCCCTCCAGTCTAGTCCCGGAAACTCTGGAGATGTAAAAGAGCAGTAACTGACTCAATGGGCGGGACCTGTCAGCCCAGCCTGAAGCACCGCTGCGCCAAAACAGGTATCCCTACACGCCGAAATATCCAGACGATAGTGCTTAAAAAAGGAATTCCAAGACGACCACGTTGCCGCCCTACAAATTTCCACTGCAGGCACAAAACTGCGCTCCGCCCAGGAAGCCGCTTGCGCTCTCGTAGAATGCGCCCTTAGCCCCACCGGCACCGAATTCCCCTTCAGGAGGTACGCGGACGCTATTGTTTCTTTAATCCATCTAGCAATTGACGCTTTGGATGCAGCTTCCCCTTTACGAGGACCGCCGAACAATACAAACAATCAGACCTTCTGAACGCCGCCGTCCTCTTGAGATATGTCTTCAATACCCTTCGCACATCCAACAGATGCAATTGCGGCGTAGCCAACCCCTCTGAAGCCTTATGGAACACCGGTAAGAAAACCACTTGATTCACATGAAAAGGAGATAGAACCTTCGGCAAAAAGGACGGGACAGGCCTTAAAACCACCTTAGCCTCATGGAAGGCCAAGAACGGTTCCCTACAAGATAATGCCTGCAACTCTGAAATGCGCCTTTACGATGCAATGGCCACTAAGAAGACAACCTTCAGAGTAAGATCCTTTAATGTAGCTTTCGCCAGAGGCTCAAACGGCTGCGAACTCAATGCCGCCAACACCAACTGTAAATCCCAAGTTGGAACTGACTGCCTGCACGGTGGCCTCAATACAGCCACCGCCTTCAAAAATCTTTTAACATCTGGATGTGTACAGATCGCTTGCCCTTTCATCTTACCTCTATAGCAGGAAAGCGCTGCCAACTGGACCTTCAAGGATGCGGCCGCCAATCCTTTCTGGAACCCATCTTGTAAAAACGCTAACACCTCCGGAAGCGACGCTTGCAAGGTTTCACAATTCCTAACCACGCACCAAGCCTCAAAAATGCGCCACACGCGAACATACGCTAAAGAAGTAGATCTCCTACGTGCCCTCAACAAGGTCGCAATCACCTCCGCCGAATATCCTTTGGCTCTTAACCTCGCCCTTTCAAGAGCCATGCCGTAAGCGAGAACCGAGCCACCTGAGGCATTACCAACGGACCTTGTTGCAAGAGATCCTGTCTGGCTGGCAGCTTCCAGGCCTTTCCCACTACCAGCCTCCTGCGATCCGCATACCAGGGCCGCCTCGGCCAATCCGGTGCTATCAAAATCACGCACCCCCTGTGAACCTCGATCCGCCGCATCCAGGGCGGGAACACATATAGAAGCTGATCCGTCGGCCACTCTTGGACGAGAGCATCCAGGCCCTCCAACATTCTTTCTCTGCGCCTGCTGAAAAACCGACCCACCTTTGCGGACTTGAACGTCGCCATGAGATCCATAACCGGCATTCCCCAACGCCAAACTATCTCGTCGTAAACCTCCGGATGAAGCGTCCACTCTCCTGGATCTACCCTCACCCGACTTAAGAAATCGGCCGCCACATTGTCCACTCCCACAACATGCGCCGCCGACAGCGCCTGAAGGTTTGGCTCGGCCCATTTGAATAATTGCTCTGCCTCGGCCTCTAAGGGAGCACTGCTGGTGCCCCCTTGCCTGTTGACGTAGGCCACTGCCGTCGTGTTGTCTGAAAACACTCTTACCGCTGCTCCCCGCAGCTGCCATTGAAACTCCAGCAATGCTAACCTCACCGCTCGAAGTTCCAACCTGTTGATTGACCAAGATCGTTCCTGAACCGTCCACTGTCCTTGCGCGCACCTTCCCTGACAATGCGCCCCCCCACCCTAGGAGGCTCGCATCCGTCGTTAGTGGAATCCAGTCCGGCATGTCCAAGGGCATGCCCCTTTCCAGAGACTCTGGTCGTAACCACCACCTCAACGCTTCCCGCGTTGCGTCCGGACAAATAAGCCTTTTGGACAGCGGATCGCTCTGATGCGACCACCTCCTGAGCAATGCTCTCTGCAACAATCTCATATGCGCTCTCGCCCAGGGCACCAAATCGATCGTTGCTGCCATCGTCCCTAGGACCTGCAAATAATGCCACGCTGTCGGACGCGACCGGTCGAGAAACCGGTGAATCAGCCTTTGCAACGACAACACTCGATGAGGAGGGAGAAAAACCTCGCCTGTCCCCGTGTGGAAACGTGCCCCGAGATATTCGAGGTCCTGAGAAGGCACCAGACTGCTCTTGGCTACGTTCACTACCCATCCTAGTTGCTGTAGGCAGTCGACCACCTTGGCCGTAGCCTCCTCGTTTTCTCTCCTGGATTTTGCACGAATCAACCAGTCGTCCAGATACGGGTGCACCAGAACCCCGTTCTTCCGCAGCTCCACTGCTACGATTACCATGACTTTGGTAAAGGTCCTTGGCACCGTTGCTAACCCAAAAGGTAGCGCCCGAAACTGAAAATGTCCCATTGGGACCGCAAACCTGAGGAACGTTTGATGCTCGTGGCGAATCGGAATATGCAGATATGCCTCGGATAAATCGAGAGAGGTCAGATACTCCCCTTTTCTGACTGCCATGATGACTGATCTCAGCGTTTCCATATGAAAATGAGAAACCCTGAGACACTTGTTCACCTTTTTGAGGTCCAAAATTGGACGATACATTCCTTCTTTCTTTGGCATCACAAAATAAATGGAGTATTGACCTAACCCGCATTGATCTTGAGGCACCGGCACTACCGCCTTGAGGTCTAGCAACCTCTGCAAAGTCTGCCGGACTGCCTAGCGCTTGGCCAGTGCCTTGCAAGGGGAGAGAACAAAAGCCTCGGCCACTGGTCTTTGAAACTCTAACGCATAACCTTCTCGAATTACCTCCAACACCCACTGGTCTGACGTAAAACTGACCCAGGCAGCGTAAAACTGCTGTAGACGTCCGCCCACCGCTACGACCACCTGGGCCCCCCTGACTTCATTGGGGCTTCTTGGCACCCGAAGTGGCTGCAGCAAAACCTCTGCTGGCCCCCCGGAATCCTCGAAAATTCTGGCTTCTAAAGGGGAATCGCCCCCTCTGGCTCTGCGAAAACCTAGGGGAGCGAAAACGACAAAAATCTCTCTGTGGAAACCTAGCCATAGGCGGAAATTTCCCTTGCTTCGGTTTATCCTCCGGCAGCCTTCTACCTTTGGATTCTCCCAGATCCTTGACTATCTTCTCCAAATAAAAGTCGCCCCTTAAAGGGAAGCTTACTCAACCTGGCCTTAGAAGAAGCGTCTGCTGCCCAATTACACAGCCAGAGATACCTTCTTGCGGCCACCGCCGAAGCCATACTGTTCGATAGGCCCCTAATCAGATCGTAATGAATATCCGCTAGATATGCAGCTCCTGACCCCAACTGCTTCCTCCATCTGCTGTCCCTGGATGCGTTGAGCCCAACGAAGACATGCTCTTGCCACCCAAGCTCCACAAATGGAAGCTTGCATAGACAGTGCATTAACCTCAAAAATCTGTCTCAATAAGGTATCCAGCTTTCTGTCCTGAGTATCCTTAAGAGCTGCACTCCCTTCCACCGGAATGGTCGTCTTTTTGGTCACCGCCGAAACCGCCGCATTCACCTTTGGCGACTTAAAAAGCTCCTTATCCAGCTCCACCAGTGGGTAAAGCCGAGACATCACCCGAGAGCCTCTGAGTGTGGATTCAGGCATATCCCACTCACCTTGTATCATCTCTTTAATAACTCTATGCATGGGAAACGCCCTCTGCGTCTTCTGAAAGGCTTGCAAGAGGGGATCCTCCAAGGTAGCCTCCTCAATCGGCTCCACCACCGGCACATTCCGCGCCTTCAAAGTCTCTGAGATCAATGCGGGCAACTCTTCCCGCCGAAAAATCCACACCACTCTAGCCTGATCCTCCTGTTCAGGAATCTCACTTTCTTCCAGCTCCTCATCCATCTGTGGATCCTGCTCCTCACCTTCTGTGTGCACATCCTCTGAAAACTCGGACTGACACCTCCTATCCGGTTCCACCCGGGCTCTCTTTGGCCCCAAGGTCAAAGGTGACACTGACAAAGGAGTGCCTGGCCTTTTTTGCCCTAAATCCACTGCCATGTGAGCCAAGGCCGAGGGAGACGCTTCCCTAGGAGCACTACCAAATGCTCTGTGAATAAGCGCTACAAAATCTGGGGAAAAAATTGATAGCAAATCACCAGCCCCAGGTGCCGAAGTCCTCGGGCCATCCGGTGCCGAGGAAGGACCCGGGATAGGTTCTACAGATCCTAACAAAGGGGACAGAGGCCTCTGCGTCACTGCCTCCCGCTCCTCTGTTGCCTCCAAAGCCTGTTCTCTCCTGAGGGGACCTGACTACAGGTCTTACAGATGCCTGCCTCTGACACTGTGGACCTTTTTACCCCACAGAGTAAGCATAAAGTCTTCACTGGCATCCTGACCCCTCTATGCCCAACTCAGACTGGACAGAACTGAAGAGACCTAAAACCTTTCAACTCAAACTCTTTCCCCCAAAACCCACACCTGACAATGGGAGACTAAACGGACCCCTGCTCTGTCGAATCACAGCCGTCTTGTTTCTTTTTTTTTTTTTTTAATCAGTAGCACAAATCAAAGCAAAACAAAGCAGGAGGTCCCTGACCTGAATCGCACCAAAAACTGCGCAAAACAAAGTTTCCTTCGCTTCAAACTTCAGCTTGTTTCCCCAACGCGCTACCGGCTTTTCCCGCCCAAAACGGGCCGCGGCGGGAAAGAGTAGTTACTCACCTGTAACAGGTGTTCTCCAGGAGCAGCAGGAATCAGTCCTCACTTATGGGTGACGTTGGCGCCGACGGAGCCCTCGCGGAGCAATTTTCCCCAGCTTTCGAAGAAAGCCTTTGGGAATTGCAGCGCGCATGCGCGGTCCCCTTCCCGCCCAAGGGTGCCATCTTGCTCAGTCTGATGACATAGCGAAAAGACAGCAAAAAGTAAGCAAAAACATATAATAAGAATGACTGCAACTCCAAGGGGAGGAGGGAGGGTAGTGAGGACTGATTCCTGCTGCTCCTGGAGAACACCTGTTACAGGTGAGTAACTACTCTTTCTCCAGGACCAAGCAGGAAGTCAGTCCTCACTTATGGGACTCCCGAGCTTAAGGCTACCGGAGACCTCAAGCCGAAAAATGAGCTCCCTCCAGCTCAAGAGTACAGAAGGAAGGAATCTTCTCTGAATACGAATCCGGCCGGTAGCCCAACACCAGGGCCGGAGGGTAGGAGTTGCCTAGACCTCAAAGAGATTGTGGAGGACTGCCTGTCCGAAAGCACTGTCCCTGCGGGACTCCCTCTCCAGGCAGTAATGAGCTGCAAATGTCTGGCTTGAAGACCAAGTAGCAGCCCAGCAGATGTCTGCCAACGGAACAGAGCGGAGATGAGCCACTGACGCAGCCTTCGCCCTGACACGGTGAGCCGTGACCCGACTCTCTAAGGAGAGGCCGGCTACCCCATAAGCCCAGGCGATACAGTCAGCTACCCAGATGGACAAAGCACGCTTAGAGACAGGTACCCCCAACCGATTGGGGTCAAAAGATACGAAAAGCTGGACAGCCTTTCTATGCTCTCGCGTGCGGTCAAGGTAGAAGGATAAGGCCCTTCTACAGTCCAGGGTATGCAGAACAGTTTCAGCTCGGCTGGTATGCGGCCTGGGAAAGAAGGTCGGAAGAACCACCTCTTGATTGATTTGAAAAGGGGAGACCACCTTTGGAAGAAACTGACGGTGAGTCCGTAAGACCACCCTATTCTTGTAGAACCTAGTGTATGGGGGCTCCGACACTAGGGCCTGTAGTTCACTAACGCGCCTAGCGGAGGTAAGGGCTACCAAGAAGAGAGTTTTCCAGGAGAGGAAACGAAGAGGGCAAGTAGCCATGGGTTCAAAAGGCGGACAGGTAAGCCTTTGCAAGACCACATTGAGATCCCAGTCAGGAGCTGGAGGGCGCAACGGAGGCTTAAGCAGAAGAAGGCCCCTGAGAAAACGCGCCACCAAGGGGTGTGAGGAAAGAGGCTGGCCCTCCACCGGCGAATGATGTGCAGAGAGAGCACTGAGGTGGACCCTGACAGAGTTGGATTTGAGGCCTAGATCGGAGAGGTGAAGCAAATATTGCAGTACCACCGATACTAAGCAGGCGAAGGGGTCCTCAGAGCGCTGAGAACACCAGACCGAGAAGCGACGCCATTTAAGGGCGTAAGATTTCCGGGTGGAAGGTCGCCGAGACGCCAGGACGACAGTTTCCACCTCCGGAGGAAGTAAGAGCGGAGCTAGGACTACCCTTTCAGCAGCCAGGCCATCAGGTGAAGGGCCCGGAGGTTGGGGTGCAGGAAAGCACCCCGATCCTGGGTCAGGAGATCGGGCTGAAACCCCAGAGGAAGAGGGGTGTCCACCGCTAGCTGTAGGAGTAGAGGGAACCAGGGTTGTCTCGGCCACCTGGGCGCTACCAGGATCACGGAGGCCCTGTCCTGGACAACTTTGAACAGCGTCCGGGACACAAGTGGCGTGGGAGGAAAGGCATACAGTATGCCCGTGGACCATGAGATGAGGAAAGCATCCGGCGCTACTCTGAGAGGATGCGGGTGCCGGGAGCAGAACCTGGGAAGTTGCCGGTTTAGAGGACTGGCAAAGAGATCCACGGTGGGGAGGCCCCACCGGCGGAAGATCCGCTGGACAACTACGGGGTTCAACCTCCATTCGTGTGGCTGCAGAATCCGGCTCAGTTTGTCGGCCAGGCAATTTTCCTGCCCGGGTAGGTAAACAGCCTTGAGGAGGATGTGGTCGACTGCCCAAAAGCACAGTCTCCGAGCCTCCTGACATAGAAGGAGGGAGCCCGTGCCCCCCTGTTTGTTCACGTAGAACATGGCAACCTGATTGTCCGTCTGTACCAGTACAGACCGACGAGAAATGAGGTGAGAGAAGGTCCGCAGAGCTAGGCGGATCGCCCGCAGCTCCAGGAAGTTTATCTGTTGAGCAGCCTCCCAAGGTGTCCAAAGGCCTTGAGTGCATGTTCCCTGGCAATGCGCTCCCCATCCCAGGAGAGAGGCATCTGTCGTTAGCACTTGGGAAGGTGGAGGAGACTGAAAGGCCATGCCGAGTACCAGATTGGGCAGGTGAAGCCACCATTGCAGAGAGGAGACCAGGCGGTCGGAGATCTGTATTAAGTCCGTCAGTCTCCCTGTGGCCTGATGCCATTGAGTGCGAAGGCTCCACTGAGCAGGTCTCATATGCAGACGGGCATTCGGAGTGACATAGACCGTGGAGGCCATATGACCGAGCAGTTGCAGGAGCTGTCTGGCAGAGACCGGTGACGCGCTGTGGAACCTGCCGGCCAGAGCTATGAGCCTGTTGGCCCGCTCCAGAGGCAAGAAGGCATGAGCCTGCCGAGTGTCCAGCCGGGCTCCTATGAATTCGAGATCCTGAGAGGGGAGCAAAGTGGACTTTTCGAAGTTTATGACGAAGCCCAAGTGCTGAAGCAGAGCCACTGTGCATTGAGTGGCCTGAGTGACCTCTAGGGAAGACTGTGCCCGGATGAGCCAGTCGTCCAGGTAGGGGAAGATGAAGAGGCCTTGAAGCCTCAGGAAGGCTGCCACCACTGCCAGGTATTTCGTGAACACCCTGGGAGCAGAGGAGAGGCCAAAGGGCAGTACGCGGTATTGATAGTGATTCCCTATCACCACAAATCTTAGATATTGTCGGTGGTCCGGATGGATGAGGATGTGAGTATAAGCATCCTTTAGATCCAAGGAGCATAGCCAATCTCCCTGCTGGAGGTAGGGCAGTAGGATTCCAAGGGTAAGCATCTTGAACTTTTCCCGCTGCAGGAACTTGTTGAGGTTGCGTAAGTCCAGGATGGGTCTGAGGCCTCCTGTTCTTTTTGGTATCAGGAAGTACCTCGAATAAAACCCGTGACCCCACAGGTGTTGGGGCACTGGCTCCACAACCTTTTCCTGAAGCAGACTTTGCAGCTCCTGAAGGAGTAAGTCCCTGTGCAGAGGGGGTCTTGGAGGCTCCCCAGCAAAGTAGGGGGGAGGCACCTGGTGAAAATGTAAGAGGTAGCCCTTTTGAACCACCTGCAGCACCCAGGAATCGGATGTTATGGCTGACCACCTGTGGGCAAAGTGGGTCAGCCGGCCCCCCGTGCTGAGCGAAGGCCGCGGAGGGGGAGAGGCTATGCCGGCATAGTCAAAAACCCCCACCCTGCTGAGCAGGGGCCTGTGTAGTGGGCTTGGGGGCCTTCTGCCTACGGGACCCATTACTCTGTCCCTTAGCCTGCTGGCCCTGATGGGGAGCTGCCGATGCTTGATAATGTGGGTGGTGTTGTTTATAGGCAGACACCTTCCTCGGGTAAAAGGGCTTTTTCCCCAAGCCCTTCCTCTTCTGTGAAGGGGCAGAGGTCTTTCTGGATAGGCGAGTCCTGGTGAGAGTCTCGGACTCGAGTTCCGCCGCCTTTTCAGCCATGGGCTTACCAAAGAGGTTTTCGCCTCTGCAGGGGACATCGACCAACTTGTCCTGCACCCATGGCTCGAGGTCGGATGACTGAAGCCAAGCCTGACGGCGAGCACCGATGCCGGCTCCGGCTACTCGAGCTGATGCTTCAAAGCCATCGTAGGCTGCTCGAGAAATAAACTTTGAGCACTCTCGAATACCAGTGGACAAGGCCTGGAACCTCTGCAAAGGTTCCTCGGAGAGACCAGCAGAGAACCCGGCAATTTCTTTTGCCAGGTCTCGAAGATACATGCCCATATATAGCTGGTATGTCTGGACTCGGCAAGCAAGCATAGAGCCCTGGAAGCACTTCCTACCGAGGGCATCCAGGTTCCGGGCCTCCTTACCCGGAGTCACCGAGGAGTGCATCTTTTGACTCTTAAGTCGATGCATGGCCGATTCCACCACCATGGAATGGTGCGGTAGTTGTGCCTTTTGGAACCCGGGGCTCTTACGGACTCGATACATGGAATCGACCCGCTTGCTTAACACCGGCGTCGAGGCCGGGCTCTCCCACATGCGGAAGAGCAGCTGCTCCAGCATCGGAGGAACCGGTACAGTAAAGGCCTCCTTCGGGGGAGAGTCATACTGGAGGGCCTCGAGCTCTTCGGCTCGTGGCTCCTCCTCCGGATCCGCGGGGAAGGCCAAAGCCTTGGCCATGTCCCTCACGAAATCGGAGAACCGGGTATCCTCCGGGGGGGGGGGGGGGGGTTGGTCTCCGAGGCTCCGACTCGGGTGAGTCGGAGGGGATGCACCGAGTCTGAAAAGACCTGGGTGACTCATCCTCCTCCGTGTCCCAGCCCGACTCCTCCGTGGAAGAATCGAGTGGCTCCATGCGGGCGAGTGCTGAGGACCTCCGCCCCGACGCCGAGGCCGGCGTCGATGACCTCGGTCCCGAACGGGAGGCCGAGGGAGACCTTGGCCGAGGATCGACTCGAGCTCGTATGGACTCGAGGATCGGCTCGGCCTCCGGGGTCGACTTTGACGTCGACGTCCCGGTGGTCGGGGCAGATGCACTGGCGAGGCCGGCCATCAATGCCCGCTGCTGGTCCATGAAGGCAGCGATACTGCACTCCAAGGCCATCAATCTGAGACCAAACTCAGAAGATCCAGCAGCCCCCGACTCGGGCCCCGATGGCGTCGGGCCTGACGTTGGCTCCCTCGGAGGCGAGTCCACGAGGACTACAGTACTCACGTGTCCAGGAGACTCCACTTCGAGACGAGGATGCTTCAAAGGACTCTCCGCCTCCGAGGACCCAGGGCGGCTGACGGGGCTATGCGACCTGGCCCTCGAGGGACCAGGAGCGTCCTCCGACGCCGCCCTCGCGGGTTTCTTCTTCTGACGATGTTCCCGGGCGGGAGACCCCCGCTCAGAGGAACTCCGACGATGCTCGGGGCCGGAGTTACGAGACGTCGAAGCCTCTGACGAGGTCCGGGCCCGACCGGACGCAGAGTCAGAGAAGATTCGTTCCTTTTGTGACTGCTGACTCCTCAATGCCTTCGAGGACATTTTATTGCACGGACCACAACTCATCGAGTCATGATTGGGTCCGAGGCAACGGAGGCAGCAGTCATGTGTGTCGGTAAGAGACATGAGTCTGGTACAGCGATCACACTTTTTAAACCCGCTGGCAGCCATTGGGGGAAAAAGGGCCCCTGCGAGGTCGAAAGACCGTGCTGCCAGGGAAAAAGAAAAAAAAGTGGCGGGAACGCCCATTACAAAGGACAAAAACCGAAAAAATGTGAACGGACTCGATATTGGAGTATCGAGGCCGGGCGGGAAAAGGACACGGCGTCGAACCGAGAAAACAACAAACGAAAAAAATCAACTTTTTCAGCGGCGATCACAAACTACGTCTGTAGGGCTCCGCGGAAAAAAGAAGACTGAGCAAGATGGCACCCTTGGGCGGGAAGGGGACCGCGCATGCGCGCTGCAATTCCCAAAGGCTTTCTTCGAAAGCTGGGGAAAATTGCTCCGCGAGGGCTCCGTCGGTGCCGACATCACCCATAAGTGAGGACTGACTTCCTGCTTGGTCCTGGAGAAAAGCGCTGACTATGCAGGCCTCCGATCCCCACTTACAACGCCGAGGACAGAAGCAAAACTGAAAACTAAATCAGGGCTTACCTTACCGCCCACGAGCCAGAGAACCATTCTGCTCCACAGTTATTTCCACAATGTGCCCCCGTCCTGGCTTGCAGCCCGCACAGGAATCTAGCACAGCAGCGAACTGTGGCTGAGCTGTTCCCGGCTGCGCGATCTCAGCGCTTGCAGGCAAACCCACTGCGTTGCGCTGGAGAAGGCAGTGAGACCAAATGAGACACCCCCGGGCTCACCCCCGGTCTGAAAATCCTTCTGCCCCCTGTCTCTGTGGTAAGAGGGAGGAAGATGGAAGAGAGGCCCTTCAAAAACAAAAAGAAATGTAAAGCAATACTGACCCAAAGGCACTGAAACAAACCAAATCCAAAATTAACTGCCCCAATTTGGGAAAAAAACAAACTTTAACCCCACTATACTAACTCACTAAAAACTATAGTCCTTAATTTTATCTCTAGTGAGCCAGAAACCCTGGCTCACATCCTCCAGCTGCTTGGAGACTGATAAAACTGGAGTGGGAGGAGCTGGTGCCCGAGTCCTTAGAGCAGTGTCATCAAAGAATGACGTTATCAGTCTCCAAGCTGCTGGAAGAGGATGACAACTCCAAAGTTTCCGGGACTAGACTGGAGGGACGTGAAGGAACCACAAGTACAATCCCAACTCACTCCATATAATCCACCCTTCTCATTCCCATTCCCTACAGCTCCCAATCAATACTTAGCCAGTACAAACTTACCTAACACTGCACTTATCTCTCCACCTCCCAATCAAAATGATCTTTAAATACCTTATGAATAATTAAGCTAGCCAATGAATCTCAGTTCCGTAGGAAGAGAATTCCAGAGATCGATTGATATGAAATTCATTCAAGATAATATCATTTTTAATTATAACCTATAACTATGGGGGCTTATGAATCCTTCAATATGAGGAAAACATTCAGTAGAATATTCAAAAAAGCATAGTTACTCACCTCTAGCAGGTGTTTTTCAGGACCAGCAGGAATCAGTCCTCACATATGGGTGATGTCACTGGCGGAGCCCATGCGGGAACGCTTCCCAGTTTCCATAGGAAACTTTTGGAAGGTGCTCCACGCATGTGTGTTGGTCTTCCCGCCTGAAGGAACCATACCTCAGTATGATGACATAGCTTAATTAAGCCAAAACAGAAAGAATTCCACAGGGAGGAGGGATCATAGTGAGGACTGCTGATCCCAGAGAACATGTGCTACAGATCAGTAACTACACTTTCTCTGGGATCAAGCAGTCTTGACATATGGGATTCTCTAGCTACAGGCTACTGAAAAATCCTGTAAAAGGCACAAAAGGGCAACCAGAAAAATGAACCGCAAACAAATAGCATGAGCAATCGCTGAAAGGCTCCGAGAGTCAGCATCCAGCAGGAACATCAATATCAGACTGACTCTACAGTAGCCTGGACAGACAGAAGGACTGGTGAAAAGGAGTTGCTTCAGTTCCCAAGGAGATGCTGGAGTATGGCTTGGCCAAATTTGCTGTCATGCTGGGAATCTCCATCCAGACAGCAATGGGCTGTGAAGGTGTGAACTGAAGATCAAGTAGCTGCTTTGCAGATCTCCGCTGTGGAGACTGAGCGCAAGTTGGCCACCAAAGCAGCCATGGCTCAGACATTGTGAGCACTGACATGGCATTCCAATATCAGCCCAGCCTGAGCATAAGCGAAGGAGATGCAGACGGTCACCCAAATGAACAGGGTGCGTTTCGGCACTGCCACCACCAGCTTATTGGGGTCAAAGATAAAGAGCTGGGAAGAGCAGCAATGGGCTTTCGTCCTCTCTAGATAGAAAGCTAGTGCTCTCTTACAGTCCAAGGTGTGCAATGAGGCCTCATCTCTGTTGGCATGAGGTCTTGGGAAGAAGGTGGGTAACACCACCGATTGAGATGAAAAGCAGAAACTACCTTAAGTAGTAATTTTGGGTGAGTTCGGAGAACTACCCTGTTCTTATGAAACCTCGTGTACAGTGGGTGCGCCACTAGTGTTTGCAATTCATTTACTTTGCGCACCAAAGTATGCGCCACCAGAAAAATGACTGTCCAGGTAAGGAATTTGAGCGGGCAGGAGCTAAGCGGCTCAGAGGGGGATGCGAGGAGCTGTCCGAGCACCACATTAAGGTCCCACGCCACCGGGGGTAGTTTAATGGGGGGGGGGTACAAAATAGTAGGAGGCCCCACATAAAGCGACCCACTAAGGGGTGAGCAAATCTATGGGCCGATAAGAGGCCACAACACTGAGATGCATTCTGACCGAGTTGGACTTTAGACTTGATTCTGAAAGGTGCAGAAGATAAGACAAAACTGACTCCACAAAGCAGGAGAAGGGCTCCAGAGACTTGTTCTCACACCATACGGAGAACCTGCGCCACTTGAATGTGTAAGCACGTCTTGTAGAGTCCTTATGCGAGGCGAGGAAGATGTTCTCTAGTCCTGTAGTAAATGGAGCTCTGCGAGTACTACCTACTCAGCATCCAAGCCATTAGCACTAAGGATGACAGGATGGGATGAAGCAGAGTCCTGTCCTCCTGCAAGATCAGATCTAGGGCACAGCAGAGTCTGAGCGGTCACCTTTGAGACAGTCAGAGCAGGAATGGAAACCAGGGTTGTTTGGGCCAGAACGGCACAATGAGGATCATGGTAGCACTATCTGCCTGCAACTTGAAAAAGGTCTTGGCTACAAGTGGGTAGGCACACAGAGAAGACCTTCGCTCCAGTCTAGGAAAAAACATCAGGACTCAAGTGATTCTTGCATGGTGCTCTGGAGCAAAACAGCGGGAGCTGGGTGTTGTGGGGAGTGGCAAAAAGGTCTATGAATGGCGTGCCCCAAATCTGGAAGATGCAGTTGGCAACCAGCCTGTTCAGAGTCCGCTTGTGTGGCTGAAGGACCCTGCTGAGGCAATCCACCAGGATGTTGAGCTCCCTTGTCGGGTATCCCGCTCTGAGGAGCATGCCGTGTAAGATTGCAAATTTCCAGAGGCGGACTGCCTCCCGGCCAAGGAGGTTCGAACCAATGCTACCCTGTTTGTTGAAGCAGAACATGGCTACCTGGTTGTCCATCTGTACGAGGATGAATTGTTGCTGAAAACCTCTGAGGGCATTGGCAATGGCTTGAAGCTCCAGGAAATTGATCTGATGGCAGCTCTCCCCTGCAGTCCAGAGGCCCTGTGTGGATAGGACATTCAGATGTGTCCCCCAGCTGAGTTTGGAGGTAACAGTTATTTATTTATTTAACAGTTTTTATATACCGCGCTATTCATCATCAGCGCGGTTTACACTTTAACAACCTTGTACTTAAGCATAAAACATATGTCAAGTTTACAGATAACAGGGAGTGAAACCGGGACAATGGGGATAACGATAAGATAAGGTAATAACAAATATTCACAACTATTTACAGCAAATTAGAATAAGTTTTGAAAAAGTTGTTAGGATTTGTTGTTGCGGCAGGGCCTGGAAGAGAAGTCCCACAAGAGGTGAGCATGGCGCTTCTACCAGGACAGGGACTCCTGGAGGGGCAGTGTCACTTTGACCCTGTCTGAAAGAAGTCCTGCCACTTGATGCCACTGTGTGCAGATAGTCTACTGAATCTGGCACATCTGAAGGTGGGCTGAGGGGGTAACCTGGACTGTAGATGCCATGTGGCCCAGGAGGCGCAGCATCTGCTGAGTTGCGACAACCAGGCAATGCTGGACATCCCTCGCCAAGGTTTCTAGGTGTTGGGCCCTGTCAGCTGGAAGTAAAGCTTGAGCCAGTGTGGTGTCGAGGAGAGCCTCAATGAACTCGAGGCACTGAGGGGGTTGCAGGTGGGACTTTAGGTAGTTGATGACAAAGCCCAGCTGTTCCAGTACCTGAATGGTATGCTGCAGGGACTGCTGGACCTTGTCCGGCATCCCACCCCTGATCAACCAGCTGTCCGGGTAGGGGAAGACAAAGATTCCCAGAATCCGAAGGAAGGCTGCAACGACTGCCAGACATTTGATGAAGACCCTTGGGGTGGAGGCAAGGCCGAAGGAAAGGACCCTGTATTGATACTGCTATCCACTGAGGATAAAGCGGAGGTACTGATGGTGCAGGGGGTGGACGAGAATATGCATGTAGGCGTCTTTGAGATCCGAGGAGCACATCCAGTCTTCCCACTGAAGGTAGGGCAGCAACATTCCAAGGGATACCATCTTGAACTTTTCCTTCACTAGGAAGTGATTGAGATTGCAGAAATCCAGAAAGTGTTGAAACCTGCCTGTTTTCTTGGGAACCAAGAAGTAGTGGGAGTAGAAACCATGTCCTGTTCTGCCAGGAGGGCCTGGACTTCCAGTTGGAGTAATTCGCAATGGTGATGCTTGAGAGAGTACGCCCCTGGAAAGAAGGTGGGGAGAATCAGATCAAAGCATGTAGCTCTCATGGACCACCTGCAATGCCCAGGTGTCAGTTATGATGCTGGGCTACCTGTGGTCAAAGTGAATCAGCTGTCCGCCCCCCCCCCCCCACCTGTGGCAGAACAGAGGCTGGGAGGGGAAGACGGGTAATGGTTCGAAATTAGGAGTCAAAAAACCTCACCTGGCTGGGGCTGCAGCGCTGATTGAGGCTTTGGGTCTTTCGGCTTGCGCTGCTGCCACTGGTTTTGACCTTTAGCTTGTTGCCCCTGATGGGGTGGCTGGTACAAATAATACATGGTGTAACTATCAGGGGCCTTTTTCTTTTTAGGTTAACAGGACTTCTTCCCTGAAGCCTTTCTCCTGGAAGGGTCAGCAGTCTTTTCTCGAATGCCTGTTCATGGTGAGTGGCTCTGTTTCCAGCTCTGCAGCCTTCTGCATCATGGACTTGCCAAAGAGGTTCTCTCCCCAGCATGGGACACTGGCCAACTTCTCCTGAACCCATTGTTCTAAGTCTGAGTAGCTATGCCAGGCGGTGGGCACAGATGCCTACTGCAGCCACCCTGGCCAGGGAATCGAACATGTTGTAGGCTACCCGGGTGATGTACTTGGAGCACTCCTTCATTTTGCCCACCAGCTCTGGAAGCACTCAAAGTGCTCTCCTAACCAACCAGCCAAGAACCCGGGAAGGTCCCCTGCCAAATCAAGCAGGAATATGTCCATCTGCCCCACTGCCCTCCTCCCATCTCCAGCCCTCCCCCCTGTTCTCCCCCTTGCTCCCCACAGCTATCCCACGTCTGGCACTCTTTCCACCCTCTCACTTCCCCTGAGCTCCTTGCACTCATTGCTTCTTCAAAAAAAACCTCCTGTCCTTTGGACCCCATCACCTCCCCCTGGCTCCTCACTCCCTCCTTGGCCCTCATTCCTCCTATTCTCTCCATGATCAATACCAGTCTGTCCTCCGGTGTGTTCCCCCAACCCTGGAAGCACGCTCTTGTCCGACCTATCCTCAAAAAGTCCTCTCTCGACCCCACAATCCCTGCGCACTACCGCCCTGTCTCTAATCTCCCCTTCTTATCCAAAATTCTTGAAAAGGCTGTTTTCTCCCAACTCTCTGCCCATTTTATTTATTTATTTTATTTACATTCTCTTATATACCGCGCTATTCTGCATCAGTGCGGTTTACATTGAACAAACTGAAATTACATTGAACAGGGCATTATAACTTGGAGATAACTATTTTACAGGGAACATGGGCTATGGAGGGTTAAGTGGCTTGCCCAAGACCACAAGGAGCACCTGTGGGACTAGAAACCTCAGTCCTTCTGGCCCAAGGTTGCTGTCCTCTAGTGGGATTTGAACCACCGACCTTCCAGCCTGAAGTACCTTGCCCCAACCACTAGGCCACTCCTCCACTCACTTGATTCCACTCACTTCCTCCATCCCCGACAATCTGGTTTTCGCCCCGGCCACAGCGTCGAAACTGTTCTTCTTGGCTTTTTGAATGAAATTCACACTGCTCACGACCGTGGTGATCTCTCGGTGGCAGTTTCTCTCGACCTCTCCGCCGCCTTTGATCTCGTCGACCACTCTCTTCTCTTAACCCGTCTTCGCGAAGCAGGCCTCTGTAGCACCGTCCTTCACTGGTTCCACTCTTTTCTCTCCTCTAGGTCCTTCTCAGTTCTCTCTACCTCTACCCCCCCAACCGCCTCCACACCTACTCCTCTGCTCTGTGGTGTCCCCCAGGGCTCTGTTCTGGCTCCCCTCCTCTTCAATGTTTTCCTCACGCCCCTCTCTTTATTGGTTCAACAGCACGGGATTTCTGCTTTCTACTACGCTGATGACCTTCTTCTTCTATACCATACCTCTCCCCTTTCCCCTGATCTCTCTCCACTTAACACTTGTCTTTCAGCCGTAGCCCAATGGCTTACCACCCACTGCCTTCACCTCAACCTTGCTAAGACTCTAACCATCTGGTTTTCACGTGATGGTTCCCCTCCTTCGGTTTCCCCCTCCTTCTCTGGTTCCCCCATTCCTTTAGTTTCCTCCTTTCGGTACCTGGGTGTCCTCTTTGACCCCGGCCTCACTTTTCAGGATCACATTGCCCACATATCAAAGACCTCCTTCTACTACCTCCGCCAGATCCGTGCCATCCGTCCCTTTCTTTCTCCACAGGCCCTTTCTACTCTTCTTCTTTCCCTGGTCATATCTCGCATCGACTTCTGCAACTCCCTCATGTCTGGTCTCCCTGCCTCCCAACTGCAACGCCTCCAACGTATTCAAAACACAGCCGCCCGCCTCATCTTCCATGCATCTATCCGCGACCATATCACCCCCCTCCTCATCCGTCTTCACTGGCTCCCTGTCAAATTCCGTAGTCATTTTAAGATTCTGATCCTTCTTCACCGTATCCTCTACACCCACTCTCCGCAGTAGTACCTAGCTGACCTGGTTCACTTCCATAACCCCACCCGTTCCCCACGCTCCTTTCATCTGAATCGCCTACACCTCCCCTCTCCCACTTGTGCTCGCCTCCAATCCACCCGTACCTCTGCATTTTTCTTCCTTGCCCCCGCCCTCTGGAACTCTCTTCCCTCCTCTATTCGCCTCGAACAAGACCATTCCACCTTTAAGAACCGCCTCAAAACTCACCTCTTCACCCTTGCCTTTGACCTTCCTGCTCCTCCTGTACCCCACGTGTGATCTGTTTTCCCTTCCCTCTCTCCTCTACTGTCCTGTCCTGTCGTATGAATCTGCCTAGTTTGCTTTCCTGTCGATTGATGTAACTTCCTTTCCTCTTCTATCTCACCTTTACGGTGATTGCCTCATTTTTTTTGAACTCTGTAAACCGCTATGATGTCCCCCACGTTTAGCGGTATATTAAGCGAATAAACCTAAACCTAAACCTATAATTGGTATGCTTGGATTCGAGCCACCAGCATTGAGCCCCGATAGCACTTCCTATCAAAGCCATCCATGGTGTGTGCCTCCCTATCTGGGGGCACCGAGGAATGCATCTTGGAACATTTAGTCCGGCACATGGCTGATTCCACCACCATGGAATTGTGAGATAGTTGTACTTTTTCAAATCCAGAGTTCTTGTGCACGTGATACATGGAATCGAGGCGTTAGCTGACAGCACTGTGAGCGGTGTTTCCCACATCCTAAAGAGAAGCCATTCCAGTATCAAGTGGATCAGAACCATAATGTCCTCTTTAGGGGGAGTTGGGTACTGGAGGAATTCTGGCTCCTCCTCTACTTCAAAACTGAAGGGCAAAGCCTTCCCCATGTCCTGCATGAATTCAAGGAAGGAGAGGTCATCAAGGGAAACCTCCATGTAAAGGAGCAAGGGATTGGAGGGGACATTGTGATGAGATGCGGTCTCCGGAGATTCCTCTGCGGTATCCCAATCAGAGTGCGAGTGGAACTCGAAGTACCACCGTGAATGGTGACCATGCCGGTAGTGCTTGGGTGGTGTAAAAGGAGTCCTCAGCTCCCGTCTGTCTGAACACCCGGGGGGGGGGGGAGCATCTACTGTACCGAGAGGGACATTGAGTGCTCATGGGAGCTGCTCGAGAGAGCATGGACCTCTAGGATGGGCTGCACCTCTGCAAGTGAAGTATCCGCAGTGGACGGGACCATCACTGGTGCTAAGGAACCTGAGGTCACCGGGTCCCTGGCAGTGCTCTGGGCCATGAACTCAACGAGACTACGCTCGAGGGCCTGCATCTTCTCTGTGAGGATAGCGGTCTCCATTGCCTCCAGAGTTGGTGCTGCAGCCTTCAGTGCCGATGACGGCCATCTCTGCAGGGACTCCTCATGGCCATGGCCTCAAGAGTCCCATGCCAGCCCTCTAGGGCCTCCTCCCACTGGGGCAGCTTGGAGGGTTGCTCCCAGCTCTTGCCCTCTGAGTCACACAGTGGGCTCTGATACCAATAGGCCTTCGCCCTGGGCTCAGCATCACCCTTCAACGATGATGAGGTTGAAGTCTAGTCCTTCTGGGGGCACTCTTTATCAAAGTATAGCCACCATTCTGGTGCCCCATGACCCCTTAGCTCTGAATGGGCCCAGCCTCCATGTGAAGCTGAAGCTTCTGGGGGGGATCTTCGAGGGCGTCGATGCTGAGGTTGATGCCGGGACAGATATTGATATCTCAGAACCCAACAGCAATTCCCACTGCCGTTCCTGGTCCTTAAGTCCCTTACGTGTCATCTGCAATAGAAAGTGCATTCTGAGGGCTCGTGTTCGGGTCCAAGGCACTGGAGGCATCAGCTGTGGCGTTCTGTGATGGAAATGGTCTGGCCACACTGGGTGCACTTCATGAAGCCACTGGCTGGTTTTGACACAGTAAGGAAGATGGCTTCTGCTAAGTCAAAGGACTCCATCATCCTAACTGACCAGGGGGGCATGAGAGGAAAATCCTACGTGCCGAAAAGGAAAAAAATCCAAAGAAAAACAGTGTTGAGGAACCAAAGTTCCCGGAGACGTGAGGAAGATGCCTTACAGCGCACGGTTCCGAAAATATTAAAAAACTAGCAAAAAAAAGGTCAACTGGGCTCCGTCGGTGATATCATCCATATGTGAGGGATGACTTCCTGCATGGTCCTGGAGAAATAGTACATATTAAGGTTAATTTTAAAAAAACAACTTACCGTAAAACCTCTAATTGACCGCCATGGCGCTCTATTTTTCAATCCCTCTGCCAAGGTGGCGGTCTATTAGAGGTGGCGTTCAAATAGAGGGTGGCGGTTTATTTTTCAACTGGCCAAAATTTTAAGTGGACAAACTTTATTTAACAAACTGTAACAAGCAGGTCAATGTGATGAATTAAACAAACTAGAAATCAACTGATACTATGTTGCTGTCATCTCTGTCATCATTATCGACGCCTTCCTCCTCGTCAACTTCAAGTTGCTGAATGAGTTCGGCCATATTGGCTTTCACTCGTGCTTGCTGGAGAAGATTGCGTCCAGTTGGAATTGGGCCATCTGACTTGAAGCAATGGATCTCGTCGTCCTCAGAACCATCCAGAGCGGTCGTCAGTCCGCATCCCTTGAACGACTTGATGATCAGATCCCTCGGTAACTGGTCCCAAGCGTCGACTATCCACTGAAGGTAGACCTCCATCGGTGGTGCTCGAATGTTGCCGGACTTGGTATAACCCTTCTCACCATGTAACATCCAGTCTTCATATAACTGTCGAACTTTGGCTTTGAAGGGGGCATTCCAGTAAACGTCGGGAGCCTGAATGAACTTGGTGCAGCCTCCTGGAACCACGACGTGTCGATCTGGAGCTTTTTCAGTTGCTTCTTGATCGTTTCACTGATGTGACATCGGTAGGAGTCCCAGACGAGAAGGCGTTTGCCAAACAATGGACAGCCGATGATCTTCTGCAGATACTCGGAAGTCAGGTCGTCATTGAAGAAGGAGCGGCCGGCCCAGCAGAGTTGAAGCTTGTTCTTGAATTTGTCTACAATCTCCTTAATCGGACGCTTGTTCTTGAGCAGGATGTATGGCCGGCACTTGAATCCATCAAATCGGGCGGTCAGCATGACAGTGATGCGCAATTTGTCGTGGCCGGTTGTTTTGACGGGGACCTCTTTGACTCCCTTCTCTTCAATGGTTAAGCTGCTCGAGTAGTCCAAGTAAATGGCGGTCTCATCAGCGGCGAAGACGTGTTGGTATGTGGAGGTGAGACGGCACTGCTCAACAAACAAAATGTACTTGATGATCTTGTCAATGTACTCCTCCGGCTCCTTCTGACAAGTCGTCGTTGGGCGGCGGGAGACCAAGTTGTAACGAGCCAAAAACCTTTCTAGCCACCCATTGCTTGCCTTGAAGTCTTCATCGGTCGCGAAAGTGAGTGCCTGTTTCTGGATCATTGTGCGGCTGACGCGGAGCTTCTTCTGGCGTTGCTGATGAATCCAGTTGATTAGCTTCTCATCAAACTCCTTGTCCTTTAAAGGGCGTCCAGCACCTTCAAGTCGCTTGCTTGAAACGCTGGAGCTCGATGAATCCTTCAACTGAGCCTCGAGCTGTGCTTTCTGCTTGGTCCAGTCCTTGACACACGAACGAGGTGCCTTCTTGTCTTTTGCAGCCTTCAATTTATTGTGCTTTTCAGCATATGCAACAACCTGTAGCTTAAAATTCAAGTCGTAATTCTTTCGCTTTGACGAAGCCGGACCTTCAGATTCGGAACTGCTTGACATGGTTTTTTCGCAAAACAAAAACTCACGAAAACTTTACACGTGCAGAAAATGGCGAGAGTGGCGGTCTATTAGAGGTGGCGCTCTATTAGAGGATGGCGGTCTATTTTTCGAATACTCCGCTGGAGTGGCGGTCTATTAGAGGTGGTGGTCTATTAGAGGTGGCGGTTAATTAGAGGTTTTACGGTATGTGGTCAGCAGTAGTATTGACCATATAAGTGCTTCCTTTAAAAAAACAAACAAACAGCAGTTGAACCTGTAATGCTGGTTATTTTATTCGCGAAATGGCCAAAGTTCTACATTTAAGAAAAGGGCATAATTTGAAGGTGGAATGAGGACCAGTGAAATTTACCCACTGAACATATAACTTATACATCCGAGTGGCAATGTGTAAATGTGTTAACAGCAATAGAGTGGACAAATCTGCAATAGAGTAGACACCCAGGAAGGAGTAGATAACATGAGGAATTTGGCAGCTGAGATTTAATGCTAAAAAATTCAGGGTCATACATCTGGGCTGCAAAAATCCAAGGGAGCAGTACAATGATAGGGTACTTCTGTCCACAAAAGAAGAGCGGGACCTGGGCATGATTGTTTCTGATGACCTTAAAGTGGCTAAACAGGTAGAAAAGGCAACGATGAAAGCCAGAAGTTGCTTGGGTGCATAGGGAGAGGAATGGCCAGCAGAAAAAAGGAGATGATAGTGCCTCTGTATAAGTCTCTGGTGTGACCTCATTTGGAGTATTGTGTGCAATTCTGGAGACCGCACCTTCAAAAGCATATAAACAGGATGGAGTCGGTGCAGAAGGTGGCTACTAAAATGGTCTGTGGCTTCGTTATAAACCATATGAGGACAGACTTAAAGAACTTAATATGTATACTTTACAGGAAAGGTGGGATAGAGGAGATATGATAGAGACGTTTAAATACTCCATGGCATAGATGCACAAGAGAGCCTCTTTCAACTGAAAGCAAGCCCTGCAATGAAAGGAGACAGAATGAGGGTGAAAGGGGACAGACTCAAGAGTAATATGCAGAAATATTTCTTTATGGAAATGTAGCAGCAGATAAGCATGCAATAAATAAATCCAGGAGTCTTTTCAAGGATCCAAGCCAGTTTAATGTGCACATGGCTCAAGCAATAAGCAATTTCAAAATGGCTGAGCAATGGCTTCTAGTAAAACAACAACTTTTATAGCTTTCTTGTCCATTCTAAGCATAGGCAAACTTTTCATTGGTCCCAGTACCCCTCTCACCCATCTATTGGTCCCGGTACTGATATGGCTACCCAATCGGGACTCTGGTCTGGGCCCAGCACCTGGTTGCCCCCCTTCTAGTCCCAATTACAATGGTCAGTGTCTCCAACTTGTTACTTCTCTCCTCCAAGGTCGCTGAGCTTGTTAAAACATATGGGAAGCAGAGGCACTGTGACCTTGCTCTCTGCAGAGTTAATTAATTCCATAGAAGCATAGCACACCTTATCAGTACCAATTAAACTTGTTTTTCTTCTATTTTCCAAGTTTCGTTTCTGCTTAGCTATGTTCAGTTAAACTGAGTTAAGTTTCGATTCTTATAGCTACAGTATTCACAAGTGGGGGTTGGGACTCAGGCCTCACTTATAGGCCTTTCACAATAGTAAACCATACTAGGCCATAGCCTACCATATTCCTAGGCCATAGCCTACCACAGAAATAGCGGCAGATGTGTGGAATAGTCTCCCAGTGGAGGTAGTAGAGACGAGGACAGAATCTGAATTTTAAAAAGCATGGGACAAATGCAGAAGATCTCTAAAGGAAAAAAGGGACTATGGTATTTGATATGGAAGGGCAGACTAGATAGGCCATATGGTCTTTTTCTGCTGACATGTTTCTATACATGGAATTTCAAAGCTTATATTTATAGTGGCACAGAAAATACTTCAATTTAAAGTTAATTAGCAGATATACTGCTTAATATTTACCTCAGTTTCTCAGAGTGAGAAATATTTTGATAGACTTTACTATAAAAATAATGAATATACTCTTCTTGCACAAAAATATTATAAACTATAACTTATGCTCTTCAATAAAGTAAAGGTAAATGAAAACAAAAGCAGTGAGTGTAAAATGCATACACATTTGCACATGGGCTACTAATCCTCCGTTTGCTGTTGGTTCCTGCTTGGGTGAGCGCTCTCATTGCCAACATCAGCTAATTTCTATGCCTGTTTAGAATCTAGCTTGTTGCTTATCGTTCTGCATATATTTCTGATTTGTCAGTGTTTGTGCTATCTTCTGTTTGTCCTTTACCCAGCTCCTGCCCTCTGGGGTACTGTGACTCCCTTCTCAACACTTTATTGCCTCTGTTCTCTTACTAGTACTGTCTGATTGCACATTTAGGAGTGCTTTTTTCTCTTTCTTTTTTCCCCTTCTCCCTATTCCTCTACAAGGCCTGTCTTGTAGGTATTCAAAGTCTTACTTTTTTTTACCTTGCCTGTGTCTACTAGGGCACTTCCTGTGGAATCTGTTTGCTTCCACTTTCATTCAGCACTTGCCCCGCCCCTCCCCCTGCTGGGGCTTTGTTCAGAAGCTTTCATCTGTGAACACATTGGCTACTGATTCTCCATTTGTTGTTGGTTGCTGCTTGGGTGAGCACTCTTATTGCCAACTTCAGCTAAATTTGTATGCTCTGTTAAAACATTTCTGTGCCTGTTCACTGAAAGGGTGGTAGATGCTTGGAATGCCCTCCTGATGGAAGTAGTGGGAGCAAATACAGTGACAGAATTCAAAATGGCATGGGACAGACACAGTGGATTCCTTTATAGCAACAGGATACAATCAAAATAAACATAACTATCTCTTATATCTGAACAAATAGGGGTGACCTGCACGGAGTGGCAGGTGCACCTATTCTTGCCACCTTGCTGGGCAGACTAGATGGACCATGCTGGTCTTTATCTGCCGTCATATACTATGTTAAGAATCTAGCTTGTTGTTTAATATTCTGTATATGTTTATGTTTTGTCAGTGTGTGTCCTATTTTCTATCTGTCCTTTACTCAGCTCCTGCCCTCTGCAGTGCTGTGTCTCCCTTCTTAATACTTTATTACCCATCCACCCACCCCTGGCCTACAAACATGCTTTCATAGCCTTCCTCTGCTCATTGATGCAATTATTCAGGTACAGTTGAAGCCACCAGGACTTTCTCCCTCCCCCTTCATCTGTATCTCCTTTAATTTGCATTCTTTCCTCTTCCCCCTCTCCTATGGCTCCACATCACTTTGTGTTCTTTTCCGCTCATTCCCCTGTTCCATGGCCCTA
Organism: Ichthyophis bannanicus; assembly: GCA_033557465.1. Lineage (NCBI taxonomy): Eukaryota > Metazoa > Chordata > Amphibia > Gymnophiona > Ichthyophiidae > Ichthyophis > Ichthyophis bannanicus. The sequence continues at coordinate 1,136,885,200 of CM066033.1, read as the reverse complement.
CTTCTCATTACCTACTCCTTAGTGTCCCCACTTCCCCTACCATTTTGTCTTCTACCTTATCATAAATAAATCTGCCCTTGAGCTTCACCTTTTTCTTCTTCTCATTCAGCCATCTCCACTCTCACTGAAGGAACCCCATCCTCGCTTCCACCGTGCCACTTCCTCTTCCCTGTTCTCTCCTACCCCTTTCTCCTTCTCTCATCTTGAGATGTCAGCCCTAATCCTGGCCCCCCTAGACTTTTTTCACACTCCCGGGGCAGGACAATGCGTAACCTTTCTAATCTTGTTCATATCCCCCTTCTCTCTCCCTTTTTCATGAGCATTGTGGAATGCACATTCTGTCTCTAATAAAGTTGCCTTCATTAATAACCTGTTATCTCTAATACTCTACACACCTTCTGATTCTTACTGAAACTTGGCTTCTCCCTTAAGATTCAGCTTCAGTCACTGCCCTCTGTCATGGAGGCTACCTATTTTTTCATACACCTCGCCCCATTGGCTGTGGCAGCGGTTTGGGGTTCCTACTCTCTCATTTCTGCCAATTCCAGCCCCTCCTTCTGCCTCCATCTTATTACTATGCTTCCTTTAAAGTCCATGCTTATTTTCTCCACTACCTCTCCGGGTAGCTGTCATTTATCAACTCCCCAACAAGTCCATCTTCACCTTTCTCATAGACTAACTCCTGGCTCTCCTTCCTGGATGTGTGGTGGCTCCTCCTCTATCGCCATCCCTCTTTCAGTTGGTGTACCTCAGTGCTCTGTCTTGGGACCTCTCCTTTTCTCTCTCTACACTCGATGCACTTATTTCCTCCCATGGTTTTCAATACCATCTTTATGCTGATGACTCTCAAATCTACTTTTCACTGCCTGACATCACTCTAAGAATCCAGGTCCAGATCTCTGCCTGCTTATCAGACATTGCTGCCTGGATGTCTCATCACCGTCTGAAACGGAACATTTATTTAGACAGTTTTGTATACCACCTTATCCTTCAATCAAAGTGGTCACAACACAATTGGGGGATACATTTAACACAAGGAGATACAAGACATATACACTAATACTTACAGGGAACATGGGCAATGGAGGGTTAAGTGGCTTGCCCAAGACCACAAGGAGCACCTGTGGGACTAGAAACCCCAGTCCTTTTGAACATTGCCAAAACTGAACTCCTCATCTTTCCTCCTAAACCCACCTCCCCCTTCCTCCCTTCTCTATTTCTGTTCCCTCAGATCACATCCTTGGTGTCATCCTTGACTCTACTCTTTACATCCAGGAGGTCCTTTCCCACTCTCCGCTGCTGCCAATCAGCACCGCTGCAGGACACTTTAAAAGAGAACTCCTGAAGCAAAATGGCTGACACGCATTAGTCGCCGCCGGCTGTCTCATTGGTGTATTTCCTCTTTTCTTCAAATGCCACGCAAAAGGAAAGCCAAAAGCTGGACATTACCTGCGGCTACGGCTGCGGTGGCTAAGGGTCCTCTTGACGCCTTTTTGAGACCCACTGGTGTGGTGGATGTTCCGGTGCTAGAACGCTCATTGGGGGCATCGGGAGTGGAAGGAGGCTTGCCGCGCCCCCCTGAGCTACAAGTTACACTTAGCCCAGAGGCATGGACCCCTCTGATTCAGCCTGCAGTGTTCGCTGCGGGAGTGGCCGAAATGGAACCCCGTAGTATCGGGGAAGCCGTTCCTGCTGGGTCACCGTTTCCTGCAATGTCAGGCAGCCCCACAGCAGTTGCGTTTTTGGCTGTGGAGCCGGCGGGTGCAGTGGTCAGCTCAGCTGAGAGTGGAGGAAGTTTGCCCACTGAATTTGGTGCCGGCTCAGGAATTTCTTCTTCTGTATCTACCGGTATTCAGCCTGTGCAGTCTGTTCTTCATCATCCAGCAGCAGTCACATTGGACTCTCTTTGGGAAGGGCTCCAAGCCTTGGAGCATTCTTTTACATCTCAGTTTGGAGTTCTCCAGAGTGCATAAGCTCTCATGATCCAGTCTGCTGATCATCAAAAGCAGGAGGTTGCCAGTATTTCTGCTAAGGTGGCCCAGTTGGAGGAAAAAGTGGAGGGTGCAGCAACCCTTTCAGGTACTGTTTCTAATGATTTAACTGCTATCCATGGAAAGATTGAGATGTTGGAGAACTCTGTTCGCAAAGAAATCTGCGCTTGTTGAAATTTCTTTGGGTGCCCACTGTGTCGCCAAAGGATTTGTTTAATACATATGCTACATCTATATTGAAACTCCCCTTGGAGTCTGTTCCTCCTTTGGCCAGAATTTACTATCTGCCTACCGCCAAGCACAAGACCCATGGTGCTTCTTCGCTTGCCCATTCGCCGCCAATGGACTCTTTGGATCTAACTGGGTTTTTGGAAATCACTGACCCCGGGTTTATCCCGAGGACCACTCTGCTTCTTACTGTGGCACTGGAGCCAGACCGAGATCTGCTTTTGAGACTATATTTCAAGGCAAAAAGTGAGCCCTTCATGGGGGGAGGACAATAAGGATGTTTCTGGATGTTTCTAAACCCACCCAGAAGAGTAGGCAGCAATTTCTTCTATTAAGACCTCGGATCTTGCAACTGGATGGATTGTTCTTCTTACGCTATTTATTTAACTGTATTTATATACCGCTTTTCACCGGGTCAAAGCGGTGTAACATATAACAGGGGGGGGGGTCAATATTTTATAGGGAGAGGCCATCACCAGGGAGCAACATTCATGATTTGGGGTGGACAAAGACATGTACAATTCTGTAGTATCTAAGCATGAGTTTGTGAGGCCGTGGTAGGTTTTCTTGATCAGAGATGTTCACGGAATAGGATTGTTTTCAGCTGTTTTTTGAATGATGTGATGGTCAGCGTTGTTCCTGATGTGGGTTGGCAGAACGTTCCAGAGGGATGGAGCATAAAGTTCGAAAGCTCTGTTGCAGGTCCATTGTGTGGACTTGGTTCTTTTGTGGGGGACGATGATGGAGTTATTGGAGGATTGTCTGGTTGGTCTGCTGTGGGTTGGGCGAGATAGTAGGGTGTGGAGTGAGGTGTTCTGTGTTTGATGGATAGTCTTGTGGGTGAGTAGGATAGCTTTATATTTGCTTCTTGCTTTGAAGGGCAGGATGTGGAGGTCTCTTAGGATGGGGGTGATGTGATCCCGCTTTTTTGCATTCTGGATAATCCTTGCCGTCGTATTTAAGGCAGTTCGGAGGGGGTTGGTTTGTGTGGCGGGTAGTCCATGGTAGATTATGTTGCAAAAATCCAGATGAGGAAGTGTCATAGCTTGCATTACTGTCCTGAAGTCTTGAGGTTCGAGGAGGGGTCGGAGGCGTTGCACAGTTTTAGCTTTGTGGAATATTGTCCCGGTGGTCTTGTTGATTTGATGTTTAAAGGTGAGAGCTTGGTCAATGATAATGCCCAGGTATCTTATTTGAGGTTGTATTTGAATTTGCGTGGTTCCCATGTTGAGGTGGGTAGGTGGTTTGAAATCTGGGTCTTTTGTTACTATAAGGGCTTCAGTTTTCTTTATGTTGATGGATAGGTTGTTCTCCGTGTAGATGTTTAATTAAATATCAAGGTGTTAGTTATACTTTTTTTGAGCCAGCACATTTAACTCAGTTTGTTACCAGTAGGGATATACCCTGGCATAGCAGCTGAGCTGTTTCACTTTCCTCCCCTTGGTATTAGGGGGAAGCGGACGTAGGTCTGCGTATTAAGTAATTCTACACCAGAGTTGTGTCTGTTTCTTCAGACTTTTTCTTTTGAATTATGTCTTGCTTTCCATCTTAGTTGTGGGCTAGTGAAACCTAATTCTGTTCACATCTAGTGTAAAGATAAGGGAGTATTTCCCTTTTCTTTGTATTTTTCTTTCTTTTCCTTGTATTGTATTCTTTACCTAACAAGTATTTCTTGTGTAAAATTTGAAATTGCATAAAACAAAAAGAGAATTCCTTCGAAAGCAAGCAAATAGCTCTACAGACCAGTGAGTAAGGGCAGGAGCTTCTCCCCCACTTCCCGCTGCCACCAATGACCACCACTGCAGGACACTTTAAAAGAAAACTCTTGAGGTGCGCCTCCACCTGATGGTCTCGCCAGAGGGCTCTTTGCCGTAGCCCTTAGGATAGTTACTATTTCAATGGAAATATATGTCCAGCCAAATACTCCGTTCAAATGAAACCGTGACACAACTCACCCCTAAACGTCGCAACACCATATACACCCGGGTAAGTGCACACCAGCTAGTTGAACAGTGCACATCACCCGGCTTCCAGAAAGACTGCACAACAGACTCCCTCACCACAACAATTGCTCCCCTAGCCATCCTTCTATCTCTCTGCCTCATCACATTCCTCAATACCACCACAGCTCTAATGCCCACCTCAGCGTTCTTACCTATCATTCACTCATACCCACTCATCCTTACACCGCCCACCTTCCACAAGAACAAACCCAGACCCACACACATCATACAAATTAAAACTAAAGCACTCACACCTACCTCACCCTCACACAAATACGCAAGCAGCACCCCATACCTGAAATATACCCTGATCAATGCTAGATCAGTGCATAACAAAATCCAGCTCTTCACTGACCTGCTGCTACACAAAAACAGACATACTGTCACAGAATCCTGTTTAACTGAGACAGATAACATCCTACTGAACCAACTGATGAATCACAACTACAGTTTTGTTTTTTTTACTCACCACTCATGCAGCACCGAGGAGGTGGTGTATTTATCCTAACCAAGAAAAAACTCAACATCCGCACATACACAAAGACCTCAGACAAAGGACTGGACACAATAACTATAACAAATGGCAACATTTTATTTATAGTTTTTCTATACCGCACTATTTACCATCAGCGCGGTTCACAGTCAACAAAAATTGTACAATGAGGAATGATCTACATTGAACTTACATTAAACAGGGTATATAACTTGGAGAACAGGTTAACTATGTACAGAAAGGTAGACTATTTATGGATCGGTAACAGTAAACATTTGCATGTTTTGGGCTAGGAGATAGCTCAACAATAGCTTGAGATAGCAGAAAGGGGGATCAACAGAGGGGAGGAAGGCCTTGTGACGTGTGTTGGTTATGTGATGTCATCTGAGTTGGAGAAGTGCCGAAGAAACAGGTAGTGTTTCAGCGCTCTCCTGAACTGGGAGAGGTTGTTTATTGCATGAATGTTTGCAGGTAGAGTGTTCCAGCAGGAGGAGGCATAAAGTGCGAATGCACGGTTCCCTGTGGCTTTGGAGCATTTAGTGAATGCCTTTGGGAGTCGCAGGGTGTTGGTAGCAGCAGATCTTCTCATTCTGTTGGGGGAGGTGTGCTGGATCAGCTCGGAGAGGGAGCTGGCTGTGCACTTGTTGATGGCCTTGAATGTCATGGTTAATATTTTAAAGGTAATTCTACAGTGAACCGGAAGCCAGTGTAATGCCTTTAGGATAGGGGTAATGTGGTCTCTTCTTGTTGCTCCATATAGGATTCTTGCTGCAGTGTTCATTGCAATTTGCAAAGGGTACAGTGCGCTCTTTGGGAGACCATGCAGTATGCAGTTGGCAAAGTCGAAGTGGGGCATCACAAGTGCTTGAAATACTGTTCTGAAGTCTTTCGTTTCCAGATGTCGTCTCATGTGGCGTAACATCCGGACTTTGTGGTAAACCGATTTTACCATGTTACTTATGTGGGCGTTTAGGTCTAGCTTTTGGTCAAGAGTTAGACCGAGATATCGTATTGATGTTTTAGTACGAAGCTCTGCACCGCGCACCTTGAGAGATGAGGGCGGGGTGAATGCTTGATCTCTGCTGATAACAACTATTTTACTTGCCTACAGATCATCCAGCGCTAGCCCTGAACATCTAGACACACTACTAGGGGCTGCATGCAAACACCAATTACAAACCAACTACCTCACTCTCCTTGGCAACCTCAACCTTGCCTCCACCATATCGAACAAAGCAAGGACCTTTCTGGATGCCATGAAAGCCCTGGACTATGCTCAAATTGTCCATCAACCCACCCATGACAAAGGAAACACCCTCGACTTGATCTTCCAACCACAGAGTACCATCAAGAATGACCCAATCTCACCCCCCACTCCCATTGATGTCCCCTGATCTGACCACAAGCTTATTTCCATTCTCATACCCCACAACATACTATATTGGGGTCCATTCAACCCCAAACCTACCACTCGCAGGTTCCTTAACCTAGAAAAAAAGGAATTCATGGACAAAATCCTGCCTAACCTTCAATCTCCTGACGGCCTCGACTCCCTTGTGCAAGCCTGGAACAGAATCATCTGACACAGCAACAATGCCACCCAAGCCCCAAATTCAAAGACCAGCAATATGGTACTCAACACAACCAAAAGACATGAAACGCATTCTCAGAGCCACTGAAAGTTAAGTGAAGAAACTCCAGAACACCCGATAATCTTGCCTTCTACAAAACCAAACTCAAAGAATATCAAACAGCCACCTTACCAGCAAAAAAGGAATACCACACACAACTGATACAAAATTCTATCAATTGCCCTCGTGAATTTTTTGAGAGTCAAATCCCTCACAAAAGAGAACTCACAGCAAGCAGAAGGAACAAATCTGACCTCACAAGATCCATGTACACATGGAAAACATTCTCAATCACACTCACACACACAGAGGACATCATCATCAACATCAACACAACCACGTCTCTTCTTGACCCATGCCCAGTCAGCTGGATCAAGATCACTAGGCAAGATCTAGCACCAACAATCCACAAGATTATCCAGCTTCCCCTACAGCAAGGATACCTAACACCTGAACTCAAAATGGCCTCCATCTATCCAGTAAGAAAAGGAACCAATAATGACATCAACCAACATCCTACAGACCCATAGCCAGCCTTCCTTTCAGAATGAAGTTACTAGAAAAGATTGTATTCAAGCAGCTACACGATCACATAGATGCACACTTCCCAATCGATCCCCAGGAATACGGCTTTTGACCTCACCACGGAGATGAGTTCCTAATGGCATCTCTCCTAGACAAGCTGATAATAGGTATCAACAAACCGGAATCAAGATATCTACTACTCATCTTCCTTGACATCAAGGCTGCATTTGACTCAATACCCCACCCCCTAATCATCAAAAGACTGCAAGCAATCGGACTAGCAGAAGCTCCCCCCCCCTTAAAACTGGTTCAAATCCTAACTGTCAAACCAACAACTTCAGGTAAAGTCAGGTTCTACAAAGTCAAAAACATACATCCAAAATCAAGGAGTCCCCCAAGGATCATCCCTCTCTGCACTGACATTCAGCATCTTCATCCAACCAATCTGCTCAGTCATACAACATCCACTACCACATATATGCCGACGACGTCATGATTTATACACCCATTGACAAACTTTATCCTGACATCACAAACATAACCACCTGCTTCACTAACATTAACTCCTGGCTCACCGCATACAAAATGACCAGAAACCTCAAAAAACTGAAGCCCTATTTATCAGCAGAGACAGCAGTTTCACCGCACCAAAGTGGAACTCAAATTCAAGTACAACAAGAGGTATGATATCTGGGTGTCAACATCAATCAATCAACACCTAACTTTCTCCACTCACATCAAAAACATCACCAGGAGCATCTACTATAAGCTCAAGACTGTACAATATCTCAAGCCCATCCTAACCCACCAAAACCTTCGGACAGTTCCATGTGCAGGGTGCCTGCATGCTGAAGCTCTGAGGAAACAAGTTGAGGAACTCAGAGAGGAGGTGGCAAGGCTGAGGAGCATTCAAGACAGTGAGAAGTACATTGATGAGATGCTTCTTGCAGCAACCAAGCTCTCCAGTACAGGAGAAGATGGGTGCCAACAAAATGTTGATGGTTGGACAGGTCACCAGGGCCTGCAGAATCACCAATCCAAATTCTCCAGCCCTTGAATTGAAGAACCATTATGCAGCCCTGGAAGTGGAGGAGGTGAAAGCATCCCTGGAAAGTGAAGAACCAGAGCTCAAGTACCCCAAAGTTGCAGAATCAGTGACCAAAAGGAAGTGAAGGGTAGTGGTGGTTGGAGACTCTCTTCTGAGGGGTACTGAGGCGTCCCTCTGCCGACCAGACTTGATGTCCAGAGAGGTATACTGTCTGCCTGGTGCCAAAATCCAAGATGTTACGGAGAGTTTGCCAAGACTCATCAAGCCCAATGTTGCTAATCCATGTTGGAACAAATGATACTGCCAGGTATCCCTCGGAATGTATCAAAAGTGACTTCATGGCTCTGGGACAGAGGGTGAAACAGTTAGGTGCACAGGTGGTGGTCTCTTCAATCCTTCCTGTTGAGGGTAAAGGCCAAGGCAGAGAGGATCGCATCCTGGAGATGAATGCATGGTTGCGTGGATGGTGTCATCGAGAGCGTCTTGGTTTCCTAGACTATGGGATGCTGTTCCAAGGGTTGCAGAGCAGAGATGGCATCCATCTGTCCAAGAAAGGTCAACGTGTCTTTGGTAGTAGACTGGCTAATCTACTGAAGAGGGCTTTAAACTAGATTCGTTGGGGATGGGTGAAAAAAGCCCCCAGGTAAGTGAAAGCCCCCAGGTAGGTAATACATTAAATACCTCTATGGAAACGGGTAACAGGGGTAAAATATGGAAAGCAGTGTGTATAAATGCCCATAGCATGGGAAATAAGATCCCTGATGTTGAAGCTTTGGTGGGAGTGGCTGACTTGGATTTAGTGGCAGTTACAGAAACATGGTTCACAGAAAACCATGATTGGGAAGTGACTATTCCTGGCTATACTTTATTCAGAAAGGACAGGGTAGGAAGAAGGGGAGGAGGAGTGGCACTATATGTAAAAACTACTATTAAAGCTTTGGAATTACAGAGCTTAAAAGGGAGAGAGGAGGCATTGTGGGTTAAACTAGAAAGAGGGAAAGAGAAATCTATTTGCATTGGTGTGATATACAGACCTCCCTCACAAGAGGTAGAGGTGGACAGAGAGTTAATTGAAGACATTCGCAGCATTGCTAGGAAAGGGGACGTGCTACTGATAGGGGATTTCAATATGCCAGATGTTGATTGGCACATTCCTGCTGCAGTATCATCTAGAAGTAAGGAGATCCTGGATTCTCTACAGGGAGAACTATTCAGGCAATTGGTAACAGACCCCACACGTGAAGGGGCCATACTGGACTTGGTGCTTACCAATGGTGAAAGTGTTTATGATGTTGTAGTGGGAGATCATTTTGCATCCAGTGATCACCAGATGGTGTGGTTCAGTATTAGGACTAGGGATGTTAGAATCCATTAAAAGGTGAGAATCTTAGACTTTAGGAAGACTAACTTTGCCAAGATGGGCCAATACCCCAGGGAGTTGTTAGTGGGATGGGAACAGCTGGGGGATGTAGAAAAACAGTGGGCAAAACTGAAAGGGGATATTTTAAGGGCAACCAACCTTTTTGTTAAAATGGTAAATAAAGGTAAAAGGAAAAGCAGACCGCTATGGCTTTCGAAAGAAGTAGCTGAAAAAGTGAAGGAAAAGAGGGAGGCCTTCATGAAATACAAGAGATCACAGAGAGAGGAAGACAGGCATCTATATTTTGAAAAAGTTAGAGAAGCTAGCAAAGTAGTCAGGAAGGCAAAGATTCAAAAAGAGGAGGAAATAGCCAATGCAATAAAATGGGGGGATAAGACATTAAGATATGTTAGTGAGAAGGGCAAAAGTGGTATTGTCAGACTCAAGGGTGCAGGGGAGGAATATGTAGAAGCTGATAAGGATAAAGCAGAATTGCTTAACAAATGTTTCTGTTCTGTGTTCACAGATGAAGAACCAGGAGCAGGACCTCAGAAAACACCCACAAACAGGAACAGAAGTGAGGGACATCTTGAACATTTTTCAGAAGACTGTGTTCGTGAGAAACTAGCTCAACGTAAAGCAGACAAAGCGATGGGATCGGAGGGGATACACCCTAGAATACTGAGGGAATGTGGGGACGTTCTAGCAGCTCCACTGACTGACCTTTTCAATGCCTCGGAGTCGGGAGTGGTGCCAAAGGACTTGAGAGAGGCTCATGTGGTGCGTTTACACAAAAGCGGAAGTAAGGATGTGATTGAAAACTACAGGCCAGTTAGTTTAACTTCGGTGGTGAGTAAATTATTGGAAACGCTGCTGAAAGAGAAAATAGTGAGGTTTCTGGAGAAGAGCAGATTACAGGATCCAAGGCAGCATAGAATCACCAGAGGCAGGTCTTGTCAGACAAATCTGATTGATTTCTTAGACTGGGTGACCAGGGAGTTGGACCAAGGGAGAGCTTGAAGAATAGTCTAGAATTTGGCAGCTGGGATTTAATGTTAAAAAATGTAAGGTCATGCATTTGGGCTGCAGCAATCCAAGGAAGCAATATAGTATAGGGGGTGAAGTACTTTTGTGCACTAAAGAAGAGCAGGACCTAGGCGTGGGGTTGTGTCTGATGATCTTAAAGTAGCTAAACAGGTAGAAAAGGCGAAGGCAAAAGCTAGAAGGATGCTTGGGTCTAGTGTATTGCCCCTCCAATTAAATAAGCTTCAGTCCGATTTTCCAAAGCATGATGATATGGTTAAACTCGTTCCACGTATTTTATATTTCTCTACTGTACTACATTGCAAAAGAACCAGTGGTCTCAGACTGAAACTAGCACAGCTCTGGGTAAAGCTCCCGTGAACTACGTGCTCATATAGCATCAACGACCACATATAAGGTTCTTAATACTCAACACCACATGTTGCAATTTATTCCAAATCAGACTTATCTTAATTTTGTGATCCAGTTTCTTAAAACGTACGGATTTGCAACTTCCCCAACGCCACCTCTCTGGTACCTATTCCACGTTTCAATTCTTCTTTAGGGGGTATGCAATATGAAAATCAGCACTATCTACAAATGAGTGCAACAGCGTTACTGCATGAGAAAACATTTTCTTAAATACTGCTTATTAAAGACCTTCTTTTAAAGAAATCCTCCAGTTGTGATATTCCTACCTTAACTGGATTTAAACTGCTTATGAGAAAAGGCTTGTGCGATCAATAGCGTGTTATCTGTGGCTAACCAGCTCTCCCAAAAAACGCTGCGCATGCGGGTTACAGTTCAACTTTGCTGGTTAAATAGTTTTATAATGATGACATTAGACTCTCCATCAGCAATAGTGTGTAATGTTAAGGAGCCGGTTTTTGAAATGCTGTTAAACTACCGTCGATTCACAGACAAGCTCTCCACTCGATCATGCTATTGAGACCCCCTGGGGAAACTGATTTTAATTTGTATATCCATTTTTGCTCATGCAATATAAGGGTCTGTGCTCTAGATCTCCCACAACTACTGACCAGTACCCGATCCCATCCAAAACAACGCAAGTCTTGAAATTCATGTTTATATTACAGACAATGAGCCACTAATGGGGCTTCTATAACTTGACATCGAAGTCGACTGCGGTGCTCGCCAATCCGAACTTTCAATGGGCGGGCGCTCTGCCCGGCATACATCAGACCGCACGGGCACTTGATGCCATATATTATGTGATCCGTAACACAGGAGGTTTGATGGCGCAAAACATACGTTTTCCCATGATACACAAAATCATTGATGTCTTCAGTAATGCAGCAAATGGTACATTGGCCACACTTTCTATGACCTCCAGTTACTTCTTCTGTCAGCTGGGTCCCACATAATTTGTTTGCATTATGGAAAGGGTCCACAACGCAATTGTTGGAGTTCATAAGTTGGCTCAATGGAGTGGACCCCCATATTACATTTTTTTAGATGTTGAGGTTCAGAAAAGTTCACAAGGTTGGATGACTCAGGTTCATAAGAAACCAACTGACAGAAACACAATTCTTCATTACAATAGCCAACATCCAAAACAGCTTAAGGATAGCCTGCCCCTATCACAATTTATTAGATACCGTAGGAATTGCTCACGTCTAGAAGATTACAAAACACAAGCGAAGATGTTGACAAAGAATTTTCAATCCAGGGGATATCCCACTTCAGTGGTTAAAACCGCCTACAAAAGAGCATTGTATAACAATAGGGGACTTTTATTACAACCCCGTAGGGTAAATGCACTCTCTGAAATGGAAGAAGATAACATTAATTTTATCACCAGATACTCTCCATTGAGTGGATCCATAAAACGTATAATAAAGAAACACCAAAATGTATTGAGCACACTTCCAGGTTTACAAAACAAGCATATACGGTGTGTGTGGACTCGTCAGCCGAATCTTAAAGAGAAACTGAGCCCCGCGAAATTACGTGGCATAAATGTTCAGGGAGAGAGCCTCTTTCAATTGAAAGCAAGTTCTGCTACGCAGTGACATTGGATGAGGGTGAAGGGGGATAGTTTCAGGAGTGATATGCGGAAATATTTCTTTACGGAAAGAGTAGCGGATCCATGGAATAGTCTTCCCAGTGGAGGTGGTAGAGATGAGGACTAACTGAATTCAAAATAGCCCACCTTGTACATAGCTCAAACAAATCAAGCACCCAACACCGCCATCACACAACCAAGTTTCATCCTCACTGCATGTACAACACACACACTTTACCTGATTGCTTGCTGTGATACCACCTTGATTATTAAGATAAGGCGGTTTAGAAATACTGTTAAATAAATAAATAAATAAATAAAATAAAAAAGCATGGGACAAACACAGAGGATCTCTAAAGGTAAAAAGCGGACTGTTGTAGTTGTTGATATGGAAGGACAGACTAGATAGGCCATGTGGTCTTTTTCTGTCATATTTCTATGTTTCTAAGCTCTCATCTTACCACATCTGGATTACTGCAACATCATCTTCCAAGGGCTACCGAAGACAGCGGTCCACCCGCTCCAACTAGCCCTCAACACAGCAGTACACACCCTTTTCAACACACATACAACCGAACACAATTCCCTTGCTACCTATCATCGAACGAACAAGATTCAAATCCATCCTTACAATCTTTAAAGTCCTCAATGATCTATCATCTACCAACCTTCAAACACTAGTACATGAAGACGAAGACAAAGACAACCATACAAGGCAAACTGCATCCTAGAACACCCTATGCATGCAGCAGTCTTCACCAGATCCAGTACCACCACATCCAAAAGAATCTTCTTTTTATATCCACCTTCCCTATGGAACTCAATCCCACACAAGCTCCAGACTACAAAGGACCTATTATCATTCAGAAAGGCCCTAAAAGCTCATCTGTTTACAGCCTACTTCACTGAGGATGCGACATATCATCATTGCACACCTACTTCTATGCCCCTCCCCCCTTGCTGTCCCCTACCCTTTTCCTCCTGAACCTCCCTGTTAACCCCCCCATTCCCTCCCACCCCTCTATAAACCATGTTTCCCCTCTATTAAGTTTTCTCCAAGTTTGCTGGCCTGTTATAATGTATTAAGTTCTGTTCGATATAAACCGCTTTGACCATAGGATGAAGTGGTATAGAAAAGCTGTTAAATAAATACATACATACTCTCTTTCTCTGCACAAATCCAAAAAAATAAAAGCTAAAACCAGTCACTTCTTTCTCTATAACACTGGCAAAATTTGTCCCTTCCTTTCTACACACACTACTAAGACACTTAGCCACTCTTTAGTCACATCCCTTCTAGGCTATTGTAACCTCCTCTTTACTGGTCTCCCTCTGAATCATCTCTCTCCTCTCCAATCTGTTCAAAACTCAGCTGCACGGCTAATCTTCTGCCAGCCTCGATATGCTCAAATAACCCCTCTTTTCATGTCGCTTCACTGGCTCCCTATCCATTTCCGTATCCAGTTCAGTCTTCTCCTACTGACCTACAAGTGCATTCATACTGCTGTTCCTCACTACCTTTCCTCTCTTATCTTTCCCTTCACCCCTCCTTGGGATCCCTTCTATCTGTGTCCTTCTCTTCTACTGCCAACTCCAGGCTTCAATCCTGGAGCTTCAATCCAGGCTTGCTGCTCCTTATGCCTAGAACAAACTACCTGAGTCTGTGAGTCAGGCTTCATCTCTGGTCCTTTTCAAAACCAGGCTGAAACCACCTCTTGAGAGTGCTTTTGGATCCTGATCTGCTTAGTCTCCTATGTGTTTCCTTCCCCTAGATCAGTGATTCCCAACTTAGTCCTTGGGTACCCCCAGGCCAGTTTTCAGGATATTCATAATGAATATGCATGAGATAGATCTGCATGCACTGCTTCCATTGTATGCCGATCTATCTCATGCATATTCATTGTGGATACCCTAAAAACCTGACTGGCCTAGGGGTACCTGAGGACTGGGTTGGGAACCACTGCCCTAGATATATCCTTGTCCTCAGCTGGTGTTGTCTGTCTTGACTAGATTGTAAGTTGTGATGAGCAGGGACCGTCTTTTACATGTCTTACAGCGCTGTGTACTGTCCCCAGGCGCCTCTACTGGCGTAGGAAATAAGGGCGTCTGGTGACATTTAATTTATTTTAAGGAGTGGTTGAGCTGAAGGACCAAGAGGATTCTGGTCCTTGTAGTGCAGAACTCCTTATAAAGAACAATCTACGCCAAAGTGTAGGGTAATAAGGCTTTATTTCCCCGGTCAACGCTTAGGTTCAATAAGACACAAAAGAAAATGAAGGTAATTCTTTCTTCTAACAAAAAGGTTCCACCGTTATATAAACAGTTAATGGTTGTAGGCTTCACAATTAACTGTTTATCTGGGTTAAGGCTTCTTTCAAATCAATGGAAATTAACATCAGGAAACAAATGGTTATCAACTTCACCATATGCAAAGTTCTCCTTTCTCTATACATCTAGCAAGGCAATCAAGCTAGTTCTTGAACAGAAGTTACATTCCATTGGTTCACTCTGAGGAGTGGGAACACTGGTTTCACAATCAAAGTCCATTGATTCTGGGTCACTCCCTTCTTCAATGCTATGACTGTCTTCAGTATCTGCTAACTCCTCACAGGGGTTCTTTTGTTTATCATACAACTTCCTTAGCACACTGTTGGGAAGTACTTTTAAAAGGTTAGCTCTACTTCTTCTAACTTTCTGAGGCTTATCTATTTGCATAAGGTTTTCATCACTTAAACTTTCTCTTATAATGAAAGGCTTTTCATACCTTGGCTTCTGTAGGCTGCCACAGCCAGGATTCAGCTTGTGACATAGCTTCTCAGGCTGACAAGCTGTTCTGTGCACTGCTCTACAATCAGGGTTACCAGGAAAACCTGACGTGGATTTCCACTCTCTATGTTTCTTGGCAAAAGTATCACTGTAGAAGGAATCTCCTTTCCTTGTTCCTTTCTGGTTTAGCATAGGAGACTTACTTGGGCTAGGAGAGTTGTTTTCATCAGGCAAGCTGCTTCTTTGGTTTGCTTGGCTTTGGACTCCGTTCCAATACTTTTGGCCTCTCTGGACTTTATCCCTTTGAGTATACCTTTTTTGGACTCTGTCTCCTTGAGTTGGCTGCACATGGAAGCTTTTCTGTTCCAGGCTTCTCTCACTGCTCCGGCTCTTGCCTCTGCCTTCCTCTCCTCTCTTGCCTTCGTCTCTGCCTTCCTCTCTTCCGTCCCTGCTCCTCTCACTGATCATCTGGTTTCCTTTATAAAGGGATTTCTGGTTTGCCCGTTCTGAGTTTGAGGACAGGTGAAACTGCTTGTTACTAATGTGATCAGTGCTAGAGCACGTTGCTTCAGGTACTGTGTAATTGTTCATGCGCCCTCTGGCTGAACTGCGCTGGAACTGCGCTCTCTGCCTTTTCTGAGTTCCATGAAAATCAGGAGTTTTTTTCAACACTTTCTTCTCTAGCTCCAGCCTCATGACAGTACGCCTTGTAGCACTATACAGTGCCTTGCAAAAGTATTTATCCCCTTGGTTTTTGTCCTGTTTTGTCGCATTACGTACAACCTGGAATGAAAATGGAGGTTCATTTGAATGTTAGGTAATGGACCTAACAATATAGTCCAAATTGGTGAAGTGAAATGACAATAAAATACCTTGTATATATATAAAAAAAAACAAGTAAAAACTGAAAAGTTGTGAGTGCATATGTATTCATCCCTTTTGCTATGAAACCCCTAACTAAGATCTGGTCCAACCAATTCACCTCAGAAGTCACATAATTAGTTGATTTTGGTCCACCTGTGTGCAATCAGTGTCAAATGATCTGTCACATGATGCCTTTATAAATATACCTGTTCTGAAAGGCCCCTGACTGCAACACCACTAAGCAAGCAACATGAAGAACAAGGAGCACTCCAAACAGGTCAGAGACAAAGTTGTGGAGAAGTATAGATCCGGGTTGCGTTATAAAAAATATCCCAAATTCTGAATATCCCACAGAGCACCATTAAATCCATTATAATAAAATAGAAAGAACATGGCACCACTACAAACCTGACAAGAGAAGGCTGCCCACTAAAACGCACAGATTGGTAAGGAGGGCATTAATCAGAGATGCTACAAAGACACCAAAGATAACACTGAAGGAGCTGCAAAGATCCACAGTGGAGATGGGAGTATCTGTCCATAGGACCACTTTAAGCCATACACTCCACAAAGTAGGGTTTTATGGAAGAGTGGCCAGAAAAAAAGCCATTGCTTAAAGAAATAAGAAAACATGTTTGGAGTTTGCACACAGCATGTGGAGCCCCCAAACACATGAAGAAGGTTCTCTGGTCAGATGAGACAAAAATTGAACTTTTTGGCCATCATGGGAAACACTCACCCCGAGAACACCATTCCCACAGTGAAACATAGTGGTGATAGCTCATGCTGTGGGGATGTTTTTCATTGGCAGGAACAGGAAAATTGGTCAGGACTGAAGGAACGATGGATGGCACTAAATATAGGGCAACTCTTGAGGAAAACCTGTTTCAGTCAACCAGAAATTTGAGACTGGGACAAAGGTTCACCTTTCAGCAGGCCAATGACCCTTAACATACTGCTAAAGCTGGTTTAAAGGGAAACATTTAAATGTCTGGGAATGGCCTAGTCAAAGCCCGAACCTCAATTCAATTGAGAATCTGTGGCATTACTTGAAGATTGTTGTACACCAGCACAACCCATCTAACTTGAAGGAGTTGGAGCAGTTTTGCCTTAAGGAATGGGTGAAAATCCCAGTGGCGAAATGTGCTAAGATAACAGAGACATACCCCAAGAGACTTGCAGCTGTAATTGCAACAAAAGGTGGCTCTACAATGTATTGATTTTGGGGGGTGAATACATATGTACACTCCTGCTTTCAGTTTTGTTGTCTTAATTATTGTGTGTGTCACAATAATTAAGACAATTTTTGCACCTTCAAAGTCGTAGGCATTTTGTGTATATCACATGGTGCTAACCCCCAAACTCCATTTTAATTCCAGGTTGTAATGCGACAAAACAGGACAAACAGAGGGAATGAATACTTTTGCAATGCACTGTACAAATGATAAGTAGTAGTAGTAGTAGATAGTTCCTCATAGTTATTTGCTAATAAATATATTTGTTCGTTAAATGCCTATTATGCACTACATCCCCCATAGGAAAAATAAGTTAACCATAGTTTTAAAGCAGGCATCTGAGCTATAAACATAGTATACATTTATCTAAGACGTATCATATTTTAAAAATAGAAAAATCATGTGTGTGAATCTAGTGACTGCCACTAAGCAACCAGACATACTCTTCCATGCATGATCAGTCCTACATTCTCCTCTCTCATTAGAAACATTTTAAGAAAAAATATGGGTGACATGCTAGTAAATGACATGCTCTGCCTAGATGCCCACCCCTATAGTCACGGGGCCGGGATGGAGCATCAACAGGCCACATGAACCATCATATGCAGCTGGCACAACACTTACGTATTCCAGGGCACCCATTGTTATAATTAGACTCCTCTTCCTTTCCTATGGGTAGATCAGCTGGCCTAAGTAGGAGTTCCTGATTGGTCATGCAGTTGTGCAGCAAAGGAAGCATAAAGAACGGAGACCGGAGAGTGACACGATCTCTTCTTCTGCAGCAGCAATTTGCTCTTCTCTTCTTTTATGGGCAGGCCTCATGCTGCCATTGTGGCATCCTGGACCTGGGAAGAGGCAGAAAGTGAAGCTGCATTGGACTGAGCTGCCTGCCTTTTTTTCTGCAGTGCCACAGAGTTGCTCAGTGTGATGAAGGAAGTCTCATCATATTTTATATAGCGAGTGCATTGCCTTTTCCCTATTCTGCAGCCCAGTCTGCCCCTTGTAGCAGTGTGGTGCTTTCTGTTTTTGTAATTTGATAGCTCACAAGGAAAAAGAAATAGATAAATGAGATCCTGACTGACCCAGATGAGAGAGGGGTGTTACTGTTGGCATTTCAGGCTGGGGTGGAGGAGTGCAGCTGAGCTGGTGGGACCTAGAAGAGGAGGTGGCACTGCAGATAGGGCTTGGGGATCCTCATTCGGGCAGTGAACAGGCTTCCACTTCTGTTTTTTCCCTTGCACATTACGCTTACCTTTGTCTGCCCCCTCCTGTTTCCCCAGTCCTATCCAAGCTTGACCATACAAAGCCACTGCACATCTCTAGCCTGCATATCGTGGCCTTGGGATTTTTCTCCCACCAGCTTCCTCATTTCAATTTCACCATGCAGCCAACTGATAAGGCTGCAGCTCAATGATTTGCCTTCTCCTTGTTTCATGTGTACTTGCTTCCTCTGTCATTTTTTAAAGGTATGGAAAATAAGAATAACAAGTCATGAGAAGAGAAAGGGAAGAATGTGCCCAACAACTCTGCTGCTAACTTGGGAGGGAGAGGCCTAGAGGTTAGAGCAATGAGCAAACCAGGGTCCATATGATATTTCCTCCACTGGCATTTTTTCAGACCTAAAGCAAGTTCCTTATCTCCCTTGGTCCCAGACATCCACGTAATGCTAAAATTTCTGAGGTTAGGGTTGCAGCATTAAGAAAAAGAACATCATGTGTAAGCTACTGGAAAGGGGAGCCCATGCTGATTTCTATCTCACTGCTTTTGCTTAAGGCTGTTGGTCTGTGCAATGATGACCAAGGTAACCA